>OU015530.1:3883464-5143106 GCA_907165065.1 Caprimulgus europaeus
TATTGGTCTGTGTTGATACAGGGGATATTAATTATTTGCTAAACTCTTGCCTGTAATTCTCCTCTGTTCTTCTGCAGCTGCTCTCCCAGATTTAAATCCATGTAAGTCTCTGTGGTCAGTGGGTTTTTAGCTGCTTTACCTTCGTTTGCTGTAGTTTACCCAGAGAGGAACTGTGTCCCTGCTTGTTATTTCTTTGCTGTGCTTGTGATGCACGTTACACCCACTCTGTGTGTCAGTTGCTTAGAGATACTTTTTAATTAAGAGATTGAAAAAATAAATATTTTAAATGCGTGTCTCTTAGAAGTTCAGTGTCAGCCAGAATTCATGGTAAGCTGTTAAAAGATTTTTCATTCCTCAGGGAGGAGCAGTGCTCCGACTCGGTGGTGTGGGAGGTCAGGCAATGGGGTTTACTCCTCTATGTAAGGAGGGTGTGTGTGAGCAAGGGGTGCAGGGCTTGAATCCGACTTCCCTGGGGTATAGATGAGGAAGAAGGGTGGTGGGAAACTGGAGTCCATTCCTAAATATCCCACTTCTAACGGCGTATTGTGATTTAAATGAGGAACTTAAAAACTCTGCACAGGCTTTAAAAAAATCTTCTGTTAATTAATTATTCTGGTAAATGGACACTTTCAGTGTATAAAATAATTCAAAATTGTTAATGTTATTTTCATGTATCTCTTTTCCCCTTTCTTTTTGGTAGGCTGGCTCATTTCTCTCTCTCTCTCTCAAATCTCTTTCGCTCTCCCTTCTACTGTTGTGCATTTCACACCAGGAGATGACAAGTCTTGTGATTGCAGCAGAAGCAATTGAAAGAAAATAAAAAGAGAGTTCTTTTTCTCTGGTGCTGGCCCATGAACATACCGTAAAAATTGGATTAGACACACCTAGAGTTGGGATTGATTGCATCTTGAATGGGAAATTAGAACATCTGAAAAATTCCTTTTTGGATGGAACAGAAGCACAAGAAGGAAAAGTTGGATGGAAACCAGAGAAGAACTGTAAATCACTATTAAAGTTACTTCCTATGGTTTACCATTGGCTGTCAAAGAAAATTGCCTCGGGCTTGTTTATAGCTAATTCCCTCTATAGAAAACTTCAATTTGTGGACTGGCCTCTGAACGGGATTGATAACTCTGTTTATAGACCAGGATGGGTATCTAAAGATAACAGATAATGCAAATGAGCCTTTTTTTTTTTGATAAGCCAGGGAAGCAATTATGGATACAACTTGGTTGATGGGTTTCAGAGAGCCTTTTCACAGATTATAGATTTTATATTTTTTTTTGCATTATAGTTTTCTTGGCGATGTTAGAAAAACAAAATCAAAGTCGTTCGAATGGAACTAAAAAGATGGAGTGCCCGATATAACCACCTTTCCTACCACTTGTAAACGTAGGGAATCAGATTAAAAAAATAAACAGGCAGTCCTCAGCCTTCTCTGGGAGAAATATGATTTGATAAAATGTGTGTTTAATATTCAATTTACAGTTCCATCCGATGTGTGTAAACCTAGCTGTCCTGTGGGAGTTTACAGCCGGCTCCAACTTTAACTCAGATAAAATGCTCCTCATCACCTGTCTTCCTGCTTTTATGTTCACATTTGTATTTCTGCTGGAGGGGAGGGCAGAGTCTGGACCCCTGTGAGTCGTTGGAGGCTCCCCGGGGTGCTCAGCACCTGTGGTGATTAATCCCCCAACCCCGGGCTGGTTTCAGTGCTGACTGTGTGGAGCGGGCTCAGGAGGCGGCTGCTCCGCGTGGGGAGTTTCCTCTCGACTCCATGGATTTGCTTTCCAGGCCTCTTACTCAAACCATTGTCTTCCTTTAGTGGGACATCTGGGCTCCCAACACCCTTCATCACTGAATTACAGTCTTCATCTCTGAAACTCAAGATAGCTTCTCATGAAGCTATCTCAGGAGCTAATCCTGGACATGTGCTTTCTTTTGCAAATGTCCTATTTGAAGGCTCTTCTGTAGACTCAGAAAAAAACAAACAAACAAGAATTATGACTTATTTCCCATGCAGTTGTAATAATGAGAATGACTCCTTGTAGCTTGAACTACTCCAGATTTCAGGGATTTGGTAAGATACAAACTTTGCTTCTGTCATGAAGCCAGTGGCGTACCTGCTGTTCCACAGGAGCAGCACGGGAATCCTTTTACTTTCATTGATATTTCAATGTTCAGTCACAAACTGCTGTAAAACTCTTCTGTTTTCAGTGCCTTCATCACAGATCTCCTCTCTCACTGGAAAGCACAACTGAAACCAGCATAACTTTGCTTAGAGAAATCCCAGACTTCTGAGCTGTCACCTGAACTTTGTTTTAAACCTCCTTTTCTGAATGTGTGCCTGATGAATTCTTTCTCACCTTCTGAGATTTTCAGCTGGAGATTTAGAGTGATTGGACATTGGCATCTTTCCAACACCAGGATGGGTACAGGATCACAGGACCTCTGCCAAAAAAACATGGATCTGGAATCCCTTGAGGGACTTCTCCCAACTTCACTCCCAACATTCATCCCAATCTAAATTAGTGCCTTGTTTTCTAAGTCAAAGAAAACCAAGTCTATTTATTGGTCAAAGAATAATATTTATGGCAGGTTTTATTTAATATTTTCAATTTTCATCAGCATCTTCTTCTGACAGGGAGTCTCCCTGAGCTGAAAAGATCTGTTCCAAGGCACCACTTTGTTTGCTGGCATGACAGAGGTTAACATTGCATATATTACAGTGGAAACAATTTAAAAGTCCTGTTCTCAGCTTTGAACACTTTCTTTTGATTGTTCAGAGGATAGAGGGAGATAGGTTGGTTTTGCTATTTGTTCTCAAAGACCTTTTTCTTCAGCTTCCTGACTTAAATCAGAATTAAAGCCTTGCATACATTTCTTTTGGCACCACTAAATTATTTCTTTTTTTCTCTGTGAAGGATACCAAAACATCTCAAAGTAATAAAAATATTTCAAGGAACTGTGATTTATTGCTGCCTTTATCTTCAGGGCTCAAAAGAGATGCTAAAAATAAGCCTACTCTTAAAAAAATAATATTTAAATCTATAAGTGACTAAAAACCTTGAGCAAAGGTATAAAAAATTCCACCAGGTATTTACAGTAGAGAGAGAGAAGGAGTGAAAGGAATGAAGAGGGAGGCTGGAAATAAATGATCTTTGAGTTCACTTCCAGCCCAGACCATTCTATGATTCTATGATTTTATGATTCTATGATTTTATGATTTTATGATTTTATGATTTTATGATTTTATGATTTTATGATTCTATTATTCTGAGAAAGGCAAGACCTAAAGGAAAAGGAAGGAAGAAGGAAAGGAAGGAAAGAAAGAAGAGCTCTGTGCTGCTCTGTCTTGCTCTCATTTAAACAAATTTCAGGTGAATTTTTTGGACTGAGTATCTGGGAGAAATCAGTATTTTAGCATGATTGGACAGAAGTCATTGTTGTTCATGGGCCCAGGACTTTTTAACTGTAGAGGTGTAAGGGCTTGTGTTTAGGCACAGAGTAATTAATACAGGGTAACTTCACATGAATTTAACGGTAATTGGTGAATCTCGGAATAACATTGTATTTCAGACTCCTTAATTATGGGGAAAAATGTTACTTTTAGACATAAATGTGAGACATGAAGGGAGAACAACAGGAGTTTTTTTGTTGAGTGTCTGATCATAATTTCAGCCGCTGCTTTTGTCTTTGCATTTGACCACGCAGACTGTGTAGGAGTTACATCGCTTACCCTCCGAGATGTGTTAGATTCTTTGGGAAGTGAAGGCAGAACCTGGGCCCAACACAAGAACAGAACAAGAACAACTCAGTGGGCACAGTGTTGACTGCTGTTTTTTTGCAGTCCCAGATAAATCAGGTTCCTGGGCAAGCCTCTGTGTAAATGGGGTTGCCTTGAGCATGTGCTCGACAGGGATGTGACGGGCATCCCTCGTATCTGCAGGTCTCAGGCGTGGTCTGGCTGTGTGCAGTATTGCCTTGGACAGATGCTTCTGGATTTCCAGGAATCTTGTCTGCTGTGGAAACCAAATCCTTGGCAGTCTGGTTGTGACAGCCCCCCCTGTCTTGCAGGATTAAATTTATTTTAACATGGAATGTAGCTAAACAGTGAGAAATTTAGAGGAATCTAAGGAAAATCCTTTATTTTGTTGGGCTTATATTTTGTTTTAGCAACCAAGAGAGCAGTGAAATTGCATTTCCTTGGTTCTGCAGGAGGAGTTGCAGAGAGCAGCAGTGTGTGGATCTCAGGCTCTCAACTGTCATTGAAAGGGAGAGCATTCAGAACGTAGCAAGTTAGTTCTTCTTCAGAATGTAGAGTCCTTGAAGTTAGGTGGATGTTAACTAAAGTAAACACAAGGCATGAAGAGGTATGAAATGATCTCACTGAAAATCTGTTTCCCAGCTTTCTGTCCCTTCAGGTTGTAGATTTTTCTTTTGCTTGTTCTCGAGGTCAGGCAGAATCCGTTTCCAACCTGAAAAGTGAGACATACAAATAAAAACGTGCAGATGTCAGAGACAACATGGTAACATTGCTCCTGCATCCGTTCCTTTCTCCTCCTAGAGAGGTCCATCCAGTCTAGACCTTCTCTTAAGAGGCCAGCAGAGAGTGTGAAGCTGGCTTATGTGACTACTACCACGTCATCCCAGTTTATTTCAAGGAATGGAATTGAAAGGGAGAGATGGAAGGAGCTGGAAAGGGAAAAGGAGATTCCATGTAGAGTTTACAGTGCTTTTGTTAAACTTTTAATTTTTTTTTTTAAATAAATTGGTATCTGGTACAGCATTTTTGGTTTTTAAAGGCTTCTGTTCATAAACACATATCTCTGTTTCAGTGCTGGAGGTGCTTGTGAGCAACTTAAAACTAAAAGGGACTGTGAAGGCAGGGGAAGGGCAGGGGATGTTCTACATTTCAGTGTTTTAGGAAATAAAAATTAGCAAACACTAATAGGTGTCTTTTCTTTCCCATTCTTTATTAAAATGCATGGGATGTGAATCCAATGACTTTATTCAGCGCTCAGCGTTTCAGCTACCTTGAAATGAGAGACTGCAGGCAGTTGGATGGATTCACTGGAGAGCTGCCCAGTTTCACTGGTGCTTATATAAGCTTGCCTGGATCCTCTGGGGAATCGTATTTGGTAACATGTTCTATCAGGATGAGTATCCCTGTGTTCCCTTTAGCTCTGGGATGCCAGAAGTAGAGGAGCAGTGGTGGTGGGGGTGATGATGATGGCTGTCTCCTCTCTCTCTCCCTCTCCTTTCTGGAGTTAACGAGAGGCAGTCATTAGGGACTGTGGCCATATCAGGGTGCTACTCCTCTCTGCTTTTCCATCATCTGAAAATAACATGCAATGGATGTTACTCATGATAAGTAGTTATGGTTGAGTTATAAATTATTTTGCAACTGCCGTGTTTTTGGAGTTGCCTAAATGATAGTTAAACTCGCTGTGGAGCCAGCATAATTAAGGATGTGTAAGTGACTCCCTTATTAGACCGCCTTCTTGTTTGGTTTCCAGAAACAAGCCATCCCAGCTTGTTTATATGCTGGTATTTTATCTCTGCAGATGCATGTTCAGCTCTTGGCTGTGCTACAGTTAAGATGGGATTTGAGGTCTTGTCCTTACCTCTGTTAGATAGCTGTTCATGTCAGAAGGAAAGGCCTGAGAGTTGGACACTTTTGAGACCCATACTGTAAATTTACCATTGGGGCAGGAGAGGTGGTTGTGAATCTGTAAGCACTGCAGAATGGACCTTCTTGTCTTTGTCATGGTGGTAGCACTGGGGAACATCTATTTTTGGAGGTGGACCCTTTCTCTTATTAATGCACATGCAAATTCCTCACTGGAACCTGCAGATGAGCTCACGTTGGGTGCACCTACTCATGCTCCAATTTACCACTGCATCCTTCTGCTTGGGTTGCTTTAAAGCAGAACCATGGAGTCCTCAGCACAAGAAAGACATGGACCTGTTGGAGTGGGTCCAGGGGAGGCCACAAACATGATCACAGGGATGGAACACATCTGCTGTGAAGAAAGGCTGAGAGAGTTGGGGCTGTTCAGCCTGGAGAAGGCTCTGGGGAGACCTTCCAGTGGCCTTTCAGTACTTAAAGGAGCCTGTAAGAAAGATGGGGACAAACTTTTTAGCAGGGCCTGTAGCGATAGGACAAGGGGTGATGGCTTTAAACTAGAAGAGGAGAGATTTAGACCAGATATACAAAATAAGTTTTTTGCACTGAGGTTGGTGAAACCCTGGCCCAGGTTGCCCAGAGAGGTGGTAGAAGTCCCAACCCTGGAAACATTCAAGGTCAGGTTGGATGGGGCTGTGAGCAACCTGATGTGGTTGAAGATGTCCCTGCTCACTGCAGGGGGTTGGACTAGATGGCCTTGGAAGGTCCCTTCCCACCCAAACCATTCTATGGTGATTCTATGAAGTCATGCTCTCAGAAGCCTGCACTAGTAGGTAGCAATCTAGCTTCGTTATCTACGGGCCTAATTTTGTGTCAAGAATTGCTGTCAGCCTGGCAATAAACCCTTGCAGCTGGGTCCTCAGTCTGATAATGGTGGTTACTTGCAGTTTATAGTGCTTTTTGAGGGCTGGAATGCTCTGAGGGCTCCTGTGGGGCTGACAAAGTGACAAAGACAATACATCCTATGGCACACTTCAAGTAAAAAGTCATCTGTTAGGGTATTTATGATCCATGGAGACACTTAGCATGGAGGTTCTCCCATGCAGAGCAGAGAGAGATGCTCTCCTGACAGAATAAACGAGACCTACAGTGGAGTGGATCTGTTGAGGCCAGTGTGAAGAGGAGGCTGAGAAGTGGGGTGGGTAATGACAGTGGTCACTGAGCAGAGGTGACACAGGGTTGTCTCCTCCTGGGGTTGTATAGCTGTCACTTATGTTATTTTAATTCCTTGATGTATCCCTAACTGATAGGGTCCATTCCTCATCCTTGAGAAGTCCCTTTCGTTCCTTGCCTGAAAGCTGCTAAGCTGGGTGGAAGACATTTTGTGGTGTTGTGCTTTCCACACTGTCACTAATGCAGCCTGTTACTACAAAATTAACTTGAAACAGTGATGACTTGAAGATAAAGACCTAAAAACCTCAGATCCACATCATGTAAAATGGGCTTTGGATGCTGATGGGTGTTACTGACCCAGGCTGCTGCCCTGGAATCGTTTCTGTGTACATCTGCTGGTGGCACTGGGATGTTGCAGGTAAAATTCCCGTTTAAGAACAGAGTTACAGGTTGGATGAAATTAAAGGAGAATCTCTTGGCTTCTTCTCACCACAAATGTAATATTCTGTTCTGTGATTCTGTAAGAGGAGATTTCTCTCTGATGATTTACGAGGTTGAGCGAGCCTGAATGGAGTGGCAGATGTCCTCCTGAACGCGTGAGCCTGCGCTGGTGCAAGCCATGGTCCGTATGGCTTTGGCATATGCTCTGGGAGTTGCTGTTAAGTCAATATTTACTTCTCAGGGAGTAAATGCCAGCGTTGTGTCTGAGAGCTGCTACTACTGCTGCATCAATGAAAGAGTTATTTGCTATGTCATCAAGCATCCCATGGTGCAGCTTCCCGGAGCTTTAGGAGCGTTGTGATGATGAGTTTGTGGTAAGTAGCTGGAAACACAAAAGGTGTTGTTCAGCAGTTCTGTACAGCTTCCCAGATCATCTAGTCACAAAATGTTGCTCTCTGATGTTTCACAAACAGCTTGTTAAGTGTTTCTCCTTTAGGATCTTCAACCCCTTCAAGGAAGGTATATGCCAGTTGGCATCACTGAACTTTTGGTTGGGTTTTATTTTTGATTGGGGTGAGAATTAATTTGATTACTTCTGGAGCTGTTTTATTTCATGGCCTTTATGTACAGGCTGTGTTTGGTCTGGGTAGGACTCTCAGCAGAAAAGCAGTGGGCTTCAGTGGAGATAACAAAGGTCTGACAGGAGATAGGATGTATAAGATGGTTGCAATATGGTTTTTTGTCTGAGTGCTGAAGAATGCTTTAAAAATGCTCTTTTTTTTTGGTATCAGACCACCAGTACCTTCCCAGGGGACACACCTGTGGCACGTTTGGGCAGATGGTTCTCTGTCAAGGGTGGGAGCAGGCAATCTGCAGGGGCAGGTGGGTGCTGCCCTGGCACAGCTGGGCTGGGCACACCTGGCACTCGTTTGTATTTATGTATAAATACTTCACTGCTCCCTGCTTCCTTTTCTTCCTGCAGAAGGTGGCCACCGCTTTGCAAGTCAGTGGGAGGTAAGCTGGTGCTTGTGCAGTGTTTAACTTCTGGTTGTACTTTGTTGGGAGCTTAAAAGTCTTTTGGGAAGGATGCTGTAGTGTGAGGCTGCCCATGTCTTCTCCCTTTGCCTATAAAGCCAGGTTGAGCGTAACCTCCTTGGAAGCTGGAAACTTCTGTGGAGTTCTGGGCCTGAGCCGTGATTTATTGAGGTCAGTACCTTCCTCGTGGGCTTTGGCTGAGTCCCTGTGAGAACAGGAGCAATTGGCCCACAGAAAGGGTGTTAACCCATTTTTCATGCTTGTCTCCTCTCTGCTGAAGGAGTCAATGGGGAAAAGCATGACTTAATGACTGCTGATTTTAAATAATTAGGAGTCATTCAACATTTAGGTTAACATATTTAGGTTGTGATGTGTTTTGCATTTATTAAGTGTTCTCCTGTGGCTTGGTGTCTTTGCTTTGTATCTCTCACTGGTTCCTTGAGTAAATGCTGGGGGGTTAGCTGAGAAGATGGGCCCCCAGTTGGAGTGCTCTGGCATCCCATGGAGTCTGGCTGCCCTGCCAGCCCCTTCTGTGCCGTGTTTTGCTATGGAACTGCTGATTAGAAAGTGTTGGATTTTATCTTCAGTGTTTGCATTTGGCTCAGCTGGATTCTGCACGGAGTGAGAATTATTAGTCCATAGGTGATGCACAGCAGAGAGCTTAGATAATTCAAACAACGTGGCTTGTGCAAACACAGAACACTCTGAAATGTGGTAAAGCCAAAGATTTTTCATTTGCAGCATAGGGTCCAGTAAAGATCATCCAGTGCATATTGCAGTCATGGTGCACCAACCATGCTCTTTTGCATAACTCTAAGTATATTATTTTCTTCTTTGCAGATCACGTAACAAAAGGGTAACAGATGAATCTAATAAATATTCCAGCAAGTACTTTCATGTGCTGTTTACTGTAAAATAAAATTAAAACCTGTAGCATATGTTAGTTTTTCAAGGAAATAGGTAAAAAAAACCCAACCAAAACCCCCCAAAAACACCTCAAAGGCTGGATGTTAGCATTTATATGTACCAAAGAGGATTTTTAACAGACAAAAAAAAAAAGTGGATTTGCACTTCAGAAATTGTATTTTCTTCATCCAGTTCCTAAATGTGAAGCTGAGGTGAAACTAGACAGTTAAACTGTGATGTGACAAAGGCAATGTATAACCTCTTTAAAGTCTATATAAATCAAACCTTTAACCTACTGCTTTTAAAAGGGAATGCCTAGAGCATGCTTTTGTATAACACTTTTTTTTTGTATTCCATTTAAATGTAGATTTTTAAGGCCTTTAGTGTAGTGGTGCATCTTTTGCAATGAAATGTTAATCAGGACTCTTTTGTAGCAACTTGGTTAGAAGATAAAATATTTAGTGCTGTTGTATATTGAGCCCACATTCCTTACACACACACAAGCTCTCTCCTCTTTTCCCCTTCTCCCCCTGCTTCCTTCAGAGCTGTAAGGAAATATTTTAGTTCACATTTGAAGAGCTGATTTGTGCTTTCCATGACTGATAACCTGACTTGGTTACACTTTTAGCAGACTGCTAGTAGAGAAGTGTAGTACTTGAGTGACTGGATGTAGTTAATGTCCAGGATCAGTCCCTTTCCCCATTTGTCTTGTGTTGGAGTAGAAGCCATCAATTTTAGCTAAGTTCCTTTGAGCAAATTTGTGATGTTATTTGGTTTCTGTTTCCACTGATGACAGTAATTATTGACCAGTAGCTCCAGCTGTGTTGTACAGTCACAGAGATTACTTGGGTTTTGGTTTGTAGTGCTGGAACCAAAATACCATCAGGTTCAAGGAATGTCCTGAAGCCCTCACACCTGCTACCAGGACTTGGGTTGGTTAAGTGTGTGAATCTTAAGTGTATGCAGAGACTGTTCACAGGTTAAATAATCGGTTTGGTTACTTACTAAAGCTCTTTTTTTCAAGGTTTGTATCTTTTGAATGAAGAAGTAAAGTAAATTTTGTTCTTACTAATGTCTCATCATGATGAGCTGAAGTTGATTTCCTCTGGTGTCATGGGTCAGAGTTTGGCCCAAGATTAATATTTGTTTCACAGAAGTAATATTTAATTTAAAGTATGATTGCTACTATTTGTCAGATTTTTCTTGTTGACTTCTTGATCTTTCTGGTTTATTTTTTGAGTGTGATTCTGTGTGGCTTGATAAAAACCATAATGGTAGGGATGGGATATTGTAACATTAAACTGAGACTTTTACAGAGTCTTTAAGACTTCACCATCCAGGAATGATCTTCCTTGACGTAAGGCTTTATTTCAGCTGTGTCTCTTGTGTATCATTGTCATTTTTTTACAGGAACATGGTAATAAAAGAGGTCAGGAGTCGCTCTGTCACAGAATGGCAGTGTGGGATTAGGGGTGGAGGGTCTGCTTTCAGTGAGGGCACAGAGCTGGACTGTGAGGAGAAGCGAGGGAGCCTGTCCGGTATTCCCGCACTGCAGGCGTTTAGTGTGGGATTTCCTTTGTGTTGTCTGACCCCTGCTTCCTCAGAAATCAGTGAGCTTCTTGCAGCACAAACAAGAGCTGCATCAGTGTGCAGGGCCTGATGAGCCTTCTCTTCAAACTTGGCAATGGCCACTGCACTGGAAATACTCATCATCTGCTTATTTTTATCTCCTTTCTAACACAGGGGGGGGCGGAAAAACAAACCAACCTACTAAAACTGAAGGGGACTTTGTAACAAACACTTTGACACCTTCTCAAACTTTATCTGTTAGGCTCTTAGCCTGAGCATAATGTTCTCTTCCAAATGATGTGCTGCAGGCGGATGGTGCTCTGTGAGTGCAGACCAGGCTGCATGTTTGACCCCAGAAAGCAGGTTGCATCATTGTATTTTGTGTGACACAACCCACAACACACAAAGATGCCTTTGGTGGGGTTGGTGAAGTATTCCATTTTGGAAAAGCATGCCAGTCGTGTTGAGTTGATCTCAAGGTGTCACTGCATCACACTGGGAAGTTAAAACCAAAGAAATGGCAGGTGTTTCAGTTTTGTATTTAGTTAGTACAGATATTTTCTGATTTTTCTGCCAGTCTCTTCCAATTCTGCAGGAATCACCAGAGCACCAGGAAAAGCAAATCCCTGCCTGTTGTATATGTGGACTATTTGTCCCCCAAAAGAATCACTTGTATAGAATGAACAGGCTGAACAGCCCATTGCTGTGTAGTCTTCAGATTTAATTTTTTATTGATGAATCCTGAGATTTTGGAAGAATCTGTGCTCTGCAGCTCTAAGAGCAGGAGGTGGTGTTTCTTGCTCCATTTTATTGAGAATTTTACTGGGAAGCATGGATTGAACTTCTGTCTGGCTTATTACAGTGTGGCTACAGCTCTGTTGGTCACTAACAAAGCATTTTAAATGATATTTTCTTATTTTTATAACAAGAAGTTGCTCTCCAGACCTGAGAACAAACCAAGTAACGTGCAAGAGTCAAAATTAAGCAGGCAGTGCTGTTTTATCGAGGTATGGTGAGAGCCATTGAGCTGGAACCCTGGAAGGGTCAGCTTGGATGCCAGGAGGGCATTAGCAGACTAGCTGAGGTTGGCTTGGCATCTTGCTAAGTGATAGGATGCCCTGGGAAGGTTTTATTATACAGAGGGTAACTCTTGTTCATGAAACTTGATGAGATAAGAGCTGCTGAAGTCAGAAGTCAGCAGCAAGAACATAATGACACTCATTGATTGGAGGCCAGCGTGGGCAAGGGAGAAGCTCCTTTCCCAGGACTCTGCTCCTTGGGTTGGTTTTATCTTGGTGTTGCTTCACTGAATGGTTCCTCTTGGTTTACAGTGGTTTTGAGGGAGAGTGGAAACAAGTTTTCCATGTTTAGCTCATGGTGTGCCCTTTGGAAGTGCTTTCTGAGACCTTCCCCAGGACTATCTGAGCACAAGGTGGGATCCTTAAAGTTTTTGGAAGCAATTGTGATTTGCTCTGGCTGTAATCAGCTCCGCTCGGCCTCTCAGTCACTGAGCGCAGCTTTACAGAGCCTGTAAATGCTGTTCCTTAATTGCTTCTGAGCAATAAAAGGACTCTAACACTAGCCAGATCTTCTTTAAAAATCCCTGGTAAGTATTAAGCTGTCTCTTAAGGTTTAAAGGAGGCAGCCTTGTTCTGTAGGGAGCAATGCTGGGCACCAAACCAGTTGCAGTCTGAGGTTGATCAACTTGCTGTGTGACTCTGGTCTTCATTCTTCCAGGACATGTTACTGTCATCTGTAAAGGGAGGATCCAGCAGCCTCCACACTTAATCTTGGTTTGTTTAGGGAGAGTTTGGCATATGGAGGGCTGTTTGATGTACATATTTAAGGTGGTACCTTGATGTGTGTGTGGCCCATTGTCCTCCTTCCCAGAGGACTTTGCTTTTACTCTGAAGCCAGGTATCACACCGCTCTGCTTCATCAGAAAAATCTGAGATCTTTTTTCTTTCCTTATCCACTGTCGCAAAAAAAGGAGAGAAGTTGGGACAATAAAACAATTTGCAGTGGTTTCCACTGGCTGCCCACAGGAGGGAGGATCTCCCCAGGCTCTTGTTCCCTCCTGCCTGGAGGCAGAGAGATGGGAAGCACAGGGTGATGTGGAGGCTGCATCCCCATGAAGGACAGTTCTGAGCTCCTGCTGCTCTCACCTCCCAGGCCTTTTGCCTCCACGGTGTGTTTTCTCTCTCATAACAGGCAGAAGGTATTAGAGATGGAGGTTTTGGCAGAGGTGGCAGCATCAATCAAACCAGTGTTGCTCAGAGCAGGGCTCATGTTGTAGATGTTCCTTCTGCTAGGGCAAAGGAGGAGAAATGAGGAGGGACCTACTGTGTGGTAAGAGTGGTGCAGGAGGTAGATCTTGTGCTCTCCTAAGACAGCAAGGGCTCCCAACCTTGGGCACCTTTACAGCCAGGGAGCTGCTCCCCTGTTTCAGAAGAGAGAACGGACTTCCATCAGCTGATGGTGACACCAGCCCAGTTCTGCCCTGGCTGCAGGGGAGCAACCAGGGCAAAACTCTTCCTGCTTCTCAAACTCCCTTTCTTTCTGTCTGATTAATGAAGTAATTCAATACTGTGTGGGGAAAGGAGACAGCACTTTTACACCTATAGAAAGAGTGATGTCACATGTTTTGGTTAGGATGGCGGGAGTTACACAAATAGTCTGTATGAGTGTTTTAAGTTGGAGGAGATGGTGAGCTCACAGCTTGAGCTGAAATGCAGATGTTCTGCTGAAGCAACCTCATGCATAAAAAGTGGCCTGTAGAAATATTTTTTTTCTTAAGGAAACCAAACAAACCTGAAACAAAAATAACCTCTCCCCTGGATTTTTTTTTAATGGCAATCTTCAGGCAGGCCCCAACCGATGACTCTCATGACAGGAAACCTCAGTTTGCAAGTATTTTGGGAGTCACTAGAGTTCTCATTATCCTAAGTGTACAAGTGATGAGTGGTGTAGTGTGTAGTGGTAAACATGGAAGTACAGCAGGATTGACAAAAACAGCATAAATCAAGGGAGGTTGGCTTTTTGGTGGCAGAGTTCCCAGTGGAGTTGCCCAGCAGAGGTTGATGGGAGCTGTGACGAGCGTGGGCCGATGCTCTGCTGCAGGGAGTGGAGATGAGGCTGCCTAAGTGGGAGGACAGGTCAAAACAGCACAAGGGGTGGCTGGATTTGCCAGAATTTGGAACCATGACCGAGGGGCATAACACAGACCCAGTGCTGAATGTGCTCCTCTTCCTGTTGGGTTTTTAAAGTGCAGCTCTTTAGATTTCTTTTTTACATTGTGCTACAGGCCTGGTGCTTCTGGTTCTTCTCACTTTCCATTTCTGTTTGTCAATGCTGTGGCAAGGCTGGCCTCTTTGATTTTTTTTTTTTCTCCTGCCTTTACCTCCTCTTCAGTTTTCTTCCCTTCCTTCCTGAGTTTTCTCAAGTTACCCTTTTGTGCATCTTCTGATCTCCTAGCTAAGTGTTTATCTTTGCTGAATTCTGGTTGTTTCCACCTCTTGTTTGAGCTCTTATATTTTTTTTTGTGTTCTCATGTGCTCATTGAGATTTTTTCCACTTTTCTTTTCCTTTTCTATTTCTTCAGTGTACCACATTTAAGAGTGCCCTGCACTTCTGAGTCCTCCTTCCCTGTCATTACTACAGCCCTCCCCACTGCTCTCTTCTTGTGGAGTTGTCCTCCATGATTTTCCTTACATCCCTCAGCCTGGTTGCTTATCTTGGTTGGCTGCTTTGCCAGCATAACCTTACTTGGTTTCAGCAGTACCTCTCTCTGATGCTTCATTCACTGTTTGGTGTAGTTGGAGTAGAACTTAACTACCTTCTGTGTTCCTAGAGCTGCTCTTCAAATCAGTCTTATTTATAGAATCACAGAATGGTTTGGGCTGGAAGGGACCTTAAAGATCATCTAGCTCCAACCCCCCTGTCATGAGCAGGGACATTATGGAAATGACAATTCTAGTTTTCTTTAAGAAGGCTAGAGTTCTGTCAAAGATCCCCTTTTTCTGCTACCTTTATGATGATATTTTTGTTTCTGGTGAGAATCTTGAGCACTGAATTATCCAGTCACTGTGCAGGAGGGAGAGAATGAAATGGGCAACACTTAGTACATT
Source organism: Caprimulgus europaeus (assembly GCA_907165065.1). Next base: position 3,898,345 of record OU015530.1, read on the forward strand.
AAAAAAAAGGTGGAAGTATGTATATCAGATTTTCCTTCTGTTCAGTCACCATCCCTAGATCCTCTATGTCACTGGCAAAATCATAAACTCATTTTGGTTGGAAAAGACCTTTAAGATCAAGTCCAAGAGTAAACCTAACACTGCCAAGTCCACATCTAAACCATGTCTGTGTCTCTGTTCAAAAATTGCTTGGGACAAGATAATGTGATGAATGGATGCCTCAGGGCTCTGATGAAAAGCTGTATTTATTTTTTTTTAAAAGTCTTCCCATTTAATGAAAAACAGGCACCACACTAGACTGAGCATGCCCTCAAGATATGCCAATATACACAAAACAGAAACCTGTGAATCACATCACATAAATGGCTGCAGAGACTGGCACTGTAGTTCCTCACAGGCACATGAGGGTGGTGTTTACAAGCTGTAGGCATTGTGTGGCTTCAGGCTTAGTTTAGAAGTGAATGTGATAAGAGATTTGACTGTGGCAAGGTTTGCAGTAAGCAAAGGGTATGTGTTGGTGTCTTGTGTTCCTTTATTGACAGTGTGTATGCCCAAATAAAACTGTTTTCCTTTCATAAATGTTTACTTCAATGCCAAATGTTGATCCTAAGTAAGTGGATTTCTTACATGAAGTTCTGCCAAGGCTTGTTAGATGTTGGTTAGCCCTGTAAACACTGGTCAGCAGGTCTGAGGTATTGCTCATGACTGCGAGGGGGCTGCACTGGGATGTGTGGTCGAGATGCTACCAAGTTCAGCACAGGAGCAGACTGTGTTTAAAGGTGCAATGAAAGGTTATTTTATAATTGTCACTTCCCTCCCCTGGATCTGCCTGCTGCTCTGTTCTCCCTGTTTATTCTGATGTGCTAACTGGGTGCTGTTTTCCAGATGAAGCTGACAGGGAAATGATTAATTCCTTTTCCCAAAGTGTCCTGCTTTAAGAGTTGGGGAAAAGCTAACAGAAATATCCCCAGAATAATGTAAGGGTTTCCTTTAAGACCATATCCAGCTGTGAAGCAGCTTTTCTCTCTTGTTCCATCACCATCCTGGTGACTGGTTTGGGCTAAGTCAGCAGGGAAGCTGTTGGAAATGGTCTCAGGAGGAATATGACCTCTTGAACAGTTCATCTTACTGATGTGTCACTTCTGCAGGTACAGCAGTGGCCAGGGGCACAGCAAAGAGCTTTCTGGAAGCCACAATGACTGATGTGTGTGGAATTGTGTGCTGAGCTGGTGGTGCTGGGTGCCTTCTGTGTAGGACCAGTAGCAATGACTGGGTCTGTGTGGTTTATAAATAGAAAGATATAGAACAAATGTGTTATGTTTCATAAGCTGTTACTGCCAGATTCCTTGGACATGATGATGAACACAACATAATTAATGAAAATGTACATGAGTAAATGTGGGTTCTTTCCTGTGGTATTCTAAAGCTGCAAGAGAAAGTCCTCTGATTTCTGTGTTCTCATGTTTCTAGGAATGATACAAGTCCACAGAAAAAAGCCAGCTCTTGCCCTGACATACAAAGCAAACCAAGGAGACAGCTTCTCCAGAATGAAATTGGAGTATTTTTGGAGAGGTCACACTGTAGTGTTTGGAGTACTTTCAGAGACAGAACAGTTCTTCCTCTTTTAGCTCGCTTAGACTGATAATAAATTCAAGAAATAAAGGAGAAACCAGTTCATTTTAGTTTAAAATTGCAAGTTTTTCCCACAGCTACCCTGTGCAGCGTGGATGAGGTGAGTGGAGAAAAACAGCCTTTGTTTCTCAGTGCAAAAAGGGGAGTAACAACATGTGCAACACTTGAGTTCCTAGTGAGGATTTGATTTTTGGCTCCTTGTGCTTGTTAGCATGCCTTTGGGAAGCTGGGAAGCTGGAGATAGGACTTCTGTGGGATCCATTGAAATCCTTTAACTTAATATTTCATAACATTTCATTAACTTGAGTAGACAATCATATTTATGGTTTGCATTGCCTGTGCTGCCTGTCTGTACTCATAACACTGTCATACCCATGCTGATGACTTCTCCATGCTGAAGTCTGTAAAAGATGTGGGATTATTTGCTGTCCTCTACACACCTCTAATGGTGTGGAGAGAGAGGGACCTGTGTGTATGTGGCAACTTGATTGTGACAAGTCATCTGCACTTAAGTGGACAGGTCCATAAATATTTTGTTAGCCTGTACTAGATTATTTCCAGGAGAAACTGGTGCACCACTGCTCTGCTGACTGGTCACATCACAGTGGCTCCTTGCTTGCTTGAAGCTGCTGAGATGCATTAAAGCACAGCTAGAAGATACATTGGTTATTCTTTTTGGACAGGCAATGTTTGTATTTGCTGTCATGATATTTTATGTAAATATTAAGAATGTTTGATTCTAAGCTGATATAGTGATTAAGTTCTGAACAGCCTCCTAAGAAGTTTGAGGCACCCTCAAAGGCTGTATTTTCCTCTGATATGAATGATTTCTGAGGGTGCAAGTACTTCTGTGGTTTTTAATACTCTGAGGCAACTCTTTGACCTGTATAAATCAAATATACATTCTTTGGCTGTCACCTAGATGGTGCTTACTGTGTCAAGCACAAGACTTGCTGAAAACTTCTTATTTTAAAGGATCAGGCTGCGTATTTTGTCTTCACCTGAGAAGGTGGGAAAGTTCTAAAAGTGGAAGAATAACAGCACAGATGTTACATGAAGAGGTATAATATTGAACAGATAAAGATGTGTTTTCTTCTTGTTTTTTCAATGTTTAAGGTGTTCTTTCAAATGGAGATATCACTGGATGATGCTGTTTTACCTTGGCATATGTTAATAGCTGCCCTGAACCCTCTTATGCTCCTGTGCAAGAAGAGATTTAATGGTGTATAATCAACTTTTGCCAGATGTTTAACAGTACAAAACCTTTAACAGTTTGTACAGGAAAGGTATAAAACAAAACATTTGGATTTTGGATACAACAACTCCATCTGACTTGATAAAAACTGATGCAAGAGCAGTTGGTGTAAAATGTAGACTGTTCTGAACTAATATTGACCCAGCTAGTAAGTGTCAGAGAAACACAAGGTCACACAGAGTAATTGCATTTGGAGGAAAACAATTTCTTTCTTTTTTTCTTTCTTTTTTCAGCTTGCCAAAAAGTGTGGGACTTAGTTTGGTAACAATTTTTACTGCCCCAACAGAGAGGAGGATTTTTATATATATATCTATATATATATATCTATATCTATCTATCTATATATATATATCTATATCTATCTATATATATATATCTATATCTATCTATATATATATATTTACTGCATGGGCTCTTAATAGCTCAAAGATGATGTTGACTGTTTAGAGTGGGGTTGTGACAAACTGCAGCTCTGGCACTGATAGTGTCACCTCTCTGTCTCACTGTGCAGTGCTCCAAACCCTGGGCTCTGGGGACTGGCTGATGCTGCCAGTGTTCTTCAGAGGCATTTCTGGAGCCTGACTGTCACTGTCCTGCTGGGAAAACCTAGAGGTCTTCCAGAATGTGGTGCTGTTGGTGAGGGATTCTCAGTGCTGAGATGTTGCTGTAGAAAAAAGATGGATCTTCATCCCTTGCTATTAAAGTGAGCTTTAAGAATATGTGAGAGAAGCAGGTGATTTATTGTCCTGGAAAGCTGGTCCTGGCAGCTGACATGACAGTTAGACTAAAATCATATTCTCCAGTTTGCAGTTTTGCCTTCCTTCTTTTCATGCTGGGGTGTGAAAGGACATGAAGGGGAAGTAAAAAGGGGGAATTTATGGAGTAGTACCAGTTAAAACTCTTCCTCCCTAAGTCTTGTTCTCATGTTGGTGCAGGTACTGCAGTATCATGAGTGGGAGCATACTTATTCCAGCCTAGCTGCACTCTCTTGCTTATTGGAATGTTTCAGGAATGTGAGGAATATTTGGACTTTTTTTATTGTTGCTCAATTTCATTCACAGGAATTTCACCTTTTTGCAGTTACTACTCCTACTTCAAAGAAGCAGCGCTTCAAAGTGACATCTTTATGGATACCATGATGCCAAACCTGGCTCTTCCTTTAGCCTCAAATTTTGTTTTTTTGATTCTGAGAAATGTTCATTTCTGCTAATTCCCAAGGATAGCTGTCAGGGGCTTTAAAAAAGGTCTCTCTTGAGCCTTGCCTCCCTCCTCTCTTGCCATCTAAGTTACAACTTCTAAGAAGAGTTTATAAGCAATGATGTGGTTTGGATCCTGAGAGCTAACGAGGGCCAGCAGCCTAGGAACTGCCCTGATGTGTTTCCCGTTACTGGATGATCGTGCCTTTATTTTGACGGGCTGCTGTAACAGCCCTTCTGTGTCTGGTTTGGGCAGTTCTTCTCTCAACCAGTTTCTTGCAGTGAGACATTCCAGTGCATGTTGTCACTGGTCTGCTTGCACTCTGCCTTCTGCTAAAGACCTCAGGGGTAGCTTGCCAGATATTTCCAGAAATTAAGTCAAGAAAAGTACAAGTGATTTAGCCATTTGTGCCCAAATGGTACGTGGACACGGCTCAGTTGCTTTTGTTACCATCACAGATAGGCTGGTGGCCATCTGTTTTGAAAGAAATATTATTATTCTATGGACCAGACCTCTGACTTAAAGTCTGGAAGTGAAAGATCAATGATGATGATGATGTCTGTGGTATACAAGCCTGGTAAGACAGCGACCTTGTTTATTTGTACCCCTTCTGAGAGGGAAGAAGCATCGTTTGGTTTGTAGTTGTGCCCAGAGATGGATGGTACCTGTGAGAACAAGGGTGATGCTGTTCAGTGATGTCTGGGCAGCTCAGCCATGGGAAGAGCAGGTATGGGCAGAGGTTGGAACAATGTGCTGCTCTTATTTTGGGTGGGTGGATGGATGCATAGACAGATGGCAAATGTTAATGAGAGAGCTTAGGCTTTTCATTATTTAGTAGGTGCCTTTTGCTGGGAAAATGGGATGTTTCAGAGAAGGTCCTTATGATGGTGTAGTAACAACTCTGGAAGTACCAGAGCTGGGAGGCTTTCAGATGCCAAGCTGTGATAACAAAGGTCTGTGTTGAGATCAGATAGATGACTGCTGTCCGTAGCCCCACAGTACAGCCTCTTCTTGCTGTGCTATTAGCAGAGCCCAATTGGTATCAAATAACTGGTTTGTCACAGTTGGGTGGATACAGCAGACCTTTTAGTTCAAAATTACTGGCTTGTAGTTGTAGGTTTGGCTGTTCCCAAGCTTGTGCCATGTACAGTTGTCACCAAGATGATGGTGGATACCATCGCTGTGGCATATTTTCCTCTTGTGTGTGTACTTTTTGGAGTTGGTCTGTAGAGCATTTCAACATCAGCTCTTGTATAGACATGTCTTCCCCAGCACCCTTCTTCTCTTCCACCATGGGCTGGTGAAGGCCAGTGCCATGTTCAGAGCTGGGTAGCCTTTGTGATTAGCCAGGGCTTCCACTTTGCTGTGTGTCACCCCACCTCCAGCGTGCTGTTTTCATACAGCAGAGAACATTTATTTTGCCTATATTTGCATAAGCTGCCCTCACATCCTTTTATCTCTCTACATCTCTGTTAGGTTCTCATTCACTATTGGGTTGCTGCCAGCTGGGTTTATCCTTAATATTAGAGATATAAATGCTGAATCAGTTTTTACACATTCCTCTGTGCAGATTTCTCACTTTCTGTGTGCAGAATGGACAAATAGCATTATTAGTAATCTGGATTTTTGCATAGTAGCTTATATGTGCTATGCAAACTCACAATGGTATTTGAAACCAAGCTGAGGAGGTTGGGAAGGAAATGAAATCCTTCTGAGGCAGTTGTTGGAGCGAGTGGACAGTGCTGTGTTATTTTGGAAGCATGAAATATCTGGGATATTTCATTTGTTAGCTTTGCTTAAAATCACTACCAACTTTTCTTTCTGTATTCCTTCAGGATGGCAGAGGAAGGGGTGATAAGGCAGTGGGAAGGAATTATTTGCTCACATGTTAACATTTCATATTTTACTCAGCAGTGACTTTTTGATAAGGGGAAAAAAAGGCAAGAAAGAAAGGGGTGGTGGATAAAAGAAAAAAGTGGAATAAGGAGAAAGGTGGGAATGTAAGCTTGGAGGGGAAAAGGTAATGCAGGTATTCTTGTCAAGTTAAATTCAGTCTTTGTTGAAGTACTTCTGTGCTAGACACTTAAGTCCCTCAAAGGCTGGTTGTGTAAAAATGAATGAATTTTCCCAGGTTTATGTAAGGTTGTATTTTTACCTGTTAGTTGACTCCTACAAAGCCATTCTGTTTATGCATATGGTCAGAGAAAAAAAAATTCCTTTTTAAAATACCCATGTTCAATCTACATTAAAACCAGGGAAAGTTTTGTTGTTGTTAGTTCTCATAGAAGCCTTGATATGTTTACTAACAGGAAGAAATGTAACTCCATTTTAAAGAAGAACTAGATGGAAGCCATATGTACTGTGCACGGAAGGAAGCATCTGAAATCTGGTTTGAGTAAAGAACTGTTCTGTGATCTCTTTGTAGAGCTGAAGGGAGAAGTATTTTTTTCGTTAACAATTCCCTTGTCCCAGTTTTGTTCTGCGGTTGATTTTCTCTCCAGATTTGTTAGCTGTTAAGAGATGGCAACAGTGTTTTAAAACTTCTTATCCCTCAATGGTAAATACAGCCTCCCACAAGTTTAAAATGAAACATTTTGGCAATACAAGTTAAAAATCAAAAAGATGAAATGTAAATGTATACCAGCTCTGCACAAATGCTTGGGAATTTCTCCTGAATTACTAAGGTTACCCTTTGCCTTATTTACAAGCACCCACGCTGGCTCACTCACAACAGCTCTAACGTGGTTTTTGTCTCCCAGCACTGGGCTGTTTCAAGTCAAACTCTACAAATAAAGAAATCTAGAGGTTTTTCTTTCCTGCTTCTTATTTCTACCTGTGTTTCTCTAACATTGAGATTGTCCTGACTGTGTAAGAAGAAAGACAGGATGTGATTTAATTACTCCACGGCTTTAATAACTTGTCTGGGAACAGTGACAATTAATTGTGCTGTACAGTTCATCCATCTTCACTGGATCCTGGATTTTTTTTCTCTTTAAAAAAGGTGTTCTCAGCAAGACATGTGCTTTTCCTTCTCCATGTGACCAGGAGACCAGTGGTACCAAGCAGCCCCCAGCTCAAGTGATGTTCCCCTATCTCACTGTTATCTCCAACAACAATGGAGGTGGAGGGACACACCTAAAAGTTTACAACCTCTTGCTGTCCAGGCAAACTACCTCTACAGTGGTGAGGGAAGGCATGTTGCAACAAAAATCAGAAGGGAAGGGTGTTGCATTCAAGAGATTACTTCCTTTGTGACACTCAACCATGACTGAGATCTCACCATGTTTTACACTTAATGGGCAGCACACCCTTTTTTTGTGAAGGTCATTGTATGCACATTGGGTAGCTGATGATCTCCAGTAGATCTGTAAGAGGTTTACTCAAACTGCAGCCTGAAAACTCTTTTTGTGGTGCCCTTGAAGGACCCACTTTGCTCAGTTGTGGATGTATATCCAGTAACAGACAGTTCCTGCTGTGGAGGGTTTATAGTTGGAATAGTCAAAAAAGACACTGGCAAACAGGTGGAGAAAGTCAGAAGTAACTGGTTGCACAACAGTTCAGGAGATCTTGGTCTCTTGTATCTCCAGTCTTTTCTGCAGGCACAGACTGATAAGTTTTCCACTAGGACACACAGGGGTTTGAAATTCAGTTCCCAATGACAGTGTAGACAGTAAATTATGACTGCAGTTACTTAGTGATGCTACAGTCCATGCTGTTTTAGGCCTTGACTTTTAGATGCTCACTCTGAGGAGACTCTGAAGTTTCTGCATGATTCACTGATGTAAGTGGACTTGTGGGCATTCTGAGGCATCTGAGGTACCCACTTGCCTGTAGTGAGGTGTCTTTGAAGTGTGACATCCATCCCAGAGAATGTTTTTGGGAATGGGGCCATCTACCAGTCTTACAAAATGCCTGTCATAGTCTTACTGGTTCTACAGCTGGAAGTGGTAGGTGTTCTCCTTAGACTTTAGGAAAACATGGCTGTGTTGATTTGGCTGTGTTATCTTTGTGATTGTAGCTTATAGCCCCCTCCAAAATGGTAAGCCTATATATTTGATTAAAATAAGCAATCAGGGTGAGAAGGCATATTATTCACTTGTAGGAGCAATGTTGTTTGGCTGCTGTTTATTTCAGTTTTGGAACTGTTTGGCCTGGCTTCCTTATCTAGGCAGTGAGATGATGACCTGGTCTGCTCCAAGCAACTGCATGTATCACTGGGACTTTAGTTTTCCCAGTAAAGATTAGATGAATCATTTGAAAGTGATAATTATTCACTACTCTTCAAATTCCCCTGCAATATTTGGTTGCTGTAACAAAAATAGAGAATGATATTTGTTAACATAAGCAGCCAAACTGAAGCTCTTGCAAGATTAAAATCAGACCAAACAGTTGCAGAAGTAGATTGAAGACTGGATGCACATATTGTTACTGGGTGGCAAAACAGTACCTTCTCCAGAAAACTATGAAAAACCACTTTGCATTCACCATATTTCTAAAAGTTGGGAAGTGGATTCGCCTCACCTACCTTTATCTTTCTGAAGGTGGATGTCTAGCTGGTGTTAATCATCCAAGCAATCTATAGTCAGTGATGTATGTCCAAAGGATGAGTCCTTCCATTTTGAGATAGGCTGCATCACCATCTGGATGTGTCTTTTATCAGCTAATGATAGAAGGAGCCTGGACAACTAGATGACGTTAGAGTTAGGTGAGATGGATCCTACTTTATCGCTCTGATTGTGTGGACTGACGTTCCTCAGCTTGCATAGGCTTAACTGGTGCAATGAAAGTTGCAGGGATCATTACTCCCCAGGTGTTATCTTCCTTCCTCCTGCAAAGCATGCAAGTGGACCTTAGGTCTGTGGGTTTTTAATCTGTCACTATTATGAGCCAGCTGCATCAAAGAAGAGGCAATGCTAACAATGTACAGCGAGAGGAAATTGGAGATGATCCTACAGGATCCCACTGTTCTGGATATCATGGGAGACACACCCTCACGTCTGTTTTCCTGTGCTAGTTCAGGGTTTGATGCTGAGAAGGATGGAGGAAGTTTCTGTTTAATTGAAGGTGGGTTGGAGAGTGGGAGTCCTGTCAGAAAGGAGAAAGGGTTGAGAGAGAACTGTCTGAGAACCCTGGACAAGCTGTCCATCTTCTGCCCTGGATGTTCTGGGATGGTAACTTACTAAGGTGTTCTGTTTGCCTGAGGTTTCAGAGGGATCAGTGGGTTGAATCAAAAGCACCTGTTTCTTGTGACTGTTGTATTCAGCTTTCCATTCTGTGTTTTTCTTTATACTATATGAAGCTACATGCAAGTCCTTAAACTCAAGAAATATTATTTATATCACAAAATCAGGAATGCTAACCTGGAATTCTCTGTGCCTGTACATTATAATACAGTCTTTAATTACATGATCACAGGCATTCATTTCTTCCTAGTGTGGTGGCCTGAAGAAAAAGCGACATGTGACTCTAGTTTTTCTCTCTGTTACCTCCTTGACCACCTTTTGCAGTATTGGCAGTGAGGTGGAGGTCTCAGTGATAGAAATTTCTGCGTTTTTATTAAAATACATAACCAAGTAGATTTATGCTACCATGGGAGGTGATGTTACAGACTGAAATCACCTTTTAGATAATAAAATAGCTGCTCAGGAGAGACTCTCTATAAATGCCCCAGAAACAAGGATGTCTTCAATCACAACTCCTACCTTTTTAGACATAGGAACTGCAAAAGTGCAAATATGTAGGAACTTTTGCAGTGTCATTAATCACAGGACACTTAGAGCTCTGAATACTTGGGGCAAGTCGACACCACTGATCTATGGTGTGTTTCTTATTGTCTTGATATGTGACTTGCAGCTGATTTTTTCCAGAAGATGAGCACTCATGCACGCCAACAAAGGCAGTCATAGACAGATAACTCTTGAAAACACAAACTGTGTAGAGTCAATTTGATGCTAAATACTTTGAAAACTTGGGTTCTCAGGCTCTTTAAACTGGGCACCCACAGCTAGGGACACTAAGTGGGCAGTATAATCTCTTCACCTCACAGAAGTGTTGTAAAATACATTTTGTTAATATTCATGAAGCACTCAAATATTATTGTGGTAAGTGCCAGAGAAAGCCCAGGAGGAAATTAATAATTCTATCTGGAGAGCTGGGCTTCAGTAGAGCAGAGGAGCCACATGTTGAGCTCCGAGAGGAGAACCAGGCAGTGGCAAGGTGCTCATCAAACATTGTCCATCCTGCACGCTGGATGAAGCTGGGGTCCTGCAGAACAAAACTGGCATGTCACTTTGTACGTAGTCACACATATGAGGTCATAACTGATGATTTTGCCATGTCTGTCTTTTGGTGGCTCGATGTTACTGTCAAATGACCCTATTTCTTGTTGTATTACTGATGTTCTAGCTCTGTGCGTGCATAGATGTGTGATGCTTTGTAAACAGTCTGTGGTAGTTTTGTTTTATACTTGTGGCAAAAATGCACACCTAATCTTGAGTCCTTACAAAGAAAACACTACAACTTGGGAAGAGGGAGGATAAATTAATGACCTACTGCTACAGAGTGAGTAGTTGCAATATTGTGATGGACCTCCCTTGACTGGTCCTCCTCAGATGAGAAGCTGCAGGACAGAGTCGTAGGTGACTAAGCAGTGCTGGTTAATTTTCCTCCATCCCCCTGTCCAGCCATATTGCTGACACTCCATCTTCTGTTGCCTAATGATTTAGAAACCTGCTTGCATGCCATTAAAATTTTAATTACTGACTCCTTCTCAGTAATGAGACAACTTGCTGGGCCACAGGTATTTTATGGGTTTAAGGTGCAATTTGTTCCTGGCTTCCTTTGGGTCTGTTCCTGCCATTGTTTCCTGCTTGTAACTTCCACTGAAGTGAATAGTGGTCTTGTGGAGGAGCTGAGGAGAAGGCCCTTCTGCCAGTCAACCCATCTTCTAATACACAAGTCTGACACTTCTACAACCATACTCCTCTTCTGTGAAGATGACCATGGTCACTCCTGGGCCACACTTTTAATTGTTAGCCCTCATTAAGACATGTATAAATTTCCTAATTTCCAGTTTGTGACAGACTTTTATGGTCAGCCTGGCAAAACAGGCTCTATAGTCAGTCTCCATCTCCATGTCTGTGTGTAGTTTTGTGAGTGGCTGACAAGCCTGTTGGGTATATAAAATCATTCCAGTGGTTGAGGGGGACTGTGATCCTCAGAAGAATTCTCTAGAAGAATAATTGCAAACACTGTGGACATCTCAGTTGTCCAGGTACTGCTGCAGTACACAGAACCACATGTGTATCTGGTGCATTCTAGTGCTGCAAGTTCTCAGATTTATCCTGGAAACTTGCTCTGAGTCGCATCCCTAACCAGCATTTCTGAAGCACAAAGCTGCTTGGAGTAGGAATGGACCTTCCTAGGAATTTCTTCCAGGGCATGGCTTTCTGTCTTGATTCTCTGATGTCTAATAAGGTGCTGGTTTTGATCAAAGATAGATATATCTATATATTTTATTCTGTTGGGACACTTCATTGCACCACTCTTCTTAAATACTTTCTTGGATGGTAAAGAGAAGTCACACTACAACCTTGGCATGAGAGGGGCTGGTAATAGGGCATCTCCTCCATCTGGCTGCTTTTTTTGGTAGAGATCTAGTATGGAAACTCTTGCCTCAGACAAAAATGGTTTAATCTGATCAGTGGGCTTGAAAGCTATGAAGAGTAGATACCAAACTCCCTTCTGCTTTCCCTTGGTAGTTATTATTTAGGCTTGTTTCCTTTGGAAATGAGGCAAAAGAAGGATGTGGCACAGGAGGAGAGCTGTCCCCCTGAGTACAGCTCTGTACTACAGTGAGGTGCTTGGTGTTTTACTGCTGCATCACAGCGTGCATCCTGGGCTTTGTCCTCTTAGTATAAAACATTAATAGGGTAACAAAAATGCTGGGAATCCAGATGTGAGTGTGTGGGGTTTTTTCCCCTCCTTCTTCCCATTTACTCTGAGGTTTATACTTGTAACTTGAGGTGCATAAGCTGTGCTAGCTGAAACCCTAACGAGTTGTCCTGCTGGGAGTTGTATGACACTTGGAGGTAACATATTCTGAGTCTTGTGTGGACTAAGCTTCAGTATGAACTAAGCTGCTAAATTAAAGCATAAGGGAAAGGGGAAATCCAAGTGTTGTCCAGCCATTGACCTGCACCTTTTGAGTTGCCTTTTCTGCAGGAGTCAGGTTAGCTTGAGGGTGTTGGTGAGCCTTCTGGCAGGTCAGACCTTGAAATTCAGGCCCAGGCAAGTCTGAATCCAAGTTATGAAGGTAGCATTGGAGCTGTCTTGAAGAGCAAGGGGGAGTGTGTGTGAAGGCTAATGAAAGCCCAGGTTTTCATGGGAAATGGTGAAGGTTAGGAGAGAATAAATATTATTTTCAGTGTGAGAATTTGAAGCTCTGGGATATGCAGATTCAGATGTGTAGAGGGAAGGGACATGTGTGTCTGTCATGTTATATCTCATATATCACATATCTGTGATACATGTGAATACATGGCACCTGTTTATATAATTTCTTTGTGCACTTGCATGTTCTTTTTTCCACTTGAGGCTTTGACAAGCTCTCTCTCCAAGAATGTCTTTCAGAACTTGCTTTCTCTTAACTTCCTAGGAAAATGGCAAGTTTCACCTTCTTTTGGCATCATAAATTACCTCAGGCTGAATTGAAAGGGTTTTGTAGTTATGCTGATGTGTTTTGGGGGGTTCATGGTGGGACAAGGCTGCACATCTCTAAATGAGGTCTCTGAGCTGTTATACAGTAATTTTATACCAAAGGGCAGTGATGTGCTAGAGGCTGTGCTATGCCCCTGCACCAGAGAATTGCTCTGGATGGAGATGTTAGAACTTTAAAAAATGTGTGAAAGGAAAAGAAACAAATGGAAGGCTTCATGCATTCAGAAATGGGGGCTGGTGAATTGTGAGGATGCCAAGAAGTGAATTTGGATTCCTGCTGCTTGCTTGATTGGCAGCCAATTCTGAAAACACAGAGCGATAGCGCGCTTTGAAAAACCGGTGAGCAAATGCAGGCCACGGCAGAGAGCTGGGTTCAGCTGTTCCTGAAATTACATAGACACCCCTGGTTTGTGCCAGTTCGATTGCTGGTTCAAGGCTTTGGTTAATATCAAAAGTAGTGCATGTACTTTGATGTTAACATGCTTTAATGTCCAAGTTTACATCTTTGTTTCCATGATTTTTGAAGATAAGACCCTAAAGAGAGGGAAGTACGTAGTTCAGTGCAGCTGACAGTGGTAACCTTACTGCTCTGGAAAAGACTATTTTTTCTAGTCTTTAAAAAGGAGTTGCAACAAGCAAACCCAAAATGTATTCTGCTGTGGACTGATGGCCTTTTTGCCATGAAAACCCAGTGTTTTGTAATGGGAATTTTTTTGTTCAAATCTATCTGGTTTTGATGTTCTACTTCTGGTATGTCTAAAAAGGCTCAGTGAATTTTACAGGACAAATGTGTTAAATCTCATATCCTCTGCAAGAAGGGTCTGTTAGTACAACAAGTGGCTGTGGCACAGTTGCCAACGTTGTCCCAAATAACTGTAGAAGTACCTTAAAGTGTTTAGGCTTCAGCTTATCTTCTATTTTTCACATTTACAAGATTTTTGTGGTAAAACTGGTCCAAACAATGACATTAGCATAAAAGTTTTATTGTTAATCCAAAAGATTTGGCAGTGTGATGTGAGAGAGATTTGTATTATAGTTCCAAAAGGCTGTGGTTTCTCTATAAAGGAAAAAACTGACTTCTCGTTGGTGCTGGCAGGATGGACCTTGTGGCCTGCACTGAGGGAAGAAAGAACATGGCCACTACTTGGAAAAAAGCTTTTTCAAATGTTTAGCAGTCTGTAGAGAACACTGTTAAATCAAATCCACAGCAATTATTCATTTTTTTCAGGACTCTTATTAAAAGCCATCATTCAGAGCTTGGGGTAGTTTAGATATGAAGAAGGGGAAGCAGTGTGTTTTGGGTGAGATTTCTCTGCTAATGATATAAGAGACAGGAAAGCTGGATGGGGTAGACATCATGGATTCAGGGCAATTCAGGTTGATTTATTTGCTTTCTTCTCATTTTACACCATTTTCCTTTTTTTTTCCCCCCCTTCCCTGTAGAGGGATGTGGTAAATAGTTGTTAGTCAATAGTTATGTATTTGTGGACAAGTTGTGCAAGCTGTGGACAACCATTTTACGTAATAGAAATGGGAGGCACGCTGCGTTCTGCAGAACTGGGACAGTTACTATAGGGGGTGATTTGTAGGGCAGCTTTGGGCTGACTGTTCACATTCTGCCTGCAGATCTAACTGGATGTTTCTGTACAGAAATCAAGTGGATCTGGAATCCTTCTGCCATTACCGTGCTTCTTTGCTCTATAAAAGTCCTTTTTGTCTTCAGAAATCAGTTATCTGTTTTACCCATTTGAGTGAAGAAGACAAAGTTGTAAGAAGTGGTTTGTAGAAGACCAGAGTGAGATTTGAGGAGCAGAAAGATCTTCCAAGTCTCCAGAGTCTACTGTGAATTCTCCCCTAGCAATTTTACTTTGGAAAGAAGTTGGACATTCAGTCCCTCATGATAATTGTGTGTGATATGCTTGCAGAGGTTATGTTTTCCTTTAAAAAAATAAGAAGTTCAGGTTCTTTGTCTTTCAAGTGGAAGCACCCTTTCTGACACGAGTTTTGATTCCTTTTGCCTGGCTTTTTTGTCAATGTAACAGTGCTGCCCCTTTTATCACACAAATTATTAAAGAAATGAAGGAAAATGGGTTTTAGTTTAGATTCTGCCATGATGGGGACAAAGCTGTGGTATGATTAGAAATAGTTAGGACTCTTAGTGGTAGATTTAAGAGGCAGTCCTACTTTGGTTTTTGGGGTTTTTTTTGAGAAATAGGCTTGTTTCATTAAAATTTAGTAATCCTCTTTTGTTGTTGGAATACTTTCTGGATTGGAATGGATCCTTCTTTACTGGATGCAGTTTTGCATTCTTTCTCAGCATAGACAAGTGATTTTATTCCTGGGCACTGTGCAGTGATTTTTTTATTATTTATTTTGCTTGTTTGTATATAGCCAAGTGAACTTTCCAGGTGGTTCCCTTTTCCTTCCCCAACTTCCTTCCCAATACAAATTATTTAACTTTTTTGGGGGGCATGAAACTTTGTTTAATTCTCTACAAAATGAATGTTGCCTGAAAAATCTAGGTAGCCAAAAATAATAAGGAAAAAAATAATGAGGAAACATTGAAATCTCCTTTTTGCCAGACTGGGCATAGATGAAGCCACCAAAACATGATTAACAAGTTAAGAATGCTTTTTTTTTTTTGAGCTGCCATGGCTAGTGGAGTAGGAAGAGAAGGTGCTGCTTTAATAAAGTTGTTCTGATGTTTTCTTTGTGAGCATATGAGTGTTTTTCTGCCTTGGCTATCTTTCTGATCTCAGGTGTCCATTGTGTAATAACAAATGGAAGTATAGAATATTGCTTAAGACAGTTATAAGCACTTAAGTACCTGCATGTGGTTGGATTGTTAAAAGCCTGTGGCAATATTCCAGTGTCTTGTAAAATCTGTTATACAGCATTAAGGTTAGAAAGACAAATGCAGAAGTAGTCAAAAAATGAAGCCTTGAAACTAGTTTTGCTCTTCCCTAGAACCCCACTGCAAAAATTAACAGTTGTCTTGGTTTAATCCATAAAAGGAGCTGGTTGTTGTGCAGTGCCTCTTGCTGTGGGGTTGTGCTGAGAAGCCAGAAGAAGCTGGTGTGTCTCAGGCTTTCTGCCCTCTTCTCAAAGTAGCAGGCAAGGCTGGCAGAAGCAGCCAGAGGCTGGGAAGTCTGGCCAGGAGTGTGCTGTGGGAAGTGTGAAGAAGGGAGGAGAGAGGCACTGGCAAGGAGGAACTCCCTGTCCTGGGAAGGGGACACCAGAGGCTAGTGAGCTGTAGTCAGTTATCTTAAACCTCCAACTCCATGGAGAGCAATTCTCCATAAAACCTCCTTGTCAAAGCTTTTAAGAGTATTCCTTTTCTAGGTGAGGGGAGTGGAGACCATGGTATGAAGAATTTTCTCCTTACTTTCCTTCCAGGCTCTCTGCTCTCCATCCCTCTTTGCCTGCTCACATGCACCCATTCTTGGACCCAGTCTGATGGTCACTTGGAGCTGGCAGTGCTGATGTTGATGATGGGAGTGTGAAGATAGCAATTATGTGGGGTGCTATGGCAGTGTGCAGCCCTGCCAGAGCTCCTGCATCCTCCTTAGTGGAGCAAACTGAGAAGAAAGTGAGCAGAGGGGAGAAAAAACAGTTTGGTTTTGGGGAAGGTCAGGCACTTTGTAAGGTTTAAGGAGATATATTTTTTCTTTTCTGAGAAGGTGTCTCCACACAGGGAAAACAACCTCTGAACTTTATCACTTACTGCATCTACTTGATAGCTAAACAGATGGCATCAGGTTTGGGGTGCTCAGAATACCAGGTTCGTAGGGGAGAAGCAGTGTTGATAAAAGGAATGTTTGATGGTATCTGCAGTTCTTAACTAATGCACTAATGTCCAGAAGATCCCTGGAAGCATCACATTGTCTGGTGTACAAGACTCAGGAGTTTTCTGGGGATGTTTTTTCTTTGTTTGAAAACATCCTTTGTGGTAAGTTTTGCATTTGTTTGACAGCATTCTTCTGAATTATTTAGACTTCAGCTGAGGAATGTGAAAAGTCTTATTTTATACTCAAGCATCCAGCATGCCTGTGTGGACACTTATGTGCAGACATCCATGTATCACACAGAGCCTCAGCTGCAGTCACTTGGATTTTGTGGAATGTAAGGTGGAGCTGAATTTGTGAGTGCATGTGACCACACATGTCTGTATGCATATGGTGTATAGAAATAAATATATATATACACACAAAAAATACAGCATTCAGATTTTGCCCTCAGACCTTGATGAAATCCCTGTTTGCAGCTGAGATTGCAGCCACTGTAAATGAGGGCAGAGTAACCCATAACATATTTGAAAACAGCTGGTGTGCTTCAGAGGCCAGAAGTGTGGGGATAGAATGGAAACACTGACTCTTACTGCAACTGTGGAAAAGGATGCAGCAATAAATACATTTTGCAATGGAGTAGGTGATATCTGCCATCTAAACTGAAGGGTTGCCGTGGCTCTGGGTTGTTGCAAACCACTTAGTAATTGGCTAATGATTGCATTTAACAGTTTGAACCCACTGAAGGAAAAAGGGAAGAAATGTCAACTCTGGATGTAATTAAAGTAACTTTTTTTTTTACTCTGTCAAGGCCAAGATGTCTGGGCTGTAGATGTTACAAAAGGAGCTGGTGGACCAAAAGGTTTATAACTTCTTTTGCAGCTTCTAAGCATGGCTGATCAAATTTATATCAGGCTACAAACAGCTTTGTAAAACAGCTTTAAGGCCTGGTGTTGCAGCTGGCTTGGTAGAAAGTGACAGCACCACAGTGTCCCCCCAGTGCCTGTGTGAAGCGAGGCAGTTACCCTCAGATAGGCGTAAATGTGCTATTAGATGGTTGAGAAATAAGTTTTTCTTTCACCCCCCCTCCTTAAAACCCTCCTGGGAATTTATTGTAGTGCCTTTGATGTAACTAATTAGCCTGCTCAGAGTAAGCAGTGACTAACAGTCTAATAACTGGCTAATGGAAGGAACTTCATAATGTTTTCAAATCAGGATCCTTTGGAGTGTCTTGCAAGAGGCTGAGGAGCTTTTCCTTTCTGTGAAATGGTTGCCAATAGTCAGATCCTGATGTCATCTTTCTCCAAGGTATAGTTGAGACTCCTGGCATTTTGGAGAGGCTAGAAGTTGGAGAGGAGCAATAATCCTGGAGATATTCTAAAAGTGCAAAGCTGGAGTTCTAGCCCTAATCAGTAGACTTGGAGCAAACATTTTTAGTTTGGTGCTGTCACACGGTAACTTGGGGTCTTTGCTGAATTCTGTAAGGTGGAATGCTTATTAAAAGAAGAAATTAAAAAGGAAGATTGATTTTTTGCAAGAGACTTTTCTTGTGCCAGTTTCCCAATCCTCAAGTAACAAAATCAAAATGTAAAATTTCCTGTACCAGGAAAGGGAGATGTTTTTCCCTGCCTTCTAGTTCTGCAAATCTAAAAGGAGAAATCACATACTACATGTTAATTTTGGCAATTAATCGTACCAGGAGGTTTTATTTTACATCATTTCATCTATGTCTGTTTAACTTCAGACACTTGGGAGCAGTTGGGGAGGCACCAAGCAGTGTAAATTCATCTGAATAATCAAGAAATTGAGGTAAAGACATGGCTACTAAAACAAGGCACTCTCCAATCTAGATGTCTGAAAAAGTTGACCTGAATTTTGAAGCTGCTCTGTACCTTCAGCAGGTTTCTCAGCACTCTTGGGCAAAAGTTGTGTGCACGGCTGGAAGAGGCTGTGAGCTGTGTTCTGCTGATAGCCACACGTGGCTCACTCGGTGTTGGAGCTCTGTACGGGCCCTGTCTTGTCTCCTCCAGGTCAGTGGGAGCTCTGCCACTGACCCGAGGAGCGCAGGGTTGGGCTCTGTTTTGAAAGTCACAGAAACTCTATTGATGCCTTGTCTTCTGTTTTTCCAAAAAAAAAAAAAAGACTGAATTGAGTTGTGCTATAGGTGCAGCCAAAATGGGTGTGTGTAGGATTTGTGGGGGATCATGGTGGGATGGAGTATTGCCTATTGTCAGGGCTGGGTCTGCTTCCTGCCTCGTTGTTAAACCTTTCTTTCTCTAGTGAAAGTTAAAAGATGACAAACAAAAGAATAAACAGATTTTTCTCTGTATTTTTGTTTGTTTTGAGAAGAGTTGTGTATTTGTATTCCAAAGGTCACACATCAGTTCCTGTAAAACACCACACGTACGATAACGGCTTTTCAGCTTAGTTATTTTCCCATTACAAGTAGCAATATAAATCTATACATTTTCAGTGGTGAGCTCAGATAATGTATGCTATTTATAAGCACAAAAGTCTTGCTGAAGGTATGCTTAAGCATTGCAAATAAAGGCAGTACCATACTTGTTATCTAGCAGATTTTGTAGCCTCTCATGTGGTTGGAGTCTATATTTAAAACCAATTATAAGCATTGTGCTTCACATCTTACGTTAGTGTTTCCAGAGCGTGTATTTCTTGTGCAGTTGCTTCAAATACAGGAAAATAACAAACCTGGGACCAAGAATGCCCAATTTAAACTGCTGTACCCACCCAGACCCAAACTTTAGTTACAACACATGCTGTTCTTAAAGGCAGGCACAAAGCTACAGATGTATTGCCTCCTGCTTTGCTCTTAGGGCACTTGCAGTAGTGATCAACGTGTGTGTGTGTGCAAGAAGGTGCAGATACATGTCCTAATGAGCCTGGCAATTGCTCTATTGCATCATTTCAAGAGAGAAAATAATCAAGTCTCAAAAACTTAGACCTTCTTAAATGTGAGGGGAAATTGCTTTCTTACTTAGGTATCTATTCTATTAAGAATCTAAGTAGTCAATCTTTTTTACATTCCTTCCTCCCTTGCTTCCTTCTGGCTGACAGCAACCTAAAATGCTACTTTTCTGGGAAAGACTGATATTCTGACTTCAGTTTTGTAATTTAATGATGGAGAGTTTCCTTAGTAAACCAAATTTAGAGTACTAGAATGCTTATCTTATATCCAGACCTTGAACATAAAAGGCATTTTATACCAGCAATTGTTCATTTAATGAGCAATTGCAGAGTGCAGGCCGGTTAAGGGATTGAGCTATATGCACCATTATTGCAAGAAGTATTCCGAAATACCAGAAATAGGACGTAAGCTCTGATCAGGGGGACTGTGAGCACAATTACCTTCTTTTCAAATCCTTCTGTGACACTGCGGGAGGAAAAAGGACTTTGAAACTTGAAAGGAAAGAGCTTGCTTTCAACCTCAAAAGCTAGGAGGAAAGGGCTCTGAAATTTGCTCAGTATTCCCAATTCACCATTAGCCTGTTTCTTCCTTTAGCCTCAAGGCATTCTCCGCTTTTTGAAAAGATGTTAAGAAATTCAGTCACAATAGAGAGCCTAGTTTTGAACATGTTTCACTCGGTCCATTGAGGTCTGGTCTTCAGCCTTTGTGTGGGGTGAATTGAGCTGAGCAGCAAGCTGGTTGGGGAGAGGTGAATGAGCAGTCTCTGTGCAGTCACAAATTCTGGCAAAGAAAAGATTACCCTTGCCTTTATTTTACAATATGCATTCCTGTACAATCCTGCCAGCGGCAATACGCGGAGCCGAGCTTGTGCTTGGGTCAATATGGAGCACTTGGTTTATAGCGACTCTTGTTAAGTTTGTCTTGTAATTGAAGCTGCTGTTGACCTTGCTTGGAGACCATTTGTAAAACCGTTTATTTAGCATAAACTGAAATAATAAACCCTCCTTCTCTTAGGCCGATTGTGATAGGGTGACATTAGTTTGATTTAATGATTAGCCGCCTGACCCCTCAGCTAGAGAGAGCTGCTTGAATAGGGAGAGTTCACTAGGAAGCACACAGGAAGAATACTAATGAGCTTGTTAAATTTAGCATGGCACCAACCACTTTTAATTCCTCTAATGGGAGAAGCACTGCCTCTGAGAGAGGGAGGGAGATGGGGAGAGGGGGGGAGACAGGGAGGGAGAGAGAGAGGAAGAGAGAGGGAGGAATGCCCACGTCCTGGTAGCCAGAGAATTTTGGTCAAGAGAAGAGCTTGGAGGGAGCATCAGCCAGGGTCTCTTGGACTGAGTTGTAAGTACCTTGTCTCTTCTCTTACCCGGCCAAAGTGCGTTGGCAGATCGCTCGTGAGACGGTAGAGCTCTCCGCAAGTTGCGTGTGGGGATGGGGCGATGAAACTTGAACAGATTTAACTGGGCTGGTGTCGTCTCGTTTAAGTGGAGGTCTCTCTGAAGTGTGCCGAGACTGATATTTACTGTGGTGTATCAATAGATTTCAACTTTCAGTTGCTGACTAAATGAGGTTTAAAGTAAAGAAGCTTCTACTTTGTCTACAATTAAAGGCAAAAAAAGTTAAACGGGGAAAGAAAGTTTAATGGATTTTTGCATTAGGTTTTGGTTTGCTTGCCCTGATTTTTAATTTTCTGGGTAAATTAACTGAGCAACTAAAAGTGCATTTGTTCAGGCATGCTGTCCAGTGTGAGTTTTTTAAAAGAGCTTGTTGATGAAGTGAAGTGTTCCTTGGTGCTAATAAAAACTGCTGCTGATCAGAATAGCAGAAATAGATTGGGTATTTCTCAGTGGATGGGAGAACTTGGACTAATGTGATTATTCCAGGCTGGGCACTTGTAACATGTGTCTCTGGCTACTGGCTTGTTAGGACAGCATAAAGTATACATGAAGGGAGAGAAGCTTATCCAGACTGCTTTTGGGGCCTGATTTTTCCTTTTGCTTCTTGAACCTGTTTCTCTTACACCCACAAAAGGTGGGATGAACGCTGCTGGAGTCGGTGGGGTCCCACCAGCAGGAAGCTTGGGGTGGGGGGGGGAATCAGTCCTTTTAAACTTGGCATTTGTGTGTCTGCAGGATTTTAATAAATCGGATGTTTCTTTTGACCCTAAAGCCGAGCACTTCTCAAACGTGAGCGGAGCAGGAACAGTTGTAGTGGATTTGGCTGCAAACCCCCTTGGCAGATGCTGCCGGAGAAGTGGGCTGTTTGCTTACATCTTTGCTCTTGAGTCCCACTTGTTGCCATGGTGGACAGTATGTTTCTGTCAAGAATTTGGCCTGGCACAGCTTGCCTGCGCTCACTCTTAAAACTATTGAAGGATTGAGCTGAAACAGAAGAAGATTAGACAGCTTTTGCCTTCTGGAGTGGCTCGCCTGCCGTTGGGAGAGGCGGCAGTGAGAGGAGTTTCTCGCTGGATGTCCGGGGAGCTCCTACAAACCGCTCGCCTCGTCACGTCCCGGAGCACGGCTGCTGTCAGGTTTCTCATCTGCCCTTATCAAAAGCAGTGCAGTGGTGCAAAGTGTGGAGTAAATGCTCAGTGAGATGTCTGGCTGTTGAATGTGCCTTATTATTGCAAAAATGCCATCATGTTTACTTTAAAAAAAAAAAAAAACTAAACTCAACAATAAAAACCCCCCAAAAAACCCAACAACCAAACAAAACAAGCCCCAAAAAAACACTGACAACAAACCCCAAACAAAACAAAAAAAAACTTTAAAAACAAAACAAACAAACCCAAGATACTTCTGGGTGAATTTTTACATAAGGGGACGACATACAGAAATGTTTGACTTCTAACATCACATGGCAGTAATTTCCTAATGGGGAGAGAGATGGTTGATTCAGAAGGAAAAATACTGCTTTTTTATTTACTTTTTTCCTCAAGGAACCAAAAAAAAAGGGGAGAAGCTTATTAAAACACAACACATTTTTTTTTTATTCCTTTGGTTTCAAAGTTACTGAAAGTAGGTTTGAATTTCATTTGGCAATTTGGAAAATGAGCTTGCTCTCTAGCAGTCACTGGTACCTTGATTCATGACACATGCGTGTTTTGAGAAGGAAAGAATAAAAGTGGAGCCTGCAGACAGATGTCAGCTTCTTGTTGTATCCCAGGATGGCAGTTTTAACAAATATTATCTTTATATGGAAGAGGAAAAGAACTGAAATCCTATCTGATCCTCGGATTGATTATACAGCCCCACAAATCACTCCAGCTTGCTCCTTGCTGTACTGTGGTAGCGCAGGTTAGCTTGCTCTGCTTAAGGGTCTGTCAGGATTTCAAATGGAGTGTAATCCCCTATTTTTACAAGAGTTTACATCTCATCAGTGAAAGTTCACTCTGGGTTGAAATTTAACATAAAAGGCTCCGTCTAGAGAGAAACCTGATGGAAAATATGACTTTGGGGTGATTTATTTTATTTTTTTTTTAGTTATACAAGCAGCTTTCTAAAAACCTCATATAAGTTTTAAAGTTTTAGACTCTCTTTTGCAGTTCTCTAACTAAAGCCAGCTTTGGTGTAAAAAGTTGAAACCTTAAACCCTGCTAATCCAGAGCAGGGACTGGTGCCTGTGCATATTAATATAAAGTAGAAAAGGGCAAAAGGTTTAAGCTCTGCAGTGGTGTTGACCGTTTCCATTAACTCTTTCTCTTCAGACCCAATCCTGGAAATGCTCTTTATGGAGAATTACTGCTGGCTATAAAAAAAAAGCATTCAGTCCCTGGAAGATGCTGATAAGTCAGCAGACCCTGGTTGCTGGAATACTTAGAGATAGAAAAATAATTAAGTGCTCAATAGGCTTCGCTGCTGGGTTTTCTTCTTGTGGCTACTTGGGAGGAGAGGGGGTGGGGAGAAGCCTGGTGAGCACCACATTCAGAGCAATGGTACAGTGAGTTTGTGTGTATATTGGCCAAAATTCAGGTGTCTGTATGTACAGAGCCTGTTTCTAATCTCATTCAGTTTAACAGGTTGAGTTGTGCTGGTGTCAGGCTTGGTGGAAGTCGTCTCCCGGTGAGTTGCTCACTGGTGTTCTCACTGTGTGAACACGAGTACCCCAGGGAAGGTATGAGGTAAAATTTAGCCTTGAGCTCAAATCTCTTGACAGCTGAGGTGCCATCTTGGCACTGTGGTCAATAATCCTTCCTTGCATGTGGGTTGTGGTGCAAGCATACCTTAGCTCTATTTCCTAGGTGTGTTTTAATTTTCATTTCTAGTCACCTTTTTTGTGCCTGGAGCTCAATAATTTGAGGTTCCTCATGCACTTACAGAGCCACACAGCAACTTCTGACCCTGAGCATGTTTATCAGTGCTACTCTGTCAGACAAATTGCTGTATGGCTGGATGTGCAGAGTGGTTGGTTGAACAAGACTGAACCTTGGGCATGGTATGGGCCAGGATTGCAGCCAGCAATCATACTTGTTTTGAGAAAAATCTCTGTATTTTAAAGCAATAATGACAACTTTAGGAGAGCACTTACCATAGAAACCTGTGACCTGTGTAGCTCCACCACATGGGCATGGTTGAACTGTACCCAGGAATGTGCATCTGGCACATTGGCTTTCAAAGGGTGCACGTGGTCTGTGGGGGTTAAAATTCACATGGGAGCAGAGGGTGGGTTCAACAGTGGTTCAGGGTCTACCTGCTTGCTGGTGGAGCCATCTTCAGGATGCCCTTTTCCCCTCACAAGGGGTACTACAGGTGTATTCCACTAGGGCTTGGGTTTGATCCTCCTAATTTTCTTTTTGGTCAGTAAGAATATGTGGGTTTATGTGTGGATACGGGGAAGAAGGAGTGGGGAACACATCCCACCGCCCTCCACACATGTCCTTGTGGTGACATTGTTGAAGTGTGTGGCCTCACTTGCACCTGCCTGATGCTGCTAGTGCTGGATCTTGAGCAATTTTACCTGTTTTAGTGTTGTCCACCTTACTTCTGATTGTGAGCAGCCTTCCTGCGAGGCTCCAGGCTCTTGTCACGAGCCATCCTCCAGGGACAGGGACAGGCTGCGATGCAGCGGTGGGTGGCTTGGTTTGATTTAGGTCCAGCCAGCGGGGTTCATCTCCTCTTTGTGACAAATTGGTTTTTGCCTCCCTGTCAGGCAGCCCAAACTCCCCATCTCTTTGTCCCAGAGGCAAGACCTGTGTCTGCTCTCAGAGGATTGATAGCCCCGCTGGTAGGAGCATCAGCACATGGGTGAGGGTGATCTACTGCTTGGCAGCTGCCCAAGCAGGCTTCCCCTGGCCATCTCTCATCGTCACACATGCACCTACTGTCACAAACTTACACCGTGAGGAGGAGGGTGGTGTGGGGGGAGAACTTTTTCTTTATTGTATTTGCTATAAATGGGCTAAAAGTGTCTCTCTCTCTCTCCTTCCCTTCCCTCTTTCTTCTCCCTCGGTTTTTTTGCAGAGGATGAAAGTCCTGGGCAGACCTATCACAGAGAGAGAAGGAACGCGATCACAATGCAGCCGCAGGGTGGGCAAGGCCTCGGCAAGATCAGTGAAGAGCCTTCCACCTCGAGTGAGGAAAGGGCCTCATTAATCAAGAAGGAGATCCATGGATCTATATCACACCTTCCTGAACCTTCTGTACCTTACCGTGGGACGCTCTTTACCATGGACCCCCGAAACGGTTACATGGACCCTCATTACCGTGAGTATCGATGGCTCAGGTTGGAAGGCTGTCAAACTTCGTGTGATTGGATTTATTGCCTTGCATCATCCCCAGGGAGAGCTGCTTTGGCTGGTGGGGGGGTTGAGGTTGTACAATCTTTTTTTTTTCCTGAAGTTAAAAACCAAGGGGGTGGTTGCCTTGCAGCTCAAAATTATCCCAGGCCTCTGCAAAGCAACTTCCACAGGATGTCTCATCTGTTGCTAATCCTCCTCAGCCATCCAGGGTTGCATTTGCTCCACCTCCTTAATACATGAAGATAAAAAAAAAGCCTTATTAAAGAAAGCACAGAAGGAAAATGAAACAGGACTTAAAATCCTTCTTTTAAAACAATGTTGAAGTCTGGTATTGAGAGGAGGAAGGACTGTCCCTTGTACAATGAGAATTTGGGAGGGGGGTTTGGAAGGTTTGTAGTTGTCTTTTTGGGGGGGGGTTTGTTTTGAAAGGTTTTTTAGGGATTCACATGTATGTTTGAATATTTGGGTAATGGGGTGGTTTTGCAATTTTCTTTCACAGCTCCAGTTCCCTGAAGTTGTAGGGGTGTGGGGGGGGAGGCAAATGGTTTAAACTTCTGAATTCCTGCTCAGGCATTAATAAAAAAAGTAAGAAATTAACTGACACTTGAACACAGATGTGGAATGGATTTCTCCACAGGCAAAATATGAGGGAGTTAAGCAATTTTTTCATCTGCTTCTAGTTTACAAAAAAAGAAAGAGAGGGGAAAAAAAACCCCATTTAGTTGTGTAGTAATGAAGTACATCTTGAGGTGTCAAGGCTTGTGCCTTTTGATTATAGATTTATCACCCAGTCAGGATGCAGATTTGCCATTTAACCTTCCAGTCTCCAGTTCCAGATGATAGGCTTAAGACCCACAAAGAGGGGCCAGTCTGTGTTCAGTTTTCTCTCTTTTTTTTTTTTCCCCCACATCATTCAGAAATTTTAGTGTTTTAAGGCAAAAGGTCATTAGCCAGACGACTGATTAGTGAGGACAGCTGATTAGTGCATGGTTTTTTGCTAAAGAAAGTGCCAGGGATAAAAGCTAATTTTATCCCTTCATTAGTTGGGCTAGCAGCAAAGGGGAATGTTCACTCATCAGGGTGCAGATCAAAGTATGTCTCACACAACCTTAAGTCTCACCAACCTCCTTTTTTTTTTGTGCCTGATTGTTAATAAGGATGGAGGTATTACCAGAAAATGAACACTTGTTGTCTTCAGAGTTTAGATCAGTATTTAAGGGAAAAGTTTACAGTTTTGCTCCTGAGCTTTCTTCCAGGGTAAGCAGTGAGTTTCTGTCTACCCTTCTCTCACACAGCTTGAACCCTCTGAGGGAGTTACTCATCCTTCTGCTGAGGAAGATGTGCTGCAGCACACTTCTCTGCCAGGGAGTCATGAATGTGAAGAGCAAACAACCCCTCACAAGCAGCAGCACGTAGAAATACTAGCTTGTGGGTTGGAGATGCTGTTTGTAGCTTAAGGTTTGTTAATAAAACCCTCAAATCTCACTTAAAAAATATCTTATTGGAGAAACAAAATAGCTTCTCTATTTGTAGGCAGTACAGCTGGGGAGAGAGAAAATGTGTGAATAAAAACAAGCCCCCAACAAACAACAAACCTTATGCTGAATTTAGTGGGATGATTGCCATTTTGACCATCTGACAAGCTGCCAGCTCACCCCTTAAATCTAGTTCAATGTGTTATTGATACTTCTGAAGATTCAAACTGAAGAAAAAGGGCTGGCCAGTCAGAATGAGTCTGAGCGGTTTGTATTTAGCTTATTTAGTTTTATTTTATTGAATTTGACTATTGGTGAGGGTTCTCAAGATTTAATGAAGCTACTATGTCTCTACTCTGACCAACAGTGCTAGTTAATTAGGATCATAGAATCCGAGACTGGTTTGGGTTGGAAGGGACCTTAAAGCTCATCCAGTTCCAACCCCCCTGCCAGCAGCAGGGACACCTTCCACTAGACCAGGTTGCTCAAAGCCTCATCCAACCTGGCCTTGAACACTTCCAGGGAGGAGCAGCCACAGCTTCTCTGCCCAACCTAGGCAAGTGTCTCACCACCCTCACTGCAAAGAATTTCTTCCTAATATCTAATCTAAACCTACCCTTTGCCAGTTTCAAGCCATCACCCCTTGTTCTGTCACTCCCTGCCTTTGTAAAAAGTCCCTCCCCAGCTTTCTTGTAGGCTGTGTGGGCTCCTAAAAAAACATTGATGTCAGAAGTTGAGAGAACAGCAGAAGTTATCCAGCATGCAGCAGTAGAGAAATGAGAGACAAGTTAATTTTAAATGAGCAACATGATCTTAAAGCAGAAGTTTCAGTCAGAAAACATCAGATGGGCAGACCTGCTTCATTGCTGGGAACTTATAAAATCTATCAAGCTATTAATGTCATATAAGGAGTCATTGTGCTTTTATTTAGCTTTAATAGATGTGATACAGAAGGACAACTAAAGAGACAAACATCTAGGGTAGATTTATAAGAAAGCAGACAGACTTTCTGAAACTTTCACATTAGCTGTATCATTTCTGTATGTAAGATGTGCTTTCATCAGTGGTGACTGTGTACTCAGCCTGACACTTCTACTGGTCCTTATGAAGAAGGTTGAATAATGTAAACATAGCCCAGTTCCACTGTAGCAACAAGTGAAGAACCAGCCAGGCTATCATTCCCTTCCTTAGTTTCTTGCCAGTTTTAGTGGCCATATGGATAGAAAATACTGTTTTAATTCATAGTTGGTTATGTGAACACTCACAGTAATTCCTTAGTTTCCCTGTGGTTGAAAAAGACAGACTTTTCAAGATGCCTAATTTGTGCTTCTATTTATACCCACTTTGTATTTAAAAGTGTGGGCAGGCTTCCTGTAACACAGGAAAAGGGAAAATAATTTTTTTTTTCTTGTGAAGAAGAACATCTGTATATTTTTATGGTAAGAAAAGAAAAAGAGCATTTAAGTCAATTGTGTGTGGAATGCATGTCCCCTCCAGGAGCTGCACTTATTAGAAACAACTTGAAGGCTTTGCATTTCTCCATGTAAATATGCGTGTCTCTGTGTGTGCATTGCAGCATTTTTTTGTTGTTGTTATAATTTTTTTCCTAATTAAAATGACTGATGTTGTAAATGTAGGAAATAATAGTTACCATACATGTGGGATAAATACCTCATTGAGGGAGGGTTTTGCTCTCCTGCAGAGCGTGGGTGGGGATAATAGTTGTGCTTCAAGTGGACCAGCTTCTCAAACAGCTGGGGTGAAACATGCTCTGTGGAGCTGGTGGCCCTTCTGTGCTGCCAGAGTCCCTCAGCCATTTAGCATCTGAGAATCAGAGTGGCCTCATGCTCAGCCCACAGCTCTCTGTTCTCCAAGACATAAAGGGAAAACATACAGACCTAACCCAGAAATTTTTGTTTTCTGCCTTTTTTTGGTTATGAATTTCTTAAGTGCTGTTTAAACACTGCTCAAAAAGTATGGGGGTTTTCTATTTTATTTTTTTAACTTTTAAAAACTTTTTTCTTTTTAAAAGCTTTAGAGCAGGTGACAAAGATGCTGGAGTTTCATGTGTGTCACCTTTTTATTGAGGAGAGCTGGGTTACTGAGCTTAATCAGTGTTTCTTAAATGGATTTAAACCGCTGTGTTTCGCCAACACTGATTGCAGTGGTAGTTGGAGCCTCTTGTTAATGTAAATTCTGTCTCTAGAGGTGGGGCTGAGGCAGGGGAGGTGGGGAGAGCAACTTCCCTTTGTTATTCTCTTCCCTAATTTTAATTCCCACGCAGATTTATGGCAGTGCTAAGACCGCCTGTCTCACAAGTCATTCCTCATGGAAAAAATGAATCATTCCTGATGTAAACACTTTGATTTAAAACATACTGCTGGTATTCTTCCCTGGGTTTCACAGCTCATCTGAAAGAATTGTTAGTTCCTAATTAGTAAAGCCTGAAGAATTATCTTAAGTTAAAAGCAGTGACAGTTCAGTTGGCTCTGATCTAAAAATTCATCTGTACAGGACTGGTCCTGGCAGGATTCTCTTTCTGGTACATCCCTTCATCTCAAAGAGGTTGTTCTGAATGTAGCTGTAAGCAGGAACTCTCTCTTTTTTCTTTTATTCTTTTTTTTTCTTTTTCCTTACTGGGGATTTATTCTGCTGGTTTTGAAGCTTCTCTATCTGTCTGGGGAAGTGGGAACTGCTCATTGCACGTTTCGTAGGATTAACCCTCCAAAGGTATTGATTGCCCTCAGTTCCCACTGACTGTGCCTGGACTTGTGCTTTGTAAGGATCCAGCCCCTCATAACTACCTGGGTTACATTACCCAGTGTTAGTGTCATCTCAAAATCAATCTGCAATGTGAACAAAAGACCACGGCAAGGAAAATGCAGTGCTGGTTCACTAGGTGTGCTTGTTCACTTACCCCATTTTAATTTCTATTGACAAGAATTCCCTTTCTTCATCTCCCCATGGAAAAGGAAAAAGGAGATGGGGAGAAAAAAAAGGAAATTAGATTCTGTTTCTGCAGATGCAAACTGGTAACTGGAAACACTGTCTTAAAATGCAGTGATTAAAAAGCAATGAGGTTCCATGGCAATGTGGCTTGAACCATCATGGCCAGCTAAGTGTGGTGCATTGGATGGTGGCAGTGGTCCAGGTTGTCACCAGCAGATAAGCTCATGGAAAGAGGGGTCTCCATTTGCTTTGTAGTGGCCTCCCTTGTCCTCTCCCTGCCACGTTTTGGGACTCCAGAGGAACAACCAAGATGCTTTTGGATAGTCCCAAAGAAGACACTTTTCTAAGCTCACCTCTAACTTCCCAGTGTCAGCGAATGGCAGGAACCTGGGACAGCTTTTTAGAGAGGGTTTCCCCCCCAGCCTTGTTGGAGAGTGGTAGGAGACTGTCAGTGAGGAATCCTTCATAGAATCATAGTGGTTGGAAAAGACCTTTAAGATAAGAGTCCAACCATGAACCAAACATGGCCAATTCCACCTCTAACTCATGTCCCTGAACGCCTCATCTACCCATCTTTTAAACACCACCAGGGATGGTGACTCCACCACCTCCCTGGGCAGCCTTGGAGAGATTTAGGGCTGGGATCTTTAAAGACACTTAGGGCTCTTCAATTTCAAAGTGAGTTTGGCCTCTTAAATACCTCTGAAAATCCGAGCCCTGCTTCTTCGGCTCTTTCCACAGCATTTTGCAGAGGAGGGGCTCAAGTGCTCTGGTAGCAAAACTCTGCTCTGACAGTGATTTATGGGGTGGTTGGAAAAAGTAAAATCCAAAGCTTTTAATAAAACTTGCAGGAAGAAAAACCTCTGGTACAAAAGTGAATGTCAGATTACTGGTGTCAGCTGAGCACCTGACATGTTGGTCCTTAAGAAAATGAGCATTTTTGCAAAACTGGTTTTGGGATAAAAATCTAAAATGGAATAATATGTTTTAATAGCCTCAGACGGGGGGGGGGGGAAATTACTGCTCTCAAAATCAAACTTGGGGTCAGTTTGAAATTTTGGAAGGTGCTGCAGGCCCCTTAAGCTTAAGTGCAGCTTGTAAAGGGAAATCTCTTCTCCAAGATGCCTCCCAAACCTCCTTAGTTGTGTTTGGAATTTCAGGATGAGACAGACTGCAGAACTGCCAATACCCAAGAGGCCTTGAGGTTTAATGCATTTGAGAAGCTGAAAGTGATCTTTTAAGGTTTTTTCTTTTGTTTTGGTTTTAAATTTGTGTAAATACATATCTTCTAATATTGATTTTTTTTTTTTTCCCTTGTCATTGATTTCAACTGGCAACTGTAGGCAATGATATGGAAAGAGGTGATCCTGTTTGTGTGTGGAGGGATATTTATGACATCTCTTATGGCCATATAATTTTGTTGGACTTCAAAATATTAAAAATATCCTGTGGATCATAGTTGAGTTGTTTTTGTGGGGTTTTAAAAATAAAAATCCCTCTGTGGCACTGCAGAGAATTTACCCGCCAGAAACTACCAGGTATGGAGCCTTCTGAGAAGCAGGTGGGCTCTGTTAATATCTCCTTTTTTTTGGTTGTTAAAGTACATGTAAGTTGTGGGATGAAGTTTTTTTGTTCTGCTTGTTTGTTTTTTTGTTGTTTTTTTAAAGAATAGGGAAGATAAAGACAGAGGAGAAATGTAAAAACATGTCTCTCTCAGATTTGATGTGGTTTGTCAGCTAAAGCTTTATTTAGATGCTTTGCAATATTTATTTTATACTGCCTTCATGGAAGGAAAGGGAATTCATTGCTCAGAGCTATAGAATCATAGTTAAGAACTCTAGAACAAAAAAAAGCCAAGAAATAATGTAATCCATCTCTTTAGCCTCAAGGCAGATCAGCTGTCCCTAACTCAGGAGAGAATGAAAAGCTTTTTCAAAGTTGCTGTGTCCCTTGATACGTGGACATTTCTGTCTTGAGGAGCCTTGTGACAAGAGGAAGTGGGTTTGGACTGATCTTGTGTGCCTACGTGGTAATTTCTACAGCATCAGCAGCTGGAAGGTGGGGGGAAAAAAGAATTAGAAGCCATAAAAACCTGAGTTGAGAAGTTTTGATAAAGTTTCCTCTTCCATCCTAGAGATCTGCTAGCATGCAGGAGATGTGCTACTTCCCACTGCTGTGTTGCTCTCTGCAGGGGGGAAAAAGATCCAAAACCATAAAACTAACCAAAAAACCTAAACAGAACTCCCCCCGCAAAACCCTACAGCCTGACACATAGCTGTTATAATTACTGCCATTTCAGCAGGGAAGATCATTATTTTTCTCTCTTTTTGTGTTATCAGAGTGATCTTGGTGCTGTTGAGGCTGTGTAGTGCAAGGGGGTAGCCAAGTATGACAGGTATGTAGAGAGCTACTGGCCAAAGGAAGATAAGCATCGTTTGTTGCAAATTTTAAAGCATCCCATAATGCCTGTCTGTCAGTCAGCTTTTTATGAGTGCTTTGCCCTGCAAAGCATTTCTTGGCCAAGGGGGACATGGTTTGAAAAGCAGCCTCTTAGACTTGGCTGCTTAGAGCTTTAAAAAAGGTTAGCCAGAGCCTGGCCAGCTTTTGGTGTCAGATCTTACCTGTATCTGCAAAGAGCTTTGTGGCTTCAACAACTTGAGTCTTTGTGGCCCAGGTGCTGGTTCAGTGAACATAGTTTTCACCAAGAACTGAAGCAGATTCTCCTCAGCTGGTGAGTATAAGCCATGAACTCAACCACTGTGCAATGCTTTACACTGACAGGACATGGTTCTTTTGCATTGGTGGCCTTCCATCCAGCTAGTGTGATCGAGGGAATTCGGTTGCCTAAGCAGAGTTTTCCAGTGCTATTTTCATGCTTTCACAGCTGGTCTGTCTGCCCTGGAAAGCCTGGTCTTCAGTGCATCCTGTGCCACATCTGTTAACTCTTTGTGAATACCTCAGATACCTTACTGGTCTAGGATGGCACTATGTGTCTGTGTTAAGGCAGCTGAGTCCTCACCAGTGTTGTAACTGGGTGTTTAAATCTGTGTCCAAATGTAGAAAATAAATATTTAAGTGCAGTTCTTTTTTGTATCCTCATCTCCACTGCTGTTGTCCAGCTCTTGTGATGACATCTGTGGCAATAATTAGATTACAGAGTAGCTAATGTCCACAGGATGCTCCTCTTTCATGGTTCCCTTGTGTTAATTTTGTTGCATCTTGGGTGCTTGTCCTTGCTAGGGCCTTGGGGCAAGGGGGAAACCCAAATGAAGACACTGAAGGAGGAGGATGTGTCCCACAGGATGCCTCAGGTTGGGCAGTGGGGGTTGAGACAATGTGGAGGCACTGTGGACCTGCTCTCCCTATGGCATGGACTTGTCAAAGGAGGTTTTGAAAGACAGTGTGGTTCTTGTTGACATGGTCCAGTTTCAAGATTGTCCTGTGGAAGTCTCAGCACCAGCTTTGGCCTCCTAGTGAAGTCCAAAGTTTGAACAGGCCTTTACTTCTAAGACAGTAAATGCTTTGGTTGCTGAACCATTTTCAGGATCACTATTGGATGCAGCTTTATTCCTATTGATTGAGCTCAGTACTTAGGAGGAGAGGCTCTTAGCCACAGCCTCTGCTTCCTTTTATTCACACCTAGCAACCCAATTAGCTTCCACTCAGACAGGCTCTTGGGGAGTTTACACAGTACCCTCTAACCTCTTATTAAAACACTGCTCAGATTACTTACAACTGGGGCTCTTGAGCTTGCTTAGTGGGTCACATCTGAGTTTGGAGATCATGTCAGGAAGGCTTCCTCCTTCAGTCAGAGTTATACTGGCTACCTTTTGTCACTTGTCATCATGTAACTTACAGCTCAGGCAGCAACCACCAGTGTGGGGAGCCAGCACTGTGCTAAATTTCAATGTATTGATAGTGTTTTAGAGAGTACAACTGCTGCACTGCCACGTGTGGTCATTGCCATGTGTGGGCATGGTCAGTACCCAGCAGCAGGACAGGCAGTATCTGCACTGCAGTGTTTTTATGTACAGGTTTGTACATCATCTTCGTACTTCCTTTTAAAAGTAAGAGTAGTCACTTAAAAAAACCCCAACCAACCAACCAAAAAACCCCCAAAATGTTTAGTGTTGTCTTTCAGAATTTGTCTTGCTGGGATTTTGGAGTTCAGCACAGATACCTCCCCAGATAGCATCTCATTAGAAAGCATCACTTTCTAATCTCCATTATGCTTGTTTCCTGCTTCACACTGAATAATGTAGCAGAGAGGGTCCCCCATTGTTCATTCTGGTTTCCCTTTCACATTTCAGTGCTTCTCTGAGCCATCTTTTTTTCCCAAACAGCCAAACAGGGCTGATCCAGAACCCAATGAATTAGATGAATCAACAGCTTCTGGCTTCAATGAACTTTGTAATAATCCCCAGTTGCCTTATACTCTGCTCTTCCATCTTACCTGCTCCTCGGGTTAGTTGTAATTTAAAAATCATAATTCCCAAGGATCCATGTTACCAGTTTGCAAATGAAGAGCTGAACACTGTTATTCCTCTATCTCCAGTCCCCTGTTGAAGTAGCTGATGGTAACAAACCCAAAGTAATGGCATGTGACAGACTTCCAAATAAATGGCTGATTATGGTACCAGCTGAGTGTAACACCAGAGTGAGTGTTGAAGCAAATAATTAATAAGGTAGAATGTGTTGAAATAGATTTCATTCCAACATGTCACACTCCATGGTGTAAAAAGATACTGCATTTGATTTGTATGGTTTTCTCACCAACCTGCCCACAGATACAACTGTTGAAAGCCTCCAGCTTTGGCCTCGACTTCTGTTAGATGTTGTTGTTGAAATGAAGTTTAGTTGCTTGGCTGAATGAGGTTTGTTGGATCCAGGCCTGTGTGATGTATAAACAGTGGTTGCTCACTTCACCGGGATGGACCAGCGTGGTACGATGATAGGAAGCTGTTGGCACCAAAACCATGTTTCATACTGGACGATATTTGAGTTGGCATCAACACCAGCAATCTACAGGGCTTTTAAGAATAAAATGGGTGCCAGACATGGAAAACATTAATTGCTGCTATGATAGGAGTGGAATTTTTTTTTCTTTTAACTAGGAGGGAGAAGAGGAGCACTAGTCATATATCACTGGCCAAAATCATTTTGCTGCCCAATACTTGGGATGTTTGATTTGGGAAGTCTGATGTATGACCTGCTTGTATATGCCCCTGCTTTGCCTGAGACTGGTAGTGATCATGGTCTAAGCTTATTTTCACTCTTCCAGGTTTTCAGTTTTTCTTGATTTGTTAACTTGAGTACAGAAAATTTAAACAAACTTCTAAGCACATAAAGCCAACTGGAAGAAACCTCTTATAAATAAAGACCAAAGAACTGATCTGGCTTTGTCTGCTCCCATGGGAGAAAATTACAAAACCTGAATGAAACTCAAAATGCTGGCCTGTGAAAATGTTTCTGGATTCTTGTAGGAAAATGGCCCATCTCTCCAGAGATGGTAGTTATTTGTTATGTCTCTTGGGGATTTTTTGGTGGGCAACCTGGGGAGTGCTGCCTGTGTTGTTCTTGCCAGGGGCATGCAGGGGTCTGTAGGCCAGTTGCTGCTGAGGCCGTGCTTGAAGGCTGGCAGAGCGCAAGGTTGACGTGCCTTGTCTTAAGGGTGGCCTCTGGGCTGCCTTTAGGAGGTGATGTAGACATGGGTAGTGCTTGTTAAGGCTACACCAGGTACTGACACTGCTTTCTGAGGAAGATAGTCGAAAATGTTGTGTTCTGCTGGCTGTTGAGAAGTGACTGCTGGATTTTCTTATGGGAGGCTGACGTTGCTCTGTGGTTCTGAAGCACAGGACCCCGTTGTGGGAATTGTCATATGGATGGGAAGAAGTCATCTTCAACTTTAAATTCCTTCTGAGCATGCCTCTAGGCCAGGTTAATTTGGCAATATGTACCACTAGTTCTTGGCTCCAGAAAATGCTGTGGTCTGCTCAGTGTTTTCCATTTAATGCCTTTATAAATTAACATTCAGACTCTATGGATCTCCTCCTTGAATTCTCCCAGGATGGTTCAAAAGCAGAAGATGCTTTCTCTTTCCTGCATCCATCCTGCTGTGTAATACTTGTATGAGCCCCACCTAACCACCACTCATGATGTGAGTGTGAGGAACTGAGAGGTGCTGCTGGCAGACAACATCCTCCTCAGCCTGGCTACTCTTTGCTGCTTGTTCTTCTGATACTGCTATGCACTTGGGAGAAAAGGACTTAAAAACTGGTCCAGAACTGATGGAGTGTGAGTGGGAAACCAGAGGTGGGAGCTGTAGCAGCATTCCTCTTCAGCCCAGCATTTTTTAGGACTGTGGTGACTTTTATACTGTGCCTCATAGCTACCAGAACAAAATCTGATGACAACCCCCTGAACCCATCTTCAGTTCTCTGTCTCTCTGGCTGGTACCTCCTGGAAATACACGACACCAGGTCGGTGGGAACACGGTTACCAGCGTATTGCTGTTTACAAGTGGATGTTCATGGTGAAGCCATATCCCCATGTGTGAGCTGGGTGGGTGCTTTACATCCATGTAGACATGTGTCTCAGGTAGCAGAGCTGCTATTTTATTCAAACTGACTTGCTCTGTTTTAATCCAGGATGAATTGGGCCCTGTTACTGTATGGCAGACACTGGTATTACAGGATCTTTGTGTGCAATATGGGATGCATGCATACACCACAGTAATTGGTTGTTTTCTCTGAGGCTTGTTACTTCCTGGTTCTTTTTTCTGCTTATTTTTGTAATGTGATTTTTTTTTCCATATATTTCTGTATTATGAACCTTTTTGGTTTTTTTAAGCTATCTCTGATATGCAGCTTTCATATCTTGGCTCCCAGCAACGTTGAACCTCATTGTAAAGTCCCTTCGTGTAAAAGCCATCTAGTTCTAACTCTCAAAAATAAGAGGCTGTCTCCTGAGGACGGCTCCGTATCGCGGGTGCAGTATAATCCTTAACATTGTTGGGGGCTTTTTTTTTTGCTTTTCAAATAGCTGGGGACAGTAAGTCAAGGAGTGAGAACTCCCTTTGTTTCATGTAGTGTGCGTTGCAGGGAAAGAACGTAACAGAGCAGAAAATGAAGAAAGACATAAAAGAATCTCAGCTCAAGGAGGTCAGATCCATCACAGGCTTAGCGTTGCCTTCAAAGATGCCTGGGACAGGTGGCAGTGCGAGACAATCAGAGGAGAAGCATCCGCTCGCGCCGAGATAAGGGATTCTTGCAGAATCCTGCTATCTGCTCCCAGTTTGCTTTGATGTAACTCTGCTAGAGAAGACTTCTGGGAGCAGGCTACCGCTTCCCTCCGCGACAGGCTGCTGTTGTGCAGGCTTTTAAGGTCTCATTACAGTGGTCCTTGAGGATTAATCCTCTTTAAGGTTTACATGGGGATGGTTTTGTCTGAAGGCCCAGCCAGGGACCTCGGTACCACCTGTACAAAGCATTATTGCATTCTTTCATTCTGTTTTGGGAAGTGGCTCATATTTAACACTATTTGACAGAAAGTAAAACCAAACATCTCATGGTTTGGTGGTTTTTTTTGCTTCCCTCTTTGGCTGTGACGGAGTTTTTGTTGAGCACAGCTTGAGCAGTCCTTTGCAGACACTGAACCATGAGCAGTAAATTGTACGCTTCCGGTTACTCTACTTAGCCTGCTGCTTTTGGCAGACCTTCTTTTTCTTTTCTTCTCTTGTGCCCACCCCCCTTTCTCCTTTTTAAAGGAGGGGAGCGATGATATTTGGCTTCAGAAGCAGAAATCATTCCATTGCCCGTTTATTCCCGTGCCTGTACGAGTGGATTTTGCATTCACACCATCATTCACAACATTCTGTTCAGGGAGCAGGGATCAGGATATGGGAATGGCTGTAAATTGTCAACATTAATTTATTAAAAAAGAAATACCTGCACTTATAAGGGGTTGTGTATGAAAAACTTTAACCATTTTCTTCAAGGGGCAAAGCTTGCTCCCAGTGCAGTAGCAGCAGGCAGAGTGCAGCAAGGACACGTGCGGGAATTGTATCCTGGGTTTGGTGACACAATGGGAAGCGAGTGCCTTCCAGCTCCTTGGTGTGTTCTGGTACTGGTTCTGTATAATTCTATTGTATATCTACATCTTGGAGTTAAAAACAGATATGAGCCTTGATTCCAAAGAAAGGAAGGTTACTCTGAACAGGATTTGGTTTTTTTTTCCTTCAGTGTCATTCATTATTTCCCTAGTTGAACAAATTCTTACAAAGTCATTTTGATACTGTAACTTTAAGCTGGTGGTTGAGGTAAAAGGCAAGACAAAGGTTCATACTGGATAAGTGAAAACAAGATTAGTGACCCTGACAGGTAAAAGTAAACTGACTGCTCTCGGGGTAATCTATTGCTTAAGGGACTCATCTCTCTTTCACAGTAGAAGTCCTCAAGTTTAGTTCTTCCAAACCCATATTAAGCAGCTGGATGGCCCTAATTCAAATTACTATGAAAGGTGATAGTGTGTTTTATTTAAAAAAACAACCAAAAAACCAAAACAACCTAGAAAACTCAGTAATGGCTTTAAGTTAAATCCTTTAGGGGTAAAATAACGAGCTGTGTTGTTGCTTACAGAGTACCTGGTCATTAGCTATGTAGTGATTTTACTTTTTATAAAGAGAAAACGAGCAAAAAAGCACCTTCACAAGCCTTTTGGGTTGTTTTTCTGAGTGTTCTGTTTGGAAGTTATGTGGTATGTTGAAAAATGCTCATAATGCATGTATTCTTTATATATAAAAGTATTATAGGAAACCCTATAGCTCATGCTGGCTATATAAAGCTGTATGGTGCCATTAGTACCATAAATATGC
Source organism: Caprimulgus europaeus (assembly GCA_907165065.1). The sequence goes on from OU015530.1 coordinate 3,936,903, forward strand.
CTGTCACCTTCATACACTCTTACATTTCCAAACTGCATATAATTTAAAAGCAATGCACATATTTAATTTTTACTGTATTTGTGAAGATTGTTAAATTCTGCCCATACAAATTTTTTCCCTACTAGCTAATTCTGAGCGGGTGGGAGGATGGGGGAAGCAGAAACTAAGGGGGGGAAAAAAAAGAGTAACTGAAATAAAGGCAATAAAATATGTCATGATGTGAGGTGCTGTAGATCCCTTCAAGAAGACCTGTCTTCTGAAGAAATACAGGCAAATTTTTGGCAGCCTAACTTTATACAGACAGACACACCTGTCTGATTTATATATACACATGCAATCAAGTGCTCTAGCTGTAGTCTTGATGCATGTATTGAAAATCTATATAAATAGAATAATCTGTATTTACTGTCTCTAAGGTACAAATACTTTGGATTAACGTGATGTTAAACTTACATCCCATTCTTTAATTTCATGTTAGAGCTGGTTGTCAGCAATTTAGACTCCTATAGAACTATTCTGAAGGTTGCTGTTATGTTTCTGACTTCATAAAATACAGGGAATATAAAGGTTTGTTTTTTTTCTTGCCTGATGACAAATGCATGAAAACTGCCAGTGCTAAGTATTTAATTGAATTGAATGGCTCTTTGTGTAATTTCAGTGTAATTTCAATGTAAGGTGCTGTTATGAAACATCTTTTTAAGCTGAAAGTCAACACTGCAGTCTAACAACGGTTCATAGTGGTGAAGTTTGTTCAAATGTGAATGAGAAATGTGGTTGGCTACACCAAGCCCAGTTGTGACCCATTCTGTAAACAGCCCTGACTCCTTGCCATTTTGATCCTAAACACACGTGGGCTGGATGGGACAGAGGGGGGACACTGATTGCAGACAGCCTGAGGGGAACACCATGCTGTGGTCCAGGGATTCAACTGGCACAATCTGCAGCAAGACAAAAAAAATGGAGAAAGCTGTTCTCTGGACCCTGGGGCTCACTCCTGGGCTTGTCTTCACCCAGGCTCTGAAAAATAAGGTTTCTTGGAGACAGAAGAGTAAAATGGCAGGCTCTTGCACTGTTTGTACATACACCATGGTAACATTTACTAATATTAGTATTACTGTTTTCTAAATAACAAAAGTACCTGGTAATCAGTGGGGATCAGCCATCCTGGGAGTTCAGACTGTAAAGTTCAGCCATTCTTTCATTGTGAGAGGAAAACAATATATGAAAATGAAAACCTGTTTGGTTTTGTTTTCTGCTGTGACATAAACCAAAAATATGGTACTTGCTTTTGTTCAGTAGGAGAACAAGCATGGAACATGTAACTCCTGAAAAAGAAGTTTCCAGAAAGTTAAAATTGGCTAAAAATAGGGTCTTGTAAGTCCTTATATAAAGCTACTACAGCAGGTGCTACCCAAACCTCTCTCTGTACATGTAGAAACATATAGATGTGTGTGTATAAATATTTGTATTACATATATTAAGAATTTCTTAGTGGCTTTGGAGCTTTATACCTCTACTACCTCTCACTAGTCTAAAATTTTTCAATGGTAGTAAATTCTGTATTTTGTATTAGTAGCAGTAGAATCTTAAATCTTATTCCTTCCTCATGAAAAAAGCTGTGATTGACACTGATATAAGCTACCAAGTGTGGAATGAATTAGGAGTTCTACAAAGTAAGTGTGGTGGTTACATGAGATTGTCTATATTTGCATGTAGAAAATACTTACTAATCTGAAAATGAGAAAAAGCAACACAACAGAAGTGTGTATTAAGTATTTACATTTATACATGCCATACAGCTGCTGAAGGCTGTTGTTAGCATGTATTAATTTCCTTCAGCAGTGGCCATAGCAGTTGTAGGTGCCAGCCCTGCAAGAAGAAATGTGTAAGTCTATTAAACACAACGTGATCTGGGAGAACTGTAGGAATTCACCTTGGCTAAATTCTTTCAGTGAATTTTAGTTGCCGAATGTTCCGTTAAACTCTTTGTTAATATGATTTGAATCTATGCTAAGAGTTTGATTAGGGGGGAAAAAAGCTAGATGGATTTCCAGATTGTCTTCCTTCAGAACCTTTTGGGGTCGCCTTGAGCACAACTCTTTGGTTTTCTCTTTCCATCAAGGTCATCCCAATTTTTCTCTTTATTTTCTATGAAGTGTTGTGCACATTCCCTTACCTTCCAAGCTTAGTTTCATCTATGCCTGGAATATCCACAGGACCATCTGTTTTCCTAACCTCTCTGTATGCTTTCTTCCTGGTGCCTGTCTCCCAAAGCTAGAGCCACATGGGATTTACTTCTCTGTCTTCTCTTCGTGTTGTAAGAAGAGAAAATGTTCAAAACAAGGTTTGTGCACTCAGTGGGCATCAGCTCAATTCCCCGGTATCTGTTTGAGCACTGGCTGCAGCTTTGGAAGAACATAGAGGGCTTGGATATAAGGTGCCAAACGGGTTTTGCTTGGTTTGGGTGGTACAGTATGAGACAGTGAGGTCTGGCCTTGGCTCTGCAGGTGGGTAAAGCTCATTCCACAAAGCTGAGGGTCTCATCCTGTAAAGCACACAGATGGATTTTGGATTTGTTAGGGATGAAACCACTCCCCACCCCACCCAAAACAGCTGAAGGCTTACAAGTATGTTCAGGCTTAGGTCTTAAAATATCCTAAAAACAAGGACACAGATGAAGTGTGTCTAAAAATACTTTGATTTGAAGTGATTCTTTTTTGATATTTTAGTCTATACTTTTGTTGTTTCTTCATGCATACCCTGTTTTTTTTTACAAGGTGTAATTTGGGGGAGAAAAAAGGAAAGTAAATCTTTCCATCTGCTCAAGAAAGCAATGTTCTGAGATATTAAAGGACTTGTTAAACATGATTCCTCATAAATAAAGTCAATATGGAGCAGGTAGTAGTGGGGAATTTCATCACTGACCTGTATTATTTTTCAAAAGATGAAACAAACTCCCGGGGCTGATGAGGAGGGGCCCCGTGTCGTGTTCTGTGTGAAGCGCTGTTTTCCTCTCAAAGCCGCATGCACAGACCCATTTCCCATTTGTAGCAACTGACAGGCAGGGAGATTGAGACTTCTTGGAGATCTCCAAGGAAGTTTATGGCAAAGCCACAAATAAAAAGCTTTGTCTAATGTACTAAGCCCAGGCCTTACTAATTAACTAGAAAGACTTTCAAAGTGGATGCCAGTCTCTATTCCTAGCCTGCTTTTTCAATTTGAGTAATTTTTTTTAACCCTTCATTTTGTCAATGCTCTTTCAAAGTGTTTTTATTAGGCACAATATTTTCAGATGAAGCTACTTAAGAACTGAGTTTGGGTCAGGAATTTAGTAGTTAATTACTGTTTAAGCTTGTAAACATCGCTTCAAGAACCATGCAGAGTCAAGCTAAGCTTGATGCAGCACTGTAAATAAATGGTTGGATTTCCAGAAGTGCAGAGCATTGAGAAGTTTTTTTTCTTGGAAGCTCTTGGGTTCTTGGTAATTAGAAAATGAAGTGTGTTTTCTCTAACTTAATCAGGTCTTGGATTAATAGGATTGACACTCTGAATTCCTAGTGAGGTGAATATTTTTGAAGATCCCACTCTTAAAGCCTAACTTAGAGTTCTGATTTCTGAAATCTTGGCTCCAACTGCTAGTCTTGAATTTGGATGTCTTCTGTGTGTGTGTATTTTGCCAGTAACCAAGGTGAAAAGAGGCTGTGCTGTAATGCATGTGGTTCCTTTTGCTTCATGATGAAAGTGCAGGTGTTGTCAGGTGTGCAGTGAATGTGGCAGATCTCACAGGAGCAATTACCAGCCTGGCCAGCACTACTCACACCTAGATTTTTATATGATGAGCCCATTTTTCCCCACTTAACTAAAAAAGATGTTTTTTAAAAACCCAAATACTCTTAATTTTATGGTGTTTACTCATGTCCTTATATTCCACAAACTGCAGATGGTTACAAAAAGTCTGGAAAGTGAGAATCTGCTTAATTGTTGTCTTTAATAAAGTGCTTGCATGCAGTGAGGCTGAAACTTTGGGTACCCCCAAGGAAGAAAAAAAAGGAACTTGGACAGAGAAGGTAGCACAGGGACCTCAGGAGGAAATTCCCAACAGAAAACACTCATTTTAATAGCCAGCTACAGTTGCTAAGTGACAACAGTGGAGTTAACCTGTCTCATAGTTTATACATCCCAGCACTTAACAAATGTGAAAATTAATAGTTGAGGCTGTCATAAATCTTACACTGCCCACATAGTAAATAAGCACACTGTTCTTAACTTCTAAACTACATTAACTCAACCCCAAGTAATTACTAGTTGAGATTTTCCTTTTGGAGTAAAAGGAGACAAGCTAAACTCTGACTGTTGGTGCTGCTCTTGCAGCTTTAATGTCAAAATACTAAGAGCTACACAAAAATCATGCATGAAAGAGGAATAAAACCAGTGTATTATGCTAAGTACATATTAATGGTGTATTTCTTAGAACCCCAAGTATAAGTCACTAACTATACATTAAATTTTTTACAAAAGTATTACAAACATTTCCTTTTACACTGTACAGGATTATAAAGGAAAATCTCTTAGCATTGTAAGTGCTAAACACAAATATTTGCTTTCAAATAAACTTATGAAAATGAGGATGTGCCCTCTTAAAACACTTTGATAATGTGATATAATACAATTTTAAAATCTCATTAGTTCAGGTCATGATGTTGTAGGTTCAGGTACATGGGGAATGTACGTTCTCTTACCTGACAGGGGTGCAAGGACAGAGTCAAATTTATGGCCACAGCTACTCCTTTCTTTGCTTTTAAAGTGCCAGGGTTTTGGAAGTGATGTGTTAGCTAGATATGCTTCTTGTCACCCAGCAACAGTAAACAGACTTTTGAAACAAATTGTATTTGGAATAGGCAGTTTTGTACTGTCATTGGATGGAATAAATCAGAGTATCCCTGGCATTCTTCAAAAATCAGATATTGCTATGACTTCTCCAGGTGTCCTCTTTGTTAGGAGACCTTTGGAAAGCGAATGGCTTCCAAGGTGACTGAAGTTCAGCTCAAACTTGAGCTTTGACAAAATGTTTGGAGAAGTAAATACCATGAAGGATGATCCTGCTTTTCCAAAGAAAGCCACCTGTGTTGCAGTGAGATGGAGGTCCCACCATGGCAATTAAATGTGTTGATCTTTAGTGCCATGTTCCTGAGCACTGAATCCCAGAATTGCCTCGCTTGGAAAAGACCTGTAAGAGTCCAACCATGAACCCGACACTGACCAGTCCCCACTAACCCATGTCCCTCAGCACTGTGTCTACACAACTCTTCAATCCCTCCAGGGATGGGGACTCCACCACTGCCCTGGGCAACCCCTTCCAATGCCTCAGAACCCTTTCAGCAAAGAAATTCTTCCTCACATCCCATCTCAACTGCCCTGGGCACAACTGGAGGCCACTTCCTCTTGTCCTGTCACTTGTTCCTTGGTTGAACAGACTGACTCCCATCTCTCTACATCTTCCTTTCACTTAGTTGTAGAGAGCCAGAAGGTCTCCCCTCAGCCTCCTTTTCTCCAGGAGTAACTAAGTGCTCCAGCCCACTAAGGCTTAACTGGTGCTGGCCAAAGCAAGGCTTCACACCACAGCAGTAATGAAACTGGATGTCATTGCAGAGTGTGTAGGCACTAATGACATGTGTGGGTATTTCTGTCTGTAGCAAGAACCACAAAAGGTAGGTAAAGCTAAGGTTGAGTATCTCATCTCACAGTTACTTTCCAAAGGTGAGGGTTAGTGAAGATGCATACTCTCCAGGAGATTTTTGTTCTTGATAGATAGAGCTGGTGGGGGTACTGTATTTCCTGTCTGCTCATTGGCAGCAATTACGATATTATAGTTAATTAGAGATAGGGGTTTTGTTCATTATAACCTCCATAAACAGCAGGCATCAATCAATGATCCTGATTTTCTTGCCCTCTTTCGTTAGTACTCTTGTTCTGAAAGAATAAAGGATAAAAAACCAAAACAAACCTTCATTACAACCTCGCAGGGAGAGGCTGGGAAGGGTGTAACGAGCAGTACTGTTCTGATATGTTTTAATAAATATTAGTTTACTGCATACCACAACAGAGAGCAAATACATGCAATTACTTGCAAATTTCTTCAGTGTTTGTACTTATAAATCTCTGCCTAAATCTTCCCAGCTGGGAGTTAGGCTGGTCTTTCTGCTGTGGAAGCAGGGCTTTGTTCTCATGTTCAGCTTCGGCTCAGTCTGGAATAATTCAGAAACGTATTAGATAGATTGCTGCTCCCAAAAGGCATAATGAAATAACCTTCACTCCCAGCCTTAGGGAAATAAGCACACAATCAGGGTTTGGGCAGATTTCTCGATTAAACAAAGAACTAACTGTGCACAAATTGCTCCATAACAATTTGTAAAGAGTCCACTTTATAAATTTCTTGCAGATGTAAAGCTGATATTTTTTAATCAGAATGGCAGGGCTGTTAAAGTTGAAACGTCTTCAACGTTTTCCCTTTGCTCCATAACTAGTATCAGAAATATTTAGATTTAAAATGGATTTGGTAACACATCCTGGGTTATTTTTGATTTGGTTTTGGGAGTCAGTGAAATGCAATGTCAAACCCAAGCTAAAAATCTCCATTTAATATGTACAGTGAACTTAATCCATCTGGAATAGATTCAGGATAACTTGGTGCTGTCAATTTTTATTTTGTTTAATTTCATATGGTGTTCAGCAAAGGAATGAAAAGTTATTGCACTTAATGTTGTTGTGACTTAAGGTGTTCTCCGGTCAAATTATTCAATAAATCAAAATCAGGCTGTGGTTGTAGCTGCTAAGCGTTGTTTAGAATAGGATATTTAGGAGATTTTTAGCAGCTTTCCATTGATTGAACAAGACACACGTGTCATGCGAAAAGCATGCAGTATTTTGATGAATAGCTGTATTAGATGGCAAGTCTAGGGACCCAGTAAACACAACTTCTTATTTCACTGGCCTTTGTTTTTAATTTGCAGGCTTCGGTGTAAAAGAAAATACCACTTGAGTATCATTATGATGCCTTGCTGCTTATCTAAGACCCACATTCTTATCTTCCCAAATCTCCCCTGACACTTAAAAATACATACCTATTTTCTATACATGAGCTTGCTGCTGATTACCTCATTTTTCAGCTAATTAGATGGTTTGAAGTCCTACTCTCACCTAAATGCACAAGGATATTACTGGAGTTCCTGGAGAACAGTTGAGATTTTCATAGAATCATAGAATGGTTTGGGTTGGAAGGGACCCTCAAAGGTCATCCAGTCCCAATCCCCTGGTAGTGAGCAGGGAGATGTTTACTAGAGCAGGTTGCTCAGAGCCCCATCAAGCCTGACCTTGAATATTTCCAGGAATGGGGCTTCTACCACCCCTCTGGGCACCTTGTTCCAATGATCCACCACCCTCATATTGAGAACATAGAATCATAGAATGGTTTGGGTTGGAAGGGACTCTCAAAGGTCTTCTAGTCCAACCCTCTTTCACAGCCCATCCTTTCTGTGAAGCAAGGTTCCTGCTTCTTTGGCTGGTGTCTGCCTGCATCTCTGGCTCTGGTTCTCAGTCCGTTGTGTCCAGATACCAGAGCTGAAGTCAGCACACCTGCAGTGACGTAGCAGAAAGCAGAATCCATTCCCCAGTTTCCTGTGTCTTGCGTTGAAGAGGAGCCTTTGCTTGTGTCGGCACAGCTGTCAGCAGATGCTGGTAGGTCATGTTTCTACAAGCACAATGTTCAATTTCAGTTTAAACAGACTTTATTATTTATTTATTTATTTTTAAGGAAGGAACTTTCCTTAAAATGCACGCAGCTACTCGCCGTGGAGTTGTGCTGCTTTGTACCCCAGCACAGCTGGAGTAGCACCCAGCCAGCTGCTGCCTGGACCAGCTCTTGGAGACCAAAGGTGTCTGTGCAGCTTGGGGAGCTGCTCCTGCCAATGTTCTCCCCCAGACCATCGTCTGTCCACTGCTCTGCACGGACGGTTCGTTATCAGTCGGGGAGGTTTTGCCTTGGAGGTTCTCTGCAGTGTTTTACCCTTTGGGGGTAACATGGTCCAACTGGCCTGACACCACTTAGCCCTTTCAGAGGAATTCTGTGAGCCATAAGCAGGAAGCTTGCTCCTGTACTCCTGTAAATAAATAACAGGTTTGGAGTTTCTGGTTGTATAAGTTTAGCTGTCATTTGAGCACAGGTTATAAATGGGGAGATAAAACAGAAATATCTAAATACACCCTCACTGAGGAATGGATTTGCTACACTTCTATGTAAGCACTTAGCAGCCATGCTCATCTTGTTTACTTCATGTACCTGGGTCAGTGCATGACATGTGCATAAAAAGAGCAGAAAAAGACTAAAATGGTTTGAGGAGGGATTCAGTGAGTGCTAGGGCTGCTCACTGTGAGGGGAAGCAGCAAAATGGTAACCGGCATCTTGAGCTAAAGAGGAGAAAGGCACAACTGAATTTACTGGGAAATTCATCTTATCTGTTACTCTGTTTCATGTTTGACAGGGCCCTCTGACAGCTTTTACCCATCAAGCAGATATGAAACACTGTTCAAACTACTTGTATTCTGATAGCTGAACCCAGGGTGAGGAAATGAACTTTACAGTTATAGTGGACATTTAATTAAATACAGTGTCGTTCTGCCAATAGAGACTGTAACAACTGCTCGAGGTACTCTGCTTTTACACTGGAGAATCTGCAGTGGCATGTTGAACAGGAAGGCCCCAGCTTGGTTTTCTTTTAAAATTGCATTTAAATGTACACTAGATACACATTCATCACTTTAATCTAAACTCTACTGTAAATTAACATGTATAGCCTCTGAGATCATACACTTTCACAGAAGTACTCTAATGAAACTTGGCAGCTTTCGCCCCATAACATCATTTGTTCCATTCACTAGCAAAAGCAGACCTCAAACAAGTCAAAACTGTGCTCAGTAATGAGTTCCATTATTTTTTTTTTTCATGTTTTTGGAGTCTCAAAAGCCTCCTGTCCTGTGTCTTTATTTTACAATAAGTCAAAAAAGCATGACAAGCCTGCAGATGAATCAAAGGAAAGCTTTCTCATGTAAGATCCTGAGATGTTTGTCATTTACCGTAACCAAAGCGTGGGACTTCAATTAGCATGAGTGACTTGTTGTCAGTGAGGAAGCTTTCTTCTCCAAGCTGGTACATGAGCTGCTTGATGTTCACAGATGCTGCTACACGTAGGGCTGCCTCTTGCCTGGATGATTGTCATAGTCTTTTGCATCCCTATTGATACTCATATAATGGTGACTTGAAAACCAGGTGCCAAAGTAAGCTCAGAAATAGGAAGGTTTTGTTTGAATTAGCCATTTCTGTTGACCTTGTGGAAAAGTACCTGGTATTTATCACAGAAGCACCACTGAGGCTGGGCTGGTGAATGACTTGGTTACAACCATACCTTGTCAACAGGAAATGAGGTGACTGGTGCTCAGTTTGGGGCTGGATGAAACTTGTCATGCTGTGTTTCTCCTCTGTAAGGAGAAATGACCAGTTTTGGCCATCTTAACCTATAGCAATGAGGGGGAAAAAAAAGCTATAGGAAAAATCCCTTCATGCAGCCTGTGTGTCTGGGGTAGAGTAAAGTGGTGTTACCATGCAATTTGTGTTGTGTGAGCTGTGATGTCTAAGCTGTCTCAGCTCAGAGCTTTGACTTGAGCTCACAACACAGTGGAGCAATCTAGAGAGAGAATGGGCTGCTCCACTGCACCTTGGGTCACTTCATTTGTACAGTCTTGAGGTTTCTGTTAAACAGGGCAGATAAACTCAGTTTATCCTGTGTCTAACTGCTCTGCTTAATTATGGTGGTGCCACTAATAAGTCAGAGAGATTAGAAAGCTCTGGACTTGCATATTTTCAGGAAAGTTGTCTTTTTTCTTGTGTCCTTGTAGTTGAATCTAATGTCATTAAACTTCCAGATTTAAACCAAACCAAAAAACATTATAGCAGTCATATCTGCATATTAAAAAAAATACTGGAATGGGTTCAATACAGATCTTTCACCTTTGCTAAGCAAGTGGTTTTGTAGTCATTCACTAGTTGATAGATTTTATTGCACTGAATTGACCTTTTATGCCAGCTAAAAATAACCAGGAAGTCTTTGCTACATCCTTACCCATCTTTTAATTTTTTTCCTAGTTAAATATGTACCTGTTTATTTTTAAATCTATTAATATATGTAAATTTAGATCCTTCATGAGTCCTGCTGTTTTTCTAATGTTGAAGAAAGCCTTAAGTATTGGTAAATTGAAATAGAAAGAATTCTACTTGCAAGAGAGAGAAAATCTGTTCTAGTATAAATGTCTTTCTATTGAAAAATATTGTGTGTCAACAAATGGGTTGATGACCCACTGAAGTCTTACACAGAAGTAGGTGTTGGTCTGCAAGTGATCAATAGGGCAGTCAATGGCTTTCAGTGTGTCTGAGTGGATTAACCTCACTGTGTCTTCTGGGTCTATTCTGATGAGCTCTCTAGATCTGTATTTTTGGAAGCAGAATCAAGTGCCTAAGAATTCAGAGGAGAGAATTTGTCTTAATAATAGTAATTCAATAAATAGCTCTGTGTATGTATAAATTCTTAAGTAATTAAGGAAAAAAAAAACAACCCCAGAAAACATAGAATTGTTTGGTTGGAAAAGACCTTTGAGATTGAGTCCCACCATACCTGTCCACTACTAAACCCTATCTCTGAACACCTCATCTACCTGTCTTTTAAACACCTCCTGGGATGGGGGTTCCACCACATCCCTGGGCAGCCTGTTTCATTATTTGACCACCCTTTCAGTGAAGAAGTTTTTCCTCAGATCCAGTCTGAACCTCCCCTGGCACAACTTGAGGCATGGAGTAAAACCGTGCTGATATGACCTGGGATTTAAAGCATGTTTGGGGTTCCCCCGGTTACACCATGTTCCCTCATTGAGTTGTGTTACAGAGAGCTAGAAGCAGGGCAAGAGGAATCAAAGCCTCTCAGCAGATCTGAAATCATCTTTCTGATAGCAGAAGTGAGGAATGTCCATTCCAGTTTCCAACTATTCCTGACTTGGATTGCTTCTGTTCTTATTTGGTTTTTTTTTTCCTTGGCTTCTGCTGACTTTATACTTTATTTCCTTCTCTTTTCATGCAGTGTCTCTGCAGCATGCTTAGATAGTGATTAATGGGAACTCTGACTCAGAACACCTGCCTGCAGTGAGTCTTTTGTTTAACAGTGGATAAGCCAGCAAAGTTTAGGGCAAAGAGCTCATGTACCTCAGTCCTAGTGATCAAGTTTAAACAGCAAACTCTTACAATGTAGGGGAAAACTGTGTATGCAGCTGATGATATATGTGCATTTGTTGTCAGGTGCCTTCAGCTTGGGTCCCCATAGTGCCCCACAGGTTTTATTTGATGTCACTTTGTTTTGTCTTTGTTCACTTGCTTCAGAATCCATAGGTGGCTCCCTCCTCTTTTTGTGAGGAAAAGAAACTGAAGGTGCCCCATGTGTTTTGTGGGGCTCTGCCTGTGGTCAGTCGTTTCCACATGGAAGTCAGAACCAACTTCCTGGTGTTCCTGTTGCTCTGTACGTGTAGATATGTGTCTGGCATTGCAGAGCTTTCATTGCATAGCCTGTGTTCTCCTTCTTCCTTTTCCCCTTTGGTTTGTCCTTATTGAGAAAGGAATGGTTGAAAGCTGAAGATTAAGAATTAAGATGAATGTAATGATGGGAGATAAAGGATGGTGACTGGTGTAAGGTTTGGGTTTTCCATTAGTCAGTGGTGAGAGCTGGAAATGTTCAGAGCAGCCTGTGGCTCGTAGACACCTTTGTTAAGATGGAGTGAATTGGTCCTGCGGGTACTTGAGTCTTTGACTTTTCTGGCAGCGTAGAAAAAACACCTTAAACTGAGCACTAACCTTTTGGACAGGTCAACTTAGCTGTCAGTCTTCTTGCTCATTCAAGTTTTTAGTCTAGGACACTAACAAAAAGTGTAAAGTGCTATACCCTAGTTAAGTGTACACAGCTGACCAGATCCATCTGTAATAATGGTAATGAATATAGATATAGTTAAAAAAAACCCCCAAAAACCTCAAAAGAAACCCTAAAAAACCCAAAACAAAATCTAACAAACAAAAACAGGATGTGCCAGAAACATCAGGAGCCATCAGGGAATTAATATGTATTTCTTTTTAAATAAACTTGCCAAATGAATTTCTTCTCTTTTCCTTTCTATGTCTGTACTCGAATAAAAATTGAATTCATGCAAGGTGGCACCAAAATACATAACCTGTTCTGAAGGTAAGATATTGGAAGGAAAAGAAATTGTTTGTAAGAAAATCAAACCCTGAGAGAGAGATTGAAGAGATGTGAGGAGAACTTTGTTTGCTCTGCGTGGCTGTCCTTACCCTTCTGTCAGCCAAGCCCAAGGTGACAGGTTGTTGGCTCAAAAGGCTCTGCAGAAATGTTAAGTGGTTATCATTATTTAATATTTAGGCTCTATTAAGTGAGTTAAATGGTTATTATTATTTAATACTTGGGCTCTATTAAGTGACAGTCTTTTCTTTATATCTTCAAAACACTTTTCAAGCACGCAGTGGTTTGCAAGGCTGGAGGCTGCTCTTTTTTCCAGGCAGACCTTGAGGTCTTCATAGAATCATAGAAATTAAATGATAATTCCTTAAATTCTTAATTCCTTAAATCCTGCAGCAGAGCTGAGCTGGGAAGGAGTTAGAAATGGAGGTTCTGCTTTCACTGGTCACTACTTGCTCTTTGTGGCACAGAAAGTGTCTCCAATAGGTTGACTTAATTCTGGGGGTTTGGCATTTTGGGGGGCCAGGGCTAAGCTTTATTTCATTTTTGGTATTCACCTTGAATAAATGCTGTTATCTTACTCTAGTATCTTATTGGGAGCTTTACACTTCTTGGCACTGAAAACAGCCTGCTTTCTAAAAACCTGTATTAGAAAGTTGGGAAGATTGACTATCAGTAGTGACAATGCTTGGGTTTGGTTATTGTCTGAGTAATAAATAGATTTGAAACTTGGAGGTGAAAATTGACCCCCCTTGAAGTCAGCCAGCCCTCTTCCCTGCCTCTTTTAAACAGGTTGACTTTAGGAAACTAAAACTTGAGGAAATCTGTAACTTGTGTACTTTAATCCCTGCTGAGGAACCTAATTTTAGGCCCTTCTGTTTCAGTCTTGGTTCTAATTACTGCATGCTCTTAGCTCCAGTCCCTCCTTGGAGTTCTGTGACGTATTCTGAACAGTTTTGCTTGCTTTGTTTTACAGCTGACTTTCCAATTGCTGTAATCTGTTCAACGTTACATGATGATTTCAGCTTAGAATATCCCCACCACACAATCCACGTGCTTTATAATTAGGAAACATTTGTAATGAAAAACTAGAGCCAAACGATGAAAGGCAAAGAGCAGACTTGATCATACAGCTAAAGGGAAAACCAGCAACACCCCAAACCTCACCATGGTAGAGCTCTAATTTTTTTCATGTGTTTAGTCCATTGTTTTTACCATCAGATGTTCTTTTTTTTCCATCCTCGTCTTGCCAGCAATGCATTACAATATTTATGCTTCAAACATACTTTAGAGAAACTGTAATTTTTGCAACACCTGTGAAATTGCCTCTTGCAATGCCCCTTGCTGTCCCTTTATGCTGGAAGAAGAAAATGTGAGCTCAGCAGAAATCAGCATGAAAATTTAAGACAGTTAAGGTACATTAAAGTCTTTTATACTGATAAATTCAGAATTCTTCACTTAAAGGGCTTGCATTTTTTATGAATAGACATTTAGTGTGTAAAAGTTGAATATATTCAGCACATGATGAAAAAATACCTTTGAGAAAGAAGTCAGGCTGCTAGAAAATACCCATAGTACTAGGGAAATATCACATTATGTGACAGTAGTTGCACATTTTTGAAGCATGACCGAATAACATATCACTGGAAGCATTTCCCTACCCTCTTGTTGGGTTTTTTTTCTTCCCTCCCTGGAACTGGGAGGAAATGGATACTACACACCCACCCATTCACAGAAATCCTGGCGGGAGGCCAGCTTCCCTCTTTCTCTTCATCCCTGAGCCAAGCTCCGGGCTCCTTTCGCCTTCTCTTTTCTTACTCCTCTTTGCGGTTGCTGCCTGCCAGATTTGTACCTATTTCAGCAGCAAATGAGCTCTGTGAGACCTTCTCAGAGAGGTTCTCCTCCCTGTGCTTCCCAAACACCTGTGTTTATGCTGTACTCTGCCTTGTTGGGGATTTTTTTTTCTTCTTTTTAGCTGTTACTTTATTTCCTGATTCTCCTTCAACTTTGTGTTCTGTCGTTTCAAAGCGTCTGTTCTGGCTTAGGCTGCTACCAGCAAGTGCAGGAGGGGAGGCAAAAAAATACTTGAGAAGCCTTTGCACACATCCATAGGGCAGATCTTTGCCAATCCCTCTTCCTCAGCTGGTTTGGCAGCACAAACAATACCTGTTAGGGCAGCAGAGGCGGCTCCTGCAGCCGCTCCAGATGCTGCTGCTGGAGCAGTGGGGCAGGATTGAAACGCACAGGTCAGCCTGCCAGTGCCTGAGGCTTTGAGGCTGAAGCTGTCAAATGAAAAGCAGTGTGTACTGAATTGTCCCCAGAGTGATTCTCAGCTGCTTTGGGAATGGAGGTTTTGAATTGTGTCCAAAGTCTGATTTATTTATTTATTTTCTCTGTTCAATGAAGGGGTTAACACCATCTGAAGAGGTACTGGGGTATCAAATAGAGAACACTGGCTGGAAAAGCTCTTCCCAGCAGACACCTCTATATTTTATTTGCTGGGCTGGAAACTCCCTGCTCTGCTTTAGCCTTCAGTGTGCTCGGGGCTGGTGAGGTATGAGCCTTTACAGCAGGAGGGTGAATGTGTGTGTGGATGTTGGGTGCCTTGTACAGCCCCACTCGAGGTGCTGGCTCTGCTCACTGCTTCCCTGGAAGCATCCTCAGGACATTATTAGTTCAACATCATAGAATGGTTTGGGTTGGAAGTGACCTTAAAACTCATCCAGTTCCACCCCCCCTGCCATCAGCAGGGACACCTTCCACTAGACCAGGTTGCTCAAAGCCTCATCCAACCTGGCCTTGAACACTTCCAGGGAGGAGCAGCCACAGCTTCCCTGGGCATCCTGGGCCAGGGTCTCACCACCCTCACAGCCAAGAATTTCTTCTTAATATCTAATCTAAATCTACCCTCTTCCAGTTTAAAGCATCCTGCTAGGCTTGTTCCTAGTTAGACTTATTTCAGTCTTACCGTGCACACAGCCAGCCATCGGTGGGAGTCAGGAGTTGTGCACACCCCTGTCATGTAGCTCTTGTTTCAGTGTGGTCTTCACTCTCCTTACCTGCAGCTCAGTGCCAAGGGATGAGGAGTTTCCCTCTGCTCAAGGCACACAGCTTCGAGCCAGGGATTTCTCTCTGCTGAGCTCATGTGCCCACGAGAAATATCATCTGCCCATGAGCCAAGTGCTTTGGGGAAGAATGAACTTAATTGAGGATTGCTTACAGAGGGTTTGCTGCTCCCTTGACCCCCACCCCGTTACGTGCAGCCCAGGAGGAGGGAGAGGAGGGAGCATGAGGTTCCTGTTTTCTCCCGAAGGCTGTGTCTGAAAAGGAGACTCTCCCCTGAATTTTTTCTCAAAAAGCAATTTCTACTCCAAATCTGTAATCAGATACAAATAGGAACGGGTGCCAGAAGCAAAGGCAGCCAAAGGGAGCTTTTCATCTTGAAAACTGCTTTCCCATCTAGCCAAGAAGTCCCTGCATGTGCTTGGCACTGTGGGTCAGCCGTCCTTGGGTCACCTGGTGCTCAAGTGTGGACTCTCAAATCCGTTGAGTCCTGGGTGTTGCTGCCTCACTTTGACCTTCACAAAATGTTTGAGGGGCGAGGGGAGGAATGGCAGGTACCTCTTGTCCTGAGGATTTACATGCCACATCTGCCTGGAATGGAGCTTACAGCTTGGGTCCTTTAGGAAGTGGCTCTTTCTGCCAGAACAGACCAGCTATGTGTGTGAAGGAGAAGGCTGTATTTGCTAGTCCTTTTGAAACATCTTCTGTTGGTCTCAGCTTCTACCATACCTCATCACAGGATCGTTCACTGGCTCCCAGTTTAAGTTTTGTTGTTGGCAGTTGTCTCTGTTGTTGGTTCCCCCCAAGTTCTACCCATGATGTGCTAATGAATCTGCAGGCCTATGAAAAATAGCTTTCCAGCTCCTACCTGCTTTAACCATTTGGGACTGTTCAGCAAGTTCTGGAGATCCATTTTGGTGAACTGAAGAAAATTCTAAATATTCTTCTTGTTGCCTTGATCATTTTTGCACAGGAGAAAGGGACAAGCCCCTCTTATTTTCTCTTTGTTGCCACTGAAAGGCAGCTTGTGCCACCATTATTGTAAACATCAGTGAAGTGTTGCTATCTCGTTTTGACTAATGAGAATATGTCCCCAAGAGGAACCTAGGAGCACAGGCTTTGTTGATGCTGCTTGTTCAGGAGGGCTGCTGAACTCAAGCGTGATTGAGGGTCTCTTGAGGATGACCCTGGGCTTGGGCATCAAGTGAGAGGTCATTTTTTCCAAAGAGATGTCACCCCAAGTTAAACACTTGGGGAAAAGACAAGCCATGGTGATCTCTCGTGGAGCTAAAACAGAGATCTGGATTTCTTCAGTGAATGCTTGTCATGTATTTCACTCTGTAGAAGACATTTGTAAGATGCTCATATGAGTTGTTCTCTGTAGCTCATTCGAGGTTTTTATTGCTGCAGTATGGGTAGATCAAATGAAACTAATTGCAGATGGCTCAAGGAAAGAAAGGAGCAGAAACAATGCAGAGAATGATGGGATGATGCTTTTCCTGTGTTCTTGGGATTCTCCTCTGTGTTTGTGGGTCAGAGGATGGGTGATTTCCTTGTCTCTGAACTGACTCTTCCACAGAGCTTGTCTGTTTGTGGCAAGAGGATGTACTGGATTGGGAGGGGAAGCTGTTGGCTGGTACCTGAGATGGAGTTTAGATAATCTCTGGCACCTTGAACCACCAACCCAACAAAACCACGTGCTGTTTGGGGTAGACATAACTTCTTACAAAAGCTGAGATCACACAAGGAATAAAATTTAGGAGGTGCCTTTTAAATACCAAAGCAGGCTGGTGCATCTCCTCTTTGATTTAAGTGATCAAACAGGAGGTGGAACTGAGACTTGTACATGCAAACTGTTCTTATTTTGCTCTTAATAATACATGAAATAAATACAGGCAATAAAGGAATAGATAATGTTGTCTGTTAAGCCTTATACTACTTCCAGTGATAACTACCAAAGATGGCCAGGTAAACTTCAGCTGGGAGCTGAATGTGCTAGGGAACAAAAAATTGTAACAGTCGACTCTCTGGAATGTGGTAAAAAACTTCTACACAAGTGGTCTGTTTCAAGTTGAAGATTGGGGAATGGTATAATAAAAAAGAAATTGTTTTCCCCTTTTTTGTATTAGAAAAGCTTCAGGCCATAAACATCTTGGAAAAAAACCCAATTTATTTATTTATTACCTTTCTGAATGGATCAGAGCTGCTTGAAAAAAAAATCATATTGTTTGTATATAACCCACGAGAGCAGTAGGGTTGAGAGCCCTATTTTTAGTGTCAGGAAGTCAACCAGCTTGGTACTCTGGGAAATCCCCAACTCCTGGCACCTATAGGTTAATATTATCAGCTCTCCAAGACGTGGTTTAGAAGATATTTTAGTTCCATTAGCTCAGCTTGTGTTATCAGTTGTAATAATAATAGTAAATTTATTGCTTGTATTATCGTAACCCCTCAAAGAGCTCGATAAGGCTGTTATTTTCTCTAGTTCATATTGAAACTTAGGGATTTTTGTTTCCACTTTAAACCTAAATTCAGCTTTTCCACTAAAATACTCAGAAAGGATCCTTCTACCTTACATCTTTTATGAAAAAATCCTCATAAACCCAGATTATAGTCTTCAAGCACAATCTAGAAGAATCCTCAGCTCTTAATAAGACAAAAAATACCCTTTGTAGAGGAAACTTATATGTAGTCAAATGAAAAAAATCATGGATAGGTGATGTGCAATTCTGGTGTGGACCAAAACCTGTGCAAACAACTGTAAAGATTATAAACCCACAGATTTTAATGGTAGCAGATACCACACAGATGTGCTGTCCTGCCATCCCCAAGTTTCTAGGTGTTCAACATCATGACTTTGTGTATGTGAGATCCTGCACCTCCATACTGATCATCTGTGGTTTTGTTGGATCTTTTTATGTGCTCACAGCTTATGAAACCTGAGGGTTTCAAATTTTCCAGCTTTTCTCTGCAGCCATAACAGCTGGAAACATGTGTGGCTTTTCTGGTTGGGTTTTTTTTGTTCTTTTCTTTTTTGAAATGAAAGCTGAGATTCTTACTTAGTGACATGACTGAAAAACATGGAGCTTCAAAAAAACCCAACCAAACACAAAACAAACCTGCAAAGAAAAATACAATTCATGATAAAATCACAGAGCTGGCTACACTGATGTCACTGAAATCAATAATAAAACAGTCATTGACTTAGTGGGACTTAGTTTCACCCTGAGAATGAAAATAACTGAAAGTTAAGTTTTAAGTCACTGCAAGGTTAAAGTTATGGTTGCTGAGGTGTCTTAACCTTCATGTCCATACCTGACAACACTTGATTCCCCCTCATAAATGTGATCAGTTCCTTTCCTCTTCATACGATAGTTGGAATAACGTCAGCGCACTCTCACCCTGTGAACCCTCACCCTACAGCTGAGTGCAGTCAGTCCCTGCTTAGGAATTTTAAGGATTTTTACATTTTTGGTTGTTTCTTTTTGCCTGAGAATGGATTTAAGAGCATATATGGATAGTTGATAATTTATTTTTTAAGGTTATACTAAAGTTCTGGGCATACCATGGGTCGGTGCTTTATGACTGATGCCAGGAGATGCTGTGTCAACAGCTTGCTCTGATCATTCTGACAATGGTGGTCATGATGGACGTGGTGAGAGTGCCTCTATTTGTTATGAGCTGTCCTGTGTACTTTCCTTCAAACATGCCAATACCAGTATTTTGATGAAAACTTTTCTGTTGGCATAAAGCAGTAAAAACAGCCTGGAATGGCAGCAAACTGTTTCTGAGCTGCTTTGCTCTCTGGAGGGTGTTTTCCCTGCTCAGCTGTGAGTGTCCCCAGAAGCCACATGGGCATGTGGAGGGGTGGACACTTCTCCCTGTCCAGTTATCTTTTTCTTTCTCCTGCTTTCTTACCTGTTCCTGGGGTTTGAGAGTGTATCGTGTGCTCCTGAGGTATTAAAATTGCCATGTGTATTTAGTCCAGAAGGAAACAGCTTAGTGCTTTCTCTGGTGGTTTGTTGGTTCTGCAGCTTTCTCGCTCTTTGCTACAACTCTCAGCTGTGTGCCAGTTTAATGCCTCTGTTAAATAACCATGGAGATGCAGTAACCTTTTGTGGTGGTTTCACCCTTTTGGTTTGTAGCCAAACACAGTCGCGTTCTCACTCCCCTCCAGGGAGTAGGGGAGAGGATTTGAAAGAAAAGGGCAAGGACACTCATGGGTTGAGGTAAAAACTGTTTGCTAATTAAAATAAAATGATAATGATAACAACAGAATGATGCACAGTGCAGTTGCTCACCACCCACAGACTGATGCCCAGCTTATGCCAGCCAGCGATCTCAGAGCAGAGACAGTCCCCAAAGCCTGTAAGAGCGAGAGCCTGAGTGATCCCTGAGAGAATACCCCTGATTTCTGGTCAGCCCTGGTTAATATACTGACCATGACGTGGTATGATATGGAATATCTCATTGGCACATCCAAGTGTCGACTTTGGGTTTTGCTATTCACTGGGCTTCTCCCTCCCAGTCCTGATGCAGCTGTGAACCAGTCAAACACGATGGCCTTGAGCTCCAGCAGCAACTAATAGCATCAGCACCTTATCAACATTCTTCTCATAACAAATGCTACACTGAAACTAAACCACATCTATTCCAGCAACTGAGAAGAAAATTAGCTCTGTCCTAGCAAAACCAGGACTATTGCTAAAGGTAAGACTTGCTGTCTTTTGTGGAGCTCAGGACCCCAAGCAGGCTCCCAGAGCAGCCCTGCTTTTCCCGTTTAACAGGTTTAGCTGCTGTCACTGGATTGCCACTGAGTTTATTACCGTTTCATAACTCACCCAGGGCTGGCAGCCAACGCTTTGGTTCCTCTTTCTTTTTGCCTGTGCAGTGATAGTCATCGGGGGCTCTCAGCCCTGCAGATAATCTCTTCAGGGTTATCATTTACTTACAAACAGACGTGTGAAGTATTTGTGAAAAGGCTTTTGAGGCGGCGGATGCTGCCCAGGAGCTGCCGAGCTGGGCGATGTTTACACAGGGACAGACCCGGCGTGGTTCTCCTCGGGCGCTCGTATTCTGCGGCCACGCTGTTTGCCTTTCTAATGAAGTGAACTGTTTGTTTGAAATATGTGGTAGGAGGTATTTAAACAGAGACTAAAGTAAACTTTGGGGCTGTTCAAATAAGCCGTGCGTATCTGGTTTGTGAAGCGAAGGAAAACAATTTGGCTGCAGCTTACCTCTGGGAAGGGCAGTTAGGAGCTGTTTAAATAAGGAGCTGGGCTGCTGCAGATGTTGCTGCAGCCTCTGACGGGCCTTGGGTGATGACTGCTGCTCGTGTAGGCGTTCCTCGGGATGCTGCCTCGATGGAGAGGTCAAAATTACTGTCGTTGTTTAAAAAGGGGGATTTATTCATTAGCTGCGAAAACTCGGGTACATTCATGTTTGATTAAAACCATCCCAATTAGACAATGGACTGTTGAGAGCCAACATATGCTATTGCCTTTATAACGTCATTAGTAACCCAGAGTCCCCACTTTGAAATCAGATCGTGCCCGAGTACGCAGACATCTGTTTCTGCCTAGCCAGATGGAGGTCAACATCATAACTTAAACTGCTAATCCTCATTGTGGAGAGGGGAACAGGAATCTGAGGAAGGTAGTAACAAATGAACTTGGATCCTGCTCCTGGCAAGGCACGAGGTACCGATGGCTGATACAATGCTTGGAACATGCACCGCGGAGCTCCGGTAATAAGTTTCTGCCTAACCGCAAGCAGGAGTTCAGAGAGCAAAGGAGGGCTGGGAGAAGTGATACTCCTTGTGGTTATGGCATTGCAGTTTGTCTCGCAGAACCTCGCTGCAGTTCCCAGCTCCGCCACGGTTGTGCCTGTTGGGAGCCTTGGTCGGCTGTGGCACAACGCTTCTCAACAATGACTGGCAAAGCGGAGCTCTTGATGGTGGGGAGAGCTTTCCACCCCCTGCCATAGCACAGAACAATTAAAACCGCTCACGTGGGGAGTTCAGGAGCAGAGATCTCCAGCCCTGTCCAACAAAGACCATATGTTTCCATCCATCATTGATGTTTTTTGGTGGGGAAGAAAGCGCCAAGTTGGTTGGGACTACAATGCTGCATCCTCTGGCATTGTCTCCCCGCGCATTCTCCTCGGGAGCCGGGGGAGTCACAACACTTCAGACTCCTTTGGTTCAGCATAGAGATTAAAACAAACAAAAAGTCCTTATGCTCCCGGAGTGCAATAAATATGCTAGAATTTCAATGGGATCCAAAGAAAGGACAATAGTAGCATTAAGAGCTGGCAAATCCTTTGATGTTATTGACCAGAAAAGGACCGCTGTCGTCCCTGTCACCAACATTTAAACTTCTGACCTCCAACCTTTGTGTCAAATGGCTTTTCCATATGGACTGTTACTATACCTCTCTGAGTGCTGCTGCATTTAGTAGAGCATCAAACACTTCACTGGCGGGAAACTGATGCTTAGTGCCTTGGAAAAGCTCCAGGATTGCCAGAGAGTGGGGCTGAGGAGAGCTGTCCCTTCTTCTTCTGCCGGAGGGTAAATCCAGTCCCCTGTGAAGTCTCTCGTTTTCCTATAGCCAGATTGCATCTCAACTCCACGCAGAAGTGCAGAAGGGAGGATTGCATCTCAGTGGGCAGGGGACAGACATCTGAAGTTATTTTTATTACCACCATGTGCTTGACGTTAGCTGTAGAGCAAAGCCCTCTTTTGTGCAGCATGTTGTGCAAAGCTACAGCTCAAAGATGGGCTTTTGCAGGCTCAGGAACTCTTCATGCTCGTGCTGCAGACCTGTGTGGGCTGAAGTCCCACAGCTTGGGCACTGCTCTTGGTGATGTGCTGGCTGAGCATCAGGAGATCTTGGGGAACATGCCAGGAGTGTCCAGAATGAGGGACCATAGTGGCCCCCCACCACAGGTCTGTCTGTATCTGGTATCTTTTCCAAGCCATGACCAAAAGCAGATGCCCAGGAATTAATGTAGGAACATGGCAAATACTTCTCCTCTCCTTTTGCACCCAAGGACTCTCCCAACTTGCCAAAATTTGCAGTCCAGGAATTTCCTGGTATGTAACTGGTTTCTACTCATTTGGACCCTTACTGTGTTTCTCTTCTGTGACTTTCCCTTTGAAGCCATTTAAACTTTTGGTGTCTGTAGCCTCCTGTGGTAGTTGGCCATGTGCAGGGAATGCCTGTGCATCTCACTCTCATTTGTCCATCTTTCCCCTCTTCTGGCTCCTGCTGTCTCCTCGTAGCACCCTTGGCTTCTCTTCTAGGATGTAAAGAGAAGAATGAAAAATTAGTGTCCTTCTATTTAGTGTTCCCTTACCCACCTAAACTTAAAAAAAGGTTGTAAGCAAAACCCAAGAGAGGTTTGTAAAGAATGAGCAGTTTTAGGCAATTGAACCATTCTTTTCAAGGAATTAAAGAAATAATGGGTAGTGGATTAAATATTGTTATCCTAGCTCTTTCTGGGGATGTTCAGTGCCTCTGAAAGGATCTCTCTGGGTTACCAGTGACTGAGGCTCAGGGAAGTGACATCATTTGACTGTGGCCCTTTTTGTTGAAAATACTTGCCTCAAAGCTTGACTTGAACAAACTGACTCAGATTGACCACGATATCGACAATATGACACTCTCCAAAAAGAGGCTGAATGAGCACTTGGGATAAATGTCAATATGGCAAATTAAGGGAGCTCTCCATACTCTCCATCTTCAGTAATGATCTGAAACAAAAAGTACCCAGCATAAAAATGAAATATAGAGGAGAAACACTTTAAGAAGCTGAGGGAGGATGAGTGTACAAGGAAGAAGAAACAGCTTAAAGTCAAGTATTGAGAAATGTCAAGAAGTAATAACCAAGGGCACGTTTGTGTTGCCTTCACTTGACTTGGGCAGTGCCCCTTTCACCAGCAGTCTCCTAGAAACAGTAGGGTAGGTCACTGCCACATGATGATGATGGCACTGTCTCATAGTGGGAAAATTAAAAGTAGTGGTATTTGAGAATATATAAGAAACACGTACTCCTGCTGGAAGAAGTTTGCAGAAATAGGTTATTTGTATTCTAAATGTCTAAGTCTGCCTCTTCCTCAACAATGTCATGTCAGCCTACGTGAAAACCTGATGTCCAAGAGTGCAGGGGGGACAACTTTATCTCTCCCAAGCTGGAAGAAACCCAGGGAACAAAACCAAGTGACTGTGATTAATTTAGAATATGGACGTAGAGATTAAAGGATGCAATAAATGTATATTATTGAGTGGCCTGACAGCACATGTGTTAACTATCTGCTAATCTGCAAGAGCTTGAAGAGTGTAAACAGCACAGAAGGAGAGTAATTGCTAAGGGTGGTACAGAGAGAAGCTAAATAATTATGAATATTTGGATGAAATTTTAAAAAAAGAGGTTGAACAGCAGGGAATGAGAAATCCTCCCAAGTGTTCATCTGATTGTGCATCCCATAAAATCAGAACTGTTTTAATATCTAAAAATAGACCTTATTGATCTAATTATACTTTTCCTTCTCTAATTCCTATCATGCCGTAAATTACTCATCAAAGCTGCTAAGTATAACCTATTTCCAAGTCTTTCACCCTGTGATCCAGACCTTCAGCTGCTGGAAATCTGTTGAGCTACAGTGATTTTCCTCGTGCTATACTGATACCCAACTGTTTGAGGTTTGGCCTTTCAAACAACTTTTAAACTGGATTCTGGAACACAGAAGAGCACACAAGTCTCCAAAATGTCATTTAAACAAAGAGCGTTTGCAGACCAACTCACACCGCTGCTTGATAACCTTCTAAGGATGCCACCAAAGCTTGTTGAGTTACCTGACTTGTCTTTAGTTGTTCCCACATCAAATCAGCAGCAACACAAGGATGTTTCTAGATTTGTTTTCCCTAGTTTCTAGCTGTTTCCTCTTCGTAGCCACGTTAGCCTTTGTGTCCTACAGATACTGGTCGTTGCTGAGTTAATGTGTACAGCTGGTGGCAGGGCATTGAGATGCTGTCCTTGAGCTGTGTTGAGCTGTAGGGAATAACCAAGCTGTTGTGTGGCAGCTCCTTGTTCCCACTGGTGAGGAAACCCACGTTAAACCTCTACTTAGGAGTAGTTTGGAGTGGAGAGCCTTGCTGTGAGATTTCTCTTTTAGTTCTTTCCAGCATGGATCAGGATTTATTTCTTTTGTAATCTTTTCATTTCCTTAGTTTCCACTTTGTAGCTCACCTTCAGCCACTGGAATTTGCTGTGTGCTACAGAAGTGGGTACGTGCACGTACGTAGGTACAAATTATTTGTGTATATATTGTGGTTATGCATCCAGTTACTGCTCATAGAAGAGGAAACGCTGAGGATGTGATCCTTCATACATACATATATGCAATCTAAGGTGGGAAGCATTCCAGAGCAGCTGGGTGAAACCACTTGTCTGGGGTTGTTGAGAGTTAAGCATGGATACTTGAGGTTTTTTGTTTGTTTGTTTGTTTTTGTTTTTTTTTTTTAATTCCATAATTCCTGCAGGGGTGAATTTTTAAGCGGTGGAGGATGCAGTGACGCATGGTGGCATGAGAAGTTGGGTAGAGGGGACAACAGCAAAACAGCAAGTGTGTTGCAAGGCAGCAGCTGAATTATTTTTTTTTGCTGCAGAGTCCATTGGAGGTAGAGGAGGGAGGGATTTCTTTTGTCAGCTTCCTGGCAGAGGACACTTTGTCATTTTCTTGCGGGGAACACATTAGTAAGTTTGTTAAGAAATGCTACTTGGGCTCCAGAGGTTATGAAAAAAAAAAGAGCTGTGCCATACCAAGAGCCAGCTGCCTTAGATGAAACAATTTTCCCTCCAAGTAATGTGGTGATGAGGTGAAGAAGTCTCATTGTCATCGTCTTTTTCTGAAGATACGGGCCAAGGTACAGGTCCTGGCTCTGTGTAACCATCACTCATGTTCCAGAGGGTTTTCTAGGGTTGCTTATAGAATGAAGCAGCCAGTGTTGTTTGGGTGGAAGATGCTCCTGAGGTGGGATGTTCCTGGTGTGTTTCCACTAATTTACTCTTTGGTTTTGGGCAAACTGTGCTGGTGGCTTGGACTTGGGTAAACTTGGCTTTCCTCCTCTGAAAATGTGTGTCCCAGGGGGGCTGTGGGGTGACAGCGCTGTGCCCACCCTGCTCACCAGGCACGTTCACAACTGCAGGATCAGGAGGACATCACAAGGAGCCTTTCCTTCCCTTCCCATTGAATCCATCCCAGTGGAAACAGCCATTTGTAAGTCACTGGGCTGGGATGAATCACAAATTATGTTCTTAAAGAATTTCAGACTCTTCAGTCCAGGGTGTTTTGTACATGCAGTATATTTCTTACCCTGCAAGTTTGTATCTTACTGCTATTTTTTCCCCTCCTTTTTCTTTTTTTGGATGCAGGGAGCTTTGGAGTCAGTTGAATTGACTTCAGGAAGTGTAGTTAATATTCCAGAAGGCAGTTCTGTTCCTCAGACAGCAGAGTTGCAGTGACTGGGAGGAATAATAAAGCGTTCAAACTGAAATCAATCCAGCAGTTATTTAGCCAATACCTGCAGCAAATTTGGCATATTAAACACCTCTCAATGCCAGCTGATGAAATAATTTCCAGCCACTTTTCTTCCAGCACACCGATAACTGCTCCTTCTTCATATGTTTGGCACGATGGTTGTTGTGGAACGACTTAAAACAATAAAACATGTTCCCACAAGGTGTTTAAGGTTACAGACTAAGAAGTGGTAAAATGGATGAGAGGGATCTAAGATGCCCTGAAGTCTTAATTTTTGGTTTTGCAGAGGTAGAAATTATTTTTTAGCCATAACAAGAGGCAGAAAGCTGGAGCTGTGAGGTTTGGCCTGGAACTCCTGTGGTTTATTTTTAAGATCAGTGTATAGGCTGTGCAAGCGCAAGCAGAGGGTAGGGAGGGAAAGTCTTGATCATCATTAATACACACAGACTCATGGAAGGGATGTGATCTGATTGGAAACGGTGTTTTTCTCTGAAAGTGTTAATCTCCTGTATGATATCACAATTAACATTGAGTGTTAGTGAAATGGAGAGGACTTACTGATTAAAAATTCTTTCTCTCACAGAATGGTGGGGTTGGAAGGGACCTCAGGAGATCATCTAGTCCAGGCAGGTTCCCTACACCAGGTTGCACAGGAAAGCATCCAGCTGGGTTTTTAACATCTCCAGGGAGGGAGACTCCACACCCTCTCTGGGCAGCCTGTCCCAGTGCTCCGACACCCTCACAGTAAAGAAGTTTTTCCTTCAGTTTGTGTGGAACTTCAGATATTCCAGGTTTTGCCCATTGCCCCATGTCCTCTCCTTCTCTCTCTGTCCATTTCTTGCTTTTATCCTTTTATTTGCTTTTTTTTTCTGGTTTTGCCATGACTTTTTCTTTTTCTCACTTAAAATCTCCTGCTCTGTCAAGTCCGATAGCGAGCAGTCGCGTCCGTGTCAACACGAGGGTTGCGACACTGGGAGCGTGTGCACGCACACACACACACAGATGGACACACAGACATGGAAAAGCCCCCTGAGATAACTGGCTGTAGCACATCTGTGGATCAGCCTGCAAGTGAGCAACGCTTCAGATGGCAACCAGCCACGCCGAAGCAGCAGCCCCTGTCACCGTAGGGAGACTCTTCAAAGTGCCCCAAGTTAAGTGCAGGCATTAACGTGTGGCTGCGGCTCAGTCATTTATCTTCCTGATTAAAGCCTCTGTATAAACATACGTAGAGGACATAACTCACCCCTTTTTTTGAAAGACAACTAAAAAATACCCCCCCCAAAGACAACACGTGCTCTTATGAGCCCTAACACAAGCTGTAATTAAATAGAAATCCAAAATAAGATCTTTGCTTGGCAAAAAAGAACCCGATTCTTGCCATAAAACCTGGCGATACCGTTAAGTTCAGATCAGCTGAAGCGAATGTACGTGAAGAAACAGTGGTGCTCTCAGGGACTCTGCAAACCTGAATATTAGAAAATTCCCATCTGGTGATCAGCTTATGAACCAAAGGAAGTGTAGAAATTTGCTGGCAAACTCTTCAAAACCGTTCTGCGGATTGAAAAGACATTAGTGGGGGGCTGTGTTTTGCTGGTGTTTCTGTTACATCTGGTGTGGAAGCTTGGTACCACCAAGTTCAGCATCGAGACCATTGTGAATTGAAGCAGGAAGGAGATTTCACCTCAAATGAGGTTGTATCTGAGGTAGAGTTTTACACCTGGCTCAGTTCTGACATTGAATTTGTTGAGCTGATGGTCCCAAGCACTAACCTGCTAAAAGAAAACGAGGGTTTCTAGATGCCTCACCACAGCTAAGCTTTCCAGATGCAGTGACCCCTTAACTGAGGAAGGCTTATTTGAGAGACCATGGGGTCTACAGAAAAGTAATCCTTAACTTCATTGAGCTTTGGAGCAGCCTCACCTCTTTGCTGTTGGCTCAAGGTGTTGCACAGCACCTTTGAGTCAGCTGGCATCATCTGCCTTTCCACCCAGGCTTGCAGTGAATTGCTGCTGCCTGCTGCATCTCATCAGGGGACCTTATTGGGGACCTTATCAATGTTTATAAATATCTAAAGGGCAGGTTTCAAGAGGATGGGACAGACTCTCTTCAGTGGTGGGCAGCGATAGGACAAGGTGCAATGGGCACAAGCTGGAACACAGGAGGCTCAACTTGAACATGAGGAAAAACTTTTTTATTGTAACACTCCTGTATGGGAGTGATTGTAATTTGAGAGAGATGATCCTATTCACTTTCTCTAAGAAGGCAAGGAAGATTCTTGAAGCAGAAAAAAAAGGCACGTTTTGCACAGCAAAAAGTCAGCATAAATTGACGTATTTTCCAGGAAATCTCACAGTGCTGAGATCAATGAGTTTGTAGCACTTCAAGCAGTTGTATCTCCCATTTTGTTTGGGGGAGACCCTGTTAGCTATGCAGGAGGCAGGAGGGTGTCCGAAGGAAGCTTACAGTAGTAGGCAGCAGAGAATTCAGAAGGCAGCAACAGCTACCAAATTCACCACTGCGTGAGGAATGTGTTTAAGTGCATTTCCAGTGCCTTGGCATGTCCTTACAAGTTCTTGAAAATAGTGAAATTTAAGCACAGAATGAGATGCTTCTGCTGAATCGGAGCTGAGGGCTCCAAATACACAGGCAGCATCTGTCCCTCTTGACTCCTGTGCTCTATGCTTAGGTCAGGGCGTTTCTGCAAGGTGATTGAGGGACTGGACCAGAAATTCATGGTTGCCTGCCTTTGGGTGTCTAGAAAACTTCTGGGCATATGCTGTGGTCGTTTGCTTCTCAGCCAGAATTTTTAAGAAGTTGCAAATGGTAATAAACAATTTCCCTAGCGGTTTGGGGAAGGTAGATTTTGATTTGTTTTAGTGAGAGGAAATCCTCTTTGCTACAGGGAAGCCTTTTGTTCCTTGCACTTTAAATGAGAAACATGAAAATATCATTAAGGTCAGAGGAGATATCTGGTCTTTTACACTGAGCTGACCCCTGGTTTTCTAGACAGGTAGAGCATCTCTCACAAACAGCCAAGAGTCAGGTAGGTCCAGATTCAATTCCAGCCTGTGAGTAGTCCCACTCGTTCTATCCTCAGCTACAGCATAAATAACAGTGGCAGGATGTGCCTGTAATACTGTGATCGTGTCTTTAATGAAATGGTTTCTGGGTGGGATATGAAAAAGCAATATGAAACTGGTTACAGCCCGAGCTAACTGCTTTGCAAACTCCTTGCTGTGTATTTCCATACAAATACATGGCAGCCGATTACATTGTTATAGAGTTTCAGTTGAATTCCAAGTGAAGCCCAGGACGATGGGTGCTTTGGCAGGTCTCTTTTTGATCTAAGAGTCTTTTCATATAAATATTCAATGCTCTTCAAAGTGCAGTGACTTTGGACCCCCAAACACGCAGAATTTACTGCCTGCCTTTGCGCTGAGGGCTGACCCAAACACGGCAGAATCTGAATTTCTTCCGTAAAATTGACTCCGCTAGTGCTGCACATTATTCTCCCTGTCTCCCATTTAGCATGTTAGTCTGCTGACAGCAGAGTACACAGCACTTAGCAGCTGGTTTGGGGAACCATCAGTCAGGAAATTATATGATAAATAGGAGGTAGCCAGGTTTAGTGGCACTTTATTCTGCTTCAGCAGTTTTAGCCTGACTTTGGAAAAGTCATCATGTGGTTTTTCTTAAAGGTTGCAACAGGAGATGGCTACAGCGTAGTAACTGAGTACACATCCCCTTGAGTTATGATGTTCACCAGCTGTATTGCTCATGTGTAAATAATAAACTGTGAGATGGATAATTATGTTGGGTTTTTGATATGCAGCTCTGCTCCGGTCGGCGCAGGGCTGGCGGAGACAGCTCCCTGTGCCGTGATGCACTAGGGCTGTTTCCCAGATGGAAACTACAAACAAGATGCAACCAAGATATACAAAGGAGCTTCATGTGAGAGGACTCAAAAAGGTGTTCCTGGAGATTTATATCCCATGTGTTAAATACAACTTGTTGGTGCTGTGTGCTGCATAGGCCCCATAAAGGGGAGTACGCTTTTTGGGTCGTTTAATACTCGTTTTCCCAGGCAGGGGAAGATAGATGATGGCATTCAGGAGGTTTAAATGGTATTTTGCTGCATAAATGTTGAGACTCCTTTTAGTGGGTAGGTGCTCAGGCTGGGTGAGAGTGGGACAGTGAAGAGGCTCAGCATCCTCCCTTGGCTAGGTGGAGCCATCCTGTCTGATGTGAATAAGGATGACAAAATCTCTGTGGTCTCACCTGTGCTCCCCAGACTCACTCCTCAGAGATGCATAGTGCAGAGAAGGACTTGCCTGTGCATCTGCAAGGGCGTGAGGAACTTCCTTCTCCGCTGGAAAAAACAGTGACAGAGTTTTTATGGTAAAATGCCAGACATAAAATCATAGAATGTTGTGAGTTGGAAGGGACCCACAAGGATCATCCAGTCCCACCCCTGTCCCTTCACAGGGCAATCCCAAGATTCAGACCATGTGTCTGAAGGCCTTGACCAAATGCTTCTTGAGATATCGGCTCTAAAACCTCCTCCTTTTGGTTTACATGTGCTGTAGTCAGATACCAGCGAGGTAAGTAGGAGGGCAGGCAGGGAGATGTGTTAAAGCACGCTCCTCCTGCCGCTTTTCCCTTCTCCACCTTGGTGGCTGGTGAGGAAAGTGTTTTAGGAGGTGGCAGCTTGTTCACAGGGATACCTGTTCATCTGTGACCCACCTTTCTTCCTGCTGAAGCCCAGGAGTGCTTGGCATGGGGAGCGAAGCTTGTAACAGATTACATGCCAAGGTCCAGTTGGTGCAGCAGAACTGGATTTAAAGTTACCACGAGTTTAAGCTGCCAGCAGTAAGCCACAATTATTTTTCATTTATGGAGCCTAAGGCCTGAGTCAGTAAATGGCAGAAATGTGCTGTGGCTGGTCACATGCTGCTGGGGATGTTTCACAAAATCAAGCCATGAAACTGGACAGACTGTGTCAGATGTTACCAGATTTTCCTGAAATACTGGGAATATTTCCTCAGAATTTACGTGGTTTCCCCTTCG
The DNA here is from genome assembly GCA_907165065.1 of Caprimulgus europaeus. The sequence goes on from OU015530.1 coordinate 3,967,914, forward strand.
TCCCCTCAGGGCCATGAGGTTTGTTCCTCTGGTTCTTTCTCCCACTTCAAAACACAGTAATAAACCAACCCAACTTTTGACAAACACCAAGGGGAAAAAATCCTTTTTTTTTTTCCCCAACCATGTCTAGTTGGGAACTGCTTTCACAGATAAGATAATCTAAGAGGAGGATCACACTTTGCAGAATAGGAAAGGCAGGAAATACAAAGAGCAGATACCTTCAGGAGTCAGCAGGCAAAACTGAAATAGCCTTAGTTTTACTGCCAGTGCATAATGAAAGTTTTCTTTCTTTCTAGAAGCATTTTAGTAAATCCATGACATGACCTAATGTCTGTACTTCTCAGCTTTTGGTGTTGGATAAACACATGACTTCATCCAAAGTGGCAATCAGGTAATAATTGGGCAGGATCAGTTTGTTTCGTGTTGCTAGAGATGTTCAGCATCTCGTTTGAATTTTGGGCAGCTGGGAGGAAGCAGCGAGCAGCATGGTCAGCAATAACCTCCTTTAGGCATCAGAATTGGTGTGTTGGTGTAGAGAGCTGTGTTTTAGGGCCACAACACTGGTGAAGGGTTTAGAGGAGAAGCCGTATGAGGAGGAGCAGAAGTCACTTGGTTTGTTCAGCCTGGAGAAGAGGAGACTGAGAGGAGATCTCATTGCGGTCTAGAACTTCTTCCCAAGGGGAAAAGGAGGGGCAGGTGTTGATCTCTTCCCTGGTGACCAACGACAGGAGCAGAGGAAGTGACAGGAAGATGTGGCAGGGGAGGGTGAGGTTGGCCATGAGGAAAAGGTTCTTGAGGCAGAGGGTGGTGGAGCACTGGAACAGGCTCCCCAGGGAGGTGCTCATGGCACCAAGCCTGACAAGATTCCAGCAGCATTTGGCCAACGTGTGCCCTCAGGGACATGGTGTGAATGTTGGGAGTGTCCTGTGCAGGGGTAGGAGTTAGACTCGATGATCCTTGTGTGTCCCTTCCAACTCACAACGTTCTGTGATCTGCACTGTGTCCTCCAAAGCTGGGAGACAATCCTGCTGTGGCAGTGGTGGGGAGCTGTGGGTGAGCTGGGGCTTGGCCCCTGCGGGGGCACGTTCCCCTTTTTGTCACCCTTGTTGCCCAGGCCCTTCAGAAACAGCGGGAACAGGAGCCCTGGCACCTCCCAAACCCCCTGTACCATGAAAGCCTTGGAGGAGACAGGGCAGGGGAGGTGACTGCAGCCATGGGGACAAAGAAGACAGCCCTCCTTTAAGAGCTGTGTATGCAATGAGTCCCCCAGTCCTCAGGCACGTTCCTCTGGACGTGGCCATCAGTGTGACACAGTGAAGCATTTCCAGTACTGGCCTTTCCCCATTGCATTTCCCTTTTAACTCTGTTGTCTGATTTACTCCAGATAGTAATTTTTCAGCATGCCACTTCAGTTTGGCTTCCCACTATAGGACTGTGTGTACATTTCTGAGATTATATACTTTTTTTTTATTGTATTGTATTCTCTGCTGAAGCTTTTCATCCTGGGATGTATTTTTTTTTTCTTGTTTTAATAAAAAATAAATAAATCAGGAATGCTTATGAAAGGCTTGATGGTCCTTTTGATCTGACACTTCACATATGGGCACATAATTATTTATTAAAGACTTCTTTACGTCCCTTTCCATTTAAGCTATAAAAAGAGAATATTAAAATTAGTAAATACATATTCATGCAAACACTGGGCCAAACTCTCCTCTCAGACAGACCTGACTGCGGTGGGGAGGGAGCACCTGACTCATAAATTGTAGTGCTGTTGACAGATGCTTTTCAATATCTGTTCTGTCTTTATAAATGTTGTTTTTAAAGAGTCACTGGAGTTACTCAGATCCAGGAACCTCGCTTGTTTTTTCAGATCCGCCTCACCTCTTCCCAGCATTCCACCCTCCTGTACCGATTGATGCGAGACATCATGAGGGACGCTACCATTACGAACCATCTCCCATTCCTCCTCTGCATGTGTGAGTATTCCTCCTAATTTCCCCCTGCTTCAGCTGCCTGCAAGAACGAGCAGGGATACAACCCCGTGCAGTGCTGGAGGCCGGGCACCTCCAGTGCTTTGCCACTCTTGTCCGACAGAGAGATTTATTTTTGGGTAGCATTGAGATTATCTGTTCGTGAAGCACAACCCAGGCTGGTGCCTGAGGAATTCCTGGTAGGATAGGTGGCTGGCAAGTGTTACCTCTGTATTTTGCTGATATTTGTTTTGTGTGCTGTCATTCTATAAATACTAAATTAAAAAGTGCTGAACCTTGTGAAATACAGCCAGGCAAAACATGTATTTTCTCTGTAATAGGCTTGGGATTCTTCATAGCTAAAATTTCCTCTCATGCCAAAGGTTTGTTAGTTTGGTTTTGCTTGGGTTTTTTTTTCCCCCCAGTGACTGCTATGAAGCATAATGAAATTTTTGGTAAATTTTCATAGTCCCTGTTGTGTGCACACACAGGCAATGGGTTGATTGATGGGAATGTCACCCAAACAAAATGGCAAATGTGATAGAGCACATGGTTTACACAAAGATAAAAGAAATGAATACCAGTGATAACATGCATTAGAAAAAGGGTTCTAGTGGTTAAATCCTGTAGAAATAAATATTATCTTATTCTATATGGGAAGACAGATATCAGCATTGTGGAATGAAACAGTTGTGTTCAGAAAGCTGCTACAGACCATTAAAAATGGAGCTGGAAAGCAGGGCTTGGTGCTTCGCTACATTAAATCATATCTACTAATCACCTCTCATACTGGGAAAATACAGGAAGAAAAGCACAAGTAATATTTTGAAGAATAATGCTAGTTGTTTAGATGGCAGATTGCTTTTCTATGGCTATTAGTTACAGCTGTGTAATTACATATATGCAGAAGAAAAATGAAGTTGTTTTAAAACAAGTCCTCCTCTGTGAGCAGAATTAATTGATATTAACAATCCTAACTACATGCCCAAGTACACATACAATATTTTACTAACAGGTTTTTTTGGTCAGTCTTCTATTACTGAATTGTAATTTCAGAGCAAATTTGCCTGGAGGTAAGTAATAAATCTGTGTTGCAGTCTTCTTGGGCATTAGAGGGAAAGTGGGTATTTATAGAAAGAGAGAGTAGAGAAACTTGTGATTTATTCCTCAGAGTTCCTTTGATGCATCACTATTTACACCACAGTCAACTACATCATAAAATAAACTCAAATACACAAATTTGCTGCTGAAAACCTTTGGAAGCTGAAGGTGGCAGGCTCAGACAGAGCCATTACATGGTCACCCTAGATTTTGCAGTGCAGTGGATGTTTTGGGGAGCTGGAGGAGGGATGGTCCTGATCCTTCTGAAGCTAATGGGGAATTTGCCTTTGTCTAGGGCCAAAAAAAATGCTGCTAAAAGTGCCAGGATTTCTGTAAGAACCTCAAAAGATGTTTAAAAACACCTGCCTCATTTGGCATTCACTGGTTGTCCCCTCTGATGCCACAATCCATGCCCCTTCCACAGGGCATGTACTCCTCCCTGCTCTAGAAATCCACTCTGATATCAACCCAAGCTTTACACTCAGCATTTGCTTGATGCCAACAGCTAATTTTTCCATTAACATCTCTCAGTTGTACTCGTTTGGTTTGTGTTGCCATTGGAATGATGAGCTGTAGTGGACTCTTAGAGCTGTTGTTGTTGCTGTAATTAAATGTAAATATGCAATTAAGCAACTTATATATAAACAAAACCTTATATATAAAAAAAATATCTGTCAGACTCCACCACCTTACAGATGTTAAGGTTTGACATGCTTTTGGAGTTTTCTGGAGTACATTTTAATGTATGTATAGGTAGATACCCAGCAGTTTTCTTGCAAGTTTTACAGAGCCTGGGTGAGTATCACTTGGGAATGTTAGGTGTGGGATTATTTGGAACTATTACTTGATCTGCTATCCCAACACCCATTAAAAAAAAAATTGAACTGGGTCTGAGAAGTTATTTGAGAATTCTGAGAGAAAATGGCAAGAACACCAGTCAGGATACAAATATTTACCCACAGCTTCATCAATGACTTCATTGTAGGAGTGGTTTTCTCCTCCACTTCATAATACTCTCAAATGTGTGTGTGGAATATAAATTTTAAAAGGGCAAAAAATTGGCATCACTCCTAGAAATGTGTTTCAGAACCTGTCAAGCCTTTGTGGAATTAGTTTAGATACAATAGAAGAGCATAAAAAATGTGGAGAGGGCCTTGTCCTCATGATACCCACAATGTGTGCACATAATTTTGCACAATGGCCAAGTGAAAAAGAAAAGAGTAAGGAGGAATTTTTTTGAGGTGTTACAGGGCTCTTACATACTTGAAGCTCTAAAGATGTTTTTATATATATAATTCTTGTAGTTTAATTGCTGATGGGCAGAACTGTTGTATCCCAAATTTCAGCCTGGAGCCAAATTTTATAATTTGAGTAATAAACCCCTAAAATAAGGGTTTGTGTTTGTGATGGAATTGCTGACAGATGCTTATGTGTAGTAGGACTAGCAGGCATTGCTGTAATTATGCTATCGTATCCTATCATTAAAGATTTCAATTGAAAGTGGTTTATAAATTGCTCTTCCTCTTAGATAAACCACCCTACATTAAGGCATCAACGATATGGTGCAGAATTAAATTAAAATCTCATAAAATGAAATATGTTCTGTATTAGCTGTTTGACACTTAATTTGCCTCTGAATGAGTAGAGGAAATCACAAATTAACCTGCCTTTGTTTTTCCAGCCATGGCTTATTAGGTGTTAGAACAACTGCAATTACAGCCCAATAATAACCCCCAACCCTTATGAATATGTACTGAAATGTGTCACTTTGTGTTACCAAAACCTGTTTATTAGGACTATGTAGTTACCCTGGAATTTCTACAGTACATCTTCAGTTTATACTTCGGGGAAGATGCATGAAACTTAAGTTAGTCTTTAGCAGCAACATATGAACAGTGTGGTTGGAGCTGGAGATGGTGTTTTTCCTTTTTTTCTTTTAGTTTTTTTTCTTTTTATTTTTTTTCCAAAATTCAAGGCATGAATCTTAGTTTTTAAAAAACCCCAAACATTCCAGTAACCAATAATTCAGTTTTACTACTTTTCATTGAACTAGCAAGTTAAATTACTTGTTAACCATCATAGGTTTAAGACATACCCAAAGAAGCATGGGTTTAGTAATCCCACTTCTTGCTTTGTTTTTCTTTGTTGTTGTTTTTATCTAACTCTCTGTTAATTATCAAAATTGATTTCTAAAGTAAGGTACTAAAGGGAGAAACTGAAGCTAAGCTATCTTTTATTCCTTGACATTTGCTAGGCCCTCCATTAGAGTGTTATGTCTTCTCTGGTTGGTGTGCAGTGATTCAAGATCATGCTGCTAATGAGGGTATTTAATTGAAAATAAAAGAATATTTTAAGTGTGCTATTTTTTTAATTCTCCAGAATTTAATAGTGGCTAACTCTTCCAGTTGTCTCATGTCTTTGATGTTGGCTTTGTTGGAATGAGAGTTGTTAGCAGTGAGCAGAAGAAGAATAAGGGTGTCTTGACTGTTTTTATGACAGTGCAAGTGTAAATAACTTTATAGTCCCACAACTTTTAAAATCTGATTTAGCCAGGATGAGAGTTTTCATTTATTAATTGGGTAAAAAAAAACCCCAAACAACCTTCTAAGGCAAAGGCAAACTTCTGCTGATGAATTTAACTGCAATGATTTAGGGAACTACCATTCTTGGTCATTCATTCATTCACACACCTTTCCTGAGTTGTGTTGGTAGGTTTCTCCCAATCAGCTTGACTTCAAATTGGGTTGGACAGCCTTTGAAGGTGACCTACCCTGCTATTTCCAGGCACTGTTAATGTGGTTGTGAAGGAAGCACAATTCTGCAGAGGTGGGACAGGGGACAACTGCCAGGTGGCAATATGAAGAGTGGCTCCAAATTGGTGGGCTTTGCATGTTTCAGAGTGGTTAATATACATCATAGGAGGCTAGTAGGAGGTTGAAGATTCAAGATTGAATGTACTACAAGATTCACCATATGTCTTCCAAAACACTAATCCATTTAGTCTCCATCTCTTTCTGTTGCCATCCCATTTTATGTTAGCCCTGGCCTGTGAGTAAGGGGGTGTGAGCAGGTAGATCTAAGGGAAGGTGTATTGATGTTACAGCCAGAGGAGCCTGCCCTAAAGCTGCTATCTTGGAGCTTTGTACCATCCACAATACTCCAAGCTCCTCTTTTTCTACCTGCTGATGGAGGCTAGCAGCATCTGAGATGATGCTCATGTGGATAATTGTGGCTGTGCCTCCCAGGAACGCCTTGAACAGGTATCCTGAGCGGTGTGAATGCACTGCTCCTAGAGCAACGCATGTGTTTTGCTTGCAGTCAGCTTCAAGTTGATAAAAAGAGTCTGATCCTTAGATTTGTTATTTCCTGTCTAATTTTTACAGGCAGCAGTTACACAAGGGTGAAAAGGAAAGGAACGTCAGGCCCAGATGCTCAGCTTTCATCAGCCTCCCATTTTGGACCATGGTTTGCAATGGGGGATGTCCAAATGTGAGAAGATTAAAGCGTTGGCTCTGCAAAATGTCCTTGATATTGAGAGAAACTGCTGGCCATACGTTTGAGGAGATGTTTAGGTTTTTCCAGCCCCATCACCTACACTGTGATTTTTCCTTTGCACTTTCATTCCTAAGCTCTTACTTCTTTTGAAAATCTTAGCGTTTAAATCTCTTAAATCCTTTACCTGCTGCTTTATCTCAGTGTACCTCTGAGCTGGAGACTTGGCAAGGAGTCGGTCAGCTTGCTGGAGCATTCATTGATCCTTTCACAGTGGGAGGGAGAGCCCCACCCAGCATGAAAAACATCCCTCATTGAATTGGCTTTAATTACTTTAAGACTTGGAATGGGTTTTATGGTTTAGCCAGGAGCCATCAAAGAAGAAAGACTGTGAAGCTCTTACGATATTAAAAGATCGTAGAATGTGAGTTGGAAGGGACACACAGGGATCATTGAGTCCAACTCCTGTCCCTGCACAGGACAAGCCCAACATTCACACCATGTCCCTGAGGGCCTTGGCCAAATGCTGCTGGAATCTTGTCAGGCTTGGTGCCATGAGCGCCTCCCTGGGGAGCCTGTGCCAGTGCTCCACCACCCTCTGCCTCAAGAACCTTTTCCTCATGGCCAACCTCCCCCTCCCCTGCCACACCTTCCTGCCATTTCCTCTGCTCCTGGCGTTGGTGGCCAGAGAGAAGAGATCAGCACCTGCCCCTCCTCTTCCCCTTGGGAGGAAGTTCTCGACTGCCATGAGATCTCCTCTCAGTCTCCTCTTCTCCAGGCTGAACAATCCAAGTGACTTCAGCCTCTCCTTGTAGGTCTTCCCCTCTAAACCCTTCACCAATGTTGTGTCCCTCCTCTGGACACTCTCCAGCAGCTTTAGATCCTTTTTATCCCGTGGCACCCAAAGCTGCCCCCAGTGCTTGAGGTGAGGCTGCACCAGTGCAGAGCGGGATAATAGTTACAGCTTTCCAAAATCATCCATGGAAATATTTTTCATAAGCAGGGGGAAATCTTGTATTAAATGGGAAGCATCCCAAGAAACCTGTCCCTGGAAGTGAAGTTCAGCATGGAGAATAAGCAGCTGCTGATAGCCTGGAGGATTTCTATAGCCAGAAGGAAGCAGCATGCTCTGGTGACTCGTTTTGGTTCTTCAGGGTTCATTCTTTGCCGTGGATATGCGTGTTGGAGGCAATGTGGATGCCTCTCTTCTTGGTGAACGAGCAGCACAGCCATGGTGATTCTCAGAAGTCAAATAGCAGGGCCAGATGTTTGCACATAAACTTCAGCAGATAGTTTCCATTCAGCGCCAGGCCTTTGACAAAGCAGGGAAGAGGAAACTTGAGCCTAGACCAGAGCTGCCATCTCTCACTCAGTTCATAACGTTGCATCTTTTAAAATAATGAATCAGTGTTTTGTTCAGCTGTTGGTACTTGTTTAGTAATATTTACCTGAAGGACTTGCAGGTCATAAATTCTCCTTTGCCAGCAGGTTGGCAGAGTAGCTTCAGAAACAGAATGTTTTTAAAAACCACCTGAAACTGGGAAAAGTTTGGAAAGCAAATTATTGGTGGGATATATTGAACTGCAGGAAAAAAAAGATATGTGATTCTCTTAAATGCTTGATTCTGAGAGACACTTAAAAGGAAAAATTAAGTAAAAATATGGGTCACAATAGGTAAATACTTTTTGAATGTAGCTGTTTTACCTAAGTTCAGTTACACTGATTTGTTTTGGTAAGCTGCAGTCTGAAGTTTCTGCACACTCAGAATGTATTTATCACAATTTCCTCTATGAAGAAAAAAACAGCATTGAGGAAAAAAGTATCTTATTTAAAAGTTCATTTCTGCTGGCAAATAAATTTGAGATCAAATAAGGATTCACTGCTAAAAATCACCCTGGTTTTTAGCCAGCACATTTACATGAAAGTCAACAGAATTGCCTCTAAGCGCACCAGATTACATTTGGTTCACATCATTCATCTGTTTCTGTGGCGGATAATACTTTGTGACATAATCATTTTCTCTGGAGTAGCTAATTGTAATGCCAAGGAACTACAGGATTTATAAAGGAGCAACAATGGCAGCAGATAAATATTGCGTTAACAGAGGCTCTTTGTTCTTCTCCCACAGCCAGCTTGATTTTGGGATGGCTGGGGAAGTTACAGCCGTGGAAATAAGAGGAAAATTTTGGTAGGATTTTTCATGTAGAGGGGAAAAAAAAAGCTTGTAGAATGCAGTGGTTTGTGAAAAATCCTTTGGTAGGGAGTTAGAAAATTCCCTGAAATCTTCTGTTTGTTTTTGCTATTGAGAAAAGCGCTTGCGAGGCAGCAGCCCCCAGCCTTAATGAGAAAGGGACACTTCCACCAACCGGCTGCTGGCTGACCACCTCTCCTCGTGCAGAGTTGTAGTAGCTACAACTCCCAGAGCAACTTCCCAGGGCAACACAGAGAGAGGAAAAAGAGGGGAAAGCTCTTAGTGGTCCTTGGGAATGCTCCTCTGCTCGTCCAAAGGGTATTGCTTACCTGAGCCCCACCTGAGAGCAGAGTGGCACAGGTTCCTCTGGTGGGACCCCATGCAGTCAAAGGGGCTCCTAATGAGGTTTGTAGGGATGGTGTTGTTGCAGAGAAACAGTTCCTGGGTGTCTCAGCAATAAGGTGTCTGTCGGCACAGGGCGGCACTGTCACTTAGCTGATTGACCCCATCTTGGCTGCCAGTGAGAAGTGATTCCCTAAGGCCAAACCAACGTGAATTAAGAGATGATGGAAGCAGAATGAATGGCCAGCAGAGTCATGCCTTGGGACACTGTGTACATAACATTTTTCCATAGGCTGAGGAATAACTAGGCATGACTTCAAGCTCTTGGGGCACTCCCTGTGTGCGGATGTGTATACAAGTGTGTGTATTTCTGTGTGTCTGTGTGCATCTTCTTTATGGAATGAGGTGAATAGCTTTGCTTGCATTTATCCTGGACTGAGTCATTCTGGGTCTTTACAGTTCAAACTAATGGAAGGAGCTATACAGAGTCTGGGAAAGATGGGAAATTAGAGGGAAAATGTGAACAAAACGAGTAGGAAAAATATTAATGGGCAAAAACATTGAGAACATGTGGATCGTTACCTTAATTTAACATTTAACCAAAAATACTTAGAATAGCTGCAGTGCTAAAGTTCTGCTCCTTGAAATTTCTATCATCTCATTCTGTTATCAGCCAGAAAGAATGCAAGCTCTAAATATAGCACACATTCAGAGGCTGTGAGCCTGTGGTTCCTTGGACAAAATTCCTGTGTTCTTTGTGCTGTAGTCAGCAGTATTAGTCGAGTGAGCAGATATTGACTGTGGTATTCACGTGCAGTGAACCAGAAGCAAGCCAACTCTATAGAGGCTGCTGTCAAACTTGTTGCAGTGGCCTGTGAGGTACTGGACTGTGACAGACTCCTTTTTTTTTCAGTACAATTCTTCCACTCATGTTAAATCTTGCTTCAAAGAGAACTGAAATGTTACAGTCTTAGTGCTCTTTCTTTCTTTCTTTCTCTTATTTTTTTTTCTTTCTTTTTTCAAGTGTACTGGTGAGATTTCTGTGGTGTGAATTGCAAGTCCCTAAAGTGAGTGTAGGTTTAAAGTGGAAGAAATGCGAGCAATGAGTACATCTGCAGTGTAGGAGCAGAAAGTGTCTTCATCATACTCTCATGCAATCTTTCCCTGACTTAGACTCTCTCTTCCCCCAACAAAGACATCATGTGCTATAATCTTGGAGTGTGGATTGAATTTAGTTCAGACTTTTTTTTCCCCAAAGGAAGGAAAAATGGAAGTTAAATAACACCTTGTTTCTCTTTTTGTCACCCCATCCTTCTTATATTTTATATATATATATGTTTATGTCTATATTTGTGTATTTGTTACAAAAAGCAGGCTCTGGAGCTGGTGTTGGCTGTGCTTTGGAGATGTAGGAGACTAACTAGCCATCCCTTGCATATTGTCTATTATATGAAGCTAGGAAAAAAACCCCACAACACACCAAGACCCTAATTCCACCCAGGGGAATGTGCTCAATGGGGGTTTTATCTGCGTGCCTCAGGGTAGGCTGGGCCAACATTTGTGACTGATGTTATCAATTAATAGAGGAAATGATTTCAAGAAAAATGTTATGCTGTTTGATTTTTTTTTTTTGCTCTTAGGATGCTTTACATGGCCAAGGAAGGACTTGGGATGTTATTTTAGAAGCAGCTTTTCACTGAAGCTGAGCCCTGTGAAGTTGCTATTAAAAACCAGGGAAGAATATATTGCTTCATCTCTTCCAGCACTGAATATGTGGGTCTGAACATACAATAGATTATCACTGCACTTATAGTCAACTTTATAGGGGTGCTGGTAATTTTCTGGAGACCCCACAGAGGTTAGACACAGAGGCAAAACATCCTGAAACCCATGAGCCAGGAGTACAAAGCTTCTGAAGGAATGAGCTGACCGATCATCTTCTTGAAAGCGTTATTTATGAGGTGCTGTGACCAGTGGTGTTAAGGATCAACAGAAAACGAGGGAGTATTTCGTGTGAGGGGTAATTTCTAAACATATCAGATACCAGTGGCTATCTCTTTAAAGATACACATCTTTCAGGCCTGTATCTCCTGTTGAAATCCAGCCTAGATTTATCATGCCTTCTCCACTGGCCCGTGGAAGAGAAGATTGATCATCTAGTCCAGTTTATAGAGGCCACCAACACCAACAGCCCCATTTAACAACGTTGTAGACAGATGTGGCAGGGAGGGCAGGAGCTGGATGACCAGGGGCGATCAGGTGTTCTCTTCTTCACCCTGGAAGATCACTATCAGCGTACATCATCAAGACAGTCCCAAGAAAGCTTGTGTAGCTGCCTCTGTCTTGGTTTGCTGTACTTGTTCCTTGGATGTCAGGCTTCCATCCTGATGCCTTTTCTGGGAACTGTGGTTCTCCTCCTGTGATCAGATTGAATTGCAGAGATACAGAAAGAGCAAATGTGCAGGTTGTCCTGCTGGTGCAGGTGTGTCCCAAGTTTGTTCCTTGTAGGGTTTTCATCTGCATGCCTAGCTACCTACTGTGTTTAGGGAACTAAGAATGCTTCCAGCATATAGATAGTGCATTTACTTCAAAGACTTCAAAACTGACTAAAAACTGTGCAGCCAGAACATTCATTTGCACTTAGGGCTTGTTTTTCACATATTTCCCCCTATAGTCATGTTAGAAGTGGTCCCTACCCATTTCTGGTTCTTGAGGTTGAAGTTACAGCTTTGCCCAAGAAATGCTTTTTTTTGCATGCAGAACTTCAGTTTTGCACACAAATAGAGCAAGAACAGCAGTGTGAAGCCTTTATCTCTTGATTCTTCTGATGACTATGGTGTTCCAGCCATTATACATTCACCATTTGTGAGAACCGATGTGTAGTGTGGATTATGTAGCACAACAATGGCTTTCGGTGCCTGGAGGATTAATTAAGAAGCTGGCCTGCTGAGAGAAAACTTCTTTAGGGTCTAGAACACATCTCATGAGGAGCAGCTGAGGGAACTGGGGTTGTTGAGCCTGGAGAAAAGGAGGCTGAGGGTGTAGAGAGGTGGGGGTGGGTCTGTTCAACCAAGGAACAAGTGACAGGACAAGAGGAAATGGCCTCCAGTTGCACCAAGGGCAGTTGAGATTGGATGTGAGGAAGAATTTCTTTGCTGAAAGGGTTCTGAGTAGTGTTAGGTGAGAAATTCTAGCTGGGTCTCTCTTCAGTAGTAGTGACTGACCCTTGTGAATATCAATTTTAGGCTGCCTGCTAATGGTAGTACGGAGTTGTGAAGCAAATCCTGCCATACCTCAACAGAAATGATGAATGCTGAACCTTGACATCACTGTTTCTGTCAGGATTGTACTCCTTTCAAGTTAGAATTTTAGTCAAATGTTCCCTTCACAATCAAATTCAGGAAGCAAGTGTGATAGGAGAGACATTCAGTCACTGAATTTGTCTTTTGTTCTTGCCAACTTGCTTTTGTTTTAAACAGTGAAGATCTTATTTTAGCATGTAAAATTAGAATTGATAAAAAGCTTTCTCTTTTACCCCAGATCTCAGGTTTGTAATATTGTGGACGTGACTTGTGGTAGGAGCTGGCAATGAAAGCTGAGGGGTTTGTTTTGCTTGGGTTTTGAGTTTGGAAAAAGAGCATTTCTTGGCATCACAGAACAGACCTTGAGGAGAGTGTTCGTTTGAGGAAACGCGAGAGGCTTCTCGGGTGCTTTGCCAGGAGAAGGAACCTCTGCTTTCAGCGGGAGGAAGGAGTTAAGGGAAAAAGAGAAGCTGAAATTTGCTGAAACAATAGTGAGCATGAGTGGGAAGTAGAGAGGGCTTAGAAAAACCATCAGTGAATAAATGAAATGAAGACAGAGGTACTTAAGAGCTAGAAGTGCTAAAAGCTTCATTCTCTAAAAATTTAAAAGCATTAAATTATGGGAGTGAAAACCCACTAGGTGAAAATACTGGGTTTTGAGAGAACAGAGTATTTGTGAAATTCATCTATCAGCCAATTTCAACATTTGATTTTACTATCACAGGTCATATCCATCACAAGAAAAACTTCCTGTGAATACCATATGAGTTTTGGTGAGATTTAGGACCAGCCCCAAGCTCATCTTTCTGGTCCAGTAATCTGTCTGGTGGATGCAGTAATCTGTTCCTCACACTGAGGGAGTGGATCCCAATTAGTGATGCTGATTTTCCACCAAGAGTATTGCTGGGGGAGTGGATCCCAATTAGTGATGCTGGTTTTCCACCAAGAGTATTGCTGGTTGTTGGTGGGAGTGCTCCTTGCATGCAGGCTGCATCCTCTTCTGATCTGTGAACGGGAGAGAGAGGAATCAGGAGTAGATGTAGAAAGTTTTCAACTGTTTGAGCGTTTTTCTTCTTCTCCCAATCATAGAATCACAGAATCATTAAGGTTGGAAAAGACTTGTAAGATCATCAAGTCCAACCATCAACCCAACACCACCATGCCCACTAAACCATGTCCCTGAGCACCACGTCTACTCATCTTTTAAATCCCTCCAGGGATGGGGACTTTACCACTTCCCTGGGCAGCCTGTTCCAGTGCTCAACCACACTTTCAGTAAAGAAACTTTTCCTGGTATCTGATCTAAACCTGCCCTGGTGCAACTTGAGGTATATGCACTTTCCCTCTTGTGCATAAGGACTTCAAGGTTCTTTTTTAAAGACCTTCAGGCATTTTGTGAGTGGTTTTGAGCCAGTGCACCCTTCACCGGTGTGTTGCTTGTATAGAGGTCATCTTTGATGAGGTTTTTGTCATATGCACCCACTGAAGTTTCTGTGTACTCGAGCATTAGAAAAGCCACTATTTGAGTGTCTTTGTTTTCTTTGTTGAGCTGTTTATTTTGCTTTCTTCCCACACAGTTCCCTGGCCTCGCTCTGACAACTGCTTTTCTGCATGAATTACATTCCTCGGGGCCGCAAGTCTCCTAATTCTTCCAGTCGATTTGATTCCTGCCTGTGTGATTAGTCCTCTGCTCCAACACACAGTTGGGCTTTGCCAAGCAAACTGCTTGCTAAGTGCCTTTAACATGAAGACCTAACTACATTTTTTAACCTCATTAGTGTGTAGGGCACTGCTTCATTCCAGCTTAATAACCTGGTCGCTATTGAATCATCACTTGCTCTAAAACAGGTTACAAAAAGGTTACCCGAATTTGTCTGGTTTTCTTTTTGTGGGACTGTGCTTTTGCTGGAGAAGAGTTTCTTGCAGCACGTGCTCAGGTTTAGGGTGTAAGTTGCTTTTGGAAGGGAGACTCGTTGATTCTGCTCAGATAGATTTGTCAGGCTCAGAAATGTGGTATTTCTGTGTGCAAAAAGAAACTCGGCACCTGTTTGGAAATAGTGAATCTAAGTAATAAAACAGGTAAGAAAATGTGGTTTTGGGGGAAAAAAGAGGAAGAGGACTTGGGGGAGCTGATAAAATTTTCCTACTTGTTTTCAGCTTTAGAATTACAAAGATCTCATCCTCACCAATTTAAACACAGACTTCTGACCGTAACGCTGGATTTACAGCAATGCGACCGCTTTGTCTCACGGGATCAGTTTTTAGCTGGGATGTATCATCACTGAAATTTAGATTTCAGTTGCAATTGTGCATGAACTCAAACAAAAAAGATATTACAGCACTTCCAAATGTTGTAAAGGCAGTAAAAAAAAAAAAAAATTAAAAAATAAAAGTTTCCTAAGAAGGCAGCATCACCAGGGAGCCAGGGGAAGAAAGGAGGCACTGGGTCACATGCCAGTTGTGATGGTGCATTTGTGCAGTTGCATAGCCCAGCCACTCAGAGGGTGAGACTTCATGATTAATGATGTTTATTCTTGACAGAAGCCTCCTTTATTTATCTGCAATACAGTTTAGTGATTTTATCAGTCACCTGAATGAAAAATATTCAGTCATACCAATATTGCAGTGTAAATTGAGTAGAGTCACTTTTTATTATATCTTTCAGCCTTATCATCTCCACAGTAATTTTCTAGCAGGGGTTTGATATAGAAAGGCTGGATTTAGCTGTACTTGACACAAAGCCTCTTCAATTTTCCCCTAAAAGTTCAGGCTACTCTTAAGAAATGTGTATAAATATATATATATATAAAACCCTCTTATCCAAGCAATTTCAGGATTTGAAAGAATAAAGATAAAACGTGCAAACCTGGATGTGAGCAGTGTTGTTCCTATGAAAACATCAAATAGCTCTGAAGCCACTGGTGAAATGCTCTTTAGTGTTGGAGCTGGTGGCTTTAGTGCAGTTCTTTTTGCATGGCTACGTAGTCTGACTTTCTTCTAATCAATCATCATCCAACTCCAATCAGCATAGAGGCAGAGCCTATCGCTCATCCTGGGTGTAATTTCAGAGTTGAAGACTATAATGGCCACATCCAGCACATTAGTCACTGCGATAACAGCTAGTGGCACTCCTGAGGAAAGGGGAGGGGAGGGAAGGGGGGGAGAAGGGGAATAAAATTCTTCTCATTCTCACAGTGCATTAGTGAAATAGGAGCAAATGTTAAACAAATGTTTATTCAATTAGCTGACTTAACAGCATTAGTGGGAGAAAGCTTCTGACACTCCTTTGACCCACTCTTTTGCAGGAGGAGAGGAAGGGGAAGGAAAAAGGGGCAGATGAATGCCATCAGGATTTATACAGGTCCACATATTCCTGTGATGGTGCCACTGTGGTTAAACACTTCAAGAGATGGCAAGTCCTGCCCATAATGGAGAGGAGGCAAAAATTTGAATAGCAAATGAGACCACCTCTAGAGCATCAAAAGAGAATTGCAGAGCAGGGAAGTTTGTGTTAGGAATGCAATTGGTAATTTCACTGCCCAGTCTGTTATTAATAACAAGAGATAATGAGTCTACTGTAGACCTTTTAGATTTTCCTGCTGCACTTTGTGCTACAGCGTAGTTTGAAGAGGGAATAGTAAGTGGAGATTCGTGGCTGTCTCTCCTCTAATGTATAGCAACAGTTTTCCAAGGCTTATTCAAACAGCATTTGTGTATCCTGAGAATGTTTTATATTTGTGATGATGAGTTCTGGCTCAGATGTAGCATTGATACATTACCCTCGATATATTAATGACCACAAGTCATTAGACTTGGAACAGGCTGAAGACAGGTGAGGAAAAATTTCCCAGTGTGAGATGGGGCTGTGCTGTGCAGGTGAGGGTCTTACCCTGCTTATGGTTCCTAGAAGTCAATGCAAACTGAGCAAAGCAAGATGATGCCTTGGGAAGGCTCTTGTGGTGGTTTCACTGGGCTGGCAGCCAACACAGCCCTTCACCCACTTGCCCCGCCCACCCCCAGGGAATAGGGGAGAGGATTGGGGGGCAAGGATAAAGAGAATCGGAGGGTGAGATAAAAACAATTTAATTATAGAAATAAAAGAAAACTTAAAATAATACTAATATTAGAATAGTAGTGATAATGATAACAGTAATAAAATATGCAAATAAGTGACACCCAGTGCCATTGCTCACCACGCGCCGACCCAGCCCGGCCCGTTCCCAGAGAACGATCCCGGAGGAGCGACAATCCCGACCCGAAACCGCAATCCCGGGAGAGCCAGAGCCCGAGCGAGAGCCAGAGAGGAAGAGCCCCTCATGGGGACAGGGGATGGAACAGCCCCCTGGCAGAGCCCAATGCCCATGGAGCTGATTCATTGCAATATTCCTCACCCCTTAGATCTTGCACTTGCAGACCAGCAAAACACAAAGTCCTTCAACTTTCAGTGACAAAAATTAAAACACTGGGATGTGATCAACGTTTTTCTATAACAAATCCCAGCTGAACCCAAACCCCAGCGCTGTTCTAGCTGCTAAAAAGAAACCAGCTCTGGCCCAGCTACAAACCAGAACAACTCTAGGAGAAGCAAGCGATGGCAATCACAGCATACCATCTTAACATTACTTTTATTTACTGTTGCCATCGCTGCCATGTCCAGCAGCTCTGTTCAGGGTCGGAGCTCTGCTGAGCATTGTCCAAATCTGAAGAGCTGATGGCCATGCTGCTTTGGCAAATGAACTGCAGCCTGGGAGGTTACCAGCCCCAGCTGTTTTCCTCCCCCTGGAGCTTACCCTTGTCCCTCAGTAGGGTCAGACAGTGTGCCTTTGCCCCTTGTACAGTGGAGAAATTTCCCTCTGTGTCACTGAAACCGGGCACTGGAGTGGTACAGGGTAGACATGTGCTTGGTGCTGGTGGGAGGGCACCAGCTGGGTAGTTGGGGCAGAAGAACCTTACACAGCAGCTGCAAAATTTGTGAGAGGATGTTTGCTGGAAGCCTAAAAAGCAAGTGGTATTTGGAGGGAGTAGTTAAAGTCGGTCACTTTTGGTATGGTTGCACCTTTGGTTTGTACAAGCAAAGAAATTGCCAAGTAAATCCACGTAGACCTTCCCTAGCCACCAGTTTCTTTGCAGCAGAGGGTGTGGAGGAAGGAGAAGCAAGCTGGGACGCTCTGTATGCAAAGGCCAAGTGTTTCAGAGGAGTGTTGGGAGGCAGTGGCAGCAGTTGGTGACAGGATGGAAGGAAGAGGAAGGTTGTGGTGGGCAGGTTACCATTGCGTGAGGAGGAGGCCAAGAAGCCTGGGCTTGACTTGGAGAAATAGTAGGAGACAGTATGTGGTTTCATTTGCATTTTGCATAAAGAAGAAGAAAATAATTTGGTCAAAACTGTATCTGCATCCACATTTAATGAACACACGTCAAGACTCCAAGTCAAGACTTGTGTAGTGAAATGAAAACACGTTGACTCAGGGGCATCTGGAGCAGCAGTTGCTCGCTGCAGTCAATACAGGTGTTACCACTGACCTTACGTAAACGAGATGTTAACTAATGGAATGACTATCCCTTGCTTTTTACAGCATAAACTCTTCTTGAGGGAATCCACGAGCTGATGGCTGGGTTATTGATGAAGTATTACAAGTAGCAGAGGATATATGTAAAAAAAAAAAAGCTGGATCTGCGTTCAGACAGTCCATCAGTTGAAAAATAGGAATGGAGTCACTGACTGGGGATTGAGTGCCTTGATTAATGTAGCCAATTTTTAACTGTAACTACATGATGTTAACACTTCCCAAAGAAGGAAAGGGCAACCAGAGTAATATTCTCTTGCTGTGGGTCATCGGCTAATTGTTGTGCATGATTTCTAGCACCATGAACATCTCTTATCCAGTCATTTCTGGTTTTTTGTTGGGTTGGGTTTTTTGGTTTTGGGGTTTTTTTTTTTTTTTTTCTGCAATGATACCTTTTAACTTTATTTTGTTCTGACTCAAAGTGAGGTTATTGGTATATTTTAGGAATTTGCATTCTAGACGTGCACACATTTTGTAAAGCATTGTCCTTGCCTCAAGGAGAAAATATTAATGATACAGTATCTCTTGGTCTGACCTTTCCACTGTAGATACCAAACGCTTTCTGAGTGCTTTACCACAGTTTTACAGATGGGGAAACAGCAGATGAGGAAGTCAAGAAACTTGTCCAAGCTGGTAGAGCAGTTAAGTGATGGCAACCAAACAGGAGCTTGTGTACCTTGAACCCTGATCTAGCTCCTCTTATGTGTAAATTACAGAGGCACTGACCCATTCATGATTTATTTGTACATATAGCTACTGAATTGCTACTAAATCTGATTCTGGGACTTACTTCCCCATACTGACTGCTGAATTTTGGAGGAGAAGTGAGCAAAATATTGACTAGATGTTGAAACATGGAAAGTGATATAGGAAATCAAGGTTCTTTCTCATATTAGGACTTAAGCATGTTCTTTTTTCCTCTCCATCTGCATCACTAAGAAAACACAGTTAACAGTGCTTACCTTTTTGTGGCACTTGAGCTCTTTCACGTGAAATGTGCTCTGACATTTTCATGTGTTCAATTAGCTGTAATATTTAAATGTTCAAAATAATGTGCTTAGTTTTCCCAAGCCCAAGAATACAATGCAGCAGCTTTGAGGCAGTGAGTGGTTTTAGGCGAATGGACTGCCTATATGTCTGAAAAAAGATTTAAGTATTAAAAGGTTCTATTATTGATTTCTTATACTATATATTTATGGGGTTTGATTGTTTACAAATCCAATTAGAAGTGCAAAGAGAAAAGGAAATGCAGGCTTCACTCTTCTTGCACTGAAGTCAGTGGAAGCTTTCCTGGTGGCTCTCAGGGAGAGCAGAACTGGGTCAGCACTTTGTGCTTATGAAGATCATGTCCATGCTCACTTAAAGATTTTATCAGTTAAATGAGTGGACAGTTTCCCATCGATTGCAGTCTACACAGGGTTGAACCCTACAACAGCAGCTAAAGATTTTGAGAAGCAGGATGAGTATTCAACTCTTAATTTTTCCATATCATTTAGGTGTATAGTTAGCTCCTTGAGCCTGATTTATTAAGCACCTACAACCATGTTTGTGCTTGTCACAGTGAGGAGTAACTTGATCAGTTGGGCTAATCACAACTATTAGAGCTGTTCTCACTTGTATATTTAGGATCAAGCTTTGCTTTCTTAAAGTTCAGCTTTCTTAATATAGAAACCTTTTATTAGCCAGTTGTTGACTGCTGGTGCTGAAGGGTCAGTCTGTACAAGCCACTATGGCATTAAACAAACAATCCTCATTTAACATGGGAGATAGTACCAAAGAAATTGAGCCATGTGCTTTAAAACAGGAGTCACTGCATAACAAGAAAGTCCTTATTGTTTGTTCATCTTCCAGAATCTACTAGAAATAAAAGTGTTAATGTTTCGGGGGCAGCCATCAGCAGATTATTTAAAAAAAAGAAAAGAAAAAAGAAAATTATCCTAGGCAGTTTAATAAGTTTAACATTTTTCAATTCTCCAAGCAGGGCTGAATTGACCAGGTATCAGAGAAACAGCGTGGATATCCTTGGTATGAGAGTTATGCCATCAATGCTCTTGCTCCAGCATTGAATAACGTACTGTTAAATGATTAAATATCGAGGTTTGAACTTTGACACTTCCATAATATAACAAGATGGATGAAAAGGCAATAATAAATTAGGTTATGTTACAATATTTCATCCCACTTCGTTGACAAGCTTTGTTCTGCGAGATAGATTATTGTTCCATCTGTAACCTCCGCTCAGTGTCATATTTACAATGTTATAGTTAAGGATCACTTGCTGTTTTCAATATAAATGTATTTTTCAACAGATTCATAAAAGAGCCATTTAAAAATTTATCAGGACAAAACTTGGCATTAAAATTTCCAGGCCTGGAGTTACAGTTTCCTTTAAAATCAGGAAATGTTTAAATCAACATGATTTTTTTTTTTCAAGATAGGTTGTGCTTAGAAGAGGTTTTGCCCAAGCACAGCTTAAAGTTATTTGGAAACCTTTTATGACAGATCACTTCTCTAACAGCAAACCAACCTCACCATTTTCATCCAGATTTTCCTGTGATGCAGAGCTTTGTGGCTGTCCTGAGCCACCTGAAGGTGGGAGAGAAGGTGCAGGTTAGAAGGGAAAAATGAGGAAAGGTTGGGAATACTCTGTGCCCTCTCTAGCTCCATGTCTGGAGCTAATCCAGCACCTGTGACACCTGCACCAGGGACATGGGGAGGGGCTGGAAATTGTTCTCCTGATGCCTGTCAGTGTGGCCACGAGAAGAGAGGGTGGCTGAAGGGTTGTGTAGTCAACGAGCTCCATGCTTGCTTACCTACCTGAAGACTTTTGCCTCTAGTCATAGCCAGACAGCAGTAGTTCACCTGCACGAGTTAACCACTCCTTTACCTCCAAAGAAAGGATTTCCACTTAAATATGGAGCATCTATGTAAAAATGTCTCATGTTTAGGTACAAAAGTATGTGGTATGAGTCTCCCTACCCCAGTTCTCTCTGCTGGTGGAAAAAAATGTGTGATCCTTTCAAGATAATACTAGGTAATGATCTGTGCACGCAGGTAATTTTGAAATAGTTATAACTCGCTCATGCTTGTCATGTCAGCTCTCAGATTTCTGTGATCTTCCTTCCCCAGTTAAAAAAAGGGCTGCCTGGGCTGAAAAGGGAATTGCACTTTGTTCCCTTTTTGTGCTGGCTAAAATCCAAACCTGCTGCTGGTCAGTCTTCTTCTGTGGAGTTCATCTGTTGCAGTTGTAAACAACAAAGCAAAATTACACACTGTTTGAATGAGTTAATAACTGAAATCTTGCATACAGCTCACCTGTGGTTCAGCAGTGGTCAGAAAAAGTATTAAAAAAAAAAACCCAACAAAGTGGCTTCACACATTTTGTGATTTACCATGTATTTGATGTGGCTCACAGCTGCTGAACTGGTGTGACCACATAAGTGTTTAAGACTGCAAACACCTCTGCAATATTTGTTAAAAAAAAATGATGACTAATAGGAAAAAAATACTCTCCTGCTGAGAAGTTGAGGTTCTCCAGAGCATCAGAGCTGGGACAGGGAGAAGCTGGCTGGCTGGAGATGGGTGAGGAGTGAGAAGACCTGTGTTAGATGTGGAAGCTGTGTGGCAGGCACAGTATTTTGGCACCTCAGTGGTGAGCAGGAAGGCAGTTTGGACAGAAAGGAGGAGATGCTTTCACAGCTGGCCCTGTTCTCTGCTTCTTCTCTTTTATGTCAGGGGTGTAGATGGAATCAAGGTTATTGAGAAAATAATAAAACTAAACTAATGTGCCAGGATAAAAATTGCAGAGATAAAACAGAGCCATAGGATCTCCTTTACTCCCAAAACCTGGAGACCTCCACCTTCAGGTAAGTATTGAAAGTATGATAGGCTTTGTATTAAATTGGAGTTTGCAGGATCTCTGGGAGTAGACACAATGGTCCTGATGCAGAAAAGAACATGCATCTGCTTTGCTCCCTCTCTCTGAAGGAAGCCTTAGTGCTCCAAGTATGTCATGGAACAGGAAAACCCCTGTGTAGGAGAGGATGCAGAGCAAGTTCTGCCTTCCCATTGTTTACAGCTGAGACACAAAGTTTCAAGCAGTTTCATCACTGAAAAGGTCCCAGCCTTTTCTCATATTGCATCCCATGAAGTAACCTCAGACCCAAGGCAGAAGATCATTTGCCAAGGCTGGGAACAAAGTACATATGAAATAAAAACAATGGGAGTGGGCTGCCAGCCACATCTGGAGGTTTGCTTGTCACTGGATGAGTGTCTGCAGAGCCATTCCTGGGCTGTACTGTGTGTGGTTCATGGGACAAAAATCATTACTGGTACCCAGAGAGGTTGCAAAGCAGCAGCTAATAGTGTGTTTGGCTGCACCTTGTCTAAAATTCACATTTGGGGGTTGAAGGAGGGAGTTAAATGGTACTTTTGAATGATGTTCATAGTGAAGCTTAATCACAGAGGGAAAGGAAAAGTGATGTTTATTGGAATAAATATGAGATGTTTATTGAAATAAATCAGGAGGGCTCGAACAATGGGAGCAGATGGAGGCAGGAGGGAAAATGGTACTGTAGGGAAAGGAGGGTCTGGCAGCACAGAGGAGTGAGAAAAGTCCAGGCTGGAAGTAAGTGGAGAAGTTACCAGCATGTTAAAATCAGATGTTGGAGAGAGATTAATAAACATTGGAGTCCAGAGCTGGAATTTCATGTGGAATCTGATGACTCCTTATTTCTGCCTCTGACAAGACAGCTTATATCCCTGCTGTCCATGGACATTACCCAGGTCGGCATCCTTTCCCTAGCATCCCTGGAAAACTGAGGAGCTCAGAGGAGTGGAGAGAGGAAGATGCAGGGCTGAGGAGGAGGAGGAGAAGTGGTTGAGTCCCAGTGTCCTTGAATGGCTCCCGTTGGATCTGGAGGGAGAAGCTGACAGCCTGGCTCTTCATCTTGCTCCCGCGGCAGCGTTTGGCTGTTGGCCAGCTGGAGAGTGAATCACTGAGGCTGATACAGACTTTCAGCCTTCTTGCAAAAGCTTTTAAATGCTTTTCTGTTCGATATGCACCAGATAAGGCCAGGGCTCCTGCTTGCCTGCATGCTCTTTGGGTTTCTAACTCTTTCTGAGTCGAGATCACATGAGAAAAAATGACTTGTAAAATGACATCCAAACTTAGTTTCTTTGTTACTCTTGTATTAAATTTACTATATTACTGTGTTTTCCTCACTGCCAGGATGAGAAATTCACTCTGTAATGTAATTTCCAGCTGTGGTATTTTTGCTTCCTACATCACTGTGAGTTTTAAGGCTTCTGCCTTCTACATTTGGCCTGACAGAGAATGGCAAGGCAGCAAATGCTTCATTGCTGCTCAGGTTTCACAGTACCACCAAGAGTAAAGCTGCTTTTCCACCATAAAACAAAGGTACTTCAAAACCATGCAGAGAAAAAATGCTCTGAGGAAAGGAGATGCCTGTTTTACATGGTGCTGGGAAAAAAGCTTCTGGGTTCAGGCTCTTGGTGTGTTTTAAATCTGGTGAAGACGTACCGGTGAGCGGCTGGGCTTTGTGTGGGTCACTTGCTCGGGTGCCAGGGAGTGATTGTGCTGCTGGTACCTGCTGCTGGCACACAACAAATGCAGCTCTCTGACAAAGCAGCTCTCTGACAAACTTTGGAGCTAGGAGGTAATTTCATAGGGGAAGGCTGAACAGATTTACCTTGCAGAAAGCTGAAGGAGGGCAAGATATACACGAAAGCCAAATAGGGAAGGGAAAAAAGGGATACAAGCACAACAGGAAAAATCTTTATTTCCCACATTTTATAGGCCCTGATGGATTTTGTGGCAGGGAAGGAATGTGTGACTTTGATCTCTGTCCTACTCACACACTAGCATTTCTGAGCTGATGGCAGGGCAGACCCGGCTCCTATGTGAGATTGAGTTCTGTTTAGGTGACGACAGCTATCTTCACTGACCATGGCTTGTATACATTAAAGGAAAAAAAATACATTTCTTGTTTTATTATTCTTTGTAAGCCAGCAACATCAAAGGAACAGGCTGCCCTCCCTGCTCTCACAGCTGCTGCCTGTGTCTGTGCTGTATATATGCTAAATTAATTGGAAAAACAGGGACAAAAAGGCATTTAGTTCGGGTCAACCATTTGGACTACAGCAAATGCATGACAGGCTTCATCATTGTCTTTTGCCAAAGAGCAGGTTGGCAGGGGCAGACACTCCAACCCCTTCTGATGAAATTTGGACTTTTTCCAGGGTCTTTGAAGGGAAGATGCTGGGAGAGAAGGGTCTCCATGCAGAGCCCAGGGGCTGTTGTGGAGGTTGGGATGATGGGGAGGGTTACAGCAGGTTATTTCTCTTTTCTCAGCTGTGAACTCAGCTTTCAGCCTTGGTTCATCAGGGCTTCATACACGTAGCCTGAGAACACACCACAGCTCTCCCCTCATGAGAACGAGGTAGTTCATTGATGTGGTCTTGTTAAAGGCATTGGTTTCTGGTGCCATGCTCAAAACAAACATGTGCAGCAATCCTCCTGCCTGTGCCACCAAGTTTTCTGCATCTTTAATGGGAAGGGACATCAGCAACAACAAGAAGAAAAATGCTTTGAAGGACCTGGGTGTCTTAATGGCTTAGGAAGTTTGGGTCTTCTGAAATGCCTTCTGCATAAACGTGCCATCTTGCACTTTCAGGAGGAGTCAGCTACAAATGGAGGGAGTGGGTGTGATGTAGCTCACAAAACTCTTTTTTCCAATAGCCACGTGGTTTTGAAGATGTAGATGATTCAGCATCCCAGTATGTCTTCCATATTGCAGCAAGAATTAATATGTGGTATACATGGTGCATATTTCATACTAACTAATTTTAGAATGGGTTGGGTTGGAAGGGACCTTTCAAGACCATCTAGTCCAACCTCCCTGCAGTGAGCAGGGACATCCTCAACCAGATCAGGTTGCTCAGAGCCCCATCCAACCTGATCTTGAATGTTTCCAGGGATGGGGCTTCTACCACCTCTCTGGGCAACCTGGGCCAGGGTTTCACCACCCTCACTGTAAACAATTTATTCTGTATATCTGGTCTGAATCTCCCCTCTTTTAGTTTAAAACTATCACCTCTTCTCCTACCACAACAGGCCTTGCTAAAAAGTCTGTCCCCATCTTTCTTATGGGTCCCCTTCAAGTATTGAAAGGCCTCAGTAATTAAAGTGATTTTCTGCTGAACTGCATGGGGAAAGGGTACCGAGGTGTGTAAGGATTGAACCATGTAAAAACTCATGCTAAAATTGGTCAGAGAAATGTGCTAATAATGGCTCCAGAGAAGAATTCATTTCCTATCCTTTTACTTTCCAGGCAGTTGACTTTAGTGGAAGTTACTACATGTGCAACCTAGTTGTTATTCTTCAAGAAATGAATGTGTCACCTTTACAGTATTTTACTTTATCATATAGATAACCTGGATTTTTTGTTTGTTTGTTTTTCTTTCTTTTTTTCTTCCAGGCCTTCTGCCTTATCTAGTAGCCCAACATACTCAGAGCTTCCATTCCTTAGAATTTCCCCGCACCGAAATCCTGCTGCAACATCAGAGTCTCCCTTCAGCACCCCTCACCCATACATTAACCCCTACATGGACTACATCAGGTCCCTGCACAGCAGCCCGTCCCTCTCCATGATCTCAGCAGCCCGTGGACTCAGCCCAACAGACGGTGGGTTAAGACAGGTTTCCTGTTTTCTGTCATTGTGGAGCAACTTAAGTTATATTAATCTTGTCAACATTTTTTTTTCCCCCCCTCCTTGTTCAAAGCAGCTTCAGCAGGTTTGGCAGACGGATTCATTATGTCATAAATGTTTCAATACTTCATCAGCCGATCGTGGCTCATTTGTACATCTCACAAATGTTGAAACTTCAGGGGAAAAAAGAAAAAAAAAAAAAAAAGAAAGTCCTGCCTCATTCAAAATTTAAGCTGGAAGAGTGGTGTATGGCTTGTGAGATCTTTAGTTTGTGGGGCTGACCTGGGATCTGATTCTGATCTCCCAAGAAATCTGCTGTATCTGCACTGAATTGAGCCAGGTTCTTTGTGACTGTCCATCAGTATATAACCATGGAGTTCTTCAGGTGCAAAAGGCTTGTTAATTAAAATAGTATTCAATCACATAAAGCATGCACTGACTTGTTATATTTAGTCAGTAGTTCTGTTGAAGTTATGTAGAGTTATTTCAGTTGACTCTAGCCAGCGGTAAGGCCAAATGATGCTGATGTAGAGGTGGCTGATGATCAGGACTGGCTCCTTTAGATGAAATGGTGGGCAGTCTACTTGTAATATCGATGCTTTAGGTCTTGGTGTGACCATGGCTATTACTTTGGAGGTTATTTGGGTTGAAGTGAACTCCTGCGATCACTCTGGTCATTACTCTAGCACACTTCCTATTCATTTAAATCAATGGGAATTTTGCCAAAGTGAAAAATGAATAGAATTGCAAAAAGGGCTCAGTCTTGTTAGCAGGAGGTTTTTCAATAATAAAGTAAGCAGTTTGACTTTTCAAAACGGTAGCATTTGCTGAAGAGAGTTAAAATACAACCTATTTGGAGACAAATATGTAGTGAAGATAATGAAACTGCTATTTTAACTCCAGGAAAGATCTTCCAAGTGTGTGCAGAAACTTACCAAACAGAGTTAAACTGCCTTTAGGTGAATTTGAAAAATGAGCTGTGCACCCCATCTAAACGGATAACTAATTAATCCTCGCTTATAAGAACATATACCTTTACAGTTAATCCATTAGTTATGGGCACATATTCTTATGAGAATAAATTTTAATGACCTATTGTCAGTCAAGGTATATGGCATGCACATCGGGCTTTCCTTCCAGCGCTTTGGATGTTGTATGAATCCTTGCTAATTCTAACCTTTTTATTTTAGCACAAGTATTAAAAAATATAATATATATATATTTTGGAGGAACAATTTGAATGGTCAGAAATACAAGTTTTGACTCGAGGAACTTTGGAGCTTTTGCTATAGGATTGATATATGATAGAGCTATAACGTAATGGTATAAATTGGGAGAACTCTCACAATGTATATTTGGGCTTTTCACAAAAGCCAGTTTGCAGAACACTTCACTGTAATCTTTCCTTCAGTAATCTTCAGATCACGTTCCTGCAGAGTTTAATTTATGCTTAAGGTGTGCTCCAGTTGCACACACAGAGGAAGGCGGGAAGGAAACCGCGTATCACACAACCATTGGACATTAACCTGTGCACGTTCTTGGTCTCAGGTACACAATGCTGAATTCTCTTGCACAGACGTAGGCACGGAGCTCTATCTGAGGTGCATTGGGGTATATGACACTCCAGAAGGGCAGAGACCTCCTAGAGATACTTTGCCATATTCACCAGGCCGGTGGTAATCTCTCTGAAACTCTAGAATATCTCAAGGTAGAATTTGGTTCCAGATTCTAGCACCTAAATGTAGATCTCTACAGTATAGAAGGAATCTATCTGTGGTCTTGGTGTACTGTTTTAATGTCATAGTCCAGTGAGTTCTAGGTAGTGCAGTCAGTGGAGCCTTACAGAACTATTCAGTTCACCCAAGTTCAGACACTTGCATGTTACTCGCTAAGTCTGGAGCTCCATCATAACTACGATGGTGCTAAGAATCATCTGTCTACAACATAGGTGTCAGTTCAGGTGTGTGAAATACCTTGCCCCAACTCCAGCTGCCACCTCAGAAAGTCAGTTGTCTCCTCTCAGGCCTGTCTCATACCTGCCAACCTTGGATAGCCATGGGCTTTCAGATGACGCAAGACACTTGGGTGTGGACAACACGGTTGAGTATGCTCTGTCTTAACTCTCATCCCCTGAGCTTTGATCGCTGACTGTACACACCACCTTAGCCTTTCATAAGCTAAACTTACTAGCTTAAGCTTCTTTCTTTGAGTTTTAAACAAATACATGTTACTTCATGTTTCTTCTAGGCTCACAGCTCATCTTTGATCGCTTACCAAAGCCCAGGTGTTGTGCAGCGCCTCGTGAAAATACAGTCTCATGATTGAGGTGTTGGAGATATTTCAGTAAAACAACATGCTTATTGAAAAGCTGTTAAATTTATTCTCTGGAATCCATAGTTTGTTGTGTGATCAGTCAGGTATACTATAAAATGCTTTTTTTCAGGTGTAGGTTCCTGGGATGAGATTGTCCAAGTCATGGCTTGGGCACTACTAGAATGCCAATAAAAAACCCCTGTGGTTTAAAGGGTATGTGCACATAATGTCCTAATAACATAATGGACACCACAGCTTAAGTCCTACAGCATTTGAACTATGAAAACTTGGTAGTTGTTACTGTTCTTCTGAAAGTCCTAGTGAGATTTCTCGTGCTACCCTAATTGCTTTAGGCCAGTTAGATAATTAGGTCAGTGTACTACTGGGCTCAGTCTGTCGACTCGCAGATCTGGGGATGGCCGGGAGCCAAAACAATCTGGAACATAAGGACGAGCAGTTTCATGTTCACTACAAGTCTTGCCAGCTGTAATTAACGAAGACCACAGCAGCAGGAATGGTACTGTGTCTTCTGAAGTGTCTTCTCACTTCACCTCACCCAGCAGAACTGGTGGGTGGGGCGTGGCTGAAGACTCCTCTGAATCACACAGAGGGTTTGGGCAGGGGTAAAGATGGAGTTGTTGGTGTGGGTAGAGCAGGGTGCTCACACGAAGCTCAGCAGTGCCCACAACACAGCAGCAAATGTCTCTCCTTGTGAAAAAAGCAGGGGCAAAGCTGAAGCTACGCAGGAATAAACAGGAGAGAAGGCAGGGCTGCAGGCCCTCCCCGTTACCCTTCATTTCCCCTTCATGCAATACATCATTTAGTAGGCTAATTTTTTATGTTGGAAGAATGGAGTGAGGAATGATCTTTAAAGAGCACCAGAGCATTTCTCAGCATATGGAACGTTTAGGAACACAATTATGTGCTCGCTCTGTTTTCTGCAGCGGTTCATTTTAGAGTTTGCAGCCAATGTTATTGTTAGTTAACCCAGACACTTAGGCAGAAAGCTCAGGAAGTATTTTAAGTGTGTCTGGAAAGATATGATGGTTGCCTACTCCTGTGAAACTTTGAAAATCACTGCTTCAGTGTGAGTTACTCCTCTTTTAAAATTGAGTCTGAATATTTTTCTTGCTGTTTCACATAAAGTGGTGGCTGAAGTAGATTATATTTAATTGAGAAATCAACCTGTAATTTGGAAAAAATACCAACAACCTTTAATTTATCTCTGCTCATTTTTATGCCATTCTTGGTCCTGCTTGCTGTACTTTTATTTTTCTGGACCTTTCCTGAAATTGGTTATATTTAACATTATGATCTCTAAAGCACATTCTTCCATTTTCTCTGTAAAAATAAAGACACATGAGATCTCCTCTCAGTCTCCTCCAGGCTGAACAAACCAAGCGACTTCAGCCTCTCCTCATACTCTTCCCCTCTAAACCCTTCACCAGTGTTGTGTCCCTCCTCTGGACACTCTCCAGTAGCTTTAGATCCTTTTTATCCTGTGGTGCCCAAAACTGCACACTTCAGTCTGTCCTCCTAGAAAACTGCCCCTTTGTTTTTCATGGACAACACGGATTTGTCCTGAAAATGTGCTTTGTCCTTGTTTACTCCTAAACTTATAGACAGACTGCCACTGTGAGTGAAAATCTTCTTGTCCTCTAAGCAGAGACTCCAGAAACTTGAAGCTTATGGAAGTCCAGCTGCGTTGTTACCTTAGAGACAGATTCCTTTGGGCCAGGGATGAGGTAAATGGGAATAAAGCTCTAGGAAGGGTTTCCTGCTTTTTTATGTCACTACATAAATCATACTAGTTTCCATGGCTGTCAGCCTGTCACTTTTTGAGTCACTTCATAATAAATATAAAAATATGAGATCACTGAGCTCATTAATATTTTTCTGCCTTGCTGTTTTTTTGAATGATGTCTTTGCAGTATCATTGGTTGAAATATATTGAGCGGTGGTGGCATACTCCAGAGCGTCGCGTTACGTTAAAAAAATAAACAAGCTTTTTTAATAGCCAGAGCAGCCAGCAATGCGATAAAACTTCCCTTCTCGTTTTTCTTACGTCATTAATGGTCCTTTTTTATGTTGTTTTTTCTAGCTCCACACGCTGGCGTCAGTCCAGCTGAATATTATCATCAGATGGCTCTGTTGGCCGGCCAGCGCAGCCCGTACGCAGACATCATTCCTTCAGCTGCCACCGCAGGGGCCGGTGCTCTTCATATGGAATATCTTCATGCCATGGATAGTAAGTGATGGTTTCTAGAAATACTGACATTCCAACCAAGGAAACCATGTGGGTTGTTCCTGGTCTGACCCAGAGAAGTAGGAGTCAGCCTAAGCCTCCTCGTGAGGCTAGAGGGCCAAAGCATCGATTGCCAAATGTACAAGGGTTACGTCAAGTCTGGAAGTCAAGTTTGAAAGTGAGCAGGGAGAGGAACAGGACTGCTCCTGAAAACAGGTTATAAATTTTATTTCCAGCAGGGCTTGAGTGCTTTTGAAAATGTCCTTTGCTATTCACAATCAGTAACTCACTTCCATCGTTAAGGTGAGTGTTTCCCTGATGAGCTCTCCGTTAATATAAGGTTTACATCTGTTTTTCTGTTAGGAGAGCATGCTCTCCTCCTTTTTAGAGGGTGGTAGCCTTGCTTGCTAGTTGTATATCATAGACCGACAGACTTTGAGACCACTTCTAAGGTGAAGCAGTTTGCTGAATTCTCAAGGATCCTGACTTAGTTTTCCCCTAATATTAAAGAGCCTTCTTTACCCACTTCAGCATCTTTCAGACCTCTAATCTGTCTCCCTTTCTCTGGTGAAGGAGGAAAAGAGAGCACACCATTCCAGACTGCTCACTACTGCTGCTTTTGATCAGCCAAAAGGGATTAAGCAGAGCTCTCCCCTCTAGTCATCAGCTTACATGCTTTTTGGGATGTACTCGGTTCCTTCCAACAAGGGAAATAAAAGATGGTGACAAGAAAAGGTTGTGACTGTTGACTCTTGCTTGGTAGTACCAAGCTGTACAATAGCATTAGACCACCTTGTTGTTCCACAGCTTTGTGCAATCTTTGTTAGCATGCAGTTTCTTCTTCCCTGCTGTTGGCTGCGTGCCATAGGAGCTGATTTCAAGGAGTGTGAGAGTTGGGAGGTTCACTTCAGGAACACATGGGAATAGAGATAACTACCTCTGCAGAACACATGCCTGGGAGTGTGAAGTAGTTGACTGACCAACAATTTTTACAAGAATCAAGCAAGAGAGATAGTTGTGGAACTGGGCAGGGAAACTATTTTTATTCTGTTACCTTGATAGTGAAGGATTTTTAAAATTCAGTTTCTGTTACCAGTCTCACCCCACTGGTAGTGTGCATAATGATTTTACAGTAATGTAACATTGAACCCACTTCAGAAACATAATAAAGGCTTCAGTGCTTGAAAGTTTAGGAATATGATACTTCCTGATTTGGATTTTGAGAGGAACAGGGAGAGATGAGGGGTGCTGCTAATGCATTTGATGCATAATAATAATACCTTGCAGAATGGCAACGCTGTTACGCTTAGTTCAGGTAACGTAGATCTGCTGCTATGTTCCAGTTGCA
This sequence comes from Caprimulgus europaeus, assembly GCA_907165065.1. The sequence goes on from OU015530.1 coordinate 3,999,515, forward strand.
AGGACAAATCCTCAGCTTGACATGACATCATTGAAGTAAAGGGATCATGAAACAGTTTGGGTTGGAAGGGACCTTTAAAAATCATCCAGTCCAGCCTGCAATGAGCAGGGCTATTTTATGCTTTCAGTGGTTTTGGTTCCTATTGGGAGAGTTTCTGAACACATGTGGGTAACAGTACCAAGCCACATGTTTAGATGCAGGCTTGATTGAAGGGGTCTGTAAGAAGGCAGATACCCAGATGTATGCTAGAAAACTTAAGAAAAAAAAGAAGACATTCATATAAATAATGGTATTTGCACAAAAGACCTTTGTGTGTTAGTAAAGACTGTATATGCTGTAATCTACATGGAATTACAGCTTTTGCATCCCAAGAACTGTTATAAGTTCTTACTTAAGGGAAAATGTTTTGACCTTTGCCCATAACTTCAGCCCATTCATAAAAGCTACCTAAACACTATTTCTAATAATCTTTGCTGTCACCAGCTTTAGCTGCAATATATTTGAAATGCGCTCTTTTAATTTGTTTTGTGTTTGTTTTCAGAAATTAAGATCACACATTTGAGATTCATTATAGCAGCAACTTTTCAATTAGGGATTATTTCAGAGTTGAAGACAAAAAAAAAATGTGGAGCACTATTATGCAAATGGGTTATTTTTAAACAGTAAATAGAGAATTAAAATAAGAGTGAATCCTAGTAAGGTCACTCAGCTCACCTTCTGTATTTGATGAGAATGTGTTTAGTCAGGCAATAACTGCTTTTATCTAAATAGAGTATGAAGTTACCCTTTTACTTTGTAAAAACTAATTAAAACTATCTTAACTTGCATGGGTATACAGCAAATTAATTGTCATTAAGTAGGAATCTGAATGTCCTATCATTCATCATGCTAAAGAAAACCCCTTTCTTCTTTGTCAGAATTTTAGATGAGAAAGGAGAACAAAACAATTAGCAGGAAGCAATATTAAGACTTTTTTTTAAAAACAAAACAAAACAATAAGAATGCCCATGTTTGCATTTAATAACAAAGTACAGTGATCAATGCAAAGCAATCCCATTTGTTTGGATCTTTCTTCTTGAGGGTTTGTATGGTGATCCTAAAAGTCCTCTTTTGCCTTTGCCCAGTCTTGTCAAAGCAAACAGAAGAGAGATTGGTAGTTTCTCTCATTATCTGCTATCAAATTCTACTCAAGTTGACTCATCTTGCTCAAAGGCTGCTGCTCATTTATTCCTCACAACAACCAAATAGATACAAGCAAGACATTGTTCTTCTTTTGTGAAGCAAGTCTGTCTCCTAATTGTGTGTTTCTGCAGCACCTAGCACAGTAATTTGGCATCTCTGCCCTCTCCTGTAGTACAAATGATAATTCCAGCCAGTATGCACTGGGCACAAAAGCACATTACAGACAGTTTGGGCAATTTGGGGCCTTTTGTTTTGTCCTGTGGTGCTGGAAAATTTATTTCAAAATGGGGGTGATATGAGTGGGAGGAAAGTTAATCAGAAAGTTAAATCTTGCCTGAAGAGCAGTAGACTTCTTGAAGCACTGAAGTTCACTGTCCATGAACTCTCTAATATATTGGGGAAGAATATGCTCAATTGTCATTTTTCCTCATCCTGTCCTGTGTGGCATGAAAAGTGGACCAGAATTTTCTTTGCAGCTATAAAGCTTGTCTATAGTTTAGGTGGCCAGAATCTCTAATGAAGTCTTCTCATCTTCTTGCTTGATCTAAAAGGGTCAGATGTGCTACCTTTATGTATAACATTAAAGTAACTGGGAGGGAAGCAGATGGGGAAGGTATTGACAGCACCACAGAAGCAACAACTGAAATCCCTTGTTGTGGCTGTAAAGATACTGTATGCCAAAACACTCTTTTAAGCACTTAAATAATTAAAAAAATCACAGCCTTTGGGGTTTGCTACCTGCATTTTTCACTTGGGGAATGTTTTACTCTGCTTTTAAATGGTGTTCAGTGGAAGGCAAGCGTGTTCCCTGAGGTTTCTACATTCACCCTGAGAGAATTAATATCCTCTCTCTGATTAATTTTTGCCTGTGGTCACTGAGAATGGGAAGTTTTTATTTTTCAAAGGTATTCAACATTGACCTGCCCCTTTTGGCACTGGAGACAATGATCACAACCCAACTGACATAAAGAATTCAGCCAGCAAGAGTTAAGCCAATAGAGGAAGCTTTGGACTAGGTTTGATCTCTGATTTTCAGGCACAGTTGGAGAATGAGCATGGAGTAGCAAAACCATTCCTTTTTCTCTCATACTGATGACAGATTTACCATTTTGAAAAGTAAGAGAAAATTTATGACAAGACTTTCATGAAGTGAAAACAAAGTTTACACATCTGTGAGCAGAAACCAGAAGGAAAAGAAAGAAAAGAAAAAAGCTTTAATACAAAAACAAAAACAATAAATCAAACTTCACATGTTCACAGCCTTCAACCAAAAGTAGTGCCAGAGACAGGTTCAAAGAAGTTTGATTTAAAGGGATGGAATAGAAAAGGTTTGATGAAGTTTGATTTAAAGGGATGGAATAAATGATACATGTCTGAAGATTGCCTTATAAATGATTAAGCAATGCTAAAAACTTCAACTCAGAAATCAAATTCATGGGCAAATTTGCTGGATGGCATATTCCATTTTTGAAATTTATGATGGAGATAGATATCTGTTATTTTAGAATTGATCTTCACCCCAGGAATAAGATCTTTTCTTCTGACACCTGCTGGGTTTTTTGTCGGCACACTCAAGCCTTTACTATTGACTACTGACTTTTTATTACTATAAAGTTTACTCCCAAAAGGTGACATTCCTAAATAAATCTTCACTGTCAGCTTCTATGTGCATACTTTGCCAAAGCTGGGTTTTTGGGGTTTTTTTTCAGAGGTAAATGGATTTTTAGTGAATCAGTGCTCCTGTATTTTTTTGTTTTAAAGCATTGTCGAGTAGGGAAGGTAATGCTTAGGAGAAGAATACTGTGAGCAGATGAACATCTCAAATTGCTAAATAAATATTGAAGTGTTTGTTTTTAAAATAAATGCCTGGGCAAGGCTGAAAAGTTTGGTGTAGTGTTCAGAGGCACTGATGAATTGTGACCTATTCCTTTTTATAGTAACATGCTAAGACTGACGTTACCCTAAATGAATGGTTTAGCAAACGTCCTGCAGCGTAACGAGCGGTCAGCTCATGCTTAACACTTCTTAGGCACGTGAAACCTAATTAAACCATGAAGATCTGGGAAAAACAGTAATTCCATTTAATTGTATTTTCAATTTTGGAAGTCGTGGCCTCCGTTGAAACGAATCCCTGAAGGTCAGGCTCTGTAGTGACGCCACCACTGCCCTGGGCAACCTCTTCCAATGCCTCAGAACCCTTTCAGGAAAGAAATTCTTCCTCACATCCAATCTCAACTGCCCTTGGTGCAACTTGAGGCCATTTCCTCTTGTGCTGTCACTTGTTACTTAAATGGCTATGCCTAAGTTTTAAATAATTAATCAAGAGCATGAATATTCCTTGAAAGACTGAAGCAGTCTGGGCTAATGCCTATTGCAGAGACAGAGGATGAAGGAAAACAACTCTGTATTAGCCAAAGAGAATGGACACCCATGTTGGCTGGTGGAGGCAGAAGTGAGCACACATTAGAATGGAGACTTTTGGCCAACTGTGAATTATTAAGAAGTTACAGAGAATGTCAGGGACAGTGGGAGAAGTGCTGTAGAGTAGACATCAAACCCAAGAGCTGCATGACTCTGGCTGTCAGGATCTTTAGGACTCAGTCCTTAACTACAGGTTAAAGGGATTAAAAAAGGTAGAAGGGGCAGGACTGTTAAAGGAAATAGTTCAGTACACTATTCTTAACTGAAATAAAAGAAATAATTGAATAAAGGAGAGAAATGTAAGGTGATATATATTCCATCAGGACTGCAGAGAGTTGAGTTGACATGGTAAACTAGACCAGAAGAGAGAGAGATTTTCAGAGCAGCACAGAAAATTTACAAATGTATTTATTTAAATGAAATATTTATGGTTGCCTTCTCTTGGCTGCTTTAAAAAGCTTAAATTTGTCAATTGTAGGCCCCTGTACAGCCAGATACAAGAATATTATGGATTCCTGGAGAAATTCAAATAAACCCTACTGTTTCTCAATCTGATGCTGTGAATGTCAGTTTGACTTCTGCTGTCCTTTATAGTGATTTTTCAGTCCTGATTCTTAGTTCTATGTCAGGTATCAACATGGCAGAATTACAGTCAACAAAGGAAAAGCTGTCTCTTCCTTTCTGCACTGTATTTTACAAGTTCAGCTTTGGCTGTATGTATTAAAGTGATGTGGGCTTGCTGGTAGCTCAGATCTGAACCACTGTCTCATTGCTCATGGTTGAATTAATGATGTGAATGTCTAAGAAGCCATCAGATTCATAAATCACCAGAAATGAGAGGGATAACTCATAAAAGTCTTTTCCTTTTGTTTAGCAATTTATCATTTTGCTTGCACATTAATAAACAGAGCTCCCCTGAGGTGAGCCACAGGAAGATAGATTTTTCTTCCTAATTTTCCTCAATCGTAGCCAGTAGATCACAAGTGGAGAGAGTGGGCTTGTCACAGCCTGTTGGTGTCTTGTGACTCCCTTTACCCATCACTGATAACAAATAAATGTGAATAAGTACCCTGGTGGATAATTATTTGTGTTTCCATAACAGGCGCCAGGTTTCCGAGTCCCAGGTTGTCAGCTAGACCCAGCCGCAAGCGTACGCTGTCCATATCCCCCCTATCTGACCACAGCTTTGACCTTCAGACCATGATACGGACATCTCCCAATTCCTTGGTCACGATTCTCAATAATTCTCGTAGCAGTTCCTCAGCCAGTGGTTCTTATGGCCACTTATCTGCAAGTGCAATAAGGTAAGAGCAGCATTTTCTACCTGTATTGTGTATTTCTGTGTTGTACACACGCAGATGTGAAGGTTGCACTGTTAAACTGTTTTGTTTTGTGAATATATGTGTGCTTTGCAGTTTCTATAATGTGTGTTTGCTGGAGCTTAATTTAAAGTACAAATTATATATATTATTTTTCTTGCTCAGAAAGGTAACCACAAGGGACTTCTTGGCATGTTATTGCCTAGTGCAGGTAATACTCCACCTGACCAGCAGCAATAGTGTGTGCATGTGTGCTCAGGAATCTGGTTTTGGAGAAGAAGCTCTAGGATAGGTTTGTGACTTGTCACTTGGGTTCTTCTGGCCATAGATAAAACAGACAGTGAAATGTTCATACATTACAGTCATCAGGGAGTGAAGCACAAATGCATGATTCCTGTTCAAGTAAAATGTTTGGCTAGAACTCCTTGGTATTCATCTCCAAATTTTTTTTCATATTTTAGTTTGTATGTTGAAAGATTAGACTTCGTGTGGCTAAATTTTATATAGATATAGATATAGATATAGATATAGATATAGATATAGATATAGATATAGATATAGATATAGATATAGATATAGAGGTTTTTTGGTATCAAGGAAATACTTTTGTCATTCAGTATTGTCATAAATGCTGTGATTTTCATTTGTGTGTGCAAGAAAACAGCTAAAATTGGTTGTTCTGGAGGCAGAAGATCAGAGTAGCAAGGGAAGAGGTGGTCAGAAGTTGTACAGGAAAGGAAAGCAAACAGGGCACAGGGAGAGGGAACAAAAGCAAGAATTCAAAATCAAGGCAGTGGAAGAAAATTAAGAGAAGCAGCAGCAAAAAAATTGAAAAGCAACTGCAGAACATACTTGTATTAGTGACATTGCTATATGTTAACTGAGGAAAGCTCCTTTGGTATTCCAAAAAAATTCCCCACCTCTCCAAAGTCTCCAAAAATATTTGGTTTGCATTTATGGCACTTAAACAAAGAGTACTGCTGGTTCCTGGCTTAAAAGCAGCCTCTGCCTTCAATCTGCAATGAGGCAAAGGAGCAAGTCCCCACAGCACATTTTTGAGATCTAAAAGACCCATTTTTGGCAAGGCTCAAACATGTCTCTCCAGCAAAAATGACACACTTAGAACTTCAAAAACTAGCTATGGGGATTTGTAGTTTTGGAGAAAATGGGGCATGCAACTGGTGTGTTGGAAACCATGAGCCTGCCAGACTTTGGGAGTGACAGCACTGTAAATATTTGGTGTTGGTGTAAGTGCTGTTGGGGTTTTCTTTTAAGCACTTATTTTAAATAGTGGTTCTTTGTAGCTCTGATGGGCTTGAATAGCTGTGTAGTGTTTCACAGGTATGATATCATAGCTCAGCACTACAACTACAAACTGAGTAACCATGGTCCCAATTATGAAGGTCCATAATGTGGAATATGAATTATGTCAGTAGCTGGCAGCAGTTTGGGACCACATCTGCTAAGTACATGTACTGTGTGGAGGTGTACAATCCTCACTGTCATTAAGGTGGGATGGCACTTCAATTGCTAACCTCCTTCTCCATTGCTTTGGTAACTTTGGTCAAGCAAATAGTGTGTGGAAGTTGGCATAGTCTCAACAGTGGAGTAAGTCTTCCCTCCTTTTACTCTTCGATAGCTGGCAGTGGTTGGTATCTGTTTCTGACACATAGCATCACAAACCTAAGGGGTGTCCCTGCAAAGCTGGAGTTGGATGAACAGTTTTGTTGAAGACAGTTGTGGAACTGGAGTGAGTTATGGGCAGACTGAGGAAGGGTGCTAAGGAGTAGAACAGCTGAGGGAAGACCACCTCGCTCTCTGCAGCTCCCTGAAAGGAGGGTATAGAGAGGTGAGTGTTGGTCTCTTCTGCCAATTAAAAAACAACAGGACAAGGGGAAACAGCCTCAAGTTGTGCCAGGAGAGGTTTAGATTGGATATGAGGAAAAATGTCTTCACTGAAAGGGTGGTCAAGCATTGGAAGAGGCTGCCCAGGGAAGTAGTGGAGTAGCCTTCCCTGCTGCTGTTTAAAGACAGGTAGATGTGGCACATAGGGACGTGGTTTAGTGGTGGACTTGGAAGTGTTAGGCTTATGGTTGGATTCAATGATCTTAAAGGTCTTTTCCAACCAAAAGGATTCTGTGATTCTATCGGATTTGTCCAGAAGAGAGAAAAGGCTGCAAAACAAAGCACGCAGAAGCCTGTCATTAAGGAGAATGGAGCTGGTGCCCTCTTGTGATTGTGCTTTGATACCATCCTTCATTTCAGGGCTGCATAGTGTTTTGTTCCCTGGGCCCCTACCTGCTTCAGTGCACAGGCTGAGCATCTTCATCAGTCAGAGCCACAGGACCCTACCTCACCTCTGCCAGGCAGCTGTAAAAGAGGAAGGAGCCTCTTACCTGGTTGTTTGCTGCCGGGAGGGCAGACCCTGCTCTTGTAACACAGTCCCAGCCTGATGCTGGGCAAACTGAACTAGTCAGAAGTGACCATCAGTCTCTCTCTTCTGGAGACCCAGACTAACCCTCTGAATTCTGCAGAGGAGACAAATTGCTCACAGCCATGGTTTGGAGCTACTCACAGCTGTTTTGAACATTTTGTGTGCTGTGTCATGTTAACTAACTTGGGAGATCAGGTCTCCACGTCTGAAATGGGGCAACCACAATGCGTGGCACTTTGTACCTTGGTCTCTTTGATTCACATGCCTGTGCAAAACAAGGGTCCTTCACCTCAGAGGCAGGTTGAAAGCATGAATGTTTTGTGAAGCACTTAGTACATACAGTGATGAGCACAGTAGAGAAGCTCAGGAGGGTATCGGTAATTATGTGTTCACCAGAGGTTGAAAGGGACCTCAGGAGATCATCCAGTCCAACCCCCCTGCCAAAGCAGGTTCATCTAGAGCAGGTTGCACAGATCTGTATCCAGCTGGGTTGGGAATCTCTCCAGAGAAGGAGACTCCACAACCTCACTGGGCAGCCTGTCCCAGGGCTCCATCACCCTCACAGGAAAGAAGTTTTTCCTCATGTTTAAGTGGAACCTCCTGTGTTCCAGCTTGTGCCCATTGCCCCTTGTCCTGTCACTGGCCAAATACAATGGATGGAAGGCCCATGGGCAATACTCTGGGCAAGGAGAAGAAAAATACCAGAGAGTCTCTCACTGAAGACTGTTGTGCATCTTGTGCACTGCAGGAGGTTTGAATCCTGCAGCGGAGAAAAGGAGTGTGTGGTCGTATAATTACAAAGGGTGAGCACACAAGGGTATGGGCAGGTTTCCTTCTGCCATGTTTTGATTTTGCAGGCTCAGTGCTCTCAACCTATTTTTGCAGAGGTGCTACTTGTCTTAAGAAGGTGTCTCGAGGACCTGACTCATCTTTGCATTGGCCAAAAACAAGTGTAGCCTCTGGCTGAAAGATTATATCACAGCTTTCCAGCCTAGGACCCTCTGTCGGGATGAGCACTGTGGGATGTTGAGGATGAAATCAATTTAAAAGGAGCCACATTTTGGGCTGTGCTTTTGCTGAGCTGAGCACAGAAGGGCTATGACTGCAGTTTGAATAAGAAATACCAATAGTTTAGCACCATCCAGACAGGGCTTGACTTGGCGGGCGCTTTGTCATTGTCAGCTGGCAGCGTAATGTCGTATCCTGACTGCTGGCTGAGTACTTGAAAAGAAGATGTCGCTCCTGCTGACAGCTAATAGTGGATCTTCTTTAACACACCAGGTAGAGCTTCCACTTTGTGCATTTGAAAACACCTGGTTTAGGTCTCAGCTGGGAGAGATTATGCAGAAAGGAGGTGGACAAAATAGCATCAAATGAGGATAATCCTTCATTTGACATTTACTCATTTGGTTACCTGCCTCAGCCCTGCAGTGCAGCACCCCTGCTATTCATCTTTTGTCAGGATGTACTTAATGTTATATCTGCTACCTGTGACAATTATTAGGCTTTGCACTTCGCTAACACTTCTTTTTGAGAGGCAGCATGGCCTCGAGTGAGTAGAGAGGGGGTAATCACTTCCCATGATATTAAGAGTACCAGTTCAAAACCTTTACAGAAGGTTAGCAGGTGTTTAATAAGCCCAGGAGGTTGGGACTTCATGTCCTATACCATCTAAAATTCAGAACCTCTGTATTTGTCTAGTCTTTCAGCAGCAATACTGAATTTACAAAGTCAGTTTTCAGAAAATGAGCCGAATTCCCTGTCAGCTACAAGGTGTTTAAATCAGGAGTAGTTCCAGCTACTACAAGAGGCTTTCTTTGGGTCTGGGCAGATGTAACTGCAGATACACCTCAGCCATCTCATGATGTGTTAAAATTCAGTTTCATGTGAGCATGGGAGCCCTTTGGGATTTCCTCCAAGGTTTGAAAGAAACTGAGAAAGCACAGCAGCACTTTTTTTTTTTCCCCCCAAGCTCTGCCCCTACTTTCCCTGATATCATCAGAACAGGAAGGAGCAATTAACATAGTGTGGTTAATTACAGCCTGATCCTGGTTGTTCTGTTTGCTCTGGGCTGATGTGAAGCTGAGCATCAGGGAATGGTGGGGAGGATACTTCCACAAAATGTGATACCAAAAAATAGGCAGGTTTGTAGGGTGAGCTTAGGCAGCAGTGGATGAATAATCAGCGAGGAAGAGGAGAGTCTGTGTTCTCTGCAAGCAGGTATTGGATTCTCAATGATTTCCTCATCTCATATAAGCTCCTGGCACAGAACATTTGTTGTATAATTAGTCAGTGCTCCCCTCTCTGAACTGCTTTGTATATAACTATATATATATAACTCTATATAAGTGCTCTATATCTAGAGACAAGTGACCATGTATTAATTTCTTCAGTTTGCCTTGGCAAACACAGAGAGAAAAGCAAAGAGGGAAATAAAAACAGAATTAAGATATACAAATGAAAGTATAAGGTTATCACAGGGAGAAGTGAAAGTATCTCCAGCAGAGAGCCCAACAGTCTTAATTATGCACTGTATAAAAAAAGCAAAGAGTATCCTTTTATCAGGTTTAAATTATCCAGTTTTTGAATTTAATAGAATATCTCATAGTTATAAGACAGGGAGGCCTCATGTTCTCAGTCTTCCTTCTTTATTCAATATTTTATATATTCTTATTATGTCTCCTCTTATTCATCTTCTTTCTGAGGCAAGTGGTTGTTTTCAGTCTGCTCTTCAGAGAGTTCTTGCATTGTCATTTCTGCCCATACTGTCTGAAACACTTCTCTCCCTCTACTACACACAATAAAATTCCAGGAGAGGACCAGTAATTCAAATGTACCATGATTTGCCGTGTTCTGTTTTCCCTTCTGTTTGTTTTAACATGTTTTTTGCCATAGCTTCAAGTTGATCAAACCTTCATTCCTTGTTTGAATTCTCCATTGAGACAAGCAAGTGCTTCTCATGAGTTGGCTCAACTAATTTAGAACCAATGTATGAGTAGTTCAGATTACATACATATATATGTATATAATATGTATTACATACATATTATGCATCTTAATATTGCTCATTCATCTAGCATACTTGGCTCTAAAGATAACCTCTTAGCTCTTCCCTGTGCTGCTCAAAATAATTTTGTCATATATACACCTTTCATTTTTTTTGTTGCTCAACTCCATGCCCAGATTGCTGACAGTTGCACTGGAAACCAGCAGACCCCATCTGAGCATTTGTACCCCACTTTTACTAAAACCCAACTGCTTGATTCTTACCTTTGCTTTCTGTTTTAGACTGTAAATTCCAAGTGTGTCTATTGATGTGATTAAATCTTTGTCAAAGGACACGATCAAAGGCTGCTTAATAAAATTCATCTTAAAAAGGTCATGTTTAGAACAGAACAGGTAGAACACAATATATAAAGGAATATTTTGCAAGAAGCTCCTAGTGATATGATGTACAGGGTAAAAAAAGTGTTGATTGTGTGAGGATTACAGGTGTTTTGCTGTTTTATTATCACTCTTGTTGGGATCTGCTGAAGTGAGATGCAAAGCTGACTGAGTGAAAGCTTTTTTTGCATTAAAAGGTCTCTAGTTAATTGCATGTAATATGTTATAAGTAAAAGCTTAGTTGCAGTTCAGACTGAGGCAAATTTAGACCAGGTGTAAGCCCACTGAAAATTATAACTAGACACATCACATATGGACAGCACAGGACTTTATTCTCTGTGGTCTTCTACTGTGTGTGGTTAATCTAAAGAAGGGAATATAATGCTTTATCATGCCATAATAGCTTTATTTTATACCCTCTTTCAAGAAGTGTGAGTGGCAGAGAAGTGCTACAAAGTGAATAAGAGTGAAATTAGTCAGTATTGCAGAAAGTTGCATCTAATTCAGGCTCTGTTGAGGTGCAGTTCTGCAGCTGGCCTCCTACAGAAAGCTCATATAGATCACAGGACATTGACAATCAGGGAGGTTGTTTGGGAGAACACCTGCATCTTGCATTATAAAGGAGTGGATGTTTTTCACCACAAATACACACAAATGGCAAGATTCTGCCTTCAGAAAGTGGATAATGTAAAAAGTCAAGCAACATAAAGAATATAGATGTATAGAATATGTATGTGTTGCTTGCATATTTACATGTACAGATACACATGTGCACGAGTGTGATTATGTATGTAAGGCTGTAAATGTGTATGTCACAGATTTTAATTAAAAGTCAATTTGAAGCCACTTGCTCCAGACTGGTTCAGTGTTTTTCAAAGAGCTTAAAGTCATTGGACCCAGTTCATTATTAATTCCAGGAAAGTTCTGGAGCTAAGAGAAGTGTGCTGGAGTTTTAACACTTCATTACTTCATTTTCAGACCCTAAAAGCAAGTATTAATTAGCACTTTCCATGTAATTAGTGATACCAGTTTTAGAAACCTAAAAATGCTTAGCTGTGAATTTAATTAAAAATTATATTTGCCAGATGATCTTGCAGGGAGGGAACACAGATGAATTCCACAAGGTACTGTGAATAGGAATTCCAGTTAAGGTACTAAGGATTCCTGAACAGGAATATCCCAGTGAGAAGGACAAAGCTGTCAGTGCTGTCTGAGCACAGAAGGTTAATCAGAGTGGCTCTGTTCCTCCCAGTGAAATTATTCCATTTTACTCCAGCGTATGGCAATGTATTCATGAAGAAAAATTTCACCTAGCCTAGCAGATAAAACAGAATAGATAATACAGTAAGCTGAAGAGAAAGTACAAACCACAGACTCTGTTAATTTTAAACTGGTAATGGAAAAGTGAAAAAAGAGGTGATGATGCATGTGAGTTAAATACAATTATAAAATTATTACTAGTATCTGATGAAAACTGAAAAAAAAATAGTATAATATATGCTACACTTTATTAGTTGCAGATAGGTCTCTTTACAAATTCAGTTAGGTGACTTGTCTCTAAGTTAGTGATTTTTAATGGAACATGTCAGCATCACAAACACAGAGGGATATTAGTGAAACCTAGTCAGTTTTGAACAATAATTTTCCAGGATTTCAAGTCCCATACCTGCCTTTGAGATCTCGCCGTGTGCCTGGTGGCACAGTCACGCCTCGATATTGTTTTCCCCCGTCCTTAAGTGACGAGTGATAAAAGCGACTGGTGACTTGTCTGCATTGTCTCCTCAAAGCTCAGTCATACCAGTTAGAAAGTAGAGGGAAAAGAACAGGCTTTAAAGCAAAACTCTTCTCTCATGTTACTAAAAATGTTACAGATATTGTGGGCAAAATGCTTCTGCACTTTTAAAGTCTTCTCCCTGCCTGTAACGCCATTTGGTTTTCATTTGGCATCCGAGACACTTGAAGCAGTAAGAATTGCACGAATCTGCTCAGAGCTGCGGGGTTGCTGAGTGCATTGTCACTCCTGTGACCTGAGCCATTTGTCAACAGCCACTCTTGCAGGTTGTTTCCATCAGGAGGAGAAGTAGATGACAGAGTTGGAAACTTCTTTTTATTCTCTGCTGTTTGTTTATAAGGAACATAAACAAATTCCTGTTTCCACCAACTCAAACCAGAGGAGACAGTTTTCTTGTGTGATGTTCCTGGCTGCTGCTGCTTCTCTTCTGGGTGCTGTCCAAGCAGAACTCGTTCTCTCTTCTACATCTCTGTTGGGGTCAGACTGTGAGTGCATCCTGCTGACTGTCCACAGCTTTCCACATCTGACTGTGCAGTGTTCCTGGCTACATATTACACATAGTTCCATCAAAATATCTACATAAACTTCTGTACATGAAGCCAGCTTCTGCAGACCTTCTCAGCATCCACAGCTCAACTCCCAGCCACCCTTTACCCCCATCCTGCGCTGTGGACATTGTCTCCTTGTGCTGGTTTTGGCTGTGATAGAGTTAATTTTTGTCTTAGTAGCTGGTGTGGGGCTGTGTTTTGGATTTGTGCTGAAAACAGTGTGGATAACGCAGAGATGTTTTCATTATTGCTGAGCAGGGCTTACACAGAGTCAAGGTCTTTTCTGCTCCTCACCCCACCCCACCCACGAGGAGGCTGGGGGTGCACAAGAAGTTGGGAGGGGACACAGCAGGGACAGCTGACCCCAACTGACCAAAGGGATATTCCAGACCCTATGACATCATGCTCAGCATATACAGCAGGGGAAGAAGAAGGAAAGGGGGAATGTTTGGAGTGATGGTGTTTGTCTTCCCAAGTCACCATTACGTGTGGTGGAGCTCTGCTTTCCTGGAGGTGACTGGACACCTGCCTGCCCATGGGAAGTGGTAAATGAATTCCTTGCTTTGCTTTGCTTGTGTGCACAGCTTTTGCTGTACCTATTGAACTGCCTTTATCTCAACCCATGAGTTTTCTCACCTTACTCTTCTGATTCTCTCCCCCATCCCAGCCATGGGGACTGAATGAGCGAGCGGCTGCGCAGTGCTTAGTTGCTGGCTGGGGTTAAACCATGACAGTCCTGCATGTTAGTCTACTGTGGGATGAATGAAGCTGCTTCTTACATTACTTCTTATAAAAAAAAGAGCATCTGTGCATGTGAGAAGCAGTATTTGATCACTGTTAACTTAATTATGATTTGTATTATGACTTAATTCACTTAGGATTGCAGTGTCTGTAGGCCCGAGATTTTAGCACAGCACTTAAGGACTTGCTGTTCCAGAAGTCCACCAATGCTTTTTAAAGTTGTTCACCTATGGCTTTCATTGAATGTCCCCTAATCTACAGCCTGGAAAAAACTCTTTTCCTAAAACCTTGCAAAACAGAAGCAGAAAGGGGAAAGCACTCAGTTACTGCTGCAAGACTTAGATGCATCAGATCTTGCAGCCCTGCATGTGTTTGGTGACACAAGGATGGTGTCTTCACAGTTTTTGTGAAGAAAACTACCATGATATAACAAAACTGTCCTCACAGCATTCACAAAACTGGGATCTCCTCAGCATTTTTGTGTCAGCCCCTCTCCTTAGGCACACCTCTGCAATGTATAGGAAAGAAGGAATTTTTCCTGACCTGAATTCGCAGCTGTTTTGAGGTAAATTCCACAGCTGTGACCAGAAACTGGATGACCTTGTTAGTAGGACAGCCACAAAGTAGCCACAAAGTTTGGTTTTGATTATAACGTCTGTTTTTCTTCTTCTTGAAGCCTGTTCCTTAAAATTTGATGTGCTCATGTAATTGCAATGTAGTTCACTGCCCTGCTTTATCTCCGGTGAAGGGAGTTTGAGACTTCACAGAGGAGGAGAAGAGAAAGAGAGAGAGAGAGACAGACTGACAGACAGACACAGAAGCCCACAGTATGGAAAAATAAATGATATCACTGATGGGCTTTTCTGTCAGTGTAGATGAGTTATTGAATGCTTAAGCAGAAGTATTACACATTTTTTCTAACCCTTATCCCCCATAAAACTAACCAACTAAAAAGATAACCTGCCTGTAGTTTATTAGTGGTCTTACATGCATTCATCTTTCTCTTTTTTCCTTTTCTACTTTTTTTTTTTTAAAAAAAAAAGTCTGTAACAGAAAGAGAAATCTAATTCCCTGCAGTGGGTGTAGGTTTTCATTTCTCAGTAGGTAGGTGCAAGAAAAAGATTTATAATTCACTTATGCTTCTGTGAATCGAAGATTTTTTGGAAGTGACTGGTGTTTTGGAAAAGGTAACAATTGAGCCAGGCATCTTGTGTTCTTCTGGCATTTGGATTTTGGAAGTGTTGAGAACCCCTTGTCTGAAATGCAGCCCCTTTAAGGTATCTTAAAAGCAAGATGATGCAAATTGAGGCCTCTGAAACCACTCATTGCTTCTGAAGAACCTGGTTGTTGGTTTTAGTAGTTCTGGACTCTCAAAATGATTACTTTTGGGGCTTGTTTACTGCTCTGGGCATGAATTTTAGACAGTTTCTGAGTGACACCAGTGCCATCTTGGTGCACATTTCTTAGCAGACGTGGCTGGATTGGCTGGGCAAGGCCAAGTGGTACCACTGGCCACCCTTCCTGCTGATGCTGGCCTCCTGGCTGGGCTTGGTGGGGCCAGCAAGAGGGCATATGGCTGCTGGTCAAGGCAGAAGGATCCCATGGGGTCTGAGGGGATTCTGGGCTACAGGGATTCTTCACACATCCTACCTTCAAGAGTTCTTGAACAAAGTGTGTTAGAAACTTTGGGCAGGAGTCCTGATCTCCCCTTCCCAACGGAGCACCCCATGCCAGCAGCACTGCGAGCTTTGATTTCTTTTTCTTCTTTTTGGCCCACAACATCAACTTTATTGTCCATCAGCCTGAATGGTTTCTGAAAGGCAAAGGAAGACCTGCCACCTTCTGTTATTTTCAGATCCCTCTGATCTTTTCAGATCAGAAAAATCGTCCAGGCTGCCCTGTGGCAGCATCTTGCATGTGAGTGACGTTAAGCCCAGCTAGATCATCTTGCCTTATGAAGAGCTTTCCAGAAACAGCTGGAGAGAATTATTTGAAGGCAGCTATCTGAGCTATTTAAGAAATCATTCTGGTGGCTGAACCATTGTCACCATTTCTGAGTACTCCCCTTAGCTGTACTGGCTATTCCTCTGCTCCCTCGTGATCTCTTTTTCATTTCACTCTGAGATCTTTGAAGTTTGGAGGTAGAGGGAATGAAGTCCAGGTTGCCAGGATCTGTAGAAAAATCCTCTGTAGAAAAATCTCATCACAGTCTAGAACTTCCTCCTAAGGGGAAGAGGAGGGGTGGGTCCTGATCTCTTCTCTCTGGCCACCAACACCAGGAGTAGAGGAAATGGCAGGAAGATGTGGCAGGGGAGGGTGAGGTTGGCCATGAGGAAAAGGTTCTTGAGGCAGAGGGTGGTGGAGCACTGGCACAGGCTCCCCAGGGAGGTGCTCATGGCACCAAGCCTGACAAGATTCCAGCAGCATTTGGCCAAGTCCCTCAGGGACATGGTGTGAATGTTGGGCTTGTCCTGTGCAGGGACAGGGGTTGGACTCGATGATCCTCGTGTGTCCCTTCCAGCTCACAACATTCTCTGATGCTATGATTCTCCCAGTGAAATCAGTCCACTTACTCTTTGCTTTTAAACTGATCCAGCTGCAAGGTGAGGATGTCCTAAGCGTTAACCACTCACAGAGAAAGAAAATACTTCTTCCAGATTGTTCCTGCATTGCGTTTGTTGCTCTTGGTGAATTTGGTAGCATCTTCAGGTTGGTACCATCTAGTGTTGGAAGGACAGGAGATGAACTCACAACGTATATGTGGAAGCAAAAAAAAGTGCTGGGTTGTAGCAAGGAGGCATTGTTTCAGCCTCATGCATGACATGGTAATTGTATGTTTTTTAATGAACAGACCAGAGTAGTTACACTTAGTGATGTTTGTTCACTAAAAAGGGAAAAAAAAGGGTGTTAAATCATTGTGTTCTTTGATGAATGGCTTGTACACTGAAGAATAAATTGAACAAACTGGCATAGAGCTCAGTGAACATGAAATCAGCTATTAGAAGAAAGCTTGTGAACAAATTCTGAGCCTGATATGCATCTTTTGATTAATGTCCTATCAATCATCCATAGTGGCTACCTTAGCTAAGTCGTGCTGTAATCATTCATGGTTGCTTACAGGAACACTACCAGGGACTATAGAGCTGCAATAACTGAATATTATTACTGATTTCTCCCTAACTCTTGCTGGGAACAATTACTGTTTTCACTACATTTCTGCCTCCCTTTATTAAAAAGAATACAATGCAAAATGAAAAGAGAGTTCCTCAAAGACCAGTAAAATTCTCCCAGGGTATTCTTAATGATATTCTGTCCTAAATGGGCAAACTATTGTAATGCAGAGTTCTCACCAGGAATAATAGTAATGTAATCACATTGAAGCTGTCTCTTTATGGATTGTAGTCAAACAGACAAAATGTATAGTCAGATTAATGAACGCAGAATTTCTGTAGAATTATTACTTAAAATGGTTGAAATGATTTTAGCTCATTTTGTACCGCAGTATTTTCAGTTAATGCACTTAACAGCAACAGCAATTAAGACTCCAGACTGTAAATTTGGATTAAATCCACCCTTTTGACATTAGAAGAAGCCTTGATTCTTAAAAGGTGTTATCCTTGCACCCCTCTCTTTTAAGACCTAATGTTTTAAATTTGTAGGACTCTTTTGTACTGTGGTTGTTTCGTGGGTTTTTTAAGGAAAAAAAAAAAAATCAATGAATACACTTTTTCTTCCCTCCCTTTTTTTTTTTTCTTTTATGATTGTGAATTATTGGCAAATGTTTACAAGAGAATCTCATATTCCTGAGTGTGAAGATTTAGTTCCACACCATTTATTTCTCGTGTGTGACACAAAGAATGCTTTGGCACTACCCACAAAATAGGTCCTTAGGTGGCAGTGTAATTTCCTCCGGAGTCACTGTAGTCTGGGAAATATGGTGAAGTAATGAAGTGATGACAGGTATTAACATGCATAATGGGCTTTAATAGACATTTAATGTTGTTTAACTGGACGAAGGAGAAGTGCTTTCCCATTGGAATATTTCTACATTGAAACTCATTGATCACCAATTGCAGAGGGGAAAGGTTAATCCATCAGTTTCTGTAACCAAACGCCACTGATGGAAATTCTTTAGGTGACATTCTGGATGAACTGAGCTTTCCATCTTTGCAAACAAATGAGTGATATGACAAGCATGGTGTTCAGAACACATTTAACCAATTGATTTTCTCTCCCCTTGTAATAAGATCTAGAGACATATGAAAGAGCGTAGCGTGAGCCAAGATTAAAGGAACTGCTTCGTACGCGCGAACGTAGGGGAACTGCATTATCAATAAAAATACTATAAAGCATGTAGGCACCCATTCTTTTTCTTTATATAAAGTTTGTTATTGCAATAAATAGCTGTTATTGAACTGCTTGCCTTTTATTTCGGTTTTTCTGGGTTTTATTTCGGTTGACTTCCTGTGGTTTCCTGGTAAATGTTAGGAAAAAATGTGATGTTTTGTTACGGTATCGTTTTTGAGCTCGCTAGTAAATCCAGGCCAACTCTGGATTTAAAAGCAGGATTTGCTATTCTTTGTGACACAAAGAAAGATATGAGGGGGAGGGACCTGACTTCAATTAAGGTAAATATATCAAATATTGTTTAAAAGGTTTAATCTGTACGGTTCCATACTGTGATGACCCTCATCTTTTTCCTCCTTCTTCCCTCCTTTTTCTCCCAAATTCAGCCCTGCTCTGAGTTTCACGTACCCTCCTACACCGGTATCCCTCCAGCAAATGCATCAGCAAATCATAAGTCGTCAGCAAACCCTAGGTTCAGCCTTTGGACACAGCCCTCCACTCATCCATCCTGCTCCAACTTTTCCTACCCAGAGACCTATCCCCGGCATTCCCAGTGTCCTGAACCCTGTCCAGGTCAGCTCTGGACCTTCTGAGTCCGCACAGGTGAGAGACAACAAAAGAAACCATTGCACCCCATTCATTTAAAAATGAAATAGATGAAATAAATGACATTGTCTCGATGGCAATTAATCAGCACTGGCAGTGAGACCCTTTGATAACAGTTTTCTCGCAGCTATGGCATTTGCAGTCCCGTTATTATCAATCACAGGAGTGCACGCGCGGTTCCTGATTGGTAGCGTGCTTTTTAGTCCTCATCAATATTTCAGTGTGCTGCAGCAGCCTCTCATTCCAAACTGTCTCTCCTGGATCTTATACAGGAACTTAATAGAGGCAGAGGAGTAAGAAAAACAGGGGAAAAAAAGCATCAAAATGTGAACATTTGAAAGATGAGCAGCTTCACCTCCAAATCAGACTGACTGTAATGTACACAGGGTCGTATTCTGCCCTTCTGACACAGGTGTGAGTAACTTGGTCTGTGAGCAACAGAGGAACTCAAAGATAGTGCAGAGGTTTGAAGGGTTTTTTCTCTCTGATTTGTGCAAAATTAGACTTAACTGAGTTTGATTTAATCGTCTCAATAAACCAAGGTGTGTGCTCAAAAGCTGGCGATGTGCAGGAGTGAATCGGGCCCGTAATGTGGAGTTTATCACACTTCGTGGTTTGCCCGTTATTAACTAGTGCTGTTTGTTTCCAGATGACCTGGGATAGGTTATTTATCAGTCTGGGAGCTGTTTATCTCCTGGCTAGCTTTTCCAAATGTAGAAGCAGAACATGCTGCTGTAGGAAGCGTATTGATTTTTTTGTGGGATCCATGCAAGCTCAGATATCTCTAAAAGATCTCTGGATTCCTACACGATCAATTTGCAGGTGTAGATAATGGTGTTCAGTCTAGCACAGCGAGAGAAAAACAAGATTCTGGCCTGTTTATGTCACCAGTAGTTTTGCTATTGATTTGGGAGAATCCAGGACTTCATCTAGGATTTTTTTTGTCAGAGTCTCACAGCAGCGTTCAGCTTTTCTTCCTCTCCACCCTTATAATGGGAAAGGCAGTAAAATAGTTGAGATCATGTGTGCAGATGTTAGGGGCAAAACCTTTCCTCCAAGTGTGAAAAAAAAGAGAAATCTTACTCTTGTGTTTATTTGAATGATTTTTCTTTTCAAAATTGTCTTTCTGAAGTCATCATTATGTGGAAAATCAAGTTCTTCCTACCCTTCCCTGGCCTGACAAAACCAGCGTTGGTTTGTAGCAAGGAGTTTCATCGAACACCCTCCTTCCAGTTCCCTCCCTGCTCCATGACAAGGTTGAGTGATGCAGCTCTTCCACAAGTTAATGCTGTGTGATGGAAGTACAACATAATTGCATATCAATATAATCAACAGTGTAGCTTCTCCAAATAAAGTTGCTGAGCAGATGCTGCGTATTTTTGTTTGGAGCTACGTATTTATCACAGTCTCATTTTGTCTTCTTTTGGGGGGGAAAAAAACCAAAACAACCTGCCTGCAGCAGAATAAACCCACAAGTGAATCTGCAGTGAGCAGCACTGGAGATCCCATGCACAACAAGCGCTCCAAGATAAAGCCTGATGAGGACCTCCCCAGCCCGGGAGCAGGAAGTGTGCAGGTATGGTGGTCATGTTACAGTCATAAGCCTTTCGTCTCACTGCCAGAGGGAAAGTGCACCTCACCTGTAGCCTGTGTTTTCAGGCTGCCTGCCCTTGTACAACCCTTCTTCTCACCCAGAATCGCCTGGATTGGAAAAGACTTGGTGTAAAGAGGTGGGGGTGGGTCTGTTCAATCAAGAAACAAGTGATAGGACAAGAGGAAATGGCCTCCAGTTGTGCCCAGGGGAAGTTTAGGTTGGATCTGGGGAAAAACTTCTTCACCAAAAGGGTGGTCAAGTATTGGAACAGGCTGCCCAGGGAGATGGTGAAGTCACCATCCCTGGTGGTATTTAAAAGCCATGTAGATGAGGTGCTGGGGGACACAGTTTAGAGGTGGAATTGGTAGTGTTGGGGTTATGATTGGACTTGATGATCTTAAAAGTCTTTTCCAACCGCTACGATTCTGTGTTTCTGTGAAAATAATCTACACACCCACCCCCATCTTTCTTTTCTATGCTGAAACAATTCACTTTTCTTCCTTCTCAGTTTCAGAATTTCCTCTCTCCTCTCCTCACCTCTGTTTTCTTTTTTTTTTTTTACTCCTCTCTCCAGGAACAGCCAGAAGGAATGACCCTGGTAAAAGAGGAAGGGGACAAAGATGAAAGCAAACAGGAGCCTGAAGTGGTCTACGAGACAAACTGCCACTGGGAAGGCTGTTCCCGGGAGTTTGACACGCAGGAGCAGCTAGTGCATGTGAGTTAATGCTATTCAGGAACTGGGTTTTAAAACGAGGTGACCTTTTTCATGGGGGTCAGGTTCTCTGACCCTGTGCTGAGTCAAGTTTCTTCCCTAACAGAGCTGCAAACTGGAGAGGGGTTTATGAGTTTCTGAGAATAAAGAAAACTCGGAGCCACAGTGCTTGACCTGTTCAGTCAGCTAAAGCTTAGTGTAAAATTCAATAAAGTCTTCAATAGAGATTGTAATGGCTCTGATCCTGTAAGCCAGCAAATGCTATTTTGAGTTAGTGACTTTGATAGTTATTGAGTAATAGTAAGCTGGACATGAATTATTATTAACCTTTAGCCAAGTTTGATTTTTTTTTCTCCCAAAAGGGACTGTAACAGTAGAAATGGCCAAGGGGAATTCTTCCCCTTCCCTTAAGGGGGTTTGTGGTATCAATTTACTGTTGTGTGTAAACTGAAGTGGATTATTTGGCTAAATACACAGAGACTGAGTTATTTCAGTCATTTTAGCAAAAGCAAACTGTATGGTCTTATTTATGCTACATCAAATATTAGTCATATCTGCCTTGGTTTTTCTTCCTCTCTACCACTTCTCCAAAATAAATGTTTTTTACTGGTTTCTAGTATTGCAAACTAGCAAATGGACAATCAAAATCTAGACTCTAACCTGGCAAGTACAATCCTTCCCCATTTCCAACCTCCTCAGCTAGCAGCACCTCTCCTAATTACTGGCATCATAGAACCTATCTAAATAATCTGAATAAAAAAGCAATTCCTAGCACAGATTGGAGAGGAACATCTTCAGCAAACAATCAGAATCATATTTATTGTAGAAAACTGTTTAATACTTCCCTGGAGATCATGCAAGATCTATTGCATAATGTGGCCAATGCTACTGAAAATAGCTTGTTGAAAAATATACTTTTCCACCCAAAAGAAATAAAAAGAACCTCACTGTGTAGTTTTAAACACTATGCAACATGGCAAACTGGTGCTGCAGCGCTGACTTCAGTAAAGCAATGCCAGCTTTTACTTCTGGAGTGTGAGAGCCTTTTGGTGTTGAAGTTATTCATCAAGATGTATTTTCAGTTTCAGGTTATTATTAGGTAGCAGTAGTACCAGTAACAATAACAAGAATAATAAATGAAAGACTATCACAAACTAAAATAATGGCAAAAATGGGACATTTTGTTGAGAATCCTTTGGACACATCTTGTACAAAAAAATTCCCTAACATTTTAATAGGCCACAATGAAATGTAAAATGAGAGACTTTCAGTGTCATAACATCTTTTTGGGTTGAAATACCATGCGAAGGGCTGCTGCAAAGGGTTGGACACATTTCAAAGATCAAGTGTTGGTCTTGCAATTGATTCCATACAGCCAGACCAACGGACATCACCTGGGGCTCTGCACAGACACAGGCTTTATATTTGCTAATAATTATAAGGCTGAAGCTTTATGATGCCTGGCAAACCTTTCTCAGTATTCAGAAATGATCTTAGTGATGATGATCAATAATTTACACCAAAATACATGAAATAAAAGAGAAATTCAGAATAAAAGTGCCCTTGGTAATGAAAAAAAGGAAGGGGATTTTTTGAAGTTTCGGATATAAAATGTAATTGAATTCCAATATGCCTGTTAGCTAATAGCTAATGTTTTATAGTTTCAGGTGAATTAAATTCACAGTGTGATTGGTTGGTTGGTTGGGGTTTTTTTAAACACATTTGTTGTTTCTGGTGTGATTTTTGTAGTGAATCTGACTGTGCTATAAGGGTCAAGAGCAAGATGCCTCTTAAAAAAAAGTGTATTATGTTTCTGTACGATGGCAACAGCTGAAACAGGTTTCTCTAGACGTAAAGAAGGAAGGTACAAAATGTTTCTATGGTATGAGGAGTTCTTTTTGGCAGGGCTCAGGATTCAGATCCGTTATGATGGCATTTAAGATTGAGGTGCAAGTCCTGCCTCGATACTCTGAAGACAATAAAACCATCACCATCATCATCATCATCACTGCAACCATCACAGTGAAGTAGCACAAATCACGCCGTAAGAGTCAGCGTGACTCGGTGATGGTGCCCTGCTTTGTGATTTCTTTTGCTGCTCTGACAGAGCCCTGCTGTGGGGACTTGAGAGAGTTATTTCTGTCCAGAATTGTAAAGGGTTTTAGGCATCTAACTCTGTTTGAAAGTCCTTCACCCTGGTCTGTCTCTGCCACCTTTTTTCTGCCCTTGATTGCTGCAGATCATTTGATGTACAGCTGCAGCAACTGGGGAAATGTAGTCCAGGTCTCGGTAGGGCGTCACAGGAGGGCAGTCCTGGTCTTGCTTAGGTGTGGGACCCTGGCAGAAAGTCTTCAGTTCCTAAGCAGCAGTTTGGTCCTTGAAAATCTCCCCACTAATAAGGCTCATCCGTGCTCCTACCCAAATACAGGTGGGTAAATCCGAGTAGATACAAGTTGCCATTACCCGAGTGTCTTTGCACTGGGTGAGTTCCTGACTTGGCGTGTGCACCTGAACTAGGAACAGAGAGAATATGTGTCTCCATGGCATGAGGACACCTTTACTGAGTCATATTTACACTGCAGTAGCAGCTGGAGGCCTCATGAAACCCAGAGTCCCATGGTGCTAGAAGTTGCTCAAACACAGGAGAAGGAATGGCCCTGATATGGGCATGAGGTCTTCACCCTGCAGCTCCAGGGCCATGTACATTCATGGAATCACAGAATGGTGGGGGTTGGAAGCGACCTCAGGAGATCATCCAGTCCAACCCCCCTGCCAAAGCAGGTTCCCTATAGCAGGTTGCACAGGAAAGCATCCAGGTGGGTTTGGAACATCTCCAGAGATGGAGATTTGCTGCTGTCTGAAGGTACCTGAGCTAGCTTGTGCACAGGTAGGACTGTAGCTAGGATCACACCATTGACCTTCAGATCTTGCAGCAGAGCTCTGCTACATTGCTGCTCCTGGCTCTGCAGCTGATTCCCAACCTGCTGGCAGGCTCAGCAGAGCCTCAGTTGCTCCAGCTGAGCTCAAAGCAGGTTTTGAAGATGCTGGGCTGCCATCTGGGGCATCAAAAGTATAGGTAACCATCCTGAGTTGTTACCTCTACTGTGGGGTAGTAATCATCAAGGCAGGGGCAATTGGCATAGATAAAGGCAATAGAGGTTTAAATTGCCTTGTTAAGACTTATCCAGAAAGCATCTGCTGGCTTTCCTATATTCCTTGACGCTCAGAAAGGATGAGGAGCATGAGCAGAGAGCTCTGGTCATGTGTGCACAAGTTGTGTGGGTGTCATACAGCACTACACATGTGATACTACATCATATTGTGTACACACACCTACTTGCTCATACCATGGGTAGTCAAGTGAGCTGTGTAGTGGAAGCACGAGTAAGCTATGTAGACCTTCACAAAGGATTGTAAGAAACTCCTTTCCTCTCACCCACGTCATGGAGCACGTGGTATGTAGCATGTAGTCAGTAGAAAGGAAAATGCATTTGTGTCTTTGACTTGGAAATTTTTACAGTATTCTTTCACCTGTACAACTCTTTAAACCAGTTCCCCAGGGCTTTGGAAGTTCAGCTGGGAAGAGGAAAATTGTAAAATGCCAAGATTCAGGGAAAAAGACCTAAAGAGTATTCTTGTACATCCTGATAAGGCTAAATTTTCAGGCTCTATGCAGGCTAGCAGCAAGTCTTTTAATTAATATGGGGTTTGTTTTGTTGGTTGGTTGTTTTTTGGTTTTTGTTGTGTTTTTTTTTTTCCCCCAGGGGAATAAATCTTCTGTTTTTAGACATACATAACAGTAAGATATCAGACCTCAGGAGAGCTTTTCCACAATATACAATGCACACAGTTCACTTTATAGATGTCATTATTCCCATCGTGTCTAGGGGGTATAGGCAAGCACGTATGCATGTGTTTCAAAAGAGGTAAATATGACTTTGTAAATATTCTGTCACATGAGGATAGCTTTATTATCTTTTTAGGAATGACCAGACCTGATTATACTTTGAAATCAACTGGAGGTGAATCAGATTCTAGCAATGTCTGCATTACAAAGTGATGGGTGATATAGCACGTATGAAATGGGAAATATAAACCTAATCTGTGTCTGAATATGTGGTGTAGCTTTAGAGCAGAAATTGCAGTCTTGGGCACAATAGTCAGCATTTGATGGCATTTTTCTGCATTACTTTCTGTAGCAAAATCCTGCTGTTATTAGTGTAAAATGTGGGTGCTAGTGAAAGTGTGCTTAGGGCCCCAAGAGACCGTGTTTTCTGATTGAATTTATGAACAGAATCTGAATAAATAACTGAAAAGCTACATAAAAGAATCATTATTGACCCACCCAGAAGGGTTTGACACCGAAAATTATTTTGGTGTGGGAGCTTTTATTTTCGAGTGATACGTGCCACTCGGAATTCAGCGTGGTTAAATTCTCATGATACATAGAGCAAAAGGAAAGGTGTTAAACCATTCAGATGCTCTGCCTTATTTATAGCACCTATCCATCCATTTCCCTCCCTCCCCCCTCTTCCAGTTAATAGAAAGATTCATGATTCTTCATGGTTGTCTATCTAACGTCTGACAGTACCGGCTGCCCTGCTAAAGCAAGTCACTATCTATAATTGATATCCTTCTACGGAATAGGGTCCGGGCTGCAATTGAAGGGTTTTGCTGAAAGCTCTTAAATCCTGACAAGTTCTGCCCTTGTTCTGGTTCACTCGTTGAGCTGCACTGCTGGGATCCCGGGGTTGTTTGAAGTTGGTGCAGGAGGGGCTGCGTGCGGCGCTGTACGTTTGCAAATCGCAGAGTTGGAGAGTGGCGTTAGAGCCGCCGCTGCGTTCGCCTGCCGGGTATTTACAGCTCCTGAAGAGACTGCTCACGTTATTGTTTGAACTTGTTGTGTGGCTAATCATCAGGGCTGGCAAAAAGGGCACAGACACCAACTTGACAAGAAAAAACAAACTTATTTTACTCTAAAGTAAGGGAAAAAAACCAACCAACCAACCAAAGGAAAAAAAAACGAATAAGCGAGGCACAGAGTTAAACTGGGTCATGGACGTAATCATTACTGCATAAGAGAAAGGATAGTGATTGAGAAAGAGAAATCATCAATTGCCCAATACTTATCACCATCTAGATCTCGTGCATCAGCTGGGGAGCCCCATCACAGCACGGATGGAGAGCTCACCTGCGAGTGAACACACTGTGTAAGACTTCCCATTGCCGGGGAAAGGCTCCAAATCCTTGGCTGCGTCTGTGTCCTTTTTGCCCACCCCAACAATTGGCAGAACAACATCTGTATCATAGGTTTCTTCCTTTCCCTTCTTCTTCTTCTTAAAAAAAATATATCTTATTTATTTTAAAGCCTCAGTTTGCTGCTGGGGTCTTTATCATTCAGCTGTTTAATTAATTTCTCTGCCCAGCGAGATATTATAATTGGGCTTAGCTGAGCTCCAAGTTTGTTTTAAATATGTGATAAATGCACTTGAGCGCCCAGAAGCTAATAAGATATTGTATATTTTTATAAATCTGCTTTTTGTTGCAGTTTGTCTTTTTTTTCTTTTTTTTTTTCTTCCCCCAGAAATCAGTTTAAGAATAAAATATTGCAAAGGGTTAGACACTAAAGATAAAAGTTTGTTTAAGAAAATTATCCTTCCAGGAAATGACTGAAGTTATTGTTAAATATTAATACAATGGCAATCAGAAAAACGCAGTGCTGCCTATTTCTCATCCCCCTTGCTGTGTAGCCTTGGTGATAATTATTTTTTTTTATTCAAAAACATGCTTGAAGAACTGTAGAGCTGGTTTTTTGTTAGTGTTTTCTCCTTAATTGTACAGCAATGAAATTCTCTCATTGTTGCTACATTTGATTAGATGAGATCAAAAAGCCCTAAACTGGCTTACTTTCAGTGGCTTACTTTCAGGATTTCATTTGCTGAGGTCTTCCTACCTGTTTGCAAAGTCCTGGTGCTTGGAGGGCTCCCCCAGAAATCCTTGGGGCATCTGCTGTCGTGCTCCACCAGACTCCTCTGTCACGCTAGAGGAAAGTTTCTTGAGTTTCTCAGGTCTCTACATGTTCCCAAGTAATCATGATGGACTGAGAATACCCAGAAGAACCATTATGTGAAGTTCCCTCACTTGAGTTTCGTAATGGTTTTTCCCTCTGCTCCTACAGAAGAAGGTGGGTTCAGCTCTGACCAACAGAAGTTGGCCAGAAGTTGGAGACCTACGTAAAACCTGGGCTGTGCCCACAGCCTGCCTCAGCTCAAATTTTACAGCATCTATCATGCTATGAGGTGCCTTCCTCAATGGTGTGCACCTCAAGAATGTGTCTGACTGGGAGGTGAGGAGCACATCACTCTCTGAAGGATTAGATCTCTTTGGCAATGGCCTCAAGTTGTGCCAAGGGAGGTTTAGATTGGATATTAGGAAAAATGTCTTCACTGAAAGGGTTGTCAAGCACTGGAACAGGCTGCCCAGGGAAGTGGTGGGGTCACCATCTCTGGATGGATTTAAAGACGTGTGTATGTGGTGTTTAGGGTCAGTGGTGGACTTGGTAGTGTTAGGTTTAGGATTGAACTCGATGATCTTAAAGGTCTTTTCCAACCAAAAGAATTCTCTGATTCTATGAATTTGGATTCCCATAACAAAGGACACTCAAAGCTGATAGACTTGAAAGTCTCACTCCCTCTGCTACCATGCTGCCTTTGGCTTCTTCCTCAGCTCCTCTCCTGTAGGAGAGTGGTAGGTAAGGCCTGGAGAGAGTTTCACCTCTCTTCTCAGAAAAAAGATCCAGCTGCAGTAGGAGAATAAACCACATTAGAGCAGTTCCCCTGAGTTAGAGCTGCAGTGGCAGAGCTGTAAATGTCCCCGAGGAGAAACTGCTCCATCAGCAAACAGCCCAGAGCTGCCAAAGCCAACATGGTTCTACCAGCAGCTGTGCAGGTGAGCATCTACACCTGGAGGGAGGCAATTACAGCAAGCTGCCCCAAAAGGCGGATTGTCCTTCCTGCATTAGCGATTGCTTCTCGCTGGGCGCTGGAGGTGTGCTTGCACACTGGTCGTGACGCAGGTGAGATCCCAGCTACCTGAAACAAGTCCCTTCACAATCCCAAAGAGGTGTAATTACACCTCCCAGCTTGCATCCATCTCCATGGACGTGCAGGGATGTATTGAATTTTTAATTCCTCTTTGCAGAGGCATTTTCATTATGGTTTTATTTGGCTCCAGCACAGGAACACAGAGAAGCTTCCGCCCGTTCGCGGGCTCATTGTGCGTGGCAGTGACAGCTACTGCCCTGAAAGGTTCAGAAATATTTCCTTTAAATTGAAAAGAGTGAGGAATAGATAAGAACATGAAATCCATTATAGTAATCATTTTTTCCCTGACAAAAGGAGAATGTTTTACGTACAACAGCAAAGGGGGTGTTGGTGGTGGTTTTATTCTATTTCATCTTATTTATTTTTTTTACTCACTGGGGTTTGGACCCTAATCCATATTTGGAGAAGCAATGCTGTGGACAAAAGAAATCTTTCTTCAAGTGAGACAGGCCCAGGGCTTAAGCTGAAGGTTGGGGACAACCTGGAGAAGGCAGGGAGTTGTTTCAGAGGCAAGTGAGTGCCGTGGAAAGGTTTTTTCCAGTTTGTGTGTCCCCTCAGTACTTGTAGCTGTGAGGGAAGGAGGAGGTGATGGGAGAGGGAGGAGGGATTAGAGCAAATAATCATGAGAAACATCTGTCCAGAAGTTTTTAGATTGTGAAATCGTAGATTTTGAAATCTCTTCCTCACTGCCTGTTTAAAGAATCACAGCATTCCCTCAACTGGAAAAGACCTTTAAGATCAAGTCCAATCGTTAACCTCATGGTGACAAGTCCTCTAAACCATGAGTAAAGGCTGAGTTATAACTAAGACACCACCTTACTGTGCTGGATTATAGGCTGCTGAACCCATAGTTTTGAAAGGTAGCGTCGTTTATAGGCCAGCAATTCATTACATGGCACAGGAAAGCTAGTGAGCAGATCTGTGCCCCTAATCATAACAACACAGCATCATAGTGGGCATGGTGGTGTTGGGTTGACAGTTGGACTTGGTGATCTTCAAGGTCTTTTCCAACATTGATGATTCTGTGATAGAATGGTTTTGGTTGGAAGGGATCTTAAAGGTCATCCAATTCTAACCCCCCTGCTTTAGCCAGGGTTGCCAGCCACTAGATCAGGCTGCCCAGGGCCACATCCAAACTGGCCTCGAATGCCTCCATGGATGGGACATCCATAACTTCTCTGGGCAACCTGGGCCAGTGCCTCACCACCCTCTGGGTGAAAAATGTCCTCATGTTCATTCTCTCTCGGTTTCCCTCTGGGTACCTAACACAGACTTGTTCAAATGAAGCAAGTCTTTAACCCCCCATCAAGGTAACACGGACGTGCTGTTGGGTTTGAGGTTAAGTAACCACAGCCAGACCTCACTGCTGTTAGGGGGGAGTCTTAAACACTCCCCAGCAGTGTTAAACCTCAGCACTGCTGCCTTCTGAAGAGAGATCTAATTCACTCTGGGCTTGACCCAAAGGCCAGCTGTGCTTTGGCTCGGGTGGTTTTAAGCACTCAGCTACCCGAGCGCGTCGGCAGTTCCCCTACCTAGAGTCTGGCTTTTGATGAATCACAGAGGGGAAGGAGGGGGGGAAATTAAAGTGGGGATTTCTTTTTTTTTTTTTTTGATAGAGAAAGGTTTACAAAAAAATAAATCCACCCTAATCTGTGAAGTATTAAGAGGGGATTTAGAGAGAGAAATGTAATCATTTTTTAATTTTAATTCCTCTGTAATTAGCATTTCTTTCACAGCATTAGGAAAACTTGTTGTTAGTCTGCTGCTGCTGTGGCTGCTGTTCATATGAGTTGCCAAAGTGATTGTCTTTGAACTGGTGTCCCCAAAAGAGGTTGCTAAACTATGACAGGTCGTTTACATAGCCTTCTTTATCGCTGTTGTGGGTAGGGATGAAGAAGTGCTCCTCCTATGCCCTGAGAAGTTCCTCCAGCCGTTTAGATTGAAATGGTAACAAGTGGGCAGTTGAGTGGAAAGGGCTGTTCGTGGCAGGGAACAGGGTTTGGCCTCTGTCCCTGCTTTTAATCACAAAGCACTCTTTAGGTGGTTTGTGGCTATATGTACTTTGAAGTGTTTATTTTGCCCGAGAGTTAGTTCAGCTAGTGAACTCTTCCCAGGTTAATGATGTTTCATAGGATGCCATTGGCCTTCTTGGCCACATTCTAGCTGAAAGGTTTGCCCGTAGAACTCCAATGCTTGGAAGAAATGTGTGAGTGCTGGCCCAGCTATTGCACGTGGAGGTGCTTTTTCTCAGCGAGAAGTGGCAGATCAGCACGCACAGAGGCAGGGCTGGACAAGCTAAATAGGAGCGCAGCTTCTGCATTTGGATTGGAGAGGACTGGGCTGCATGGATTCATTTCTGCTGTCTCTTTTGTTTGTGTAACCTCTTAATAGAAATAATAATAATAATAATTAAAAAAAAAAAAAAAGCAGATGAGCCTTTTATGGTGGTGAAACAAATCTAATGTTTCCCAGTGCTTAAAGTTGAGTGTCAGCAGGACTTTTCTGCCAGGTGTCGGGTACATCATCTAGAAAATGAATGGGTGGTGGTTTTGTCAGGAGTGGGTCCTCTGGTGACTTGCACTGTAGGTATGAGGTCTACATACACCATTCTTACGTGTATCACAGGGCTGAGATGCTGCAGTTCTCCCTGAGATAAAGTAGTCAAGCTGAAAATGAAACAAAGCTGGAACTGTATCCCTCCTTGTGTTTAGCAGAGATAAACTACAGCGGAGTCTCAGTGCTGCTCCGTTTGGCTTCTGGCAGCAGCTTTAATTGGTAAAATGCAGATTTTTTTTTTGATCAAGAGAGGATTATTCTTGTTATCAGTCTGGAGCATCTTATTTCAAGATGAAAAGGCTTCGCTGAATTACAGATGCCAACATTTTTACAAAGCACTTTGGCGATTGACATCTCAAAGAGAAAGTATGATTTATTAGCCTGTAATGGCTAACACTGAGCACTGGGCTAGGTCCCACTGATTTGTGAAATTGCTTAATATGAATTGCCTTTTTGTGTAATTCAAGCCCCAGGTTTTTTCAAATAAACTTTGAATCTAAAGTGTAGGAAACATTCTGTACCTGGAAAGGGAGAAGGGTAATGGGGCTGTGTAGCTAAAAAGAAAAGAAAGGCGAAGGAAGAAAGGGAGGAAAAAAACAGAGAGAAAGAAAGAGAAGGAGACAGAAAAAAGACAGAAAGAAAGAAAAAGAAAGACCATCTCAGTGGTGCTTTTTTACAGTAGTTTGGTTGATATGTTGGCAGGGTAAAGATTAATAACAAGCCTTGTCGCTATCAGTACCTGCTTGTCGATTCTCTGTAACAGGGCTGTCTGTTCAGCATGGAAATTATTGATTAAATAAAAATTGCTATTAGATTGTGATGTGATCCATAATCACAAACAATGGTGGACATTCCTCTTTCAGATCCCAAGCCATGCATCAAGTTTTTTCCTTGCAGTAATTTATATTGTGCTGACACCCGCACCCATTAGGCTTTTATCCTCTCCTACATGTGTCAAGAAAGCGCTCAAAGAAAGAGCAGCAGCAGCACGGCAGCAGGTAGGCACTCGCTCAGTTTTCAGAGAGAAGCACAACACAGCTAAGCTTTTTTTTGCTTCTAGTTTGCACCTTACCCCACCAGTGATTTCTCCCAGGTAAGGGCAACAGCCTTGAATTCAGGGATCTTTTCCAGAGTGTTTTTGGTGAGGTCAAGACTTTGTTCCACAAGTATTTATAACAAAAATGCTCACTGTCCTTTTTTTTCCTTCCGTTATTCCCTTGGCATTGGTTTTATTTGTGATCCTTGTTTAAGGTTATCCTACCCAACTCTCCATGTCAGGACACTGTGAAAGGGGATGCATCCAGGGAGATCCAGTATGGTTTTGTGTGGTTTTGGGTTTGTTTGGATTTTTTTTTAGCATTCTGGAGTATGAAGGACCAGTGACTTTCCTGTATTTATTTAGTTCTGGTGCTTCCTAATTTGAGGAGTCCAGGGTTGGAGCACTTCATTTCAGACCTGCATCACTTTAGGCTGATTTAATTAAAAAGATAATTATCTCACTCTTCACAGCACATGTGAGTATGGTACAAACTTTCTTCCTTCTGTGATAGCATTTGTCAAAAACTAAAGGAAACTTAGTCAAAATGTTCCTGAGAGTTTGTCTGCTTATAGGAATTGTGCCCACACAGCTTCTCTGTGCCTTTGTCTCAGAAGACCTTAAAAAAAAATTGTATTTTTATATATATATATATATATATATATATGTCAAATCTGATCTAGCTCACCTGGCATGGCTGTGAGGGAGAAGCATCCCTGGAGCTCTGGGCTGTGCATTGTAGATTGTTTTCCCAGTTCCCAGCACTAGACAGGATTACTACAAGTGTTTTGTACCTCTGTACAAGAGCTGAGACTGTAGAAGCTCAATCCACTATGAGTATGCAGTGATTTTTGTTGTTGTTGTTGTTAGTGTAGTTTTTCTTAAAGTTAGTAAAATAAAGGCTTTATCTTTTAAACTGTTACCAGTGCTAATTATCATTGTCCTGGTTTTTAACTCTATCCTAGCAAGAAAACAGGACCATGATGTATATTTCTGTATCTCAAAACCATTAGGATAGTTTTGGTGTATCTTTCTTGTGCCTAAACTATTTCTAATATTACCAGAGTTACCCAAGAAAATGCTGCTTGCAGTATCTGACCACTTGCCATGTTACACTCAGCTCAGAGAGTGTTTAACAGTGAGCTTAGCTTACTTCATGATGCAGGGCACATCAGAAGTTCTGAGGCTTGGCCACTGTTATTTAAATCAAGAAAACACTTAATTTGGCAAAGTCTCCCTCCAGTGCAGCCACTCTCTCTGTGTGGGTCAGAGCCAAGGGATTACCAGCCAGGAAATTAATTGCCAAGGGGATTCCAACACTTACCAGATAGTAAAAAAAAGCCTGAATAAAGAAGTGTGGTTTATATCACGTTCTGGAGGCTCCAGCTCTGATAGTTTTTGGATGAGGGAGAGTGTTACAGAGATACAGGTCTGCCCTTTGGTTTACTCCTGCAGGCTTCTGGGGTTGGCTGCCAGCATGAGTCTGTCCTGTTCAGATGGTGCCAACAATGGTATGTAGGAAAAGAGATGAATCTCTGAGATAAAGCAGGGTATTTAGGATTGATTTTTAGTTACCAGAAGCACCTGTAAATTCACTGCAAGTCAATTAAAGTTGGCGTGTGGAATGCAGAGCAGAAAAAACCTGCCCTTGGCTCTTTTCTAAGTGTGTTAGGTGATACCCCCTTGTTCTGCTAAGAGATCCTGAACAGTTTTCATTCCAACAGCTTAAACAGATGTCTGTGGTCTAGCTACAACATAAGACTGTCTATGGTATATAAGAGAGAATAGAAATGTTATCTCATGGCAGGAGAGAGATGACCAGAAGGTATCTCTGCCACTGCTCCCTGGAACATCATAGAATAGAATCATAGAAGTGTTTGGTTGGAAAAGACCTTTGAGATCATTGGGTCTGACTGTACCTGTCCACTACTAAACCATATTTCTGAGCAGCTCATCTACCTGTCTTTTAAACACCTCCAGGGATGGTGACAAACACCTCCCTGGGCAGCCCACTGCAGTGCCTGAGAACCCTTTCAGTGAAGACGTTTTTCCTGATATCCAATCTGTACCTTCCTTGGTGCAACTTGAGGCCATTTCCTCTTGTCCTGTTGCTTGTTACCTGGGAGAAGACCCACCCCCACCTCTCTACACCCTCCTTTTGGGTAGTTGTAGAGAGCCAGAAGGTCTCTCCTCAGCCTCCTTTTCTCAACACCCCCAGTTCCCTCAGCCGGGAACTCAGCACACTTGTGCTCCAGACCCTTCCCCAGCTCTGCTGCCCTTCTCTGGACACGCTCCAGCACCTCCATGTCCTTCTTGGAGTGAGGAGCCCAAAACTGAATCCAGTATTCAAGGTGTGGCAACTGACTTCTAACAGGTGACAGAGACCTTTGCTAACCCAGCTTTGCTAGGATGTGACAGGGATGAGCAGGCCTAGCACGGGTGTGAAAAGTAAATTCCAAATGCTTGTTCAGTGGAAAAAAGCTGAGGAAGGTGACAGAGGAGCCATAAGCTGTTCACGTGCTGAAGCTTGTTAGAAATGTTTCTTGGAGGGGTGAGGAAGGAAGCACCCCAAAGACTTTCTCCAGTTCAGTCTTGATGTCATGGCTTGAACACAGCCCTGCTTCTGTCACCCACCGATGCTGGATTAATTCCTCCAGGAATCTCCTCTGTGATGAAACAAACATTAAAACATATATCATCTAGTAAAGATATTGGTAATGCCATCATTTTTCTTGAGTCTCTGTGAAAAATGTCATGTATTTTTAAGTCACTATGTTCCCAGCTTTCATAGGGTTCTCGTTGCGTTGCAAAAAGTGGATCAGGCGTTATCTCCTAATCTGAAGAGCAGCTTTCCTAGATTGTGTATCAGGGGACAGTAAGAGCATATACTGAAAAAAAATCTTGCTATTCAGCAGTCTGTGCAGAGAAATCATTGCTATTTTTATCATACAGGCGGTTTAAATGAGTCCATGTGGTAAACATAGGACTCTTAAAAAAAATTATATATATTTTTTTTTATTATTAAAAAATAATTCTTTAATTAATAATTGATTTACACAAGAAGATCCTGCTGAGGAATATATTGTCTTTCATTTTAAGTGGATCGTTGTTAGCTGTGCTCTAAGCATTTACCAAGTACTAAAAGCAGAAGAAAACACGTGGTTTTGTGAAATCTGGGCCAAGGTTGAGTCCAAGCGACGTGCACATTGTTTAGCAAGTCCTGTCTACATGGTTAGTGTTAGTGGCCATATGCTTAATGCATCCTGAGGAGCAGACCCCCTTTAATTGCCTGACATTTACCTTGCCATTTCCCCCCATTGGGAGCACAGGTTTTTTCAGTAGAAGAAAGCAATGATTTCACTTTTTTATAAGAGAGCAAGTATTTTGCTAATCCTTCTGCATTGCTACATGATCCATTCTAGCAGTCTGGGAGATTGGAAGGCTTCAAAAATCTTGTCAAAATGGTACTTTTCAGCTTTTCCTTGTTCTCTCTTGCTCTAGCCTTCCATAGATTTATAAGTTGGCTCGTGGGATTAAGCAGTTTGTCTCTGCTAATATAAAATGAGATAAAGCTGCTGTAAGATATGGTTCTGTTTTAACTCCAAGAGCCTGTTGGTACTAACCTGGGGTACCAACCCCTGCACTGAAAGGCAGTGTAAATTTTAACAGATTTTTGTCATTAGAACCATACAATTTTTATAAAGCAGCTCTGGCTTTATGTATTCATTTGGTGCCCCACAGTTGTTGGGGTATTTTGTGGGTGTTTTTCTACTTCCATTTTTTTTTTTCCTGCTCTAGGCATCTTTACTGTTGAGCATTTATTTCTTGGCTCCACCAGTCTGGTCTGTGCTGTGGAATGTCAAGATTAGAAATCTCTTCCTATTTTATTTTCCTGTGAACATGCCCTCTTTTAAAGGGAAATATTATGACTTTGAGCATGGTTTGAACCCACAGCTCAGTAACTAACTGTAAGAGATGCTAAAGCCCTGCTCTTGCAGAGAGCTTGGTGTGTTTGGACCCAGTAGAATTTAATGGGCTCCAGGCTGCTGTAAGAGTCCGAGTGAGCAGAGCAGCTCGTTGAACCAAGATCTGCACGTCTCTGCTAGGAGCAAGGGCTGGAATTTATCAAAGCCAAACAATATGGGGGGAGAAGAGTTAATTTCAGGTTTAATATATACAGCAGGTCTGATTTCCATTGAAGTTGGATGAGTTATGGTGGCAGGAAGGAGACCTATAGATTTTAGTCTTCTGCAGCAATGTGGGAAAACATCCAAAATATTTAGTTCTTCTGCCTTGTGTGTGCTGGTGTGCTTCTTAGGAAATCAGGATGGTATTTGCATTCTTCACACTATTTGCAAATAAGGTAAAATACCTTCTTGTAATGCCTCTTTATGATGACTTCCTTCTCAAGCGTGCTGGCAGGAGTCCTCTGTGGTCTTTTTTTGCTAGTGAGAAAAATCCAGAATTAGAATATATATTTTTAAGTGTGTTACATGAACATTGTATCAATGCTAAGTGCTGGGCTGTTCAGGTATTTTATTTTTTATTTTTTTTTAAGGTAAGGCTTGTTTTTCACGTATGTTTTTGTTAAAGATTGTAAACAGCTGCATGTGATTTCAGATTTGTAAAGAAGCACATCAGCCATTGCCCACGTTGGGTACTGCCTGGGAGGGAGTTCTAATGGGTTTTAACTCGGTTTTCCTGGAAATTCTGTAGCAGTTGCACGTAAAATCAATTTTTGATCCCTAAATGCAACGATCATGAAGCAGAAAATTTTGAAGCTGAGCCTCAGGTGGTTTTCTCTCCTTCCATATTCAGTCACTCCTAGAGAGTATCAGACCGTGCCTTTTCCAGGCCACATTCACTGTAATCTCAGACCTACTGAAGGGCAGATGTTTGGTTTCAGGCCAGTCTTTACCCTCTTCCCCATCCAACTGTAGGAAAAACTCTGCTGGTGTTTGTGCACTACTGCTTTGACTGGGTTGAGAGGGGAATGTGTAACGGATCTGTGGGGAACATGGAGCTCTTTGCAATGAGGATCTCCTCTCTTGCGAGCTGATGGCTGGAACAGGCTTTGCACCTCCTTGCAGTCATGTGAGGTTGGCCATGAGGAAAAGGTTCTTGAGGCAGAGGGCGGTGGAGCACTGGAACAGGCTCCCCAGGGAGGTGCTCATGGCACTGGATTTGGGAGAAGACAACCTTCAGTCGCTATTGCATCCTAAAGGCCAACATCACCATTTGATCACTTAGGCAGCAGTGGGTCTTACCCCTCAGCAAGTGGCCTTTGTCCAGTCTCTTCTTCCAGCCCTCACCTTTTAAGCCAAATTCTCCATCACTGGGTCACACTTCACCTGGATTCTTTCTCCCTCTGCTTTTCTCCTTGCTAGTCCATCTTGGGTCTCTTGGTTTACACTGCAGGCACCAAATTACCCTAATTTTTTCTCCTGTGACCTTTACATGGAAGACAGGTAAAATCATATAACAATATGGGTTGGAAGGGAACTTAAAGGTGTGGGTGTAATTTGGGGACCTGAATGTGAAGAACATAAAACCCACAAAGTTAAAGCAAGCCAAACATAGATACATAAGATGATTTTCCCTTAAGGTGATTTCTGTGCACTGCTGAAGTCTTGGTGAAGGTGAGAGTTGTAATGGGGTTCTACCTGTCAGGTTGCCTTTTCCAGAAGGAATTACTCGCCAGCAAAAGGTTTTCTTTCTGTTAGTGTTAGCAGTTACATGCTCCCTCACACAGATGCAGTCAGCCCTGTCCTTGAGTAGGTCACAGATTCAGTTGGTTGAAGAGAGAGGTGGAGTTTTTGTTTTGTTTTGTTTTGTTTTGTAACATCATGAAATATGGAAGTGGTGATACCTCAGCTGAACTAAAGGCAAATGCAAACCAGAGCATCACCGCTGGAGGAACTGGCAAAGCCCAGTGATCACAGCAGCATGCACTGAAAAATCATTTCCATACATTTGGGGGGAAAAAAGAAAAAAATAGTGAAGAAAGCTGGAATTCCTGTAACATACCAGCTTCACCTATTCACCTCCCAGCTAGTAAGACAAGAATGCAACTTTTGAGAAAGAGATGGCACTTGATTTTAGACAGAGTTATGGAAGAGAACATCAGAGAAGAAACAAAGCTGAGACTCATCAAAGCAGCTTTCCTACCACTGTAAAAGTGGAATGATTAATGTCCACAACATTTATGTTGATGTTCTGGCAGAATCTCATTTATTAAATTTTCAGGTTTAGGAAATAAAATTCAATTTCTGCTCGTTGCTTTATAGCTCTTCCACAGGAAATCAAGGCAGAGCTGTAAAACATTGCCCTTGATGGAGCTGCATTTTGCTGCTAACAGACTTAACTGTACTGTATACGTGAATATATGTATATTAAACGAAACAAGAACAAGATGTGATCTTATTGGGAAAGAATCCCTGTAATATCCCAAAGTAAGTTCCATTCCTTCCACAAAATATCCCAAAGCCTACCAAAAAGCTGTCCAAACCCTGGAAACGTAGGCTGAGGGAGTCAGTTCCCAGCCTGAGGAGCAAGCTGTGTTTGCCCTGTTGGTGCTGTATCACATCCACCCTCTATAACGAGGATATCAGAGATTAGAAGAAGGTCATGCTGTATTATGAACCACTGTCTTTATTTTTAGGATTAGATAACTTTTCTCTTTCTTTTTTTTTTTCCCCCCACTGCTTCTCTTTATGTCCTAAGGGCAGATCCTTTCGCTTGGGTCAGGAATGTAATAAGGCAGGTTTTCCTCTCTCCAGGATATTGTGTCTGTCTCACTGTGTTTAAATTGCCACAGAAAGCTCTTCTGAGCAAAATACAGTATTTCCTTTGTACCAGAGCCAACGATTGACGTATCCTTGGGGACTTCTCTGTCTTTAGCATTTAAACATACAAGTTGGCTATGTTTAACCTATTGATAGGCAACGAAGACAACTCCAGAATTTATTGCAAGAGAACAAAAGGAGAAGCAGAAAGAAAATATCTTTCTTTTTTTTTTTTAACTTGGAGATTGAGAACTTTTATTGCTCTTGTTAGTTCAGAGAGATGGAAAAACAAATAATCAGACCTATATTTTCAGCTGAAACAGGGAGGTGAGAAGAAAACAGTCCTGCTGGGTTGTGTCCTTTGAATTAGCATATTCCTGTTTATTAGTAATGCAGTTTCACGTTTAGAGAACAAGACTTCTTCAAGCCTATACATAAAAAAAAAACAAAAAACATTAGATTTGCCATGGCTTGGTTAAACAATGTTTTGGGCAAAAAGGTGACCCCTGCTCAGGCTTACAGTAAACTCCACTTTTCCATGAGGAAAAGGTTCTTCAGGCAGAGGGTGGTGGAGCACTGGAACAGGCTCCCCAGGGAGGTGCTCATGGCACCAAGCCTGACAGGATTCCAGAAGCATTTGGCCAACATGTGCCCTCAGGGACATGGGCTGAATGTTGGGCTTGTCCTGTGCAGGGACAGGAGTTGGACTGGATGATCCTGGTGGGTCCCTTCCAACTCTGAACATTTGATGATCTTGTTAAGAAAAAGTGATGAGCTGTTACAGGGCAGAACCATGCAGCATCTCGGTGCCACCAGAACATAATGTGATCTCCCCCCACCACATTCCTCCTTACTGTTTCCATCCTCTCTTCCAGCCGTTGGTTTCCATGCTGCCCTTCTCCTGTGCCTGTCATCCCCGTCCATCTACCTCTGTGGGCTGTCTCAAGTTATAAATCATCATTATTTTTCAGTTGACTTAGGCTTCTAATTTTGATCCCTCCCTTTCTTCATTGACTGCTATTGCCAGTTCTCAAGGGACAGAGATGGGAATCCAGAATGGCACAGTAATAAATGAGCTTCAAGCATGAATTCAGCTGGAGTGCTGACTGAGGGCTAATTTTTTTTCTTGTAATTAAGTATTAGCAGTCATCGACACAGAGTTCATATATTAAGTTTGTAGAATAGCATAAGTTATATTTCCTATTTTCCACATACTCCACTCCTTTTTGAAATAACCATCTTTTTGACTCTAACTTCCTTTAGTGATTTGATTTTTCTTCATGAGTGGGACCTTTTTTGTCACACTGGAGTTACAAACATTGCAGTATATATATATTTTTATAGCATTAAAAAGTCACACTCCCTTTTTTTCACATGCAACCCCCAAAATATCTGATTACTGAAAGGTGATATGCTGCTAGTCCCCATTTAGGTTTATAATCATGACCAAATCTAAGGTGTCAATCGTGGGAAACTTTGAAAATCAAGTCTTGAGATTGAATGCCAAGATGAAACGCTGCGAGGTGAGGAGCGCGGTGTGTGGACACAGTGTTTAGTGCCTTCATTATACACAGAGGAAATTGCCATGCACTGCTCTGAAGATCCAGCTGATTTTAACGGTGGGTTTTCCATTTCAGCCAAGGTGTCAAGACTGTCGAGGCTCTGACCTGCTTTGGGCCAGATCAGCGGGGTTGTAGAAGTTGTCGTGTCGCTGATCAGCGTCAGCAGAGATCTGTCACAACAGCCTTTCTTAAATCTTCCATCAAGTATGCAAGACAGCAAGAACTCGGATAGAATGGCAATAAATGCATCCCAAGGAAGGGAAGCAAGAGTGGAGATGGTTATCTGAGCTTCTCCACCTATGCAGAAATGCAGAGTTCTTCATGTATAGCTCTAGCTTTGACTTGGCTTTAGGAACTGCAAGCAGCTTAAGCATTTATGCCACCATAAAGGTTTAAAGCAGCTTAAGTCCTTCTTCCGTCTCAGGAACTAAAAATGGCTTAAGTACTTATGCCACCCTAAGGACACGAGGTCAAAAGTGTCCTCTTGACTTGTGCAGCAGGGAGGAGACATCAGTCTCTAGCGGTTGTTTAGCCTGGTTGAGCCTTCAAATGATCTTTAGGAGGGGAAGGACAGACAGGATCTGTACTTATTTTCCAGCAGATAAGAGGAAATTAAAATGCATGCATTGTTCTAGCAGAGAGTCACAGAGGTTGGCCAGAGCCTGATTGCAGTGATTGGAATGTGTTTGAAAAGACTGCTGGGCATTTCACTCCACGGAGATGCAGGGCTTTTTTTTTCCTCCCCACCATGGGATTTCTATTGTCACAGGGTATTTCCTGCCTCACCAGGACCTCTTTTATATCCTGACTTCTTTACAAAGCTTTTGTCTGTCCATCTTGCTGTGGATCATGGAGTTAATCTTTATCGAGATGTTAATGAGATGGCAGGGAGGCCTGCCTGATGTCATCTCGGAGTTGCTTGACTACCTAAAATGGTAGTGAGGAGCAGTGATGAGCCCTGGATTGCATCCCTGGGGAGCAGGGCAAGCGTGGGGACTTGCTTAAGTGCTGCCCTGTCATTTTTCTGAATGCTGATATTCTTTTTACAATCATTGGGGTATCTTGGGAAGCTGTGTGGGTCAAGAACCTCAAAAGTATGCACACCACTCATGAACAAGTGACTACTTTTAGTGGGAATCAAAGACCTAAATACTTCTGTGCATGTGGGCTTTAGCTTTTCTGAAGCCTCAAGTCTCCACCTCTACTATAGCTGTAGTAGCAGATACTATTTCCCAAGGTTTCTTGTTAGGAGGGGTAGAATCACCTAAGTGAGGACAAGGAAGTTTGAATTCTGTTCTGGCAGTTCTGGTGAGGTCTGGTGTACTTCATGCTGTTCTGGTTGAGAAGGTTGAAGTTGTACTAGAGCAGGTGAAGAGGAGGGTTGACTGGGGAGGGATGGACTGACATTGTCCTGGAAGGAACCTGGGAACAAAATGATAGGCAGGACACAGAGACCTCAAACCAAGGCAGGGTAGGAGGGGGAATGAGGGCTTGGTCATCCTAGAGAAGACCAGAAGGAAACAGCTTATTTAATCCAACAAATGAGGCAGAGAAGAGAGTGCTGTCCATCAGCTAGTTGGGATAGGGGAGGGAGAGAAATAGACACCACGCAGGGAAGCAGAGCTGGTTAAGCTGAAGGAGAGTGTTGGCACAAGAACAAATGAATATAAATTGGCTGTGAATAAATTGAAGCTAGAAATGAGTTGCTAACCAGCAGAGGAATGAGTTCCTAGAAGAGCCTTCCACTGGGAGCAGAGGGAGCAGATCACCAATGTACTTAGAAGATGAGGCTTGTTCTGCTTGTGACCAGGATTATGTGTAGCAGCACTTGCCACAGCGAGGGATGGCCTTGGTGACCAGGAACCCTCCTCCTGTTTCTAACCCTACATGGGCTTAAGGACAAATCTACATCCCTTATGCAAAACACATAAATAAGAGTGTTCCCTGCAGGACTTCCAGATGATGGACAGCTAATCCCCATCCAAACCAGCCTCAGAGCTACCCACCCTGTTCCTGATGGACACAATCCCTCCACATTTCCATGGAGCCCATGGACTTCCTCATGCAGCTGTGGGCTGAGCTGTGTTCAGCAGCCATCCCACTGCGATGCTTCTTCCCCATCCACACTTTGTCTGTGACGCAGCAAATGCAGCAGCTCTGCTGGTTTGAGGGCCTGTCTGTGGTAGTACAGTCCAGAGGGAGGTTTGTGCTAGAAGATGGCTTAAATGCTGCTTCTGCTTGATGTCAGGAGTGAGATTTAGTGAGAAGTTCTTTAGCACCTCTTTTTAAAATTTTTAATATGCAGGGAGATAACTGTGGGCAGATAAATGTCAGAAATTGTCATTGTAGAATTGAAATTAAACCAATTTTTGACGATGGTGATTTGCCTTTTACTGTGCCACTGATTTATGACACTACACCAATACACTGTGGTCTCTTCCCAGTTTTCTCCTGGCATAGGCTAGGGCAGTGTGTCTAAGTTAGAAAGCAGAATCAGGAGATTTTCCCAATGTTTTCTGCTTTATCCACCAAATGACACTTTGCTTTCAGATGCAATATCAGCTGCAGGTGACAATCATTCTTTTCCTGTTGTTCCTAACTCATTCCACCGGTAGGAAAAGGCTTTCCTCCTGCTGTTTGGCTACTGTGAGAGCACATTTGGCCTTTGTTTGTGTATTGAATAGCTAATGGGTACCAAGCAATCAGCTAGGATATGCTTAGATAACTCCTTTCTTCTAAAAAAAACATGTGGAGAAAGAAATGGGACACTAAGATTATTGCAGCTCCCATCTCCAGTGTCACCTCACATCACCTGCTACGCTATGGGGTAGCCCATCCAGCATGCATTCATTCTGTGAGGACATGCATGATTTCGGATGTTCCCTTTTTAACTATTATTTCTTACATAAATTAGTATTTATGCCTCCAGGTCACTGCAGGTTGTGCTGCCTGTTACCTCTGGTTTTTGAGCTTCCCCAGTAGTGATGACAGGCCAACTTCAGCCTTGATTTCCATGAGTTTGGTGGCTTTTTTTTTTTGGCTTTGGAAATGAAATCCACCTCAGAGCCAGGGCATTCTGAGACCAAAAATCAGTATTTAGGTCATCTCCCTCTATTCATTTTAGGGTATTTTGGAGCTGAATGATAATAGCAACATTTTTTAAAGAAAAGAAAATGAACCAGGCCAGAGTGAGGTTTGGTAATGAGCATTTGAAGTGGCATGAAAGTGACTGATATTCTGCAAATGACCCCTGTTTAGCAGCTTTTTGGAGCTGTGTGCAATGGGAGATAGCTAGTAGAATTCCAGCTTTTAATGGGGGCTTTTTTTTTTTTTCCCAGGTTAGAAATTCTTAATAATACAGAGCTGGTGCTTCAGAGCCTTATGTTAGCAAACCTGACACTAGGGAGTAATATCACTGGCTTTCATGTGCCTATTTACTGTAATAAGGATTACCAACGTAAGTAAAACTTGCAGGTTTGGGCCTACAAAATTAAAAGAAAAGCCTTTTCACACCCTAAAACTGCATCAAAATTCAATTTCACCAGGAAAAAAAAAATCCTTCTGATCTAGTCCCTGGAATGTGACATTTCATGGGTGTAATAAGGTTACAAACAGATTATAAATTGAAACCCTATAAATCCTTATTGTACTGTACCAAAGCTTCTGCTTTGCATAATACTCTTATTCCTGACTGTTCTTTGTTTTACAAGCTCCAAACTATTCATTCTCTCTCATAATAGAGACCAGGGAGCCAAAAACACCGTGCAAAATCCAAAGGTAATTATCTGAGTCAAAGAACCTGAATGCCAGGGTTCACAAACTTCTGAACTTTTCTAATTGCCGTCGTTGGCACTGTGAGACCTCCCTCTTCCTTTGAAAAAGTTGTAGATATTGCATGTTCTTTCTGCCAGATGAGGAGGATGAAAAGTCCTGGGGTAGATTTAGTTTCTTATTTTATATTTGTAAAGTTCTGCTTACGTGTCCATAGCAGATGAGCGATCAGTTTTCACATCCTAAAGTGAGCGAGTGAGGGCTTTTAAATGTGGCCCTGCATGGTCAGGATTACAAATGCTGTGGATCTCCTTACCTGAGAGCAAAATGTTGGCCAGATGCTTCTGGAATCTTGTCAGGCTTGGTGCCATGAGCACCTCCCTGGGGAGCCTGTGCCAGTGCTCCACCACCCTCTGCCTCAAGAACCTTTTCCTCATGGCCAACCTCACCCTCCCCTGCCACATCTTCCTGCCATGTCCTCTGCTTCTGGCCAGAGAGAAGAGATCAGGACCCACCCCTCCTCTTCCCCTTGGGAGGAAGTTCCAGACCACCATGAGATCTCCTCTCAGTCTCCTCTTCTCCAGGCTGAACAATCCAAGCGACTTCAGCCTCTCCTCATACCCTTCCCCTCTAAACCCTTCACCAGTGTTGTGTCCCTCCTCTGGACACCCTCCATTAGCTTTAGATCCTTTTTTATGCTGCAGGGACAAAGAGCATCCGTGGTGCCTGAGTGTCCACACAGCAGGGAGGTAAAGGCAGATGCTGTTGTGAACTGATGGAACCAGCCTTGAAGTTTTTGTATCAAGTAGAAAGCCTGTGTCACACACTCAGTTTCCATTTCCCACTTGGCCATGTAAGTGTAACCAAAGAACTCAGTCTGTCATGTTTACAGCAAGATTTGGCCAGGAATTACTTTAATGCGTTGAGTTTT
The DNA here is from genome assembly GCA_907165065.1 of Caprimulgus europaeus. Next base: position 4,044,339 of record OU015530.1, read on the forward strand.
GTCCCGTTCATTCCTTCTCGCTCAGGAGAGAGGAGTGCACATTAACCTCACTGTGCTCTTCCCATGCTGTTTCACAGCGCAGGGCATCTCTACACTTCTGGTATGAGTGGTCTGGAGATCTGCACTGGGAACAGGAACCCCTGCAGATTGCATGTTGTACCTTGTCCAGCACATCTGCTCTCTTCATGCTGCTCTGCGCCCCATCACAACTTTTAAAAAATAGCAATAAAGTTTCTGCAAGAGAAGAAGAGCAGTCATCTGTTACAGGCAGGGCACATCTGTTTGCCAGCGAGATGCTGTGTAATTGTGAACATAAGTGATTTTATTTGCTTTTTGGATTTTTTGGGGGGACTTTAGAACAGATCAAGATTATCTTCTTTGTGTTCCAGTACGAACTACTGAGTTCCTGTACCGTTGGCTTATTCTGTGAGCTACTCATGGAGTAGATACAGATTTCATCCCGGTGCTTCGATCAAATATAAGCTCTGGAAGGATTTTTGTCTAGTACCTTAACAGAAATCACCGCATTTGCTGAGAAATGCAGCCATCTAGTGGCACAGCTAGCAAGGAGAAAACACAGCAGTGGGGAAGGAACTCTCTGAGACAGGGTTCCTCCAAGAGAGTCCAGGGGTGTGAGTCAGGTAGCTCCGGCTGAAATTCCAACCTTCATAAACCTTTGGAAGTCAAGTTGTAGGGTGCTTTTGTTGTTCTCTGAAGCTGTGTCTAAAATCCAAACACTTAAACCTTGAAAAAACCAAACTAATCTTGAGGCTGGCCCTGATATGTGAGTTAGAAGTTTTGGTGGACACTTGGTTTAGCAGTTGATTTTTCAGGATGTGTTTTTAAAGGTCTGACTTTGTCAACCTTGTTTGTGTTGAGTGGCACTTAAGTAACGCTTCCCTGATCCGAGAAAGCACTACTCAGTGTGACTCACACAAGTGATGCTGTGCATGAGGTTATCCAGCATCCATTTGACAGCCTGTGTTCCTGATGCCTGATCCAAAGCTTCTTGGCATCAGGAGAAACAAATTCATGGACCTTAGTGGACTTCTAGTGAGATCTATAATTTGGAACCCGTGATTGCTTTGGAGCATAGGAATTCTTTGGAGCATAGAGAATCTTACAACCTGGCCTTCAACACTTCCAGGGAGGAGCAGCCACAGCTTCTCTGGGCAGCCTGGGCCAGTGTCTCACCACCCTCACAGCAAAGAATATCTTCCTCAGATCTCATCTCCATCCCACAGGATCCTGGTTCACACCTGAGCCTCTGGTGCTGTTCTGATGTGAAGTCACAGTAAGGCTGATGACCATGTTCTGTTTCTGTTAAGCTGTTATCTCTCTTCTACCCAAACAGCACATAAACAATGACCATATCCACGGTGAGAAGAAAGAGTTTGTGTGCCGATGGCTGGACTGTTCCCGGGAGCAGAAACCGTTCAAAGCCCAGTACATGCTGGTGGTCCACATGAGGAGACATACAGGGGAAAAGCCACACAAATGCACTGTGAGTAAATGGGGCTGAGCTCCAGGCTGGAACAGGGATGCTGGGGCTCCATTCCCTCATCTCTTGTCCATCAGACAGTTGTTAGAGAGGGGACTACTATGTCTGCTTTGTTATCCAGCTCACCCAGATTACAGGAGCTTTAGGAGAGGAGATTCACTGGATCATTTGGCCCACTTCCTCAAGTTTAAAGTGCAGAGAAGCCCTAAAAGGCATTATGAAATAGAGCTCAGTTTGCTTAATTATTTTAAAGCACTTTCTCTTACAGAGCTGCTATTATTGCTGGCCACCAGCCTCCTCATGACTTTGCAGTGGATTTCTGTCTTAGACAAGCATACAAATGCTGTGGTCTCCTGTAAGATCAGATGTGCATGGTGCTGGAAGCGTTTTAACTTGGGCTGTGATGGAGTTTGTCTGGGTAAAATTAAAATCATAGAATCACAGACTGGTTTGGGTTGGAAGGGACCTTAAAGCTCATCCAGTTCCAAGCCCCCTGCCATCAGCAGGGACACCTTCCACTAGACCAGGTTGCTCAAAGCCTCATCCAACCTGGCCAAGAACACTTCCAGGGAGGAGCAGCCACAGCTTCTCTGGCCAACCTGGCCCAGTGTCTCACCACCCTCACAGCAAAGAATTTCTTCCTCAGATCTCATCTCCATCTCCCCTCTTCCAGTTTTGAGCCATCACCCCTTGTTCTGTCACTGCCTACCCTTGGCCAAAGTCCCTCCCCAGCCTTCCTGCAGCCCCTTCAGGTACTGGGAGGCTGCTAGAAGGTCTCCCCGGAGCCTTCTCTTCTCCAGGCTGAACAACCCCAACTCTCTCAATCTGTCCAACAATCCAGTCCAACAAATCAAAACAAATCCAGCCAATTCAACAAATCAAAACAGAATCACATTGAGCAAGTTTATGAAGGCTTGGAAAGCTTCTAAACTTGTATAGGTCAACTTTTAGCATTTCCTGGAAGCCCAGAGATTAAAATTAATCCAAATTTACTTCTTGTCTGCAGTTTGAAGGTTGTACAAAGGCCTACTCCAGACTAGAAAACTTGAAAACGCACTTGAGATCTCACACTGGAGAGAAACCGTATGTGTGTGAACATGAAGGCTGCAACAAGGCTTTCTCCAACGCGTCTGACAGGGCCAAGCACCAAAATAGGACTCATTCCAATGAGGTAAGGAAGCACAGCTTCAAAAAAATATTGAAATTAAATGTCAAACAGACTTACAATGTGGTCATAGCAATTTATTACAGGGGACAGGTGCAGAAACCTGGAGCAACCAGAAAGGAGTAGAAGTTCTAGGTGGCTCTTGCCAGCACAGTCATTCCCCTGCCATGCAGACCCAGAAAAGCTGTGGGTCTGAGAGGTTTGAAGGAGGGGTCTAATAGAAGTGTGTTATCCAGGGGCAACTCCTGGTTTCCCTGAAATGCTGGGATCATTTTTTCCTCAGGAGCTGGAGGCTCTGGTCCAGCCCCTGGAGTGTGTCCCCTTGCCAGGGTGGGTGGGGACACCTGATGGCTGCCACAGCATCTTGCAGTGTCCTTTTCAGCTGCTGCAGACAGCTACAGAGATGTCTCCAGGGTTTGAAAAATTTCTGTTACCCTGTAAGTTCTGAGTTTTGCCTTTTCCTTCTCTGGGCTATTTCACTCTTTCTTTCCATCCTGAGCAGACCTCCCAGACTAAGGATGCAGTGGAGGGAATTTGGGCTTTCTCCAGCAAACCTGCTGTGGCAGTCACAGCCTTCTCCCAAACTCTCAGCTTAACACCTCTTTATGACTGTGTTTCCCGTTAGAGCTGTGCCTTCTTTCAGGAATCACACCATCTTCATGCCTTGTCCCTGTTTTATTGCCCCATTTCAGGTTACACAGGGAGTCACATCATCTCAACTTCACATCTTGGAGCCTTCTCTCTCTATCTTGACCTGTCCCTGTACTCCTTGCCTCTAGCCTAAACCTAGAAATACTGGAAGGGCAGGACATACCAGCATGGTGACTGTGTAGTGTGGAAACCATAGCAGCTATATCCATTTCCACAAGGCTTGTATCAAGCTGTCTATCACAATTAACAACTGCGCTGAAGCCCAGCAGCAATTTTGTGAGAGCAAAACCAGGACATGTCACCAAGGTAGAAGGAAGTTCACCAAGTCTTGCCAATAGCTGATGGAGTTTTGTTTTTTTTTAATTTGCTGTCTGAACCAATCTTTTGCCTAGTTGATGGGTAAGATCCTCTCAAACTTAAAGACAGGACCCATACTGCCTGTTTTAAGATCATGTCTAACAGGAAGACACCAAGAACAATTTTCTGCTGCACAGCATTTCTGGTAGGAAGAACAAATTAAAAATGTCCCTCACCATTGTTTCACAATGAGACAGGCAGTCTATGCTGATGGAGTGCCATGAATACTGTGGAGAGTGCGGACCCAACTCAGCACTCCCCTACAGTGTCTTGTTGGTTGTAAGTAGGTAACCTACAGACAGATTTCAAAGCAGCTGTCATATCTGGCTGCAAATATGCCTTCCACATGCAGAAGAGAGCTAACTGACTCATACTTCCCCAGCATCTTGGGAAAACCTGCCTCAGTAGCTCAGAATCAACTTTAAATTGCTCATGATTGACATTTTTGCTCCTGTTCATGTCAATGGGAGTTTTTTTTCCGCTGACATCTGTGGAAGCAGGATTGGGCCTTAGATAGCCATGAAGAAGCTACATTTGTCAAAGGCTCCACAGTGCCATGTGTAAGCAGACAGAGAACCCCTTTGAAGAACTCTGCATGAGGATCTCTTTTTTTTTTCTTGAGGGCTAGTATAAATAAGACTTTAAAATAGGAGTTTCTTGAAAACAATTCACTAATAAAAATAAGTGAATGATACTGTGTTTCCTGAGGCAATTAAAGTGTTTAGGAAGGGCTCAACTCTTGTTTCTAATCCTCTCATAATACAAGTACAAAGTCTTTGTTAAATTATAAGACAGTAAATTTACTTTCTTCTACATTGCTTAGTGAACTGAAGAAACTCACAAACAAAGGAAGATGGTTTAAAAAAAAAAGAGTGATTAGTTATGCTCATAGCACTAATAGTACCAGTGCATATATTGCTGCAGCATGAGCATGTTTGTGGTACTGTGTCCTGTGCTTTGACATTATCCTGGTGATCTGACAGAGCAAGGAAAAAAAATGTTTCTTCAGCTAATCCTGCCTGAACAAATGTCCCAACATGTTTTGAAGGGGGTTGTTGAATGTCAAGGAGTAGGTGCTGGGCATTGCAGAAGCAGGGTATCAAACTGCTGAGGGCAATGGATGGGATAGAAAATGAGGCCAGTCTTCATAAAAAGAGTTATAGATCGTACAATGGTCTGGGTTGGAAGGGACATTAAAGTTCATCAACCCCCCTGCCACGAGCCATAAGTTGCCATAGCTCTGTTAACTCTTCTGCTATGACAAGTCAAAGATGCAGCAGTTCATATCATGAGAGGCTCTGCCCTCTGTAACTGTGCAGCATTAATGAGTGCCTTCAAAACCAAGGGGAATTAACAGCTCTGACTGGGTGCAGCCACTGTAGAGACCATAAATTAGATAACAAATTCACTGTGAAAGCGTGTAACTGTAACACCAGCTGTGCTCCAAGGAGCTCTTCAGGAGTTCCACATGGAATTAAACCTAATTTCAGTGTTTTTTCCTATCTTGGCAGAAACCATATGTGTGCAAGATACCGGGCTGCACAAAGCGCTACACCGACCCCAGTTCTCTCCGGAAACACGTGAAGACCGTGCACGGCCCGGAGGCACACGTCACCAAGAAGCAACGGGGAGATATCCACCCGAGACCTCCACCACCCAGGGACCCAGGCAGCCACTCTCAGACCCGGTCACCAGGTCATCAGACTCAGGGTGCAATTGGTGAGCAGAAGGACCTCAGCAACACTACCTCAAAGCGTGAAGAATGCCTCCAAGTGAAAGCGGTCAAGTCAGAGAAACCAATGGTATGCAATACCCCGTGCTGCTCCCTTTGTTCTGTCTCTTCTTGCCACCAGTTAATAACCCCTTTATGAAATGCTCAAGCCTTTAAACACTAGTTCACAAGGTTAGCTTTTGTGAGGTTTTTCTTTTTCGTTTACATTCTAAAATGTTTTTTTTTTAAGCCTAAGAAATAGCAAATAAAAAGATTACATCTAGTCTGTGCAGTAAGGGCACTGTTGGCAACTCTGATAATAATTGTTTCTCTTCAAGCTCCATCTTTTGGAATCTGCATGTTATGAGAAAATCCCAGTTTTTGTTTTTAAAAAGGCTTTTTTTTCCACTCTCCTGTTTACAGAAGTTAAAGACTGTGAATCCTGCAGGTTCAGAACTAAAATGTGAAAAACCCAAGTCAAAAAGATTAAAATTATTATATCAATGATGATAATTTTTGCAGAACCTGGGCAAAAAGTTCAGATTTTAGGGGCTTGAGGTTGTCAGGACAGTGATCAAACTGGAGCAGGATAAATTGACTTCTGTAAACAGCAGGAAGAGATCTTCTGATAACATTTGATCTCTATTGTGATGTGACCTCTTATGTTAATCTGATACTTAATTTAACTTGGCCAAGTTAACCTAATTCTAATTTAACTGAATTGAGCTGAATTAAGAGTCTCTGCAGGTCTTTTCACTGGTTTACCTTAATGTATTGCATTAAACCAGTTTAGACTTGAACATTGAAAGGACTTTATTCCATTTTTTTTAATGTGCTATCTTAAATAAGAAGTTCTTTCATTTCCCTGCATTTCCTGTGCCATCCATCCTCTTCACAAGAGTTAAAACTAGCAAAGGCAGTCAACATCCTCTTCCACATCTGGGTCTACAATTCATCTGGACCCAGCCTTTGGGGACTATAAATCTGAGCCCTCCAAATTCTGCTCATATTTTTAATCAGGCTGCAATTCAAAGTGATTACTCATTGACATACAAGTTACTGCTACGTTGTGCCTAAGGCTCATGCCCAAACTGTGGAGTATCAGCCCTGAATTTAGAAGCTTCCAAGGGTCCAGAGCTAACTCCCACCAAAGTCTAAAGGAGATCCCCTGCTGTCTTTGGTGATAACTACCTTAGATTGCAAAGGAGCAAAACTCAATTCCCTCTTGCTTAGCTGGGTGAATCTGTAGCATTATTGAGGCATGTTGAGAGTGGATGGTTTTAACATGAATAAAATTTGCAGGAGATGCTGATTGCCTGCATAGTATTAAATATTTCTCACTGAAAAATGTCTTCTAAAAACCATTCTGTATTACCTGCTTGTTATTGCTTGTGTGAATTAACAGATATTTTCTGTTTTTCAACTAATCCAATGTCTTTTCTGTCTAATGCTCTTAAATGTCTTGTTCTAACTTCCTAAGGACAGTGGGTAATAAGGTGAGGGCATTTTAACTTTTCTGCTCTTTTTCTTATTGCAACATTATTTATGTCTTCATTTTAGCCTTCTGCCTGTTTTCCAATCATTCCTTTATTTAGTAATGTGCAATCCATCAAACTCATTCCCAAATGTAATGTGCTGTGAGCATTTTGCAACACTCGACATGTGAAAAATCTGGCTTATATTGGTGAAATGTCTTCAGAAATGGCTTTGTACCTTCCCTTCTAGATGAGACATCCATTTCTTTTTCTATATGGCACATCTAGAAATGTATGTTCCTCATAATACAGTTCTTAGTTCTGTAACTTACCTCACTGTGATCTCGACATGTGGCTACAAGAACAGGCTTCTGACCATTATTACTCTTCTATATGGCATGGAGCTACTGAAGCACAAACTCTCTTCTCTACAGTAACTGTTATTTCTGTTTTTGTTACCAAATCTACCAGGGCCAGGATTTGGAAATGAAATTGCTCAGTGTGGCCTCATAAATTCTCAGTATCATTGTTCAAGTTAGAAATAATATAATATTATTACATCTCAGTGGACTTCTCAGGGGCATATGGAGCTACAGTAGTGCCATGACTCTGTGTCTTCATTCACAGAGGTTGAAAGTGAGAGCTGTCACTGCTACCTCAGAAATTTTAGGTAGCATTTGTCGGTAAAACATGCATAAAAATCACAGGCTGGCAGAAAAAATATAATAAAATAACACAACAGAAACCTCAAAAGTGAAATACTTACATGAAACTGTTCTTGGGAGCAAAATGATACTGCATGCCCTGTTGATTTGTGATCACATTGATCCAACCTACAGTGAGATATTACGTCCAGAAGACTTCTGTCTGTCTTGCTGTCTGTTTTGTCTGTCAGTCTCTCTGTCCGAGTGTTTCAGTTTGTCAGATAAATTTTCCCATTTTTTTACAAGAATTTTATGAGTTAAAAAAAATATAAATAAATCAAGCCCATGTTTTCCCCACAGCAAGAATTCTTCTAGTGCAGCAGGGAACACTGGTAAGAAAGCAGATGCTCTTGCAGCCTGTACTCTGTACTTAAATTCTTAAATTCAAAATCTTAAATTCTAATGAAATAAGGATTTGGTTAAGTAAATCATTGCCTCCTTGGTTCAGAGCAGAGGAGGTATAAGTAAGTCAAGTAGAAGAGGAGGTGTAAGTTGGACCCTAGTGCAGCTGGGGTCACAGGACGCTGACAATATGCTACGGTGTTTTTTTGCAGGGCTGCTTTGTCCCTGGTTTATTACATGTTTTATTACATGCCAACATTTCAGGCCAACCACTGCTCGTAACAATGAGCCTTAAGCTTGGAAAATACTTACATTCTTTAGCCACAAGTCTAATTAAAAAAACCCCAAATTCCATTGTTGTTGGAGTCTTGTTTGTTTGTTTGCTTGCTTGCTGCAAGCCTAGCAGTGTCAATTAGACCTGAAGTCTGTTTTTGAAGCTGCAGCTTCAGTTGGGAACAGCACATACCCAAAGTAGAGTATCCATACATACATCCACACAAATGACATGAAGTGTTAGAAGCAATGTTGGGAATAACTGAAATAAATGTCTCCTGTAGATGTAATGTCAGATATATGTGTAGATATGCTATCAGGAAGATATTAAAGTGGGTTTTGGTTGCCTAGAGAAGTTGTGGTTGCCCCCTCCCTGGATGTGGTTAAGGCCAGGTTGGATGAGGCTTTGAGCAACCTGGTCTAGTGGAAGGTGTCCCTGCTGCTGGCAGTGGGGTTGGAACTGGGTGACCTTTAAGGTCCCTCCCAACCCAAACCAATCTGGGATTCTATGATTTTAATCTTGAGTTTTGCAATGACATGCACTGCACCTAAAATCAATATCTAGAAAGGCTCTTAATGAACAATCACTGTCATCATTTACTGCGACACTTTTCTTTACATTTGGTTTTCTTTGGCTCCATTTAGACCCACGTTTGCTGCAAGTGCTCTCGTTAACGTTGTTTGCTGGTTCCTCATGTTCTTTTGTTTTTTCCTTCACTCCAACAGACATCTCAGCCAAGCCCTGGTGGTCAGTCTACATGCAGCAGCGAACAGTCCCCCATCAGCAACTATTCCAACAATGGGATCGAGCTTACTCTGACCGGTGGTGGTAGTGTAGGAGACCTCAGTGTCATCGATGAAACCCCAATCATGGACTCTACCATTTCCACAGCCACCACAGCGCTTGGCTTACAGGCCAGGAGGAATATGACAGGGACCAAATGGATGGAGCAAGTGAAATTAGAAAGGTTGAAACAAGTAAATGGAATGCTTCCAAGACTGAACCCCATTCCACCTTCCAAAGCCCCGACCTTGCCGCCTCTCATAGGAAACGGTGAGACACACATAACAGGAGTGGTAACACTTTTTGACCTTAAATTAGTTGCTTGCTAACTCCATCTGCAACCCTTACAAAAGAGTGGTGCAGCTTCTGAAGCTCAGCAGCCTGAAAATGGTCCGTAAATGGATCACTTTCTGTTCATCCCCTCATTACAAGTCCTGCTACCCACCCTGAGAGCATTCTGATAGTCCCATGTTTTACAGAACAGGGGCCAGCAAGGCAGCCATGCATCATGATGTAAATATTCCCTGCAGTTAAAGGTTTAAACCCAAGATCATCATAATCCTGTCTTGTTTAGAGGCAAGGCAGGTGAAATAAATACCTACCAGTTTATTGTATGGAAGTCTTTTAGATGAGGAGGCATAGATATGTTGGGCTTAAAACTTTCCACACATGGAAGTAATGATACGTACAGATATCCATGAGTGGGAGCAAGGTGAGTTTGTACTCTGAAGATACATATTTTTTGTACAAGGAGCTGCTCATTGCCAAAATATACATCCCTGCTGCCTCTGCATTGCCTACAACATGCCTGGAGGTTCCTGCACTGCGCCCAGCAGTGACAGCCCAGGTTTTCTGAAGGGCTTTCAATCAAAAGAAACTTTGTAAAATTAAGAAATGTATTCTGTTTACTTAAAATCAAAACAAAACAAGGAAACCAGCAAAGATGTTTTGCAGTTGTTAGGAGTTATTTCAAGAATATTTCAAGAAGCCTTAGAAATGACCTTGAATAGCCTCCAGTTTGTATATTTTGCCATTGCATGCAAATGCCTGTTCAGTTATATTTTGCCTATAAAAAGCTCCCTTACGAATGTGTCCTTCTGGCACATCAGTCAGCAAAGCTGCACTGCAGGCTGGAGCACTGCACCAGCTGCTGACAGTTTGTGGCTGTGGCCTATAAATTTTGTGCTGGGATTCACACTGAAATGTTACCCTGGAGTCTCTGAATTAGTTTTTAACCTAAGGACACGGTTTTTATCCCAACTTGTTTCAAGATAGAGCACTGCTGGGATGATGCAGGCTCTTTATAGTCCTCTTCCTTCTTTATGGAGTGTTTTCTGGGTGATGATGCCCTTTGGTTTAACTGTGACTTTTACCTCCAGGTACCCAGTCGAACAGCAGCTGCAGTGTCGGAGGACCCATGACTATTCTGCCGAACAGGAACGAACTTTCAAGTACGGACATCACTGTGTTGAACATGCTGAACAGGAGGGACAGCAACACCAGCACCATCAGTTCAGCCTACCTGAGCAGCCGCAGGTCCTCTGGAATCTCACCTTGCTTCTCCAGCCGGAGGTCCAGCGACGCCTCCCAGGTGGAGGGAAGGCCACAGAACGTGAGTGTTGCGGACTCCTATGACCCCATCTCGACGGATGCTTCCCGGCGCTCCAGTGAAGCGAGCCAGTGTGATGACCTGCCCAGTCTTCTCAGCCTCACCCCGGCCCAGCAATACAGGCTGAAAGCTAAATATGCAGCAGCTACTGGTGGACCCCCACCAACTCCACTGCCTAACATGGAGAGGATGAGCCTCAAAACAAGGATGGCACTCTTGGGTGACTGCAGGGAGTCCGGAGTATCTCCACTGCCTCCAGTGAATGCCCCTCGAAGATGTAGTGATGGTGGGGCAAATGGTTACAGCAGGAGGCATTTTCTGTCTCACGATGCCCTAGGGAACGGGACGAGGAGAGCCAGTGATCCGGTCAGAATGGCCTCCGACAACTCCTCTGTCCCTAGAGTCCAGCGTTTCAACAGTCTTAATAGCTTTAACCCTCCTGCTTTGCCTCCATCCATGGAAAAGCGCAACCTTGTTCTTCAGAACTACACCCGTTCCGAGGGTGGCGTCTTCCGCGGCTTCAGCTCCCCCTGTCCTCCCAGCATCAGCGAGAACGTCACCCTGGAGGCTGCTGCCATGGAAGCGGGTGGCAGTCTGAACGATGAGGATCTCCTGCCAGACGACGTCGTGCAGTATCTGAATTCCCAGAACCAGGGCATGTACGACCACTTGTTGAACAACGTCCTAGACAGCAACAAACTGCATCACAGCTCAGTGTTAGGAAACAACAACCCCAGCAACTTTGACCAAGCCCCTCCACCGAGCAGTCAGCAGGCAGGTTCTGAGGCAAACAAGAGCGACTTGCCCATTCAGTGGAACGAAGTAAGCTCAGGAAGTTCTGACTTATCTCCTTCAAAGCTGAAATGCGGTCAGCGCTCGGCGGTGCAGCAGGCTCGGCCCTTTGGACTGTATAACAACATGATGGTTCAACAGCAGAGCCTGGAGAGAAGCCACATGGCCCAGCAGAACGGCTACCAGAACCTGGTGGAGAACAACAGTTCCTATGGTTTACAGCAAAACACGGTTCTTGGCAGCGGAGCCGGTAATTCTTTCAGCGTGCAGCCCAATAAGCCTTACAGTGAAAGCATCAGCAGGCAAGCCATGATGTCCGGGGCGATGGACAGTTCCTGTGGCATGGCAGTTCCAGGGCAGAAACTGAGAAGCAGCAACGTGTCAGTGAGTGGGAACCAGCAAAATTTCAGCCATCCCATGGCATCCAACGATCAAACCACCAGTGTGGCAAATGGGATGCAGAACAGGAATATGATGGAACAGGAATATTTGCAGAACCAACCCGTCGGAGGAGGCATTCATTACCAGGGAGCCAATCAGTCCGGTCAAATGATGCTAGGGCAGGTTAGTCCTACCTCACAAAGCAGCCTGTATCAAGGGCCGCAGAGCTGCCCACCAGTGTCTCACAGCATTGGTAGCCAGCCTTCAGGTTTGTCAGTGGCCAAAAGTTACCAGCCCTGCTCTAATTACAGCGGCAACAGGCGGCAAAACGTGTTGAGAAACAACCTGGTTCAACAGCAAGGACACGTAGGTGATGGCAGCCAGCCATACAGGGTAAACACCATTAAGATGGAGATGCAAGGTCAGTCACAGCAGTTCTGCTCTAACGTGCAGAATTACTCTGGTCAGTTGTATGACCAAACCACGGGCTTTAGCCACCAAACTATGAAAACAGGTTCTTTCTTCGGTTCGGAAGCTAACTGCCTGCTGCAGGGGACTGCCACTGCCAACTCCTCCGAGCTTCTCTCCCCAGGGGCTAACCAAGTGTCGAGCACAGTTGACAGCATTGACAGCAACAGCCTAGAGGGTGTGCAGATTGATTTCGATGCGATTATAGATGATGGGGATCACGTCAGCTTAATTTCAGGAGCCCTGAGCCCGAATATCATTCCGAATCTCTCCCGCAATTCCTCGCGCCTCACCACTCCCCGAGCGTCTCTTACATTCCCAGCTATGCCCGTAAGCACAACCAACATGGCTATTGGGGACATGAGCTCTTTGTTGACCTCACTTGCAGAAGAAAGCAAGTTTCTTGCTGTTATGCAATAGACATTAAACAAAAACAAAAACAAACAAAAAACAAATGAACAAACCCTTAGGAGATAACAGATGGGAAAAAAAAAAGACTCATATTTTTTAGTTGTGTATGTATTTTAGCAATCTCATCTCACCTAAATGGGATGTGTTTCAAGTATATTCCTTTTATGGAATAAGGACTCTGAAAACCCTAAAGTGTTCTAGGGAGAAACTGTCTTCCATTTCAGTTTTGAATCAGTATTGCTACACCCATTCCCCCCTCCTCTCTCTTCCTTCTCTCTCTCCCCCTTTTTGAATGTCTGTATGCTTCCTTTTTCTTTTTTTTTTTTTAATTGTAAACCAGTGTAAAAGTGTGAAGTGCATGTTTTTGTTTTGTTTTGGGTTTATTGTTTTGGTTGTTTTTTTTTTTTTTAAAGAAAGGTCTGATGAAATGACTTTGCCATTCCTGTTAAATCAAAAAAAAACCCCTAGACCTTGTAAAACTGTTGCAACTTTTCCCCCTAAACATATAGGTCCAGAATAACCAGGCACAGTGTAAGGTGAGCATACAGTGATGAAATCCTCTCTGGATGCGTTGGATACATCACACTGAGGTGGACAACCAGTTTAGAAATGCACTGCCATGGTACCCCCTAGCCTATAGTTTCAGAACCTTTGAGCACAAGAAATTAGGAGGTTCAAGCAAAGAAGAAATGTGAAACCATCAGCCCTTTGATGCCTCACAAATATTCAAGGCTTTATAAACACCCACACAGATACCTGTCACTGCCTCGCACAACGATACTGAGATTCCATTTCAGAGGAAGGAGAGGACCAAAAAGCTCTTCTTAGTCCCCAACTCTCATCTTTTTGCAGTATTTGGTATTTGTTTTTCAACCTTCTTTTTTTTTAAATGACTGGATGGTAGAATTATGGGCATGTTTGGTGGTTGGGGTAGTCTGTAATCCCTTCATTGCCTACCACCTTTTTGGGGAGATGATCAGGTTCTTACAGAGTATTTCATACAATGAAATAACAAAATTGCAGTGTTCCATACTGGGGACTTTTTGTTTTGTTTTTAAATGCAAATTGTTGAGATGTAATTTGCTGAGCCACAGGTTCAACAATTCCTTTGCTGGGAGAACTGTCTTGTACATCCCTTTTAGCACAAACAGCTTCATGGATGGATTGTGTGTTTTAAAATAAGGAAATGCCCATTGCCACAGTTAGGGCTTCAGAAGTGGCATGTAAAACAAGTAGAACATGAATGGCCCAGTTCTCAGCCTAGCCTAATAAAGTGATTGCAAGCAATCTGATAATCTTAAATGTTTTTCCACTGTATCCAGGCTTTACAAAATTAAGACATTTAAACTGACATTAAAAAATAGCAAAAAAACAAGTGGAAGAGCAAGTATGGCTATGTAACTAATCAAGAATACCAACCCAACCTTTCTCTCTTGGTGACACCAACGTGTATTTCATTTCAAAACAAACCAGTGGGTCACTATCCAGGCTCAGTTATACCAATAGAAGTGGGAACTAACACACTGGGGTCGTGAAGCTACTCACTGGTAGAGGTAAATGGCATTTGCTCCATAAGAACAATCTCTTCCAGCAGGGGTTTTTTTTGCTTTGCTGGGCTCTGTGTCTTCACCACTGAACACACAGTGCTCCTGAGTAAGAAACAGGTTGGGATGAAGAATAGTTAGAAGACCAAGGTTGACGTTCACCCACTCCTAGAAGCTGCATGCACGTCCAACCCTTGCAGGCTTCTCAGTTAAATGCCAATAATAAAGTGCTGCTGTGGGATATAATGGTGCAAGCACTTACAGTGATGGATTTGATGTCTGTAAGGAGCTGGTGTCAGAGTAGACACCCTGTGAGATGGGGGAGTGTGGTCAGTTTTGAAATATAGATAAACTTTAGCCCAGTCAAAATTAGAAGTAGCACCAGAAGGTGATGTCTATAGGCTAGAAGGCCACAGCACTCTTTTTTTTTGACCACAAGAAGAAGGTGAAATAGCAGCTGATTCAGGGCATGGCATTTGAGGAATGTGTAGGAATACAACCTCAGTGAAGCTGTCAGATAACATTGATCTATTAACAGCTGTTAGAATCAGAGGAGGAAGCTGTAAATCAGTAGGAAAACATCATAGGAATCCAGTGCTGGGGCCGTATTTGGGCTTATCACACCAAGTGATTTGCACCGTGAGCTGGAATGCCAGAAATCAAGACAAATGTAAATATCTCACAGCTTTTGTCATCGTCCAGCTCCTGTCTTCCTCTGTATCTTCAGCAAACGTTTCCTTGGCTGGGCAGGTCACCAGGGCAGGAGGGATGCTTGGGGGGGCTGCTATGATACAACTCCCACGCCTGCGGAGAAACAGCAGCATATGCATGAGGAAAAGCTGTGCTGGACCCAATCCCTGGCTGTTTATTAAGCCATCAATTACATGTTTATAAACAATTTCAACAGGGAGACTTATGACCAGCTTGGGAGAAAAGCCTTTCATTGTTATAGAGCCAATACATTAAAAAAAACCAAAAACCTAAAACCCAAACTATTTTTTTTAAACCCAATTTTCCAGTTCATAATTGTATTTGCTGGTCCAATTGAAGCTGGGAAGTTATTAACAGATGTGATCCATCAGAGCTTAGAAGGAGCCATTCATATTGCCTGAGGCTAAAAGGAATTGTTTGAGTAGCTAATTTGCCTTCCTGGATTTGACAAACCTTCGTCACTCACTTACCCTTCTTTTGGGCCAACAACGCGTCTTTGCCGAAACCACACGCTCCAGAGCAGCATCCCGTTTTGATTTGGTGAAGTTGAAGAACCAGAGACTCCCCCATGTCCTCGGGGAGTTGGTGCAAATGGTTTATCCTTTTCACCATTAAGTGTGTGTGCCACTGAAGTTCATCAGTCACTTTTCAGCTTTTAGGACCTTCTCACGCCTTTCTGAGCCCGTGAGGGCAGGAACACGTCGTAGCCCAGGTATCTGACGTTCTGGTTTTGTTTTGGTAAGGTAGACTGGGCTCTCTGAGCATGGCACTGTTAGGTTGGCCACCAGCTTTCTGTTCTCAACCTCCTTCTCAAAGTGTGGCAGTGTGGGGAAAGTCTCACCAGCGTGGCTCACATGTTTAATGGCACATTACCCTCTGCTCCTGCTCTTCCCATCACAGAGCCACAGCTGGCTTTTGTGTCGCTGGCGCATCACTTGGCATTGCCATAGCGGTTGGATACCCACCGCTCACCCTAGAGTATTAGAAAATGCCAAAAATATAGTGAATTCCCTATTTTTAAAGCATTGCAGTCTGAATCTAAATCAACTTTTCTTCTAATGGCTCCGCTGGAGTCTTCCAGCTTTGTTTCTGTTGGCCTTGGGCACATCCGCCGCGCTCAGCCCGCGTGAAGGACGCCTGTTTATCCAGGCAGTTGTACTTTCCATGAGTGGGAGTTGTCCATGAGGGTTCATCCATCAGGTACACCTAGGTGGAGGAAAAGTGGTTTTGCAGAGAAGTCAGGGGGCTTCTGGGCAGGGTTTGCTGTTGAGTGCCATGGTCCCCTACAGCCACTTGGCAGAGGATGTGACGCTCTCCTTGGAGAGTGGCCCCAACCCTTCAATGAAATGGCTGGTCAGCTCACCCATGCCTCATCCTTCTGAGCAGCAGTGTTTATATTCTCGCAATGTACGTGCCTTATTTTATGTTGATCCTGTAAAAAAAGAGAGGGACCAAGATGTGTTGCCAAATTTTCCTGATGAGGTTGTACTCACCGTTCAGCTAATAGCACATACCACTGTTCATAGTGTCCAAAACGTCTTGTAAACCTCTGGTATTCACGTGTTCTCGTCCTTGGATTGGTGGAATGTCTCCTATGGAACAGTTACTGTTGTCAGTCCTGCAGATGTGTAAGATAAAAATGTCTTTTTTTTTAATTTCCATTTTTTTTTTTTAAATAAAGCTTGTAATCCTTTTTTTTCAAAAAAAAAGAAAAAAAGAAAAATGTGTAAATACATTTACGTATGGTAGGAATAGTGTTGGGCTGTAACGGGCCTTAGTGGTCTTCATTTGATAAACCTACAGTTAATGATCTGATGTTTCTCGAGCCTTAGGTTGATCTGAAGGGTCTGTAGCACTGTGTACATATAAACTGTACTTCTGCTTTCAGAACCACTTAGCTCTTTTGTAACAAAGAAAAGAAAAAAAAAATGTTTCTTACAATGTCAATAAAAACACAAAAGCCTTTGTACTTAAGTTCTTAGCTTTCAGCTTTTTAAAGATCTCCTTGGGGGAGGGAGTTATTTTTCCCCTTTGGCCAGGGAGCCTGGTTGCAATCAGCGCCGTGTATCGCTTCCACTCATGGTCGCTCCCTTGTCTGTTTCTGCTTCCCAGCCTGTTGCTTCACTCCAGTCACATCTTAAAGAGCAACTGATGGGGAAGCAGAACGGGGCGTTCACCTTCTCCCTACAGAAGGGTGGCCGAGGGGTGCCGGGTGGAGAAATAAATGCAAATGCAGCCCCACACACGTTAAATGTTTGAAAAGAGGGGAGAAATCAAGCTGGGTAGCTGCAAGAGACATCGTTTCAGAGGTCAAAGCCCAGCTACACTGACTCTGGGCTGTTCTATAGACTGGTTTGGGTTGGAAGGGACATACGGGGGCTGTGTTTTCATGCCTCACTTACCAAGGGTCTCTTGCAAAGGCTCGGCCAGCCGTGAAGAAGCGCAGGAAGAAGGAGGAGGACAAGCTGTTCTGGTTGGGTTAGTCTGAAGGTGCCCACTCTGGTGGGTTATTGCACGAGCTGCAGAAGAACTAGATGCAGTCATCTTCCAAGCTGGACATAGGTATTGGATGTTCCTGTTGAGTATAGCAATGATGGGCCATGTCGTTAGTTTGGCAAACAGTCACAGAACTGTTTAGTTTTAAGCTGTTCTCATTTCAAGACCACTTGTTTTCACCACTCGTACCTCAGCAAGACCCAGACCTCTCTGTTCAGCTGTAAGAGCTCAGCTTCTGCCTTCTGCCTCAGCTTCCTTCCTTGGCCAAAACAGGTGAGCCATTTCCGAGGCTAAGGAAAGACCTTACATTGTTATTCGCTGATCCCAACTTCATGGCTTCATGGTGGCCATGTTGCCTTATCTCCTGTGCTTTGTGCAAACCCAAATCATAGAATCATCTTGGTAGGAAAAGACCTTTAAGATCATTGAATCCAACCTATCATAAACCTCAGACCTTAGCCACAGCATTTGCAGAGGTGAGCACTGGTGGGCAAAGGGTTAGGGCTGCAGGGCATATTTCTGGTCCTCCAGCCTGGTTTGAGACCAGGCAGATGAAGAGCTGCATGTGCCAAGCTGCAGCCGGGGGCAGGAGGACCTGTGTTTCCATGTGGTGAAACTCAAAACTAAAGCCAAGTCCTCAGGAAAACAAAATAGCAGGGCAGTTATGGTTTGTACCATCCAAAATGAGCAGATGCTGTTGACCTTTAGTCTGTGCTTTAGTGCCAAGGCTATAAATGAATTAATTGAAGTCATTAAATTGGTTTCTTACTTCAGAAGGGCATGTACCCAAGAGCACTCCAATTTGCAAAGCCTGAAAGAAAATACAAGAGAGATAGACAGTGCTGATCAGCGAGGCAGGAGAAAACCCACCCACACCCCCTCACTATCCTAAACAGGGGATGTGACCTTACTACATCCAAAGGGCAACACAAAAATAATAGTCATGGAATGGTTTGGGTTGGAAGGGACCCTCAAAGGACATCTAGTCCAACCCCACTGCAGTGAGCAGGGACATCTTTAGTAGAGCAGGTTGCTCAGAGCCCCATCAAGCCCATCACCAAAAACACTGAGGCCAGACCTGTCTGGGGTGCCAGGGGAGCTGTGGGGGAAGAGCAGGCAGCATGGACCCAAGGTGCTGATGGAGTTACCAGGCTGGCTGGATGTAAGCAAAGGCACTGGAGGACAGCCCAATGTCTTTTTCTTTTTTTCCCCTTTTTTTTCCCCCCCCTTTCCCAATTTTTGTGGGCTCAACTGTGCAATCTTGAGACTGGGGTTTTTTTGAGAGAGAGGGTAATGGGAAGGAGACGACGTGTTCTCTGCAGGCTGAAACACAAGCTATTTGTGTTAGCAACCCGGCTTTGTTACATGATTAGTGCAATGGGAGCCCCTAGGCACCACTTCCCAGTACAAACAACTCATATTAATAACTCATGCTAAACTCGCCTGCTATTTAACAACCTGGGCCTCATTCCACCCCGAGAAGCACATAACCTCTTTGTGCTTCCACCCATCGTGTTCCCACCGTCTCCGCCTGCCTTCCCCTGCCAGCTTCAGACTGGCCCCGCGCATTTCCCAGGGAAAAAGGAGTGGGTTTGGGCAAGGAAGAGAGCAGAACTGATGGTGTTTAACAGGAATCCCTCCACCCTTTGTCTGAGCGCCTATCTCCTCACCTGTCCTCCTCGCAGGGCACAGCCACTCCATCTGCTCATAGCTGCCATGTCTTGCAATCACAAACTGGTTTGGGTTGGGAGGGAACTTAAAGCTCATCCAGTTCCAACCCCCCCGCCATCAGCAGGGACACCTTCCACTAGACCAGGTTGCTCAAAGCCTCATCCAGCCTGGCCTTATTTCATCTCTCGCCAGGGAAGCAGCAACCCTCCCTCCAAGCTGTCCTGGCTGGCTGAGACGTGATAGACCAACACCATTACTCATGGGTGGGAGGTCTACGTGAGTCACGCTTCCCTTCCCAGCCACGCGCGTGGGGCGGCTGCGGCGGGAGAGCGAGCGGGCTGGACCACATCTCCTCACATGGCTCAGCACAGCCAAGCATGGCGATGGCACAGTTGGGAGTGAGAAGCAGTGGGTAGCTCAGATGGTGATGAACCATCAACAGGAACATTTCCCAGGGGTTGGCTGAGCTGCTCCAGCCTTTGCCAGCAGCACCAGGATGGCTGTCAGGTCTGCGAGGCGGTCTCCAAGCCACCCTGCTCTGCAGAAAAACATTACTAATGTTCCCACGACTAGAGCAAGACAGAAGAGACAAATAACTTGGGCAGCAAGATGAAACAGTGGCAAAAATCTGGAAGACAGAGGAAGAGAGAGAGGAAAAAAAAACCCACAAGACAAACAAACAAAAAAACCTAACAAGAGGGTGGAAATCTTTATAATGACAGAGAGATCCCCAGATGGGTAGGAACCGAGAAAAGGTCACAGACAGAAATAGCACCAGTTAGTAGAGATGAACAACCCCACTCATGCTGTACCTGAGCATCCTCCACTGTCCTCAGCCCCACGCTGCCAGCCCCATCCCAGCAGGGAGGAGTGGGAGCAGGGAGCTGCTCAGACTGGGATGCACAGATGTACTGAAGTTCCTACAGCAACCCTTAGTGAAAAACCCAAAGTGGAGGCACCTGTGGGGCTGTGCAGAGAAAGGGTTGTGGCTCCAGGGAGCATCTCCTGAGGGAGGACAGTGGGAAATGTGTGCTTCCCTCTCCTGAGCATTGCTCCTGCTGCACCTTTGCTGCTGGAAGACTTCCTGTGTCCATGAAATGAGCAGCCAGCCCTCCCAAGCCATAGGGAAAAACTCAATTTGCCTACTTTGCCTTGAGGTAGTTTTGCTTTGAAGACCTACAGCCCATCCTACAGTGCCAAAGGGTCATGGCAATGTTTTCACTGGCCCAATTCTTTATCTGCCTAGAAGGCTTTTGCTGGGAAAGAGCAGATCTCTCTCCTTCCTGGCATTGCTGACCACTTCAGCCCCCAGTCTGTTGCTTCCAGTAAACTCCTCAGACTTTGGCTGTGGGATCCCACACTATAGCATTTCTAGAAAATGGCTTTTCAGATGGTGCTTCAAAGGAAAATAAATGATCAGAGCCATCCCCATCCCTGTCCCTATCTCCATCCCCATCCGCAGAAGGTGAAGTTGAGCTCTCACCAGAGGGTTACAGAAGTAAAAGAAGGATTAAAAAAAAATCCACCTTATACCTTGTGTGAAAGCAGTTATCAGGCACTGAGCCCTCAGAGCTGTGGAGCTCAGTGGCAAGCAGTTACCACTCAGAAGCTCCCCAGATGTGGCTGCACATCAGGCTCTTGCTTGCCTAAGCTGGAAGCCTCCTCACCTGCACTGTGTCCCTTGCATTCATCATTACCTGGTGCACAGCATCAGAGGGAGGAGGTCCCAGTGACCATGAGGAGGTGAGGGGCTGGTGCAGCAGATGGAGGTCTGCAGGCCATAGTACATGTCAAAGCATGGTGATCAGGGTTGGTTCCTTTCCAGCAGCAGTAAATATTGAGCTCTCCTTTGCAGCCACAGCAGGAGAAGCAGCCTGTCCGGTCCCCCAGGGCTGTTCTCTCCTCATCACATCACCCTTGGAGCAGACAAGTCCCAGCCAGCAAGTGCTGTCTCCATTAGTGGAGACACATCATGCCATGTTTGTTTCTTTTGTTGCTAAACTCAAGGAATTCATGTCACTTTGAAGTCAGTGGTACAGCTCTCACATCTGCCCTGCATCCGGTCCCTTTCCAAGCTTGGATGCCTCTCCCTGCCCTTTCCTCCTCTTCTCAAGGCTGGGCTATGGCATAGGAGAAAAGCAACAACCCTGCCTCTTTTTTCCTCTCCTTGGCTGGTCCCTTGCAGATTGCTGCTGCTTTCTCCCAGTTGTAGAAAACCCTTGGAGCTGCACAAAGGTGAGCTGCACTGTCAGGGAGCAGCAGTGCCTCCCTGAGCTCTGTGGAGTGCAGACTTGAACCAGGGTACCACTTCTTACCTCCCTTCATGGCCTGAAACAGCTTGGGCTTCAATCAGTTCTTCACCTGAGCTCTGCTTGGCATAGGCAGCCAGGAAGTGCCTAGCTCTGGTTAATCATCTGGAGTGCCAGCAGAGAAAGAGAAGGTTGGATCATCAGCCAGCAAAACACAATAAAAAAAACCCAACAACCTCCCTGCTCACCCTGAAGGCAGGGGCTCTTTTGAGAGGTGAGAAGTGATGGTGTTCTTCCCCTGCCCCACCCCAACCACCTGATCTTTATTTCCCATAACCCTATCAAGTGATAACAAACCACCTGTGGTGACCATCATGGATACTATCTGGTTGTGATGATAGCTGCATCCAGCTTGAGGAGATGGATAACAACACCATAGCCAAAGGCTATCTTGGGCAACTTGCTCTATCAGTGGAGGGCTTGCTGAGCATGCACCAACTGAAATACAGCTAGTATGCAAATATGACTAGAGGTCAATCATCTTACTCCATAAAAGATCTGAGAAGGAGTTTAGAGAGCATGGGGGTCCTTTGTGAAACCTTGTGACTCAACGGGAGGGTCTTCCTGACAGTTGTGTCTGACCCTGTCCTCTGTGCAGTAAATAATAAAGTGAACCTTGCCATCAAATCTTGTTAAATGAATGTTGCATTAACCTTTGAACTTTGTTAATTTCCCATTTTATATTAATAAATATATTATTAGATTATATAAAAATATAATATATTCTAATATATAAAATATAATTATATTATTATATTATAGAAAATATAATATATTATAATAATATAACTTATATTATTATAATTATTATATTATCAGAGTGAAGTGCATAACTCACTCTGACTCTACCTGTGACAAATGTCCACTTTGCCTGGGATCTGCAATCTCAGCCTTTGCATCTTCTGTTTGAAAGACAACTGGGGTCTGGGGTCACCTGCTGCAGCTCAGCTCTGCCTTCAGCAGCTCCTCTAGTTCCAGCCACTTGTGTGCAAGCCCTCTCTGCACAAGCATCACTCAGAATCACTGCTGCAAAGGACCTCACTTTGCAGAAAACCTGGGAAATTACAAAAAATCTCCTTGTGCTTTTCATTGTGGAGGAGCTGCTGGTCACAAACAAAAGATCTACAGTCCGGAAGCTTGGAGTGAAGGCTTTGATTTATCCAGTTAAATATGAGCACTGCTGAACTCGATCCTCCTTTCTTTGTGTATGTTCTCAAAGTATTTTCCTTCAGGGGAGCAGGCTGCAGCGTGACAGGCTCTCTTCTCCCTGCTCCTACACCAGGCAATGAGTTTTATATCAGCATTGTCCTGATAGCTTTAGGGTTTCCATCAATTTTGGGTGCAAATTTCCTTGCTTTAAAAGAGACATGCATGGGCACATGAACATCAGGCCATCTGTGGCTGGCCTTCTGCTAAACTTAAAAATGGAGAACCTCAAAAACCCAACTGCTGTTCCCAGGGTGCCCTAGAGAGTGACATTGCTTAGATTGACTGGTGCCACTGTGGTGCGTTTGCTGAGCGTGAGTATTTGGTCAAAGTCTTTCTGCTGGTAAATGCTGGTCCACTGCAAGGAAAGCATCAGATTTAGAGGAAGAAAAAACAAAGCAAAAAGGCAGCATTTAGTAATTTTAGAGCCACCACATGCGCTCAGCCCAGTTTCAAATCGGTGATATCTTTGATGGCTGCAGCCTCATATGTTGTCCTCAGGGCTGTGGCAGCTGGCCACCAGGGCCAGGTCTTCCTCCTCCACTCAGGGACCATTTCATGCTTTTTGCAATACAAGAGGGCTCCAAAAAGCAGGTCTGAGACCCTCAGGAGGTGAGTACCACAGCTGCCTCACCACTACTGGTGCCAGCACAGCTGGACCTCGGCTCCTGGCTTTTGGGTCCTTCCCCAGGTAGCACATCCAGGGCAGGGATCTGCCCCATGTCACCCTGCTCCCAGGGGCTGGAAAACCCCAGCTCCAGGTTAGGGCAGGGCAGGAACGAAAGGAAAACCCTTCCTGAATGGCGAAAGTGAAACGATGAGCCAGCTGCCTCCCAGGAAAATCCCCCAGCCATCGTGTGGGTGATGTGACAACACATGTGTCCCCATGACTGCCAGGAAGCCGAGGCCCCACCATCATCCCCTACAGCCATCAGGGGAGGGCTGGGGTGCCTGGTTCACGCTGCGGTGCCGCGTCTCGCTCAGTGTGACACACACATCTCCACTGCACATTGTCTTTCTGTCTTTTCAATGCATCCCCTTCCAGTTGTTGCTGCTCACCTCCGAGGGCTCAGCAGTGACCCTAGCACCTCCCCTAAATGCGTGCCAACCCCCTGGGCCACGGCGATGCGAAGCAGAGGGGAAAGAGCCATTTTTGAGCGGGCTGTCCCGAGCCTGCATCAGCAGTTCAGTGCTGCCACGCTGTGGGAGTCCCGGCTCACTGTGCGGTGCTGTCCCGGCTGCCGACCTGGGCATCCCGCTCCCGTTGCTCCCAGTGTGAAGTGACATCCTGAATTAACTGCCTGGGGCTGTCATGAAGGGTACTGATGGGCCAGCTAATAAGGAAGGAGGCTGGAGAGGTCTCAGCCCTGGGAACATGTGGCTGGAACCTTGCCAGGTGACGGGTCTCCTCCACAGGCTACAGAAAAAAATTCACCAGTATGCAGCCATACAATTAATCCAGTTTTCCAACCATTCTTAAAATACTCATTTTTGTTTTATCATAAAACACTGCCAGAGGTTTTGAAAAAAATTGTAAATATAGTCCCAATCACTGAAGGCAATGAAACGTGGCTGATGATGTTGTGAAGAATAGCAAGAACTGAAGGACCAACAGAGACCGATGTTTCTGAACAGATTTCTTCGGAACTGAACACATGGAAAGAGTTTAGTAACATCACCAGGAGTTTAAACAGAGAGACAAGTTTTCCCAGGGGTTCCTTTTTTCCACCACCCCCTCCCCATCCCCACTGCTGCTCTGCACCCAGAGCTGGGCTGGACACTTATTGGAAAAGCACGGTTTTGAGCTGATAGTGAGCAGGGCTCAGAGAAACCATCTGCCCAACACCCACATCAACCCTGGCTGCCACCTCTCCCAGCTGCGTGGGAAGCACTGGTGCTGGGGGAGGGTCTTATGTGGACCTGATGGGGTGATGGGAGAAAGAAGGAGCTGGAAAACTACGGCCCTGTTCATGCCCTGCCAACCCCATGCAAAGCTCTGGTGATGTGAGCTTACATGATGGTCTGATGGGTTTGGTTAAAAGGTCCCAGCCTGACAAAAAAGTGTCTGAATGAAATGCAAAAGAAAACATGGAGTTGAGCAGAGTTAAAGCCAAAGGGCCCCTGTGTCAGCAGGGAGAAGGGGATCCCATGCCTCAAACTTTTGAGGTGGATGAGACTTTGCTTCAGCAAGGTCTACCCACCCAGCCCCTCTTGTACAGGCAAAGGGTTTCCAGCTGCCCTGCTCTGCTGCAAAGCAACACCAAGACATGACACAAGCGGACAATGAGCAGGGTAACGGGGCTCTGCAGCTGTAGGGCCAAGGAGCATATGTCCAGGAGCTTGCTGGGTGCAGAGCAAAAGAAAGAAGGGGGGGAGCTGGAAACACATTTGCCTTTCTGGATGGGAAAACACTGACACCCTTTGATTCTTGTTTTGACTCATTGAAGCCTGGAACTACAAGAAGCCAGCCTGGTAAGTAGGAATTGCAGCTGCTAAAGTTTTTCCCTCACTCTCCTCCCTCATAATTTCACCCGTGTTGTTCCTCATTCACCCCATGACAAATGAAAGTCCAGTCTCCGTGTCCTCTCTTACAGTCATGAATCAAACGCATCGACAATAAAGTTCTATCATCAGAGCTGTGTTATGATCTTTGCTTCTCCCTGTGCATTTCCTACTGAAATTAAAACAACCCACTAGGTCATCTTTTCACGGGAGGTGAAATACGATTTTATACGCGTTGCAAAGTCACACCGAGGTGCGTTGTGAAGAGCGGCGGAGCACACGCTATTTCTTATAGCCTAACAAAGGAGCCTTTATTTAATAATGAACTATTACACCACAGGACAAAGATTTGCTTTGTTCAGTGACTAAAAATTGTTTGCAGATTTTTCTAGCCACCGGGAGTTGACAGTTCACTTAGGAAATCCATTCTTAAAGCGAGAGTACCTACACGCCTGCTTGGCACTCGCAGCACTGCAAGCCCAGAGCTGCACGGGGTCCAGTCCATCTCTCTTCTTCAGCAGACTGAAATAGTGAACATATATCCGTTTCTGGATATATTTCTCAGTGGAGGAAGCAGATCCATGGTTTCAGCTGTTGCTCTTCATCCCCTTCAGGAAAGCATCAAGCATCTTAGCCAAACGGCTGGAAGCAAGAGGATGCACCTTGGAGGAAATTCATACAGGCTGGTCAACTCAGTGTGAGGCAAACACACAGTTCAGGTGCCACAGAGGGCTGAGCTGTGTGGGGTTGACCATAATAAAACCATTTTGTGGTATGGATGATCTAAAGAAAGGTGTACAACACTGCAGTGAGCCAGCAGCCCGAGGAGGACTGTCCACCCCATCAGAGCTAGGCACGGGTGGGACAGAGCTGTGATTTTCTCCCCTCCTAATTCCCTCCCCTATTCCTATTAACAGGCATAGGCACCAATCCAGCCATGGGGTGCAGGCACACAGGGTTCCTGGGAATCCCACTCCAAGCACTTACACCTCTGGCAAGGGAGGTGATGATGTGGGACAGCTTGTTCCGATCATCCAGCACAGGTCAGATTGTGCCGCTTGGCTCCAACACACAAATCCCACAGCCAAGGTGTTAATGAATGAGGAGCAAAGACGTTATTTTCCGGACAGGGACTGTGCCAGGAGGAAGGGAACAAGAACCGGCTTCCCTGGGGGCTGTATCTCGATACTGGTGACTGACAGCCACCCCACCCCAGGGGTAATGCAATTACCAGGCTGTTTTCTCATCCTACACCTTTAACCATTTTGTTTGTCCCAGGGAGCTTCTTGTAGCAGGGTGAAGGAGCAGGAACGTGCTTGGCTCTTTAATTCCAAGTGAGGGCACTTAATGAACATACCTCTGCTCACCTCCCAGCTGGCTTTCCCAGACATATCCAAGCACAGAGCAAGGAGCTGCCTTGATACTGAAACCTCCAGCAGGTTTAAAGGCACCAGGACCCCACATCTACCTAACAGCTAGAGAAAGGAGATCTCTGAATCAAAGTGCCTGCACAAAAATGTCCTTCAGCGTGCTGCTGAGGCTGAGGAACCCCAAGTCCTGAGTTCAGGAGAGGTCCTATGTTCCCACATCAGCTTCTGAGGACTTCTACTCCTTAGGTCTTTTCAAAATATATCATATGCATGTGCAAACACAGATAAATATATATATATACACACGTGTATACACAGGCAGAGGTTTTTTGGTTTGTTTGTCTGATTTTAAGCAAATTAACTGATTTTTTCTGGGAGGGAAACTAAAAACCTTTATGTCAGTCAACAATCTACAGTGAGGAGTTGGAAATTTGGCACTTGGCCCACGTGTTATAGCTTCTGGTGCCACCGAGCAGAACCAGTTGCAGTGGATCTGAAAAAGTCTCATCTCTGCTGTGTGCCCCAATTTGTCCTGCCAGGCTCTGCTGTAATTTCTGCATGTGTCACCTCTGGAGAACACAAGGAGAGTGTCAGTAAAGGGGCTTGTCATGTACTGGGACACAGGGGCAAGAAACTTGCCAAATGCATTGGCCCATGACATCACTTGAGCTTTTGTTTGTCTCTCAATGGTGAGAAAGGAAAAGCAAAAAAAAGTGGGGGAGGAATTTGACTTGGAGCAGCTCCCTCTAACCATTTATTTACCTTGTGTGCATGCTTCATGCTCTTACTCATGGGTTATAGTCATGGGTGCACATAAGGTCTTGAGAGTCCTCAGCAGTAATCCCTCGACAGAGGAGCTGGCTCATGGCGCGCTCAAAGCATTTTTGCTTCATTACTTTTCTCATCAGATAACAACGTAAAGTAACATCATTGGTGCTTCTGGCAACTGCTGCACTTCCTTTCCCCACACGTAGCATGGGAAATGCTCCTCTGTTTCAACACACAGCTCAGTGCTGGGCCAGGCAGCTGGACAGGGGACATGGGCAGAGCTGAGCCGTCATGAGCACAGACAGCCAACGTCCCACTGGAAGACGCCCAAGTGTCCATGGCACTTGGAAGTGCCCTAGCCTCACAGCTCCACCATCAATGGTGAACATTCTCTGCTCCAGGCCTGCCTGGGGGTGTGAGCACTCAACTGCACCTCGATGTGAAGATGGACATGCTGTATTGAAGTCTGGAAAGGAGAGGTGGGAAGGAAAGAGAAGCCGGGAGAGGGGAGGTAACTGGTCACACAGCTAGTTGCAATGGTGTCAGGAAGGCAGTAACTCCAGCCTGCAAACAGAAAAACCTGCTCTGGTTCAAAACAAACATAGTCTTGGCACCAGGGTGACATCCCACAGTGACTTTTACAGGCATTTTTCTCAGGCCATTTCCTTTCCAGCACTGTGCTCCTTGCCTCCTCTCCCATGGTGAAACCAGCTCTGAGTCAACGTACCCCACTCTGCTGTGGTGTCTCGGAGTTTGCTGGCAATGCCCTCAACCACAGCTTGGCCCTTCGGTCCCAGATCAGATCATTTGGTTTAAACACCAGATAAAGGATGGGCTTCATCTAACTTTACAGACCTACACTTGGCGTCTTTGTTGCAGCTCCTTTTACAAGCAAAGAAGAGAAATGGGCAAGATTCGCCTGACCTGTTTTAGACACTGACCTGGGGAGGGGATGACTCATAGCTGTGCCTATATTTCCCCATGTTCTCCTCCATAAAGAGAGCCTAGCGTGACTAGCTCACACGGAGACATCTATGTTTAGTCAGATGAATCCCACCCAAAGCGACTGCAGCTGCTGGAGGAACATGAGCTTTCTCATAATCGCTTCCCTTCCCCATAGTTTTGGGGCAGAGAGAATTACTTGAGCTGATGAGTCCTTGAAGGATTCCTCAAAAATTGCATAAAATCTGCTCGGAAGGATGTGTGTGTCTGCTTGCATCAGGCCTAAGCATGGTCCAGTGGGCTCTGGAGGTCCCAGGCAATAGGGCATTCAGAGGGCAACCACGTTACCATGCAGTCTGCTAGCCGGCAGCCTGCAAATGGAAAAAGCAAAGACAGCAACAGAAGGAGCATCCAAGACATCTCCTGGGTTTGGACAGCTACTAAGTTGGCCACATCCCAAGAGAAACAACTTCCGCTCCGTCCCCTGGCTCCTACCCTTACCTCCGCCTTCCTCCTTTCCCTCTGCTTTCTTCAGTCATTTCCCTCCTGAATAGAAACTTTTGGGAGGCTTATTTCCTTGCACCTGTTTCAGCTGTGATGTAACTGTGGTAATAACTCAACCACTGTTGGATGGAAGGTTGAAGTTATTTCTTGGTTTCTTTTTTTTTAAAAAAAAATTATTATTTTATTGTATTATGGTTATATTTAGAGATGGGCCCAGATCAGAGCTGTGCAAGAGGAGCACTCCCACGGTTTGGGAAGGTCTGGAGTGGGAGTCAAACCCTGACCTTTCTCTTGCTCCAAAACCCAAGGTCCAAAGCTGGAAAAGTTCAAATAGAAGTTGTAGATCAAATTCTGTAGATGAGGCCAGTCTGTGGTTGTGGTGGGACAAAGCAATGTGCAAAGACTTAAATTCTGCCATAGCATGAAATAATTTTCTGTGCTCCTTGATGGGAAAGAAGGTCATTAAGGAAGGTTGGGAAAGCCAGCTGCTGCCTTGCCTTCCAGAAGTAGTAAATGAGGCAACACAGAGTTGAATGTTAATGGCAATAATGTAGGACTCTGTCTCAGGAGTATTGCCTAGGTGGCCTCAGTCCCTCTCTGCATATTTTAAGATCTCATGTCCTTTAGTTGCAGAGAAAAACACATTTTTGGACCTGCTGTTTGATATGACTACATGCTTTCTGCAAAGTCTGAACGTTTTGACCTCCCAGCTCTCAGAGTTGAGGACAAGCCTGTCATGACCAACTGATAGGAGCTCCTGTGCTGCACAGGCTGGTCAGCAATGCCCATACTGAGCTTGAAGGCTTCAGCTAGACTAAGGCAGCACAGTCCTCTGAAAGTGAAGATGCTCCGTCCCACAGGTGAAGACCAGAAGAAACCAAAGCAAGGAACTGTCTCTTGCAATGCGTCCCGGTGATTTCGGCAGGTGATTCAGAGCTGCAGGGCAGTGCAGGCTTCCCCTGAGCTCACCTCAAGGACTCACCTCCTCAGAGAGGTGGCAGTCACAGGCAGGACCACAGGCAAGTCCTGGGTACAGATGTACTGCTCCAGCTCACACCTTCCAAAGCATTTACCCCACCTATCTCCAATGCTTCAGAAGGAGGTGAAGAAAAGCCAGTGATACCCTACAACACACTGCCTCTTGTACTGGAGAAGAAAAGTCTCTGGCCTGTTGTGGCCCAAAACCTTAAAGCTGAAGGCTGGGCACTGGCAATGTCTCAATGAGGAAATTGAGGGAAATGCAGATTATTCAATTTTATTTTTTTTCCACCACCATGACAGAAAGAGACAGGAATGAGAACTCAGAGATGACAATCCCAACTAGGCTTTACATGCTCATGCTGGTGAGTTTCTCTCCTACGGTGGGCTCAGGCATGTCTGTTAAAGTCACCCCCTGAGGTGGTTTTATCTCCTGCCTGGCCACCTTTAGGAAGCCAGGTCTCATGTCACAGCTGAATCAGAGCAACTTTGGTGTCCCCTCACTGCAATGCTGTGAGCCAGTGTCACACAGACATACCAAACCTTGCCTTTGAAAAGTGGACTGGCTTGCACACTTTAACCTTTACATGACAAAAAGGCTTTTATTTTCCCAGCCACCATATCAGTGGTCCTCCCCAGTGTTTCCATGTTCTCACTAAGATCTGGACACCTGATGAGACCACTGCCTGGTGCTGCAGTCCAGGGATGCTCACTCCTGCTGGTGCTTCTGCCATCTCCGAGTCCTATTATTTGTTTCTCAGTTCCCAGAGTCAGCTGAGCCCTCTTAGCCCCATTGAACCAGCAGCTATTGTGGAGGTAGTTACCACAATGACCTCATAATCCTATTTTCCAAGGCAGAATCTCCTGCCCTGTAGGTACTGCCTGAGCTCTTTGTTCCCAGATGTATTACTTTTCATTTAGCTAAATTAAAACACATTTTCTTGGATTGTGACCATTCAGCCAGGCAATTCCGATCCCTCTGTAACAGTAAACGATCCTCACCATTATTTACTGGGCTGCAGGTGGACAGGCTGAAACACTAGCTCTAGATAGGCTGCCCCCATTCAGCTCCATGGACTGCTGATGCTGTACAATCATGACAACTATTTCGGTGTCTGGGGACAAGATTATTTCATAGTTGACCCTTTCAGTTGAAATATTCAGCTCTTCTGAGATTTGGGAGCACATTTGGGATCACTGAAGGAGTAGCATCCTTTTTCTCCACAGCCTGTCTCATCGCTGCATGATAACAACCCCTCACTGCCTCCCCCTCTCCATTTCCTCTGTATGTGGAAAGTCACAGATAAGAAAGAGAGAGAGAAGGGAAACAGATTTACTTCATTAGTTTATGCTTCGAGTCATGCAGTGACAGAGCTGCTGAACTGACATCAACCCTTTCCCTGTCCACCCCGCCGCAGCTGCATCCTACCCTGAGCCACGTCATGGGGAAACTGAGGCACAGGAAAGATGAAAAATCAAACTGTTGCCTTCCATGCTAACACACACCAACTGCTGCAGGGAGGTTTCCTTTGCAGTGTAGCAGCTCTTGGTACAACATAGGCAGGTAGAGGTCTGGAAGGCTCTCCGTGGCAATTTTAATGACCTAAAGCAATTACAGACAAATTACGTACATTTATTGGATAAATATTTTTTTTTTGGACCACACTCTATATCCACAGCATATCCAATATGACAACAAGATAAATATTTTTCCCATGCAGTTCCAGTAAGGTCAGTAAACTTACTGTAAGAATGAGTTTGACTTCATGTGGGGCAGAGCTACCCTGCAAAGCCACTCCTGCTAACAGCCCGGGCTCCAGCGTGCAGGCACACCAGCTCTCTTACCCTCCCTGTGCTGCATTGCCATCTGCTGAAGAACTGACAAGGCTTTTCAGATCTTCTCCTGGGTTATGGCAAGGAGGAGCTGTACTAACCAGAACACTAAAACAAACCTAAGTGATCAGCCAAAGGTCAGATCCCATTCCTGTTCCCGGGGTAGGATGAACCCCCAGGTCAGGGAACTCGCTCTCTGTGTGTGTGTGACAGCACATTAAGCAATTTTTTCCAGGAAAATCGTTCTGCTATGACCACATCTAAACCGTAGCGTCAGCGAGAACCACGTCGCCTTGTAGAGCGGGCTTTGAGAACAGACCACACTGCCTTCGCTGGGCTGCAGAGATGCATCAGAAACGTGGTGTGTGTGGCTTACCACCTAGTCTCTTATCCCATCGTTGATTGAATCAGAGGCTGGTGTCATCAGAGCACATGCTGCAAAGGCCACACACACACACACACACACACGTACCTTTCTTGTGCACGTTGCCTAAATCCCATTGATCAATGACTTCCTGCAGGGTTACTGGAATGCTGTGGGAAGAGGCACATAAAATTCCCTGCTCTCATTTAGCCCTTCTGTCAAAGCTAGAGAAGTCCTGGCCCAGCTTCAGCTACAAAAAAAAAAAAACAACCCCATATGAAATATATCAGCCGAGGCTGAACGGAACAGAAACCCATGGCCAGTCCGGATATTGCTGCTATTTCGCTGAGAAGGTTTCCTTCCAAAGCCAGTGCAGATGATTCATTCGAGAGCCCAGGTGCTCAGGCAATCGTCAGGTACTACAGTCAAGAGGGCCAAAGCCAGGTGAAAGGTAAATCACTATAAATCCACTATCTACAGGCATCGCTTGCCAATGGTCAAACCACCCCAAGAATGACAAAAAGCCCAAATAATTTTCTAGCACTTGTACTTTTGTCGTCTTCTCACGGCTTCATCTTGGGCAGTCGCGATAAAATAACCAGAGAAATGCATGAGGAGTGGATGCTCTATCTTGCAAAGGACTTCCAGATTTTGAGATCTGGCTTTATTTCAAACAAGAATGGAAAGCAAAAAAAACCCAACCTCGTTCATATGCTTCTAATGGGAGCCTGATTAAAAACAACAAAAAAAAGAGACTAATAGTTATTGATTGCTTGAGCTCTTGAAACACTTTAAAGCAACCCCAGTGCAAGAAGTTAGAAGGTTAATGCCTTCAAAAAAATCAGGTTCTTTATAACACACAAGCCTGAGTGCACAAAACGGAGACACAAACAACCATTACTCACCAAAAAGGGCAGCCCTCGCTAGAAATGTACAATTTTGGTAGACAGCTGGTGAAACTTTCACAGAACCAGTGCTCCCCAAGAAGCACCCAGTTTCATGGTTCCCTTTCTAGACAGCTTTAAAGCTGAGTTTTCCCATTCACATCAAGCATCATTTGCATGGAAACAACTGCTAACTAGTGAAAGAAAAAATCAACAATTTCAGTTGTGGCTGTAAAGTACAAATAACAGCAGAAATGCCTACGTGGATCTAAAAATCAGTAAAATACTTGGTTATGCTAAATTTAAATGAAAATGTGTTTTTTTCTTTCACTTATAAGCTCATGCAATTAAGTGATAGTCTTATTTGGCTAGAAATATTTGTTAAAATATAAATGTAAGGCACAATCTTATTCTACACTTGTATTAGTTTAATCATATGTATTGCAGCTGTATCAGCAACCTAGGAAGAAGCCTAGTTTGAAACCCCAAGTCTGTAGGGCTGGGGTGGGTTTTTTTTTTGTTTGGTTGCTTTGTTTGTTTGTTTAGAAGGGGTTTTTTTTGGTAAAAATGTTGAAAAGTGGTGCTCACTGGGACTTTTGTAACAGCTTAGAAGCTCGATGTACAAAGCTATTCATTCAGAAATACACTTTAATAAACCACTTAGCTGTTGCCAGCCAGCACCAAAGCTGTTTGGGTTCTTTCAGCAGGTCAAAAAAAAACCAGAAGAAAAGCTTCAAAAAGTTTCATCCATGGTTTTTATTTTTTTTGTATAATCAAAGTAACTATTTGTGTCAAAGGTATCCTCTGAATACAGAAATGTGCAGGAATGACAGAGTGGGAATGAAGAAGCAATAGTGACAGAGGTTTTTGGTTCTTTGACCATGGCACTAAAGGTGGCAGAAAATAGTTGGGCTGTGTTGGTTGGTATGAAGCTGATGGTGTTCGTGTTGTGGAACACACGTTGCAGCAGAAGAGCAGGTGGGATGTCTCTCATCTCAGACCAAGGGGCTTGGATCTTCCCTGTTGTATTTTCTGGATGATTTTTAAAGGAGCAACTCAAGGCAAGTACAGAGGAATCTCAAATTTGGCATAACAAAAATGAATTAAT
Organism: Caprimulgus europaeus; assembly: GCA_907165065.1. Next base: position 4,078,153 of record OU015530.1, read on the forward strand.
CTGATCTGATAGCGAACTCAAAGAATGAACATTTTTTTCCCAGATGCTAACATATTAATTCTGGGAGTTGGGGTAACTGGAGAAGTGAAATGAGATAAAACACGGCATTAGTCTGGCTGAAAAACTTCCAGCTCCAGGATGTTGTAATTAGATCAGGAATAGCCAAAGCAATAAGACAAACATGTTCTGGATGCCATCACCTTCCGAGGACTCACTGAGAGCAGAGAATCTTGAATTTAGGTGACTGCTCTCATAGAAAAAACCCAAGAGGAGATATAGGGAGCTCTCAGGAGCATTTGGCCAAGGAAAAGAAAAGGCTGATTTATTCCTTCAGCAGTTGTCCTTTACACAGGAAAGAAAAAAAAATGTGTTGGTTGTTAAAGGTGATTTAAATTTGAGAAAAATATTTTTGAGGTCACACTGATACTGTGGTGAAAGAGTCTAGAGTTTTTAAAAATAGTAGATAACACTTACACAGCAATTGCACAGAGAAAGAGATGACTTTACTATGGACCTCATTAAGGCAGATAGCAGGTCATTGATTCCTGAGCTGGAAGTGGCTGATTACGTTGGGACTGTTAATTGTTGTGGCCCGATTACGTTCTGTATGCACAAAGAGATGAGATTTACAAGTAGTGATTGTTATAATTGTTGTATTAAAGAGGTTTCCCAAAGTTTCTGCAAACTGCAAGCCAAATTAGTTAGGATGCAAAATCTGAATAGAAGAAATCTGAATTAAAATTGTGCAGGCATAGTAAAAATAAAAGAGAAATAGTCAGTCCCCCTCCCTCCACAATGAAGTCTGGAATTTAAGTTAAAAAACGTGTCCAAATTCATCACCAACTGGAAACTACTAACTAAAGAGGTAACAATGAAGGAGGAAAAAGTCAGGAATACTGTGAAATACAGAAATGCAGGGAGGGAAGCTGTGGGCCTTGATGGAAACAGTCCTTCAATGAGGAATATATTTTGGTTTCCCTTATTTGGGAAGAACAAGTTGTTTAAAAAAGACCTTAAGAACAAAAAATAATCCTAGCAATGATAGACAGGAATTGCAAAACTGGTAATGTTGATGCATAAAAAGCTGAAGTAGTTACCTATTATTGCTGTATTGGAAAAGAGTGGCAAGGAATTGATTTTATATTAAAATGCAAATTATCTTCCAGTCCATTAGGAAACAGATAACTTTTTAAATTTAGTGGCATTGTCTTCTGCGGCTGCAAGCCGTGCCTGCCAGAAGAGTGGTAAAAAGCTACCAAAAAGCCACACAATAAATGGCAAAACTGCATGTGAGTGAGAGACTTCCAAAGAGGAGTTTATTCCTGTCATCACAAAGGAGATTCAGAGGTGCCTCGGTTTCTGTGTGAAGGACAGAAACGGTCCCTACTAAATCTTTCTTCATCTAGCAGAGAAAACCATCACAACAGTTCAAGGAGGAGAACTCAGACCATAGCAAATGACAGAGATGGCATCAAGTGTTAAGAATGGGTGAATAAATTACTTAGAGAGGTTGTGGATGGCTCTGTTTCTTGATGTTTTCATTAGCCTCAGTGAGGAGAGATTTCACATCAACTACTGTCAGCTGAGTCACTCAGCCAATCTCTCTAGCCTCTCCTTGGTCCATGCAGAAGGGTAAAAACTCCTGCTGAGGAGGATTCAGTGCACCTAAATGAAGCATCTGATTTGAATTGCCCTCCAGAGTGGCCCATCTCTCTCTCTTTCCCTCCTTGCCACGATTACCAAGGGATCCTAAGGAGCCCAGGTGTCTGCCAGGTAAGCAACTGGGTGGCACAAAAGTCCTACCTACCCTCTACAGCCAAATCAGTGCAAGAGGATCTCTCTTAAGGTCAGGTACAAATGATGCACGTGGCCATCTGTGCAGCTCCCACAATGACCTGTAACATTCAGACCCCGAATGGAGTACTTGCCCCAAACAGGTCACAAAAAATAAGTAAACCCAGCTTTGTCAGCACTGGAGCAGGAAGACTTTTTGCACCAAAAAATCTTGAGTTGGACAGAGCAAGGTCTAATTACATTTATTTCTATCGAGGTGAGAAAATCTGGGCTGTGGATTTCTGCGTTTTATTTTGCTTCAGAAGTGATGTAAAAATACATTTTTTTCAATTTTTTTTCCTCTTATTAGCTCTCTGCAAGAGAGCTAACCTACAATTTTTCTCCATTCCTGGAAACATCGATATGTCTTCCTTTACAGAGGGTTTGTCAGATAGATACCTTTTAATTTATTCCTGTTAAAGTACCATTTATCAGCTGACTTCTTCAAGACTGCTCACTAGGGATGGTTTGCAATCCATCACCGATGCTGGTGAAGATGTCACAAGCATGCAGCTTTCCAGCTACCATCTTCCCAGGTAAACTCAGTGGGCAGTATGAGCCATGCTGTGGATCTTGGGGTCGATGGGCTGTGGGTCTCTGTAGCTCACAAGGAGTAGAAGTGAGCTCTGATACTCATAGTTGTTTGTGCTCTGTAATGAATATCACAGGCAGGAGATGCCTATTTTTATGTGTAGCCCTTGGAAAAGTGTCCCCACACATTCTTTTCCTCCACTCTACACCCACTGCTTGTAAATCCTGATTTTCTGGAGTTGCAGTTTAGTAGTATGAAGCATACAGCTAGTAAAAGGTAAGGGCTTTGTCTCCATGCTAAAAAATCTCAGTGATTTTACTCTGATCTCTTTCTAAACTGGCTCAGTTAAACTGGACTTGGTAACATTAGGTTTTTGGTTGGACTTGGTGATCTTAAAGGTCTTTTCCAACCAAAAGGATTCTATGATTCTCCTCAAAACTCCAGTGGGAACACTTCTTTGGCTGATTTTTGGTTAGCCCATCCAGATTCCCAGCTGACTAAAGCTACACTGAAATAAGCTAAGAGGATGCAATTGGAGATTGCTCTCCTTCAGCTAAAGTGGTTTACTAGACTAAAGTTGTTCATTCATGGGGAAAAAAAAACCCTCAACGTGTTCCTACGTATACACAAAGTGGAGAGCTGCAAAACCCTTTTTGTCTCTCATTCTTAGCTTCTCATTAAGGGCTGAACATTGATTATTTAATTATTTCTAATTTAGCAACAGCAGTAACACGCATTGCCTTCTTGACCCGAGGTAGTTGCCAAAAGTTGAGTTCAGACCCAATTTCAGTGCTACTGTAATCCCCTGAACTGGAGAGCTGCGGCAGAAGTAAAGCTGAGCCAACCTGAAACCGTAGCTGCGCGAATGGCGCCAATCTAATTAAGTTATGAAAAAACTGTCCCTCTGGAGATGAGTCTCCTGCAGCTCACAAGCAAAAAGGTGGAGAACATGTGAATCTGGCCACAGGCCTCAGCTGTTGACAACCCAACTTACAAAGCATCTGTACACATGCCCTTTGGGAAGAAAGATAAGTGGTACTCGGGGGAACGACACATTTGTTTAACTCTTTGTTCCGTACTCGTCCAGGCAAGGAGAAAATGTTTCATATTATGCTGAATACCATCTCAGATTCTGGCAGGATTACTTGTCAATATTATTACAGGCTCTTCAGTTACAGTGCTTCAGCAATAAAGTAGTTAGACTGGCTTTGAAATACAGAAATTCAGGCAATACAATCACACTATAAAAGGACGCTCATTAGCCTTTGGCTGACCTTGAAAAATTGCGTTTCTCTCCAATTCTTCCACAAATTGCCTTTAAGGAGACCTCCTTAGTTCTACCGAGTCACAAGGTTGGACTGTGTGACTCATGTTTTTTAGCCACTCTCTCACGATCACAAGGCATGCTTGCCTTTTACACGCAGCCACAATTGCTACAAGGAGGATAAGGAAAAATGCACCGACGGCCTCATTAATAGTGGCATGTTCTTATTTGTTTGGGATTTTTTTTTTTTCCAACCTCAAAAGTTTCATAATGAAACCGCTGGTCTTGTAAAAGATGTCACTCATCAAGTCAAATTTTATGGCTAGGTCACTGTAAGGACTTTGTCAGATTGTGACCCAGCACGATAAAATTGTGTAGTTGTGGAAGCTGAATTGAGTGTAATCAGATACTTCTGGGGGCATGAGCTGGCTCTCCAAGGGATGTGTTCTCTTCTTTGAGACAAAAAGCACCAGTACACGTTTCGTCCAAGATCTGACTGTTGCTGGACACGGGCCACCAAGTATGTTGAACCAGTAGGTTGACCCATATCCTGAATCTATGCCTCTGCTGACAACAGCTCTTGCAGCTGTGGAGGAGCCCTCCAGCAAAGCCCTTGGACAAAGGAGGAGAGCTCGGCTCAAGGTGTGCCTCGCCTCGACATAACAAGTTTCAACGCCTCCATGGTGAAGGTCTCGGACGTACTGTTTTCAGCAGAACTTGGCACTGATGTGGAACACCTGAAATAATTACCTGACCGCAGCAAGTCTGGAGCCAAAAGCTGCTCAGCCATTCTGCTGTTCCTCTTGCGTGGTGGATGACAGGATAGAGTAGCGCCGGAGATGGGGAAAATCACTGTCTGAAGGAATCAGAGAATGGTTTGGGTTGGAAGGGACCTTAAAAATCACCTAGTTCCACCCCACTTGCCATCAGCAGGGACACCTTCCACTAGACCAGGTTGCTCAGAGCCTCATCCAACCTGGCCTTGAACACTTCCAGGGAGGAGCAGCCACAGCTTCTCTGGGCAGCCTGGGCCAGGGTCTCACCACCCTCACACCAAAGAATTTCTTCCTCACACCTCCTCTAAATCTCCTCTCTTCCACTTTCAAGCCATCACCCCTTGTTCTGTCACTCCCTGCCCTTGTCCAGAGTCCCTCCCTAGCCTTTCTGGAGCTCCTTCAGGTACTGGAAGGCCACTAGAAAGTCTCCATGGAGCCCTCTCTCCAAGATGAACTGCGGAAACTGCGGCTTCCGTGTCACAGCTCACCCAAGGAGCTGGAGCATGTCACAGCTGGCTCAGAGCCTGCCAGCAGACTGATGTGCCACATCTGTAATGCCACGGCCATGCTGCTGTCAACCATCACCCTCGGTGAGCAGAGCCTCCCCGCGTTGGCATCCCACTGCTCAGCCTTCTACATGGGACAATCACTATCAGCATCGACACAGGAGCCGTCCCTCTTCCTTGCACCCAGGCATGTGTGCTGGTGGAGGAAGCAGACACACAGCTCTAATTCCACCCAAAAGAGGGCAGTGGTGCTTGCAGACACACAGACACGCAGGCAAGACAGTAGTTTACTCTCCAGCTGCTTGATTTTTCCCAACCAGCTGACAGAAACTCTCCCCGGCATTTGGCACAGGCAGAGCAGTCCACAGAGCTCTCTCTTTCACACACTCTCCGTTTGCCTCTGCTCTCACTTCCTCCCTTTGACTCATTAGCTGTTTTGCCATCATTTCTCCTGAAATTCGATGGAAGAAATCACATGGATCCATCCATGCCAGCGCTGAGTGTCCCGTACCAGGTGCCTCTGTGTCACTCACCCCCATCTATCAGCTCTTGGGCTGCCAGCCGGTACACATCTTCTGCAGAAGCAGTTTTTCAGATGAGCTGTGGCTTGGGCGTAGCCGGGAATGGAAATTGGATGGACCACAGTTTATAGCAATCAGGCAATTTTCAGAAGCTTGATGTCACAGGAAACCACTGATATTGCAAATAATTCAGAGCAATTAAAAAAAAAAAATCCCCAATACATCAACTGTTTTTTCCCCTGTTCTAGCAGCTACGCATTTTCAAGTGGCTGGGTTGTCCAACGGTGACACGCTCACCTTCTGCAGGTATCATTTATGAAACAATATAATCCAACCCAAGCACCCACCATTAATTCTTCTCCTTACCACGGTCATCACTCAGCCACAGAGCTGTGTTTCCATGGGCAAAAGCCAACCCAGATCCCAGCCTTGATGTTGGGAGAGCCGTTCACTTCGTTTCCCAGCATCAGAGGGTTTCTCAGCCTGGCAAGCTCTGCTGTCTTGAGGTTGTTCAGTTAGTGCTGTTTTCTTGGCTCCCACGCTAAAAACACCAGACATAATAGCAGCAGCCAAGGTATTAACAACAAAAACAGCAGCAAAGAAATAGCAACACAAGTGTAGCTCATGAGTTTAGCTTTGCTTAATGGTACAGGATCTGCACAGCCTCTGGGAGCTGGACCCAGCGCAAAAACCACAGCCAACTTTCCTTCCTCTACTGCTCTTGACAGTTGGGAATGACCCTGCTCCAGACCATCACAGCCTTTTATTCCTGGGTGAAATGAAACACAGCCTCAACAAGCTGTGGCAAACTCAGGCCTGGAGGTGTGATTTCTTACACAAACATTTCTTACACCAGCTGGGTTGATAGCACCACACAGCAGCCCTCTCTGCGATGCACCTCTACCTCTAACGTAGCACCATGCCCCCTCACCAGATTTCCAAACAGGAGGAGATGGGTCTGCCACTGCCTGCACTGACAGATCAGAGGCTGTGCTGAGAGGAAACTTTAAGTTCTCCTTCAGGGTTAAATGCTGAGGCTGGTCCTCCTGGGTGTGAGAAGCCTGGTTAGGGGGTGCAGCAAGCTTGAGTACAGCTCCTGGTCACCCTGTATTGAGACAACCCTTTCAGAAAGTCTCTTCTGGGTAACAGCACCACTCCTTCATTGACAAAGATCAGATCTTCTCCTTTAAGACTGTTTCTTGCGCTGACAGAGAAACCCAATAGAGCAGGGTCAGGTTCTTAAATCACTGCTGTACCTGCCTTGAAATGATCTGATTGTACTGCATGTAGCTCGCTGGTTTCTTCAACACCTAGGCAATGCCTTTCCAGTCTGAAATCCATGTAAGCAGATCCAGCTGCCTTAGCATGGGCATGTGGCACTTCTGGGGTACCTGGCAGCACCTCAGGAATCAGCTTGGGGCTGGGACATGGTTTCTACTAGCACTTACTAGGACACTCTAGGGTATTTAAAATGTGACTTTTATTCTTACATTTGAGCTAGACTGTCATCTAAGTAAAAACCAAAGTCTATCACAATTCCTGCACATCCCCTTCTTTCCTGGGCATGCCTAGACACACATCATTTTAAGTGAAAAACTAAAAACTTCCTATATCTCTTCAAGGAGGAAGCCCTGCTTGCATCCTCAGAGCAAGACCTACTGCCCTTGGTGGTGCATGATGCAGACAACTGAGCTGGTACATCTGTTCAGCATGGATCCACGTAGAGAGACTAGTATGGCTCTTGAAAGAAAAGCTAGGTCATTAGTACTGCACCCAAGACAAGAAGTCCTGGTCTCCAGTGGACCTGTAGTACTCCCAGCTTTGGAGCTGGTGGTGGAGTCAGTAACTAAGGCATCCATTGCATAACGTTGATCTTACCAATAGACATCTGCAGATAGAACTTCAGCTTGGCCTGCAGCTCAGTGAGTGCCATAGGCAAACCCCTGTGTTTGCTTTTATTTCTGATTTTTAAGCTCATATGCTTAGATGCGCTTACTCTCCACTTCACTGCAGAGGTGATAGAAACAGGACGAGGACCCTCATGGACAGTATGATGCAATATGGAAAATCTGGGCCTTCTTCTCCAAAGACAGAGAGAAAAATTATTGCTATTGAGTGTTGGGAGAAGATGAAAATTTGAGCAATGCAAATATGACATTCTTTCCCAGTGAATAGTGACAGTACCGTGCTATGTAGAAATGTGGGGAATTAGGCAGTGTCATCCCATGTGATTTGTACATACTTAAGAGGGAATGAAATCCTTGTGAACCTATCCAGCTTTACATGGAGGCAACTCCACTGAGACCTGTGGAGTCATTAAACACTGACAAGAAGAAAGTAGAGACTCAGAGGCTGCCATCCTACTTACCATGCCAAGAAACAGCATGCATTTCCCAAACACTTCATCCACTGAGCAACAGCAGCAGCACTAGCAAGGTCTTCCACCATCTGCTTTGCCCATCATTTTACCCACGAGTCCAGGGAGGACCAACCTCCAGGAGTAAGAGGTCAGCAGTTTATCTGGACCCATTCTGGCTTGGGTGTCCCTGTAGTATTACAAGGATATCACCGCCTGCATTCCTCCATTTGCACATCATCACAGCTCACAGGCTTTAAAGGGTCCTTTGCTGCACCATTTGGTGCCCAGATTTCCCTTCTTTCTTAAATTACTGTCACATACTGCAACCACTTTCATGCTGGAGCTGATGCAGAACCCTCTCTGCTGAAAGGCTCCATTTCCACTATCCTAACTGCAGTATATCCCATTGTAGTCATTATCACTCCCATTGAGGGGTTGCCTTGCCACCATATACTGAGCTTTATGTTCTGGTTTGCAGTGGTGCTACACCCCAAACTTCCTCCTCATTTATCCAACCTTCCTTGCCTCCTGGCAGCAGAAAAGTCATAGAATCGTGGAATGGTTTGGGTTGGAAGGGACCTTTAAAGGTCATCTAGTCCAACCCCACTGCAGTGAGCAGGGACAGTAGACAAGTCAAGGCCCAGGCAACATTCTTTTAAGTAGGTCTTCCTGAATATGGAGAGATCAAGGACATTAAGACCATGAGCCTTCCCATCTGTGTGTCAAAAGGATTCCTGCATCATGCAAAAGAAGCTACTCATGTAAATTATGCTGGGTGCCAATTGTGTTGAACACCAAGAACAGCCTTTGAGCAAGTGTCAGTCTGAGCATCTACTTTCCACCCTCATCCATGGAGGAAGGGTGGAGCAGGCTAGACTGGGATGGGAATGCGATCTGTATCGTGCTGCTGTGGGATTTACATGCCTACTGACTTTACTTATGCAACCATGTCGGGTCACCCCACCTCCTCACCCTTTCAGCAGAAGAGTGGGTGTAAGGACGTGACCGACACCATCCGAGCGTGGAGGATCCAGGCTTCGCTCATGATTCACGCTCTTCCCTGGGAGCAATCTGGCAGCCCTGCAGCCATGCAGCCAGGTGTCCCTTGCCAATGCAACTTTGCAGACTTTTCTTTTCCAGCCCTGGGTTTTTCCCATGGGTGCTGGGAGAAAGGATTGGGTTTCCTTTTTTTTTCTTTTATTTCTTTCTTTTTTTTTTTTATATTTTCCTATAAACCCACCCAATTTTGCAACATTGCAAAATGAAGGCTTTGCCCGTTGTTTTTTTTGTGTCCTGCTGAGGGGAGGGACAGAAAGAGCTGGGTGAGATAAAACAATGGAAATTAGAGTGGAATGGAGGAGTGTGAAAAACAAGAAGGTTGAGGTTGTAAAAAGCAGGACCAGGCTCGGGAGAGAAAATCCCTTTTATGTATTTAGATATTGTCTTATAGCCGTGCTACATATGCATCAAATACCAACCCAATAGGTACAGAGCTGCTAAGAGGGCTTTTGTAAGCTACTATTCAGCCTAAGGCACAACCTGGGTGACCTTTAACTAAATTCTATTAAATACATATAGACATAGGTGTAAATTGAATTGCCTTTAAAAAAAAAAAAATCAAAACCCCAACCTTTGGATTAAAAATGACAGCAAAACCCTATCAGGTAATCCTACGGAGCTTGGCAAATCCTACAACTGCTTGGAGTTACTCCTGACCCTGGCAGTTCCCCATTCAGTGTGTGGTCCTTGGCCAGGGTGGCTGTGACACTGATCTCAGTGCTGCCAGGCCTGTGGCTCACTCGCCTCTTCTCCCCTGGTGCCTTCTCTTTCATTATAATGGGGTAATACAGAGTAGTGTTTGGAGTTCAGCAAAAAAATAATAATAAAAAAAAATAAATCAGAGGCTTTAATGTTTGACAGCCCTGTCTGGGATGGACCAGAGGGACCTGGTTCCTGGGGGGTGATGAGTACCTTGTCTTTAGGAATTTTGTGCATGAGGGGCTCCTGAGAATCCCATGAGGTGCCTATCTCCTTCTTCCCCACCAAAATCCATTTTAAAACACGGCACTCGTTTTCATGTTTGCATAACACCTCATTTGCAGGCATGTGATTAGACCTAATTAATACTTGTAATCAAGAAATGCTTAAATCGCTGCTGGTGAGAAATGCTGGATAAATGCAGAGCACTGCTTGATTGAATGCTCTTTGATTGGCTAATGGATTCCTCTATTACTCTTTCAGATTCTGCTTAAGCAGGCAAAATATCTGAGCTGGTGTAAAACAATCCTGCATTGATCTCTCCAGCCAAGTGGGGTCTTTCCAGTAATTAGAAGGGTGGTGACAGGAACAGACTTGGTTGTCTGGAAGACCCGGGGGACTGGAAAGGGTTTTTTTGTTGGTTTTGGGGGTTTTTTATTATTATTTTTAGTTTGAAAACTATGCAGCAAACAGCAAGGAGGAGGCTAGTCAGATCTTTTGACTTTTAGCTGTAAAAAAATCATTTAACATTCTCTGATAAGCCTCTTGATTTAAACAGAGAAGCAATTTCTACTCCCTGGGAGTTCCATTTAAGTAAGTCTGGCCCCAAAACTTCACAGGCTCAAATCTCTGGAACGGAATTCCAGGAAACATTCATATGTGGATGATGCATCTGTAACAGATACAAAGGGGAGAGGGGAAGCATTTGGCAATTAGGAGCTGGAATAATTTATAGCTCCAGCTGGTACTTCTCTTTTTTCAGGTGAAATGTCTCGAGGGGAGGAGGAGAACCTGTCAGGGGCATGTTTTGCACTATGTCTTGCCTTTTCTCCATATTAAGGCTCTTTTCTCCACAAACTCTTCCAAATGAAGCTGGTTTCAGGAGCATGGAGAACCAGCACTAGATTGTGCTCTGCTCTCCATCACCCTGCACAAAGGCTGCTGAGGAGCATCCTCGCTGGACTGACACCAGTCTGCATGAGAGCAAACTGTGAGCCACTCTCTTAGCAAGTGTTCAGAACAAGAGGGACCCCTTAGCAGATATGGGTCCTAATTCCTTCTCTGACTGTGTCCTTTTGGATCCTGCAAGAGCAGGACCATCCAGTGCTAAGCACCCACAGGGCACAGATCCCAGCAGGTCTGGGGAGGGAGCAGAGGAGGATAGGGATCCCCTAGCATTCTGCAAGCTCACTTCCACGGGGATGATGTTGTTGACACTTTGTGTAGGTCAATAGTTCCTTTCATCCATAGAAAGAAAAGAGCACTAAGAAAAGCAACAGAGATGCTAGCTAGGAGAAAGTGATTTCCAGTTTCCTTATCAATCCAGATAAGCTCTGTGGCACCCAGATCACCGATCATCCAGCACTTATTTGCAAGGCTGAGCACCTGCAGAAGCACCAGCACCAGCACATAGAAGTCTTGATGTGAGGTTTCCACAGCCTAGCTCATTGTCCCTTTAACTTTATGTTCTGTTCAAATGCTCAGGCCAGTGCTCCAACATAAATACATTGCCTGAATTTCCCTCCCCCCTACATTATGCCTCTTGAGCTGTGGAAGATTATATGTGATAGATAAAAAAGTGCTTGTTTCTTTGACAAATGCAAGGCTTAAAGACCACCCTCTGTTCCTGAGCAAAATTAGCTTATCTTTGCCCCAAAAAATGTTGTTACTAAATATGAGCCATCATTTGTGTGTGGCCTGAATGAGACGCTCAATTCATCTTATTAGAGGTTATCCTTTGAGGAGCTTTAAAAGGAAATGCATTGTTCTTAATTATTCTTATCTCCACAGCTGTATAATTCCTGGTTTTGATTTAAAAAAAAAAAAAGAGAATATCTAAAGAAAGATTATACTGAAAGCCAGAGATGGGTCTGAACCCAGATTGCAGAGTTGAACTGCAGCTCTTAGTCTGTGCTAAACTCTGCCTTCCTCTTTCCTTTGAGAAGGTGCGTGTCCTTTCTCTTCTCACAAAGTTAAAACATGAATCTGTGCAGAAAACGACAGAAAATCTCAGAAGAATAGGTTTCATCTCTGTTTCTGGTTTTAAGCTTGTCCTAATAATGTTCTTTTTGTTGTATCAGAAAACAGTAAACAAGACTTGCTGAGGAAACGCTACTTTCCTCTGTCATTCCTGCACCCCGAGCTACCCAGAAAAATTTTGTAAATATTTTCATCAGAAAGGCCCAAACATGGTATTTCTTTTCCATTCAGTGAAAATTCTTTAAAACCCCCCCCCCAAAATCAAAGCAAATTGAAATTTGGGTGAAATTTACTACCACACTAAAAAGCCGCTTTCTGTTGGTTAAATGTTTGCACAAAAAGTGACATTTGCTGTGATGCTGTACGGTTGTCACAAGCTGCTACCCACTTTGAAGTGGAGCAGCACATAATGGATCAAATTCTCCACAGAGCTCAATGCCAGAGTTTCAAGTGCTTGGCATCTCGCATTTGGTCCAGCTTCTCTGAAGTGGTCAGCATCCAGCAGCTTCTATTGTGACAATAAGTGGCAAGATGTTTTGCAAAAGGGCTTAGCTACCAAGCTGCTGAATTCTTCTGAAAAATCTGGTCCAGGATGGTATTGAAGGCAGTTTCAGCTGGTTTGATTGAACCAGCTGTTGAATCACAGTAGATTCCTTGAACTTCTTACCATAAGATGCCTCTGCCAAGAAGTGCTTCCCCCTCTCCCAACAACCAGGTAGTCGCTACATCCTGCTTCCCCCAGTACCATTTTATCGTCCCAGAAATACAGATGGGTCCTTCTTTTTTTTCCATCCCATCTGCTCAGGCTCAGCCCCAGTCTCTATGTTTATATATAGAATGGTTTTTTCCCATGGTTCAAGGCTGAACTCAGTAATATTGAGAGGACAATACAACTCTCTCCTGGTTTCTTACTAAATGACATGCTGAAAGATGAGCACTGTTTCAAGCTGTGTGTGTTGGACTCTGCTAGAAACATTAGTCTATGGACACACTTCATGATGAGATGCACATGGAATACGTGTGTGCCATGAAAAGGCTACAGGAAGGACTAGAACTACAAACACACAGGAACCTTGCACGCACTAAGAAAGCTTTTTGTTGCCACCTTATATAAACAGCCTGATGGAAAGGTCTAGGTTTTGACTGGGCTATTTAGTGGTCATCACATCTGAAAAGTAGACTGCTCTGGTGCCACAACATGGAAGTAGACTCTGATTTTTTCACAAGCATTTGAAATCAGAAGGAATTAGACACTGAGCTGTTGACTACTACGCTCTGGATGTGACCATCCAGCAAATTCCTTATCCACCACCTATCAAATCCATATCTCTCCAATTTAGTGAGAAGGATTTTGTGGGGGACCATGTCAAAGGCCTTACAGAAGTTCAGACAGATGACATCTGTAGGGCTTCCCTTGTCCACTGATGTAGTCACTCCATCACAGAAGGCCACTACGTTGGTCTGTGTTTCCCACAGCACATTCAGGAGTTCACAGATGTGCTGAGAACAGCATGTGCAAAAGGTATCTTATGAAGTGGGGCTGTCAAGAGGCCACAGCACCTGGTAAATCACTACAATATCCTGCTTGCCTCTTGTCTTTCTTATGTGGCATCATTTCCCAAAGACCTAATCTTGAACTGAACACATTTCCCAAAGACCTAATCTTGAACTGAACACGCTCTGAAGAACTTCTGTAGGTGTCTCTGTAGATACATTGCCAGCTTAATCTCTGGCAGATTGGAGCAAGTGACTGCTATCCAAACATTGGCACTACGGAGCAGCACAGAGCCCATTGTTCATGTTTCTCATACATTTTGGGGTTTGGAAGGTATGCTTTTCTCTCTATTAGATCTTAAAATTTCAAGCAAACTTAAAACATCATGTTTGTAAATATCTAAATTATAATGATTTTTTTCATTGCAATCATTCCTTGGTGTACTAGCTGCCTAGTGATAATGGAGAGGACAATAAACCAGCTTGTGATGGGAACTCTCTACTGGCATTCATACAGTTGTGATCAGGCTCTGGCTGCTGGTAGGTTCAGCAAGGAATGGTCATTTTGTACAAATCTCCCTCAGTTAATATGAACGTGCATGTGGAGGTCACCTCCTGTCCAAAACACAGCACCTACTGCAAGCACCTAGATTTCTCTGCAAGACCTGCTACCAGTTAAGCACTGTTAGCTCAGAAGACCAAGCTTCATCTGAAAAGATGCTCAGCTGCTAGCAGTAGTGGATTTGGGTCTTCCTTCCTCAGTGGCACAGTTTCTCCATCCCCAAACAGAGATGTTCCTGCTTTTATTTCTCATTAGTGAAAGGCTACAGGAGGAGTACAAGATTAATGACTACAGCACAGCCTCACTCAGTACCTACAGCAACGGCAGCTGTTTCCTCATACAAAACAATATTTTTCTCCTGGGTACTCATTCTACCTACACCCACAACAGAGATAAAGACATTTGGAGTTTCCCAAACTCCTTATCTTTCTTAGTAAATATATAAAGCACCACTGCTAGGCATGAAATAGAGAAAGAGAAGAAGAAAAAAAAAAACCCAACAAATTCCACAAAGCTTAATGATGCACCCCAGCCAGATTTTAAAGAACAGCAAGGGGGTATGGCAAGAGGCCATCTCTTCCAAAAACCAGCTCTGACTTCTATCCAGACATATGCTTCACAAAGAGTGAAGCTGCCAAACAGGTACTGATAACAGAGGAATGGTTTTAAAATACTTATTTTCATTTCAAAAGATGAATATCTGCAGCTGAAGAGAACCTGACCGTTAACAGGAACTTTAATGCACCGTCCACGCAGAAAGAACCATTCGCCAGCACCGCAGAGATCAGACATGACAAAAAATAGCTTGACTCATCCAGACAGTAATTCAAAGCAGCAAAATATATCCAATCCTACCCAAAACCCCATCATGCATTTTCCACGTGGAAAGTAGACGGCTCCCACAGAGAATATCTTGTTGTCCTAAGCACTTCTGAAGTTGCTCTAGAAAAATCTCTCCCCCACCAAGTCACGCAGTATTAAGGGACACACTGCTACTTATCACACATGTACATCGTTTTGTACAGCTTTGTACATTTTTGTTGTTGCTGGGGATACAACTCTTAGTGAGGACTTGACCTGAGGAATGATTGGGCAATCTCTCTACGTGCAATGATTCCAGCAAAGGGCTGAGGGTGCCCAGTACCTCCCATGAACAAGTCTGTGCTGTACATAGTGGTCTTACATCCTGCAAAGCATGCAGATGATTTATAGCAATGGCTTGAGCACAAACTGATTTGAATAAGGCTTGTTCTCATGGTGGAGTCCCAGCAGTGTGTGGTTCAGACTTCACTGAAGATGTAATCCTGTTCCAGTATCATTGGTCTCATTTTAATGAAGCACTGGGTTGACTCTAAATGTGTGCTTGTAACTCTGACTATTATCCATCACCCAGAATTGAGAAGAGACGAGAACAACTCACCCACTCTTCCTTGGCCCGATGTTTCTAGTGGCTAAAAGACTCTCTACTAACTGGAAAGGAAGGACTGTGTCTTTCTGAAGCAAGAGGATCTCTCACATCATAAACACAAAGTTGTGAATGTCATTTTACCAGAGGATATAGCTCCTTTTTCTTTTAAATTAGAGATGGGTGAAATAGGGTGGACAAAACAAAACCTGATCCAGATTTCCTCTGAAGCCTTGAGATGGCCTTAGCAGAGAATTAGATATAATGGACATCTAGTTAAAATAACTAGATCCTACTTGAAAACATCAAAGAAACAGAAACACCACAGGCCACATTTTGAAAACTGGCTGTCTGAACAGTGAAAGGAAAACTGTGTAAGCACCACCTCATATACCAAATATGCACTGATGTGTGCGAAAAAGGATACTCACGTACTCCACCACCATTTCTCCTCAGGCACTTGTCCATTCCCCTTACAAAAACCTGGTCTTGTATGGACAGAAAGTAATCAAATCCACTTGTAAGAACATTTTGGTTATCTAATTTTGAAAACATATCCCCAGATGCTACGCTGTGCCTGAAGAGGATTGGTATGCTCTACCTACATGCAGAGCTGTTGCAAATATTAGTATTCAGGCTGGTTCAAATTTCTGTCCGAAGCTCAGTTCTAAGTACATTCATTTCTGAGTGCTCAAATGGAAACGCTGACTTCTGTAGGGCAGGTTTTCCACACTCTCTTTTTCAAAAGAGCCCTTCAGGATGTCTCCTGCTAGACCTCTCCCAGAGTCACTGTAGGTGGCTTTGGAAAGGTAAAGTGTGTTCCTCAATCAAGTGTTTTCTCTTTGCCTTTTGTGAAAGAATCCATGGTGCTTCTTACAATGCTTCCTGGCAGAAGGAGCGAAGTTTCCAGGTATTGCACAGAGTGATTAAATAAAATCTCTTGGAAAAAACTTCTGTCTGACAGCTATCAGGCTCCAGGCTACAGCTGCATCCACTGCAAGAACAGAGGAGAGACAAAAATAGTTTTAGTGCATCTTTCCACCCTGTTATCTTTCCACTGTCCTCAGCTGCCTCAGCGTGAGGATAAACGTGCTCCGGGGAGCCTAAGGTGGGCTGGCTGTTGCCCACCAGCCCAACCACCCCAGCCCACAGCCCTTGCAGTGCCCCTGAAGATCTGCTGCTTGCCCTGGGCACACAGCAAGGGAAAATGGGTCGGGAGGATGGGTGTGAAGCTGGCTGAGCAGCCCAAAGGCTCTGGCCGAACATTTTGCCAGTCAGCTTTATTACAAACATTTGTGGCGTCCCAACGAGAACACTTCAAAACGTTAGAGCTCACACCGCAGGCAACAACTGCAGAGCACAGTGCTTATTTATTTATTTATTGTTATTTATTAACTGAAAATGAATCTGTTTCTACACTCTTTAAATAGGGGTGTGTGTGTGAGTGTGTGTGTGTGTGCATGTTATAAAAAAACCCTACTCCTTGCCCTGTGCAGTGGAAGGAGCTGTTTTTCCATCAGAGGAAGAAAGGAGCACGCTGAACATCACCAACACCAGCTCCTGCAAGCTGGGTCCATCACAAGCTGACCTTTTTATTTTTATTTTTTTTAAAAAAAAGTTGTGAGTCAGTTTTAGTGCTCAAAAAAGTGAGGAGCAAATAGAACAGATGTGTTGTCTAAGCTTCCCTGCCCAGCTCTGCCAGCATCGTGCATCTTAGCCATGTCCTACAATAACCTTGTTAGCCCAGTTCTTGGGAAGAGACTTTTGTCATTTTCCCATGATTTGATTCCTTGTATAGACTTTTCTATAGCCTGCCTCACCAAAGCACAGCCAGGGTCTCTGTTGAGCCTTTACTTCTCTCCATGGTGTCTGTCAGATTGAGCAGTGGTATTATTTCCATTTTTCAGATGCAGAGAGAGGCTCCAGCATGAGCTCTGAGGTCACCCCAGGAGCCTGGACAAAACTGGGAAGAACCAGGCTCTGGGTGCAGGCAGGGGTGCAGGCGAGAGGGTCCTGGCACTGTGTCAGGATGCACAAAGGTTGACTTGGAGCTGCCAGTGCCGTGGCTTCATGAAAGCCATGGGGATGAAAATCCCAAACCCTGACAAGCAGAAGGAGAGGCAGCTCCCTTGGTTGGTCCATTTTCAAATCCTGTGGATTTGAAATGTCACACAAGCACGTAATTGCCTAGACTAGAAAAGACCTTTAAGATCATCCAGTCCAATCATGAACCCAACACTGACAAGTCCCCGACTAACCCATGTCCCTCAGCACTGTGTCTACAGACTCTTCAATCCCTCCAGGGATGGGGACTCCACCACTGCCCTGGGCAACCCCTTCCAATGCCTCAGAACCCTTTCAGCAAAGAAATTCTTCCTCAGATCCAACCTCAACTGCCCTGGGCACAGCTTGAGGCCATTTCCTCTTGTCCTGTCACTTGGTCCTTGGTTGAACAGACCCACCCCCACCTCTCTGCACCCTCCTTTCAGGTAGTTATAGAGAGCCAGAAGGTCTCCCTTCAGCCTCCTTTTCTCCAGGCTCAACAACCCCAGTTCCCTCAGCCATTCCTCATAAGACATGTCTGTGCTCTGCAGAGAGAATATCTGGCAACATCAGCTTTCAGAAGCAGTGACACCTGATGGAACCATGACGTCTCAAAAGTACTAAACATCTGCCAGATGCAGAAGTTCTCCTCTTGTGTTTGCTAGGCAGTCAAAATACTCCACATTTGTCAAATTTCTGTTCTCTTTGAATTATTGCAATTTTTAAATGTAGCTGTACCATCCATGAACATTCAGTATAAAAGCTAAAAATAAAATTAAGAAAATAACCCCAGTATTGGGGAGTGTGTGCATCTCTCAAAACCAAGACTCCAACCCTCATCTAAACCAGACTGTTTCTCTCCTTCCCCCCACCCCCCTCTTATTTAAAAAGAACTGGAAGGGAAAAGACTCCATCAGTCTCTGAGTCTGTAAACCTTTCCCCTCCCTAATCCGAGACAAGACTTAAAGAAGAACCAGTCTGGAACAGAACATGAAAAACCTTCTGAAAAATGACTAGAGGCCTAATGCTGTCACTGTCCCATGTTTATTTTTCTTTCTTTGATGTCTGATGTCAAAGAGAAAATAATGTCATCTGCTGGAAACTCAAATATGTTTGCATTTTGAGGTAATTAGAATTAATGTTGGAGGGCAAAACTAACACCGAGCCACTCCAGTCTTTCCCATGTGAGGAAAACATTCCGTAATGACTTACATTTAATCTGGGAGCTGGCAGGCGGTCAGGAGCAGCCCAGATTCAGGCAATAGGGTAATATTTCAAAAAACATTTTATTTAAAATAAAATAAAATAAAATAAAATAAAGTAAAATAGAATAAATAAGCTATCTATAAGTGCTCTGATTTATCAATGATGCCAGCTTGACTGTGCTGCTCCAATTCCAGAAGGGTATAACTCTGCTGAAAAATCAATGGCTGACAAGGGTGTAAATCAAGGAGTAATGGCAGCCCTGGTTCAAGACCACCACTGCTTCCTAAGTACTCAGCACCCACAATTGCAGCCAGATTTTCTCAAGAGCTCAAGCCCCCATTCACATCCAAACAAGGGCCAGATTTTTGTAAGTAAGTGCTTAGCACGCAGTCTCTCCCCATTGTGACATTAATGGCAACATGCTGAGCTCTTTCGGAAAACTGGCCATACATGTTTGTTTTGGACCAGATCTTGTCACCCTTATACATGTTGAGTAGCATCTTACTCAGTGAAGAATCCTACTAAGCAGTGCCTCTCTGTGTGAGCCTTGCTGCAGAAGTACTCTCCCTTAAAAGACAAATGCAAGCTGTGTTGCTCAATGCCCTGCTAGATGAGTCTCAGATACTCTGCTTATTACCCAGCTATAAAAACCTGAGTGGAGTACAATCAAACTGAACTGAGTAGGTACGAGTTAAAGCTTGGCTCATGAGAAACTGGGCTTGGTCCTCATAGAGCAAAAAAGAAGAAAAAGGTTATTTCTGGACTGAGGACTTTCATTTGAATTACTCAGCCGTCTTCAGGGGTTAAAAATAGAAAAGCAACCTTTTCCAGTTCAAAGAAAATAAATGGCTACACTTATCTGTGTGGGTAATTAAAAACAGCTGAACTCCAAGAGCTGAAACCTTCCACACAGCTAGTCCTCACTGAGGAGTAGCTTCCTAGCAACGTTTGACATATTAGAAAAAATTATATCATTAAGGATTGCTCTAGGGTAAGTGTAATGCAGATTGTTGCTGCATTCAAAGGCAGGTTATTGCTGATAGAACTATGGAACAGATTAAAACTGTTGGAAACCAAAACAAAAATGCTTTTCCTTTCACATGGATCGACTGTGACTCTGTTAACATCAACGATAGTTAAGAGCAGAACAAATCACAGAATCCCAGAATTGCCTCGACTAGAAAACACCTTTAAGATCATCGAGTCCAATCATGAACCCAACACTGACAAGTCCCTGACTAACCCATGTCCCTCAGCACTGTGTCTACATGACTCTTCACTCCCTCCAGGGATGGGGACTCCACCACTGCCCTGGGCAACCCCTTCCAGTGCCTGAGAACCCTTTCAGCAAAGAAATTCTTCCTCATATCCAGTCTAAACCTCTCTTGGTGCAACTTGAGGCCATTTCCTCTTGCCCTGTCACTTGTCCCTTGGTTGAACAGACCCACTCCTACCTCTCTCCACCCTCCTTTCAGGGAGTTGTAGAGAGCCTGAAGGTCTCCCCTCAGCCTCCTTTTCTCCAGGCTAAGTAACCCCAGTTCTCCCAGCCACTCCTCATAAGACTTGTTCTCCAGAGTCTTCACCAGCTTGGTTACCCTTCTCTAGACATGCTCCAGCACCTCAATGTCTTTCTTGGAGTGAGGAAATGTTGTATTTTCTGTTCTGCAGTTCTGCAGAGGTGTGTGCCCTGGCCCTTGACATTGCACAGCTGCTGTGACAACCCAAATGACTGCAAGTATGGATAATGTACTCACATGATCTGCCTTGCACTGCAACGCCACCTCATCAGTTCCTCAAGACCCACAGGGACTTCACTAGTTCAGCTATAATTTTCCCCCTTTCATGCACTGTCAATGAATTTCTCTTTTTCTGCCTTTTCTAACAGGTCATGTGGTCCAACAGATACACATGACAGAGAAATGACGCAGGGACATTTCTGTTAGTGGGCCCGAGTCTGGCTCAGTGAACTTGGGCAGAATGACTGAGCACGCAAAGAGGAAGAGGAGTCACTCTCACAGTGCATCTTCCTCTGCTGTCTGTGGTCACGTCACAGCTCTCCTCAAACTTCTCAGCTGTGCAGCTGAAGCCCTGATCTTACACTAGTGCAGTTCAGTGGAGTTTCTCTTGCTCTGTACCACCACCATGGCACGGAGAGCTGTTGTGGAGGTAGATGGGTGTCACATGTTGTCATCCTGTGGGCTGCCTTCCAGCTCCTCCACCATGCTGTCTCAGCACAGTCTTCTACTGACTTTGACCTGACAGCCAGCTAGCAATTGCAAAGGTAGCAGATTGGCTGAAAGAACCAGCAATGTCCTTCTGCACAAAGAACAACGTTTAAAAGGCAATTTGTCTTCATGTTTCATTAAAGCAGCCTATAGGAAAAAGAAATCCCAAAATTTGGTTATTCTCCAGATCATCAGTCTTTTTAAGCCTGTAAAGCTGAAAGTAGATACCTCTTGTATTAGCAACATATTTTCTTTCTTTAGCTGTGGCCAAATAAAGTAAAACAATAGCATCCTGTCCTTTTCAAATTTACATTGGCCCATACAGCCGACTCCAAAGACAACCTCCCTAATCTGCAACTGCCTCCCAGGCCTGGACTTAACCAGGCCATTTCCCATGTTGGCAAGACAAAAGCATCTCTTAACAACTGTAGAAGGCATATTCCTGTGAATGTCAAGGCCATACAAATTCCTGGGCCCTGAGTGCTGCCTACACATCAGATGTGCTCCAGCCACAGCCAAGCTGGAAGAGGAGGAGGACCATGGAATGAGTTCCTGGCTGTTTTCTTCAGCCCTGGTCTATCTCTGCTGCTTCCCATCTTCCCTACTCTGTTCACCTCCCCCCATTTTCCTCCCCATCCTTCCAAATGCAGGGTTGCTCACTGGGGACAAGCGACCTGCTGCTCAATATCAATTGATGCAGTTATGGGAAGAGCTGAGTGCTGATCAGGAGCTGAGAGGGAATTTGTGTATGTGTTAAACCATGCTGGGAGCTCTTCTTTTAGAAGAGCATTTGCCCATTGGCTCCAGCCACCCATTCTCAGGAAAAGCTGATGATTAGTGGTGGGAAATGGATTGTCAAGAAAAAAAATCTCACAGAGAGGAAAGGCAGCACAGCTGCAAATCTCTAGGTCTTTCTGATCTGCAAAGAAATATTTCTCTCTGCTTTCTACTTTTCTAAGAACAGTGCTTCTATCACAGCCTGCCCGCTGCTTGATGCTCCTCTCTCTATAGCTTGTTCCCTTCCCATCTTCTCCATTGCTTCTCTCCTTTGTTTCCTTGGTTCTCTTCTTCGTGCTTTTGCTTCCCCCAGCTCCGTTTCATTTACTGCAGCTGGGGTTTGCACAGCAAGGGTATGGTGAGATTAAGCAGGTTTGTAAAGTTTGCCTTTGCTATGCACACATGCTCTGTTTTCTTCCCTCTACTCCC
This sequence comes from Caprimulgus europaeus, assembly GCA_907165065.1. The sequence continues at coordinate 4,100,042 of OU015530.1, forward strand.
AATGAAGAAAAAAATGTGTCCAAAACTGTTGTGAAGTTCCTCAGTGAAGAGCTGGCACAAAGCTCCCCAGCCAGAGCAGTGCCATGCCTTTGTCTTCCACAGGAACCCACACACAGCTTACAACAAACAGAATGGCAACTGTTAATAAGAATAAAACGTGTCTCCCCACACAACATGCTAGCACTTCAGTTAAAGAAAAAACAAACAAAAAAGGTAAATTGAAAAAGATATCACACAGAACACAAGTCTTCAATTGTTTAATGTAGATGCATTGTACCCAAAGCTTATTTCACTTCATTTAGTGTGAAGCCATGGTAAGTCCATTAAAGCTGAAGAAGCTGCATCTGCCTAGAGCTGGAGCAAGCCAGATCACAATCAGATCCGTTACATCGACTGCTATAATGTCACCACCTTCCATATGGTGCCACAAATAGCCCATATGCTGAACTGAGTGCTGCCTAAAATCTGTTCATCCCAAAAGCTGCATTGCTCTTAGCCTCTCTTATACCAAGAAAAGAACCTCTCCCTTGACCCTCAAACACCCAGACATTGGCACAGGGCTGTTTAAAAGTTCCAGCACGTTGTAGAGGATTCGCTGCTCATCCTCACCCACTTCTGAGCACAGGTACTCAGACCAGGCTCTCTGGCAAAGAGTGGAGCTGAATTTCCTTCACATGGTCTGTGTGGCCTTGGCCCTTTGTAAACTGTACATTGCAAATATGGTCTAGGCAAAAATAGTTAGCTCTGTTTCTAACTCCTTCCTCGCTTTCCTGAGGATTCATATGAAGTTTACCCCTTTGAAGTAAAAGCTTTCCAGCTTCTTCCTCTGATCTATTACAAACAGTCACTGTGTGGACTTTCTCGTGCTAGTTAATAACATCTCTATCTAATTACTTAGAAACTACATCTGTGCCAGTATCCCACATTTCACACTTCACTTCCTTTAGATGAGTACTCTGGTAACCCATTATTTTACAGAATATGAGTTTCTTCCATGTTCCTCCAACCCCAGACTCTTCATCCCTGATCATACCTTACATCCCTTCAAGTGGAGTGTTGGAAACAAGAACCTTTGAACAACAAAGGACCAACACACAAATGTATTTATCTGCTCCAAAATCCTCTTTCACTCATGTTCAACTGTCATAAATGGTATCCAACAAGCAGCATTTATTGTTGTGGACTTATCCTCATGTCCTCTCCTACCTTTACCTACTGTCATGGCCCAGTTCATTTCTCATTTAAACCTCACCTTCCTTGGGTGGTTTGTTTGTTAGTCTTGTAGAGTGAGCTGCAGCAGATTCCTCTCTCACCACACATCATAACTGACCTTTTATTTTTCTTTCACTATACTTTCCAAATGAGATCATCTCACCTAAACTTCAGGTTAAATCTCAGATCTAAGTGGGAGAGGGATTTGCTGCTCTTTTCCTGGCACTATTTGCCTCACTGGAATTTCAAGTTCCTCACTTTTAAAATATCAAATCTAAATTGCCAGTGATCAATACTGCCCAGTGCAGCATGTACACTCACTGTCTGTATTAACTCCTGCTTTTTCCTTAGGGGTAAACTGAACCTCCCCCAAACTACACATCGCAACGAGTGGCTTTAAATAGCAGTCATCTGTGGTATTAATCAAGTTTCTTCTTAAAACCATCCCAGATGTGCCACTCAACCAGCTTATACTGGTTTCTGTAAGAACACCCACTGTTATTATTGTACCAACAGATTTTGCAACTTCCTTAATTTCTTTTAACACATGAAGGTCTTGAGCTGAGATCTTTTGCAGCAGTGAGGGTGTGCTAACAGCAGAGGGTTGCATAAATCTGCTCAGCAGGCCAGCAGACCGTGAGGGTTGTAGGTACAGTCTGGATGAGGACAGGGTTATTTTAGATAACTTGCAAGCTCTGTAAGGTAACTGACCATTTTCTCCAGTCTGGAACCTGCTGGGAATTGGATGGAGGAGCAGGATGGAAGCTTGGTCTTACACAGCTATGTAGGCATGTGAGCACAGATTGCATGAACCCAACTGCACCGATTCTTATTTTTCATTGTTTGAGGGGCAGGGAGCACGTCAGGAAACCTGTTAGAAAAGGCAAGGGGGTGGGCAGGGATCCACAGCCACCCTGGACCAAAGCACAGTGCGGAAAAACGGTGATTTACGTAGGATGAGGATCCTATAAAAGAACTCTCCGTCTGGGTCTGGGACGCTTGGGACATTCTGAGCATTTTTCTTTCCACCAGCCTCAGGCAATGGGAAATTACTAGCTCTTGTGTGAGCAGAGAGAAAACAACCAGACAGTCTGTATTTCAGCATGCAGGAGGTAGGTGGATCACCTTGCCAAAGGGATCTGTTCAGCCTGGAGAAGCAAAGACTGAGAGGGGACTTTATTAATGTTTATAAATATCGAAAGGGTGGGTGTCAAGAGAATGGGGCCAGACTCTTCTCAGTGGTGGCCAGTGATAGGACAAGGGGCAAGAGGCACAAGTTGGAATACAGGAGGTTCTACTTAAACATGAGGAAAAACTTTTTACTGTGAGGGTGGTGGAGCCCTGGGACAGGCTGCCCAGAGAGGGTGTGGAGTCTCCTTCTCTGGAGATGCTCAAAACCCACCTGGATGCAGCCCTGTGCAAACCTTCTCGAGGTGAACCTGCTTTGGCATTGGGCTTGATCTTTAGAGGTCCCTTCCAACCCCACCATTCTGGGATTTATATCAATGGATGGGTATCTCTGTTCTGGCAGTGCTTTGGGGATGCACTGTGTTCTCAATTTCTACCCTGCACAATCCAAGGAGCATTAGGAAAGAACTTCCCTGTGTTACAAGTCCCCACATTTATTTCGTGGATTCCTCGCAGAAAGCAGTCCCCAAACTGCTCTCTGGAAGATGACCTGATGCTCCCTGGATGCAAAAGTCTAGCTATGTGTTATCATATCTTCTGGGTCTGTTTTTTTATTGGATTTGCCACACTGAAAATTTGAGATCAACACACTAAAATCAAAATGGTCAAAGCAAAATGCAAGGAAAGCCCAGTGAAATAACAGCACACAGAGCTGAAAAGGATTTGTCCTGCCAGCCTTTTTCAGTCATATCCCTAATACAAACATCAAACTCAGCCCTATGACATTGGAGAAATCCAATAACAGTTTCTCATGCAATGGAAACATTTTTGTAGAGCTTTAAATTTTATTTGGGAACTGGCTATCTGTTACAACCAGCGACTCAAGTCGAAGCAACGGAGTAATATTTCAAAAATGATTACAGCAAAACAAATAATCACATGAATGGTATTATTTTGCAAAACATGCGATCCTCAGTAATTTGTGGTTTTTTGGTCCCGGGTGCTAAAATTGTGCTGTGTCTTTAATCAAGCTAATTATGCAAAACTCTCTGAAGGTCACAAAAGGTTCAGGCGGAGGCTTTTTGATGCCGAAATGCAGCCCGAACACCCCGTAGTACATTGTTCTGATTAGAAACCAAGCACTGCTTTCTTCAGGCTAACGCTGTGTTTGAAATTCCAGCGTGAAATGCCGACATTTATACTTTACATACCCTCAGACTGCTTTGCACACCGCTGCAAAAAATCAAATTACCTTCTCCTGCTCCCTAACATCAATATGGAAACGAGCCTTCTCTTTCCATCACCGTGCCCTCTAAAAACATTACATTATACTTACAGCATTTATTTATTTTTGGCAGATAGCCAGAAAAAAAGGAAAAAAGAAAAAAAATCCTTTTTCAAAAATACCCCTCCCTGTGAATTGGATTATGTTGTAATCCATTCTGGATCTACCCCAGGTCTGCTTGCCTTCTGGGGTAAAATGACAACGTTTTGGACAGTCTGTGGGGCTGGGCAGAGGAGGTAGACCACCAGGAGACTATGATACAGCCCAGGTTTGTCTCTCACTCTTTAATTTTACAGTCACAAGGGGAAAAAAAACCAACACTGTACACAGGGTGAGCTTTGTTCATCTGTGAAACACACACTCCCCCAGGTTGCTGCCGCTGATGAGGTCATGGCACGGGACACCACAAAATGGTTGGTGATGATGGCAAAGTGGTGATGCCAGCCCTGCCTGGTGTGACAGGCGTGGGGTGAGCACGGAGTGATGTGGGGACATTTCTACACCACCGACACTACTCGTGGCATAAGCTGTCGGTGCCATAACCCACTGCCATGGGACATGGCAACCACCAGCACTCCTACAAGGGTTTGCTGTGGCTCTTCTCCCCTGCCCAGCACCACTGCCTATGCTGGCTGGCATTTTATGTTGCTCTTTCCCTGCAAACCTCCACTCTCCTTTATTTTCTTCTTCTTCCTGAGTGGTCTCCGTGACCACTCTTCTCCATCTGACTTTGTGGTGAGTTGGGGATTGTTGGTGTTCTGGAAACCTGATCGCCACGTCTCCGGCTGCAGTGTAGGGACCAGAACTCTCTTCAACTTAAATTGAGGGCGACTCGATGACAAACTGAAGGGACTTCAGAGAGGGGGAAAAAATGATCCAAGGCTTAGATGTGGGCTGAAGGAAAATGAAGGGAATGGGCTTTGCACATATCTTGGCTGAATGATATCTAATTGGGGTATGATAATTCCCCATAAGCCTTAGGAGGATATAAACACTTAAAAGGCAAAGGAATTGATTAGGACCAGAGAAGGGAGTATAAGTGGAATTAATGAGATGAAACTGAGAGGAGGAAAATTTATGCTTTAGAGTAACATTCCCTATTAACGAGATCTACTACAGTGTGGGGTAGGATTCCAAGGAGAAGCAATGGAAACCCTGTTGCTTAAGTTACTTCAGAGAAGACTGGACAAAACACTCAAGAACACACTGTAGGGAACAATTCCACAGTGACAGGAGGGTGGAAAAGATGATCTAATAGTAGCTCTTTCCATTTCTAATTTATACGGTGACTTTATATTAGAGAGGGGGTTTTTTTTGAGCTGCCAACCAGTCATCAGTAAAAGAAACATGCTAAAAAATTCCTTCTGGTATTCCATAACAGTCCCATATTTTCCTACTTCCTAAGTCCTGTCTATTACACATATATACAATAGGTCTGATGATTTATAGCAGAAACATCATCCTCCATTCATCTTATTTTGCTGAGTTACTGCGGGGTCTCTGAACAGTGGTTATCTGGTGTGCGGTATGAGCTCAACCATCATGGCACAGCAAATTCAGGCAGATGATTCAATATTAATTTCCTGGCTTTGAAAAAGTTCACAAGTCAAATCTTCAGTACTATTTGCAAACTATTTCTTTTTCCTATTACCTTTTCTTCACATACACAGGCAGTTGTAGAATAACATTTGGAAAATCTTTGTAAATAGTGACTTATTAGGAAAAAGGCAGAACCAGGCATCATTCAGTCAAAAGAAGGTGGAAAAAAGGCTCTTTGTACTGCAAAAGGTACCATAAGAGAAAGAGAATTCTTGCTGAAGATACATTTCCTTCTGTACCATTGACTTTGTAATACATACCATTCAAATTTTTTTGATTGCTTTACATCATATACATGAGTGACACATTCTTGTTTCAACAAGGGAGGGCAATGAAGGTTCCCTTAATGTCTAACCTAATTATTGTGAAGTGATAGCACAGATTGCCTGGGGAGGTGGAGGATACAAGTTGAGTTGCTTGCTAGAAATGGTATAGATAAAACCCATCCTGCTTTAGATTAGGATGGGTTAGATGCCTGCTAAAGCTCCTTTTCAGCCATATTTTCTGGTTTTTACAGTATCTTCCATTGGTCTCCCTGCAAAATTTCCAGACATCTATCTGCCAAAACACGTGCAGATGCATATAGGTCAGCTAAATCCAAACATCAGTAGAGTCTAAGGTCAAAACAGATTGTTGAGTTTATCTTGTCCAGCGTTTCTGAACATTTTCCAAACCATGATCTCATATTACTACAGCACAGAATAATGGGCCCTTTTCCCTCTTCTTGACTGCAAAGGAAGGCCAGCTGAAATCCTGTTGGAAGTCCCAGGACCCGAAGATTGAGAAGGAAGGCTGTAGTTTAGCCCCTGAAGAGAACTGTACACACCAACTCCCAGTGCAGAGGGGAGCACAGCTGCATGACTTACACAAAGTGATATGCACAGACAGGACATGAAGCATGCAAAGAGGGGGGACCCAAGGTCTACTCTCTGCCACATACCAAATGAATTGCTGGTAGGAGGTGACTGATTTTCACAGACTCATACTAATGTATACTAACGCTGCTCAGAGACTCATGCTAGAATATACCACAGCTGAGGCTGACTTCATTAAAGCTCTCTGGTCAATGAAAGCAATTGTGTGTTGTCTAGTGGTTGGACTGGAAGACAGGAAAGGATTTGATTCAGTGCTAGCTGTGCTACTGACTCACGGCTTACCCTCCAAGTAAGTCATTTGACCTTTCTGCAGTTCAGTTAATCTGGCTGGAAAATTGTGCGGGAAGAAGGGAAAAAGCACTCTTCTGACTGAAAACCACAGACAGAATCTGAGCTGAGTTTTCCTAGGGTAAAAAAGAAAGGTACGATATCAGAACGTGAGTCAGGATGGGAACCTCCCTGGCCTTTTCCACTCAGGACGTCTGGTAGTATCATCATTGTCATAGCAGAAAATCAGTTACTTCAAGGCTTACTTCTAGCTCAGAAACCAAAAGGAAATACTCAGTGCTTGTGCCAGGTACACTCAGCTCCTGAATAGATTGAAGGACTATCTGAACAAATTTAATAACTTTGGACTTCTCTACATGGATCATATTTAAAGGGTATAAATAACCAGAGCAAAAACTGGAACAGAGATGGATTTATATTACTAATATTTTTTTAAAAATTTTTCTGATGGGAAAATGGAAAAAAGTAGGGACTTAAAAATACCTTTTTTTTTTTTTTCCTTGTGTTATGCTTTCTGTCAGATTTTGTACTATAGAGACCTAAAGAACATTTTTTGGCAAAACACCAAGCTAAATACAACGTGGTGTAAGTCCCTAATAATGGAAAGAAAGTTGTGGTGGGAAAGTGTCTAGAGCAGATTTTGTAGACAGAAGGTCCCTGAATTGGCTGCAAAAACAATTTCTTTTTCAGAATGTCTTCCTCATTTTGAAAATATAAATAGCTCTAATTAAATGCCCCAACCTTTTTCTTTTAGTATGAGTAGGAAGTGGTGTTGTAAAAGATTGATTTTAGCCAGTACTGCCATAAAGTGGTGAAAACAATAACGACCTGCAAGGGAAACTGCAAGTCAATGGGGGCTGGTTTTGTGGTTCTGGATATCTTGAAAATACCTCTTTTTTTTTTGTGAGAAACTTCTACTAAACCTGTGAAATCAGACCCCCTCTGGATTTCAAGAACATTTGAACTAGAGCGAAAGGCCTTCACTCTGACAGATTACTCGGGCTGAGAACTACCGTATGAATGGTACTATTGAGGACACATCCACCCATAGAGGACCGTATGAATGGTACTATTGAGGACACATCCACCCATACAGCACCACTCAATGTATTTCTGCACAGTAGGTCTCAAGGGAATAATTGAATCAAAACCCACCAGCACTCTGTAGCGAGGAAATCACCTGCAAAATGCTGAAGGTGAGCGGGGCTGTTGGATTCAGGCACCATGAACTTTCAGTTGTGAGGCAGTCCTTAGTGGGTTGTTGAGCCTGAAGAAAAGGAGGCTGAGGGGAGACCTTCTCGCCCTCTACAACTCCCTGAAAGGAGGGTGGAGAGAGGTGGGTGTTTCTCTTCTCCCAAGGAACAAGTGACAGGACAAGAGGAAATGGCCTCAAGTTGTACCAAGGGCAGTTGAGATTGGATGTGAGGAAGAATTTCTTTGCTGAAAGGGTTCTCAGGCACTGGAAGGGGTTGCCCAGGGCAGTGGTGGAGTCCCCATCCCTGGACAGATTTAAAAGACAAGTATTCAAGGTGCTCAGACATACGGTTTAGTAGTGGACAAGTTTGGTTGGACTCAATGATCTCAAAGGTCTTTTCCAACCAAACAGTTCTATGAAATATCACTACAAGCATGGCTTTAGTATTGTAGCCATCACATTGCTGACCTGCCAGTCATTTACTTAGAGGCCTACAAAAGACTTGTCCTACAAGAAAAGGGTCATATATTTTAATAGATCCAAATGTTTCTCTTAGGTCTTCTAAATGTCTTTTCAGAAATCCCAAGAACTATCTACCTCTTTCTCAGTCTAGATACAGGGATTATCAGAGCTTTTAGGTCAAGAAGACCCATAGCCATAATGATAACATTGCACAAAGGACATCATTAGTGAGGAGGAGCTGGAGCATGAAGATGGGTTTTCTCCATCAGAGGTTTTATTGTTGTAAAATGTGGTACAGATAGGAACATTTTTACGAGTCCCAGGGATACCACTTCTCCAACAGCATCATGAGAAGAAAAGAAGGCTATCAACTTTATTTCCAATTAGGTGGTAAAACATGATCAAGAGGCTCCTTGTGGGCTCCTGTGAATCAATCACCATCACTGAACTGTTGTGTTAAAAGACATAGAGGACATGACGGACAATAGAGGGCTGGCAAAATTTCACAGTAAACAAATCTGAGCTGAAACTTTAGAATTCTTTGAACTCAGACCTGACCTTGACCTAAGCTGTATTTACATCCAGAAATTATTTTCTTGGCTTATACACACAAAGTCAGAATTGGACTGCTAGACATGAAACTCTGAACTCTCATGCTCTGAAATACAGGCATGCATCTGTATCACCTGGAAAGTCAAAAATATTTGGACATGGAGTTTGATAGGAGTTGTCAACATTGTAGGCATGTCTCATCTGTTAGAGTTCTGAATAGTTTCAACAGTTTTGCTTTCAATCTGTGCAGGCACTTCATTTTTAAAATTCCCCTCTGTTACTTCTTGTGTGTAGGAGACAATTACTTCCCAAACGGCTATTTTTTTCTGATATGATGCAATTTAGAGGGGAATATTGTCTCTTTCTCACATGCTTTTACCTTGTTAATAAATTAACTTTGCACATTCAGATCATAGTGATACCATAACTTCAAGGAATTAACAATTTGGTCATAAAGTACAAGTGCAATATGACCACACTACAGGAACAACATTCCTGAAGGAACTCCAAGTTTACTTATTTCTTTCAACCTTGCTTTTACAGTAACACTGCATAAATTACCTTACATTGCAACAAGCAAAAGCAAATGAGACAAGTCCAAAGGGCAGATGCAAGAAACAACTTTTCTTTTTCCCATGTGTTGAGCTGGTCAAATGCAAGCCAGCTGCACACTAGAAGCATGAGATACATGGCAATTACATGTGTGCTAAATATGCCCTGGTTTTGGCATGGCCAGCCAGATTTAGAATAGAAAGAGCAAAGAAATGTGCCTGAACATATGAAAATTTAGGTTGCCTATTATTTTGAAAGCCTAGCACTTAAATGAAGAATTTTAATTTGGCTTATGAAGCAACAAGATTACCTCTCAACAACATAGATGAAGTCTATGGTCTAGAAGATGGTCTAGCATCATACTAGTGCTGGCTAAAACGCTGTGCAGTCAGAAGGCCCTAAAACAGCCTATGGTATGCCAAAGCTAGTGTCAATCCTGCTCTGCCATTGTGACTCCACACTGGTACAATAGCATAGTAGTTCTTATTCTCTTTGTCTACAGAAGACCAGAAGAGTTGAGACTGTTGCTGGATTTTCCACTTTCCTGTTTTTCCTTTTCTCCATATCCAAACATTCCTACCTCTCACCAAGGTAGGATAAGGCAAGTGTTTCTAAGAAAGTTTCTTTCCCAATTCTCCTTCGTCCTGGAGCTCATCAAGATCCTCTATAGACAGAAGATTCTCTTCTGCCTGAATCCATATTAGTGGATCAAGTTGTCAGGCAATTTTTCTAAGTCATCTTTCCACAAGGCTGCTGTGACCATGCAAGTCATGCTTCAGAACCATAGAGCTCGATATTGTATGCTTATGTAATGATATAGATCATACACTAGAGAACTTCTATTCAGAGACCCTGCTCTTATAGTGAATAATAAAAAAAATCCAACCCAAAATCAGAAAGAAATGAGAAAACATGGCAGGTAAAACAGATGGAAGGAAGCTTAAAAGAAGTTATGTACGAATGCAGATGCAACATCCAGTAGTTTATGAGATTCTAGTCCCCAGTATTTGAAACTTTGTACAAATATCTTAAAAGCTTCTAGAAAAAACACCTATTTCTCTTGGAAAATTCAGGAGTGGAGCTTGTAATTGTCTAAACCACTTCATAATAAAATAAAATGAATGAATCTTGTAGATTAGAAGGTGAGTTTGCTCAAGTAACGTCAAGCAGCGTCATCATTGGTAGGATGATGGTCTGGCATCTTGCAATGTGCCAGAATTAGAGTGCAGTGCTGCTTCTGGTTGGAAACTGCAGTGAGGAAGTTCCTTGCTTCTCTTCTTTGGTATGAAGTACCCATTTTTTACAAGATGATTCATAAGATAATGGATCGCCATCCTGTAACTAATCCAGCATTTAACATAGCCTTTGTTGCAGCACACGCCACTTTAATTTGAGAATTTCACATTTGGAATGTAAAAAGGAAATGATCTTGTGGCAGATTTTATTTTTTTTCTGTTTTGTTCTTTCTTTTCCTTTTTTAATAATTTGAAAACTTTTGCCAGCTCTGGAATGTGGGAAGTGTTTCCACACGCGGAGGTATGATACGGTGAAGGACAAAGAAATACGCTTTGGAGCCACATATACTTTCATGGTCTTGAGAAATTGATCCGAGCCTTGCTCTCTCTGCCATCCCCAGTACCACACCTAACATTCTGAGCACTTTCCAGGCAGGCAAAGGTTTAAGAAACAACTGAGAAGTCCACTGCAAAATAAATTTCTACCCTTTTCCCAATCCTGGTAAAAAAAACCCTCTCCCTGATCTCAAATGGCACTGGTCTGGGCTACAAGTTATTACTCTGATATCTATATAATCAGTGATGGGCATTTTGTCATAAATGGCATCAACTGTGCATTTCCAGCAGGTTCACTAAAAATAAAAATAAGCAAAACCTTTAAGAATTGTGCCTCATCTCTGTTCCTAACTTCTACCACTCCACCATTCTCAGCCATTCCTCATATTGGAGCAGCAGTTCCCAAAAAAACTGCTTTGACCAAAAGGAACAATCAGATTAAAAACTGATATTAGAAGGAAGTAGTTTTCTGCATGACCTTGAGGGCAAGGCGTGGGCAGAGTAGAAAGGGGAGATTCCTGTTTTACTACACAACCCCATAACTACACTTGGAAGGTCCCAAGAAATCACACTGGAAAGTTGGGTTGCTTCTAGTCACGATATCACTCCAGTGGTATTTTTAGAGACTTATTTATTTCTCAAAAATCCCCCAAAAGAATAAATGCCAGAGAACTCTGCTGGAGCTTTACAGGTAAGCAGAGAAAATTTCCAATAAGGTTCTAAAAAAAATAAATTAAAAAAAATTGTCTGAAACAGCTGTGCAGGTGGCACATCCAAAATACCTGCAGAATGGTACAGCATAAGCTATTGGTACTGATGTGGGTTAGTCTCATTTATGAATAATCTCAAACCCGTGCCAATAAAAGATTTTTCACGTAATGCTATGTCTTCTCCTCCTTCTACTCTGACCAAACAAAGTGAAATCAAAATTAATCAGTAAATTACTTTAACCTCCGTAGGGTTTCTCATTAATTTGTGGTCTCTCATTTCCCACATCCCCATCGCTACATAAAACTTCCCTTTTTACAGACAGTTCAGTGTTTACATGATAAACATACTCCCTGCATTACCCTTCTGGACTTGTATTGCTCAAGCGTGAGAGCTTCAGTACATCCCACTTCCTTACCAGCCCCTTGAAACCTCCTTGATGACAGTGCTTGGTGACCACAACAGGCAGTGAGTACTAATATTGCAGTACAGAGAATTTCCCCCCACCAATGAAGCGGAACATTCAGTTTCTCCAGCTGTTCTCCTCATTCCTGGAAACCTGTTGGAAAAAGCCACTGAAGGAGGTAAATGGACGATCTTGGCACAGAGGCATCACCCACATCTCAAAAGAACTGACTAAAAAGGATGGGGCTCTTGCCCTCAGATCAGCAGCTCCTTTTGTTGCACCACCAGGATAGAAAAATGCTTTAAAGAGTGTGTATTATCTGGAAGCTGACCAAAGAGGAGGACATTCCTCTGGAGCTTTAGCTGGGACAATTGACTCCCCACAAGCTGTTGGCATGGAAGGTTTGCCTGCAAGAAAAGGCTTCATGGCTAATTCTGACCCTTGCTCCATCGTCCCTGGTTCACCGCGCTGCTGTGGATCCATCAAATGCTGGCTTGCATCTGACAGGCACAGCCCTTCCCTGAGTGGCAGCCTGCACCCCAAAGCACAGCAATGAACCCAATTTACCCATTTCTCCCAGTGGCATGGGAATGCCCACCAGTATCAGCACAGGGTGGGTATTTCTGTCTCTCTTTCTTTCTTAACTATGTAAAACATCTCAGGCAGCAGCCTCAGAAATCAAACTTCCAGCCTACCTGACGTAAGATATGTCACTTCAGTGATTATGTTTGCTGGGGAAAAATATGCTCCACCAAGTCAGTTTTACTTCAAGGACTTGCTAGATATAAACCCTATGGAGGTACACTTTAGTGCCAGGAATATCTCTATCCCATCAGTCCCGTCTATCCAATAAACCTCATCAGCTCATCAGTTTTTAGCAGTGTTCTTCCAGAATTACTTCTGTGAATCAAATGACAAGGGCCAGGAGAAAGCCACTAAAATCTACCAGCAACTTAGATTATACTTGTCATTTCAGTCCAGCGTGGGATTCAAGCTATCTACAAAACCAGAGGGTATTCACAATTTACCAAGCTAATTTGTATGTTCCTCCCAATTAATTAACTAAACAGTAAGAGCCAGGACCCAGCCTCAGATCCAGGGATACCATCTGTTACAACCTGGCTCAGTCCCACCATGTAAGGTCACCAGTCTGCTGTGAGTGGGCTCAATCCATGGTGCCCCACCTGCTTCAAACCCAGACATTTCTGAGGCAAATGGTCTCTCCTTGTGCTCCCTGTGGCCCCAGAGCTCCTCTGACACCTTTCCAGGGAGGTAAAACCCTGCAGAGCAGCCAGCTCTCCCACCCCATGCCGCCAAGGGCTCACACACACTACTGGGAAATTCATCTGGGGCTTCAGGGGAGCATTTCTACTCTTTCAGTTTAACCCTTCCACCAGGACAATATGATGAGAAAGCAAGGAGCAATGCTGAAGCAGAAGAATGTCTGAACCACAGGGCTGGGATGAGCCCATCCTTGTTTTCCATACACTCTCATACAGGACTCACCCACATTCAGCTGCTGTCCTTTGAAATGTCCCCACCAGGAACCTTGGCCCTTTTCTCTCCACCTTTCTGTGTTAAAGAAAGTATCCTCAGGAAAGGGACCTAGAAGCTGGTCAGCATACTTAGACCTAACTTAGCATCATGGTGGCTTCTAACAGTCAGTGCCTAGAAAGGTCACAGGATATATTTCTGAGGCAGAGTCAACCCAGTAAGCTGTCTAGATGGTGTCAAGATATATGTTGAGGAAGACACAAAATAAAATCATGCTCTCTGACCCCAATACACCCTTAGTGCTTTAGGGGAGGGTTCCCTGCAGGGGCACTGCCATGGGGTGTCATGTCATAGGGCAGGAAATCACTGCAGATAAGGATCCCTCTTCCAAGCTGTATAGCAACGTGCTTACAACGCATTGATTGGAGATTGGCAGGATCAAGCCCTGGCAATACTGAGCTCAGAGGAAGATCTGACTTTAATTTCACTGGATTCAGAGTTTCAGTCATGGGCTACAAACCATACAAGGGTGTGCCTACAGATAGATGTGTTTTCTGGATTGCACTCAGGGCACTTAGCGCCTTGTAAGATCAGCATGCGGATCTTCACGCTGATTTTGACATCATCTGAATTATTGTATTTATTTCTGAAACCAGTTAACTGCCTGGAAGTGTTCTAGCTGAAAAAAACCCAATGAAACTATCAAGAGATCCAAAAAGAATGATTTGTGATGAGAAATTAAATGCAAGTGTCTCACCTACCCACAGAAAAATATGTTCTTTAGAGGAAAGTAATTGTCTGCCTTTTGAGCTGTGTTGAATTTAAATATACTTGTGAAATGCATATATCATGAGAATGATGCTGAAAAATGGACATCACAAATATTATGTAATAAAACTGTATTTTAACCTCTTTTTTTACCACATGAAGCAAAACACACAGCTCTTAGGTGCAACAATAGTTATGGGTGGATGTGGATGTGTATGGACACATCTGCACGCATGTATTTTTAGTAATAAATTTGAAAAGTGAAAATAACATATGAAGAAGGACATTTAAGATGGCTCAGGAAATAGTTAGAGGAAATCAAACCCTCCTCAAAGTTAAGAAAAGGAATATTTATCAATGTACCCTAAATATGACATTAAAGATGGAAATATAGCTAGAGAAGCTGATAGAGTTTTACCTGGATCTGCAGAAAGGCAAACAAAGATACAAAACAGATTAAAAATAATTAAGAACTTTAGGTGCTTCCACTTTGGAGTGCTATATTTTATTCACTGTAACAGCATCTAGACTTCTGAAGGTGACTTGGTCATCATTAAAAATAGGCTGTTTTTAGTGTCTGAAGTTCAGCACCCCAAGGACACAGTTGGAAATGTTAGATGAAGGACCAGATGTGTGAATTATCTAATTTCCATTGATGTAAATGGGAGCTAAATGCCTAAAGAAGGAATGATGTGCCTCTTTGCTACAGCCTTGTGTTTTAATGAATTCAGCAGAGACTCAAAACTTGTGCCAAAGACTTAGAGCTTACAGAATTTTTCAACCAAAAATCTCCAACAGCCAATGAATAAATAAAAGCCTCTATTGTCATTCAGCATGATACTTCTTTTTTCATCAGTAGAATGCTTTTAGACTTTCCAATGGTGGCTTAAGCTATAGACATTTCTCTTGTTGGCTCCCTAGGGGAGAGCTGTGTGTGCAGTGTCATGTTTTAATTTGAGGAAGGTTCAGGATTACACTGACAGGCAGAGCATGGTGAAGGGAAAAGGCTAAAGAGAAAGTGTCCGTGTCCTTGCTTGGTTTAGACAGGATTTGTTTTCAAGGCCAGAATGAAACTCAGATCAAAATTTTGACTATTCTTCAGCAGCCCACCATGGATTTGAATATATGTCTTGTTGGGATTTTTCCCCTCCTTTGTCAGTCCAGAGGGTCACTTGGACCACTTCCTTCTATGTTTAGAAATACCAGTCTTTCTGTATTGCTTTTGAGGATGTGAGGAAAAAAAAAAACTCCCATGGGTTTTTGAAGGCTGAAATGAAGCAGAAACCTTTTGCTGCTGGCTGCAATGCAACTACACAGAGATTGCTCAAAGCCCAGGCCAAGCCTTTTTTTTTTTCTTTGGGATCTTACACTTTGAGAGACCTAGACAGTCTTGTGGGTCATTAGGTTGGTAATCCCTCTGCTTCAACAACAGAAGCAGAGGGAGATGTGACTCATTTCTCAGCCACCACTACTTCTGGCAGCTGAAGACAAATTAGTGCCCAGTCTTTGGCCCTAAATTAGCCTATAAGCTCAGCTGCTCCAGGCTTGTGGAGAAAAGGTGATGCCACCTCAGTGCAGACAACAGCCATGCCCTTTCCCTTCAAGATTTTCTATTGTAAAGTAGGGTGGAACAAATACCCAATTCTAAATTTATCAGCAACGTATGGTTTTCACAGAATCCTTAAGGTTGGAAAAGACCTCCAAGATCATCCAGTCCAACCATCAACTCATCACCACCATGTCCACTAAACTATATCCCTGAGTGCTACATCTAAACATTTACTTGAACAACTCTAGCTGGGGGGAAAGAAGGGTCAGGAATACCTTTATGTACATAAACAGCCATTGCATTTGAATTTCCTTTTTATTTTATTTTATTTTATTTTTCTCCAGGCAGATGCATGTTTCTTATTTATCTGAAAACATCCTGTTCAAATTTAAGATTTTCTGTGGTTAGTTGCTGTTCATTATTATCTGTTCTCAAACCAGTCAGGATGGGAATCATTTCTGATAGGTGACCAATAGGGAAAACAAAACAAATGAGGAGAAAAGATGTATGGGGAATCCTTGCATGGTGTGGTTGATGTTATGATCTGTATTTGAAATGGGATAGGATATGGAGGGTCTACCAGCACTTCTGAGAAAATCAGCTAGATAGCCTGGGTTTCTGCAGGACATCTGCAGGGCAAATGCATCCATGTGTCTTTTTTGACTATTGCATACATTTTAAACCGTACAGTAATGAGTGTCATGAAATATTCTGGGTATCCTTACATTCTAGTGGTTGTATGTGATGCACCCTGTGCCTCTCCTTGAATCTATCACTAGATTTTAAATCAGACCTACATTATATCAGCAATTATTTGACTCCTCCTTTGGAAGATATCTCCACATGTGCATTTCAACCTATGTTCAACATTTATTTTAGCAAAATGTTCTGAATCCAGCATCCAAAGTTCAGGTTTCCTGAAGTTTGCCAAAAACTCTGTGGAAATGCTATCTCCAAACCCTACCCGAGCTAGCAGAAGCAGCAGGACACGCAGAACATTTTTCTTCTGCTTCACTAATAGTCATTTTTTTCTTGTTCAGCTTATTTCTTGTTGTTCAGCCCATCCAGCTTATTTCTTGTTGTTCAGCCCATCCAGCTTGGCGAGGCTCACCATGCGTTGTGGAGCGTTGAAGAAGAATGGTGAAAGACATTACACCGCGTTGCCTTTTGGTTTTGGTACCTATAAATCAACCTTAGATCATAAAACACAACCTGTAATAACAATCACCAATATTTAATAAATTTCTGACTAGTTTGAAAACCTGTTCAAATACTTTGTACCACCCACAAAAACATTTGTAATAAATTGCAAGGCAATAAAAATCACATAACACATAATTACTGGCATTATTGTATATTTCACTTTTTTTTTTTGAAGCAAGGAGGAGCTGGCTAGAGAGAGGAAGAGGTTGGGTTTGAGGGAAAGGGAATTTTTCAGTGGTGTTTCCTGAGCTAATATATTATATGATTTTTTTTTAAATAATACATTTTAAGTCGTGCTAAATATGGAAAAAGGCTTTTTCAAACAGCTCACAAGTGCCCTTTCTGAATGAGTCATTACTGATCAGTAGGATCCTCTTAACAGGGGATTTACAGCAGAAGACTCAAAACCTATTTCCATCGAAATCAGCGGCAAAGTCCCACTGACTTCAACAGAAGATTGACCTGGCAGATGTGTTAGAGCCAGGGATGGAAAAATTTAAGAGAGGTGTTGTTTCTTTTTAATAAATCTGCAAGGGCTCTTCCAATTCAATTTCCACAGCTTTCGGCACTTTTTATCCTTCTCCTCATTTGCACACAGGAGTGAGGCGTAAACGCGTAAATGGCTTCAATATGTACAAACACCAAATCCACGCTTGTGTTTGCACTAATGTGAGCTTCTCCCCTCTTATCTGTGGCTTGGGGTGAATTTACAATACTTGTGTGTTAGTGTGTTTGACCAAGAAGTGGGTTAGTGGCCACTGTAAGACTATTCTGTGTGTGATTCAAAAACAAAAGGAAAAAATAATAATAATAAAAAACCCAGTTCTACCAAGCAAGGAAGAAACCAGCCAATCTATTAACCTTGCTCCAAAAAAACCAGAATACCAGTTTTGAGGTGAAAATATAAGCTTTTGTGCTAAAAAATTGGGACTGAGCTGACTGGAATGTAACATTTGCAAAGCATCAAAAGTGATTTCAAAGCTTTTTTTTTCTTTCTTTCTTAAAATACCTAGCAAACCCAATTCCCATGGAAAGTCCCAGGAACTTGGGAACTTGCATGCCTCTTGGAGGACTCAGGGTCTTCTGAATATATTACATGAGAGTATTTTGACATTTGCACTAATCTATCTATTCACTTAAAAAAAATATCATCTGTAAGCTTTACTTATGATCCAGATTTACTCTTTTTCAAAAAAACCTGATTTATTCCTTAATATATTCCCTGATAATTATTACAAGATATTACAAAATTAAAGCCATTCATTTTTTGCAAGGAACTTGATTCATCTGATCAAAGGTACAATATAGGAGAGGTTCAAAACACTGTAAGGATTTATAGGGATGCACTTTTAGAGGTGGTGCCTCAAGAGCTGGATACAAGCACAGCTTTTGGGATGGGAGCTCCAAGACAGGGCTCAGTGCTTCTGGAAATGTTCTCACTATCTCTAACCTAGAGTCTGTTTTGCCCAGGGACTTCTGTGATTTAAGCAAAGTGGAATAGATAATGTTGAATTTTATAAGTATATATAATGTGTTATTTTACATACATATATATATATAAAATAAATTTTACTATTGTAAAAAACTGCATATTTCAGCAATTGAACTGTCCTGAACTGGTCAAAAAGCACTTACAGAAGCTGGGGTCACTTCTGCAGTGGCAGATAGGAAAAGCAAAAACTCTAAATTCTCTCCCTGCTTTGCCCAGAACATGAACACACATAAATCTGGGATGTTTCTAAAGCATTCTCTTGCAGGGCTTTGTCACCAGGCAGGTTCTGTTACTGATGGGGTCTGAGAAGGAACTGCTTGTACTTGGAGAAGTGGCTAAAAATGGCTTACAGGCCCAGTACCAAATATTAATCCTGGCTCTGACTTCAGAAGGTGCATGAACCCCTTGGGATACGGTGATGCTACCAAGTGGAAGGAAAAAAAAAACCACAAAAAAACCCCCCAAAAAGGCAAGAAGTAAAGCCCAGGTACTGAACCTGGTCATGAATGTCCTTGTCCCTGGCAGATATCCCAGGGTCTCTATGGCTCTCAGAAAGACTTCCACTCTCTTTAGAGAATAAACTGACAGCTCAGTTGAAGAAAAGCAAACTGTCTTTACTTCCCTAAAAACAGGATTAAAAAGAACTCAGCATGTGGAACTCTGCAGTTTCTTACCTCCTTTTTCCCCCCTCAACCACTGTAGTGTATTTTCATCTTTAAACAAATGCTTTGAAAAATTCAGTTAAAACAAACAAAAAAAAGGAATCAAGCACACAATTAGAAAACCATTTATTTCAATATTGCTGACATGCTTTTCCTGTCTCTAATTTAAAGTTCTGCAGGTGAAAAAAATGCAAGAAAAACAATTTGGGGCATTTCCACAGGCAGGCAGTCACAAGATCAAGTAAGACAAATTGTGGACTAAGGGAGGAACAGGCTCTGCCAACTGCAGCAGCTGAGTTTAGAAAGTTACATTCTTCCACCAAGCTTTTTTCCCATTGTTAACATGTGTACCAAGGCATTCGGGGATGATATGCATGCGCTGCACACAGACAGTCACGGGATTAAACGGAGCCACTCACAGAATAAATTAGCTTCAGTAATAATCACACAACCCTTCCAGTCCTGCTGTCAAACCAGAGCCTCTCCTGGCTTTCAAGGATTGCAAAGTACTAGAGGATGGCATGCAAAGAAATTATAAGTATTGACCTCAGCATCAGGGTGACATTAATCTTCTAACAATGAACGTTGCCTACACAGGACATTACTTGTAGATCATTTTGAATCACCAAAGAGCAAGCAGTGGGTTGACAGTATGGTTGAAGGAAAAAAAAAAACAAACAACAAAAAAACCCACCAAAAAAACCTTTGTTGAATGGTATTAATAAAAACATGGAACTAAATTTTTAACAGACTGAGACGGAGGAAGCAAACTGGAATTTAGTGTACACTTGAGATGCAAGATTAATGCTCCCAGAGCAAAAACACTGAGTCCAAATGTCTAAGCTAGTAAAGGCACATTTAGACACCTAAACAAAAATGGCCTGAGCACCTGCGCTTCTCAGTGAAATCAGTGGGTTTAGCAAGCTAGCTTTAGGAACACAGGTTGGAAATTTGTAAATATGAAACTGGAATAACAAATGGGGAGAGCAAAAGCTGCGTCAGCAGATGCACTAGGCTTTGCCATAGTAGTGTCCTGCAGATGTTACAGAGACGAAAGCAATTTTCCACGATAGATGATACATTCAGTATAGATACAATTAAAGTAATGGGAAACAAAATGGGAAACGGGGTCACGAGCATCTGCTCTTTTGAAGATGGGTTTTTTTCTTCCATAGAAAGAAGCAGCTGAATGCAACTGTCGTTTAGTTACATCAAAACATAACATGTGCGAGCGAGGGAATCCTGGCACGTTAATTGGCAGCGTAGCTGGTAATATGCTGTGTGCTGGACACCGATGCCTCTCTCTCTCTCTCTCTCTCTCTCTCTCTCTCTGCTTCCCTCATCTTCTTTCCCTCTTAATAAGAAAAGTAAACTCAAGAGAAGGCTTCCAGAAGACAAATAGGCATTGTTCCCTGGATGGCAGATACGTGGGATGTACGCAACAGATTTTGTTCCACTGGGTATGGGAAGATGAACAAGTCACCGCAGGGTAAGCCAGGATGTTGGACTCACAGCCCACGAGCTGCTCTGATAGTAATAATCCTTATGCACCCTGCAGGACACTGCAGTAAATGCAAAATACTTCACCTCTCAAAGGACTTGGATGCCTAAAGACACTCTATCTCCATGTGTCTAACCCATACTGAAATCCATGGGAATCTGGCACATGAGTGCTTTTGTAAACATTCCTAGCTGTCCACCTGCAACTTTATGTACCTAAATTCCTTTGAAAAACCTGACCTTGGATCTCAGGCAGGTAATGAACCATTTTCATACTCATTTCATTTGATGCATGCAGTGCATGTAGGCCATTAGGAGGACTATTAACTTGCTCTCCACCGCGTTGAGTTTCTGGTCCTTATGGCCTCTGCTGCTGGGGGAAAAGCAGGCGGCTCCTGGGGTGGGTGGAAGGGATCAGCATCCTATTGCATTTGGCAATAGGGTTCTTCCACATCCACCTGCATCCAGTCTTTCTGCCAAACTACAAGCCCTGGGTTGTTTTTTTTTTCCTGGTCCAGTTACATCTCCCAAAGTGCAGGTGGACGAGTAATATAGTAGACTGGAATTTCCTCAAGTTCAGCTCTGAAATCAATATGCTCCAATCATACCTAAAGGGGCCTGATTTTCAGGGCTGAGGTCAGGGGACTGAAAGTCAGTCCAACAGAAAGTCTGAGATGTGAACCTCCAAGTGAGGTGTTGGAACTCAACCCTCCTCCTTTCACAGCAAGACCACGGCTGTTGGAGCTAGGGATCCTTCATTCTCTGTGGAGTCAGCTCTTGGCCAATATTTCCTCTTGCTATTTGCCCATATGACATCTCTGGTGCTGCATGTAAGCCTCCTCTTTTGAACAGCAGGGAATATCTGGTGAAACTATAGGCACATCAACCCAAATGAGATGCCTGGCACATGTTGGTTGTGGGCAGTGGTTAAGGGAACTCTAATAAAGACCATTACGAGCTTCAGGGTCTTTGTCCAGCAATGACAAATTAGGAGAGCAGTGTGATGGCACAAGAGGATTCAGAAGCCTAAAATTAGTGTATTTCTTACTGTAAATATACTTTGATATTGTGCCTCACCCAGCTCTGAAATTGCTCTCTTAGACTAGCACATTATCATACATAATATTAATATAATACAGATGTATGTAAATGTTGCAGAAATTAAAGGCTTCATAGGTGTTAAACCACCTAGTACTTAGTCATTTCCACACTGAACTAGAGACTTAAAACCTTGAAAGATGCAAAAATTTATTTGTTAGTTTGTATTTTTGTAGCATTATTAAATAAGCTTATATCAGTCTCATGCATTTAAACGCTATTATCTACAGTTCCAGATTAACCCTTTAGATTAAATACATATAAAAAAAAAATTGCAATGGTTGAGAAGGTACTAAACCCACTGAAATCACGAACTTTGCAATGAGGATCTTTTAATTTCTCCTTTACAATGGTGAACTAAGCCTGTACTGTTCTATGCATAGCAGGAAACAATAACAGAAAGAAGCATTGCGTAGGTTACTTAAGCCTGAGCCTTACTGCTAAATGCACCTGTGCTCATGAAATGCTTCATTTAATTTGATGGGTTGAGAAGCCAGAGTACAAGGAGATAGTAGCTAGTTAAAGGCCTTATAACCTTTCTTGTTACCAGAGGAATTTTCTCTCGAAGCAGTTTGGCACAGATAAGAATAAAAAACCTCCTGTCTCCCATCTCTTGAGCCTGCACTTTAGCCACACTCTCCCTTCCTTCCCTATCTATGTGAAAGCTGGGAGACCACAGCGTCTGGCAAAATATTTAATGATAATAATACTAAAACATTTCCCACTGACTGAGGGAACTACAGAAGTAACACATAGTGTGTGTAGGCCTCTGTCCAGGAATAATAAACTATAGGCTTCAGTCTGATGGTGAAAAAGAGCTCAGATAGCAGTGAAACAAATACATTTATCCTTCTAAGACTGAAAGATAGCTGTGCTGGGCCAAATATTAAGTGATAATTACTAGGGATAAACAAACCCTGTGGAGCTGGAGGTTTTGTAAGCAGCTCAGGCTTTTAATATGTTTTGGAGTTAAAGTTTTATAAAATCCCAGGCTTAAGGAGAAAAAAAAAAAAGTTGGAGAGAGCTGGAAAACTCATAACTCCCCTTTTTCTCTTCCTACACCATTGCTTCTGTTGGAATAATGGCAAAGGTGATGTAGGTCCCACAAGAAGAATGATATTATTAGTGTCCCTCTCCAACCTCTAAAACTTGGTCACCTTGCAGGACACTGGAGTTGACACACTGCCTCTCCCACACCCCAGCAGCTCAGAGGGAGTGCTCTTACTTCAGCTGAGCAGGGAGAACAGTCAGCAAGTGTCAATGTTTTCAAGCCTTTCAGTTTTTATTGCACCCATAATGATAGTTGGTGTTACTTTCTCAAGGTCTCAGCTACTGCAACTGGCTTATTACCTAGGAATATTTGCATTATTTTAGGAAAAAGAAGGGATAAAATAAAGATATTAAACCAAAATTTAAGTGCCATATCTTCTGAAAGAAGCTGTCCTGAGTCGTGACTTCTCCACTCGAGAGGTTTGCATTGCTGCTTGTACCACACATCTGCAAGAAAATATGATGTTATCTATAAGCCCATCAGCAAAGCAGTCTCTGAGCTGCTGCTCAGCTTTGAGCCCCAAGCAGAGGAAAAAAAAAAAAAAAAAAATAAGAGCAGGAGCACAGAAGTTGTGCTGGCAGCAGCATCTGGGAGCAGGGAGTTACTGCTCTCCAGAGATATCCAGCTGTCTCAGCCCACAGCTCCATCGTGCCAGCTGCTTTGCCCTCACCCACCGTTACCTAGCTTCACCTCTGCTAATTTGAGGCCACAGCTGCAAAGCCCACTGCTATTGCCCCAGCTTCATTGCACAGTGGCAAGAGGCAGTGACCTTAAGCCAAAATGAAGGGGCAAATGGTGTGTGCATTTATTGCAAATATACAGATTTATTTATTTTTTTAAGAGGTAGTCTGGACAGCTGCAAAAAAATGAGTCATGTAAATCATCACATGAGGAGCTACACAGGCCTTCCTCCTTCCAAAATCTCTTCATCTGCTGCAGGAAAAAAAAAGCAGGCTGGTTCTGCAAGTGAATGCTTTATTCTTTATCTGTTCAGAGAGAAGGAAATGAAAGAAAACCAGGCTTGCTCTGCTGCATACAAGACTTTGCTACCCATTCTGAAATCCAGCAGCAAGGTACAAAGATAAGACAGCAAAACTCAAGGTACATGCCACCTTAAACAAATGCAGTCTGGCTTTGCTCTGACACAACCAAACCCTTGCTTTTGAAGACACTGCTTTCCCAAAAAGCCTAACAAGAAAGTTTCATACTACCAGCATGGCCAGAAACATTTTGCCCAGAGCTACAGCTGAGTATTTAGGCATCCATACTCCTTTCAGCTGTAAACATCCTCCATATACCCTCCATGCAGTTGATATTCCTGGGCAGCAGTGGCAGCAACAGCCAGGGCTTGGGCATAATTCTTTTACTCAACTTCTTCCACTTGTGCTGCCCTTGCTCCACTCCAGATTCCACCAACCTAAAAAGCAAATGAGTAGGAGTTAGTGTCTCCTGAAAACAGACCTCTCAAAGCAGACTAACGTAGCAACTGCCTTGTTATAGAGAGGACATTTTTCACCCTGAAGGTGGTGAGGCACTGGCACAGGTTGCCCAGAGAAGCTGTGGATGCCCCATCCCTGGAGGCATTCAAGGACAGGATGGATGGCACCCTGGGCAGCCTGATCTGGTGGTTGGCATCTATGTCCACAGCAAGGGGGTTGGAACTAGATGATCCTTAAGGTCCTTTCCAACCCAAAACCATTCTATAATTCTATGATAAGTCATGAGGTGTAGTTGTAAGAAGTGGGATCTACCAATAATTTGGGATTTTTCCCCTCTTCTTAACTCAGCCAGAGGAAAGAGTGTCTGGCCACAGCTAGGAACTCATACATTGTTAATTCAGGATTTCCTTCTCTTCACAACAGCCCAAATTGGCATTCTGCCCCTCTTTAAAAGGAAAACAAATCTAATCCTTTTGGAGTTCTGTTCCTCATTTCAAAAGTGTGTGAGTGGGTTTGAAATGAAACAAAATATGTCCACCTCTTCTTAGTAATGCCAAATTACTGGAACTGATGGGAGGAAGGAGCGATCAGAGGGCACACTGCAAGAATTCTTCACAGACTGCATGAAACAAACCTCTCTGTAAAACAATGCAGCTCAGGAACCAGTGAATTGAGCCTAATACCCCGAGAGAAACACCAGGCCAGACACATCATTACATATTGCTGTCTCCAAATGAAGAGTAAGATGTAATGGATGTATTTATCAGAGAGTATTTGCTGGAGCCTGCCAATCTGAATTCTACTTGAACTGGTACAAATTTGGTGTAGCGGTCTTTGAATCAATAATCTGATGTCAGCAGAAATTAAATCAGAGTCAGGACTAGAGTCTAGAAACAAACCCTCCATCACCTCCACCCTGTTTTCTTTCTTCTCCCCCAGCTCAAGCTCAATCAGAGAAGTCAGCTGAATGGTATCTTGTCACCAAAAAAACTAGCTGAAAATGGCTTCTGCTGAGCTGGGTTAACCATGGAAACATCACTGTGCAAGCCAAACAGCAGACCAAGAATTTGTAAGCCAAATTCTTCTATCTGAGGTCTTAACACCACCTGAAAAGGGCACGAATCATACCAATAATTGTGTAGATTGCTTCAGCCTTTCTTTAGAGATGAAGCAATGGGCATGGAGTGTGAGCTAGAGAAGTCTGGAGGAGGCACCGGTCTGTTTGCATTATGTAGTCATACTGCTAGCTGGAGTTGACTTGCAGCATCTGTGAACAGGCTTCTCCTAATAAAATGCTTCTTTAATTGAAGGATAATGAAATCCTGCCATTTTATTACCTAGGTTAGAAATGATGGGGGAGTGACACTCGCACTGAGGAAGGGTGCGTGTTTAAAAAGAGACAAGGCAACATTTCTGGAGAGAAGCAATACGGCTCGCTCCACAGGAAAGCTGGATTTCTAGACAAATAGCATTGCATAATCATCAAAACAGTGCAAAGGAAAAATAGAGCCAGAAAACAGAACTGACCTTAAAGATTAATAAGGCAAAGATTTGTCCCTATCACATGCTTTGGCTGGAAAATACAGGAATAATAGATAATTGTACATGATTTTAGGTAGAAAGATACTGTGGACATGTATTGGGGTTGAGATGGAGGTGGGGAAAATATTTTGTTTTTACCTGGAATCAAGAAGAAGAGGATAACAGATATGTGAGTTACACAATGGAGAGCTCTGGTATCCACATGTAACTCTGGACACAAAAAAGATTCTCTAATCAGAAACAGCATCAGTTGTGAGACATGTGATTTCAGTTTGCAGGAGAAAACGTCAAGAGAAATCTCTCTCCAACCCTGGGGAAACGCATACAAATGTCAACAGCACCGGAGCTGTCCAAGGAAAAAGAATCAAAACAGTGACAGCCATTAGTGTGCAGAACAAGTACAGAGATACAAGATAGAGAAGCCAATGACTCAGGACACAGCCAGACTGAAAATCACAGCTCAGAGTACCTACTGTGGGAAGAAGAGGAAAGGCAGAGATTAACATTCTCAGCCACTGAATACAAGTGCAAAGTGTGCAAGAAATCTGTCCCAGCATACAACCTTTTGAGAAGGAAGAACAGCTTTCAGCAGATGAAGAGATTGGGAGAGGACTGGAGGTGTCAGGATTTATGGAAAGATTGTGAAATCTAGGTTGATGGCAGCATTAGAGTTTGAAAAAGGAGAGCTCAGTTTCATTGCCAGATCCTACAACACTCACAGAGCTAGTCGAAAGATTGCACTGCCAGCACTGGCAAAAAGCTTATGGCTTGGGAGATAAGGGGTCAAAAAGCTACAGTCTAGCTTTGGGCAGCTGTTAGTATTAGAGCTGGGCAAAGTGGAGATGAAAAAAGCATTGTCACTGCTACATCCTTCCAGACTTGCATGGGCAGGTTTAGAAAGGGTGAAAGATGAAGGCTATTTCTGAGGTACCTTTAGTTCTGGCTGCACGTAGAGTACCAGCTTAAACTTCAAAATGAAATGGTTTATTTCTGAGTCTTGCAAATTTTTCTTTGATAAAGACAGAGAGATGTAGCTAGCAGGAAAAATTAGTTTACAGCTACCTTTTTTTCCCCTCTAATGGCTTGTGATTTCTGTTTCAGCTCATGGCCACGAATATAGTTAGGTGCACCAATAGAATTTATGTCAGAAAAGAAAAAGTAACAATATTACTCTTGAATTTTACAAGTTCTGACAGAGTCATGTGTTCATTTGACAGAAATGATTTAAGGTTTGCTTCTGTAAGGAGGCAAACCTCCCTTTCAGGGTTGAAGCTGAGGAGGAGGAGGTCTCTGAATAGTTTTATGCTTCTACCTTGCAAGTCCTAACAGGTAAGATGAAGGACACAACTATCAAGAAAAAATAACTGATGAGTAATTTCAGCACTTCAAGAACCTGTCTTTCAGGGCAGAGGTAAGATGGGGGAGAGGAAGTCTAGAACTTTATGGGCTTTTCTTATTCTGGGAACTTGCCAACATGAGGTAAGTAGCCTGCAGGTCAGATAGTTTGTGATTAATTTTATGGTTCCCATGAGTTCCAGGTTATTTAGTCCTCGTCTATTTTAATCTAGTTGTGTCTGATGAGGTATAAGATATTAGTCATAGCTTCTTTTCCCCTAACTTCATCCCACATCTTATCCTCTCAGTGGCTATGAGATTAATGAAAAAATCTAGCTTCATGGTTTGCACTACCTAAATCCTACCCTGAAGGAGAGGTCTGAAACCCATGGCAGGAATCACACTCAGTGCAAGACTTATCTCTGCTAGCTACATCCATCCCCTTCCCTCACTGGAAACTGTGAGTTTTGGTAATAAAGCTAAAGCTAGGATTCCTCAGTCCTAAGGCTTGCCCAAATCTGAAGAAAGAACTGCAATTTACAATAGGCTTAAACAAATTAAAAGACAATTATCTCTGCAAGTTAATAATCCTTTGGGGCTTGCATGATCTGGGCAAGTAAGATTTCTCTGTAGACTAAGCCATGGAATTTTTCACTTTCTGAAGCTACCTGTAAACCTAAAGTAAACTCTAACATTCAGAACAACTTGCATCCAAACCCCTATCAGAAGGTGTCCTTTCCCCTTGCTAGCACAGGGAAACTGTTGGTTTAGGTTTAACATTCAGAATAGCACAAACTGAATATTTTAGGTTGTTATTTCCTAGCAGGTACTGTTACAGGACTGAAGATTTGCCATGTTCAAAGACCAAGCACTAAAGAAGGTATCAGAAGGGTCTTCACCTGTTCTTGGCTCCTGTACTAGCATTAAGACAACAGGAGCATTTGAAATAGGGAAAGATTTCAAGCAGGAGACCATAGGACAATTTTTTTTCCTCATTCTGCAAGTTCTCCAAAGGGTGATAGGCAGCTCAGGAAGAGTGTGTAGTTTAGTATTCTTGGCCACTTGAAGGTAGGGTAGGTTAGGTCAAGGGATTTGAAGCCAAACTGTAGTTTTCAAGGCTGGAAAGGATTGTTTCTACTTAGGTACTGGAATAAAGATTAGGTCAACATTAGGTGTTTAAGACTAGATTTTTCAGGTCTGAAGAATACAGCAGCATCTGCCCATGCTACCTCTAGGTCTTTTCTTTGTTTCCAGCACTAGAAGATTCTGGCTCCAGACCTTTTCTTTACCTCATTAAAGAGGAAATGATCCAGTTGCAAAGCTAATTCATCAGTTCCTCATTTTCTATACCCAGATCTGCTCCTAATTATAACCTGCCAACATAACACAGCCATGAAACCAAGCATTTCTGCCAGCTCGTTTCACTTGCATTTCTAACCATAGTAACAGCAGAAATTATCTTTACTCATTCAGACTTACTGTCATGAGTCCATGGGCTAGCACAGAAATTTACAACAGGTGACCATAAGCCATCAGTTTTCAGTTTCTGATGTCATCAACACCAAGGCTAACCAACAATATCTCTTCATTGTACCACAGACTAAAGATTTATAGTGAATTCAGGATCAGATACTGGTTTTCAGGTTAGGTTAAAAGTTAGGGTTAGGACACAGATTACTTTTGGGACAGTAAGGACTAAAGAGATAGTTTTATTGTTGAGTACAGCATGACCTGTAGAACTAGAAGCTAGGCTATCACAGACAAATGGCTTGTGATTAATTCTCTTGCTGTTAGGGGTCTCTGGACTATTAACCTTAATTTTAAGGTTAAAGTTCAGAAGATCTGGGTCATCAGAGCTAGATTTATTGCTGGATTCTGCAAAGCCCAGAGGGGTAGACTGATGGCTTGACCAGGAATAAGTAAATGATTTGTGGTTTGGGGCAGCTAGAGATGACTAGGCCATGGGAATAACGTAGCAAACAGTTCACACAGATGCCAATTTTGGCCTCAGCAAAGATTTGGACTGGTAGCAAGCAAATGATAAGTTAAAGCATCTTTTACACCTAATTAACCTGCCACCAAAGAAGGTGTCTGTGAATGTATTAGATTAACAAACTTATCAGGTTTACTTGCAGTCTGTTGGAAATACAAGATTGTTAAGCAAGTAATGCAAGACTGGATTAATTTATCAGTTCACTAATTCCTTTTCAGTGCAAATTTTCAGGAAGAAACAAACACACAAAAACAGAGTACAAAGTTTGGTACCCACTGATGGGCAAACTGACTAATACCAGGTCAGCACAAATCATGCAACTAATCAGATTTTCTCAATACAAGACAGAAACAAGAACAATGACTTTGTTCAATATTTTCCATCACATAAAGCCACATTTCAAGGCAACACTTTGTCAACATTTAGCCCATATCTGGGTCTAAATTACAGCAGTTACTCCATCAACTGATGATCCCAGCTGAGAAGGGGAATTGGGAAAAGGTGAGCAGGCTCTTAAGTTGAAAGGAAAACAGATTTAATGAAACAAAAGTATAAAAGGTTATATGTAACCCAATGAACATCCAGTGGTCCCCAGGAGCAGAATGATAAGCTAACTCCTCCAGGAATGGCAACCAAAAGAGAAGCCCCTAACTTCCCCCTTTACAACGAGCATGATATGGGATACACTTGTGAGCCAGCTTGGGCCAGCTGTCCTAGTTTTTGCCCCAATTAGCTTGAGCACCTGGCTGCTCCAAACTGCTAACAGTCTGCACACCATGGCTGGGCTCTGATTCCCTCTCAGTAAAACCAAGACATGTTTACAAGACAAGCTGAAGCCAGAAATTACTTTCCTTGTGCAGCTCAAAATCTAACCATGATCAAGTCACTAACAATAGTTCTACAAATGACAGTAACCATTTCAGCCAAAAACCAGAACAAAATAAACCAGTGGTCTATTAATCAAGAGAAAGCCTTCAAAGCAAGGTGGAAGGGTGCTACACAGCAGAAAGCTGAAAAGATTTCCACCCTCCAGTAAGGTGGGGGGCTTCTTCTTGATGTCAGCAGTGGCTTGCAGTACTGGAACTATCACCAGTCACCTAATTACTTGCCATCACATTTAGCATTTATCATTAGTCTCAATATTATTGTCACAAATCTAGCTACCCAAGTTTTCTGATAAGAACTAAACCTGTTACTAACTAGAGGGACTCAGAGGAACCAAGGGTGTAGTTCACCACAGTCCTGTTGCAGTAGCCAAAGGTAACAGGAACAGGTTATGCAGTTAATTACACGATAACAATCACAACCAATTCCAAAGCAAGTCCTAATGTATCTCAATGCAGACAAGATGAAGCCAGACATCTTTTGATCTCTGAGAGATACTGGTCAGACCTGAGAAAGACAGAGAAAAAAGCAATGCCTAGACCAGGAGATGAAAGGGGAAACCACTGATTTACATGTATGGCCCCTTGATTTTCTGGGTTCTTCTTCCTCCTAGCTCTGCCTTAGACAATTAACATACAATGATGCCACACAGGGGTGGTCCTGAATGGACCTAGAAAAGACTAGGAATATCTTAAAGTGCCTCAGTCTGTGGGAGAGAGAAGGCAGCAACTCTTAGATGGGAGCAGCTTGCTTGTGTGGCCTCAAGACAATTGCAAGAAAGAGGAGGGAAAGGGGCAACTCAAATTTGTCTCTCCTTTTCCTGTTTTCTTTTGATTTTTTTCCTTCCTGGAAGCTTTATCCTCTTCTCTGACAGGCATTTGAAAATGAGGGCAGTGGTGGTATAAGGATAGGAAGCTGACAGGATCAAAGGTTGTGGCTAGGCTGAAGATGTCCCTGTGCATGTGACTACCAGATGGCTGCCAACTCCTTCCCATGCCTTCCCTTCCCTGCGCAATGGTGAGCTGAGCAAGGCTGAGGGGATAAGTTGTGGCAGCTCTCTGCTCTCTGAGAGCAGAGTAGAGGGGCAGAATCACCTCCCTCGACCCTCTGGCCACGCTTCTCTTGATGCAGCCCAGGATAGGGTGGGGTGACAGGGTCTGCAGAAGCCAGAGAGGAGGTGTGCTTGCAGGGAAAGGGACTGACAAGGAAAAGGGAGTGGCAGAAAGAAGGAAGGGAGGAACAGGGACAACACGAAGCACCTTGAAGAAATCTGCAAAGCTGACAGCTTAGAGCACTGCTTCGAGACTGGAAAAAGCCACATTAAAGGCTCAAAACCAAAACACCATCTGATTGAGCTCTTGGGAATTCAAGGACACTGTCAGTTCACCTTTTGGTACTGGCTGGATATGAAATCCCAGTACAAACTACCACGGGAGGAAACCACTGTCCACTACACCCAAACAGCTAGTAAATCTGGTAAATGTACAGAGGAGGACACCAAGGCTGACAAAAGTTATGGACTGGCTTCCATCTGTGGAATGGTTAAATAGACTAAGACCCTTCAGTTTAAGGGACAACATGACAGATATCTGTAAAATCACAAGTGGCATAAGCATGGTAAATGGAAAACAACTGCACACTCTTTCTACTGGTGTACAAGCCAGAAGACACCAAATGAAAAGCAGGAAGCATTTTTCAAACAAATAAAAAGGTAGCTTTTTCTTTCCTTAACTCCCAGTAAAGCCAGCTAACCCCTTGCCACAGGATGTTGTGGGATACCACAAGTTAACTTACATTTAAAAATTCATGAACGAATTCACAGAAGAAAAATCCATCAGAGCTATTAAAAATAAAGGCCCCATGTCTGGCTCGGGAATTACCCGAGCCACAAATTCCTGGAGCCTGAAGAGTGTTTTGAGGAAGTCTCGCTACATTTGCCCTCTTCCCACAGCCTTCTTCAGTCATCTGGCCCTGACCATCCTTAGAAATGAGACACTGGTTAGGGATGGACCTTCAGGCTTTACCTAACCCATTGTTGTGGGCAAATGCAAGACAGAGGTAGAAAAAAACCCCATGAATATTACTATGGACTAAGTGCAGAAAGTCTATGTGTCACGATAAATGGAACCAAGCCCAGAATTTGGGAATGCTGAGCTTTAGCCATCACTGGAAATAAGATCCACCAGTCACACAAACAACCATGAAAGCACCATCGAACAATGAAGGGAAGCCAGATAGGGTGGAGGCAGGTCCTTCACTAGCAGCCATAATTCAACCACATAGTGGGAGTTTCACTTCAAAACCAATATATTTGAACATCTGTGAGACTTATGAGACTGTAATGGGCTGGCAAGACAAGATTCCTTGTCTCTTCTGTGACTTATGTGCGTGTAATGTCTGGCCTCAGAAAATCGGCAAGTACTGGCATAAAGGACAAGGCAACAACAAACGTCTTTAAAAGGGAACATGTAGCAACCTGCATGGAGCTTGGAGGGAGGAACCCAGGGGAAGAAAGCAGCAGGGAAGTCAGTGTGCACTGGAGGGATGCTAGCTGCAGCTGTGGCACGTCATTTTTGTTCATCTCTCTTCTACGAGAAGTTTTTCAGTAGCCTTCTGATACTCACAGAGCTCATCCCAGTTCATAGGCTAACACATGCACATGTAATTCATATCTCTGCATTCTTCTGCCCTTCATCTCCTTTAGCTTAGAAAACTCTACCTGAAATCCAGTATTGACTATTCTCCTCCTCACTTCCCCCCTATATCTTCAAACCAGCTCCACCTCTTTGCTTGTATTTATAGAGATTAACAATTTTCTGCCCCAAGCTCTTTTTCTAACAGACAAAGCAGGCAAAGCTGGTTTTGTTTTCTCCCATAAGACAGATATAGGTTCTAGTTTAAATTCGTAGTTCCTCACCACACAAGGCCAGAACTGTACGTGATATACACTTCTTGGATCTCACCTGTGCCTTGCAAAATAGTATTTGTACTTTCCTATCTTTACTGAAGTTATCTTTGACATAGTTTAAGGGTTTCATTTGCTACTTCCTGGGCTCCTTCAAATGACATAACATTTGTTGTCACGATGTAATCCACAACCCCAGGCCTTTTTCCTCTTCGTGCAGAGGAAAACTGATGACTTCTTAGCCTAGAGTAGAAATTTCTGGGTTTAACTCTTTACGTGCATGACCTCACAAACAGTCCAGTCCTTGGTGTCACATGATTCTTTGTGTATGATATTTGGATCTCTTCCTTTTTTGTCAGTGCTTCCCATCTTGAAGTCAAGAGCAGATTTCATTAGCATACAATTAATTTTGAGCCAGCATCATTAATGAAAATATTCCAGTAGGTAAGGACTAACACCATCTTTACAAACATCTGCTTGTGTTCTCTTGCCAGCTGTCCTTCACCTATGAGCACCAGCCATTCCTGTGTGCTTTTATTCACCTTAAAAACCTCAGTGTTAAACCCTGTCTGTTGCCTCTTAACTACTTATATTGTCCATATATGATCTACAAGAAATTTTACAAGTTCACACAGACAAAATCCACTGAGTATCAAACATGGATATCAGGTCATCCTGGCATGACAAACTTTGAAACACCCCAGCTGCAATGTAGCTCTTTCCCCCACCATTTCTAATTGTCCCTATCTTTAAAATATAATCTAAAATGCTGCATATTGGGGAGGTGAGCCTAGAAGGCAAGTTAATTCCCCAAATCAGATTTCCTCCCTTTCAGCAGCACTAAACTTGTGCTTTCAATTTACTAGAAACATTAAATATAATTTCAGAGTAATGTGTCATTTACTCTTGTTAGCTACCTGGCACCAGCTCTTTATAAAAGATGTATTAAATCACTTTGTGTGTGACCTGCAATTTCATGTGCCAGTTCTTTCAGCATGCAGAATTGGTTGGAGATCATCCACTCTCCTCACTCAATCGTAGTAAGCATTTTGAATTTTGCTTCACCTCATTTTGGTTTCTCCAGTTGCTCATTCCTGTTTGTCATCCTGCCCATCATCATTCTTATTTGAAAACTGAAGTAAAGTATTTACTAACTTTTTGGGGTTATACTTTGAGAATCAAATCCCTGCCATATCTTTCATCCATACAACATTCCAATTTAATCTGCTTTCTTCCCTTGTTCTCTTTTTATTTCTATAACCAAAGAACTTCTTGCAGCTCACTTTAATTTTCTTTTCAAGGTTCAACTTGGTCTCATTTCTGGCAGTTCTCACTTTGCCTGTATACTTCCCAACATCCAGGACATAGCTTTCTTTGCGGGTTGATCCTTTTTTCCATCCCTTATAAGCTCCCTGCTTATTCTTAATGTTCCTGTTGAGATGGTTATTCATCCAGTTAGGGCTGGGGCCCTCTTGGTGAGTCTTTTGTTGGGGTCCAAATTACAGATAGTTTTGTACCTTTGACTTGAGAAATTCCAAACTTCCTCCACATGCAAATCCCCATCTTTTTCGTGCCAGTTGACTTCACTAACCAGTTCCCTTAAAATTTATCATATGGATATTTCAGAACATATAACGTTACATAGTTCTTTATGTGTTTCAAACACAAGTACCACTAACTTCAGTTGCAGCTGTGAACGCTCAGAACTTCTGCAAACCAGACCCTAGAGTCTCCTGTCAGGACCCCAGAAATGAGGAACACACAATTAGTGACCACCTGTGGAAAAGTGTGATGCCTGGCAAGGCACAGAGACCAAAAGGTAAAGGGAAAGAGAGAATCCAACTGTGTGAGCCAGCATTCAACTATATCATAGCTGTATTACTTGGTTTTTGTGGGGGTTTTATTTGGCTTTTTTTTCCTCCAGCCGCCTGGTTCCATCACTATGCATCTCACAGGGTTCTGTAACAAATGATGCAAGAGTACTAAAGACAATACCTTGCCCCAGTACTCATTCCTGATTCATTCCCAAAGCAGGGCAGTGAGTAAATGGCCTGAGGAGAAAAAAATACCCAACAAAACCAAAAAAAAACCCCAGTATGCCTGCAATTAAAGATGGTATCAGAGAGTGAATTTATGGGATAGGGCAGGGAAATGTAATCATGATTGCAAAGTTCAGAGTGCTTTGGAAATTTTAAAACTTCCAGGTGCTTAAACGAAACTTTAATAGTGCTCTCAATATGTATTTTTCTGTGCAATTTGGCTTGTTTTTTTTTCTTTTGAAAGCAAAGTGAAAAAACAGAAGTTCCATCGTGTAACTCTTTGTAAGCACTGCACTGTCAACAGTATGAATTTTCCACCCAGATCTAAGTAATTTAATTGAATGAAGTCGCTTATACCAGTAGGTTGTTGACCTCTTTATTGGCAACACTGAGGTGGGATGACACACACTCCGTTAGCATTTAAACAGACTTTTGCTGACAGCAGAGGAACTGTGAGAGGACCTAAATATCACATTTACTATTCCATGTTCCTCGGCTATTTGTCTCTCCCATGTCAGCATTACCCCTCCTGTCTCACCTTCTCTGACACAGCTTTGCCGTCATTAATCTCTTCCCTGCTGCTGCCTCAGGATCCAAATTTCAACTTTCTCATGAAACCCTTTCCACTCGCTGCTCCCAGAACATCTCTCTCCTTGCCTAATAAATCTGAGTCTTCTGGATGCTTCTGCGCCGTCCCAATCCTAGACTTATTGTCCAGACAGCCTCAATTCCCATTGTAGCTCCTCATCTACTCATTCTTGCTGCTCTATGACAGCTTCCCCCAACCATCAACCCTTCCTTGTTGCCATGTCCCTTTCCCATGTTCCAACACACAGGATATATGCAGTCTTTATGCCTACCTCCTCCTCAGATGTTTGCCCTCAAATCTTTACCCAGCCATTTAGTTCCACTTTTCCCCTGCTTCATGATCCAGATTCCTCCTTAGCACACCTCTCCCTCTCAATCTTTCTTCTCCTGCCCAGCTATCTTATGATCCTCCTTTAATTTCCCAGCTGGCACTAGGTTCTCCCATCTTTTCATCTGTTATCACTTCCATTGTTTCTTCTGGTGGTTCCTGCTCTCTCCTCATCTTTCCTTCACCTAAAATATTGTCCCTTTTCCCAGATAGTTTGAGATTTTCTTCTTAATCTCGAGAACATCTTGTGGCAGTGATTGCAACAGATGAATTTATACATTCAGGATAAAAATATTTCTTTTAATCAATTTTAGACTTTTTTCTTTTGTGCTCAATATATGTCACAATCTGCAGATAGTATTCAGATGCTTGGTGTTAGACATACATGCTTCAAATCCTCTACTTCCCTCATAAATACATCTTCCCATTCTTTCTCCCTGCTTTCACTAAGATGGAAACATCTCAGTCTCTCAGCCACACAGGAAAAAAAAAGGTTTTGACTTCTCTTACATGACTCGTTACAGTGAAATAAACTTGAACAGAACATCAAGAACAGAAAGTTGGACATCTTCTAAATATATGGATAAACTAAGGTATTGGGAGAGAAAGAGAACAAAATATTTTATATGGACAGTTTACAAACCCACAGCACTCAGAAGTGACTGCTGCTCCGTGGATACAGCTGAACTGAAAGAGGGCTGGCTCCTTTGATAACTCTGTGTTTCAAATCAAATAAGTCACCTCATACCAGTTTCTAACACTTTTTAAGAGATGTTTTGTTTTTCCATGGGTTGCCTTGCAAGTGCTGTCACACTGACTAGGGTGAGAGGTGACAGACTGCAGCATTACTCAGTCTCATTCATACTTGTCAGCCAGAATTAGCTTCAACAGAGCCACAACCAATAGTAGATTCAGTGCTTCTCCCAAACTTAGAGATTTCCTTCATGTAAAGTCTGCCTATTTTGGCTTCCCATGTAGTATGAGTTGGTATGAGGAACCCCAGCTTTGGAGCTAGCATGCATAGGGAAAACAAAAACAAAACCAAACAAAAAACTCAACACTAATTTCAATATTCACTGTGCTGCCAGGTACCAAACCTACTGACCAAATGCTCTGCATACTGTGAAATGACACTATCCCAGCAGAATGCTCCTTCTGCAGGATGCTGCCACGTCCTAATGAAGACAGTCTGCCAGAGAACAAAGATTAGCCATGTCTGAGACCTCGACGGGTCAATTCAATCAAACAAATTCAAAGGCATGCTGGGTGGGTAATTCTGGAGCAGACTATTACTATCACTAATGTAAGCCACACGGCAATATTTCACTGCCAAAGCTTTCATCTGGTGATAAAACAATGTCTTGGAAATATAACACCAGGAGAGACAAAAAAAAAAAAAGAAGAAAAAGTATCTCCATCGTGCACACACCCCTGCACACTGACTGCTGCAATGGTGAGAGTTCTTTCAGAGCATTAAAATTGAGAATGAGGGGAGTTTTCTTTTCTAATCAGCATATTTAGACATTACAATTGCCATTCTGTTCTGAATACATACCTAACTGAGTAGTAACTTAAAACCTCAAGCCCTGAGTACTCTTGGATGGAGACCAAAAAGCCTGAACACTATATCCATGCAGCTCTGATTAGCTAGTTCCATACTTGTACTAGAGAAGGAGGCATGTTTCAAAATCATTTGAAATGGCTCTTTCAGCGTTGTGCTCCAACATAGGTTAACCACCTGAGAGGCAAAGAGTGCCAGACCATGCTACAAATCTTGTTCAGAAGCAGTGGCTAAGTGGAGGCTTGGTTTGTCTGGTTGGCTTAGCCAAAGACCTGGGAAATGCATCAAGAGGAGCCATCTTCAACCTGGCTTTCAAACATGCCTCCTCCTATTAGGAGTGAGGTCAATCAAAAATAGGGCCAAAGTTTGTTTGCAAGGTTTGTGAACCTTAACAAACCATTTCCTCAACAGACCATCCTGGTCTGAATTTTGAGTTCATAATGAAAACTGAAACCTGGCCGGTGTTTGGTGGTTTGGGATTTGACAGAGAGTATTTCACATAGCCCTAGTTATTGGCTAAGGAAATACAGTGTGGCTGTGTCTACAAAAGAGAACTCAATCCCTGAAAACCAGATTGGTAAAATAGCAACAGTGTTACTAGAAAAAGTGTAATGTGCAATGGCAGCCTAAGTATTTTTGTGGTGTTTTTGCAAAAAGCTCCTACTTAGGATGGAGTTGGCACCATTTCAACTGCACTATCCTTTAATTGCCTAGCTCACAGCTTTCACCACAACTACCTGAAGATCTGGCTTCTGGCTGAATGAGATGTTCCCAGAGTCTGGGGTAACTGTGAAAGAACAGTCAATACTCTTGGGAAAGAAATATAAATCTCTGAGAGGTCTGCTAAAGCTTGAGGAAGGAAGTGGACCTTTGACACAATGGCCAGAGCTATCTAATGTTTGTAAATAGTGCTCATGAACTGAAGCACGGCTTTTGTCCACAGACAGTGACAGGAAAAAAAACAAACTGCATAAATCCTTATGCCTGGCACGAAATAAAACTCATAAACAAATGAAATTTCAATTTTTCAATGTGTGTAGTAAACCTGGTACCTGGCATAACAGCGGAGATCGTTCTGTGAAAGTGGGCAGTGGATATTGTGGACTCAGCACTTTTCCAGCTGTTGCTTGATAGAGTTCTTGAAAGGGGCAATGAGGCCAATGGATATCATTAGCCCCGATTATTTTGGATTCAAGCTGACAATTCTAATAGAGAAAAGAAAAAAAAAAAAAGTCTATTTCAGACTCTAATATCATGTATTGTTATGTATTGTTCTGACTCCAGCTTTCTTAGGTACATTGAAACGGATTCTCCCTCTCCTCCATCATTAGTTTAGGAACTATAATGAAATTATACCAATCAAAGGACTAACAAAACCAATTTGGCCACAGCCAGCAAAGGAAGGACACTGACTATGAGCCAGATTGCCTGGTATAAATCAGAAT
This sequence comes from Caprimulgus europaeus, assembly GCA_907165065.1. The sequence goes on from OU015530.1 coordinate 4,138,752, forward strand.
AGTTCTGTGGGCTTCGCTGAGGTTAGGGACAACCAGGTGCTGATTTCCTCCATGTCCCTATGCCAGTGCATGTGGATGGAGTCTGGTGTCTAACTCTCCCAAACAAGAATGGGATTCAAGTGTTTAAACCTTTATGCATTATGATGAAATATATCCCATGAAAAAAAAAAAAAAAAATCTGACTTCTATTTTGTGTTTGTGTCATAAAACTTAAAAGAAGTGCAAATTTTAGCTGGGAGGGAACTTTTATGACCCAGTTATAAATCTCTGCAAGGAGCGGTTTGCGATTGAAACACTGACAAACTCTCAAGCAGAGCAGTGCAAGTGGGTGCGCCAGTAACATCCCCTCCACATGCTGCTGCAGTCCAGTCAGTGTGTCTCATGCCAGCATTTAGAGTCCACAGTGAAATAACCAGTACAAAGAGAGGAAAAATAGTCATTGCTGAATTACTGTCCCTCTTCAGAAAAGAACCACAAAAACAGGGTAATTTCGTTACTCGAATGTTGTGGTTCATATGTTCTACCGAGACACTGTCAAAGAGAAAGCGACTATTCCCTCTTGTATATGTAAACAGGAGAAGGGGAGGACTAAGGAATTGGTTACAACAGTACCAGTGTGACAAAGAGAAAGCATTCTGTGTTGTGCTTAGAGACAATTAAATGGTTTTTAGACTCTTCTTTGTCTATTTCATAAGACTGTTTCATCATTTTTCCCCCCCTCTAGGTCTGTTTCATTGCTACTTAAATAATGTTTCTGGTTTTTTAATTTTCCTTTTTATTATAGACATGAAGTTTAATGAACCTAACAAAACCAAGCTTTTTTTTTTTTTAAAAAAAAATCTCAATGTTAACATCTTTATCACATCAAGGTGCCTTCACCAATGAATCTTTTTTTTTACAGTTTGTCTCCTGTGCCCTTTCCTGGCCAAACTGCTCTGAAGACAGAATGACATTTCTGTTTTATAATCCCACTGATGGAATTAATGACTATGCTTATTAATTAGGATTATTGGAATTTCCCGTCTTTCTGTTTCATAGTAGCACTCCACCTCAGCTTGCCAATCATAATTATAACTACTGACTCTATCACATTTTGCTTTTTTTATTTTATTTTTTTTTTTTTAATGAAATAAAATGTTTGGCTTGGCCCTGTGCCAAGAATGGGGTCATTCCCAAACTTGTAATAACATACCCTCCGCTGATGTTTCTTAGTAACGTGTAAATAGGAAAAAACAGTTGCACTGCGGGGGTTTAGCTTGGCCACATGTGACTACGGTTAAAGAACATGGGAAGAAAAATCAGTGGTCTTGCCATGATAGCTGTCCAGTCCGACAATGAGTACGTTGCACGGGGACAGAAGTGCAGACAGACGCAAAGTTCACCTCTTTCTCTGCTCAGCAGCGAGCTAGCACAACGTGTCCCTTCTTTGTGACAAACCAGCCCTGCAACCTTCTCCTTGGAGCTGAGATGAGGAGCTGATCCTCATGTCTAGCAAAACCACCATGAAGTCTACTAGAACACTCCTTCTGATATCTTCTCTTTACCTCTGGCAACACTAAGCTTCTGTTACAATTAAAAACACATCCTGGGATTAACGACAGTACAAGTGGTTTCTTGGTAGCACCCTCTGGATAAAAGAAGAATGTTAGATGTCACTATGAGAGATGGGCTAAAGCTGTGAAGCTTGGGCCAGGGTTTGGATCTTGGATAAGCCAAGTTGTTTGAGATCAAGGGTTTTGCTCTGACAGTTACAAAAATGGGCTGCCCTTCAGCTTGGCTCAGACTTGGATACTCCTAGCAACTCAAGCTCAGGAACTTGTGAGCTAAGGGGTATTTCAGATTCACAAAACAAATTTGCCCCATGCTTTGCTGCAGAGTAAAATGTTATGAAAATAAGATCTGATATGGAATTAAAACATAAAGCAGCAAATACATTGAACATGGGAAGTTATCCTAAAATTATTCTTTCCTTCCAGAGGCCCCAGTGACTTTCATTATTCAGATTTCTACTGGTTGTTTCAGATTAAGTGTGTCTAATGTAGCCATTGCCATTAGGACAAAAAGAAAGAAATTACTGTCAGTGCAAAACATTTCATCTGGCAAGTACCTCTGATACTGAGTATACAGCAACAGGTCTGGTAGAGGGACTGCCCAGCTCTACACTGGCCATACAAAATCTTTCCTGATGTGGACTCTGTTCAGGATCAGCTACAGCTCCTCAGCACCACAGAGCTGCTCACCCTCCTGTCTGAAACCTGTAATTGGGGAAAGCTGGAGGCCACATGCCATAGTTTCCCCCTTCAAGGGCCGAGTGCCTGTGCAGAGGTATGAACACAGCATTTTGAAACCACTGAGATTAGTCTGAAATGGAATTTGGCAATATAGAAAATAACAGGTTGCAAAAGGAAGGAAAAACCCAGAACTGTAAGCTAAAGACGTTTTAAAAGAGTCCTATCTGAGGCTTTTTCCCAATTACAAGTTTCTCTTTGACTCTTAACAACTTGAGTGACTTTGTCTAAAGATGATCCAGTGCAACAGGATGGTGTTTCCTAGACCAAATGAGTCCACCACATCCTGGGAAGAATCCTTCGTGTGTGGTTTGGTGGTTATGGCAGGAAACTGGCAGATATGGCTCCTGGGAATCGACATTTGCTGAGACACCGGTGTGCAGCAAAGCAGATTGAAGGCAGGTGGAAAATGAAGCAACAGCAATCAAAAATTATGTGCTTGGATTATCATTCCTACTGTGCAAGAGGACATGAAAGGACAACCTCTCCACTGGTCCTGGATGAAATAGTGAACACATTGTTTTTCACATAAGCCAAGCAGAACTTTAACATCACTTGCATAGAAGCAGGTGTCCCCTCTATTTTTCACATACTTTAAAGTTTCCCATATGGAAAACTGGAAAGTAAGTCCAGATCTTGGCCCAGGCTGTGGTTGTTGGGTTTTTTTTAATCAGTCTGCTGGCACAAAGGAATTGCAAAAATGGTTTAACAGGATATCCAAGTATTTCCTTGTCATGGATCTGCCAATGGGAGTCAGCTGGAGATCCGTTTCAGTCAAAGCAAGCTAGGGTAAGCACGAGGCCAATCTCATTTTCATGCAGGGTTGATCTGAGCAGAACAGGTCTACAACCACCATTGCCAAAGAATCTCAAAACCAATTTTTATCATTCTCTCTGCACTCTTCTCCTTTCTCTTACTCTTTCATATGTCAGATCCAAACTTTCTTTTGTACATTATGGACTCCATAGTAGTTATAGTAAAATCAAGATGTCATACAAAACTATGCACTGCACTATCACAACATAAGAGACAGTGGGAATCATTCCCAAAAGCTCACTGGGTTAAAAGCAATAACAACAGCTGGAGTTATCTGAGTTTCCCATATTCAGTGGATGCCTCTGGAGATGATGTGTATTACATGGTGTGAACACTGTAAATATAGGTACCATAATACCAGAATGGGAATTGTTATACTGTTAAATCAATGACAAAAGTTTCAGAGTGAGTTAATGAGGGTGCCCAGCACAAGCTGCAGGTTCCCAGAAGCTAGGCAGAATCCATTTAAGCTGAATGCTTCTCCCTTAAACAAATATTATGTGTTCTTTCTGAGGCACAGTCCTCCTGATTTTTTTTTTTTTTTGAGGGGATAGATATTTTATTCCTAGCAATCTAGTCAAAGTCCACTACAGTTGGAAGGAACAAAAGCAGCAAAACCAGAATGATTTCCTGTGGCAGTTTATATATCTTTCCTCATAGAGAAGGCTCCTCACATGTACACAATAATATTTCTTCAAGTGATGGCCCTTCTTCTGGTACATACAGAGCACTTCCACACAAGAAAAGGATAAAGACCACGTGACAGAGGTTGACACACACATAAGCATCCAATTAATCTCAGGAACTATGTCACACGTTTGTCACCTGTGTCTTTCATTTGCCACCATGGACATTGTTGTATGGCTGATTCATGTTACTGCCTTAAAACTTGGAATTCAAATGTGTTTTTAAGGGAACCATGTATCTCTGTTACAAGGAGATCTTCAGTGTTTAGATAGCTGCTTGGCACTTGACACAGACATCTCTGAACAGACAGGAATAAAATAAAGGCTCATATGTAGAGTATAGAATGAATCAACGATGTTTTCCCTGACTGCTGTGAAAAGCTGATTTAACCTTGACCAGAGATGCTGGAAGAAAGCCTGTGTGAAATTAAAGCAGCAGAGATCAGGGCCAAATCCTCAGCTGGTGAAACTGTCAGAGCTTCACTGAGGTAAATGGTGTTAAATCCCCACTATCAAATGGGATAGTCCATGTTACATCATCCAAAAAAACCCATTTAAAGTATGAAAAGCAAGCTAGCAAGCTCAACAAGAACAAATGGTTTACAGAGCAGGAAAAGCTCCTATTCATTAAATAAGGGGTCAAGCATATGGGCCAGTAAACTTCCCTTCATTTGATCAATTATGCTTTAAAAATCAAATGAAAACCATTCTTAAGGATATGTCAAACAGTTAAAGCCACAAGAATGTCCCACGGTTGGGTAAGAGCAAGGCAGTAAATCAGATCTTTTTGTGGGCCGAGCAAATAGGGGGCAAACAATAACAAACCAGACAATGGCAGCAGAGCTGTATGCTTTGAACTGGCCACTGTAACAGATATATACTGTCTTCTGCAAAAGCAGCACAATAGCACGTTGCTGAGAGCATACCAAAAAAAAGCTAAAACAACAACAACAACAACAACAACAACAAAAATCTGGCTTTTTTCCACTTTCAGTCACAAAAAGCCATGAGGAAGTTGAGATCTGAGGACATGGCAACTGCTTTCAAACAGGTCACTCTGCTACGTGAGGTCAGCAGTACTGCTGCTATTGACTTCAGCTGAATCAGGTCTTGGCGCACTGGTTTTAATTTATCACGTTCCTGAAGCTGTACACTGATATAAATCCACACCAGAGCAAAACTGGAATGATGCTGTAGTTAATCAGGCCTAATGAAACAATGGCCCTCTAGGTCAGAAATACAGCTGTATCTCTGATGTTAGGATTAATACTCGCTCAGCTTTGAAATTCGTTAGAAAGATTCTTGCTAAGGATGTCACAGATCACATATGGCGAGGCCAACCAGCACGACTCTCAGATCTAAGTGATCTAGGGGAAAAAAAATAATCACACAAAGGGGTGCAAATCAACAATTTTAATGATCCCTCTATCAAAAGAAATTCAATTGGCAAAGTGCTAATATAAAAAAAATCAACTTGATAATAGAGATTAGGTGAACCCCCCCAAATATCTGCAGGTTCACAAACCTTTTCTTGCAGTCCAGGTGATAAAAGAGCAATACTGGTTGCACATATTACTGAAGAGGAGGAACAACATATATGTGCCATCTGCCCAACGTTGAACAAAGCACTCATATATTCTGATACACTTGAATAACTCATTTATGAACCCCCTTCAAGAAAAAAAATATCTAAATTCACAGAAATTATAAGGTATTTAAATAAAGTCTGTTGAGTTAAGTCAGTATTAATCTTCCCCTAAGGCACTCTCAAAATAAGTACCAGAGATCCCTGAGGAGTGAAGGAAGTGATGGATTTACAATGGCTAATGATTTAGTTTACAAAAGAGTTCTGATCATACTGAAAGACATGGACAATGTGTCCATATAGTAGAGAGACATAACGCTCAACTTGGATCTGGTTGAACAGACACCATTTACCCAGGAATTGAAACCAAACAGAAAGAGAAGATTTACAGCAGCAATTCTTTTTACTAGCATAGGCATCTCCCTTCTTTGGCATGCTCCCTATCTTGCCCATTGCTCATTCCTATATGCTGACTCCAGCCTCAACAATCACTGATGGGGCATATGCTCCCACAGTCACGATGTCCCACTCTTCTGTTCCCTGGCCTGTGCTCACGCCCTGCCATGTGAATGAGGTCACTCATGCAATCCAGACTTGAAATGCTCACAAGCCATTGCTTGGCAATCTTTGCCCTGTGACATGTAGTGCTCTCTGGTTTGATTGGGAGAAGCACTGAAGCAAATACGCTGTTTCAAAACTAACAGTCATTCTCACTAACCTATGTGGGTGACTTCAGCTGGGGGTAAGTTAAACAGGAATGTTCTGCACCTTATTGAAGATACTCCTGTAAAAAGAAATACTCTTGTAGCATTGAGAGATGCATATAAACAAACATTTCAGCCACCAAGAATTCTGTTCATTTATTTAAAAATATTTTTGTTTCACCAAGCTACTTTCTTGTTTATGCACCTCTCACAGGGACACATACTTAGTACAAGAAGGGCAGGAATTTATTTATACCAACATCTCTCAACAACACTGCAGCCACTCTTTGCTCCTAAATCAAACACAAATCTTAGAATGGTTTAGGTTGGAAGGGACCTTAAAGCTCATCCAGTTCCAACCCCCCTGCCATCAGCAGGGACACCTTCCACTAGACCAGGTTGCTCAAAGCCTCATCCAACCTGGCCTTGAACACTTCCAGGGAGGAGCAGCCACAGCTTCTCTGGGCAACTTGGGACACTGTCTCACCACCCTCACATCTCATTCCAATCTCCCCTCTTCCAGTTTCAAGCCATCACCCCTTGTTCTATCACTCCCTGTCCTTGGCCAAAGTCCCTCCTCAGCCTTCCTGTAGGCCCCCCTTATACCTCTATTGATAGAGAGAATTTTGACAGGTTGTTTCAAGCTTTATTGATGTAGCATAATACTTTACTTATATAAATTAACTACTTTTTAATTGAAAACATATTTTACAAACATTTTTATATTTAGTTGCAGCTAGAACACAGATATGGAAGATAATTTGACTTCAGGATGGGTCACATGCTTAGCACGGCAATAAATAGGTCTCCACCAAGTGAAAATAAAGCACATTCCTTTTCATTCTGGAGTCAGAAAACTATCACAGAGATATATTTCTCCCTTCTAGTTTTGTATTAAATAAAATCCTCTGTTTTATAAGGGCAGAGAAAGCAAAAAGCATTTAAATCCCCATAATTTCGGCATTTTAGGAAGAAAAGAATGAACAGAACCTTGCAGTGTCAGAAGGAGAAATACAATAATTTCAGCAGTTTAGGAAAAACACATAGGTATTGAAAAAAGTTAGAAAAGCTCAAGACAAGTTTTGTTATGGCCTGGGATATGTGCTTAGATAAAAGACATGATAGTTCCAAAGAACACAAATGAAAAAAAAACCTGGTTCAAGTTCATGAAATGACAGACTATGGGAAAAGAAAGAGAGAATTTGACCTAAAAACCTATTTCTTAGAATATGATTCCTACTCTGAAATTCAAAGAGAAGCCAAAACTAATAAACAATTAGTCCAGTGTCGATGTTTATGCATATCAAATCATGATGTGGAAGGCGAAGAATATCACCAGTTCAAGTTACTGAGTGAACACCCAGCGAGGTGTATCAGTTGCTTAAAACATTTGTGGGGCAATGAGGTGGCTGAAGAAAGCCCAAAGCAACTTCACTCCCTTAAACACAGCAGAAAAGGCCAGAAAAACATGTGTGAATGGATCCAACTGGATCTTCAGAGTGCACCACTGAATTGAACTGTCTTCTTCAGCGTCGCTGTAGCACTTAGGGTCATAGTTTAGTGGGCATGGTAGTGTTGGGTGGATGGTTGGACTTGATGACCTTAGAAGTCTTTTCCCACCTTGATGATTCTGTGATGCCACTGAATGTGTGAATATGGGTGTTGCTGTTCAGAAAGTCATAAACACCTAAGTATGTGTAAATAGTGTATTTACAGTTGTGATAAACAGCAAAGGAAAAAAAAAATTCTATGAGGAATGACACAAAGAAAACCACCCTCCAGCCTGATAGTCACAGCCACAATGCCAAGCCAGACTCTCCACCTGAGAACAGACCAAAGGTGTCTCAAGTCAGGAAGAAACATCACGATGGGGTTAGGCTCTCAACTGCAGACGGGGTACGTAGCTGTCACAGCTTGTGTGGGACACAAGTGACAGCCCAGCTAGCCATCAGTGCAAAGCCAGGGGGACAAACTGGCCTCTCCCTGCAAGAGAGGGGGACTATTTGTGATGAGGGCACAATGAGGCATAATTCAGCAGACAGGAAGAAATGAATCCCTATTTTAGCAGAAAGATAATGCAACGCTGAGCTTTGCCAAGATCTAGATTTGCTGTTATAAAACAGGTACTAGCAGCTCTAAGAGGTAAGAGGGTGTGAGAAGGGCACCACGGACACATCTGCACTCTCATGCCCACACCTGTCTCACACACCCAGCTGAGTCTCAAGAGATGGTGGCAGCTATCAAGACAATAGGTTTTGCTAACAATGGAGGAAACAGCTCATATAAAAAAAGTTGCTTTCACATCTTTACCACACACTCAGACAGAAATGCTGAGATCAGAACCACAGAATCACAGAATTGCCTCCACTGGAAAAGACCTTTAAGATCATCAAGTCCAATCACTAACCCCACAGTGACAACTCACTGACTAAACCACGTCCCTGAGCACTATGTCTACATGACTCTTAAATAACTCCAGGGATGGGGACTCCACCACTGCCCTGGGCAACCCCTTCCAATGCCTCAGAACCCTTTCAGCAAATAAATTCTTCCTCACATCCAATCTCAACTGCCCTTGGCACAACCTGAGGCCATTTCCTCTTGTCCTGTCACTTGTTGAACAGACCGACTCCCATCTCTCTACACCCTCCTTTCACGTAGTTGTAGAGAGCAAGAAGGTCTCCCTCCAGCCTCCTTTCCTTCAGGCTCAACACCCCCAGTTCCCTCAGCCAGGAACTCATCACACTTGTGCTCCAGACCCTTCCCCAGCTCCACTGCCCTCCTCTGGACACGCTCCAGCACCTCCATGTCCTTCTTGGAATGAGGAGCACAAAACTGAACCCAGCACTTGAGATGCAGCCTCACCAGTGCCCAGTACAGGGGTAGGAGAACTTCCCTGGTCCTACTGTCCACACTATTCCTGATAAAGGCCAGGAAACCATCACTTTAATTTATTTCAAAAAGTTTTGATTTAAATTCTCTGCTCTGTGTGTGGAAGTGGCAAAACACCAGCAAGAATGGGCTTGTCTATTGTGATGTGGTTCTTTTTTGGGGGCTTTCTGGGAAAAATCTATTCAATATTCCAAAGTCTCCCTTTAATGAAGGATCAGTCTCAGGTGCTGCAATAAGCAACAGCTATGACAGCGAAACAGAAAAGAAGTGTGCAGTGTCAAACGTTACACCAATGTCTTGAAGTTGTTGCCATCTGCTTTATACATCCTGGTCTGAGTGAAACGAGTTTAGTGATTGCAGTCCTGTTCTGCAGCCCAGAAATCTCCACAAAAAGCACCATTGCAGCCAGTATCACCCGTGCTACACCTGGTAGGGAGGTCAGGTATTTAACAGACAATGACATTATCTCACATCACCTCCAGATAATCCTCCTCCAAAGCAGGTTAGAGGAACTGCAGAAGGATGATGAGGAAAAATGCACATCAAGCACAATTTTCTTTCTGAGTACACAGTTGAGATTGGGTTTGCTTTCTGTTAGCCAAGGACAACAAAAGCCATAGCTGCGTGATAAACTTTTTTTTAAGCAAGCTGGACAGAAATGCCCTTTAAAATTAATCTAGAGGGGAATAAAAACTCTTTCACTTAGCAACAGTCTCTTAGTCCCTCGGCCCTTCTGAAAGTCTATCCCTCCAAAAGAGGTGCCTCTAGTCCTCTCTGTTCCTTTTGGGCTGTCAGCTGGGAATCGTAGCTCTCGGCTAATTTCCAGTATTTGGGTACTGTTTTGTTATACAGCGGGACCAGCTATTCCCACAGGTCCTTCAAGGGGCCACATGCACTGTTACACTTCTTTATCCCATGCTGTCAGGGGAGGGTTGTCCATATTTGCTACAACAGCAAGAAAATTACTTTTAAAAGAAGAATGCTCATGACCTGCTGTTGTTTTGGACCATAAGCAGAACCTTGTGTCCTGATGGCCATTCTGGGAGCTGCTGGGGATGGCTCCATGTGAAATTTCAGGGCACACAGTTCCTTGAGTGATCATATCTGATACGACTTCCATTCGCATCTGCAGAAGTTTAACACATCTCAGATCTTTCTGACAGCACTAGAGTTTTTGCTGATGCTGGGAACATTTTGCTGCTAGTTTATATCCTTTCCTGAGGAAGCACAGAAAGAGAAGCCAGAGATTTAATTCTTCTAAGCCATTCTTTTTTTATTTTTCTTTTGATACACATTTTTACCCATAGGCATCTTGGTTGCTAGCTGGACTTGCCAGTCCCACGAGCGCTTTGGAATCCTTCTCAAAGGAAGCTTCTTTCTCATCATTACCAAGTTTCTGTTTGCAGAGAGCTAACTGAATAAAACATGCTCATCTCTAACTTTTCCTTATAGTCTTCTCTAGGAAGATATGCTACTGATACCTTCTGCATGTTTCTAGGTTACGTGAGGTACAACCCACAGTCTGGTTGTTGGGAGAGGAAGGCTGTCTGAGTGACCGTCCTCTGTGTTATTATTAAACCAAAGATTAAATACTGTGCTGAAATAAACTTCCTGAACACAAAAGAGACACTCACAGGTTGGTTAAAGCAGCAAGGATCCCAAAGAGCATATTCTCATACCCTATCCGTGCTCACAAGAAAATCTGTTTGCTTCTGTTCCTGCCTTGAGTGAAAAGCGACAGAAACAAGACTGGCTGCTATGATCCACAACTGAGACACAGAAATGCTCTACAGGGCAAAGGAGTGGTAGGATAAGCGCTACAATAGACAAGCAGGCTCAGTCAGCACATTGTTGCAGGCAGATGACGTGCCAGCAGAAGAGAACATCAGTCCCAAGACAATTGTGGCTGGCCCACAACCTCAGTCTATGTCAACTCTGTGGCCTGTAAGCCAAAGGTTTGCTTTTTTTCCCTGCTCCCATGCATACCACATGGCATCTTCAGCCTTACACAACTCCTGATTTCTCCCTGGATCTTTGGGTGAGCAAAATAAAGTCAGGAGTAGACTCCAAATAGTAGCAGACAGCATGTTAGACATTTGGTCTGAGAGCTGAACGAGGGTGAAGGCTGCTCTGACTCCAAAGAAACCTCCTGCCTCATTCAACCCAGCTTCCTTGAACTTCCTGCACATGTGAGAGCAATCTGTATCCAAGAAACAAGCAATTCCCTTTTCTGGCCATCCAGGTACTTTTTCACAGCTATATAGAAGCTGTTCCTTTTTCCTGATGCTCTCAGTCTTTCCTGGTCCCTGTGGCAAATGACTGTGGTTCTTCATGCAGTTCTTATCTTGCTGGAATCTCTTGTAGAACGACTTGAAGGAAAGAGAAAATTCCCCACGGGATTACAGCTCATTGAACGCAGCAGAAGATATTTAAATGAATGAAATTGTACTTATAGACTGTTCTGCAAGATCTATTACTTTCACTGCAAGACCATTACTCCAGCTACTGTGCCTTTTTAAGTTATACATCCTCTAATAATGGTCATGGTGTCAAAACAGTGAGATACCTACAGTATTTCTTCTCAGCCAAGAAATCAATTATAAGGCTGCTTCTGATGAATCTCCACATATGCCAGTATGTAACCAGCATTAAATTCCTCGGAGTAACTGGCCCAGGGCCTCTCTGCAGCAACACAGACTGGTACAATCAGGTGTTGGGAAGAGACGAGAAGCAACGCTTCAAAATGATGCTTCCTTCAAAGGGACGGAGCAAACCCAGCCTAACACCTGTCCCCACACACCATCAGAGAAGACAGCGATGGGAAAGATGCAAGATAATTCAACTTTTCTCTGGGACACTAAACAACATCCCTAAAAAAAGGGAAGATTTTCAGCGGGTGGGGCGGGGGGGTAGGAGGGAGTTGGGAAAACTTGACCAGGCCAAGTTTGGAGTGCACAGCAACATCCTACACGCAGTATGGGGTGGTACCCACATACACTAAAGCTAGGCTAAAGGCACCTTCCCTTTTTCCTTCCATCTTCCATTCCCTTCCCTTTTCCCTCCTCTTCCCTTTTCTCTTATCTTCCCTTCCCTTTTCCCTCCCCTTTCCTTCTTTTCTCTTTCCTTCACTTCCCTTTTCCCTCTTTTTTCCTACCCTTCTCTTTCCCTTCCTTTTCCTTCTCCCCTCTTTTTCCTTCCCTTCTCTTTTCCCTTTCCTTCCCTTTTGTCTTTCCTCCCCTTCCCTTTTCCCTTTCCTTCCCTTTTCCTTTCCCTTCCCTTTTCCTTTCCCTTCCCTTTTCTTCCTTTTTCCTTTTCCTTCCCTTTTTCCTTTCCCTTCCCTTTTCCCTCTCATCCTTTTTCCTTTCCCTTCCCTTTTCCCTCTCATCCCTTTTCCTTTCCCTTCCCTTTTCCTTCCCCTTCCCTCTCCCCGCACCCCTCCCCGCTGACACCTCCGGGCCAGTAGAGGGCGCTCGAACACCGCCCAAGCGCGGGCTTTGCCTCCCCGGCCCGGCGCGCTGTGGAGGCTCCGCGCGAGGCGCGGCCATGGCGGCGCGGGCAGCTCGCCTGAGGGCCTCAGGGCAGGAGCGAGGGGAGCGGGGCTCAGGGCACAGCGAAGCCGTGCAGCCGCCGTGCAGAACTTCCCCGCTTCGCTTTCCCTTTTCACTGCGCAGGCCGAATGCTTTGCCAAGGGGAAATGTCTGCCTTCCCTGAGGCAGGAGTTGAGGAACATGACTCAGGCCCGGGAGCAACAAGGCTGTTTCAGCTGTTGCCATACCTTGCTTCATTCCTGAGGGCTGCGAGTTGCCTCACTGCATCTGCTGCTGCCCTTTTCCCAGCGAGCAGTAGCTACAGGGACAGACACATCGGGTGTGCTGGCTCCTGTCCTCTGGCTGCTCTCCCAGATCCCACCTCACGCGTGTGAGGACAGCCAAGGGGCTTCTGGATCCCACCCGCAGTGCCAGGCTATGGCCTCCTGTGGTGGTGCCCAGGATGCCTGGAGCATCCCTACAATGCCTGCACCAGGGAATAACGTGCAGAAGACCCTGCCCCATGGGCTCCCTCAGCCCCAGAGCATCTCCCTGATGAGGAAAGGCTGAGGGAGCTGGGCCTCTTTAGCTTGGAGGAGACTGAGGGGGAACCTTATTAATGTTTATAAATACATGAAGGGTGAGTGTCAGGAGGATGGAGCCAGGCTCTTCTCAGTGGTGTCCATGATAGGACAAGGGGCAATGGGTGCAAGCTGGAACAGAGGAGGTTCCGCTTAACCTTCAGAAGAAACTTTACTGTGAGGGTGACAGAGCCCTGGGACAGGCTGCCCAGGGAGGGTGTGGAGTCTCCTTCTCTGGAGACATTCAAAACCCGCCTGGACGCCTTCCTGTGTGATCTCGTCAAGGTGTTCCTGCTCCGGCAGGGGGATTGGACTGGATGATCTTTCGAGGTCCCTTCCAATCCCTGACATTCTGTGATTCTATGATCCTTATTCCCATTTCACACCTCAGAAGCAAAAGGCATAGACAGGCAAGTCAATTTTAACTGATTGTACAAGCACTAGGAAAATATCACACGTGATGTGTGGGCACGGCTGGTGGATCTCACAGACCCATGGCAACAGCCACGCTTAGCATCTATGTCTCTGAGAAACTCAGGGGTTCCTTGACCCCTTGTTGGCTAGCATGAGGGATGGTGACCAGTGTCTGGTCTTCCCAGTGGTCTGTGTACTGTCCTGCCTGAAGTGTCAGGAGCTGTGACAGCCTGGATCACACTGTGAGCTCTAAGAAACATGATGTTCCTGCTGTGTAATCATTTCACACCGCAGAAGCAAAAAGTGTAAGACAGGCAAGTCAGTTTTGCCTGATCATACAAGCACTAGAGAAGTTTCAGGTGGAACCATCCATAAGAGGACCTGTAAGCTCATAGCCCCAGCAAACCACTGCCTTCCTCTCTACACTGACCTCTTAACACTTCTTTTACAAGCTCTGTAAACAGGGGGTTGTTTGGGTTACATGACATTATATATGGGTTATGCTCCTGGATTCACTGAACATCAACAACTTAATTGATGGTGTGTATCCATCCTGTAGGAAAATGCGGCATTCCCTGATGGGGCAACTAGAAAAACATCTCATTTGAAATGATCAAGAAGTTTTTTTCAATGCTAGCAGGCAAACGATTGTCACTTTTTGTCACTGCAGCTGCTCCCTGGTGTGTGTCTGCTGGCTTGCTCACTCCTTTAAGTTCCAACACCATAAATCCAGAATTGGTTTATGGAAGTCCCTGAGGATTAATTAGTTTGCTTTTACTACAGCCTGGTAAGAGAACTTGCCCTTAGCTATCAATTTGATTCGACCATATAGGTGTTATTTTTTAAGAAAAATATTCTCCATGCTTAAACTTATTTTTAAATCATTGTCAGTGTTATGAGGGGCCAAATTTAACTCAGAAGTGGGTTAACATGTAATACACAAGGTTGCTTTTACTTTGTTCTGGCAACTGCTCTGATAATACGGTGAGAGGATAAGCTTGACCTGGTGGACACTGCTGTGAACTTGCACTTTGGACTTCCCAGGAGTCCCTGGACAGGCCACTCGCTCTGTCCCACATTTTGGTTTCCTGTCTGCAAAATACAGATAATACTTCCCTGCCTGGCAGGGGCAGTGGGAGTAAAACCTTGCTAGGATTGCAAGATGCTTGAAGACTGCATCAGTGAAGGGCATAGAGGTGCCAAGAACAGATATGTATCTACATATCCAGACAGCTACAGACTTATTGTGACTCAATCAAGTTTAAGCATTTTAAGATAAAAGCTGCTATTTCAAGCTTCTTAGGCTCAAGGAAATCCATAATAAAAACAAACCATCAGCACAGAAATAACTGGGATTATTCACACTCAGAAGAAGTGAGAGAAATCACTTGTCAAGGTCACTTTGGCGACCTCGACAGACTGAGGAGAAAACAAAAAAATCCAATGTATGAAATCCATGACAGAAAAAAGATGTAAGATTAAAGCTTCTTTTCCCATTACTTATTCAAATGGTGAAAAAAAAAACCCAGTGTTTTATTTCCAGCTGCATACTCCTGCAGACTGAAACACTGAAAAGGAAAATGAGTTTATATATAGCAAATGAAATCTACCGTTCCTAAAATGCCTTGAGGAACAGGTTTGGGACATAGATTTGATCCAGATTATTGACTCTTCAGGGAAAAATCAGTTAATCTTGGAAGCACCACAGCCCCTCGTTTGCCATATGTTGCTGGAGAAAAACTGTCTTAAGGAGAAACTTACTTTCAGGAGAAAACTGTCTTAAGATTTACCCTCTTCTTCTCAGCTGAGACACTTGGCCTGGTTGAAACCGATAAGTAACAAGGCTGGCTAGCTTTTAACTCACTGACTAGTGATTTTCCTTCTAAGTGCTGGCACACAGGAAATTCTTGTTTTAAAATATGCTGGAGTGACACTAGCAGAGCCTTTCCATCAAAAGGAAATTCTGATCCTATTGCCACCTCAGCTCTCTCAGGTACAGAGTCACCTGTGTCTCACACCAGTGAGCACCACCATTCATCTACAGCCGCACAAACTCTGACAGCAGAGATGGGCCCGAGCGACAAAACCCTGGTCTGAATCCAAAGTCCACCCTGTGTCTCCCTAATTCTGGATTCAGAATTTTGTTCAGCCCCACGTCAAATACAAAAAGTCACAATTACAGACACAGGCACAGAAACCTAGAGATAGAAACTTCCCCAAGTCAGAGCTTCCAAACATATATGGGCTTAATTGGATCCTTATCCCCGAAACGAATGGCTAAAGGAGCGTGAAACTTGGTGTTAGGCACTATGTGGAAAATGAGCCTTGCTAACTAGGATGTGTTTTGTGTGTGCCTGTCCGACATGGACAAGCTGTACGCTCAGTGTAATGGATTACTGTTGTAATTGTGCACGAGTTACTCGTTGCAGAGAAGGTCTGGGACCTTCCCTGTAGCGGATCTGCTCTTCTCCCACTTCTGCATTTCATTGACCCACTTTGGTCTGAAGCTTCCCCCTCCTGGGTTGCTTCATTCCTCTGCATCAGAGCGCATGTGTGTGTGTGTGTGTGTTACGTAAAGCATGTGGGCACGTCGGTGTGGAGCAAAAAAAATGTCATATGTCTGTTTTGCAAGATATGGAGTGTTTCATATGTGAGTTATTAGCCAGATATAGATACAGATAAGGACATACAGACATGCATCTGGATAGCTTTGGAAAACATTGACACTTTGCTAGGCACAGTGTAATGCAATTTAACTCTGCTCGTACCAGAGAAGAAGGAATACATTGTTCTTGGGTGTTGCTTGAAGGATGCAAACATTTGGTGAGCTCTTTATTTGGTAGCTGGAGCAAAGCACTGCTTTTCAAAGCAAAATGATAAAAATACAGTAGTGAGAACCTCCTAACCAATTATGGCAAAATAATTTCTCACACTGTTTCTTTTTAACCTTGTATTTCACTCTTAATTTCTGCATTTTATTTCAAGCAACATATTTTTTCTTCTATCTTTCAAAGGAAATTGAGATCAAAGAACATTGTAAAGACACAGAAGAGGTTACAGAGATTGCCAGTTACCTTTTGCTGCTGCTACCCTTCAACTGTAATAGAAATGTGAGAACACAGAACTGGAAAGGACCATCTGGAACCATCTGTGAGCCGTTCCTCGCACTGTAGGCTACTATGAATTAGATATTTAATTGCAAACAGTGCATAGAACATCTACTCCACATGTCACAGGCCATAAAACAGTTCCTATGTAACACAATTAAGGAAGATGATGAATAATAATGAGCATCCAGAACTGTAATGTGCCACAGAAAGAACACAGCATCAAGCATCATCAGCATCTCAGTACTCGGGGCTGGCATCATTTTAGGGTAGAATGATTTCAAGAAATAAAGTATGAATTCTGCTGTAAGAAGGCAAAACCAAACAAATCTCAGCATCCACTACCAGGGAAAGATCCACTGACCCAGGGAAAGATTTCTTCTTTGCCTCAAAACTTGTAATCCATTTAGCTTGGAGTTTGTGGATCAGATTAATCTCCCACTCGCTGACAGGAGAGGAGTTCATGATGGAAGTGTGTGTTATTGCCTGTAATCCATCTCCTTTTCATTTTTCCCTATCAATAGTACTACAGCCACTGTATTTCAGCCATCAGGCAGGTCTGAAAATACTAGGAAAGCCCAAGCAGAACAAGTGCAACCCTGGGCCAACTCATATGACACAAGTATGTACTACAGAGATTTAAGGGTGTTGTTGCAGGGCACTGATTTGCTACCAGTGGCCTTGTAGAGAAAATAAAAGAAGCATTTGAGGGCATATTAAAGGTATAGCTTAAAAAGACAGTGCATCAAGAATACTGCTGTTTTGTGGGCTGGGCTGAAAGAAGGCCTTTCTTCCTGTTCATTCCCAGTAAGTCTTCTTTACACAGTGTGCCTGTTCCATCTAAAAAGGAAAAGTAAGGGCTAATGGACTCTTTAACTGGATGGCTTCAGGGTTTGGGAGGTTGTTATCTTCTAAGGTTAAGGCCAGGCTGAATCCCAGCAGCTTCAATCATAAAACAGAGCATAAGATGACTGTCCAGAAGTGGGAAAAGAAAAAGAAAAGAAAAGAAAAGAAAAGAAAAGAAAAGAAAAGAAAAGAAAAGAAAAGAAAAGAAAAGAAAAGAAAAGAAAAGAAAAGAAAAGAAAAGAAAAGAAAAGAAAAGAAGAGAAAAGAAAAGAAAAGAAAAGAAAAGAAAAGAAAAGAAAAGAAAAGAAAAGAAAAGAAAAGAAAAGAAAAGAAAAGAAAAGAAAAAAAAAGAAAAAAAAAAGAAAAAGAAGCCTACTGCTTCTTTTTCTCTCCCCTGATCCTTATGGGCTGATCAAGAATAATATGGTCTGTGTAAATGGAAGGTATTCCATAAATACATTGAGTGGAGCTTACAGCATCCCAAAGGAGCTATTCATCAGCTCCAACAGGAATATGCACTGGGAGGCCTTCACTGAATTAAAAACAACAAAAAAAAGAGCTATCCACTTATCTCATCATTCGGTTATCTCTGATTTCAAGGAGTGCATAGAGAAATGTTAAGCCCTCACTAGACTTTTAAAAAGAGCTCCTAAGCCCAATGTCTTCTTTTCCCCTAAGTACAGGAGACATAGCCAACAATTTCTGCATGCACTGTCTTGCATTAAAAGTACATTTTAATTACATTTATATTACATGGGATTTAAATAATATATTTTTACTGATTTAGAAAAAGCTATTAAAACCCAGATTGAGCAATTCAATACTCCACTGACAGACAGTTTTAAATACCATTGGCATGTACTATTGTCCATTCTGCCTAAGCTTCAGCAGAATTTTTGTAATTAAATTTAAGATACTTTAGGGACTGTAAAGTGAAAAAAAAAAAAGTGGGTCAGGGTTCAATCTTACCAAATACTAAACATTTTCAAGACAGATTGAGTGTCCTCGATTTTATCTTAATCCGAATGCAAGTTGATGGTGCTCAGTATCTATCAGAAGTGCTCAGCACTTTGCAGGGTTAAATCCCCCAAGAACAAGCAAACAATATGCTCTGAATACTGACAAGCCTTTAGAAAACACTGGAATAATGACCTCAGCCATGACCTGGAGGGACTATTTCTCGTGGGGCCAGAGATAATTCAGCCTCTGTGAGAGTTCACACTCGAGACTTTCCTGACCAGGAATGGTCAAGTTGTGCGAATTATGAGTTAGCAGTCTTAGGTTTCAAGATACAAATTACTGTCTGTCAGGAACCAAGAGCTATAAATGAGTGTTATTTAGGAGATGAACAATGGTAAGAAGAAGGGTACTGTGTCTGCTCAGCCACTGTTCTCAGGAGACTCCCAGCTTTCATTGAGAAGGCCTGGAAAGAACCTTGTTGTATTGCACAACGCACTCGGTTCACAATCATTAATGCCTGTTGACTCCACGCTAGGTAAGACCTTCTGCACTGTGTTCTTCACTGAACTAAGGAGCATGCGAAGAACAGACATGTTTTTAATTTCACTGAGGTACACATACTTTTTTTTTGTCTGCAGTGCAAAAGGTGAAACTCAGCAGACAAGTGTTAGAAATCCACTCACACTTGTGGAAGTTAGTAAGACAGTTCTGAAGCCAGCTGATCCTTCTACAATCACAACTGAAACTGAGCGTTACGCACTTTACTGCACAATCTTTTCCCCAGTAGTTGGGTACAATTAGCTCAGAAGTGAAGGGTGACAACTTCTAAACATCACACCTTTGCTGGGCAGAAAGGCTTTGGGAAGGGTATAGCATGCAGGTAGAACTGTGATGGAAAGTTAGATGAGATGGAACTGTCAAGTAAGAACTAGTTGAAGAGGTCACACTGAAGAGGATCATTTGTGGAAAGTTTCTTTAAGCAGAGAACTGTAATGACTACAACTGGGCAGAAATTTGTGTTTCCTTATCTCCCAAAGACATTATCTCTATCCCAGTATTAATCCTTTCAGCTTCTGACATGCTAGTACATGTTCCCTCAAGAGAAAAAAACCTCTTTTTCATCAGCCTCCTCCATTCTCACAGTACCTTGTACCTAATGCTGACCCATCCATTAACTGGGTACCATGCAGAATGGTGGGACTGCCAGAAGGCAAATTCCTGCACTTTTTATACCTCTGTTTGTATGATTAAATCCCTCAGAATCAGAATACTACAGCATAGAATGAACCTGCATCTTGTCAAATGAAAGGGACAGCCAAGTGACAGAAGGTAGTGGCTTAATATGACATTGCATTATAATGCATCTCTGGGGAATAAATAAAACTCAGATGAAATTATTTTGATGGAAAATTTTCAGACATATGCAAGTTTTCTCAAGGTGAAAAATATTTATTTGGCTAAATTGAAGCTTAGTAGAAAACAGCATTTTTCTCAAATTTCTTTATCAGGAAACAAAGATGGAAAAAGTACCTGCAATGGCTGTCCCAGAAGTGCCAATCATTCAGTAATTGACAAATGAGGTTTGAAACGCTTTTCAAATGACTTTATTATACAATAATAGTATGAACATTTAGTAAAAATAAAAATGGTTGAAGTACAGAGAAAATGCCATAAACTGATTATTTTATCCAGATTTTTTTTTTTAACTTTCAGATTGATTTTTTATTCTGTTGCATATTGGGAGATTTAAAAAAAAAAACCAAAGGAACAGCTTTCCTTCCTTACCCTTTTCTGCCAATCAATTCTGACTTCAACAGAAACAAAACTTATTTGTATTTAACCATGGGCTTGTATTCCATAAAAAACAAAAAGACATCTCACAAAGGTTCCAGATCTAACTGGGTGGACAGGAATACCCGAAGAAAATTAGGATTATATAGAAACACTTTTATAGAAAAGGAACCAAGTGTGCATGAATAAGACTGCATTTTGGAGGTCAAGAAGAGTGAGAATTGCCCAAAATTATATTGAGTCACACAGACTTCATGGATTTCCTGACTTTTCTTAAAGCAAACAACAAAGAATCCCTTTCTTTTTTCAACACAAATAACAAAATAACAAAGTTTTTGTTGCTCAGAAAGGGTGGGATAGGACTCAAGATATGGCTCCAAAAATGAACTGAGTGTGTTGCTTCAGTTTTGAGCAAAGATGCAGCTGTTGAGCTTAAAGGGCAAGGTTACAGAGTGAACACAAGTGAGAAATTGTAATGGACACATCTGAAATAAGAACAAAACTGAAACAGCTAAGCACGCTCCAATCACGAGGTGACTGCCACCCCAAAAGTTTCAAAAATTGGCCTGCTAAACGCTAAGCCTGGTAACAATCTGTTAGTAAATCTGTCAGGCTGTGGGAGCACGGAATTACTGGCAAATCTTGAATGTGGCAGCCAGAGATAACAGAGGGAAGTGTGATCCAGGCGCAAAAAAAAAAGGGCATTTGACTGATCTCAGGAGTACTTTAAAGAAAAGAGTAATTGAGGGCGTGCAGTTGCATGCAGCTGAGTAGTAAACAGGTAAAAAAGTGGGCAGGGTTTCATCAGAGGTCCTTTGTGCCAGAACATCCACAAATCTCTCTGTTATTTACAGCAGTTTCCTAGAAGAGTAAGACAGTTTGTATTTCAGTAAAACATTTGGTATGATGCTACAACAGAAATTACCAGGAACCTTAGGAAGAATTGTGCTTTAAAGACCAGTGGTGTCCCAGAAGAGAGTTGGAACTCAGTAACTTTTGGTATTTCCAAATCTTCTCCTTTATGATGAATAGAACACCTTTCCCAGTGATTTTCTCAGGAACAAAAATCTGGAAAATAAGCCATTTTAATTAAAGTCTTGAGGAACTCCAGGTGAATATGATGCAATGATGGTTGAAAATGAGACCTATGAATATATAGGACTAAAAAAGGACTACCAGGAAAAAAAATAAATAAAAAAAAATAGAGAGGCAGCTACAAAGGCCAGAGATGATGGTTACAGTGATATTTATATTACCAGCAATCTGAGCTATCATCAGAAGAGACTTTTAATCTTAGATACAAAGAAGAAATATCCAAGAACAAAGACACCAGTTAGGAGTGATACCCAGCTTAACAAGCATTACAAATGAACCAGTTGAGAGACCTCTGTCCTGAAAGAGATGGGACTGAAATGGCTGGTTTAGCACGTGGCAGTCATCTGTCTGTTACACAGACCCAAACATGCCACACTGTGGGCACTGAGCACAAACCCACTGAAGTGGATATGCGTGGTGTGTGACCACGGCTGGTGGATCTCATAGACCCATGGTGACAGCCACACTTAGCATCAATGCCTCTGAGAAACTCAGAAGTCCTTTGATCCCTTCACGACTGTCATGAGGGATGGTGACCAGTGTCTGGTCTTCCCAGTGGTCTGTGCACTGTCCTGCATGAGGTGTCAGGAGCTGTAACAGCCTGGATTGCATTGTGAGCTCTAAGAAAAGTGATGTTCCTGCTGTGCAACTCTGCCTTGTAGCACAAAAAGAGGAAAAATTCAAGAAGAGCAGAAACCTGTTTTCAAAGAAGAATCTCAGGAGAAGATACTCCACAAAGGCTACTCCCTGAAAAATAATCTTAAATGAATATCCCAGGCTGAAACAGAAAGAAGATGCAAAGCCCTTGACTGACAAGGCATCTTTCAGAAGAAAAGGGACAAGAAAACACCTAGCAAGACACCATACAAACTGATGGCTGCTGTACTGGCCTGGTGCACCTTATTGTGAAAAAACACAGTCTCAGTCATCTATAAGGTGATGAAATTAGATAAAGAAATCAACATTGGGTCTCATCTACTTGAATGCTGCAACGCAACGTTTCTTCCTGCTCTGCTCCACTATCACAACCATTAGGAAGATGCAGAGTGCTATTGAGGCAGACTCACCAACTCTGCCCTTGCTGTTTGCTCTGAAGGAATGACACACTATACAAGCCAAAGAAACTGTGCTTGATGAGTATTTATTGATGTGCCACCCCAAAACCCACAGGACAATCCATGTAGACATGCTTGAAAAGTCTACATCATTTCTGTCACTTCCTAATGGTTAATGAAGCACTTTCCACACACACACACACAATTATACTCACTTATCCATGTGTGTGTATATATATATATATATATATATATATATATATATATATATATATATATGCAGTTGTAGTCACATATGAACATACAAAAACTCACTTAACCTAGCAAATACTAGAGAAAATAAAATGTCTTACAACTTAAGTTATAGAATGCTGCTTAGTGGTGCATTATGTTTTACAGCATGATGCTAGTACCCACTCAAGTATATTATCCTGTGAAAGAATGCAAATGCTGGAGTGAGATCATACAGGGGCAAGTTATCTAGGCACACTGGATTTGATGAGTAAGCATCTTAAGTCATCCCAGCCAAATTCTAAGCTGGGCAATTAACTTCTGACTGCCTATATTGTTCTTGAGATTTGAAATGGATACAGATTTCTTTTTTTTAACTAGGCTAAACCTTTTTTGGCTGTGAATTTAGTGTTCATGAAAGTTTCCAGATTAATGGCCTGGACACCAAAATCCTCTTTATGCACAAAACAAAGTATATTACAGGGAGAAGCAGTGCAAGTTCCCTGTGTTCTTGCAGTAACACTGTCCAAACTTGACATGGACAACTTCTTTTTAAAGATTATAGCAGATTTCAAGACAGACTGGAGTAGAAAATGAGTTAAATATGAACCAGAGAGCCTTGAGAAAGACTGAAATTTAATCATTATGGCAACTTTTGGTTAACATAAGTGGACTGAAGATTAAGCATGATCAGATGATATGAGGTTAAGTGGTGCTTATCTACAGTAATGTGCATTTCTCCAAATCATAATTTTATAAGTGTTCTTCAGTGATAAAGTTTTATTTTTTTTTTCTAAAGGCCTTTGTATCTATTAAAACCATGGATTCTGCTGAAATATTGAATAGCATGCTGTTTCAACAAATATAAATTAGATACAGAGGAATGCAAATAATTGATAAAGGAGGCTAAAAGTATTAATGGCACTCCATGATCAATAGTTGTTAATTACAAAAAATAAATACTTTTTGTCCCAACTAGTTTATAAAAGAGGCAGAAAAGGAACACCAGCAATACATCAGTTCAAATCTATTTGGAATTTTTCTGTCAGCAATAATGTCAGAAAAAGGGCAAATGGACATGATAAATATTTCTGTTCTGTATTTTTCTGTAAAAAAGAAGATGGGAGATTGTGTGCGTGTTTTATAATGGATTACTTTCTAGTTCAGCAATAACTATGGATGTTGTTCACCATAATGTGTCTGTGTTAACCATTCCCAGGTCAAATGCATATTTCCAAGCAATTTGAAAGGACTTGACTTCAATGCTCTCTTATCACCAGAATCTTGGGGTTTAATATTTATAAAATAAAGAGAAAATTCAGATTATTAGGAAAAAAGACTCAGCTTCATTACCCTCTACCTGGTTCTTAAAAGATTCAGCAAAATCAAACTACCTTTTCCCAAGTTTAAATCAGGTACATAGGATGAGAATCATTATTGCACATTGGGCACTTTGACACTGAACAGAGCAAAATAACTGATTATAGATTCCTTCAGTAAAAAAAAAAGTATTAAAGAGTGAAAACATGAATAATACCCATCTGCACGGTTTCATGAGTATTTGTAATGCAAAATCAGCGTGTGAAAATGAACACAGGAGACATTAAGCGGGTTTCTATCTAATAATTGGTTGATATGGGTTTATATCTAACTAATAATTGGTTGATAAACTTTATTTTTCATGAGGAACTGCATAGAATAGGGCATTTCATTTGAATTCCACTGAACTTTCCAGTGTCTCAGTGTTACTCAGTATAGCAATTTGAATACATAACATGGAATATAATATTAAATGATTACTGGCATGCTGTAATAATAGTAGATCAGTTATGTAGAGTGTTCATTTGACAATGATCTGTATAGGTGACCTGTCTTACATGCTGACCCAACATCAAATGTTCTGCTCAAGTGTATTACAGGTGTCTTACTACGGTGGAGAGCAATGCAATACGTCTTTCAACACAGAAGACATGTCATACTCACAGGATGGGGCATTTTATCCCAGGAGAAAAATGGAAGAGGTTACAGGAAATAACCAAAATGGGCAAAACTCCTTGTATTGTATTGCAAAGGTGTAAAAAACTGGTGTTTCCTCAGTCTGTGAAACCATACTTGGGAGAGAAAACAGAAAAAAAGAAAAAAAAAGAAAAAAAAAAAAAGAAAGAGGTTTTGAAGTAAGTGCACAAATTCAGAAAGAATTCAGGAAAAATACAAGAATGACTTAACCGAGGAAGACTGTTCATCAGTGATAAGTTTATGAAGCTCAAACAATTAACCTTCCAAAGAGAATGTTAAGATATCATTTTAGTGATGGTTTCCAAATTCCTACTGTAAGAGGAGGTATCAAACAAACACATGGCGGTGTAGAGTGGCTGGAAGCTGATGTTAGCTAAATTTAAACTGAAATTAAGGTGCACTTGCCTATTAATAATGGCAATTATTCACACAAGTAATTTAGCAAGGAATCTGTCTCGTTCTCTGTTTTGTTTTTGGATTCAACAAATGATTTTGATGAGAATTTGGGAACTTTTTATGCTGTTGAACCTGGTCTTTAGGATCTTTGTTATCAAGAGTGGAAATATTTGTGAAAATCAGCACGTGGTCACATTGGAGAGATGGGAATGCAGGTTTTAGTAAGTGAAATTCTACATCTTTTATCTTGTAGGAAGTGAGGCTGGATCATATGATGTTAAATCTACTATTCTGTAGTTATGTCATGCTGTGAGTTCTTGAGGAACTACCCAGTGTACTTGGAAAGGGAGAGAGACCATCACAATTATTTCACCTAAATTCAGCCACTGCAGAGTTGAAGAGCTAGAAATGACTGTTGGCCATAGCAAGCACAATCCAAGACTTATTCCAGTTTTGCTGAAGAGATTTTTGCTTTTGATTGCAACAGAAATTAAATTAGACCTTTAGAGAAAAACATATATATTTGTGACCTATCTCTCCAATAATCTATTCTGTCTAAAAGGAAATGTTCCCATTCTAACAGAAAACATGGGAAAAAAACAACAACAAAAAACAAACCCTGAAAGCTATAGAAATATCCAGCTCAGATTGCCAGGAATTTTGTTTAAATTCATCTATCTGTATGTTTGACCTGTCTGCCAAGTACCTCCTATTCATTCAGTCGTGGCTACTTTGCTCTTTTCCCTGACCTTTAACAGATGAGGGACGTCTGACCTGAAGTCCTGCCTCTATTTCCTTCCCTAGTGTGAACAAAGCTCTTGCTCTAATGAAATAATCCTGCCTTGCTGTTTAAATGCCTCCTCTCAACTGCACTTCTCTTGGAGTACAAAGGTATCGTCTGGCCTCAAAATGACTGAAATGTGGAGTTAAAAGTGAAGGGTAGAGTCTATCTCTTCCTTGGTCTTAGGCAATAGGTCAGCAAGACTAGAAAGACATTGACTTCTTAGCAAATAACTAATGAAATATCCTTCAAAAAATCAACAATGAAAAAAATTGCCCTTGAAATTTGTCTTATTTGCCTTTTTATATAGATAGATGGACAAGCAGACAAACATTTTATGTTATTCAAAACAAAAGCAGAGCCGAAAATACATAGTGGAATGTACCAGTGCTGAAATCTCATTCAGAGGATGATAATAGCCTGGATCTGAAGCACTTTGCTATGCTATACTATGGAAGATAATGTTATATATATAGTATAATATATATATAGTGTATATATATATATTATACTATAATATATATATACTATTTATACTATATATATGGTATAATATATATATATATTATACTATATATACTATACTATATATACTATACTATATATATTATACTATATATAGTATATATTATAATATATATATATATATATTATATATACATATATAGTATGTATGTGCTATAATATACATACTACATATATACATACTATACATATACATACTATACCACTAACATTTTATATGCAAGTGACTTCATCCTATGAGGATCCCCTGGAATGTCCCAGCTTCCAGTTAAAGATATTCTCTTTCATCTCTAAATAGATTACACCTTCAGCAGGTGTTTGGAATAGGTGGAGGCCTGTAGCCTCATAAAGAGGAAAAAAAGGGGATGATTGGTCAGACATGGAAAGTGAGAGCTGGTAATTATTTTCATATGACACGCAAGAGAGGTTATAGCAAAGCTGACTAAAGCTGAGCATGAGTTAGCCAGTCCTCTTCAACAGTGATGTCACCTAGTTCTTGCCTTCTACAACGTTATGATTAATAAGAGGGGAGGATTATTACAGTAACTTACACTTAGTTGGCAAGGGGTGACATCAACAGCAGCTGAGCAAACTGACCAAACTTAGTTGTGTGTGGAGATTTATTTTTTTTTCTCTAGCAATGACTAACAAGGGGCTAACAGCATCTGACGGCAGAAAGGGCCCTTGAAACTGAAAGGACACTTCTGGTGGAACTTTTGAATAGGAGCCACCGTTTTAACTCTTCTGCTTCATTTTTCAGTTGCAAGGTGTTTCGATTGGCCTCCAGCAAGGTCTTGCCTTTCTCTGTTCATTAAATGCACAGACAAGCAACCTCAGAACTGGTCAAAAGCGACGCCAGTGGCCTTTCCAATATAAAGCTGCACAACCCCCATTTTCTGCCTCATCTGCTGGCGTTACAATAACATCTATCTTCATTGCTAATTCCAGGATATCTCTACAAAAGGAATTTATGCTTCTCAGGAGCATGGATTTTAACAGCAGCAACAGAAAATAGTTAAGACCTGGAATACACAATGCCGAGCCTCCAGTTAATCTCTGGAAGAATGCTGTGTTTAGTTACATTTTCTTTTTTTCAAATTGATAGCGACTTCTAGCAGTCCTGCCTGCGATTTAACCTTTGCAGATTTGCTCTGCCTAAAATTAGACTTGGGCACCTGGAAATATTTACCAACTTAACTGAAATGCTCTTGTGAAAGCACCGCCAGTGTAAATTGAATTCTTACCCCTGTAGAGTAACAGCACTTGCATTGTGCAGCCCAGAATAAAACCATGAGGTGCCCTGAGAGAAGGTCAGATACTTTGGACTCTTCCTATCAGGTTAACTTTTCCATGTGAGGTGGACAGCATTTGCACTGATAATAAAAAGGGCATATGACACTACTTTCAACTTCTCTGTCCCACAAGCAGTGAGAAAACAGTTCCAAATGGGAGGGGGGGGGGTGTAGAGGTTTGACATTACATTACTAAAAAGTTCTCTGAGCTGGGACAATTCAAATGCCCTTTTTGAACATTAATTAAACAAAAGACAGAGCGTGCAAGCGAACCGTTTACTTGTCCAAACACTAATAACATTGTGCTTCTCATTTTCACAAAGACTTTTTGTGAGGGGAAACAAAAATAATTTTCTAAAAACTGAATCAGTGAATAATGGTCCCAATGGTAATATCTGGAAACTCAGCCAGAAGATGAGCTGAGGAGTACTACAGATACTGAAGTGTCCAACCACAGACCAGTTAACTATATCCTAAACATTTTCTGTTGGAGGCTTTGTGCAGCTTAGAATGGTTTTACAGTTCATAAGTAGGTACCAACATATTTCAGCAAGTAGGGAGAAAAGCTTGGGAGCCGTGGCAAATTCCCATTTCTTTCCTGACCAGGGACAACTTTGGTAGCCCTGGATGGTGAATTAAGCACTGTGAGCAACCTCCCACCTTGTACCTTCCAAGCTGAAAGGCACATACCTATTTCAAAGGATATAGTGGTGATTAATCAGTTGATTTCTGAAAAGGTCGACATACTATCTGAATACTAAGTATCCATGCTACCAGTAATCAGTCATTTTATCCCTTAACTTCACAGTTAGAACACTTTTAAAAGACAAGTTTAGATTCTGGGCAGTTCTTACTGTATTGCAGCCTATTCTCAATTCTCAGAATATGCTTAGGATCAGTTTTTTTATGTTATTTTTTTTTTCCTGGAGTGAGCAGATTTTCAGCAGATGCCTAAAAACATCTAACAATATCTACAACTAGGTAGATATCTAACAATATCTACAACTGTAGTAATGTAGGTCCAAAAATGTCTATATTTGCATGTCTAAGTAGCTCATTGTATGTGGAGATCAGGTAATGAAATACCCAACTGTCACTGAAGCGGTTATTTCATTTCTATGAGCTGGAGTGCTCAAAGGAAGCTACTGGGGTAGAAAAGAATCACCTCCTGACTTTCACCCTTCTTTCTGAGTCAGATGTCATCCTGCAATTGCAGCCTCACAGCCTGTTTCCAGACGGTGACATGCAGCAGTCTTCCCATAAACGTTAGGACATCTGGCCATACCTGGGCAATTCAGAACAGCTTTGCAGCTAGACAGCAGAAGCAGTCTTTCCCAGTGATTCAGCTTTGAGACTATGAGAAAGCAGTCTAACATACACAGAAGATGTTTTCTTAACTTTTTCATCTTAACCAGAGCTTGACGTACTGCTTCAACATCACTGGCTGAGGAAATGTTTCCAATTGCTTGTGATCAAAGTGAACCAATAATCGTTAGAGTAATAAAGAGCTCTGATAGAATGTTTCTGCTCTTAAAAACACTCACCAAAATGACTGTGAGGGGTCTGGATTGAGTTTTTTGTATATGACACTTCTTTTTAGTTCTAGATCAGCCATTCAAACCCAACCTGTGTCAGTTGTGACTAATGTGGTTATTCACAAGACTGACTTTCGTCTAGGGTAGATTTCCTTTGAATTTGATGGCGAGAGATAGGCTTTTCTGAGGGTGAATCAGGGCAGGAACAGTTAGATCTTGCTCTGAATCACCTTCAGGAGCTTTCTTCTTCTTTCCACAGCACAGAGACAGGAGCACCTCACTACCACGGAAGGACATGAGAAGCTCCCTGCGGGGTCCCGTTGGTGGTCCATCTAAACCCCCTTTTGTCATTCCAACAGTGACAACAGTAGATGCTATTTGGAGAGAGAATGTGAGCCTGGCCGCTTTCCGTGGGCCTGTCCCTTCAAACTCCCCAGCATCTGCAATTGTTGTATTAAGGATGTTAAAGGATACGTCCCTGCCTATTCCCTCTGGTCGTTTTTTATGGACCTTTTTGAGTCTTCTGATACTGTCTGCCTCCACAGCCTCCTGTGGCAACAAATCCCAGAAGCTCAGTCTCCATTGTGTAAGCACTGTATCTGTTTTAAATCTTCTCCTACTAGTTTCAACGAGTTCCCCCTAGTACTGCAGGATCTGGTGGATAACAGTTCAGCATTCACCTTATCTGCCATCTTCCTGATTTCCTAAACGCCAAGCATATCTTCTCTCAGCCTTCTCTTCTCCAAGCTGAAGAGTCTCTGCCTTTCCATTTTCTTCTTATTAAGCAGCTGCTCCACAACCTTCATCATTTTAGCAGCTCTTCTCTAACTCCACTATGTCCTTGTGGAGATCAGAGCTGCACATAACTCCCACCTTGTGGGTGCACCAGGGCTTTATACAGTGGCAAAACGGTGCCCTCTGTCTGGCTCTCAGCACTCTTCCTGACCACACTTTATATTGTGGTGGCTTTTTGGACTGCCACTGCACATCATATTTATAATTTTGGAGACCTCTGTATGATACCTCCAAGATCCTTCCTCCCCTTAGGCTTCAGATACTCCTCAGGAGTAGTTCCCTAAATATCACTTCCAGATTGGATATTTGCCCATTTGTCCAGAAGGATTCACTTTGAGTTCAGCTCCCACTCAAAGCAAGACGCTCCAGCAGGCAGCTCTGCCGAGCATCCCAAGAACTCGTTGGACCAAGGCTAGCTTCTGTGTACCCAAGAACACGAATGTGGAAGTCTGTCCCTGTGGCTGTCCCTGCTGTACCACTCCTCTGAGCAAGTAGATTACATTATTTTTCAAAGCTGTCAATTTAGGTCTGATCACTGGAGCTAAATTCATTTTAAGGAAGAAAAAAAAAAAAATTAAAAACAAACCAAAAAGAAAAAAATTCAGCTTCATGAGAAACATCTGAACACTTCTTTGTTGGTTTTATACTTCCTAGATGCTTGGTTACTATCGCTGAATGGGCAGCTTCAAAGGAGCAATTAAAAAATGTGTGCATGGACACACAGATGAGGCCTGTTTGCACACAAAAACTTTATTCTGAGCTACCTTATGTCACCCCTTTTAGCAGGAGTCACCACGAGGGCATGACACAAATAAGCAGACAATGAATAAAGAAAATAACTGTTTATAAGTTCATAGTTGGCATACAAAAGTTATTGAAGAGGAACTGATATTCTAGGCAACTAGCTGTCACTGCTGCCTATCAACTCTCTGTTCCCCCAATTGTTATGGGACATTATAAAGCTCATTTTAAAAGCACTTCTACGAGACCTCTGAGCTTGGCAGCTACAATTTTGTGCTCACTGATAAGCGGGTTTAAAACCTTATTGTTCGTGCACGCTGTAGTCTGGAGGCAAAGACACCAGGCAAGTAGGTATTTTAACAGTCTGTGTGTCACACCTCCCACCTGCACGGAACTACAAGTATAAAATTTCAGCCATAAAATGTGAAGTCACATGAGAAAAATTAACGGAAGTGGATTAGTAAATTAAAGCCAGATTGGAGGATCCCATATCCGTTCCAAAGGTTTAACCTCAGTGCTACCAAGTCAAATCTCAAGCGCTATAATCCCAGATTTGAGGAAAATTCTAAGATAAATTATCAAAACTTAGGCAGGTTTCTATTTGAACCTAGAAACTCTGTGTTATCTCCACTGCTTGTTGAAACAGCATGTGTGTGCGTGTGTAAGGAAGGTGGGCAGCTTCATCACATCAACAAATGATGGCTATTTATTCTATTCTCCTCACCTCTGTGTAGGTGAAATGCTCTCAGAAATTTCCTATGTTTCCCTGAAAATAATCACTGAACTCCAACCCATCCCTCAGAGGTAACTTCTGTCTGTATTGGACATGAGTTCAAACATGATTTTCAATAATCAATGTGAAGAATAGTGCTGGCAGTAAGAATACAGCATGGCATTGCTCACTGCAAATTGTGTGCTTTAGCTGGACATCAGATCAAGTCAAGGAGCTTTGGAATTGGGTGGTTAATGGCAAAAATATTGGATTGAGATTTTTAGTGAAGACACAAATATTTATTTGTGCTCACTCCTGGGAGAGCCCCAGCAGGTCAGGTCCTCCTGTGTGATGCAGGGCTAGAAACTGCTTCTCCTAGAAGCTCACTGGTGCCTCAGAAAGTGGCACTGAAGGACAGGGAGGAAAGGAGGTGCCAAGGTGGTACCAAGGTGGTACCAAAACAAGGCAGAATGCACAGGGAGCACCAACACTCCACTTGATGTCAGACAAGCTCAGCTGGTGCCTGTGCCCTCACCCGCACCCCGCCTCCCTCTGTGGCTCCTTTCCCTCAGATGCCAAAGGGTCGTGGGAAACCAAACAGCAGCAAGGACTTGTTTGTCATTTCTGACCCACAGATCTCAGAAAAAATCTTGACTCTTTCCATTTTACAGATGAGGAAATGAGGTACTTGTCTTCTTACCCAGCAGTCGAGGCCAGAGCCGGAGAATCCAGATTTCCTGGGTCCCCATCTAATGCTCTAATTCAGCAAACAGTTGTGAGCAGGGAGGCTTCCCCTTGCCATTTTCACTGCAGGGTGTATTTACTTTTCCACAGTGATTTGTTCCGAAGGGGATTCACAATGGACAAAGCAGCAACGATGTACAAGATCAACATATCCTTTTTGAGCCACTTCTTGGTGTCCTCAGCATTTCACTTATGCCAATTCTCTGCTGGCCACTCTCAGAGAGAGGGGATATCTGTTGCTATGTGACACTGCAGCTTTTCCCAATGGCCTGTGCATGATGACTACCTTGGAAGATGTGCCAGTGTAACCTCTCGTTGAGTTGAGCTCAATGAAAGTGGCAAGCTTTACGAGCTTCATTCAATTCCCTCCCACACGTCAGCAGATTTAGAAGTAATCAAAACATAATAGGCAAAATGTATCCCCATCATCGAGGGAGTTAAACCAAGATGAAATTGAATCTTTCTTACAATACAAAAACTGGGATCTGTTTTTAAAAGGAAAAGTCAAAAACCTGGACATTAATATGAAGAAGTTAAATTAAAGAAAAAAAACAAACCAAATCAAACTTCAGGTCAGATCTTCTCCTGATATAACCCAGTCTCTGATGATATTTACCTCAATTTACATTAACTAAGGGTCCAGCACTCCTCTGGCAAACAGAGTTGTAAATCTTTCTAAAATCCACAGACAATATTCTGTTGGGAAGTACATGGGTGAATGATCACCTGGACAGCTTTTATCTAAGACCTGATTTCTTGTTTCTCTTCCCATCCACCAATGGTTAATATGAACCTTCAGACTCAAACCTTGATTCAACTGACTTCTGCTCCCACAGCCAGCACTAACTTCAGCGGCATCAGGAATTGGCCCTCAAAGCTAGAAGATAACAGGAATCTGTGCTTACACCGTTGTGTGTGCTGTGATGTGAATAACTGTAATAAAAGAAACACAGAATAGAGAATTCAGGGCTTGTCAGAGACATAAAACCACTCCCCACTCTTTTGCAGCTGGCCCAAAGATATCCTTGATAAAACTCCATTGATGGAAGTACAATGACATAAGGAATGATTCCACTTTGTGCACCAGTTCAAGTTTTCAACAACATGCAAATTAATTTAGTGGAACCTACCTCTCAATTAGAGCTTTGATTCACCTATAAATGTTAAATGCTGCTCCAACTTTAGCCATAAATTTTTCATCCTACTTGGAACCAAGTAAGATCTGTCATCTGGGGTTCCCTCCCTGTTTGGTTTAAATCATTGGTGCGACTCTAATCTTAATGTCTGGCAATATCTTTGAAGACAGCATCACTCAAGACGTTTTACACATTACAGAGCTGTTTCTCAAGGAAAAAAACAAACAAACAAACAAAACTTTTCCAGTAGTGTACTGAAAAATTGCCTGTCAAATGAACAAGCTGTGTTAAAAACTTTAGTTCTGTGGACTAAACAGTTATAACTTAGCTCCATACTCTCTATAAATTCAAGAAAAATCTCTTTATAAATAGGTTTTTCCTCAAATGCAAAGCTTTGAACAAGCTCTGATTATAGAACACATTTGTGTCCTGTCATCTCACATGAATAACGTCACCAGTGTCACCTGATTTCCTACCTCCCCATTTTTATTTTTAAGTGTAAAATAGTGACATATTAAATACATTAAAGAAACAGCTCACTGTTCCATGAGTTGGCAAGAAAAAAGACCAATGAATGACATGGCAGAAGACATAGGTGTGGTGTAGGGAGAAAATTCACATTCTTGCTTCTGTTAGATTGACTTTATATAAGATTCTCTTAGAATATTTATACTTCTCCTGCCTCCCTGCAAAAAGTGTCATCCATTAATATTAAGAAAAAAAAAAAGGCAAGAACTTGAAAGCTATTCTTTACTCCACCCTCTAGACCAAGTTCTTATCCTCAGATGAACTTTATTTTTTTGACCAGCTCAACTAATTATGATTGAAATCACCGGCCCCTCTAAACAGCACGTAAGCATTAGAGTTAGCAGCAACATCCAGGCTGTTATTGCCTTAATTGGTCCACTTACATAAAAGTAGAAACATCAAACTTCAAACTGTAAGTTTCTGGCATCTCCTTGCTTGCTATTACAGTAAAATAAGGTACAATAGAGTGAGATTCCAGCTGATTTGCACAGAAATCTGTGCCAATGTGTTTTCTAGTGGCTGCTCTTCAAAGCAGGAACGGAGAGGCAGAAATATTGTTGTGTGCAATTCGGGATTCTGAAATAGCCAGTAAATCACACAATCTCCTCTAGGTGAATAATGAAGTGGCACTGGGCCAGATTTTTTTAATAGTTTGTAAGATAAAATCCACAATTAGGAAAAAAAAAAGAGACAGGTTGCTGGAATACTAACCTACCTTTCTCAGTCCCAATCCTTTAACTTTCTGATCCAGCAGGGAACGACAATCTGCCTGCGAGCCAGTAAGATAAGCTCAGCATCACTCGGATGTTTTCTGTGGTCTCTATCACTGGTATCAAAATTTAAGTTAGAAATCCCCATTCTGCTAAATGAACAATAATTATCTGGATTGTGAAGCTGCCAGGAAAAAATAATATTTAAAAAAAAAAAAAAAATTTGGGGTGGGGAGAGTAAAAAAAATAAATAAAAATAAATAAATCAGCTACAGTCTTTCCCCAGAGCAATTGCCCTTTCTGGCAGGAAGGGGTAAAAATAGAGGCAGCTCATTAATATGGCTTGGCAGTGCTTAATGGCAGCTGGTCTGAAGAGTTAGATCAGTGAGTCTTTCCAGCAGTACTCCCGGACCACTGCCAGCAGGTGTTGCTGTGTTCAACAAAATGAAAAGAAATGGAAGGGTGGGGAGAGGGAAAAAAAATAATAATACTAAAAAAAAAATTATAAAGAGAGAAATAGGTGTGAAAAAAAAAAATTAGTCACTGAGTAAAGCTTTCATGAGGCCTTTGGTAAAGCTATACACAAATTCCCCCAGGCAATAAGGAGCATGCTCTGAAATGAATAATGCTTTTCACTTCTCCTAATCTCCTTTCAGAAGTTATCCTGCACTATAAATCACATCCACATTAGCTGGGCTTCACTCGGTAGCCTTCTCTTTTGGTCACAGACCACACACTTTCCCACTGGGAATTCGCAGAAGCTCCAGTGGGTTCTGAATCAGGAGGGAGGGGATGGTCAGCAGCCGTCGCCAGCGGAGCACCTCACTGCTCTGAATCCCGGGAAAAGATAACTCCGTTACTTTCAGGGCAATTTTTCCACTCTCTGTCAAACCAGCGCAGTACAAGAGCTCTGGCTGAGCATATGCCTGCTGCCAAATTACAACAGGCACTGCACTACCAGTATGTAACTCATTTTGAAGAGTTTTAGGATGCCAGTTAACAACTAAATTCAGTCTGGTCCTCAGAAAATAAAAACAACATTTGCAGGCTGGAAAAGTCCTTTGTCAAAATTCAGTCTTAGGATCCCCATTAAAAAATATGCTCCTGCAGACAATTAGGTATGTGCATGCACTTTATCTGTTTTTTCAAGCATTTCTCTCACTGTCCCTGAAAAGGGGAAAAAAAAAACAATAATTAAAAAAAAGCTGTCTCTAACAACTGGAACCACCAATGTCAGATTGCTACTGAAACCTGTTTCAAGAGGCTTCAATCCACAGCGTGTTCCAGCCTGAAAACTTATTATATGCATATTAAACCTGGGAAACAAAACAACCTATCTGGTCATATGTTTCCCATTAACTCCTGATTTTTTTTTATTTTTTTCTTTTTTCCCTCATTCTACCAAGGCTGTTGTGTGAATACAGCACACACACACACACCCCCCACTTGGAATCCACGCTGCTATAAGGACTCCTTGGTATCACAGTAAGTTGAAAATTTAAAATCTTTCTTCCTTCAAATCAGCCATACTCCAAGACAGATTAAACTTACATTACCAACAGGACATAAAAATACAATTATAAGTACGATTCAGGCCAGGAAAAAAAAAAAAAATCTGAAGGATGGGGATTTTCTGGTAATCAGTGGGTGTTTTGAATGAGTAAAGACTGCATGATCATGCCATTTGTCATAAATGGTACCACAGAAAGCCAGCTATTATGTGTGTTTAAGAAAGGAGATGAGTTTTGGATTTACTTTTAACCATATATATATATATATATATATATAACTTTTGTACTGCCTAATTGGCATACAGTTATTCCTGATTTCCACTATTGTAAACTGAAATAAAAAGTGCTTTTTCTTTTATTCCACATGTGTTAATATCTCACTTGCAAAGAAAAAAAACAAAAAACAAACAAGTGACCTGTCATTCATTGTGACTTATTTTTAGATGTCTAAACAGTTTTTAATAGTGTGATGCAATCTGCACGTCAAGAAGCCAGGAGACTTGGACAAGAGCAATATGATTCATTTTTTTTAAGAGCTTTAAAGGGATCCCTAAGTTAACAGAAGGACATATTTATACAAAGATTGAATTGAAAAAAAAAAGAAAAAAAAAGAAAAAAAAAATCCTCCACAGCAAAAGGATTCTTAATCAAATGCATTTTCCTGAACTTGAAAAGAATCCAAATTTGCAAATAGATTATCTGGTATATCCTGAAGTCTGAAAGAAGAAGAAAGCAATTTGCAAACTAGTAATTAAGTATCTGGCAAATACTGTATTTGAACTAAATCAGTGGTATCTACATCTAATAATATCTATATCTAGCTATGCAATAAAACAAGTTGGAGTGCGTCTTCCTGACTCATAATGTTTGCTTTCAGTCTGATCTGAAGTTCTACTCTTTAAATGGATACAGAGATCACCACTACAAGTTGAATCCACGATATTTTGTCATGCTAGACAATTAGGAGTTTCCATTAGATAATTACCAGAAGTATGTCTCATACAGGAAAAACAGTCAATTGCTGATGTAACAGGATTAACCAATCCAGCACGGTGATCCGG
Source organism: Caprimulgus europaeus (assembly GCA_907165065.1). The sequence goes on from OU015530.1 coordinate 4,175,813, forward strand.
CCCACTTACTTTTGACAGACATTATATGTGAGTGTACACATGAGAAGTACAGTATAAAGCTTCGCATTATAAATACCACTAAGAGGAACTTCAGCAGTTCTTAATGCACAATACAGCAGGCTCCTCCTGAGAGTCAGGACTAGAGAGGTAAAAAAAAAACTTTAAACCAGCTTTTTTTTTTTTTTTTTTTTCCTTCTTCTTTTTTTCTTTTCAGACTGAAACTTTTTAATTCCTGTGCATGCTGTTGCAGACTGTTAGGGCTCTGATTGATTGAATGCATATAGCTTTGCAGCACAGGTAATTTTATAGAAAGAGTCTATAAAATTACCTGTATTTATTCAAACACTATGTATTCTTGTATGTATATATGTCTGTAAGTACAAATGAACTATCTAGCAGACTCGCTTTAGAAAACAGTGGCTTTTTTAGAAAGTTATGCTTTAATGTTAAATCTGTCATCATTGTGGCATGCAAGTAGAATATGCTGTACCTATATGTAACAGAGATATTGTCTGTGATAAATGTACCTGTTATATATGGCTAGCAATGTACACCCCACTGCAAGAACCTCAATGTACTTATCTGTGCTTTATATTGATTTATGCCTATCCCTCACTTTCCATCAGACACTGTTGGGATAGGTGCTATATTACAACTATAAATAACCCCTTTAATTATGTCATCTGTTAGTACATCTAATCATGAATGCATATTTTCATCTGAAATTAATTTTTTTTTTCGCCCAATTAAACTTTTAGTTCTATTTCAAGCTGACTTTCAGACTTGGTATAATTGCAACAGACTTTGGGCTGTTCACAAGATCCAAGAAATTTAGATGTATTATAGCGAGGTTTGTGTTACAAAGATGTGTTTATAAGAATGGCTGCAGGGTTTATAATGCTGACAGACCAGTAAGTGTAACAGTATATAACAGCATAGCAACTGAGGTCAGTAAAACACAGATGAGGGTGTACTGTGGATGCCTTATAACAGTGAAAGACTTATAAAAGAGGTTAATTGAAAAGGACTTGCAATATATAACATTTGTAAAACTTTGGTTGATTGTTCAATTACTTCTGTGTGTTTCAGTTACTCTAACTATAATTCCTTGCCTGTCTCTCAGCCCATGTGCCTGTAGTCATCTCATGGAAATTATAGACCTTACAATGCTTATATTTATAAAATACTCCTTTTCCAGTAAAAATACAATTCTTGATGGTTATATAGTGAAAGCGGAATACATGCTGGGTAGGAGGTAAAGAGACCTGAAAAGACAGAGATGGGTGAGAGAGAGAGAACAAAAGGAAGGAAAAGAAAGAGGGCAAATACTAAAAAAGCAGAAACTGTGCTAAGAAAATGTGCACATGTTAAAGGTCTGGAGGAGAAGAACTTCAAAAGTTAGAGTCTGTCAGCTGTAGCGTTCTCATGCTCCATTACCAAGCTCAGAGGCGAGGGAGTTTGCTAACTTCACCCTCACTAGGTAAGGAACAGGACGGAGAGGTGACAGGACGTAAAGGCAACGTGAAGCCATGGCAGTGACACGGGGAACGCCTCCTCGCTGCACAGCAAAACCTTCACGGGCATGAACTGGCAAGGGTCTACCAACACCCACTGCAACTCGGGCTCATGGCAGTGCTTTCAATTGCTTTTCATTCCTGACATCTTATGCTAATATTAGGATTGCTCTGTGTGGGTTAAGTTGTATGACACCAAAAGTGCCTTCTAATAACAACGGGCCAAACGTAGAAGATCTTACTCAGCCTTCACTCAGACAGAATTATTATTGGCATCGATGAGGGATTTGCCTGAGTCAGGAGCGAGTATGATTTGGCCAGATGACAGGTAACGCTTTGCACCTTCAAAGCATTTTTCAGACGTTACTTGATTAACCCCAAACCTAAATATATCTGCCTGAGAACTTCTAGGCACAGACTAACACAGAAGAAGGGATATTTCTGGTACGAGGGCACTACCTTAGCACGTCACAGACGTGTGCTGTACCAACTCCTGCTCAGGCTTTCAGTGCCTGACCACATACTGCAGCTGGAGAGCGTATCGTGTATTATATAGCCCTCCAAACAACGGTGTTATTTTTGCTCCCGTCAGATCTCTTGCCAGTGTTGATAACCTCCAGCATTTAGAAGTGAGCAGAAAAGATCTTTTCTCTTCTACTCAAGGCAGAATAATGTTCTGCCCCAAATATTCAGAGCCCCTGCCCTGGTCCCCATCTCATTCACAAGCTATCGAACATCTCCTGCTCTCCCCTGACAATACCAGGCAGGACCAAGAGCAAGGTGTTCCTTGATAAAAGGTTTCACTCTTTTTCATTCATTCATGTTTCCTCTGTTTAGTTAAGCCAGTGATACTGTTGAAGGAATAAAACAAACAAACAAAAAAGAACGAAAGGGGAAAAAAAAAAGCCGGGGGGGGGGGGGGGGGGGGGGTGCGGGGAGGGGATGACAGCTGAGGGAGAGCCAGGAAGGTCAAACGGAGAGGAAAAAAAAAGAAAAAAGAAAAAAAAAAGGAGTAAATGTACAGAAATGAAAAGAGATTTTAGAAAGGGGGGGGGAGGGCAGAAACCACGAGTAGTGATATTTGAAGAGAGGTGTGTGTTAGGGGAGCAATGAGCATAAGGAAGCCAGCCTGCCTGTTCCTCCCCCTTCCTAATCATAGCCTTTACTCACAGACAAAACTCCCTCCCTCTCCCATTCACTCACTCACTTTAGGCCAATCCGTCCTCTCTCTCTCTCTCCCTCTCTCTGTGTCTCTCTCCTACTCTGAGACAGAGTCAGAACTCTTCTCCCTGACAGCCACAAACATCTACAGCACTTATTGCATTCAGAGAGGGAACCTGCAAACAAAACTTCACAGAAAACTTTTGGTTCTTGTTCCAGAGAATTTGCTGAAGAGAAGAAAAAAACAAACAAACCAACCAACCAAACCAGCTCCCCCCCCACCAAAAAAAAAAAAAAGAAAAAAACAAAACAAAACAAAAACCAACCAAACTGTGTGTGAAGGGGGAGGAAAAGCAGGGCCTTTTAAAAAGGGAATCACAACAACTTTTGCTGCCAGGATGCCTTTGCTTTGGAAGAGAGGATTTTTGTTGGTGCTTTGCTGGATTATAGTGAGGAGTTCCCCAACCCCAGGATCCGAGGGACACAGTTCAGTCACTGACTGTCCATCATGTGCCCTCGCCACGCTCTCCAAGGATGTGCCCAGCTCCCAGCCGGAGATGGTGGAAGCAGTAAAGAAGCACATACTGAACATGTTGCACTTGAGGGACAGACCTAACATCACCCAGCCGGTGCCCAAGGCAGCACTTTTAAATGCCATCAAGAAACTCCATGTGGGGAAGGTGGGAGAGGATGGTTATGTGGAAATAGAGGATGATGTGGGAAGAAGAGCTGAAATGAATGAAGTTGTGGAGCAAACCTCAGAAATCATCACTTTTGCAGAATCAGGTGAGTGCTTGAAAAACAAAACTGTAAAATAGCTTTTGTGCCAGAACTGCAATTAACTTCTTTTCTTCTCCTCAGTAATAATGTTTTCTGCAAGGTTGTAGGATGAGACTTGGGGGAAGGGAGAAGGAGGAATGGGATTGAGGGGGGGGGGGGTGGGGGGGTGACACAGGACTCCGAAGGAATTTGATTTTTCTGACTTAGTCTTGGCTACAGATTACACTTGCTAAGCACAGCCAGCCATACAGGGAGGAAGCTCTCTAACCAAACTTGAGCAGAAAGTCAGGCTGCAGCGGGGTCCTCCAAAGTGTGCCTGTGAAGCCAGAGGACTTGCAGTAAAGTCCTGGATTGCAGAGCTGATGGTGAAAGAAAAAAGGGCTGAAACCTTTTGGGGGAGTCTATCAAGACACAAAGTGAGCTGCAAACTACTTGAGAAACAACCCTTGCATGTAAAAATGACAGTGGAAGTTGTAAAATCAGATGAAGCAGCTTTAACTTTTAGAAGTGAGAGTTTTGTTGTTTAGTTGTTTGGGGTTTGTTTTTTTTTAATTGAACACAGCATCTTCGGCAGTAAAGAGTTGCAGGGACTGTCAGATGACTTCAATAGAACCGGACAAGTTGCTGTAGCTGATTCAATTTGTAATGCAGACTTCTGCATACTGAGGAAAAAAAAAAGAAAGATTCTGTTCCTAAAACGCTCCTGCCAAAAAAAAAATGCAACCTTGGTAGGGTGTATTTTGAACTCTTTCACAGTCCTGTTTTCCCTAACTCTTCTCCAGTAAGAGCTCAGAATATAGGTATTTACTAAGGAATGGCTTAAGGCTCACATCAGCTGCCTATAGGAAACAGCTCTAAAGTTGTACTTTACTGCCTTGTTCCTACATAAATAGGACCAGAACTCATTTTAATTCAGTGTATATGTATGTGCATACATATCTGTTAGTATATGTGAGTATGCTTATGCATGCATCCATAGCAGTATCTCGCAATAACTCTATCATCTAACTAACAGCAACTTTTTATGATGTTGTCTAGCCAAAGCATTTTTCCTGTTGCCAAGACGGTTTTAAAAGAATGTCATTGTTTTGTTTGGTACAGCATATGGTAGGCAAAGTATGCAAAGGAACTCCAAGCATTTTTGTTTAAAAGTTTGCTGCAGCAGTATAAACAATTAAGACAACACTCAGAGTTTCCAGAGTCCTGAAAACCTGTTGACTCAGATGTTCTGTTTGCAGGGCAAGCCATGCACAAGAAGTGTGCATGCTTTTAAGAGCAGACATTCCTGCTGGCTGTCCGATTTCCTACTGTACAAGGAGCCTTTGCCTTTGGACTCCTTGTCAATAGACACATTATCGGTTCTTTCAGTAGGAAAGCTCAGGCTTTTCAGTTTTCCCATCCCTTCCACTTCAGCAAGCAGGCAGAAGGTGTGGATGCAGTGATCATTAGAAGCAGGGGAGGTTCAAAGTTAGTTTAGGAAGGAGTTTTTGAAAAGGCAGGAAATCTCTATGCTGTCTATGAGTCGGATTCCCCACCTGGTTTTCAGCTCTGAGCACAGTGAGACACATATGGCATGAGCAGTGGTTTCTCTTCACTGTGTGAGTCCCAATCATTTGTAAACACGTTATTGTCTCTCCTGAGCTCTGACACAAAGGAATTTGGAATTTGATATATGCCTCCTCGGTAAGACACCCTCTGACGGCGGCTCCTGAAGCCATTGGCTCTCGGGGCCACGTGAGCAGCGCAAATCGTGCCATTGCCCACGGGCTGGCCAATAGTCCGGCCACCGGCCCCCCCGCCACGAACTACCCAACACTCACACCTCACTCGCTTTGATTTACGCTGCCTTGTCCTACTGCTGCTGGCCAGATTAATTTCAGAAGACTTAGTCTACTTGAAGGATGGGGACATCCGCCTCTTCTGCCTTGCTGCTCTTCTCCACCTTCACGCTAAGCCATCCTGGAAGCCAAGGCAGGAGAGTGGCTCCAGCCCTTTTCCCCATACCTGCTAGGCTTGGATTTGGGAGGATGGAGGAGCATTTAGCAACCTAGAAACCAGGCTCTAGAGTTTGGGCTAATAATGGGAATGGTAACTCCACTCAGACTGCTAAAACACAGCCGTTCACATCTGGTGTCTCGCTACCATCAGAGGATCTACCACACTTCACAGGTGCCAAAGCTGCAACGACTTAAATAAACTCTACCTGGGATCTCTCCCACTCACACACCTGCAGTGTTGCCTGCTGAATATTAAAGCAGTTATTATTTTTCCTGTTGAGGAAAGTGAGGCAAAAAAGAAGGCAAGTGACATATCATATAGGAAGTATGAGTTTAAAAGAAAGGAATAGATGGATAGCCCCCACTGTTCACTCTGTGGGAACTGGGAAGGGTATGGATAAGTTTAAAACACCGAGCAGGAGAATAAACATGTTCCTCTCACAGCCAAGTTCACGTTCGTCCTGCTTTTAATGTGAAACTCGCGCTGTCTCGAAAGAGGGCAATAGGAAATCAATGAAAATGAATGGAAACATCTCACGTCGTATCAAATAAAGGTCTATGGAAAGAGAAATGAGACTTTAGGCTTTTTGTTCCTTTGGGTATGATTTGACATAAACCAGCCATTCCCTCGACCTTTCAGAAGCCACATTTACTACTTGCCTTCATAAAAAAGTAGTATTTCCATCTTTCATCAGCCCTATCCTCAGACATACAATGAAATGGAGTGAATGAACAAACAGTGCCCTGTGCACGTGGCTCTGGCTTGAGATTGCTGTTTTCTAAAACAGACCAAAATTCAAATGAGCACAGGTTTTGGACAATTAGAGGGGAAACTAAATTGCAGTGAACTTGTCTGAAGCACAGGTGTAGTTACGTCCAGGAAATCAGCAAAATAGTTGGCAGGTAGTTTTCACAGCTAACAAATCCAGGCAGATCTTTGCAAAACTAATGACCGCGAGGATTGGGCAAAAGTTTACCAATGCACCCTACTGTCCTTTGGCACTCTGACAAGTAAAACATGAAAATGATTTTCTACTTGCATATCAAAGTAAGATTACTAACCTCGATTAGTTCTGCTATGAGGGTAGCTGTGCCAGAGCTCTGTGGGTTACTTCAAGGTCTTAAAAATAGTTTTTTTTTGAGGAGAGGGGTCATATAATTTTGTGACAAGCAAATCCAACAGGTTCTAGAAGTGAGATACCCAATGCTCATAAAATATGGTTGGCTACGAACCCTTGCATTATTTTAAGTAGATAGCTTATTAGGCAGACCTGGGATTTTGCCAAGTTAATTTGATCCTGGCAACTAAACTACCAATGAAATGGGTTGCTAACATCAGCCCCCGGGAAGGTGAGAGGAATTACTGGATGGAAATACTGAAATCCAAAAGCTTAGCATTAGAACTGGCAGGAAAAAAAAAATAAAAACAAAATGAGAAGTCTGACAGATATTTAGATTGCTTCTACCTTTTTGTAGCACTGAATTCAAGGTGAACTGGCTTAACCATGGGAAGCCTATATGCAAGTACACACTCATGCCTTTTCCAAGGAAGATTCCTATACATCCAGGCTGGCAGTTCAGGAGGGGAAAAAAAAAAAAGGGATGGGTCCCTTATGCCTCTTTAAATAATTTAATCAATTTTCTTTTGGAAGGAAACGTTATTTAATGGTACAGCTGACTTGTGCTGAATAACGAATAGCCACGAGAGGGCAGACTCCAAAGGCTTTTTGCTCCACGCAAGGCAACCTTCCTGCAAACTCCTATTTTTACCTAATTGGATCCTGAATCCCAGAGATCTTCATGCTTATCTCTAGCTTCTCTGAGTGGAGCTCTTGTTTCTCTCTTCTAGTTTATTTAAAAGGCAGAGATTCGCTGGAGTGGAAGATTGCAAGTAAAATAATGCAGGAAGGAAAGAGGCAAAGGGGGAAAAGCTAAACTGAGGGATGCTAGAAGTTCTAGAAATCTAGAGAGATCAGAAATTATCATTATTATTTTTTACAAGACACTGAGAAATGTGACCGTGAATCATCATCTGAGCTGATTTTCTCACATCTTTTTTTAATGCAGTCTCCTTGGCTTTTAGAAAACAAGCCTATTTCCCCTGGATTTTATTTTTTTTTTTCCCTTTCTTTTTTTTCTTTGGCATACTATATCAAAGATTCCAAGCTCAGCAAATGAAAGCAAGTTACTTCCAGAAGAAGAAAGCCATTCTGTATTAATCTGTTTCATTGTAACAAAATGTGAGAAATCAGGGAGCTTGGTTTTGTTTGAGAACAACTTGAGAAAGCACAAACGAATCTGAGAAGGTGGGAACCGGGTTAGGAAAAGATACCTGCAAGAGAGAAAGAGACAGAAATTACTGTTTGTGTCCATCTCTGTGTGGAGTCATGCACAGTTTAGTGTGTAGATGAGGCTGAGAATATCAGAATATGCATCTGCCTGGATGTATATGGATGTCCATACATATGGGCATGCCAGGGCAGATATACCATGGACCTGCACCATGTTCCTGCAGATAACTGTGTGCATTCATGTGCTCTCCTGTGTGCAGGATCTATTTGCCCTGCATATGTGTAAGTGGTTCATGCTGAGGAGTTCTGATATCTAGAATATGTCTATGTGGATATGGAAAGGCAACCTCATGTAATGCAACAGAGCTTTGCAAGGTTTGATTAGCTTTGCAAGGTTCATTTAGGATTGAAGCCCAAGCTACTGGAAGCAACTGGCAATTTTGTTGTTCAGTTCAGTGGCTTTGGGATTTGGGCCTTAATGCAGAGAAATGAAATATCTTAATGAAAGCAGGCTGGCAACAGCTGATCCACTTAATTTTAGCATTTACAGCAAATTATTAGAAGTATGTAAAAAAAAAAATTACTCTTTTTTTGTTTTCTTCTTTTTGAAAGACAAAGAGTTGGTGTTGTTTTTACCTTGAAATATGTTATTGGTGCAAGTGACCCTAAATTTTGCTTGAGCTGTATTAGAGAAAAACACAAAAATCAAGTAACAAAAAACTTCAACCAAACAAACACCTTTTTTGTTTCTAAATATTTAAAACCATGTGGGGGAAGGGCTTTCGATTTGGAAAGAACTCTAGGCTGTGGACATAAAGTGCTTCCCTCCTGACAAAATAGCAAAGGAGAATCAAGGTTCACCAGAACTGAATTATTGCACATTCTGAATGACCTTGTCAATGCCCCTTTGGGTTAACTTTTCAAGAAAAGATATTTAAATAAGGTTGCTGCTGCTTTTCCCCCCCAACACAAATGCTTGGGGAATAGTTCTTTTTCCTAGTTTTCTTTTTTTATTGTTGTTTATTTTTTTTTCTTACAACAAAAACCTCCTTTTGCTGGCAGCAAAGGGTATGTGAACATAATGATAAGGTGTTTTGTTATCTGTGTCATCATTGCTCCTCCCTTTGTAAGAGGCAACGGTCAGGGAGCAGGAATGAAAGTAGGCAACCTGGATGACCGGTCACATAGAAGGGGTGATAAACAGTGAGAATAAATCGTTTGCAGTTGATCTGGAAGCTGAAATCCATGCACAGAAACGGCCACTGTCTAATTGTGGTAATAACACATTTGTAATAATCAGTCTGCCTCGGGGATAATTGCCAGACGATAACAGTGCTAAATTCACTGAATTAATTCTACGCTGCGAACAATTCATCTAACTCTAGTGGTCACTCATTAGTAAACATTTTGAGCAATTATGTCTCAATAACCATGCTCTTCTCTTCACTCTCTTTAGAGGAACCTTTCTAGTAACCTATTTTTTTCTGTCTCCTGGGGAACGGAAATGAGAAGTGAAGAGAAGGATGCTTTTGAATGTAATTACAGATTGGCACGCAGTACAAATTCCCCCAAATCTAAACATAGGCAGTAGTAAAGTTAGCAACTAAAAAAGGAAAAAAAAGCTTGCTTTGTATGGAAAAACAGTTCGCTTACAGTATAACGTAAAAACGGTTCAAAATTAAGCAGCGGTGGAAATTTAAAGTTACAGCACCTTCTTACACAGTGAGCATTTTTCAAAGGGAAATTTAAATCGTGTCTACTAAGAGAAATTAAGAATAAGTCACATTATAACATCAGAAAGGGGCAATCGCTTTCATTGTGAAAAAAACCCAGCCTTAATCATTTATCAGCATATGGTTTTAAAAAAAATTGAAAAGTAATTTTAAGTATCTCAGTATTTTACTCAATAAAAGATCGTAGTTGTATAGCTTAGACCCTATCTACTGTCTGTATATAGGTTGAACTAAGAGGGCTCGATCTTGAATCCTGCTGCAAATGGCAAATAAATGAACTCTGACTTGACAATTAAAGCCAGTGACACCAAAGGCAGGATCCTGAGCCTGGGAGGCTCCTGCCATGAGCCCCACATGAGCTGCCCCAGCTCATGTGCCCCAGAGCTGTTCCCTCCACGCTCTCCCATGCTGCCATCCCCATCACCAAGCGCCCAGTCCCACGCATGAGCCCTGAGCAGAACTTCCAGAGGCGGAGAGGAGGGTACCTGCCCCAGCAAACCTCAGCTCCCACGCTCAGGTTTCTCTCCTAAAAAGGTGTGCGAGCACCACTGAAGAGAAAAACAGATGCGAGCAAACTCTGGTGCTGTGTGTATACTGATGCTACACTTTCTTTCCATTCAGTAACTCCTTCCATTAAACCTTTTACCATATAAGCACTACTCCTTCGGGCTGGTGTTTTTAACCATTCCTCACGGCATTTGCCGGTGTCACTGGCGCTGCTCGACTGCTCCCTCAGCGTCACAGCCCTCGTCCTGGAAGGGACTTTGCTCAGCAGGAAAGCAAAAAGGTGGCTTCTCCAAAGCTTTAGGAAGGGGAGATGAGGAAAAGCAATCAAACCCAAAGGAATCCCTCGTCTCCTTTTTCAGCTGCTTTCTGCTATGATAACGATCCAGGCTGTTGACATCAGCGTTTATATGAGCGTGGAAGTGATGAAGGCATCACCACTGTTGGGCTGTGGGTCTTTCCACAGGAGTCAGGCAGGAGGAGCAGGATGACTAGAAATGGAAAAAAGACCCTTGCAAATCAGCTGTGGCAGATGAAAAGGCAGGACAAGAGGATAAACAAAGTGTAATTATGGAAGTGATACCATCCCCAACTTTCAGGAAGGTCTGCTTTTTACTTTCGGTTAGATGAACAGTATATATTTCCAAAGCTTTGAACCTGGTCATTAACTCAGACCAAAAAGGAAAGACTGCTAAATCCCTAGGCAATATTTGGAGAAAATGAAATACATTTTTTTTTTTTTTTTTTTTTTTTTTTTTTTTTGTCTCAGAACACTTGAAGAATTTATTTTATTGTCTCACCGAACCTTTTGGAAATAAAGATCCTGTTATAAAGTGAATGTGTGATCATAATAAGCCAGATCCAGAGATCCCAATTCAGTTTTAGCACAGGCCCAACTCAGGTTTCAAAATGAGCTTGTCTGAGCGTAGTGACCTCGTAAAGACTGCAGGATTCATCCCGTTTGTGCTGTGTGATCGTAACAAACTAGTTGTGAATGTGGAGAGAATTCAGAAAAGCTTTGTTTTTTTCCTAATGTGAAAGCATGCTTTTTATCCTCAGCTTTGCACTACTCCCAGTCTCCTAAAAAGAAAGGGAAAGGTTATTTTTTTTAATGATTATTATTGTTATAAAACCTTTGATTAACTATGCAGATTGGGGGACTGAGGATTTTGTTTCACCCATAAATATTAGGCTCATAGAAGCTTCCTGCATCTTTTTCCTTTCAAATCTGAATTGACTGTTTGTGTGTGAAAACATAGCTAACCACATCTTCAGAGGCTGTTATTGTAGCTAATGACCTACAGGGAGGCTGTTATCTCTATATGAGGACATGTCTTATGCTACCTTGCTCAAGGCTGACTTTCCTCAAGTGAAAAAAAAAGCAAGTTCTTGTGTACTTTCACTGTACTATTCTAATATTTTTAGTAACAAGGAAGAATTCAACTTTCACACATCCAGGAACATCTGAAAAACTAATTAAGAGAGTTTGTGAGGTCCTGTTTCTTTCATGTAATGCCTCTCAAAAAGACTGGTTGCATTGCTACGCTTCTGGCCAGTGTGTAAGGTAATATGAATATTTACTGCTGGAGATATGTCATCTCACAACTATTTTCAACTCCCCCTAGCATGGAAATAGCAAAATGTGAATTATCATGCATTAGCACTTCACAGCATCAGGTTATTCTGCTTTTCTGATCAGATGGGTCATACAGCTTCTTCCCCCGTTGAGCCAGGTCTGCACATCCCAGCTGCTTTCTTCAGAGCAGATGACTGGGTGAGTTTTCCGTGTTCATGTCTAGCACAGCCTCTCTGCTCATGCACAGGACCCCTCCCAGCACCAGAACTGCTGTCTGTGCCCAGCTTGGTCAGGGACAGAGGATAAGTTCCCAGCAATATATGCCTGTTCCTCCTGCCAGTGTGTGAGCTCTGGGGAAAGAGAGCCGCTGGGAAGAGGGTGCTGGTGCCAGAATAATTGCTGCAGCTTGGTCTAAACCATCTTTTTTCCCTCAAGGCTTCCTTGGGTAGGGACAGCAAGCAGAAGGCTTTGGAGGAAGAGTCTTGGAGACAGCAACCCATCTTGGCATGTCACCTGCCTTCATGTTCCCCTGAAGCCCAGATCCCCCTCAGAAAGGGTTTATCAGGACTGGACCAAGGAAAGGAATAAGTTAGAAGCTTGCTTTAGAAGAGAGGGTTGGGTGAAATGAAGCCACAGGCTGTATGGATTGTCCTCAAAGGCCTTAGGAGTATCCATTCTCCTGGAGAGCGCTCTTTGTAACATCCCTACATAAAGGCAGCCAGACTTCCTTTGGACTGGAGGAATGTCCTTGTACGTCTCTTAATGCTCTGAAGCCGGGGCAGGAGTGGGATTAACGCCCATCACCTGTCCCCTGCTCCAACACAGCTGGCAGCTTCGCCATAGCTTCATTTCCAGAACAGAAAAAAATGGTGTTAGCTGCAGACTAACGAACTTTCAGTCACTATGGAATTAATCTTATTTAAAAAAAAAGAATAGAAAACCAGTAACTCCACCGTGCTTCACAGAACTGGTCAGCTTGCTCTGTCTTTTCTTTAAGCCACTTCCTTTTTTAAGGCACAGTCCCACCGGTTCATGTAGCTCTGAGAAATTAATGTAACTCACGTTGGAGACTGGCATCAGCAAAGCCTGTGAGAAGCAGTTAACACAAGCCATGTGTTTCCCTATCTCAGTGACAGTTAAGAGTCTACAATTTCACACTCTCACTTAGAGGGAAAACAAAAACAAAATGCTTTGCCCTTTGGCCACTGTAATTCAGAAACGTCTGTCTCTTTGACCTGGGAATGCCACCAGGGAAAGCTGAATGTGTCAGTGCCAGGACTTTACAGAGGAGGAAAGCCAACAGGTAGCTCAAAGGGCAGCACAGCCTGCCTACAAACCTCAGGAACCAGGAACTCTCCAATTTACAAATGAGTACAGGATTGATGTTCTCCTGTGGTTTTGCCCCACTTCTGTCTCACCTGAGAACAGTTGAGCAGGGAGACGGTCAGGGCACCCATGCTAGTGAAGGTGAGGAGGAAAGCCTTGCTGCCACGAGAGCAATTCTCAATTCCTCTGTGCATCCAACCACTTCAGTTTTGATCATCACTTGCCCTTTTTAGGGTGCAACGTTCTGGTTCTCTGACAAGCAGAACCACTGCACAGAGAACCGGGTCAACAACCGTGGGTAGTTCAAGAGTACCATCAACGACAAATTGGTAATTATAAATACTGTTTCTGTCTCACTAAGGTCAGATATCTGTGTGTTTCAAATCTGTGGCCCCAGTCCATCCTGGCCTCCATGCTGAGAAAGAACCAAAGATGCCAACATAGCTTTTTCCTTTTGTCAAGAAAATAGAAAAGTACCTCTCAAAAAACTAATACCACCACCACCCCCTGGCTAATTCATTCTCTCTTAAACTTTTTCATGCTCTAGTGATCAAATCATTAAACAGCCCTCATTATTCATTCCAACTTCTGCCAGGGATATGAGCTCTGTATCAGAGAAACACCCCCTCACCATCATAATCATCATGATGACATCTCAGCAAGTTGATACAATTATGCCAGAGAACCATCCCCATAATTATACAGTTCTTTAGCTCGTTTCTCAGTGTATTCACCATTACTATAATCACAGCGAGTACAGCGTGTTAAATTAAGAACAGAATCTACAGCTAACATCTCCCAGGATGAAGAGTCTGCCTGCTGCAATTCTTGACAACATAACTGCAAACTTCTCAAAGCTGCGGCTCGTGTTTTAGTATTTCTTTGGTTTTGAAACAATTTCCCTTTCTAACTCGTTTTAAGATGCATATGAAGAATTTCATTTCATGGAGGGAGAAAAGGCAGGCCTCATCCCCACAGAATTCCCAAAGTATTGCCAAAGAATTGGCAGGGCTGGAGCTCCCTCCCTAACTTTAGCTATTAGGTGCAGATTTGTATGTGTATGGTACAGATAGTCACGGACCGTCGTGACAAAAGCATTTTCGCCTCTCAGCTAACAGTAATCACAAAGACAGTTCAGGCAAATTAACTCTTAGCAGCTACTGATGCTTATTTGCCATGGGATGCTTTACATAAATGACTCTACCAGTACTGTAACTAATTTTTTTGCTTAAAATACGATACTGGAAAATGACAGGCAAAGAAGTGCTTTTCTAAAGAGAGAACTTTCACAAAAGACAAACTGAGGAGGGGATGAGGTGGAGGAAGGTTAGAACAGAAGAATCATAATCATTTAAAGAGCCGAGTAGGAAACCTAGGGAACTTCATGCCTGTGGCGACAGTAAAAGAATTCTCTTTAACAGAATGCACGCAGACATACTAACAAGTTCTTCCTGTCTCTTTCCATTTACCAAATCAGGCACAGCCAAGAAAATGTTGCACTTTGAGATTTCCAAGGAAGGCAGTGAATTATCAGTGGTGGAACATGCTGAAGTGTGGCTCTTCCTGAAGGTCTCCAAGGCCAACCGGAGCAGGACAAAAGTCACCATCCGCCTATTTCAACAGCAGCGGCAGCCAAAAGGCAACTCCGAAGGAGGAGAAGATCTGGAGGACGGGGGGCTGAAAAGTGAAAAGATCGAGACTTTGATTTCGGAAAAGGCAGTGGACACCCGTAAGAGCACTTGGCACATCTTTCCTGTCTCCAGCAGCGTCCAGAGGCTCCTCGACCAAGGCAAGAGCTCTTTGGATGTGCGGATTGCCTGTGACCTGTGTCAGGAGACTGGAGCTAGCCTGGTGCTACTGGGCAAGAAGAAGAAAAAGGAAGATGATGGAGAAGGGAAAGAAAAGGAAGCCGGAGAAGTCACAGGAGAAGAGGAGAAGGAGCAATCACATCGGCCCTTCCTGATGATGCTTGCCCGGCACTCGGAGGACCGCCAGCACCGGCGGCGGAGGCGAGGCCTGGAGTGTGATGGCAAAGTCAACATCTGCTGCAAGAAGCAGTTCTTTGTCAGTTTCAAGGACATAGGATGGAGTGACTGGATCATTGCACCTGCAGGTTATCACGCCAACTACTGCGAAGGAGAGTGCCCCAGCCATATAGCAGGCACATCTGGTTCATCGTTATCTTTCCACTCCACTGTCATCAACCATTACCGCATGAGGGGTCACAGCCCCTTTGCCAACCTCAAGTCTTGTTGCGTGCCCACCAAGCTGCGGCCCATGTCCATGCTCTACTACGACGATGGCCAGAACATCATTAAGAAAGACATACAGAATATGATTGTGGAGGAGTGTGGCTGTTCATAAGATGCACGTGTAGGCAGGACCATTCTCATTGAGATAACAAAAAATGTATCAAAAGCCCAAGAAGAGGAAAGATCAGACACGGTATCACTTTTTTTTTTGACTGAAAAAGTCATCAGAAATAAAAACAAAAAGAGAGAGAGAAAAGAGAAAGAAAAAAAGACTTATGGAGGATGAGAAAAGACTTCAGCTATAAAAAGGAAGAACCTTCATGAATCTGGGCTTGATACATCTGAATGGTGGTATGGGTTGGGGCTTTCCCCTTCCTTTCAGTATGCTCCTTATCTTATTCCATAGTATATTAAACATTAGTTTATGACTAGGGGAGTTCCGTTCCCTCCCTTAGTTACCCATCAGTTCAAGCCGTGGTAGCAGCTCATCTAACCTGCAGCAATTTGGACCGAGTCCAAAACGTCATTGAAATTCCTCGAAAAGCCATGTGTATGAACACTACATTCACTGGCACTTTTCCCCCCCAAAATTTACTGAGGAACTGAGAGTAGGTGTGTAGTGTTTGTGTGTATATATATATATATATATAGATGGCTATGTATTTACATACATATCTCTATACATACAGACACTATACACACACGTATACTTCACATTGGGAAAGGGACAATATTGTGCAGGTGTATACACCTTCGTCTTCTGCACTACATTTACAAAAAAAAAACAAAAAAAAAGAAAAAGGAAAAAAGAAAAATGAAGAAAAAAAACAGAATAAAAAAAAGAACGAATGAAAGAATAAAAGTTACATTTTGTAAAGGTGCTTACAACGTTAGAACTATGCAACCTAGTTGGTTTGAAACTGTTTACCTGCGAGAGAAAGAAAAAAAAAATACAGAAAGACTTTTTTTTAAATGGAAGTAACTTGTTTTAAAAAAAAAAAAAAATTCTTCAGTGAGAGATACTTGAAAGGAACATGTTTGTCCAGTTACTGGAGCCAAACATTTCTATATTTTGTAAAAAAAAAATTTTTAATCGTTTACTATTTGCACTACAATGGTGTCTGACCTGTCTAATCCTTATTTAACAAATATTTGCAAGGGAGGGTGGTTGGGTATGGGAGGGGGTTGAGAGCTGCACTTATTGTGAGCTATACAAGAACTGCTACAGCACACAAAATAGCTATTTTTATTATTATAATAATTATTATTATTTTGTACCTTAAAATGAATAGACACATACACCAAAGACGTTTGTGCGATCCTCTAAAAAGTCTGTTTGTGGTTGGTACCATTTACCTGTAATAAGTTAGGGTTTGAATTAGGGGAAGTGGGTTGATTGCATTCAGGCTAGAATATCTGTTAACCAGTTAAATTCAAACAGTGCCCTCAACAGAAAATTGCCATTTAAAACAAGCCCAGAAAAGCCTTGGGATTTGGATCCAAGGTGCTCCATCTAAGTAAAATTGTACTTTTATTTTGCATGTACAACACCAAGACTTGTCCCTGCTGCGCAGCAACTGAGCATTGCTGGGAAACAACTTTATACGAGGGATATACATATATGTATATATTTCTGTATGTATATATGTATGTCTACACAAGGTATAAGCACTTCTGGCTTCACTTTAATGCTCTTAAAACAATGAATGTTTGTGTGCAAAGCACAGGATGTTCCAAGATCGTTTGTACGGCCGAGTGGGAGGCTCCATGTTTTAAACGGTATTTGCAGGAGAGAAACCTAAAGTGCTGGTGGCACACTTAGAAAGTCTTGAGGGAAAATTGAAAGCAGCTTTGGGCCCTGCCCACCATCACCCCTGCAAACACACAGCAAATGGCAGTTTCTGTTCCAAACGTAGCCTTCAGCAGAAGGTTGGCTGTCTCAACCACCACCCTCTAGCACGACAACTCTTCATGGGTTTGCGCGTTACCGGTAAGACCCAATTTTTGGTGTCAACACCTAACCTGAAGGGTCCAACCCGTAGGGCATAGGTAGATAGGTTTGTTGTTTTGTTGTTTGTTGTTTTTTTTTTTAAAAGAAAAAATTCTATCGCTGTCATATTTAAAAGAATGTTAAAGTCACGAGGTTTGTCTTTGGGTAGGGGGAGATGAGAAGAGGGAACGGGAGAAACCTTTAGGCCCTGTTTACACTGAGTTGGATAATCCTGAGCCTGAAGCTTCAGACTCTCACAGGTTTGCAAGACCAAGCCCTTGTTAGCTGCCTTCTGATGGGACAGACTCTCAGAGAAAGCAGCTCTAACGTGGCTCCCCACCTTGCTGAGAGCACAGTCTGTTAAAAAAAAAAAAAAATTAAAAAAAAAAATTTTAAAATAAATTTATTATTATTATTTTTTAAAAAAATAGCACAATTTAACCCGGTCACATTGGCTAGGGATAGCATGTTAGCACCTTCATGGCAAGAACCATGTTTAAACAGTGTAATCAGGGCCTTCAGTTTTATTTTTTGTCAGCCAAAACTGTTTGTGTGGGCATGTGTGCGTGGGTGTGCTCTGTGTGTGCACATGTGTGTGTGGGTGGGTGCATGGCTGTATTTGTACCTATCCATAGAGATATTGAAAAAAAAAAAAACAAAAAAAGAAAAAAAAAGAAAAAAGAAAGAAAAGAAAAAAAAAAAGCCCTTTCCTCTGTTGAATAGATATCAACATACATGCTTATAGCTAAGTTTTCTATCTAATTTATTCCACAGTATTTAGATTGCATAGTACAGCTAATGGGTTATACATTTATGTACTTTTTATACAATGCATTTTTTACAGACTTGTTTGCAATTTGCAAAAAAAAAAAAAAAGGAGAAAAAAATTAAAAATGATAACAATTGGGTAAATGCTAAATTTTGTCATGAAAGTATTCTGTAAAATATCAAGGCTTTCTGATTTAAATTATTTGCAGAAGTTTGTTGATTTTTTTTTTTTTTTCTAATTTTTATTTTCTTCCTGGGGAAGGGGAGGGATACCAAATGTTAGTAGGGAAAAAAAAAAGAAAAAAAAAAAGGAAAAAAGATGCACAACTAATTTATCTTTATAACTTAAACAAACCAAGTTCCTGACCCTGCTTCATTTGAAGCAAATGAAAGAATTATTGTTGATTTTTCTAGAAGTAGAGCCAGGCTCTGGAGCAGCAGGAACAGGGACATAGTCCGTGACAGTTGTTGAGGAGAGTACCTTTTATTTCTCTGGGCTTTAGACTTGGCCTTAAAATTGGATGTATATTGTCCCAGAACCTTTACTCATGTCAACAGACTCTTTGACATCTCTTGTTCTCATTACAAGAGGAGTAAAAAAACTACTTACATGAGTAAAGGTAAACCAGAATGAATCACAGGATCCTTTTGCTGTGGGCAATGTGAAGGGAGAGAAAGGATTTTGAATGAATAACGCCACATCCAAAAAAAATTATTGCAATTATTTAAACCAGGCTGCTTGCATCACAATTGGTCTCTAAACAGTGGCAAGGGAAGCAGGTGAGATGGCTCACACGACTAAAAATTATTCTCAAGTGTGAATAGAGAGCATTGGACACCTGAAATCCCAGCACCTTGCCCGAAATGGCAATGGCAAAACTCCCATTGGCTGCAAGAAGAGTAAGTTGAGGCTCAAAGATTTCCCTGCCAAAGTAGAAATAACCTTTAAAAAGAAGTTTGATGCTGAGTTTGATACCAGTTTTTATGTGGTCAATGAGGACTGGCCCTGGAAAACATGAAACTAGCCCGAAACAACTTCCAAGTGAGGAAAGAAAATAGGATTTTAGATGTGGTGAGCATGTTTCATGATAGATACACCAAAACCAGAAGGTTTTCAAATCAAGAAGGGTTACTAAGCCCTGCTTTTTAGCTTTCCTTCGTGTGTGTGTATACTAGTCACAAATTTTAAAGATTTCTCCCTCCAATCTCTAGATTCAGTCATGGGGTTTTGATTTGTGGTCAGAGTTATTTAAAGTAGGGGGAAATGAAAAACTATATGGTAAAATAAAATAAGAAATCGGGATGTTAATCAAGACTGACTGATTCCAGCAAAACACCCCACCCCCGATAATTTGATTTAATTAAATCTGCATGTACTTAAAATAGCATTAGAAATTGTTCCCATATTTAAACAGTTGTTCAAGGGCATGCAGCCTCAAAAATTACTTTTCCTTTCAGGTATGACTGTACCAAAAAAAAAAACAGGAAAAAAAAAAAGGAGGTTTTTAACTACTAACATATTCCTTGCCATACAACTTGCTTCCTGTTTATATTGAAAATGTCTTTTCAGTATATATTTAATCAGAGAAATGTATTAATTTAGTACCTCCACAATCTTCTTGCTTCACAGCTGACCACATTTGGTTCTTTCCCCTTCTCCATGTCAGATGCTCACTGGACAGAAAGCCTAAGATGCTGGCAGGAGTGCACGTTAGGATGTTTCTTTGGGAGAGCTGAATGTATTTGTATTCTTGGGGTTTAGCAAAAGGAAATGCTTACAGATGCTTATAATTATTCTGCACTCATATGTCACAGCAGAATACCGACCTAGGGCCCAAAGCTGGAGAGCTGAATGAAATGGGAGTTTTGTCATTGACTTCAATAGAAACCATCTTTCACCAGATCATTGCAAAGTAGGACTCTGAGATACTCTCCTGCTTTTTTTCTTGTTGTATTGAGTTGTGATTCAAGCCATCAAGTTCATTTAACTGTGACAGCACAAGGCCACGTAGAGGCTAGCAGCAATATCTCTGAGGTGGAGAATTTGGGGCATTTATCAAGTCTGTGTGCAAAATGAAAATTTTTATGGACTGTAGCTACTCGTGTGGAATAGTGCCTTACTCTGTAAGCAATGCTGTTCATTTCAGAGGGTCTCCTTCCCTAGAAAGTTATCAGTCAGCCTCAATAAAATGAGCAACATCTATTTGTGGAGTGTAGGTAGAAAAGATGTGACGGAAATAATTAAGTTCTTTAAGTTAAACCTCATGTTAGCAGTGTGCATCAGTATGAGAGTCAGATGCTAATCACTTTCCTTACACTGAAAAAAAGCTTTACTCCCCATCTACTCTCTCTGCATTACGTGTGGAGTAAAAAGGTTTTCAGTATAAATAAAATCATAATTTGACCTTTGGCAAACAACTATAAGCAACGTTTTCATGGGCAGAAACAAGCAACACTTCTGGGTTAGATAGCTATTTATTTTTTTGAGATATAGTGAATCTGTGTTAATTCTCAGTGGGTTTCTTTGTATTTAAATACTTTCAAAAACAATACATTGACAATAGGTTGAAGATATATATATATGTGTATGTATATATACATATTATATATATATCTACAGTATATATATACACACAACTATATATATATGTATATACATATATATATAAATTATGAAAGCCAAGATATTATGAAGCCTATTTTGTTTTTATCATTTTGTGTTTTGTTGTTGATATTATTATTATTATTGTTATTATTATTATTTTGCATACTACATGCAGTGCTTTAACCAATGTCTGTTTGGCTAATGTAATTAAAGTTGTTAATTTATATGAGTACATTTCAACTATGTCAATGGTTTCTTAATATTTATTGTGTAGAAGGACTGGTATTTTTTTTATTTACATTATGTTTAAAGAGGTAACAGTTTGATATGTTCTCATTTGTTTATATTAGAAGTTATTTATTTTCACGGCATTCCGTCTGGTATTTTGATATTTGGAAGGCATGCTACCTATCCTTTGTACAGTTAGTGGGCAGTATTCTGCAGCTCCCAGTAGATTGATTCTTTTTTTTTTAAGGCCCTATGTTTAAATAAAAAAAAAACCAACCTGTTTGGGATTTTTATTTTAGATCTTTCCTATTGGTTTGCCAGGACCACTCAGTGCACTTATTGCCAGACACTCTGCCTGCGTGACCAATTTATTCCTACTGTATTTACCCAGGACAGAGGACCAAAACCACCTCTGGTGTAAGTCCAGTGACTTCAGTGAAGTTATACCAGAGATGTATTTGGCTCACAGAGAAAAATGCTTGTGCTAATCAATGCAAAGAAAAGAAAGAAAGAAAGAAAGAAAGAAAGAAAGAAAGTAAGAAAGAAAGAAAGAAAGAAAGAAAGAAAGAAAGAAAGAAAGATTCTTTGCATTTGGAAGGTGATTTCAACGTGTTAAAAATGTTTGGGTCAGCTACTATTTTATTTTACTTTGTTCTCTTTGTTATTTTGCTCTTTCTTATACAACAACAGCAACAACACAAGTGAAATAAATAAAGGGAGTTTCACCAAGCATTGTGTAATCGTCCCTTAATATGCATTCCTGGTTGGGAAATTCATGGGGAAATAATAGGAAAAAAAAAAAAAACCCAAATAACCTTAGAGGTGAAACATGTGGGTGCCTCTTTGGATTGAACAGCGTGGTGCCTTTCTCTTCAGTGTGACTATGCTAACTGGACATTTGAATTCATGGCCCTACATGTAATGGAATTTTAGGTTGTTCAACTTCTCCTTATGAAACGCACCCCAAATACAAAAGCTAAAGCCAACTGCAACTTCCCTTTGCCTGCAGGCTCTTAGGTCTTCAACTTCCATCACCACAATTCCCTTGAATAATCCAGAGTCAGATGCTTACACAGATAAAAGGAGAATTTGTAAAATGGAGACAAAATTGGAAGGCTGTCAATTCATATGTGCTAGTTTATCAATTGATTAGTAGTCAGCTGAAGTGATCAAAGAAGCCTGATCCCAGGCAGCTGATCCCTGGTCTGCGTGAGAAATTACCCCAATACCCTCATATTTGAAAGCAAAGTGAACTTATGAAGGGTTTTCACCAGGCATTGCATTCCTACGGTGATAAATGGACTCCTGCTACATTCCAGTGGGGTGAGAATCAGGGAACAAGAATTCTGAGGTTGATCTTTAAATGGATTATTTGCACGGTGCTCCAGCATAGGCCAGCGCAGCTATAAGCAGCCTTTTAATAATCAAAAGGCACTTCAAGCTTTTCTACAAAGGCTGGAGAAGTGAATTGCTTTCCTCTGACTGAGAATAAGTTTTCAACAAATCAATGCAATCAGAGCTAGAGAAGGCCTTTGTTTCAGATATAATTAAGACATGATTGAATATTTGCTTTCTTTCCTTTGTTATGATCGCTGTTATTATTATTATCATTACTGCCAGCAAGGATAAATCCAACTGGATTTGGAAGTTGCTCGAAGAGAATAAAATCACAAGGGCTACTTGAATCCAACTGCTATTGTGTTAACCTGGTACAAATGAAGCTTACACTTCAGGGGTGAAATGGGGAGGTATCCTTTCTCTGGCATGACATAAAGTGCAGCACTGGATGGTGTAATCCAGATTTTTTCAATTTTCTCCAGCCTTTTGATTTTCTTTTTATTGTCAGAACGCTATTGAGAACTGTTGCTATTGTACAAGCTTGTTGAAGTGCCCCAATCTGAAAAGAACAGAGGAGAACTCAGAGCTGCCTTTTGCACAAGCAGAACAATCTGCTAAAACTGGAAAAAAAATCCCCCTGTCCTAAACAAATAAGACCAAGCTAATAATATACAGACAAAGGCAGATAACACCGAGTGATTTTGTCAAACAGATACACAGATAGTGTCTACTCAGTGTGGATTTCCTACCTTAGAGGAACATCTTCACATTGCTGCTTAGGCTGTTGAGTCACTGGGCTAGTTTCAGTGTCTATCATGATTCTTTCCACGCTTGTCACAGGGCTAACAGAGTCTATGTTGTGATAGCCTCAATGGCTGCCCTCAGTGATCCCTTTCTTACTTAAGTTTGTCTGTCTCCCTGAAATACAACCACAGACTGATTTCAAGTAGTGCCTCGGGCTCTGAGTGACTGTCCTCCCTTATGCTGCTGATAGAAACATAGAACAGTGATCAAATCCATGGTGTGCAAATACCTGCTGCCCAGCTTCTATGACCTCTGGGCATTTCATCATGTCAAAAGAGCTGCAATACACATTGTCACCATTTGATCCCATCTCTCCTGTCTACTGTTGCTTCTCATCAGCTTTGCTAGAATTGCATTGGCTGGAAAAAAAACAGAAAATCATCAGTTGCTAGAGCATCCCAAATCCTCTCTGCAGCACAGAGTGAGGTGAAGAGTGAGGTTTCCCTTTGTCCTCTGACAGCCAGCAACTCCAAGCACCCAAAGTGGAAGGTTTGAGAGAAAGGTCCACATGAGCAGACACTATCTATGTACCTTTGTCTTATGAGGACCACGAGAGGGAAGGGGTTTATTTTGCCTTTGGACAGTGACATTGCAGCTTATGGACACAGTGGCAAATTCAATGTACACATCACAACACAAGCAGCAGAACAATTATTTAGTGTGTCTGACTCACTAATCCCATCTCTACTGCATGAGAAAGTCCCTCTGTTTCTGAGAAGATAGAAACGTATATCACCAGAGTTATGGCCTCCAGAATTTCATAGAACAGCAGACAAAAACAACACAGCAGCTTTATTCAAACAAGAAAAACATTCAGAGGAAAGTTGGCAAGAGATACTAGCAGAGGTCCCCAGAGGGACTCTGGAGCAGACTGCTCCTCCTCAACTTACGCACACACCAGAATGCCTCTTACCACTGCCTTAGGATGCAGTTTATAGGCCTGGGCTTGATCTTCATGAAGTCAGCAGGGTATTACAGACCTGGATGGCTTAACTACAAGAAGAATGAAGTCCTATTTTTCAAGAAAGATCACTGAGTATGAAAGAGCAAAGAGTAAGATGGTAGATGATGTGGGCACTTTAATGAGCTGCATATGAGAGCCATCAAGAGTTGAATGGCTTTGAAAAATACAAAGATAACCTAAATCAGGGTAGAGGTAGAAAAATGTCCAGAGTGCAATTTCACAGGGTCTTTCTACATAAGGAGCCCATTCAAAGTTAGTTCTCAGCTGAGCTATGCACCTTTACTTCAATGACACAGCCCTTTCCAGGGTCACACCAGCCTCAGAAATGGTGCAATGCAGGGAGAGGACCTAGCACTGCTTTCAGGTATCAGACACTCGCTGCTGTTGCCACCCTGGGAGTGTCCAGAGGCCACAAATCTATCGAAAGGCTGGGCAGACAGATTGGTTAACAAGTGACAAGTCAAACTATTTCGATTTTTTTTTGAACTTTCTAGCACATGACACAACCCTCAGAAACAATTCAGGCCTGTCTCAGCACTGACAAGTTACCTTAGTATGAATCAGGTTGAAATTTGTCATGCTTCCAAACGCATACCTTCTGCTGCAAATCCTACTCCCTTCTCACGCTTTCAGTGGACAGCCTGGTCATTTGTACACAGCCCTTGTGGTGAAATTGGCTCTAGCTTTAGGCTTTGCTGAAGAAATTCCTTCCTGTGAGGGTGGTGAGACACTGACCCAGGTTGCCCAGAGAAGCTGTGGCTGCTCCTCCCTGGAAGTGTTCAAGGCCAGGCTGGATGAGGCTTTGAGCAACCTGGTCTAGTGGAAGGTGTCCCTGCTGATGGCGGGGGGGTTGGAACTGGGTGAGCTTTAAGGTCCTTTCCAACCCAAACCAGTCTGTGATTCTCTGATTCTCCATTCCTATTTCCATAGCCTAGGAAAATACTCTCAGGCACAGGAGCTTTATGCCACTCCCACATGTCTGGACAGGAAGGAGAGAGATCAGATAAATAAGTTAATTATGCCAACAAATAAGAGGCATTCTCTATGAATAGAAACTCCAGGTCCAAACATGAGAAGCCCAGTACTAGACCTGCCCTACCAATGACCTGGCTTGGGTACCAAGAGGGTCTGCAGCACCTGGGGCAGAGCAGAGGGGCTGCAGGGAGTGGAAATAAGTGGTTTCAATTATTCCCATGCAGTCACTGTCACTTCAGGTCATGCTGCAGAGATTAAATTTTTTTGCTGTCATGAATGACCTCTTCAGGGAGCAGCTAGGCAGGGAATCCAAGAAAAGCAGCAAACTGCTATGCAAAACCTGGCTCAAGAATCTATTATCCAAAGACTGTTCTGAAACAATAACTATACCACACTTAGGTTTGCTGTAGGAAGAAGGTAAGTTGTACTTGTCCATCTTTCTGTCTACCTACCTCTGCTACTGCAGAGTGCATTTTCAGAAAGAGAAACTGCAAAAAACTATGAAATCTTCAAGAAACTAAAAGGGCCAACTGAAAGGACAGAATATTTCAAAGCAGCTTGCAGATTATTTAAGGATATTCTGTTAGGGGCACAGTACTGAAAAAGACTCCAAAAGCTAGTATGATGGGTCGTATTGAA
This sequence comes from Caprimulgus europaeus, assembly GCA_907165065.1. The sequence goes on from OU015530.1 coordinate 4,201,258, forward strand.
GTGAGAAAAAGACAAAAGAACAGAAAAGTTAACAAGCTAATTCTAAAAAAGTAATACAGAAGGTTAGAAAAAAAAATGTGAGTACCCTGCAAAATCCACACTGTCTAAGAATGAGTTAAAAGGTCAAGATAAATGCAGTAAGAGTCAATGTGTGCTTTGTAGGTGGAAAACTCATTTAATTTCTTCGAAATAATCAACAAGTTCATGGAAAGGAAAACATGCTGATATAGTCAGCTTGAACTTTCCAGGAATTTATAAAGACCCCCACTAACTTTTCCTAAAGAAACCAAATCAGCAGGGGGATAAAGAAGGCAGCACACACATAAGTAATAGTTTTAATTAAAAGAGATGAAAGAAATGGAGAGCTGTCATTAGTGTCTGGCTCTGCATTAGGGTCTGTGCTATGAGCATAAAAATCTGAAATGTGGAAGAAAAGTCAGATGACAAAGTCTCCTGACAATACTAAATTAGTCAAAATAGCAAAGACAATGGCTGGTGGCACGGAATTGCAAAGAACTTCACAACATCATGAAAGAGCAGCTGAAAATCAGTATTGATAGCTGTACAGTAACAGAAGTAACACAGGACACATGGAGGAGAAAATCCCAATTTCATATACACAGAACTGAGCTGTCCCTGGGGAAAGGGACTTGAGCATTACAACAAACAGTGTCAGCTAAATGCTCGTCACCGAGAGTGTTGATGTAAGTAAGAAAAACAAGCTGAACATTAGGGATTGCTAAGCAAGACAAGGGTTGTTGCTTATTAGACTGCTTGGTATAGCTGGAAAGTGCAGACATGGTTTTGGGAACCAAAGGGGAATGGCAGACTTCAGGGAAAAACTAAAACTCTCGTTAGGTAGCTGAAGACAGCAATTAGGTCCTCCTTTTGCTTTCACTCCTCCAGGCTGAGGAAGTCCAACTCACTTAAAGTCTCCTCATACAATTTCCTTAGACAAACAGAGGGAAGAAAAATAAGACATAATTTTTAGGTTATCATGTTTCTGATTGGAAATGCTCATTGCTGACTCTCCACTGGTTAGGTGACTTCTGCCTCAGTATAATACCACACTCTCTGGTAGAACAACACAGACAACTAGGTTATGAGCAGACACTGATCCCAGCCTGTCCTCACAGCAGAGCTGCTCCAGCCTTCGGATCACCCTCGTGGCCTCCTCTGGACTGGCTCCAGTAACTCCATGTCCTTCTGCTGTTGGGGGACCCAGAAGTGGAGGCAGCCCTGCAGGTGGGGTCTCAGAAGAGCAGAGGGGCAGAATCCCCTCCCTGGCCCTGCTGCCCACGCTGCTCTGGGTGCAGCCCAGGACACAGTTATTGGCCTCTGTGCTGCCAACGCACATTGCTGGCTCATGTTGAGCTTCTCATCCACCAGCACCCAAAGTCCTTCTCCTCAGGGCTGCTCTCCAGCCATTCTCCTCTCAGCCTGTGTTTGTGCTTGGGGTTGCCTCAACCCAAGTGCAGTGCCTTGCACTTGACCTTGTTGAACTTCATGAGGTTAGCACAGGTCCACCTCTCAAGCCAGTCAAGGTCCCCCTGGATGGCAACCCTTCCCTCCAGCACATCAACCAAGCCACACAGCTTCAAAAGGCCAGTCACTATTTTCCTTCAAGCTCAAGTTCTCCCAGCAGTTTCAATTGCCCAAGCTATGTGCAACCCTGGGGAGACAAACCGATGGGCAAACCAGCTTATAAATGGTCAGGTTTGCCTTGCTGCCTTAATGCAACACAGATTATGGTGTTTACATTATTATCCCTGGCCTACACTATCTAAAAAGAAAATGAAGGGGAGTGGGGGAAGAAAGGCAAGCTTAAACAAAGATGAGGCTAAAACCAAGATTAAAATATTCTTCATACTATTTCCACATTAAAAAAAAAAAAATTGTTTGATGAGTTGGGGTTTTTTAATAGGAAAAAGGAGGGAACACAGAGTGCAAAGGAGAAGTGGATGTAACTTCAAAGATAGGAACACATCAGTGGGTAATAAATATTTATAAAATAAGACATGCATCAGCCTGCCACATACGTTTTCTACAAAATGATGTATGGATGACTAAAGTGTGATAAAGAAATGCAGAGTAAAGTAACACAGAGCCTAAATTTAGACACATGGAGATTTTTCCAAATGTTGTATTTTCAAGTATATTTTAAAAAAAAAAATAAAAGGCAAGGAGAGAAGGGAAAGATGAAGGTTGGGGGTTTTTCAAACTAAACACAACTGTTTCACATCTTCATTTTTTCTTTGTTTCTTCCCTTTTTTTAATTTCCCTCAACTTCCAGCCTTTGTTCCTTTGTCTTATAACACGTTGTTATTCTCAATATGACAAAAGTTGTACTTTTAATGCCAAATTGTTTGATACATTTTATAAAAGAAAATGAAAGACAGACCTTTGACTGCACAGAGAAGTGGAAGTTTGCTTGGTGCCATAATGTGCTACATCCACCATTTTCAGTTAACCCCTTCCCTGGCCAACTGCTGCCTAACGTACCCTGAGCTCCACATTTCCTGACAAAGCAACTGAACAGATCACCACCTCTGCAAAACTGAGAACTACTGCTTTAAATTTCTGAGGCACTCCTTTGAGATCAAATTAAAGCTTTCCTGGGACATTTAGCAGAATGGTGACCAGATCTCAATGTTAAAACTGCTGTGCTTCCAACTTGGCCCCCAAAGAACGACCACAACTGGGTCTATGTTTATATCTGGTAAAAGAGTAAAGTTTTATTGTTATTAATGCTTCTTATTCCTACCACTGTAACACAAAGCTTGAGCTGCATTTTAGCCTGTGGTGTGCATTTTCCTTGCATAACGTGGTCCTTTAGACCTGTAACGTGCTCATGGAATGCAAAGGGCCTGGCAGTGTCACCAAGGACATGGTTTGAAGAAGACAGGGTGGTACAAGCAGACAGAGGCTTTACAATATAAGATGGCCTACAGTGATTGCAGAATCTGATGATGGCTCCAATTATAACACATTTGCTGGGCTAGATGTTAGGAACGACAACTTTTTAACTTGTAAAATGAGCACTTCTGCAACAGAAACAACTGTCAGACAAATATAGAACCCTGAAATGTCATTTTTACCCTCTTTTTTTTTCAAAGTAATACTACACTTTAAAGTACAGTAGAACATAATGACAGTTTTAAAGAGAAGAAGAACAGATTTGATTTTAAAGACTAGGTATAGGAGAAGTGAGTCAGACCTGATCTCAAGGACACCAGAGGAAATTTGGAGTTACTGTATTAGGATTATTTCTGATGTAGGCAAGCATAACTGAAATCAGGATTTAGCAAACTCTGGAATAAACAAAGGCAGAAATATCTTTCATTATGGAGCACTTGAAGACAGTCACAAAAAAAAAAAACCCAAAACATATAACAAAAAGCTACAAAAGCACAAGCACAGCACTCCCCAAAAAGCTTTCTGATGTCTGCACCCAAGCCCAGGTACCTTCAGCCAGCAGAGAATAGAGGCACCACAACTCATTTCTGTCTGTTGAAGAAATTCCCTAATTTCTAGATTGCTTCAAGAATGGAAACACATAAAACCAAAGCATAGATTGTCACTGAAAGATAGAAAACAGGTAGAAACACACTCTCCTTCAGCAGCATACTTGGCCTAGTGGATATATAACATATAACTAATTAAAGAAACGATGTCTCAGTAAAACCATTATATAGAATAACAACTTCACCTAATGGTAATTCCCTAACATCAGAGGAGCATTTGACACAATTTGCCCAGTTTTGGAGCACTTGTGTGTGATTTGGTGCAAAAGAAGAAGTGGTAGATTGCAGCCACACACGTGACCCTTTGCTTTGATCCACGTGTGCTGCACAGCCATTCCAAAAAGGAGAGACAAACAAAGAAGTCCAGCCTGCTTCAATTTGCCTGCACTGCTTCCATTTCTGATATCAAATGCCCTTTTATAATTTAACAAATAAATCTTTCTGTAGTGGGCAGGAATCACTTCTTTCTATTGCAGGTATTAAAGCTGTTACACTTCACGAGAGAGCAAGTTCTTCAGCTTTCCAAAATACGTACAACACTCATTGTATCTTACACCTCTAAGCACATTTTAAGCAGTGTCCAACAAAATACAAAACATCCTTTGCCATCAAACTTTGCAGAAACAGTTTCTGGCAGCAATGCTAATATTTTGCTTTACTCAGACTGCAAGAAAGGGTCAGTCTAAAAGGATCTAGAAGGCTGACAGGGATGCGCAGTATTTGCTGTTCTACATTCACTACCTCTGATGATGATGAATATTCTGTTCATCTAACATCTCAGTTATGTGACATACATGTGACTCATTTTTTGACCTAAATTATTACCCAATCCTACTTTGTGCTCTTTAAAAGTTGCCTCATTTCACCTTGATTGCCACTAAGCAATGACAGCTGAAGTGATTCCTAATATGGTTTCATGGAATTTATTCAGGTAACTAACAGGCCATACCAACCTAAGATCTAATTATCTGACAACCTGCTACATGCTTGGAATTAGTCTAAACATCTAGTTTGGATGTCTGAAACACTCACACTTTTCAGGGCACAACTAGTGAGCAACAGTGATTATGACAAATGTAATAATATTATTTCAATACTGACTAATGGAAGGATTTATGAATGTTTTTTACCAGAAAGGTAAAGATAGTATTTTGGATCCTCTAATAGAGAGACTGCAGAGAAACTAATTTAAAATGTTGTCTATGGTACCCCAATTACACAGTAGAATTTAATCATGCAGCTTTTGAAGAGAGTTATGGAAAAGAGACACAATTCTAAGGCATCTCAATCTCGCAGAGGCAGCAAGATGAATTCTGCTGTCCTTCCTAAGTCTTTTTCCTAAGAATTCCCACTGAGCTAAGTACATGTTTCTCGTCACTTCTGGCCCCTTGCCTCAAGTGGGACAGGATCATTCCACATTTAGCAGCCACAGGCTTCCTACGCAGGGTGCTTGGGGCAGAGACAAAGCCATTCATGGGTGCAGAAACAGCACGAGCTCCTTGGCATGATGCTGCAGCAAGCCAGTCCATCCCAGTGCAAGGCAATGCTCCTTCCCCCAGGCATACAACAGTGCTGCAAAAATCATACATGCTCTTCTAAGACATGAGCATGCATGAGGGATTGGTAGCTTAATCCCCAAGTGGCTTGTGGAGGCAGAAGTCACCACCCATGGGTTGCCAGAGATAAGGATCCTCTGCACATGCAGAAAGTTGTCCTTGTGCATTGGACAGAAAGGCTGGGGAGGGGAGAGGAGCAACATAGGAAGCTGAACCCTGAGGAAACTGGTCAGCAGTATGGTAGAGGATGACTGATGTGTCATTGATGCCCTTGGGAAATGGTTAGTTGAGAACCTGGATGTGATTTGAATTCTGATTGAGAAATTCAGTGTGGTAGCGGTGACCTGCTGGGTCTCTATGGAGTTAGGTACAGAAATGCTCTGTGGTTACAAATGACTCTTTAGTGCAATATTAAGGCACTGTTGGCATTTGTAAAAATCTGTTCCTAGCCCTGTAGTCACACAAACTTCTTTGAAGGCTAAATTTCAGTGGCTGTCATCTCACAAGGACCCATATAGCAGCCCGCGTGCAGCTTCTAGCCACACTGTGTTGCAAAGGGCAAAAGCTCAACGGGGCTTCACAAAACAGAGTCCTCCTAGCTGTTACACTCTGCCATGGACATCATCCAAACATAAAACCTTCTGTTAAAATAACCACTATCCCCGTTACCCAGTGGCTAGAAAGTCACTTGGGACATCTAATGTGTAGGAACCAGGACTTCCATAGCCCTTCCCTAAAAGGACCCGAATCATTGTCCAAGGCAAGGCTACTAGCAACAGCACAAAATATGGCCATTTTTGCCACACTTCTCACTTGCTCCAGCTCAGTTCAGTACCTAATTTCCCCCGGATTAAGAGAGCAAAGGGTCTGAGAGATCCCCATTCCAGATTCCTCACAACATGACTACATGCTACCAGGTGAAAGCTGCTTCTCTGATATTTCTTTAAATCAAAATACCAAAGAGAAGCTCTAGTATTTTCCAGTCATACTATCCTTGGTTATTATTTTGTAACCCCACATAAGCAAAGTTTCACTGTGTCTGCTAAATATCACAGAATTGCCTAGGTTGGAAAAAACCTTTAAGATCATCAAGTCCAATCATTAACCCAACACTGACAAGCCCTCGACTGACCCATGCCCCTCAGCACTGTGTCTACATGACTCTTCAATCCCTCCAGGGATGGGGACTCCACCACCGCCCTGGGCAACCCCTTCCAATGCCTCAGAACCCTTTCAGCAAATAAATTCTTCCTCACATCTAATCTCAACTGCCCTGGGTGCAACTTGAGGCCATTTCCTCTTGTCCTGTCCCTTGGTCCTTGGTTGAACAGACCCACCCCCACCTCTCTGCACCCTCCTTTCACGTAGTTATAGAGAGCCAGAAGGTCTCCTCTCAGCCTCCTTTTCTCCAGGCTCAACAACCCCAGTTCTCTCAGCCATGAACTCATCACACTTGTGCTCCAGACCCTTCCCCAGCTCTGTTCCCCTTCTCTGGACACACTGTAGCACCTCCATATCCTTCCTGGAGTGAGGAGCCCAAAACCGAACCCAGCACTCAAGGTGCATCAGGATGACTTGGTCACTTAAACATGTAGCATGGTTCCCCCTGTTTCTGTATGACAGCAACACCCCAGCCTGTGACTCTGAGCAGGTCCCAGGCTGTCTTTCAGATGGTATTTAACATGAGGTGCTCGCTGCTTGCTAAAAGAGATCCCCTGGCACTTTTCACAAAAGTAGAGCTATTAACCTCTCTGACCTGACCATATTCCACTATTCATTAAGCATCGTGAGGGGGGAAGAACTCGTTTAGTACTGACTCGGAAGGAAGAGTGCCACCCACTGAACCAAAACCATCACACTTAGCAGCAGCCTGAGTATATATGTACATAGACATATGTGTGTTTATAGTATATATATACACAGTGTATGTTGAGCAGAAACCGAGGAGTGATCTGACGTGACGGTTCTAATTCATCGTGTCTTACACTAACGTGTTACATCGCTCCGTGGCAAAACTGACAACGTGTTACACCACCACATTTCCTCACATTAGGTATGTTAAAAAACAAATACAGAATTTTCTCTTACCCTCATAGTTTCAACATCCAAAGGGAAATCTCTAATCCATGACTGTAGCCTTAAACTGGTGGATTTATACCAGCAGAAAAATGAAGCAGGGAATAAGGCCCACGTTATTTCTCCCATCCCACTGTTTCCTCTCTACATTGTGGCTGTTAGGAACAAATTTCCTGCTTGATATGTTGTTCTTTCTGCCAGCCGCCGCCTTAAATTAGGCTTTCTTATGTCATTTGGTAGTAAGGATCTTTGGGTTCATGTCAGGAGATGCATTTAACATACTCCTGATATTCCAGCATAAGCAGCTGTGACATGTAGGCAATTCTGAACATCCACAACCGTCACCACCAATTACCCCCTTTATTAGTCTGACCTTGTGGTGGATACCCAGGGAGAATTTCACTGTCAGTCTAAACACTTCGCAGCTTCCTATGTTTCATGAATTAAATATATATATATATAAATATATATATATACACACACACATATATATATATATGGGCTCTGTTTCATATTTCACTTGTTTGCTGCCCTCCCAAACACCAGCTTCTTAATTTTAGCTGCTTCAGTAATAAGACATAAATCACTTTTTTATGGCTGCTGCACCATTTTTCTGCTAACAGCTGTCATATTGCATTAGGCCACATTATACACGATGAAGAACGAGGGAGAGGTGGAGCACGACATGCTCAGCCTAACAAATTTATGATGCTGTTTGGTTGAGAGGTCTATTCATCTTTCAATGTTGAGAGTACAATAAGTCCTACTAACCCAAACTAACAGCACTCCAGGAAAATGTTAAGAATGTAGATTATATACAAATCAGGAAACTCTGATACTGTGTATTCAGCTGGGATAATCTACTCCTTGATAATGAAGCCGATGTGTTTTAGGCATCCATTACCCTGAGGATGCTTTTATGAAAAGGCATTTATAATTCCGTTTCCAAGCGCAGTGGAAATCTCTATTGAACAATGGAACTGTTTAGCTTGTGGTTATGTTTATACAGCTCAAACACACTCAGGACTTGTCTACACTGCAGGCTGTGGGGTGACACAGAAATACCACATCTGAGCTGAGGTAGCTCATGGCTTCCTGGTGTGGCGTGGCCGTTCCCTGGGCCCACATTCTGGAAGCAGGTGAGTATTCACCTAGAACAACATGGGAAGTCCCTTGGGTGCCAGAAGTGTTGTTCTCCTCTTACATGAAAATTCAGACTTCATTCCTGTGTTTTGGAGGAAACAGAGTCTGAAGCACCCCTAGTCATGTTTATCATTTCAGTGCAGCTGGGCTTCTCTGAGACTAGCACACATTTTTAAAATGGGCTGTAAAAACTGGCAAATGTGAGAACCTGTTTAAAAGCTCTTGACCTCAGAAACATCAGGAGTTGTCACAGCTATTTTCATCGAATCCTGAAACTGAAATTTCCAAGTGGAATTCTTATAGAAACATCTGTTTCTATAAGAGCAAAACACGAATAATTACAATATGTAAATTTGGAGTTATAGTGTAGCTTATTTAGGCTATAATAGTACAGACTACAGAGGATTTCATAAGTGGAACAAAGTTTTAAGGAGCTCTTAAAAGAAATATTATTCTTCTTCCTTTCCCATGCAAAGCCCCCTGCTGCTTCAGCCATTATTGGGAGGTCCTTAAATCACAGCATTGAGGCTCCATATTAAGGAATACACAAATTAAAATCTTTACAGTTCTAACTTTTACCTAATTCACAGCAGCATTCAGAGCATGGGGAATACCATAAACCATGTGGTAACGTTAATTACGTGCAAATGGCAATTGTAAAGGTTTTAATAGTGACCTCTGTAACTAGAGACTTTATTGATCATGTCTACGCTCCTATGTGTAATCACAAAGTGCTGGCTAAAGCACCAAAATCCTCTCCTGGCATGTATTGAAGTCTGTGTAAAACCTGGGGTGGACTCCTGAGGAACACATTCTTCTTTGGTTGCTTTTCAGAAAGTGTTAAATGTCTCCCCACTTTCCCTCAGTAAACTAAAATTTTAAAAGTTGGACAATGAGTTATTTTCTGAGTTATTTTATAGAGCAATGAAGAAAGCTGATTGAACCAATAATTCATACAAAGTAACCCGTGCTGGTTTGGATTTCAAACAGTTGCAGAGCAATGCTTGAATGAAGACTTTGGCAGGTCTTTTGTTTCCTATCTGGATATTAGCACTGGTGCACCTAACAAGGCTCTTCAAGTTCTTATGTGTTCTGAGACCTATATGCAAATCTTCCAGTCCTCTGCTACTTCAAATGGTTTTCTATTTAACACACACACACTTATTTCAAAATAAATTCACTGGAATATGAAACTCATATTTTCTGGTCATTTTGTGTTGTGGAAAAAGTCCATAGACTTGGGACAATCATAGAATGGTTTGGGTTGGGAGGGACCTCAAAGCTCATCCAGTTCCAACCCCCCTGCCATCAGCAGAGACACCTTCCACTCGACCAGGTTGCTCAAAGCCTCATCCAACCTGGCCTTGAACACTTCCAGGGAGGAGCAGCCACAGCTTCCTTGGGCAACCTAAACAGACAGGAGAGACAACAACCTGGAGAGACCTGCTTGAAAATCCACAAAGCACAGATTTTGTGCTTTCCACCTCTGTTACCAAGCTGCGCAGGTAGCCAAGATTTTCCTACAAAGTTTTTATCATGAGCCATGACCCATGTAACCACAGCACTGAATAAGCAAGGGTGAATACCACATCACAAAATTTGGGCAGTATCTCAAAGGGGCTTTCTCTGACACATGGGAGCTAAAACTCCAGAAAATTCAGATTTTTTGCTGAAACTCAAAAGCGCGTTGGACACCACTATGTCTGGTCAGCTCTGCTGGCAGCAGTGAGCAATAAATGAGACCATATTTTGGGGGATTTTTTTTTTTTTCATCTTTAAAATTAAGTTCATGTGAGCTGCCTTCTGTACCAGCGTACGTGCTCAGCAGACCTGCGGTTACAGCTCGCCGCTACATAGGGGTGTTATTCCTCACTCCTTCAGCACAGCCACACAAGATCTAGGCACGTTTTGTTTTGAAGAGGTTAACCATCTCTGAACCTTATGAAGTGTTTTGAGTGTTAATGGTCTCTGTTCAGTTCTGCATTGCTTTGAAATAGCCCAGCTTATTGCATCTGTTTATTTGAACTCAGATTAGCTAATGCAGTTGTTTATTTTTCCTTAACTAGAGCACTAAAACACTTATTCTATATAGTTTTAATCATTAATTCCTAAGAAACATTTCTTCAGCATAAGAACTTGGAAAAAGTTGCTCACTTTGAGGGGGAAGACTAAGATGACTTTATCCACGTTTGGGTCTTATTGTTTTAAAAGCGGAAGAAGAAATGACAAAATGTTGAGACAATTACATATGTGCAAAATTATCTGTTTATTTGATGTTTTAACCTAGCAAGATGCATGAATGTATTTAAATTTTGTTTGGATAAAACTTTCCCTTGACACTATAGTCTATGTATTTTAATTTGGTTTAATGCCTGGATGCTTTGTATAAAGCCAAAAGCAAAAAGTACATTCTCCAGCTATATCTAAGAACATTGCTTAGTTAACTGCTTTTTAGCCTTTCCAGTGCTCTGTAAGGAAGCATCATCAGTATCAAAAAGCTTGCTCTAATTTCTTTACGTGGAACAATCTTTATTGGAGCAGAATTAAATTCTTGGGTTAAAAGAAAATATTTTGAATTGTCAGAAAGGATCATATTGATGTTTTCAAAACAGAAACTTTCCACTTCTCATTTTGCAATAAGGGTTTATTTTGAAATTTACCTATATTCAGTTTTAATGAATGTTAAAAAGCCTAAATGAAATGTCTTCTGACCTGAAATGACATTTCTTTCAAATTTGTGTGTTTGTTGCTGTTTGGCAAGAAAATGGACAAATTTTAATTCTGGGTGGACCAAAAGAAATGTTTTTATTGTTGTTGAGTTTTTTGGTTTGGCCAGCATACAAATAAATAATTTCTTTATACAACCCTAGTCTTCAGATTAGCAAGAACTAACTTGATCAGCAAAACTCTCCTTTCAGTTTTACACACGTAAACAACAAGCAACTGTATTTGTTTTCACAGGGTTACTTCATACTTATGCAAGAGAAAAAAAAAAAAGAGCAAGATTTCCTGTCAAAATAGTAAAAACAAAAAAAGATTCAAAAAAAAAAAAAGCAAGGAAAAGAAAAACAAAGCAGTGTAATAGAGAGGCATCTCTCCTGTGTGTTGCTCGACACCAGCTGAAACAAAGCTGACTTGAGACTCTGCAGAAGCATAGTTTGGAAGCGAGCAAAATAAATTCAAGCCTGCAGCAGTAGAGCAACTCCCCCGGACACTGCACTGGGAGGAATCAGGGGCTGTGGGTGGAAAAGAGGATTAGGAAGAGCCAGCGGGACTTGGCTGACCTTTGCTAACTTCCTGACCCTCGCTTTCCACTCCTGGGAGTTGGGCTCTGGTCGTGGGAACAGCACCTGCCTTCTCCAGCCCTGTCTCCACAGGGGCTGCTGCTGCCCCACGGACACCCGGGGCCAGGAGCAACAGCATTTAGGGGAAAGCATCCCATGCCTCATCTGCCCCATTCCTAAGTCCATGGGGTGGAAAACATCTGAAGTGGAACAATGTGGTTCATTGCTGTGGGGTGTTCTACAGCCTCACTGAGCAAAACACCCAACTCCGCCTCCTTGGAGAAGATCTTGGCTGTTGGGATTCCATGGGCCCTGACCCAAAAGACAGCACAGAAACAGAAGCCACCATCATATTTCACCATGGCTTGTGCTCAAAGGTGGTTTTGGGTCACACAGGTGGACACTAGAAGTTAACCACGTGTCTTTTTCAGTCATTCATAGCTATGCCGTCAGTATTTCCCGTACACTAAAAGTTTAAAGCCATCAGCCACAAGAAATAGACAGGATTTGAATAACAAACTGAATACTGAATATCCTTTCTATATCACCCTGTCTCTTCTACAGCAATGAGGAGAACTACAAGAAGTTACACACATGCATGCAACAGACAACCTCATACATGCTACAAACTGAAAACATAGCCCCACTCAGGTCAACACCTTCACCTCCAAAATTTTCTGTGCAGACAGATTTCCATATATAAAGTTATGTGAGCACAGGTGTGAGTTTGCACACGTGTTTGTCCAGTGTGCACACTGGTTATCCTTAAATTCCTGCTTAGAGGAAGATCATTTACCCTTCAGTAGTGAAAAATCATGTACCACATAACATGTCAACACAGTGGTCATAAGTGACCCAGTACCCACACAAAACACAGCCCATTGGCAACACCACTAGCAAACATTTTGGCCCTGCAAGGTTGGTTACAGACCCAGGGCGAAAGCTGAGGAGATTTCTGTGAAAACAGACACTTTTTCCCTTTCCCTTCTGTCTATTCTTTCCTTTTTTTCCCCCGCTTTTGTTCTAGTTTCCTCCTTTCTCCAGCTCACCTTTTCCTTCCTCTGAATAATAGCACTATTACATGTTTGTCTAAGGCTACCATCATGCCTAATAAAATTAATGAATCCTAATAGTAACATGACCATAGTTCTTTTTATATCTGTCTTGTGTAATATTTCTGTCATTTCTATGACTTATACACACAGAAAAATTATATTTATTTGCTTTTCTCAACAGGGAACTAGTAGAATATTTGTCATGTAAGACAGGAAAGACTTATAAATGTCTGGACATAGGAGAATTAAAAATAATGTAGAAATATTACACTATAATACACATACCAACACATATTTTGTATATCAAAACACTGTAAAAGTGTTTGAGTAGGGTTAGCTTACAACTTGCCCCCCTAAATAAGGGGCAAGGGCAATGCATGTCTTCTTGCCTAGCCTAGGGCCAAATCAAAGTCAATTAAGTTAATATAAAAGTCAAATCATCTTTTCTGGCTCCCCATCTAGTCTGGGAATGGAGAAAAAGCCACAGCTTTGGATTCACCTTAATTACAGGTGATGGTTGATCCCTCTCCCACTATGACTTCTGCACAAGCTCAGCCCTGCTTCACAGAACTATGAGGGGCAGATTCAGAAACTCCTCAGCCTTCAGCAGCTGTGGGTGCTACAGGTGGAGCAGGCAAGGGGAGGAAGCTTGCTCCCACCTCGCTTGTGCTAATGGGCAATTTGGATAAAGTAGAAAGGAGGTAACAGACTTCAAATATGGACATAGAGGAACCCTCCTAACCTTGCAATGAGATGTTATTATTAATTATTTTATTACTACTGTGCTACAGATATAGCCCTTTTCTTTTAAAAAGTAGAATGCAATAATGGAAATAAGATACGGTGCCAAGGGTACAAGCGCTCAATATTCAATTCTACACACAGGTGCTAGAAGCTGCAGTGGGAAATTATTAATGCAGAGAAAAGCTGGACAGGTTGATGTCTGCAGAGGAGCACAGGATTTGAGATAAAGAGTGAAGCAACTCAATGTCTGAAGAATCAGCAAAGGGAGGGAAAGAACTGTCTCTTGGAATATCAGATCTTGGTGGTTAACTGCAATCCCCATTAGGTAAATAAGATTGGAATCTGTCTAGAACCATACAAGAAGCAGGAGGAGGAGAGACCTCCGTTCTGATTTTGATCTTCCATCTTAGGACGTGTCCATTTCAAGATGTTTTTTACTTGGTGCTTTTCTCTCACACCTGCTACCCCTTCCCCATCCTTGGAAGGGCAGAAGTTGCAGAAATAAATGCTTGTTTACGGTCCTGCCTGGTTGCTGGGTCCCTGCTGAGTGAGAGCATAGTTCACACAGGCCACGGTCATAGGTCTGATCTGGGAGTGGTGCTTCCCTTGTAGTATATGAGATCTTGGCAAAAGTAATTTGGGGAGTTCCCAAAGTGAACTGCCCTAGCTGGTAGTTAGGCTAATACCATAAAAGTGAAAGCTCTTTTTATGAGCCCTTAGTGACAAATAAAACTGCAAGTAAGTTGCCGAGATTGCTTTCAAGGAGGTAGCTCCAATAAGGTCTTACATCTTCATTTCAATAACAACACAGAAACCTGCTGCTTTATTGCAATGTGCTGTTAGAAACTTTGGGATGCTTCAGGTGGCTACGAGTAAGGCTGGAGCTTTAAGCAACAAATGCTTGGATGAGCTCAAACATTCCGGGTTTTCCTGTGCTTAATATGTTGCATTGCTATCTTGATATGTAATGTCACAGATGGTAATATTAGTCATGAAAGAACAAAGAAGCCAAGTCCATAGACAAATTACGGTGGTGGAGAAGCAGAAAGAAAGGAAAAAGAGAGAGCAGTGAATGCCTACACCAAACAAGTTTTATTCTAAAGCTTCTTTATACACACTGAACACCTTCTCAAGATCTATGTGTTGGCAAGAGTAGCCATAGAAGGCTGTAAATCCTTAACCTGGCTGGTATCCACTGCAAAAAGTAGAGCAAGTAGTGTGGTGAAAATCCTTGGAAATGAATGGATGAACTTAATTTAACAATGGGCAGCCATCCCACTAATTCTCATGCAAACCAGTGATGGCTCCTCTCTCTCTTTTCTTTCTTTCTTTTTTTTTTTTAATTTTATTTTTTTAAAATTAACTGCACAGCCCTTTTCCAACAAATGGATTTAGAGTGCTTTCCTCTACCTTAATTCCACCTTTCAAATGTCTTTTTTAACCATTTGCATACAGTCCATTTCACCTGCCATGAAGAGCTTAAGGGAAAGGTTCTGATAGATTAAATTCAAGTATGATAAGAAAGAATAAGACAGTGATTGAAGTCACCATTTCACAGACAAGTTATAAAGCCCATGAAACAACATAAACTATATGGAGTTGTCAGGGAACTTCTTCCTGCTCAGCACACAACAGGTTCATGAGAGCTTCTGCTTGCTAAGTTAATTCTGTTTCCATGAACAGGAGGAAGTGGAGCTGATGTTAAACAGCGTAGCACACTTCCATGAAAGAAACACACCTCTTGGGTAGTTTCTAAAGTCAAATATGCAATCCTACTGAAATAAAATTCAAGTGTAGAACCATATCAGCAAAATTGCCCGTCTCATCTCTGAGTCACCTAAGTGTTTGGAAAGACAATGAGAAAGATAACAATTGGGCCAAAGAGCTATGAACTGATACAATTGAGAAATTGTGAAAGATAAAAGTGTTTCACCTATAGTAAATGTGCCAGTTTGTCCCTAAATTCAGCTTAGAAACAGATTTCCCACTTTGTTTTTGCACTTGGTTGACTTTACAGAGGTTGGAGTATATATGATGTCAGTTTACAAGAGTTTGATGGTTGAACTCTCAAGGAGGAAGGGCAGAAAAGGGTGGCTTACAGGTGTGTGTAAAGCAATACAAACGAACAAATCCATTTTTAGGCTGAGCAGGAGGGAAAATTCCCAACACTGATTTTATTGTGCTATGGAATAGAGTCCTCAAGTGAAGGGACAGATGCCTAATAGCCTGAGATGGAAAATACTATATACTGAGAGTACACTTTCACTGGCAAGGAAATGCATAATTTAATAGGTCTTTTCCATTCCTATGATCCTATAACTTGGGGCCATTCCAGTGTGTAAGGTAAAAGGAAAGACATATTGAACTTCTGCATCTCTTTCATAAATCGCTTGATCTATCTTGGCATAGGCAAGCACATATATTGAAGCTATTTTGTTTAAAAGATTTTACTATTTGGAAGGAGATTTGATCATTCTCCAGAGACTGGACAAATATAGTGAAAGCAGAAATAATAGCAAGTGTTGCCCTCTCTCTTTAATGCCATTTATTTTATAATCCAGATTTGACAGTCTTGCTGCACTGCCTGGATTCCCTTGAGAAAGAAATAGCAAACTAAGCTGTAACCTTCCTCACATTTTTCATAAGTCACTCTCATTCTCTGGAACCAATGCTTTTAGATAGTCCACAAAGCAGAAGCTCTGATTTCCATTTACAACTTTGTTTTATCCTATGCTTTAGGGGTAGGACTAAAACCTCCAGTCACTCATTTGATCCTGCAAGAACCTGAGAATACACAGAAATTGGGCCCATTCAAAGCCTTCTGTTCCATTTAAAGTCCAGAACATGGACAAACTCTTTCAAAGAATCAATACTTCTATAAACATTTAACAGAGACATAGTTTACAGAAATAAATTCCAAGGGTTTAGATGGTTAGAATGACTGTTTCTGAGTGATTTAAAGCAACATAAATGAGATCTCAGCCTTTCTGCAAAACAACAATACAGGAAAATTAATCTTTGATCAGCTGAAAATGTATTGCAATTAAGTAATGCAACATAGAACTCCATTCCATGTCTTTTTTTCAACCTTCTAGAAGCATAGGCACAAAATTTGACCTTTCAAGACATTGACACAAGAGGATCCCCTGCCTCCCAACGTTCCCTCTGATGTAATCTGCACAGTCAGGCTAATTCAGATATATTGTCCCAGACCATGAATCATGTTAACTATACTTCAGCAACATGAGGAAAAAGCACAAAGAGCTGCTGCTGCTCCAGAACAAGCTTCAATCCTTGGGCACCGATATTTATTTCTGCTTAGGATTATCCTTCTTTCCAGTGAAAAATAAGATTTGAGAATCTTATTTCTTAAAAAAAACAAAATGCCAAAATGTGTGTGGATAAATATCCTTATTCTCCTTCCTGCTAGGATGTACAGTTCTGAACACCTGAATTCTCACACATTTCTAAAGATGTGGAAGGGTGGAAAAGTGTTTTTATATGTGGATATTCAAGCAAGGTAGATTTTATGAAAATCTATGGAGGGGAAAAAAGAAAAAAATATGAAAATGAGAAAAAAGAAACAATGTAAAAAAAAATGAAATGGTCTTGACCAGCTTGTGGTGTTAGAAGTATTTAATGTGTTGATAGTCAGCTGACTACCTAGCACATCTCAAGTTGTGGGACATGGCTCTAGTACCATGGATCCCCAAAACTTATAATACTGTAGGACACTGAACATAGATTTTTAAGTAAGTTCAAGAAATATTTCTCCTGCAGTTTATGACTGAATGCTCTGACAGTTCTGAAGATTAGGTGTCAGAATTAAGAGTACATAGCACAGTCTTGTTGGAGAAGGTGTTCTTATAGCACATGAAATTACAGTGTTATCTGCTGTGAGGTTTACTCTAGGTAGTAAATAAGGTTAAATGCTGTGCTTTGTGATGTTGCAGGATTTGATACACACAAACAATATCCTAAGGATATTAGCTTTCACATCCTAAGATATTGTGTTTAATTTCCTTTTCTTGAAAAAGACTTTATCCTCCTGTTTGAGCATTTGTATTTGTTCATGGCTAATTCATCCCACTGGTTTGATTTCACCAATATAATATATTATTTAAATAATGGCCTTAGAATCGTCCAGAAAACAAAACAAAACCAAATCCCAAACTCCACAGCTTCTACTTCTTTATTTTTCCTTATTTCTATTGGGATCCCTAGAGCAATAATTGCTTCATTTAGACATTAATTTTAAATCTGACTGGTCCTGGAGGGAATATGGGTCCTTTTCTCTTCTTTGGCACTTCTAAGGTTAGAGAGTTGTTCTGTTCACCTGGCCTGAGAGTCACAACAGCCCCAGAGACAGCATGGCATAACCAGCATCGCTTCTGGGTTTCTTTCCTAGTTCATCATTACCCTGAGGAACAATGGAAAACCTGGACTACGAGCACATAGACCAAGAAACTTCCTGAACCTTGTATCTTTTAACAACTCACATCTGAGGTCACAAGATGCAGACAGGTTGCATTATGCTTCTTGTTAACTATCCTGATAGCCAAAGAGGTCAGTTGCCAGCCCACGAAGCTATGCAAGAAAGCTACCTCTGCATGCAATTCTTCTGTGTATGTCTTGGTGTTTATCTTCTCTCTCAGCAGACAGTATGCACAGAGATAGGACATATTCTCCATCAGGAGCAGGACAGTTCCTCTTGGAGATAAAGCTGATTACGGTTGTCTGACTTGAATGAGAACCGTGCCAGACACCCTGAGCATCATGATGGGACACAATCTCTGTGGAAAGGGCAGTGCCCAAAGGTCATGATGAATTGTGTCCTGAGCAGTCATTGCTCTGTTGACTATCTTCCCCTTCTGATACCAAAAATGCTCTGCCAAGAAGCCTCCTTTTTGCCCATATTTTTTCACAGTGCCTGGACTTCTATCCCTCTCCACACCACAGCCATATGGAGCAGACACAAGGAGGGGGACAAGTTATTGCACCTAGATATGGCAGCAAGCTAGAACCAATAATGTGGACATGAGTCCACAGCAGTCTGGAGCAGCAGCTCAGGAAGGACACACAGCAGCAACTGGGCACATAAACTAGATGTATTTAATCTTTTAGGTGTGTCAGAAAAACCCTGCTGTTCTTCTCTAGAGAACAAGGAGCTGCAGACTTCTAAGCTCAGTTGCATAAAGTTCAAGCCTTTGTCTGTTTGATTTTTTTAATCAGCATTTTAAGAAGCTAGAATATTCCACTCTCTTCTCCAGTTTGCACATCTGGGCTTTCTCCCACTAAGAGGAGGAGTTGCTTTGGAGGAACTGGACAGCTGTCTATCTATGGGAATCATCACATTTGGGGTCTTGCTGTTTCAATATTGATCACTCCTGCTTTATTCCTCACAGGTACTAAACAAAATATAATTGATTGCATCATTAGCTTTTTTCCCCTCCCTCTCATCTCTCTTCTGACTGCATTCTCATTATGTTGAACAAGAGAGCAAAACTAAGCTAAGAAAATGCTCCAGAAAAATGATGAGGATAGATTTTTGGCAAAGAACTCATGTTGCATGCTCCACAAGACTGAATACTAACTAATTGGTGATTATAGAAAAGATTAAGTCAGATGCTTCTCAGAGATGCACAGCAAAAGGAGAAGACAACAGTTGCACAATCCAGCCACAGAAATTTGGCTTGGATGTAAGAAAAGAATTCTTTATCATGAGGTGGTGCAGCATGGACCAGGTACCCAGAGAAGCAGGGGAATATCTGTCTTTGGGGATATTCAAACCTCGCTTGGAAATAGCTTTGAGCAACCAGCCCTAGCTTGGATTTGAGCAGGAGAACAGACTAGATAACCCTCTGAGGGATAACCCTTCCAACTCCCATTAGTCTGCTGCTCTGTGTGATACAAAACCTCCTGTACTTGACAGAAGAAAGGCTAGTCTGTGTTTGTCAGTCTGCAATACGATTCAAGTGAGGGACATGAAAGGTTACAAGAGGTGGCAGCTCCAAGACCCTTTGCAACATGTCCTGACTGTGTCCACCCCTATGCAACGACAACACCACAGACTTGGATAGCGTTGGTATCTGTATCGTGTAGCAATTCATCCAAACATTTGGGCACAACCTGCTATGCCTGTGACCCATCACATGGCCATTTGTGTTTGAGGGAAGCTGGCTATTCTGCTGCTGTGGCTTCCAGTTCTCTTTATGGCTTTTCTTAAGGAGAGACGGGGGCCAAGGAAAACCCACCTGGCTGAGGCTGTCGGCCGAGGGAACGCTGTTGACAGATCCGGGCCAACCTCCCTGCTGAGGCTCTCAACAGAGGAGGAAGCAAAAGGCACACGTGGTTTCATATGCCTTTGGCTTTTCTTGGACTAACTTGATCCCTGAAGTCTGCAGGAAAGCAGAGCTGAGGAGGCAAACTGCTCCAAAAGTAAATGCCGCCTGGGGACTTGGCTGGGAATTAGACAGACATGTTACCGAGCCAAACTGTAAATCTAAAATTTTGAAATAAAGTTTGGAATTTTCCTCAGAAAAGCTCGGCCACCAGGAGGTCTGGCTGGAATGCCAGTGCCAGAAGAGGCAGAAAAAACTGGACTGAACTTCAACAAGCGAGATATTCCCTGATTGACAAGCTTGGCTTCAGCCCCACTCCTTGAACACACCAAAGCAGCTATCAGAAAAAGGCACCTACTGTAAAAAACACAAGTTCAGTGGGTGGCAAGAGCCTGCTTTTCACTCAGGTCTGGTCTCAGTAGCAGCAGAGGCTTATACAGTTGAGAAAACAAAGTTGAAAACAAACAGCTGCATAATGCGTTGCAGTAAGGCTTTCACGGCACAGAGATAGTGGGTCATAAACAAGTCCCCCAGTAACTGGAGGATATCCAACAAGGCACAAGGCCTAAAAAGAACTATTTGTTTTTTTTACTCTTCGTGAGATGAAATGCACACTGCAGGAAAATCCCGTGCAAATCAACATAGCGTCATGGAAACCACGAGACCATCAATAAAAGTAATAAATGGAAAGGGTTATAATAATATATACTTAGCACTTTACATTTTCAAAGTGCTGACAGGACATTAATCCTCAAAATACCCTTGTGAAGGCAAAGGCAGCTTTAACATTTTGAGATGGGCTTGTGAAACAATTTTTGGTCTCAAATTGATCTGACCTGACTTCTGTTCACTAGGATCATACTCTTCAAAGTTAAATTGGATTATAGTATTTTCACACCAGATAACATGATGCTTTGTTGGTTCTCCTCCTCTGAACATGAGAAGCAGAGCCCAGTCAGTGTTTGCTAGACCACACTTTCATGCCAGCACTGTAAAACTGCTTTCTAATGTCAATTCTTCCTCTTAGCTTGGGCCTATGGACCACTGTGTTTACTATCACTGGAGAATTTTGTTACATTCAATAACCTTAACCTTTTTCTCCAGTTAAATAACTATGCAAGACATAGCTGCCAGTAATTCATATACCAAAATATGCAGACTAGCCATTTCCAATGAACTGAAAGGAGAATTGCCTCCAAGACAGCCAGAAAAGGAAAACAAGAGAACATAAGTTATATTTTATAACTTCAAAGGGCTGCTTTTTATCTTCCACAGATTATTTGTTCAACTGCAGTTTTGAATTAGCTCTGTCTCTCCTGATGCTCAGGTCAGGGGCAGGGGATGGGGGAGACAGTCAGTTGTTTAGTTTGTTGCACATTTTCACTCCTATTTCCAGTTGTTTTCGTTAGAGCTGTGATTCTTCTACTACCTCTGTTACTGTTCATGATCTCACTAAGTTAAAATGTCACAAGTGCTGGATAGTCCTGTGTAGCTGGGCAAGATGGGTTTCATTAAAATAATATGAAATGAAGTAGATGGCCATAAATAAAATATCTGTGTCAAAAGCACAAAAGCAAAGATTAAAAGGATAAAAAAAAAGGGGAGTCCAAACTTAGGTCTTCAAGAGAAATAATTAATCAAAAAGAAAAATTTGAAAGTCAAGATGGTGGCTACAGAAAGAGGGAAAAGGGAGAAGGAACAGAGATCCCAGGGAGAAGGAACAGGGTATGTACTTCCTAATATTTAGAATAACCTGCAGATCAGTGGATATGATATTCAACCCAACTGTATGATACTTCATGTTCTGCCCATGCAACCTTAAAACTGAATAAGCAGGTACGTGAGAAGCAGGTTTTTATAAATATGGGGACTGACAGCATTCCCTGTTGTAATCTGTACTGTGTGTGTTAACAGAGCAAGAATGCTCACCGTAAGTAACAGGTAACTAAAAACCCAAAAAAATCCACCTCAAAAGAACCCAAACAAAACAACACTCTTGCCAGAACAATGGGAGACTTCCTGAGTAAGGAAAGAATTGCTAGTGAAGGTCTGAATGAGAATTTATTAGGAATGTGCTGAGAAAAATAAGCCTAAACTAAGCGATAGCCTTCTTAAGAATCACAAATGTACAATGACTTGCATAAAAACGCCATAAGCCACCCATTAGAAGGATGCTTAAACCATACACTGCTAGCAGAAATTGGGGAATGAATATCTGCTGCCAAACTGTGGCACAAGCAGATATTTGTTGGAATCTGATGTGGAGTGCATGCATGGGCACCTAGGGGAGGGAGAGAGGCTCTGCAGTTAAGTTCTGCCAGGTCTTGCTATGCTGGAGATTCCTGAACGCATCTGTAACACCCAGCAGATGACTTCTAGCAGACATCTGGGTTGGGTCCCTCTATAGAGTTTGACAAAAGAGATCAAAATAGACCTGAGAAACTACATCAAAATACGCAAAATCTTTCGCAGATAAACTCCTCGACATGACTGAATCACCTCTTCGTTATCAGTGATAGCGAGAAGAGGTTAAAAAGGATTTGAAGTAACCAACCACTTCACAGCACATATTGGGAAATCCCCTCAATCAACATAATCCAGCAAGCTAAATGGTGGTGGCCTAAAATTGCCGTTCTGCCGTCTACTGGATGAAAAGCAATGACAACTCTGTCTGCACACAGACTGTGGGTACAAGATTTCAGTGACCCAAGCAGATCCCAGACAGATAATAACTATTGCTCTCAGTTCTCTGAACTACGAGTTCAGAAGTTTAAGCTGATACAAATAGCATGTTTTGCCATTGTAAGCTCTCTTCTGCTTATCTTTAGATTTTATGCTGTGCTTATTGCAGTGGTATTCCTTCTAGGCTACTCTTCCCACAAAGCGCTCTTGCCAAATTCCTAATGATCCGTTCATCCTGTGTCTTGATATAAAAAAAAACCCAACAACCCAAAACCCTCATGCAAGACATGATAAACACTAAGGCAATTAGCTACACCACCTGCCCCATTCCACCTACTTGCCTGACGCTGCAGGAGACACCACCACATCAACAACAACTACAAATCCGGATCCAGACCCAGAGCAGTGAGATGTCCTTCCACAAACTCCCAATTATGTTTATTTTTGGCTACTAAATAAGACAAACTTTCTTCTTGTATCCCATTAGTTTATCCCAGGAAGTATTTTACATTAGAAAATAGAAATTTTCTCTACAAACTATCAAAGAAAGATGAAAGGAAAAAAACACAACCAAACACATAAATTACAGGAAATCATGTGCCCTTTAAGTAGATTGGCATAGCAGAAATATGGACATTCCTTTGGAAGAAAGGACTTCTATTTTGTGGCAAAACTGAATATATAGCTCATGCTTTCTCCTAAGTAAACCCTAATCACTATACATAATGCATATGCATATTTGAGGTTGTATGTTGGCCAGAGAATAGAAAAATATAACCAACCCAAACCAGACATTCCTTGCTCCGAGATGGAAGTACCTATTAACTGCTCTAAGAGGGAACAATTAAAGAAGATCTCCTTCCTTGAAATTGTTCCCACAAAAAGAGTTTTTGCAAAAGAATTGAGTAGTAAAAAAAAAAAATATAAAAAATAGGTATGTTCAGTTCATATACACACAAGCTACATACCACTGATGGGAAAAATATGGTTATTATTATACCTTGTATTCCCATCCAGTTCTTACTAGTGACAGTGAAAATACTTCCACTGCTTTAAGGTGGATAAGTCTGACTCAGGAAAATATTTCCAAGCACAGAACTTTAAGCATTTGTGTACTTTCATCAATTTTAGTGAGAATCAATGACAAGAATTAGGCATCCACAAAAGGATCCTGCTGACCAGGAGCCATAGTGACTTGTTCATGTATCACCAGGTAAACAATAATAATAGTAGATTGAGTAGTGTAAATTTAGTGAATATTCTACTGTGAGCTAGGCTAACATATCCTATTTGTTGTATTTTCAATACTTTCTGAAGGATCTAGGGGTTAGTGCTATTTAGATCTATATCAGAAGAGAAGTTAAAATACTTATGAGGATGATAACTGTATTATTTAACATAGCACTGGTAACTACCAGAACCACAGCCATGAAACTTATGTTTCCATTATCTGAAATAATGGAACAAATTAAAAAAAAAAACAAACCTTGGGACAAACTCTCAGAAAAAAAATCTTCCTCAAGTGAAATAAAGAACTTTTAGCACTTTAGGAACAAGTATGAGCTTAGTAATTAGCACTGTTTATCTGAAAATTTTGATCACTAACCAAATCTGAGTCGTTTTCATTCAAATATCACGGGAAGCAATATTTTTACATGTAAGCTAACTTTCATTTCCTAAGCATAGGAGAGAATTACATGAAACATGCACTCACATTTTCAGATTTTTGCAAAATATTCTTATAATATTAGTTACTAAAACACAGTAACTGAAAAATTGGTGTATATGGTGCTATTTTTTCATGGACATAGTAGAAACCCACTGGAAGAAGATTAATTCCAAATTCACTCTTCAGGACACTTTCATTGCTGCACCATAATTTCTTGTTGCACTTCATTAAAAGCTCCTCTCTCAATATGAAATGAAGACCATTTCTGTCAATGTTACTAGAAAATGACCAATTTCACACTGAGGTCAAGGCAGCTGGGCAGAAGGGAGGACAACTGTGACCAGTTTTGGATCATATGGTTTTCCCTTTGGACCCAGTATCTTGGCAGAAATAAATGAAAGAAAAGTCAAATTTTCACAGAATGGGTTTTGGGTTGGAAGGCACCTTTAAATGTCATCTAGTCCAACCCCCCTGCCATGCAGATGTACATCTATCACTAGACCAGGTTGCTCAAAGCCTCATCCAACCTGACCTTGAACACTTCCAGGGAGGAGCAGCCACAGCTTCTCTGGGCAACCTGGGCCAGTGTCTGACCACTCTTGCCATAAATAATTACCTCTCATGTACCAGTTATGTCCAGTTTAAATCTCCCCTCTTTCATTTTAAAACCATTGCCCATTGTCCTTTCACTTCAGGCCCTGGTAAAAAGTCTCTCTCTATCTTATAAGCCCCCTTACATACTGAAAATGCCTCGGAAGAAGGTCTCCCTGGAGTCTTCTCTTCTCCAGACTGATCAACCCCAACTCTCTCAGCCTGTCCTCATAGCAGAGCTGCTCCAGCCCTCGGATCATTTTCGTGCCCTCCTCTGGACCCACTCCAAAGGTCCATGGCACTCTTGTGCAGAGGACCCCAGAACTGGATGCAGTACTCCAGAGAGCAGAGGTATTTTCCCCAATACCTGCATGCAGATAATGCATCTATAAGAGGCTGAAACAAAGACACCATTCATTGTGTAATTATTAGCCAGATCTGAAAACCAGAAAAAATATATTTAATCTTTGTGGTTAAGCTGTGTGCTCCACTTCACTTAGGCGAGCCCTTTGTTGCACAATTTATGCTAAACAAAATGTTATCCAACTTACAATGTATTGTTTCATAAAAACAGAGGAAAAAAATGCAGAAGGTATGTGCCCACCCCTGTGACCAGTCCACTCCACACCACACTCAACAACCTTCATCTACCATTAGTGACAGCGCTGCAGCTCAGCAATATTTGTTCCTAAATGCCTAACCTGAATGCAATCACCAGGGTGAGCTGCACCAAGAGACTTAGCTCGTTTATAAATATGAATGGCTGAAAGGAAAATGTCAACAATAACAACAAAATCAAGCTCCATGCACTTTCTACAAACTGGCATACTTTTGCAGATGACGTAAATCTTTTGTTCTACAGCGGATCGCAATTATCTAAACAAAAGGATTACAACAGCCAACTGGTTTTTGGTAGTAATATTGAAAACTGACACAGAAGTTGCAGTAAGAGGTTTGCCAGTTGGCACAATAAAGAAGGGAAACCCCTCCAACAGGCAGCACATGATAGAACTCCTCCTTCCTAAACACACAGAAGCTGCAGCTTTTATTTTGTGACTTTTCTTCTTTCCTTGTCCTTACATTGAGGCAGTTTCCACAACTCTGTGTTCAGATTCTCAAACCCTGCTCTTGTTCTAGCACTATAAATGCAGAATAATTATGTTTGTATGAGTGGGCATCGAGAAGAGAACCTGGCAGAGAGCATAAACTGAAAATAGCTTGTTTTCCTGATTCATGAGCTCATAACTTAATCTTCAACCAGTTACTCAGGGCAAAACAGCCCTTGTGTTCCCCATGCTCCTCCTGTGTGATGGCTCCCACTACGATGCAGCCTCACAGCCAGCCCTGGGAAACTCTTGGGAAGCATTTGGAGCTGCATTAGTAGAGCAAAGGGTGGCATGGGTCTGCTTAATTTCAGAAAATGGCAGTGTTGGAGTTACAATGTGGTGACAGGACTCATCAGAAGAATTTATTTCCATGCTTTGGGCCTGTGGCCTAATGAATTGGAAAATATTTGCCTATGTCCTCTGCTTAAGCTCTAAATTAAACTGACATCTTTTATTAAAAAAATGCCAGTTTTACAAACTGAAATACATGACATGCTAATGCCTGTTTGATAATACAAGCTTCCTTGTAGTCCTGTGTACAATAACAACATTTTTTTTTTCTTGGCATAAATGAGGGCTCTAAGTTCTCCACAGGTGAAACTGTCAGCCCTGAATAGTATATTCAGTGCATTGTCTATACTGGTTCTATGTAAATCAACAAGTATATCAAATAATGTTAGCAGGGTCATGGTGCTGAGATTATATTCTAAATTACAGATTGATTAATTTTTATTTACCTGTTTAAAGTGCCTGAAACCCCCCCCCCAAAAACCCCCAAAAAACCCCCAAGCCTACTGCTTGCTGCCTATTCTTTTAGCTGCCCACTGATGGGGTAGGGATTTAACAAGCAGCTTGATTGAACTAGGGTTTTTGTTCTTGGACATCTTGGAGGAGAGAGGACTTCTTAAGCATTAGGAAGAGTGACCAGCAGGTTGAGGGGGATGATCCTCCCCCCTCTACTCTGCCCTGGTGAGGGTGCATCTGGAGTATTGTGTCCAGTTCTGGGCTCCCCAGTTCAAAAGAGAGAGGGAACTTCTGCAGAGAGTCCAGCAGAGGCTATGAGGATGATTAAGGGGCTGGAGCATCTTTCTGATGAGGAAAGACAGAGAGCTGTTTAGCCTACAGAAGAGAAGACTGAGAGGAGACCTTATTAATATTTATAAATATCTAAAGGGTGGGTATCAAGAGGATGGGGCCAGACTCTTTTCAGTGATGGGCAGCAATAGAACAAGGGGCAACAGGCACAAGCTGGAACACGGGAGGTGGCACTTAAACATGAGGAAAAACTTCTTTACTGTGAGGGTGACAGAGCCCAGGGACAGGCTGCTCAGAGAGGGTGTGGAGTCTCCTTCTCTGGAGACCTTCAAAACCTGCCTGGACGCTTTCCTGTGCAACCTGCTCAAGATGGACTTGCTTTGGCAGGGGGGTTGGACTAGATGATCTCCAGAGGTCCCTTCCAACCCCCACCATTCTAGGATCCTGTAATTCTTCTCAGGCAGCTGAAAGGCTTTTGCATGGAGGCAAACCCAACTTTGCCTAGGCACAGCCCCCTCTTCTGACTCCACTAAAAGGAAAGCAGCAAGAACTACAGAGAGCCACCTCCAAAGGGCTCTTTTCTGCTGGAGATCTTCCAAAGAGTAATGCTGCTCTGCAGTGGGAAGAAATGGTTTGATAACGCTCTCTGTAGCTTGGAGAGCCGGATAAAGGCAGCAAGTAGAGATTTAATTTATGCTTCAGAGCCTCGCAGTTGTGTTCTGCTAATGAAGTGGTCTGATGCCATTAGCTTTTCTTGCTGAAAATATAAAGACTGATAAATCACATTAACGACATTATTATCAGTGGCCTCAGGGATGAGATGTATATTCTCTGCCTGAGGGTTTGCCTAGAGCTGTATGAATCTACAGAGTAAAGTGGTACAATCCAGTCAATACCACGCTAGAGTGGGCTAAAGGAAAAGTGAAACCAGCAGCTTAGAATTAATGAAAGATTCATTTTTTTTAAATTCCTATTTCCTTAAATAGCCTCCATGAAAATTCTCCCAAGAATCAACTCACATCAAGAGATAACAGTGTTGTTCTCGCAGAGAACAAAATGCGTCCGTACCCCTTAAACCTCCAACTATCTGCGTTCATTTTAAAGCGGCTGCCAAAACCCCTGCAGCTTCCTGCACGAACATTATTACTGATGGTATGCACGTTCATGCAGCTTAACCTGGACATAACACAGTGCAGGGATGATAAATCATTGATCATAAACGCTGACAGCGTTTTTCTGTGCTTGCTACGTTACTACAGGCACGGCAGTAAGAAAAGCACATCACGCACAGAGGTCTCACCATGGTGAGCTCCTCTCCCCCTCGTGAGCTGCTTTCCTCCTCCCCCTATTTTCTTTTTTTTTGGACCACCTTGTATTTTGTGTTTCTTCTCCTTTCCCTTGCCTTTAACAGTCCCTACAGATGGCTTTAAAGAAAGAAGTTTTCATTTCCCTCTGCACGTTCCATGTGGCTGTGCAGATCCACTCGTCTGTCCCTGAATGGTGTTTTAAGTCGGTGATGTTATACCAGCGTAAAGGTGGTGTGAAAGGGCAATTTGGCTCGGTGTAGTCTTCATCTGTTCAAGCTCATACTAGCACACTGAGTTCCAAATAATTAGGAGCTCCTCTCCAGCTGGTGTTTTGGTAGAAAAGGTGGTTGAGCAACCCAGTCTGGATTTTCCTACATCTGAAAGAGCCTGAAGATGCCTTGAACATTACATACACTTTCCTAATATGTTTTCAGTGTCGGCTATAGCACAGCAGTGGGTGGAATGACAAATAGATATTCTTTGGGAACTAACTGCCACTGTCAGGGTTCAGAAGAGTTCAGGGCATTATATTTGTATTTATTTACTGCTGCTTTCCATTGTTTACCAGGATTTTTTCCCCTTCCTAATCCACACAGCTATACTCAGAGGAGAATCCACTCTGCTTTGCTGCCAGAGGTCCCCTGGATTTTATCACTCACAAACTTTGCACGCTGATGAAGGAAGAGAGGGACTTTAAGTGACATTTGGCATGTTCAGGTTTCACTCCCAGTCCTGTTGGTGACCCTCTGTGCCACCTTTCTATGCAGGCTTTTTAGAGACAGCGTGAAGTACGAGGTTAATGGGGTGTGTATCACACAACTCAATGTTACTGATTAGATTTAATTTTTAATAACTGGTACATTTCTCTTTAATATGTTGTGAAGCAACAAATGAGTAAGAGGTCAAACTTGCCCACCTCTCAACCTCTCTTTAATACTTCAAATACTTTTAATGTTTTAAAAATGAAAAGGGAGGTTGAGGGTGGAAACCAATCAATGGAAAACTTAGCATGTCATCACAGAGGCTTCTGGATATTAGAACTCTCTTTCCACTGGTCTCCCATCCAAAAATTCAGGTGGTTTCTATTAATAGCTAGAGCACAATGAAGATTTCTAACTGAATCATCTCAAAGACTATTATAAAGAATGACTACATTAACACGTATTACCAGCTTCCTGCTCAGACTAAAAAGAATTTATACTTTTAATGCAACTAACTCCAGGGTGGTTTTTTCCCCCCCTCCCTGTCTTCTGCCTCTTCTTGTCTTCATTCCTCTGGGTTTCACAAATATTCAGTAACAATTAATTATGACTCAAACCAAGGTGGTTAACACTGTACTATTAATAAAGTCTTTCTGGGGAATTATAAACTACTTTGCATTCAGAGGATATATAGGCAGCAATATTTATTCATGTATTATTCATCAGGAGATGATGAGCTGAATAGGGAAGGTTGTATTAGAGTGGATAAATTAAGAACAGATGAATACCTCACCTTAAAAATCAAACTCAACATGGATTTTTTATTTTTTTCCCCCCTTTGGAGACTTTAAAGTGTTCTTTCTCCTTTCTCTCCTCACCTCTTTAGTTATTCATATAATTCTTGTAATGCTCCCTCTGCATTTCCAAGTTTAATTCAATTATAGCATTATGTGAGGAAAACTGAAACAAGAACTATCACTAAAATTACATTAACAAGAGATTTGCAGAAGAGAGAGGATACTATAAATGCTTGATTAAAACAATTCCCAATATTTTTACTTGCACTTCCATAATTTATCTTGACGGAAAAGTGATGTAGTTCATGATATACTATTTAGACATAAAGAAATGTCAAGAAACTCTCTCCACAATCCTATTAGAATATTTCAGTGGAGTTGTCCCAAATTATTATCAATAACTGTGGCTCACATAGACCTTGTCCATCACATCTTTGAACATAAAGGAGGTAAAACTGCAAATGGATTCATATATAAGTACTGCAATGCACACATTAGGTAGCAAAGAACCAATAATTCCATAGTATCACACAGGGACATTAAACACCATCGGAACAGTGTGCCTTAGTTGTGGAAGGATTTATTTGGGCATGCTGTCTCATCCACAGCAATGACAAAATGTGCATTAATGTAAATGGGGCTCAGACCTCATCCTCAAAATGCCACTAGCTGTATTAAAGCATGGCCTGAACAGGGGTCTGCAATCATCACACTGAGAACACACACCAGAAAAAAAAACCAACAAAAAACCCAAACTTCAAAATCCCAACCAGCTGAGACAACCTATTAAATAATGTTTAACAATCCATCAAGTAGTCACGAATTTGCTGTTTCATTTCATTTTAAATAAAATGGCATTAGATCTGATGGAAAAAAAAAAAAAAAGTGGCAATGCTTTTCATCAGCACTAAAATTTCAGTGAGGAAAAAGGCCCACATTTTCAATAAACATTTCATCACAGTTGCAACTCTCCGATTCAATAATTTGAAATATTGAAGAGGCTTTGCTATTTAAATTATGAATTTCAGAAAGGAAATATCTGAATGAAAACTTTACCCTGTTTCCCAAACAAGTCTAACTGTACACTATAAAGAGAAGTTTACTCACTTGTTGAATTGTACACATCTAAAAACCTTCCTTTATATATTACTGCTGGTATGGGGGGTACATCTAGAGGGAGAGGAGGGGAAAACTGACACATTAAGAAGAAATTTGTTCTGGTTTTTTGACATCACAAGTTACTGCAAAAGAAAAAGGAGGTATTGCCCCATTTCCTTGTTTATTTTCCTATCCTCATAAATAAAGAGGTATTGCATTCCTTTATGACATCCACTTCAGATTTCTTCAGCAAACTTTGCAACTTTGCATAATATCTTCTTTTTATTTTGAATTTTTAGTGAAAAGGTAAAAAAAAAATCCTGGTTTGAAAGTACGACTTATTGAAAACTGAGATTTTTCCAGTACAATTTAATGGGAAAAGTATAGGCTTGATTATTATTATTAAGCTATATATATAGTTATATCCACACACACACACAAACACATGCACACACCCCTTTCTGTGGCTTGGAACAATTGCAAAGGACAGATGGACTTGGGAGGGGTTTCACAAGCGCTGCAAAAGGTCTCATGTACTGCATTTGTTTACACCAACTATTTAAAAACACATAAATCAGCCACTTGAGGGAAAGCAAAGCAAAAAAAAAAGGAGATGCAAGTAAAACACATATGTATTTGGTATTAATAGTGGAAAGTCAATGTATCTGCAGTAACATATAATAAATGTGGAGATTATAATGCGCTGTAGCTCGCCCTGCTCTTTATGTCAGATCTATTTAATATAACTGCTTACAACAATGTTTAGTATTAGGTCACAGTGAGGGGAAAAGAGACAATAACAAGTGTTACGAGTATGAAACTGGTTTGCAGCCAGAAAAGGTCATAGACGAGCAGTTCCTGTGTCCAGCCTTGTGTAGAGCCTGGGACTCAACACAAGGGAAAAGGTTCTTAAAATAGTCTTGGCTCATTGTAGTACACAAAGCTTGATAAGGAGGTAATTCCATCGAGTAAGGGACAGAGCTGTGCTGAAGAGTGGGCTTAAACACATGGTGGGAGCAACAGCATCTGAAAGCAATAAATCCCTTGAGGGGTGGACTTGGCAGTGTCGGGCTAGCGGTTGGACTCAATGATCTTAAAGGTTTTTTCCAATCTAAATGATTCTACACTTTCTGAAGAGGTAGTGCCCTTTACAGATGTATGATGATGCTTTGAAAAGACAACCTTTTCCTCCACCCCAGAAGCCTTTCTAGCACTTCCCAGTGTGGGAAGAGACATCTGTAATTCCCAGAGAGATGGGAGAACCTGCATTTCAATGAAGAGCTATCACTTAAGTACTATTTCCAGAACAAAGTTTACTGGCCACTTCCCAGACTCTTTCCTTCCACTTGGCTCCTAGCAGCAAGGACCTTGGTTCCTCGACCATCCAGTAAGCCCCTGGTGTTACTTGCCACTCCTTGAAGAAAGCACAGGTAGCACAAGGGCGGGTACCTCTTTACAGCTATGGTTTCTTAGGAACAGAAATCTCCTTCTGCGCTTCTCTCCATCCCTTCCAGTAAACTTATATCTGTGAATACGTAATTGAGCTCTTACTGTGTTGTTTGAGAAGAAACCAGGGAATTATGAATTTGCAAATCAGCTCCCTACCTGTTCTGTACAAACAGGAGTATCCTTTCCTTCAGAAAACAGTACAACTGCCCAGCTCCCATTTTCTTGTTCTCTCTTTTGTTCTTTCCTCCTCAAATAATATTTTTCCCTATACTCCTCCTAGGTGCTGAGTCCCAAATGCAACTACTAGACCTGAGGCATCAGCATTATCAACGTTGGACAAAGATGACATACTTAACATGACTACCTGCCTGCATTTCCAGTGCACACTTGGATTTGGGTGGCAGCGTGCTGTGCACCCCAGATAGCAGCTGTTCCACACTAGACCCTCAGAGAACTCTGTGATCCTCCACATATGAAAACATAGATGCTGCTTTTAGCTTAAAGTCAGCATGGTTTAGCTAACCATCAAATTCACAGGCAAAGTCATTTTTTTTCATATTTGGCAAAATGTATTTTTGCGGTCAGTCAAATGTGTAAGTCAATAAAATAGCGTAGGGAAGGATCTAATTATCCCAGTTAGTGGCTGGATCCATTCTTCTCCCTTTCTGTGGGAATAGCTTCCACTGAGCATGTGTCCCCACACTGTGAATAGGAGAGAAGAGGCCTGAAAATTTTGCACTTTCACAGTATACTCACTACTGACATTCCTCAGAGCTTCCGAATTACAGCCTTCATCTGCAGGCTTTTTGGGGACAGGCTTTTTTTTTCCCCTTTCTATTCATTTCTGGAGAGATCCTTTGAAATTGTGCAAACTCACATTTCCCCAGGCAACACAGATAAATCAATATGTTCTCCACTCCCAATATTTTTTGTACAATTCAACAACCCTCCACATCGCTATTGTGTGTTTTCACTTGAGAATATAAAACCACTTTTCAGTAATCATGCCGCTGGTTAGCATTATAGCACAAGTTCTGCAGCGATATTAACTGAGGCACAGCAAAATTCATGGCACGTTCATCACAGGGTGTGTTAGGAGACATGAGGCTTGTGTAACTACCATTGTGCTTGTAGTTCAGCTGAAGCAACTTGTGAATTGATGCTAAACATGAGCTTAATTTTGCTTAAACAACAAAAGCCAGGCAAAGCTTAGACGCCGTGCTGATCTGACTGAAGGCAGAAAACCTGTCAAAAAGTCATACAATATCTCTATTTAGACACATTTTTTAGTGGCAAAGGTGTTAAAAAGACTTGTGACCCTGGGCAACCCTGTTCCCTCTTCTCTGAATTCAACAGTCCCTACTTGCAGCACAGGCCAGATGTAAGAAGAGGGAATAGCAAAGTTTGTACTGCTGCTGTAGGGGATGAATTTGCATAATGTTACAGTAAGCTAGACAAAATGATCCATTATTCATTGCAAAGGAATTATCCAGTCATTCAATATATGCCAACAGTCAGAGCAAAAATATCAGTATCAAAATTTCCTTAATCCAAATCACTATTAACTTCATTATATTCTGTCACATCTTGAAGAAGCTGCATTTCATTTAATGAGCTGTTTCTATCCCTTAAGCAAAGAATTTTAGCAGCAGAGTAACTGGAAGACAACTCAGAAGACCCTAAATGGGTTTTTGAAAGCTCTCATGACCACCCATACTGTACTATATTGTTCACCAGCCATTCATTGAACATTTTTTGTGATATCAGAGCTTTAAAATGCTGCATGCTTGAGTTCATGTACGAGACAAGATTGTGTTATTTAGTATTTAAATGGGCAACAATTGCTTTAACAGGAACAGAGGTACAATATCTTATCTTTCACCTACTAATTTGTTTCCCAGTTTTCTTAATGGCTGCATAGATTTTCTGGATTGGTTTGCTAAGAAACCACAATGCATTGGTCTTCCTTCAGAGCTGCATCTGCTGTTGGTCTCCTCCATTGACTTCCTACTCTCAGTTTTCCTCCAAGTTTTTTTAGGCTTTCCTACTTTGTGCTTTCTCTCCCTTGGTTTCTCCATAAATTTATTTGTTTAGTTTATCTGCAACTGAAAAGCAGTCAATATATTTACTCACTGCTGCTGAGCACCCTAAGCAAGCCATATGGGAAAAAACCCTAAATGAGTGCAATGTTGGCGCTGTTTGGACAATGACCACGTGCAATATGGTAGGCTTGTTCCTCTTGTGGAAGTCCCCTGGCAATAGCTACACCTTACTCAAGTGACAGAAAAACATTAAAATCCTGTTTTTCCAGGGACATGCACAGAGCGTGCCTCATCACTGGGTGTCAGCTGCAGTTTTGGTCTCTGACATAGACCCAACAGAATTTAGCAACTGATAGGCAGAAGCAATCTCTGCAGCCAGAAGGGTTTATGATCTAATTACACCAATTCATTCTGATAACATAGAAGATAATACAGGATAGTCAAAGCAGTGTTCAGGATCCAAAGCATTTGTGATCCAGTGACACGCGTACTATAAAAAGATCCTTATTCACTCCAGTGGAAATGGTATCCAAGTACCAGAGGTAGCTTCATACCACAAGTCATTTGAAGATGCAGTGAAGGAGCCCTATATTTATGTAATTTATAAAGTGTTTAGTGAGGGAAGCCTTATGCTGGCTAAAAAGTAATAAGGGATGGGATTCAGCTGCTTACCTATAGGCATTTAACAGCATTTTAGATGCACTCTGTTGTCCAAGACATTTGCAAAATGATGGGGGATATGACCCAGGACTTACAGGAGACATCTGAACAGCCACTCAGTGCCTGCACTAGGATACCCAGAAACTTATCTCAAGATGTGTAAGGTGCATAGTGATTGGAGGCAGTCAGATATATGTTTAATAAACAGATACATGCTTAGTTAAGGAATGTCCTGCTTCACTGGCTGTGGGCATTGTAGGGCCTGGCAGATCAAGGAATTTTTGCTTAGCAGGTTACTAGCTTGAAATATTTCAAATTACATAATGGGTACAAAAAAAAAAAGAGAACCTGCTCACTCTTGTGCTAGAAGAACTAAAATTGTCTTTCAGATTTAGGAATAAAGTCACTCATAATAATTCTCTTACTGTTGTGAACAAACAAGTCAGCTGATGGCTTTAAAAAGGTCTATTGATCATCATCAGACTCACCAAAACTCTATTTCCAGATGTCAGAAAATTTAATTGTACAAGTTAACACACATCACTGCCAGCATTATCTATTTCTGTTCATACTAAACCAAGACAACTAATCCTTTTTTTGTTTGAACTGAGCAAATTTACACGAGGCATGGAAACGATTCACATGGCTATATGTAATAATATCTTGCAGGAATAACAAAGATGCTGAAAGCTAGAAGTATGACTCCTAGGAAGGTTGGAGTACAACTTTGGAGACTTGATAAGGAATGAGTATGAAATAGAGTAGCTGGAACATTTCACAAGGTAACTGGTATCGTGCGGTGGCAAAGAGGAGGAGGATGGACATTAAATGAAACAAATTAAAAAGCACTGCATTCAAATGTACGAGTATTATGCCCACACTGCAGGAGACAGCAGGAGGCAGTGAATCATCCAACATTTAAATCAACACCCCCTTAAAACAAAATGTATTCAGCTCAACGTGGGTATCTCCAGCGGGCTCCAAAAGTTCTGACAATGCGTGGCATGGGTTACTCACATCTCGCTCTGCCCGTAACGCAGCCACCCTTTAGTAAGTGACTTGATTCAGAGGCAGAGAGAGTTTCTGATGAATCACAAAATGCTCAGTGTCTGATTTAAAGGCTTTCTGTCACCACTGGAGATTTGCTCGTGCTAATTTTATGTAGAAAAGGGCTTTCAGGGACAGAATGATGCTAGGGTGAAGGGGTAGTGGGGAGGAAGAAAAGAAAATGGAGAAACAAATTCAAGGGTCCTAGAAATGGAAGGTGAAAGTGCCCTGGAAACAGCATGTATGTTTTCTGCATTTTTTTTTTTTTTTTTTTTTTTAAATAAGTGAATATTGAGGAGACATTAATCAGATTGTTAAAAACCTGGCAGAATAAATGTGTCAACAAAACTCCTTTTTTACTCACATTCTATTAAAACACTTTGAAGGATTTCTATGGAAACAGTAGGCTGTTACAATGGGAAATACCCAGCATAGCTGAAAATGTCAATCTTCCTTTCAGCAGTGGACTGGCCATAAATAGAGATTCAGTGCAGCAAAACTGGTATCACTTGGAAGCAAAGTCTCAAGTAAGGGAAGTGCAGCAATGCAGGAACACTTAAAATTTGGTTGGACTAGATGATCATAATGTTTTTTTCCAAACAAACTATTCTATGACTCTATGAAAGTCCAAGACAAAGCAGGAGATTGCCTCTCTGAGTAGCAATAACACCACGCTAACAATAAAATATTTAATTACACTATTGTTTTATTTTGGAAGAGTGTATTTGGATGTATCAGGATACAGCATCTATTTGGATATACCAGTATAGTTCCTTCTTCTAAAATTTCTGCATTTTGAGATAACTCCTAGTGATGGACAGATAGCTCAGAGATTGCCTGTTTTATTTATTTATCTCATAACCGATGACACTCCACATCACACACCATCAGCAGTATTGACTCTGCCTTATCTACTACCCACTCATGCCTCCTTTTTCACCATAGCATATTTAACTCTTCCACGTGCCTTTCCCAGTGCCTAGAGTAGGAGCTCTTATATGTATTTAAAAGCAAAACCCTGAAACCACACTGAATTCTTTAAAACAATGTGTAAACCAAGGAAGAGCTCTTCCTGCTCTTTTCAGAAGGCCCTCAGTTATACACACATTCCTTCCTGCACTCTTCCCACACACACAGGTCCTATGACTGGAATAGCTGCTTCCTAAAGCATGAAATATTGTGAAAGCTCACTTCAAATCTTCTACTGTTAATCTCACCAAGATCTTTAAATCTCTAAATCATGTAAAAATGTCATGATCACAGTTTGCAATATACATTTCTGCTGCTTTTCACACACAAAGAAAATTAGCACTTTTCCAGTCCTCCACATGTTCAGCAATTTATTGGAAGAGCACCTTGGTCCTTATTAAAGACGTGCACTTTCAGTAACTTCCAGTGAACAAAGTAGGTTCCAGAATGCCTACACATAAAAATTGTTTCTATACTTTAAAAAGGATGCAAGGAAGCACAGAGACATCATAAACATTTTTTATGAGTGCCTCAATTTCCGCCTCTGGAGTTCTGGATGGCCACCTTTTGCAAGCAAATTGGGGTGAAAGGATTCTCTTGGTGGCAAGTGGCAATTAGGATAAGATCAGACAATGACTCACTGGTGTTGTATGGGGTAGAAGCTACTGGTCTCAAGTACCATAATGCTAGATGGGTATCATGACCTCCTTTAGTCATCAAACACAGGAATTGTTGTTAAATACTAATAAAAATACACTGATTTTTTTTTTTTCCCATGTTTCTTATTTCTCAAGAACAGAATGCTTTTTGCATATGGACAACAAAATCTGGAGGGCAATGACATAACTTGAATGAAACGTTGCCTGTTGCTTCTGATTGTTATTTGTTGACAAGTCCACTTATTTAAATGTGCCAAAGTAATAACAAGATGGAATTTAAGATAAGCATTCCAGAACATATTATTTAGGAATGCTGTGGGCAGCATGGTGTTTCGTGCACTGTGTTGCCTGTTGTATCAGTAATGAGTTCATGACTAAATACGTTCTGGGCATTTGCCAAGCTGATGGGATTATGAAAGACTGAGGACCACAAGAATGATGGCCTGAAACTACAGAGCCCAGCAATGCAGAAGGTGATTGCTAGACCAGTAGAGGATTTCTCAGTAATCATCTGTAAATTATGCAATTATAGCTGATTAGCATCAAACTCATGTGGACACACAGGGATTGAATAAACACCATACAATCACGCTGTGCAGAATAAAACAGCACCCCACTGCATTAAAATAGGGCTTCAGCAAGAAGGATGACATATCTATTCTGAATATAACTGTCTTATGAATGATATATTTCTTTTTTTCTTGCAGTAAAATGCAATTCAGTCTCTCAATCACCTCACACAAAGACTACCAACAACAACAAAGTCAAAAGCTTGGAATTCAGAACTTTGGAAAAAAAATCCAAAATTCAGATGCTTTTGAAGAGATAGAACATCCTGATCCTGCAACATCCAGCATAACAAATCTCACAAGCACCAGCTCTTTGTGTGAACTTTTTGGGAAGTCTGCTTCTAGCTGCAACTGGAAACACTGGTTTAATTTTCAAAAGCAGCTCGTGTCTTACATTTAATTTGAAGAGGATGGAAAATTTCTAAAGGACAATACCTTCCAAAAACCCTGCTTCTTTTGAGAATGCTTTGAACTGGGCACCCCCCAAGTATGGCCCATCTTTACATAACTAATCTCTTTTTAAAACTTAGGCTGCTTTCTGGTTGCCATTTGGAACACTGAGATTTTAAAATATATTCAGAACTGTATCTTAAAATGAGTACAATCAGTCACTTAAAAAAAAAAAGTCACTTGCAGGTATATAGTTTATTTTTTTACAAGTAACTGGTACCATGGCTAAACTAAGAAATAGAGCAAAGATCAAGTTTGAGTTATTTAAAAAAATATAATAAAATCATCACATAAAATACTTCATATTGTACAAACAAGGAAAATCATTGAGACTTCTGCCAAAAAGGAAAGAAGAACAAAAATTACCATTTTATCATTACTAGAAATGACAGGAAGTTCCAAAAGGTTCAGGTGGAGAAACAAATTTCTGCAGCAGCAGATTCGTGACTTTTTATGTATTCATCAGGTCCAGTCACTCTGATAAACTAACACTGGGTGAAGAACTGCCTATAGATATGAGAGACAGCTTCACAAGTGACAATGACTTCCTCACATCCAGAACACAAAATCAGTGAATATAACAGCACTGTGCAAGTTTATCCTGGATCAAAACATCTTCACTTTATCATAGGTTTGCAAAATAAAGACATAGAAAAATTAACAGAGTATTAAGAGAATCAGTTGTAAAGACTTCTATCTGTAGGAAATGAGTTTGAATCAGTTTTACTAACCAAACCTAGTAGCCAAGTGGTAATTACTGACTGGCTACTATGAAAATAGGTAATCATGTTGTTCCTGAGATGACATATGACATAGCTTCTGACATCACAAGGCTAACCATGCTATGTGATTTTGTTTTGTGTTTCTCTTTGGTGATATTACCAGAAAGGGGAGGGTTTGAATGAATCACAGCTGGATGTGCTGCCTCTCGGATTTCCACTCATTGAGAATCACTGATATATCAACATGGTGAAAACTGCCTGCTTACAGCTTATGTTATTCTCCCAAGTTGTCAACCTGACCTGTTTCTCAAGCCTTACACTAACTGCTTTTAAAATGTCATTTTAGCATGTGTGTTTCATTCTTAAAATCAAAAGCAAGTTATCTTTTAAAAAAAATGTAATCCTGCAGCACTTGATCTGGTTTGAATTCTACTATTTTCCTTGTTGACAGCAAAATACATGCCTCTGAGATGGAACTACTGAACAAAAGTACTTGATTACATCAATAACCTTCATATGGGAAAGGAAAATTAAAGATATCTGTGCACAAAGACAAAACCAGCAATTTAATATGTTGGGGAAAGGAAGAAAGGAAGAAAGGAAGAAAGGAAGAAAGGAAGAAAGGAAGAAAGGAAGAAAGGAAGAAAGGAAGAAAGGAAGAAAGGAAGAAAGGAAGAAAGGAAGAAAGGAAGAAAGGAAGAAAGGAAGAAAGGAAGAAAGGAAGAAAGGAAGAAAGGAAGAAAGGAAGAAAGGAAGAAAGGAAGAAATTCTTTGAAGTACTTAGGACCCATGTCAATTTGAGAGATACTTTAAAGTCATCCTTGTACAGCTGAACTAACAAAGCCTGTGTCCCTTTTGTCCTCTGAAGGTTTTCCCCTTGCATTCATCCACTGCCCTTCCATTTTGTTGCTGACATCCCAGATGATGTCTCTTATCCGTCAGAGATGACATGTCCTACCGTTTGTCCAGAGCACTACACCAGGGTCTGAAAGCCTTGCCAGGCAGAAGACACAACATCAGCTCCTCCTGCTTCATCCTCATCACGCCTTCCTTCAGCCCTTGCTACCCAAGCTCAGCTGATCACGCTCAGGAATCTGCACAGACAGCCCCATCTTTGAGATGTCTATTTCCCTGCCAAGCCTGACTGGACACAACCAAGAGCTGAATGACCAGAAGTGTCACAGGAAAGGGTGAAGGATAGGAGGGAGATCTGAAGATTGATAGGTACATACAGTCTAGTTACTTAATTCTTATCTCCTTACAAGGATAAGCAAATTTAAATAAAAATTAGAAATCTCAACCAGTGAGGGGATAGATCAGAAGATGCTGTAATTCATGTTCCTCAGACCAGTAGTCTTATGGATATCTGGTTATTACACAGCAGAGATGAAACACATTTATTAAGCCATTATCTTTCATCTAAAAAAAACAAAACAAAAAACAAACAAAAACAAACAAACAAAAAACCAAACAAAACAATAAAAGCATGGAACAAAGGTAATCCCTTTCTACCTAGTTCAATAAGGAGGTATCCACTGCAACCCTAAAAGTTAGCATCCTATGAATTTGTTTTACCTCACTAATAAAGGGTTTCAATATTACTTGACAATAAGACTGGCCTTTTTCCCTGTATTACTCAAAACCTGTTTCAGACACAGTTTGAGGTAAGGAATATTAATCAGGGTGTAGCTGACTGATGTAATGATTATCATGAGAAATGGGATTTGGTGAAACAGTTAATTGGAGTTCAACATGGAATTGGGGCAGGATCTGAAGTCTCGTTGCAATCGTTCCAAGGCTGTTTGCACATACATATGTGAAACTTTTGATGGTTGCTTTTCTTTGGGTAGTGTCCCTTTCATCAGTCAAAGACACTGTGCAGGAATCAATTAAAGCTCAGTGCATTGTTCACCAGAGATGAAATTCTGGAATATAAACCCCTCCAGACTCTCTTAAAAAATCTGGGACCAGTTCTCTATTCATCTATTAGGTTCATGTCAGGCTTTCCTTCCTTGGTAAACATCCTCAGTGGTGTGCTTAGTAACCCAATAAAAAAAAGAATAATTCCAGTCTGCTTGCATGAGCATTGGAGAGCACTGAGTACGGGAATGTTGGAATGAAAAAATTGAGAGTATGAAGTGAGAATATGAGAGGAGTGGCTACGCAAAAATACCAAAATCCAATTTACCAGATGGTGTCAGAAGTAGAAAAAGGAGGGAAGAACAGGGAAAAATATTCCCCAGTGGGGCTTTCCTGAAGAGCTCATGCTGCTGCTAAGAAGAAAATTGCAAAATTCCAGAAGGTCAGTGCAGAATTCATACGGTTTCTGCCAATAGAAATGTGAATACGTGGCCATGGGCAGGGCATGTACACTTATATCAGAGCAGGTGTTTTGCATGTTTTCAACATGATCTTCCTCCTCATCAGAGAGGTTAAAGTGTGAAAGCAAAAACAAACAAAAAAATCCAACAACAAACCCATTTAAAAGGCTGGCTGACAAGAACAGTACTTTTGTTTGTTCATAGCTAATGGCTCACATGTTATCACAGAGGAGCTACTGCTACCATAAAGGCCATTTATAATTTTACCCAAATTTTTAATAAAAATAAAGAGGCAAAATACTCCAAACCTTTTAGGTTGTAATCCAGGGAGAGAGACCTTTTTTTAACAGCATTTAAATGGCTTAGCCAACATTGACTCTTTTTATAACACTGGCCCCATTGTTGGTGATAATAAGACTAGGAGAGAGACCTTGGGAGGTAAACCACACATTTATTTGGTCTTTAAGATTTACTGTGGTGTTGGCTACTGTGTGATCTTT
The DNA here is from genome assembly GCA_907165065.1 of Caprimulgus europaeus. The sequence continues at coordinate 4,243,355 of OU015530.1, forward strand.
GTGAAACTCAGGGATGCAAAGTGCAGTGTTTACACAAAGACCACTGCCAGCAGCTTGGACATGGCTTTCCTACTATTTTTTCTGGGACATTTCTAGCACTTGGGCATTTGTCCTCTGGTTCTGCAGTCTTGACAATGTGTTGGGTGCTCAGCTTCCCAGCTTATTTTCTTGAGTTGGATTCAGCATGGTATAGAGGTGATACTGAAAAGATTTCTAAATGTGTTCAGAGAAGCTCGTCAAGCCTTGATGCTACAATAGCCCTGAGCTGGTTTCCTGCATGTTGGGTACAGGAGAACACAGCAAGAGACAGTGCCACTGCCTCAAGGACAAATAAAATAAAATAAAACAAAACAAAACAAAATAAAACAAAACAAAACAAAACAAAACAAAACAAAACAAAACAAAACAAAATAAAACAAAACAAAATAAAATAAAATAAAATAAAATAGCCTGTGGGGGAACCAGAGAGTTTTTGTGAATCTCTGATGCCTATTTCACTGTCTCAATTAACTGCTTCTTTGGGGTTAGCCAAGTGAAGCTACTGAGCTTCAGAGGAAAGACATCCCATGTTGCACGGCTTTGCCCACTCCTCCCTAGTTGCAGGGAACGTAGGGCTTGGGGCTACATGGAACAGGAGAGATGGAGAGGAATCCAGGCCTCCCAACAATCGCCTATCTGCTTGCAAAATAATTATTAAGAGGTTACAGGACATCACATGTATTTGAAGTAAAAATCTTACACAACCTACATATTTACTGGCTCTACCTGTTCAACCTTATGCAAATAATTTCATTTATTTATTTTTTTTTCAGTGACCATAAAGCAGCCTGTTTGGTTTTCTACTTTACAGGCTTCTCATTTATACTTCTCCTGAGTTACTTCTTTCAGGGATTGTCAGATTGTCAAGCTTATCTAACAATGGTTGTTACAAACTTTATGATTCTTAAAGTATAGATCCTACAGAAAAGGGAACTGCTTCCAGAATGATAACAGAAGTCAATAAACACAGCTCCTGCTTTCGGTCAATGATAGATTTCTCAGACAGCTGTCACTTAGGATTATATTTTCTGACCCTCTGGCTGCAGGTGATTACTTCTAATTTTTTTTTTTAATTTTTTTTTATTTTTTAACCTAAACAGTTCAGCCATTGTAAAAATAAAGGGAGAAAAAGCATAGGGGAAATAGGAAAATTCCACCCTGGGAAAAAGAAAAAAACGCTATTTTTCATTTTAGAACAGCAAGATTTTCTATAAGCAGCTAGAAAGCAGAAATCTGGGGCGGAAACCATTCCCAAAGAGCTTTCATTAGAGTAATTCTATTTTGATTTTACTTAATTACAATGCTTTGAAAATCCAGTTTTGTGCTTGTACAGTAAAACAGGTATGACTTAGATCCTTTCTCAGGAAAATCCCAGATCTAGATAAACTCTGACTGTTCACACACATTTCTAACACAGCATTTTTGTGAAGAATTTAATAAGGCTATATGGTAATGGAAGCAGGAATTAGGCATTACTTACGTACAGATATGAAGCCTTGGGAACACCTATTTGTACTCCATGATGGCTTGATTCCAATTCCCTGCCTTGATATTTCCCTGTTCCTGACAGGGATAGCTATTTTGGGGCCATCTCCAATTAAGATTTATTTCTTCAAGCCTTCATTAACACACACCAAACTTAGAAACAGCAGGGTTTTAAGTATTTATTTTTTATTCCCCAGTATCTGTGAGTAGTGTATACAAAGCTAAAAAATTAAACCTGTCTTGAATCCTAAATCTGCATCTCAAAGTTTATCATCAGGTTTTTCAGATTCTTCAAATTTCTCAGGCAATCTCAGGGCAGATCTTTTCTAAGCTTTATGAAATATAAGTTTGAAAAAAACATGCACTTTTTTTTTTCTTTCTGTATGGGAACATGCTTATGGATTTTACATTAAGGCAAACCAGAAAGCTCTCAACTCCACAGGGATTAATAACCATACAAAATAATAGACTGTCATGTGTATATTATTTACATGACATAGTACTTTCCACTGAGACTCCCATCCCAGGAAGAACACAGAACAAGTGCAAGTGAAATATTGTAGGCAAGAACACATGGCAGCTGAAGAGTCATAATTTCTGAAGCAAGAAAGAGGAGAGTTTATTTATCAAAATTGCTAGTTAGTCTCTTCTTCCTTCCCCACCCACTCCAAAATACACTAGTTGATAAACTAGTAGCATGTCAGCATAGAAAAGAGGCTTTCAAACTTTAGCACCTAATAGGATATAGAAAAGGATTTAGAAGAAAGTTTAAAAGGGATTAAGTAAATGTAAGTTTCTCCAATTTACAGCTTCTTCCAGCCTTTCCACATGTGGAAATTCACTTGGAAAGTTCCAGAGATATAATTTTCACCCTCCTACACGTCACCTCTGACACAGCTCACAGTTCACAAGAATGCAAGGGTCTAAATCCTCACCTGACACCGGTAATTGCAGACTCTCCAAACCAGAGCACTTCTACTTCCCTCTGAGCTTGCAGAAATGTGTACCCACTCACCCTACACGGTGAGACGGAGCAGGTCAGAGGAATGCAGAGGAGAAAAATGCCTGGTGAAAAATGAGTTTGCAACCTTAGCTGGGCTGGCCATTTCCAGCAGTGGAAAAGTGCAAGGGTTGAATTATGGCACTGTGATTTGTTCACTACTGTGCTACAAACTCTTAAAGCAGCCCAAGGAGGAGGAAAGAGGAAAGGCTCTCTGCTTAGCTTTCCTAGGACAGTAATAATGTGAACAATGAAAGCCAACTGATAAATTTTGCTTCAGGCTTTTTGTTCATGTAAGGCTTGTGTTCTTCTAACACTTAATTTTCTACTTCATCCTCAGTCATAGAAGTTTAGCATCTGCTCACTACCATTCATATACCAGTATCCAACCCAAGAAATTCTAGTTTCAACTTTTCTTTTATTTTTTTGGAAGATGGACTGACCATATTTGTTTTTGATTACCGGTTTTTGAACTTATTTTATTTAAGCGCGGTCATCTCTTTGAATATATCACTCCGTAAATATGTCACAGCAGGGTTTGGTGTTTACTGTTTCTCAATGACTTCCAGATCAAATTGATTCAGTTTCAAACCAAAAAGATGGTAACTTGTGCTTGCTTTTGGGCTGGGGTTTGTTTTGTTTTGCTTCTTTTTAGGCGCGTGGGGATGGAAATGGAGACGGAAGCAAGGTTAACCAGGATGACGCTGTCAGCCATGTCTCAGGCTGGCTCATGCATCATCACCATTACCAGTAACAAAGGTTTTGCAACTGGGATTTCACTGACAACTCCATTTATGACGTGAGAGACAGATAGTTTGTTCCCCATAGACCTGCTGGTGCTCAGCGGGCAAAGGGATGGGAAAAGTAATGCCAGACTCACTCTGACAAGTGAAACGTGCGTATGAAAGTGGTCCTACACATGGGGAACACATCTGTTGACTAAGAACATGCCATTTTCACGTAGTCACTTCTCTGACTGTGACCACACTTTATACTCCAGGCATGGTTCTGTTTCCCTCTGCTGTGGCACAGCAGATGTGAAGCATTTAAAACCTTTAAAGAGGACCCAAACCTAAGGCTAAATGACAGAACCCTGACAACATAATCCTTAAATGTACATCCCTGGCATTTTGAATGTTCAGTGACAGGGGCAAAAAATCTTGATAAATCAAAATTCTCACACTGAAAAAAAAAAACAAACCAAAAAACCCCAAAAAACCAACACAGAGCCATGACTCATCTAATGGTGAGAGAGGCAGATGTCTCCATGAAGTTCTATTTTGAAGTTTTAAAGATGCAACTTAAAAAAATACCTCAGCTTCCCAGCTGTATTTGCCCACCACAATATACTGGAGGAGGAGGCAATATACAGGGTTTGGTTTCTGGGAAATCTCAGATGCCTCCCTGTTGTTTCTTCAGCCTTTGGTTGAGGCTGGGGACTACCTCCACTTCCAAATATCATGTATTATATTGTTCTTATAAAGCGGGGCAGTGAAACATGGGACAGTTCAGAAGCTGGCTGCATCTTGCTATAGCAAATATTCCAAAAATGGACTTCTGCAAGAGCAGGAAATTGGAAAATGAGAAGAAAGTCCCTCTATCTGCTAAAATAAACGATAAGAGCCTGTTTTAAGGCCATTTTTCTTGGCCTAGCAGAATGCCACTGGCACTGCAAGCATCCTGGGTTAGTCTGTCTGTGACAGTTACTCTTTTTTAAAGGTAATAATCCCCAGAATCCCATTTTACAACACACCCTGAAGCCATGAAACAAATCAAACCATCCATATTTTGCAATAGTTTCTTGGCATGATCCATGTGGTAATTAAAAAACCTTTAATGGAAATTGCTGCCATAATTTGCAGGCTTCCTTAATCCAGCTATGGTATCTGCAGCACCTCCAGGCACCTGTCTTGTTCTCGTAATACAAAATCAACAATAGCATGGCAGAGCTTGAGGGGATGTCTGAAGATGATGAGAACTTAGAAAGGAATGCCTGTATGAAAACTTGGCTGGTGCTTGGCTTTTAAAAAAAAAAAATTAAAAAAAATTATTTATCTAACCATTCTTTCACCAGGAAATATCACACGGACAAATTAAGTCATTTTTTTTGCAAAGACATCCAAGCCAACAAGCACTAAATGATTTTAACACAAAATTAATTAAAACAAAAACATTTAAACATTATAATTCTAAACATGGCCTTCAGCTACATACATGCCAAGCTACAGCAATTGCAATGCAATAAATCAGTGTGAGATATACACTAACAAAGTAAAAACCTGATTTTTGCCAGGGGAAGGGCAAAGCTCTCTTAAATATTTTGAAACTGCAGTCTTGAAATGATCAATTTTCAACAGACAGCTGCAGGAGGTTTTTTCAGTTTGTTTTGTTTTTAATGAAATTTAGCCCTTTGCTGCTGTCCATGGAGTTGGTAACTACCATTTGTTTTGTTCTGACTGGAATAACCCAACGTGGTACTTTCTAGTTTTCAAATGCTCATCCTGTCCCATTGCCCAATTTTCTCTTCCCCCTTGTACTCACGTCAAACCTTCTAATGGGAAAAATGCACAATATCCTCTGGAACTAATTCTGCTTATCAGTTTGATGAAGAGGGAAAAATCCAAACAAGGGTATATACTGTCAAATGAATACAAAATTCAACGTGTTTCTTTTGGATGAGTTACAAAACTCTTTAGCCCATTCCAAGGAGAAATGTCACCCCATCATAATACCTGGATTTGCAGTATTCAACAAGCCTTTTAAAAATGAAATATCGATATGAGGAGGTGCTTTACTGTGATGGGGAAAGCACATGCAGTTAAGAGTTACCTATATCCCCCTGTACTGGGCACTGGTGATGCTGCACCTCAATTACTGTGTTCAGTTTTGGGGCCCTCAGTCTAAGAAGGACATGGAGGTGCTGGAGCGTGTCCAGAGCAGGGCAACAGAGCTGGGGAAGGGTCTGGAGCACAAGTGTGCTGAGTTCCCGGCTGAGGGAACTGGGGGTGTTGAGCCTGGAGAAAAGGAGGCTGAGGGGAGACCTTCTTGCTCTCTACAACTCCCTGAAAGGAGGGTGGAGAGAGGTGGGGGTGGGTCTCTTCTCCCAGGTAACAAGTGACAGGGCAAGAGGAAATGGCCTCAAGTTGCACCAGGGGAGGCTCAGATTGGATATCAGGGAAAACTTCACTGAAAGGTTAGTCAAGCATTGGAAGAGGCTGCCCAGGGGGGTGGTGGAGTCACCATGCCTGGTGGTATTTAAAAGACAGCTAGATGAGGTGCTTAGGGACATAGTTTAGAGGTGGAATTAGCAGTATTAGGTTTATGGTTGGACTCGGTGATCTTAAAGGTCTTTTCCAACCACTGTGATCTCTGGTTTTCCACCTTATTTCACTTTTGCATATTAGTGGCACAGTTCTCCACACTGATTTGCTGCCCATCAGAGTGCACTGAAGTATGAAATAAGAAGCCACTCTCCACCTCACACTTTCCATTCTGGAGGGCTGCAGGTTCACAGAGTTTATATCTCTACTGAGAATACTCGTATCAGCGATACTCATATCGCTGTTGTTTAATATTAATGCTCAGCCATCGGGTGGTCTGTGCTGTCCCTGCCTTTCCACCTCTATAGAGCAGGAGCACAACCATATTCTCCACAGATCAACCTGATTGAGATCTCAGCCCATCTTTCAGACTCTCAGAGGTTTGCTCTGCACGTGGCATGGCCTCTCTGTCCAGCTCCCTGAGGTGACTCTGGCCCTGTCTGGTCTCCTGTTCCCTGCAGTGAGACTGTGGTTGCTCTCCACCAGCCTTGGAGGAATTGGACAAGCTGGAGCAGGTCTGGGAAGCAGCAGTCACTGACCTCCTGCCTCTGCAGGTGGGGTGGCTGTGAATCCCCAAGCACGCCTGGCCCCACGGTGCCAGTTGGCTTGTGCCTGGGCTGTCGTTGAAGCCTGCAGCCAAGTTACTGAAGAAATCACCTCTCCCCCTACATTCCTCAGGGCTCCCTCAGGTCTGTGGCTGCTTCCTGGGTTTCATCACCCAGGATGGACGAGGGTGCTCTCTGGGAAGGCCCTATCCTGACATGCATCACCTCATGGTGGATCAGCACAGCCAGGATGCTGGGCAATGTGCACTTGTTTGCAGAAGCCTTTACAAGAAGGACAGTAGAAATGAGAGAATTAAATGGTTAAAATCAACAGCCTTCACTCAAGACTATTTAACGTTCATTTGTTTGAAAATTCCAGCAATATGCATTCCACAAAAAATAAATGTCTGATATTATTCATTTGCTGAATCTGCCTCTATCTTCTTGGAAGCACCAGATAAGACACAAAGCAAGTGGCAGGCAATTTAACCTTCCTCGGCAGACAAATACTGTTTATCTTATCGTGGAAATTATGAAAATAGGCCTAGAGGATTTGGCACAGGAAACCTAACACACAATAGGTTAAATAAAGCTTTTGGAGAAAATGCCAAGCAGTCTATCATTAAGACAAAGGGGTGAAGGGTAGGATGACGTGTATTTGAACTCCCAGTGTCCATTCTGAGACTAACAGAAGCTTTATTATCATTTATTGCTCTCTTACCTTGATGTTAACTGCTAAAATACAGAAAATTGACATCCTGAAATGTTCTGAAATACTGTTTTGTTGGTTGGTTTGCTTGTTTGGTTTTTTTTTTGGGAGGGAGTTGTTGTTTTGTTTTAATTTTTTTTATGTTGGCACTAGACACCTCTTTCTTTGAATAAGGGATGTGTGAATTAATTCATCATGCACAGTTTTCCAACTCTCTGACACCACTAGTTTGAATAAAATATTATTGGTTTCTAATTAAAATCAAAAGGACATACAAAAAATGGGACTATCAAGACATTATGGAAGGAGAAAAAATAATTTAGAATATAATCAGAGCACGGTGGATGGTATATAAAAGGAATATAGGGTGAAATAGAGAGAGAGTGAGAACAATTTCTGTGAGAGCAGAACTGAAAAGACATCTGTATCATCCACTTGTGACTGAGTCAGCATATGGCCCTTGATTAAATTCCTAAAATAATCCTGACAACACTGTACTTGTTCCTTGTGCTGCTATGATGACAAACAGTCCTGGCATGAACCGTGACTAGGAGGCCCACCCTGAACCCTAACCTGTACACCTTGCAGGCACTTGACACACTCGCATTTCTCCACCTTATTTTCAAAATCTGCTGCCTGGACATGTGCAGCCTTACAAAAGGGCAGCTGCCAGATTCTCAGCTGTGCAGGCAACACCAAGTTTTGCCATCCTGTGAGTGAAGAAAGAATCAAGGCAGAAATATCTCTGATTTTGGCTGCCTTCATGAGTCTACTTTCCTCAAACTAGTGCTTACCTTGCTTGAGCCTAAAGAAAGTCTTGCCATACACTTGGTCCTTCTAGGAAGTGAGGGATAAAGCATTGGCTGTTGAATGTGTTTTGTATTACATTTAGCAAACACCATCTTGGAGCAAAAAAGCCTCCAAAGTCATTTTGAGAGCTTCAAATGTAAAAAAATCCCCTGTAGGCAAAGGCAGGGGGGAAGGGGAGGAAGGGGGAAAAGAGAAAGAAAAAAGAAAAAAGGAGAAAGGAGAAAAAGGGAGAAAAAGGGAGAAAAAGGGAGAAAAAGGGAGAAAAAGGGAGAAAAAGGGGGAAAAAAGGGGAAAAAAGGGGAAAAAAGGGGAAAAAAGGGGAAAAAAGGGGAAAAAAGGGGAAAAAAAGGGGAAAAAAAGGGGAAAAAAGGGGAAAAAAAGGGGAAAAAAAGGGGAAAAAAAGGGGAAAAAAGGGGAAAAAAGGGGAAAAAAGGGGAAAAAAAAAGGGGAAAAAAGGGGAAAAAAAGGGGAAAAAAAGGGGAAAAAAGGGGAAAAAAGGGGGAAAAAAGGGGGAAAAAAGGGGGGGAAAGGGGGAAAAAAGGGGGAAAAAGGGGAAAAAGGGGGAAAAAGGGGGAAAAGGGGGAAAAGGGGGAAAAGGGGGAAAAGGGGGAAAAGGGGGAAAAGGGGGAAAAGGGGGGAAAAAGGGGGGAAAAAGGGGGGAAAAAGGGGGGAAAAAGGGGGGAAAAAGGGGGGAAAAAGGGGGGAAAAAGGGGGGAAAAAGGGGGAAAAAGGGGGAAAAAAGGGGGAAAAAAAGGGGGAAAAAAGGGGGAAAAAGGGGGAAAAAGGGGGAAAAAGGGGGAAAAAGGGGGAAAAAGGGGGAAAAAGGGGGAAAAAGAAAAGAAAGAAAAAAGAAAAGAAAGAAAAAAGAAAAGAAAGAAAAAAGAAAAGAAAGAAAAAAAAAGAAAAGAAAGAAAAAAGAAAAGAAAGAAAAAAAAGAAAAGAAAGAAAAAAAAAAAAAAAAAAAAAAAAAAAAGAAAAGAAAGAAAAAAAAAGAAAAGAAAGAAAAAAAAAAGAAAGGTGGACCAATAGGTAAAACAACTTCCATATAGGTTAGAGCACACTGACCAGCTGAGGTAGCCAAGAAGCTGTCATCACCTTATCGGCCAGTGCACCACACCGGGCATGTAGAGATCTGAAACCACAGATGGGTAACTTCTCTTCCTGCCAGACCTTTATTTTGCAATACAACAAATGAAAACAGGCCTTTGCGTTGCAAATGTCATATTTCATGAATCTGAGAACACAAAAGCAATTTGTTGACATATTTTTTGCTGGGTTTTTTTGTTGTTTTGTGTTTTGTTTTTGTTTTAAACAGTTTTGGCTAATATTGGCACGCAAGCAGAAAACATGAAGGTCAAATCACTTCACCTTAGAGCAGCAGTAGGACAGCAGAGGTCAGAACATTGAAGCAACCACAAAGTGGGTTTTCAGTCATCTCCAGGTGATCCATGCCAAGCTGCAGAGTATGATGGGCTCTTCCTGAGGTTTCATGTTAATCTGCAGGGGCAAAAAAAAAAGGCAGGTATGCCTATATTGTATAAATATTCCTTATAAAATGCAAACTGGGAAGTGGAACTGCCAGTAGTTAACACAGTCTCGCTACTCCCATACACACTGGGGTTTTGATGTGGTACTGACTTAGAGGAAACCATTGCCATAAACTCATTTCACAGATGACTAAACAAAGAGGAGATTATCATCATTTCATTTGATGTCGGTAATTAAAGGTTTTGAAAAATAAAATGAAAGACAACGCTCCCTTGCAGTTTGGAGACTAAGTAAAAGCATATATAAATTTACAACATATACACTTAAACCAGCAAGACTTCATCTCCTAAGCCTTTATTTCATGTATAATTTACGTAGATATACTGTACTGTGGGTTTTTTTGGTATAGCTAATGTTTGGGCAGAGAGGTCTTTAAATGTAGTAAAACAAAAGGAAACAAAACAGATGCTACGTGTAAAATTCACTGTCCATACTGTCTTAACCCTTTGGTCCTGAACTTTCCCCCCTGCAATTCAATCTGACACTATCAATTTTTACCTGAAAGTGACAAAGAACAGTTATATATATTTTTTTTAATAGCAGTTGACACAAGCACATCCAATACAGTACACTGATGGAGCCATAAAAAAAAGATTCCACATGCTTAGGGTCAGAGGCAACATGTGAAATGAAAAAATAATATTATTTACTTTTCCATAGCTTGTAAACTGTCAAAGTAATTATTATATGTATTTATTTTATTAAAAGGAGAGGCATTGTTGTTTTGATTTCTTTGCTCTCACCCCACTTATTAGTGCTGTCTCTGAAACTCCACAGACACACTGCATTTCTTTTCCTGACTGGACATTTCTGAAATAGTACCACTATCAGGTAGATCAAATTGTTGGCAAAAGCTTTGGCACCAAAAAGACTCAACAAATAAATTTCATCACGTTGACCCTGTACTAAACAGCAACTTTATGTGGATAACCTCATGGGAATGGAAGTTGAGAAAGAGCTATTTCAAGGCCGCCAATAACTTAATCTCTGTTCGGTTCATAATGCAAAGCCATTTCTGTTTCCTTTGCTCACAGTGCTAAAGAGTTTTTGGGATACTGTAATCCTCAGAAGGTGGGGAGGGCAATGTGGGGGGTAGGGGTTTGCAGGAGGGAGAGGAGATCCCACTCAAATTATGCCCCATTTAAAAAAAGAGAGAAAAATAAATAAAAAGCTAAGTTTTTCATCTTGGAAATTCTCAGCCTCAGTTACGTGAGTGCAAAAAGTAGCTTTTATTTGAAGAACTAACACTCACTTCTTTGTTAAGAAAACTTAGGGCACCACCCAGCAGACATGAAGGCTCCTATGTTATCAGCAAACTATTTCCTGGGTATATGTTCACCCTTTCCATGAAGCTTGCTTATTTTTTCAAACCTCAAAAAAAAAAAAGGGAAAAAAAAAAGAAAGGAAAAAAAAAAGGCAGTGCAAACAAATTCTGTAAGGCTGCTGAATGATCTGTGTTTTGCTGCAACAACTGCTATATTGATGTCATGGAAATTTCATAGGTGTCCAACTTTGCTGGAACTAAATTGGCAAGGTGCCAAGGGGAACCCTAGAGCAGCCCCTCGTGTTCTTTCCAAGGTGAAAGATCTCCTGCTGCCTGCCATCCTCTGAGAACAGGCTGTAAGAGGCAGAGACAACGTGCGTGGCTGAGCAAAATAACCTGGCTGGAAGAAAAGGAACCTCCATTCCCCCGTTAATGGTTAACCTAACCTCTTACCCACAAACCTAACACCAGCTCATCTCCAAATTTAACACTACAAGCTTGATTTCTTTGGAGGAATACTGATTATTCTCTCTGCCCATCTGCCTCTCTTCCCAGTTTTGAACCTATGTACTGGTCTGAACTATGTTTGACAGGGGTGGAGGAATCACAGAAACTTTAAGGTTGGAAAAGACCTCTAAGATGATCCAGTCTGACCATCAACTCAACACCATCACACCCACAAAACCATATTCCTGGGTGCTACATCGACACATTTCTTGAACAACTCCAGAGACAGCGACTCCACCACTTCCCTGGGCAGCCTGTTCCAATATCTGACCACTCTTTTAGAGAAGTTTTTCCTAATATCCAACCTGAACCTGCCATGGTGCAGCTTGAGATAATTTCCTCTCATCCTATCATTAGTTACCTGGGAGAAGAGACCACCCCCCTACCTCTCTACAACCTCCTTTCAGGTAATTGTAGAGAGCAATGAGGTCTACCCTGAGCCTCCTAGGACTCACAAAGATATCAGGTTCCCGTGAATGTCCAGAAAACTGAGGATGGAAGGAGGAGGAGCATCTGGTTGTGCCTTCACAGCAGGGACACTCACAGCAGCTCCTGGTGACTCTCTTCTACCTGTCCTTTTGCAACCATGCATCATCAACCAGAGGACCCTGCAACATCTGATGCCTCACACCCAACTGGGAAGGACACAAGGATGCTGAAGAGATGGGGGAAGGAATGGAAGGTACACAGGGGTCAGCTCTGGGGTGCAGACACTGCGGGAGAGCCCATAAGGAGCACAGGGGAAGGAAGACAGGTTATTGCTGTGGGCAGCAAGAGCAAAACAGATCTCCTTAGTGCCACAGTTTATGGAGCAAATTGTCCTCTTACTAGATCCCACTTCTCCCCAAGAAACACTTCTGTATAAGCAGCAGGAATGGTGGGAAAGGAAGATCATACAACATCCAAAATCAACAGCAGACATCACACGCAGGCAAGTGTTCTTTTCTGCAACCCTGGGAGCCACCTCAAGTAACAAACCAGACAGGGATATGGCAAAAACTTAAACCCTGAAGAACAGAGGTGCCTGTAATAACACCACACGTAGCAGGATGGAGCAGGTTTGTACAACGCTCATCAGAGGGCTGCCCCCCAGCCCCAAAATCATGGATCATAACCCTGCAGCTGGCAATAAAGTCCTCTCTACACTCCTGCATGTGAATCTCTCTGTTTCCCAGGAAAGCAAAGCAGAAACCCAGCATCCACCAGCCGCAAGACATGGCAGTCGCCTCTGCTGACTTCAGCCTGAGCCCAGTGGAGACACAGAGCCAAACCTCCGCAGAGGGGCCAGGCCTCAGGCATCAGTGAGCTGTGCAGACCTCACAGCTACAGAACAGCATGAAAAATAACATTAATATAAAAAACAGGTGGTGCACGACTCCTCCTCCAGTTGTGCTGGTTTGCCTTTGGCGGGGAGGGGGAGTACTGAGAAAGATGAAGGTGACTTCTCTCCCCCTGCTACTCTGACAAAACCTTCAGTACTAACTTCTGACTTCTTTCAAAATACAACACACCTTTTCATAAAACCACCCTTGGAAATCAATGTGGTGTGGCTTTGGCATCTCCCCACAGCTCTCACCTCTTGGTCCAGCTTAGCTACATGAGGTTGGGAAGCAGTTTGTTGATACCCATGTCCCTTAGGGCGTGGGGAAACAACCTCAAGTTGTGTCAGGGGAGTTTTAGACTGGATATTAGGAAAAAAATATTTGCTGAAAGGGTTATCAAGCATTAGAACAGGCTGCCCAGGGAAATGGTTGGGTCCCCATCCCTGGAGGTGTTAAAAAAATGTGTAGGTGTGGTACTTCAGGACATGGTTTAGTGGGCATTATCCTGGGTTGGCGGTTGGACTCTATCTTAGAGGTCTTTTCCAACCTTAATGATTCTATGATACAGTACAGCATATAGGTTATGTTAGTTTCTATAGGAGTGGAAGAAGAGATGAAGCCATCAGGGGAAGCTGTTTTTAACTAGAGATTTAGTCTATGGATTTCACAGGCTTAACTAGCAGCAGCCAGCCACAGCTTTACTATTTCATCAAGCCAGAGCTTTAAACACACCTTCTCATTTCACCAAGTTTTGTCCTTGAGAAAGTCAGATGTCCATGGCTAGTGTATCCAGACATTTAACTAGATACCCAGTCCAACTACAGGAAAAACAAAAGGGCTGTTGTGATGGGATAAACGCTTCCCTCTGCAGCCAGCGTTCACAGTTTCACTCTCTCTGTCTCTCCGTTCACTGCCCTGGTAAGGTGTCTAGCAGATGACAACACAGCCCAACATTTAAGAGAGCCTACAAATACCAAGTTAGCTTTACTTGCACATTTTAGTGAAAGAAGAGCCTAGGCATCTTGCCATGGTGAAGCAAAGTAGCAAAACAAAATAAAAACAGAGTTTAAAACTTTATCTTCTGCGAGGCTTTTGCACCCTCCACAATGCCTTTGTATTTCAGGGCCTTTTGAGCTGGCCTTGTCAGGCCAGAAAGACCTCTGCACAGTCAAGAAAATGCTCTCTCAGAAGACCCTGAGATATGATAAGGCCATAAATCACAGGTTTTAAAGAAACAGTGAAAGCAAAAGACCAAACAAGTGAAAGAACAGAAGATTGGAATCCGAAGATGAGCTATGAGGTAAAATCACAATGGTTTACATTTTTTAAGTATCAGGGAAAACGTTCAATTGCAAGAATGATTTTCATGTTTGTTTTTTAGCACCCCCACCTCTCCAAGAGAGCTTTATTTTATTTTTTTTTCCCTTTCCACTTTGGCTCCTCTGAGCAAGGATTTTTCCCCTTCAACTGTTTATTCTTTCACTCAGTCTTCAGTAAAATGTCAGCAAACAATTGTCATTTGGTATCTGGAAAAGATAATGCAGGTGGAAAGGGGAATACTGAAATCCAATACCTCCCTGTAAAAACCTACTGTACTATCAACACCAGATAAACTTCCTTTTCTCTGCTAGAAACCTGACCTTGTAAATACACTGACGAGGATAATGGTAAGGGAATACCCATCCAGCTTGTTTGGGTATGTTATCAGCAGGTCTTCCTCTCAGAAGTTTTCTGGAAAGTAAATACCTGACCCAACTTTGCAATGGTACCTTAAGAAAGCTTTTCTCTGGATCTCAGTATGAAGTGGGTGTGGATTTAAAGAACTGAAGACAGTTATGACGGGTTCTGCTCTGAAGTGCTGGGCACAAAGCAACAACAAGGTCAGGATGGTTGTCCTGGTTTCACATATTCCCCTTGAATTAAGTAATTCCAAAGGAATCACCTTTACTGAACTTTCTCAGCCCATCACCTACTCAAACATTCAGTTTGGAAATAAGTTCTCATCAGAGCTACACTTCAGATTCTAGAGCTTCGAAGTGAATGTGTTGTTTACAAGATGATTGAAAAATAAATCAAGAAACCACGCCCACTGATTAAAACCTAAGTCAAATTCAAACCCATAAAAAAGGCAAATACTACTATGCTGTATTTTTGAGGTGCATGCTTGTATTTTAGTTAACTAGTGAATAGGATCTTGGTCACCAGTATTATTATTATTTTTTTTTAATACTGAATCTGCAAATCCCCTGAAAAGAAAGGAGGTGCTCTTGAAGCAAATTTTTGTAATCAAATCCAGCTCATGCAGTTTTTGTTCACATAAATATGTTACTTTCACAAATGCAGTGTCAACAGCACTTCACAAATATCTCCCAAGTGTTGCACTAAAATCTAGCTATATTTTTCTTTTTTTGCTTTCTTTTTTTTTTTTTTTTTTTTTTAAGAAGTACCTCTCAGAAGTTTGTTGAGGAAAGAATTAGCTTCAAAAGACTATTTTTTAAATTTACCTCAATCACAGGGAAGTCACAGGAACCATCTGCATATGCAAGAAAAGCAGGATTTGGCCCTGAAATACTCTGGACTACTGAAGGCAATGAAATTATATCCAGAGTACGTGTGTGCACGTGTTCAAGTGCTGCTATTTAGAAGAAACCAACTCCTGCTTCTCTATGAAAGGATAAGAAATTCCCACTGAATTCCAAATTGACCCTGCAGGTGAACAGCATTAAAAACCAACCAGTGAAACAAGCAAAGAGACTACTTTTATAGCTGGATTTCTTCAGACAGCTTTTTAACAGATCCCAGAGGCAAAGCAACGGAATAATATATATGCAGCCAGAGGCAGATAATGCATATCTCTTGATAAAGCAAAACTGCAAGACAAGAAAAAGAATTTAAAACTTCTTTCAAAATATCAAGTGGTTAAAAGCCCCGAGTAAAAGCTAAAAAAAAAAAATTAATAATAAAAAAAATCCTTCTTGTAAAGGTCATAGGCAAAGCTTAGCAATTCTTGCTTTTCAACAATCTTCTTTATAAGGTATCAATTCTGAGACATGCTATACCCAAGAAGTAATATGTTAAATATTTGCACTGTTTCCTGAATTTTTCACATACCAGGCCAGCCACTACTTTTAGACGAAGATTACAATGTATTTCACACACTGTGTCTTTTGATACTCATTCATTGGGAACTTTGACAGAACTTCATTCTGAATTTTACATTATCATAAACCATTTCATGTGTTTACAAATAATAATTAAAAAAACCAAACCCAAAACCACCTCTCAACAAACAAAAGGAGTTATGGCACACATATTTCAGTGTCACAGTGCAGATTATCATAGAATCATAGAATAGTTTGGGTTGGAAGGGACCTTAAAGATCATCTAGTTGTAAAATCCATTGCAAGCCATAGAAGATAATACTAACAAATATAAGCAGTAATTAAAATTTAAGTATTTTATTAAAAGGACTTAAAAAAAAAAAGATTATGTGAATGAAGTCACAGTGCATTGGTCTTCTTGAATAAATAAAGTCAGCAAATAAAAGCAGTACAGTGTATATACAGCAGGTGGTAAGCAGGATGCAACCAGAGGCATTTACACTCAGAAATGGGGTTACAATAGCAAAGAAGTGAAGCAATCAGTTTCAGTTTGATATATGGATTTTTCCCTAATCTGTTTCAGAAACATCATGCAATGATAAATATGTAAGGAAAAAAAAAAAATCTGTGATGTTGTGTTTAGCTATAACATTGCTGTTGGAATCCTTTCAGAGACATCTATATCTGCAGAGGTCAGATCCATCATTTCATTACTTCTTGCAAGGAGAGCACAAGTAGGAACTGTAAAGTTAATATTCCTTCCCCTCCTAATAAATCATATAAACTGATGTACTGTAATACCCAGAAATACCACCTGAGGAAAGGGACAGCTGCAGGAAAGACCTGCTTGGTACTTTTGATGCCTCTTAGTGTTGTAGAATTTTCCTTTTTGAGCAGGTCAGAGTTTCAGTATTCAAAATAGTATTATGTAGGCTGCTTTCAGCTTTAGAAAATTTTTAGTATTATTATTATTATAAGACATTATGGGTTGGCAGAGAAATAGAGTGAGTGGCAAATGTTCCAGTGTAACAGATATTAATGTGAAAAATGGAGTCAGTTTGTGGAAGCTGAAACACCCTGTGGGAATATGTGAGTTCTCATGAGATTTTTCTAAGAAAAAAAAACCAAACCAGCCTTGGAGTCTCAGTGTGAAACTGTGAGGATGAAGGACAGCCAACAGTGCTCACTGGGGATGCAAGACCTGGTTTCAGAGCTCCTTTGCAGATAGCTGCTCACATCCTACATGAGATTTAAAACTGGTTTACGTTGGGGGCACTCGCTCACTCTACAGCTGCCCTCTTCACATTAAAAAGAAATATAATTAAGTGCCATGGAAGAGCTCCCATAGCTGCAAAGAGGAACCTGGGAGAGATCTACCCTGGAAGGGCCTTCAGGAGGCTACTGAAAGATAGCAGAGAGCTGGAGATGTGCCCCGAGCACAGGGGTGTTGGCTGGTCGGCGTGTTTGTGCTGGTGCACAAGTACACCTACACTCTCTTTGTCAGATGGAAAACTTTTTGTTTCCCCACCCCCCCTTATGCAACAGCAAAACATTTTTAATTACACAAAAAATTCCTCAGAACAGAAAATATATTTGCTACCCAGCTCTCAATATAACTTTTTCTCCATAATTAATACAATTGTTGCTGAAAACTATTATTTATACAAGCAATTCCTACTCCTATGACTAGCCTCAATATAATCTGTGGTACTACATTCCTAAGTAACATTTTGTGAGCAATGGGGCCCAGCATATATATTTTGTATGTGCAGCCAGAACCTTGCAACAAGCATGTTTTGCAAATTAATAAATAAATAAAATTCAAATATCATTACCCAAAGTGGATAATTAGTGATGAAGTTAATAAAAACTCACTCTTTACTCCTACTTCACCATTAAACAGTCTTTACTTTGTAAAGAACTGCCTTGTACTTCTTCCCAGCTTGTTCTGACCATCCTTGCCCCAAAAAGGAATTTAAAGAGCAGCTCCTCATTGCTCAGTGCTGCTGTTACATCAGAAAATGCATACTCTGAGTCTTCTCATATGGCTCAGTAGTCAGAAATGCTGGAAAAAAAAACCTCTTTGCAAGGAGCAATCTTGTGTTGGCAGGAAAATTGACAAGATGACCTAATAGGTCTTTTCCATCTCTAATTTCCCTGAACCTACCACTCCTGTGGGGAAAAATAACTTGTCAGCAAACTTATTATAGAAGAAAATATGAGAGTAAAAATAGTTACAGAAAATAGCCCACCAATTCCTTGATGTAAGATATGAATATATTTATTCTTGTGACAGTTGCTTCTTTAACTCAGAAAAACATTTTCCCAGATTCTGTACAGCAGTTAAAAATCTCAAGTAGCAGTGGAAAGCAAATAAGAAAGTTACAATTCTCAAACAGAAGTTAATAAGATTCAATCAAGACTCTGTTTATTTACCTGCACAGTAGAGGTAAAATATGTTAAAAATAAAAAATGTGTTTATGCCTTCTTGGAAAATGGATATATTTTGTACAAATATGGAATTAAAAGAATAAAGGAACAATGCCAATTTTTTGTAGTTCTCATATGCACCATATTTTTAGGGTTTTTTTAATGTTAGGGTCAGCATAGTGCCAGCACCAATAATTCTAACTTTTCCTTGATTCAGATAAATTTTAAAAGGCCAAACAACAATGCAATAGGAAATATCTAAACAGATGTCTTTGTTTCAGAAAAAAACATTTAATCAGGAACCAGCATTTAGCAATGCAAAAGGCCCATGAAAGGGCTTCCAAAGCTGGGTCCTGCCACTAACACTGGTCTCACCAGTTACCTTCAGTATTTCATATTCTTCCTGAAATGGGGACAATGAAGACAAGAACAACAAACATACATCTAAGAATCTACTAAGCACATTTCATTTATTAAATATAGGAATCAGAGGGGCAAGGCAGAGGAAATCTGATTATAATTACACGGTACTTTTTATATCTTGTCTGTTTTAACAAAGCTTTTTTAAAAAAAAATCTTACCTGGTTTAACTCTAGCAAGGAAAAATACTGTTTTCTTCACAGCTTAATTACTATAAAACACTATGAACTCATTAAGTTTTTGATTTGGTTCAAAATAGTGTTGTGTTTCTCACATGCTTCATTCTCAAATTGCCAGGTACAATTGGCTGAAATAACAGCAGATGTTTTAAAATATTTACAGCATAGTAGTACAATAATAAAATAAATAAGATCTATAAAATCTCAAAATAAAAAAGATATCCAGTTGTCTTATTGGAGGAAAATAAAGCTGCTGCATACTTAGGGTAGAAAAAGAATTTTTTTATAAGATAATGATGAAAAAAATTGGCATTGATTTTGGTTGCACATTACTATACATGGGGAAGAGTGGCACAAAACTCCTCACTGGTGAGAAAGAACAATAAGGACCTGGAGTCCTGAGATACTGCAGTTTGAAACTCAGTCACCACCTCTCCTCGTGTTTTAGGAAAATGTGGATACAGATCTGTACTCAAACCTGGAACCACATCTGATTTACAGAGCACAGGATTACATCTAACACTGCCCACGACGACAACAATCCTTGGACATCACTGCTGGTGAAACAAAATGCCTTTAGGTTGAAAGGTACCTTTGGGGGAGCACTTGCTGACCATTCTTATAATTTTTCCAGCTTGCTATCCTCCCACAGTCTCACCTTCGTCAGTTTTTTCCCATCCCACTCTCCTGTTTCCACCACATCTGAGTCTCTTTTTCTGTATGGCAGCAAAAGCAATGGTGTCTGCTTTGGTCCTTAATTTGGCCTCGATTATTTATTATAATCTCTAATCAAGTTATATTCTCTAACAGGAAATAAACCCTGATTTTCTATAATGCAGCTATTGACACTTGCCATCTATCTCATCATGGGGACTTGTGAAGTCCTGTCATATCAGCGGGGCTCTGAGAAGTGAATATTCTTCCTGCATGAGTTTTTTGGGGGCTTATTTTTTGTTTGGGGTTTGGGGCGTTTTGCTTGGCTTTTTTTTTTTTATATATATCTATTTGTTGGGGTTTTTTTAAATTATTTTTATCATTCTAAAGTTTCCATCTAGATTCTACCCAAGTGAATACACACAGAAGATAATGAGATATGGTGCTGCCTGATAATGTGATTAATTTGCCATAAATGGTTATTGGAGAGCCATATTTCATGACTATAACATCCTATCAGTGTTTATCCCATTACTGGGGGATGACAGTAGCAGTATATCAAAGATAAAAATAGTCATGAACAACTGATGAAACTCTTACTTCAGCTACAGGAATCTACTATAGAAACTGTAATATATTCCATTATGGATCTGACAAGTAAGTTTGTTTTCAGTTGGGTGTGATTACAATGAGTATGAGCATGTCAAATTAAAATCGTGTTCACAGTAATATATGAGCATTTACAGTCAGAATCACCAACATAACTCCAAACTGTGAGATGATGAGATGGACTCTCCAGAACTACCTCAGGAAAATTCACATGCATGTTTCCAGCACTATGGTGTGACCTCTACTGTATTCTTTAAGATTTCAGAGGAGTCATTATCTGTGGGATATGTTAAACTATCAGCCAGTTTGTTCTGTAAAAAAACCCTTTTGTTTTTACACATGCAGTAATTACTGTGAAAGTATATCCCTTTGAAAAGGTAATCATCTTGGGTATTATACTATTATTTTTGGCACTTTATTTTTGTTTTAAAGTAAATTATAGAGCAAGCATTCCACATTTTTTCCTGTCTAAATCAGTCATGTCTGTTACACTTACGTAGGATCCAAAACTATTGACTGAGGGAGGGGGAAGGAGAGGGAAAGAAGGGGATGGCTGGTTTTGCACACTAAGTCCAAGATTCCAGTATGATTTTTCTCCTTCCCTCCACCTTTTTATTTTTTTTTTTGGTTGCCTTTTGTCTTTTAAAACTTAAAACATCAAAAATATTGTCTGCAGATGATGCAAATACAGGTTGAAATATTATTTCAGAAAAGAAGACAAGTGCAAACTGCAGCCCAGACCTAGAACTGAATTAACTTTAAATTATATTTCTGGAAACACTTCAGGATCCCAATTGCTGGTCTTGTTCACATCTTCAAGAAAGCATCATGTAAAGAGATAGAAGCCCAGATAAAAAGTAGGTGGCTGTATTAAGACAAAACTCTCCACCTTCTCAGGTAACTCAAGGGTTTTCTGAATCTGCAGATTCCTTTTAGCAGTGGAAAATCTACATAAGTTAAGGAGTTAAGTTCCTTCATGTAGATTGGATATCTATGATCTCACGTCCCCACAGGGGAAAAAGCAAAAAAAATTCCACAAACAAATAAAAAAATCTCAAACAACTCAGCATGAGATGAGAAAACGGAGAAAACAGGTAATCTTTCTTCTGCAATACATAGAAAAAGGCAAACCCTAACACATGGAGTGATATGCCTCACCATGGCATAGCTAATTTATATTCCTCAAATTGCCTTCAATACTAGCCAAATATGCAAAACCATGTACAAAACAAAAGAAAAAGAGTAAAAATTAATTCATGTATTTAAAGCAATAAGAGATGGAGTCCAGAAATTTATGGGAGCTGCTAATAAAGCACATTCCTGTTCAGATGTAATAGGATTTTGGTAATTTACAGCACTTCTGACTTCACCACTTGTGAGTTTAAGAACTTTATACTTCTGCTGTTGGGAATTAAATATTAAACTATTGACCACAGTTAGTATTTCAGATCTATAAATATTTTTCTCACCTTGTCAGAACCTCACGAGGAGTTGGTTAAATTAGGCCACAAAGAGACCTCACTAGCCACTGATACTAGTAGAAAAATCATTAAGAATAGATTTGCTGTTACACTGGAAAGGATTATTTCTTTTTCTGTTTTTTTTTTTCAATGACATAAACTGTCTTCCAGTGATAAATCTATCTGTGGGAGCCCTACACCTCTGAGCAAGAATTGCAGCACATTGCACTGGGAAAGAGTGTCTGCTCTGCACACAGGAGAAAAACCTTCTTGCCACACGCTTGTTCATCCACACATTCCTACACTAATTGCAAACTCCAGAGAAATAAGCTTGGGGTACCATACCTACCCATGTCCACCAGCAATAAACTGATCTATTAATTATGATGCCCAAAGTTGCATTCACCTTCTCATTGAGTCCACTTCCTATTAGAGGGAGTCATTATTAACAGGGGGGTCTCCAACATCACCTAGCTACTTCAAATGCAGAAAATAAAACAAGTGTCTATTTTGCATTCTGGTGATTTCAAGATGGAACCATCTACAAAAATGTTGTGGCAGCCTGTGCATGCATTTGTTGGGAGTGGCAAGCCAACTCTTTATTTTCTTCTGTATTTTCTTCTTGTAACACTACCTTTTGTCCATAGCCAGTATTGTTTCAGGAGTGATTTTAATATGTTAAAGATGGGCTTGCAACAAATGCTCTTGCCACTTTTTAATTATTTCCACTAGATTTCAAAGCAGTCGTGATGCAATTTACAAGAAAAGGCGACTTCTATAACTATTTGAAAAAAGTTTTATCTGTTTCATCATGGCCATTTGGAAGTCCAGCTGTATAAGCTTGTAGTTTTTACTTCACAAAGAACAGAATAATTAGGATGAAAATTAAAAGGTCTATCTGATGGAGTCTCACAACATAATGTCAAAAGGAGAACCAACCAAAAACCCAAATGTGAAAATAAAAGGACAGAAAAGCTCAAAGGTAACAACCAGGTGGATGTCTGCACTATCTGAGGAAGGGTGATTCGTGCTGTGCTGATATACATAATCATTGCATAACACAGGTTGATTAATGTTGCATGGCTGACTCAGGGCACATAGCTGTCAGCTTATCAGAGACCTACTATGCAACGCTGCCTTTTCCAATAAAGGAAGAAAAGCCAAAAAAGGATGTGACTTGAGACAGGCAGAAGTTAAATACAAAATAGTGTAGAACAATTAAAAATAAATTTTGAAGAATAAAGTCAATAACTAAGATGAAAAAGAACAAAACATGAGAAGGTGAAAGCAAAGGGAGGATATACTCTGTCCCTCAAGGAGAGCCCAGTGCTGTGGTGAGGCTAGGGTGTAGGGTTCCCATCAGCCAACAAGAAAGAAGTTGAGGAGAGGACTCTAATCTTCACTTCCACTCCTGGCTCTTGTTCCTGCCCTTGTGTACTCTGGTCCTTTCAGAAATTTTGGATCCACACACTAGCTGTTAATTCCCCGATAGCTCCCATGCTTCCTTCCCTGAGAAGGTTAAATGACTTTCCCTCCCTTGTTTGTTCTTGTGAACATTTCCAGCCTCTTCAAGTTCTACTTCACCTTCCAGACTACTGGAGGGGCTACAGCTGCTTCAGAAAACATTTCTTATCTCTGACCCATTTATTTGCAGTATTTGTAATCTTTATCCTCTAGACCACGGAACATGGACTTTTTCCTAGTTCACAGGTCAGAGTCTCTTCTGCAACTGAGAAGATATCTTTTGCATAGATTGCAATGCTATTACAAAGAAAACCAAATTGATAATGATGCTATAGCTAACATGGTGACACTGTTGTATATTGAAACCAAAGGCTTGTATTAAACCTCAAAATCTAGCTGAAATTAAATTAGTTTGGAAATATAAAGCTAGTAAGAGATCTAGTAAGCTAGATCTCTTCTCAGCCAACTGGCTTGAGGCTGGGAAGAATCATAGAATTGCTTGGTTGGAAAAGACCTTTGATATCATCAAGTCCAACTGTACCTGTCCGCTACTAAAGCATACCTCTGAGCACCTCGCCTACCCATCTTTTAAATCCCTCCAGGGATGGGGACTCAACCACCTCCCTGGGCAGCCCGTCCCAATGCCTGAGAACCCTTTCAGTGAAGAAATTTTCCTTGTTATAAAATCTGAACCTCTCCTGGTGCAACTTGAAGCCATTTCCTCATGTTCTATTGCTTAGTTTGGGAGAAGAGACAAACACCCACCTCAAGCATATGTGGATACTTAAACTAGAGTTTAAACTTATACTAAACACAAATACAACTACTTTAGGATATATCAAGGACAAGACCACTGTTCTGACAGTGTACAATTAAAAAAGTGACATCAAACTACCACCATTGACTTAGAGAGGAGGATCCATGACTTCCAGTGACTTCAATGGGAGTAAAGCCAGACCAGTTAGAGACAGCACTAAAAACTCTGGTGTTACTACAGAGTACATAAGTATCAGTTAAACACCGTGTTGAAATAAAATTACACTCTACAAGGTGTCAGCTCAGGAAGATAGACCACAATTTAAGCTAGAAAATGTAGAGAGGCAACAGGGATAGAGGGTGAATAACTTATTTAGTGAAAAATTAAGTCAAATAAGCACAGCAGTTCCATCTGGAAATACTTTTTCTCGGGTGCGGTTCATAAAACCAAAGATTGCAGGCTTCCTTTTTATCCAATGTTCTAATGAACTGAGGGCACTTAAATACTTCAAAATCTTCATTAAGATGCAAAAATTTACAAACTGCAAGTGCAAAAAAATTTTTTTCAATGAAACAACATAGTTCTTGGAATTGAAATTATTAGAGTGAATGGCTGAATATTGCACTGCAGAAGTTTTTGGTTGTGATTAAAAAATTGGGTATGCTTTGCTCTTAAAGTATAAAGATCTTTTTGAAGCTTTTCATCAACAAATTTAAATATATTTAGAAATTATTTAAAATAACCCTCAAACCTCTTCTTTATTGACTTCAGACATGGCACAAAAATCTCAAAATTTAAAAGTGAGAGTATATGCATTAAAGAAGGTGAAAGTGATTAAAATTGAGGGGAGTTGCACAAAAATCAGAAAGAGTAGTCACGACAGCATCAAAATCTTCTAGACTACACTGGAGAACCTCTACGTTGTTTTTTGTTCAAGTTTACATTTAAGAGTTAACTTTATATTTTATGGTACTGATAAAAACCGAAGAAATGTGTTATTCAGTACCTCACAAAAATCAAGCATTAGCGTTTGGCTTGCTGCTTTCTCGTTCACTTTTATGGGCCAGTTATGTTCCAGGTTGTCACAAACAAATACATTATATTTGACTAAAACTCCTCATAATAAGGAGAAGAAATATACTGGAATAGGATATTGTTTGCAAGCCAAGAAGCTAACTTTTATATGTTCAGAATTGCGCCTATGATAGCTGTATTAAACAATAGTATATTTTGTTCTGAGTTATGCTGTATTAAAAGAGTTTCTTAAAATATGTTTTGCCTTCTTTGATGATTGTTTTCTTGCAAAGATAATTCAAACCAGCAAGGGCCCACCCAGTCAGAGCAACAAAAGGTCTAGTCCTTGATGAGCACTATTTGTAAGCACTCACTACTAATATTAATTAATTTGATAATTTATCCTCTTTTCCTATTCATCAGTTGTCTCCATGTGGTTTAAATATTCATTCTCTATTCAAAACTATTCACACTGGACGAATTTCATTCCTCTGTGGAGGACCAGCATAAGGCATATGCATCACTTCAATCCTCTGAATAGGGTTCAAATAAGTCTCAAAGCGCTATATTGTCTCTCAGCTCATGAATAAATTTCACCATTTGGCTAGATGGAGGTTCTTTCTGAACTGCCTGCTGGAAGTCACTCTCTGTGCTTCAGTTGTTGCTGTGGTGTCATAGACTGTGGCCTCAAGACTTCAGCTCCACAGGCTGGGATGTATATTTTTGCACTTAATGGTGCATGCACAGCACCTCCTAAACACCTATCACCGATGTGCTCCATCAGTGATTGGAGCCCAGCAGACCACCAGCCTGCACGTGCCCGTTATCTCCACACACCACATGGGCTGGTCACATCCATTGCATCTCGGGCACTCAGACACTCTGGACAAATGTCTCCAAAGTCTTTCCATTTCAACAAGATTTCAACAATATTTCTAAGTGAAAAAGGCCATGTACTCAGAGGTGTCCAGACTGAAGGTAGGTTTAAATTTAGACTTGTAGTAAAACATAGAACATTGTGAGTTGGAAGGGACATACAAGGATCATCCAGTTCAACTCCCATTCCTGCACAGGACAAGCCCAACATTCAGACCATGTGTCTGAGGACACATGTTGGCCAAATGCTCCTGGAATCTTGTCAAGCTTGGTGCCATGAGCACCTCCCTGGGGAGCCTGTTCCAATGCTCCACCACCCTCTGCCTCAAGAACCTTTTCCTCATGGCCAACATCACCCTCCCCTGCCACATCTTCCTGCCATTTCCTCTGCTCCTGGTGTTGGTCACCAGAGAGAAGAGATGGGACAGGACAGGGACCATCATCATCTTACATGCACGCATCAAGCACAAGAGATCACTCTTGTGACTGGATTTCCTATGCCTTACTCCATAAAAAGACAAGCAAAAAATAGGCAGAAAACCTCAAATAAGATTAGCTATTTAAAACCTGAACTGAGGAGAATTATTTCAAGTCCAAACTTCACTCTTTTTGAAATATTCTGACAATAAACTTGTTCCTAGATTCTATGTACAAAGCAATCCCAAAGCGTGAAATCAATTGCAAATTTTAAGTAATGGTAGAAATGCAGGAATATTTTTTCATCTCTGGCCCTGACCAAGCATCCTTTTCCATGAAGTTCTTTTTACAGTTAAGTATCATAATTAAACCAGAGCAGCTGAAGCAAACTGTTTACCCTCCCTAACAAACTTATCAGAGAGTTACTTTGAGGGTGGAAGATAAGATTAAAAGGGAGTTCTCAAAGAGCCTAGACAGAGCTTCTTCATTCATCTTCCAAAACCATTATGTAGATTGGCAAAGAAAGAAAGGTAGCAGTAGGAGGAATGAAAAAGCATCATTCTTATACAACAAATATTCTACAGTGATAAGTGATAGAAAATGGTGCTGTATGCACTTAAAAGTTCAGCTAAGAAAATCCTTTGCTGTGTAAAATTGACACAGGTTAGCCTCACTGTCTATTAATATTACTGGAAAGGTTTAAAAGATACAGCTCTGAGAACACTGTGGCAGATTAGGAACTGGAATCTAAACAAATGTAACCTACAGGAAAGACAAGGGCATTTCTAACTACCTTTGCCCTTTGCCACTGTAAGCTTCTACAAAGTTAACAAGACCCTGTGAATCAACACGGGAGCTCAGGAAAGTGGCTTTCACTTACATCTGAATTATGTATGGGCAGTTCCATGACATACAAGCACTCAGAAAACAAATAGCAGAGTGCTGTGCACTGCATGTCCCCGACACGCGTCTGGGCTATGTCCCAACGACATACACCAGCTACACTGCTTTCTGAATTAAAGTGCACTCTCTGAGTCAGGAATTATGAGAAACTATCAAGGGAATGATATATCGTGTTCTGAAAACACAGTCAGGACGTCCATGCCTGACTTCTACCTGATCTTGCATTCTTTGGGCTTGCAAAAATTCTTCCCACAACAAATAGGGCTTTTGTGTGCAAAAAGGGAGCACAGTAAGAAAACACAGTAAAGACTGTTGTATAGCAATGATGTTCAGATAGTGGACCTTTGAGAAGTGTCATTTCACCTTTTTCATTGCAGCAGTTATCTTGGTTTATTCCACAGAAACACAAAGATGTTTAACATATAACTCATTATCCTCACTGTCAGCTTCCAGGTTTGGCCATACTTTGGTTGCTAGTTCTGAAAGTCAGGGAGTGAGACTTCCCTCATCGAAGCAGAGCTCCTAGCACTGACCAGGATTCCACTCTAGGAGCCTGTTTTCCCTCCCATAGCACTTTTGCTGATCTATCATAGAATTGCCTCAATTGGAAAAGACCTTTCAGATCATCATGTCCAATCATTAACCCAACATTGACAGGTCCCTGACTAACCCATGTCCCCCAGCACTGTGCCTACACAACATATCAGGAGGAAAGACTCACACATCCTTTCAAATCTCCATCTTCCCTCGACAACGCAACAAAAAACAGCGCGTGGCATTTAATGAAGCTAATTAAATTAATTGATAGAGAGGAGCAGGCACAACTCCTCTGAAAGTTATGTTTACCCTCCCTGTTTACCCTGAGATTTAGGTTGGCTCCCACTGTCAGCTATCAGTTGATAGTTACAGCGACTGCAATGACAGCATGAATCATAATGCAAAAAACATGTTACATATTGAATGATAGATGAGCGGATTTCAGGCCAATTCCTACTGGATTGTTCTCTGTAATTCACTCAACGGATCAGAATACCTCCTGACTAGAACCACATGGCTCCTTTTTGAAATTTTAACTACTGAAGTGTGCAAGACATTGTCCCCATGGCCTGTGACAAGGAAGGGCTTCAGTCAGATGGCCACCTGTCATTTCAAACATCAAATACTGCATATTTTTATGTGGGCCTCCCATCAGACTCCTTTCCCAGACTCATCAATGTCAGGTCTGTTCAAGAGTGAGTTTCTCTAAGGGATCCTGAGAAGTTATAGCTTTGCCATACCATCTCTGAGGCTTGTTTTGGAATAAGACAGTAGTTTCCTTAGGCTCCACAAGCTCTATAGTCTTCATATTGGCTGCCAAGAAAATGGAATCACAATCCCAGTCAAAGGAGACAGGTCCTGTCTAAAACAGCAAGCTTCAGAAAACACTCTTTTAATACTTGCTTACTTAAAACTCCATTGATTTGCTTATGACCTCTGGAAAACTCTGTTAGGAGTAGAAATGGAACTGGCAGTCTCTGGAGATCCCACAGCAAAGCAGGTCTTCCTACTCTCTCAGACTTCTTACAGGAGCATAAGCACTCCTACATAGTACAACAGACAGGCAACTTTTTTTCTTTTAATGTTTTTTCTTTTAATGTTTTTTCTTGCCTATTTGTTTCAATATTTTCCTCCCTCCCTGGATAAATCTGTAAAAAGGAAATTTTTTTTAAAGTCTGGTTTGCTACCCTGCCAGTTCCATAGATTTAATAATAATTTAAAAAAAAAATCACAACAGACAGTCAATTTTTTTTCCTTTGATATTTTTCTTGCCTATTTGTTTCAATATTTTCCTCCTTCCCTGGATAAATCTGTAAAAAGGAAATTTTTTTAAAAGTCTGGTTTGCTACCCTGCCAGTTCCATAGATTTAATAATAATAATAATAAATTCACAGCAGACAGTCAACTTTTTTTCCTTTGATATTTTTCTTGCCTATCTGCTTCACTATTTCACCCCCTCCCTGGATAAATGTGTAAAAAGGAAATTTATAAAGTCTGTTTCACTGCCCTGCCATTCCCATAGATTTAGTAAAATAATATTTCACCTCACTGTGTTAGAGCATGCAAATTCTCTAAGCCATGTCAGCAGTGATATAACAAGATGATAGCACCATATCTTAATCAATGTTTCCCTCATTATGCACTTGAGAAGACATCAGTCATCACAACTTCCACTTTCACTTTCCTTAGATGGTCCTAAATCACAGCTGACAGCAGTGAAGAAGCTTGGCTTTGGCAATTAAAGTATTTATAGTCTTCTGTTTCCTTGCATCAAAAGCCCTGTAGCCAACATCCTGTTTGAAATGTTTAAAAGCCACAGAAAGTCCTAATAGTCACTTAAATCTTATTATATAGTGCTCTTAATTCTGGCTCCTCCTTTTCCATTTCCCCATTTCAAGTGATTTTGATTGGTTTCATTCTCAAAATAATTTGAAAAAAAATGAAAAAAAAAAGAAAAAAAAGAGAAACATAACCAAAATCTTTATACAGTTCCATCCACTACACAGAAGCACTGATAATATATTCTTTCAGGAAGGGTTGCACTACAGGATATATTTCATGCTTTAAAAAGTAACAGCCAAAAAAGGGATGGAGGGGGGGTGAGAGAGGGGGGGGAATGGATCGTGCACAGTAACTGTAAAATTATAGCCCTCTTGTTTTGGATCTGGTTGCTAATGTGCTCAAAAAGATCTGTGCTTCATCATATTTTATAGGGAGGATATACAGTATGTGCTCTACGGGGAGCCTATATGAGTCCTAACATTGCTCCAAAGGACAGTTAAATAAATGACTCCACCAGTCAAGTCACTGAAACATTTGTATTTCTGCCAGCTTGCTTCCAGCCTCTTTGCATCGATGGGTTGTGGTGACAGCAATTATGTCATCCGTGAAGTTAAGAAGCTGGGAATCCTGACATCAGCTCTCAGACTTGCTTTTTTGTCCCTCCTACAGTTATCACTTGTTATTCTCAGCATTACCATATTTTCTAAGAGACTATGATAACCAACACAAGTGCTATGAAAATATGGTTGAGTTTCAGCTGCTCTAAGTGTTCATTCCCCAGCATACCTCATACAGGCTATCACAGGTTGGAAGATGATGTCTGTTTTTTTCCCCTTCTTCTATGTGAGCACACATAACACCCCTTAAAACCATCTATCCCATTCAGTCTTTAACTGCTAATATTTCATACCCACCTCAGCAAAATACAGGTTGCTGCTTGCAACTAGGGTGACTCAGCTAGAGATCCAGTTCTATGGATCCATTGATTTTCAGGCAGTAGAGGGGACAGCTCAGTGATGAGGTAATTTTTCTGTGTTTATCAGAACATCCTCTATGAGAAAGATCAAGACACATCATTTTCTGAACCATGGCTTTATTTTTTTATGTTGTCTCTTTGCTGGTGCTCCCATTTTAGTGCTGACCACTGGGAAACTTTGGAAGCTGTTGCCTTCATTTCCTTAATTGCTCCTAATGTCCACAAAATATATTCAAGATATATATATTGCTCCACAGCACAGTATCTGGAGATGCTGACAAAGGAAGAGGAAATAATCTGAAACAATGCCATGATGTCTTTCCAGTGGCAAACTTTAGTTTTGAGATAAATGCCAGCATGTTCCACCTTAAAACATTATTGACTACAGTCTGTCTCCTATTGGCAGAGCTGTTGGCAGGAGTCTGTCTCTAATAGATGGGTGATACATTCATGGACAACAGTTATGATTCTGCCACTGCTGTATTTTATGGATGTCTTAGAATGAGTCATGGTTTTCTCTTTTTAATTATTTTTTTTTTCCCAAAAACACTAAATCCACTCAAATACTGAATTCAATACAAGACTGGTGCTGCATTACGAGTCCTTCACAATGAGTGGGGCCTCTGAATTGGCTTCTGAGAGAATGCCAATGGCATACACTGTCACTGTGTGACTACTGATAGGGCTTGATTTAACCAGCTACAGGTGAAAAGACAGGAAGGTTGATAGAATCACAGAATGTTCTGAGTTGGGAGGGACCAGCAAGGATCATCCAGTCCAACTCCTGTCCCTGCATAGGACCATCCTAAGATTCAGACCATGTGTCTGAGGGCCTTGGCCAGATGCTGCTGGGATCTTGTCAGCCTTGGTGCCATGAGCACCTCCCTGGGGAGCCTGTGCCAGTGCTCCACCACCCTCTGCCTCAAGAACCTTTTCCTCATGGCCAACCTCACCCTCCCCTGGCACATCTTCCTGCCATGTCCCCTGGTCCTATCACTGGTCACCAGAGAGAAGAGATCAGCACCTGCCCCTCCTCTTCCCCTTGGGAGGAAGTTCTAGACCATGATGAGATCTCCTCTCAGTCTCCCCTTTCCAGGCTGAGCAAACCAAGTGACTTCAGCGTCTCCTCACACGGCTTCTCCTCTAAACCCTTCACCAATTTCGTGGTTGCTTCATCTCATTGGCAAGGTGCTCCTTGCTCACTTCTCCCACCCACAGAAAGGGTAAATCAGGTAAGTTGGCTACATCACCCTGAACTGCCTGTACATTACGTGAGATGAAGAACAGGCTGCGTTCCGAGAATGACCCTTGCAGGATCAGGCCCGAACGGTTCCACGAGCCGTCTACTGCTTAAAACTGTTACTCCTACTGGCAAGTCTCCGAGTAGGGGGAGGAACACTCAAGCCATAGCTCATGATGTTGAACACACACACACACACACTAGTTGGTTTATTGCTTAGTACTAATAAAAGGTTTCCAAAGAAGACTGACTCCTGTGCAGCACGCAGACTTTCCTTGTACCACTTCCAAAAGGGCTCCTCACTCTCTTCACAACTAGCTTGAAATGACACTCTCTTATTCACCTTGTCAAGGAGACATGTACAGCGGAGCCAGTATTCTCCTCATCCTCTAAATTGTCTATGATGAACATGACTGCTATATATAAACACAAAAATGCAGAAATATTTCAGAAGCCAGTTCTGAGTCTATTTTTTCCTTCATCGAGATGTTATTTCTTATGGGCTAAAGTTTAGATAGCATTACCCTTCACTTCGGCTACAGAGCTTGCCAGACTTCACAGACATTTCACAATAAACTTAAAATAACGATGTTCTTTAATCAAATCCCACAAAGCAAGAGAATCTGAATCAGGAGGACTGACAGTAAAGCCCAGCAGCTGTGTAATTCGGAGGCTGGACAAAGTTATTAGCATTGTAAGATTGTCCAGCAAAAAGGAAAAACAGCTTGCATGGCACCAACACTTTTCATGGGGGAAAAAAAAAACCCTTCAGACAAAAAAAATAACCCTTACTGCAGGAATTTCAAACAAAAAAGTTACTGTTTATAGAAAATACTGCTTTGGCATTCAGATTTAAAGAAACCTAAGGGAAATTATACTTGAGTTGAAAAGTTAAATTAAAACAAAACTAGAAAAAACAAAAAAATGTTTTCATCAACACATTTTGAAAGTTATAAACGTTTCAGATTTTTTTTTTTTTTTAAGTCAATTCTTCCAAACAGAGAAGGATCAGGACTTTAGATTCAAATATGCCTAATATTTGGGAAAAGACAAGACTAGCTCCAACAAATTTTTGTGGTTTTAAGCTCATTTCTACATTTAAAGGATTTCTTCCCAGTTATTCTTTGGGAAGCTTTTTATGCCTTTCCTCATCTATTGAGTACATGGGAATACTTTCCATAGCATAGCTGTCAACACAGTTTAACACAACAAAAAAATGGAACAGTATAGATATAGTCTGATTAAAAGTGTTAGTTAATCTAATTAGTCCAGTGCAAAAGTCACACATTTCTATTCTATAATCATTAGTCTTACATTAGTTAGCTAATATGATTATTTTTTGTTTTAAACTATAACTTGGTAGACTTTTGGTTACTTTGAAGACTTTGTTTTGCCTTACTCTAAATATGCCATGCCAGAAGACAACAAATTGTCTTCCTTTCCATGAGTCTGGAAGTAACTTCTTCACATTTCACTGGGTTTCTTGCTAATACACTTCTATGGAACTATATGGGAAATAGAGGAAGGTAATTCAAAAGATCAGTGTCTTGGATGCCAAGAGGCATATACTTTGAGCATGCCTGGAAGGTGAGTATAAGGAAATTAATGTCTCTCCTTTTCTGTAAGAAAATTAAGAGCTGTTTTTGATTATCTAATTTGGGGATGCAATTTACAGCTGAGAGCACAGGTAGTCATTTTTTGGTGGACACAAAAATATGATGATGGGAAATTCTTTGATGGCTCCATTGGTTGTTCCATACTAGATCTCATGTGTTTTCTTCAGTTAGTTTTCTTGCTTTTAAATAGGGGAGGGTCTTCTGATAGGTAAACATTTTTTGGCACACCTACTAGTAAATATCACCTATTAAAAATCACTGTGTTCATCCCTCCATCTGAAGTCCCCATACAGCAGAGGACACCCCAGTGCATGAGAGGCATTTTCCTGTGCACAGCAGGATTGAGTTAAGGATGACCCAAGCCGCATCATGAAGCGTGAGCTTGGCAGCACTAGGTTGAAGTTCCTTGATCAGCAGAGCTCTATAAAGAGGTTTAGCCTCCTTTCTGTCCCTTTCCCCACCTGTGCATTCCAACTGAGGTCCCTGCTGATTCACATGTAGTCAAAACTCTCATCTCTCTGGACACTCACTAGCAGCTCAAGTTTCTGCTGAAATTGACTCAAATTTCCCATCCTGATTCCTCTAGAGGATACAGTTTTGATATAATTCAACTGTATATTTGACAAAGTAGTGGCTATCAGCAGACCTCAGACATGTTCTGTATCAATGTGCCGTGGTTTAGGTGTAGAATTTTAAAGAGCAGTTTGCATTTCCCATCTCAGCAGTGCAAGAGCCAAAGGAATCATTCAGCTCTGATCCATTCCAAAAAGTGGCCTGGATACCTTGACTACATCCACATCAGGACCTCAGGTGTTACAAAATTTAGTTTTTAGATGTCCTGAGAGCTACTGGAATCCCAAAGCCTGCCTCGGTGCCTGTGTTACACCTATATATTGCAGTGAGGATTGCCATCTGATGTGGGTTGTGTGTGCACAACCTTTAACTTGCTTAAATCCTGTGGACTTCAGGCAGAAATTAACTGGAACATTTTTAAAATAGACAGATAAAAATTCAGGAATGAAATGGATTCAGGAGGGAGGACTGAAACAGCAGGATTTATGAAGACACTTGGATAAAATCAGTGGTTTGAAGATCCAATCAAATGTAATTATCTTCTAATGAATACATGCTCCAGGACTAAGTGTGTGCTATGAGACTGTAGCCTGAGTGAATACATTTTTTTTCCTTCTGAAAGAGCTCTGTTCCCAAACAAAACAAAGCAACCAAAAAAAAAAAAGTACACAAGCACCACAAACATTCCCCAAAAGAGGATGTGGAAGGTGAAGTGTGACCTGCTCTCCTTGGAGGCAAAAGCCAGCACGCATCACTGTGTCACCTGGGCTCCTGACACTCTCTGCATTTATACTCAATCAGCATCAGCCCTGATAAATTATTTACCCTGGAGGAATGTAATGGGACGCCAGTTTGTCTGTGGAGATGCTCTTCTATTCTGCTAGACTAAATAAGCAGAGTTGGGGGCTAGAGAAAGAGCCCCAATTTCTGTTCATTGAGACCCTTTCTATGCTCATCCCATTGGCTCTACTTCATACAGCGCCGGCGTCCCTCTGTGCCACAAGGCATCTTTGATACACCCTTGACACAAGTGTCCTTAAAAGGGAAGTTCAGGGTAGTGGTCACGCATCAAAGACACAACAGGTCTCAGAAACAGCAAATTATCACTCATGAGGTTGATAGAAGAATGAAATCTAAAGGATAAGAGATACTATTTAGCATCCAGAGGAAAACAACGGCATCAACATCACAGATAGCATAATCTTAACTTAACCTTACTTTTAAGGACCAGGCTTAAGGCTGTAAAAAGTCAGTTTTGATAGTAGAAGTACACACTCTTATGCAATGCATTATCCTTCAATTACAGTTGTATTTATATAGTACTTTTTCCATGGCACAGATTACTTTGCACACAAAAGAAGGTAGTGAATGCTGGAGTGCCTGTGAGGAGTTTCTGTGTCCCTTTTGCTTGCTTGCTAAATTGTTTAGTCATAATTTAATATGAAATTTAACCTAGATCTTAACAGATTTCATTTTTAGAGCCCTTCCAAGTAAAGAGTTGCCTTGTAGTGCACCTGATTTAGACAGATTTAATGGAAGATTAGACAGCACAGTAACCAGGAGTGATTTACAAGTTTTAAGAATGACCCAAGTAAACAGAGACAAAAGGAAGCACTCAAAAGGAAAATGCAAGGAACAGTCTCCAAGGATCAAACATAGATAACTGGTAGACTCTGTATTTTCATTTTTCCCTTAGGTTTTCTGTATGCCTTATAGAATAAAGAACTACAATCAAGAATAAACAACCTCAGCTCTCTCCACAGCACTTTAGCATCAAAAAGGTGAAAAATGTAATATGAAAAGGTGGAAATAGATTTTAAAAGCCTCATGAACACAGAAATATTATTGTGTTCCTCACGAAGAATAATCTGGAATCAAAGCCACTAGAGCCAGAAATCTGCCCACACTTAAAAGGAGTTCAGAAAAGCAACAGCAGCGACAATTTTGAGAGGGGACTCTCAGAAAATAAGGCAGCCACACTGAAGACAGAATTCCCTACTCAAATGAACATCTCTCCCCTGTTAAGATAATATTAAGTCATCCCTGGGGTACAAGATTACTTTAACAAGCCACCTCCCCACCCTTTAAAACAGATTACAAACAAGTAAATTCTAAGCACTAGTTTGCTTCCATTCTTCTTGAACATGATGGTGGTAGGGGGGATGGGGAGAAAGATACTCCAGACCTCCTCCTAACTTCGGACCACCACTCATCCTTTATCACAATGCCTAGAGGAAACTTTTGGTAACAGTCTTTTGTTGAAATAAAGAAAACATCTCTTTTGTTGAAATAAAGACATCTCCCTGTGGAGGCTGGGAAGGGGAGAAAAGAATTAGCCTGGCTAAAAGAAGGGAACGAGGGTGATGAGATGGAAAACAAGAGATGTTGATCTGGATTCAGTACAGGATCAGAGATGGGAGGGAAATATGACTCTAAGTCACCCATCTGCTCTCCTAATTCTGGAACAGAATGAAACTGTACCCAGTCTGCCCAGACACAACTCCTACACGCCTGGGTGAGGAAAGTGTGGAGCATATAGATGACTCCATTGGATTTATTCCATTTCCACTGGGAGAAATTCTGGCTGCCTTGTTAGGGCAGGCCTTGGTTCCCTGAGCAGCATAGACTGAGTATCTTTCCTGAGGGACCATGAAGCATTTTTTTTCCCTTCTTTCCTTACATTCTCACCTTGAACCCCAGAACTATGGCAGCACTGGCCATCATGATCATCTGAAATACCTGTAAGCTTTTCATGCTCACTTAACTCATGCACAAAGATGGAAGGGTGACCAGGTCTCATTCTAGAGAAAGAGAGAGGGAGAAAGATCCTATCTAGAGTGCCTCAGTAGAGTCACCAATGTAAAACAGTATAACCACAAACAATTCAGATAGGAATATAGACTGTAATGACAGTTAAACTTTATATTGCAGTTGGTAAATATCACCTAGTAAAATGCCCTACGATCCTCTAGGTCTTATAAAGTCAAAATGTATTGCTTAGGACAATTGAATCACCAGTTTAACGGTATTTCTATATGTATTTGAATATTTCTTTGTAGTGCCATAACAGACAAATATATGTATTTGAATATCTCTTGGTAGTACCACAATAGACAAACCAGATCTGAATAGATACATGTCATATTTATCCCAAATTACTCAAGAGAATTCAGGTGAATTGGATATATGTAGCAAAACTGAAAAGTTTTGTTTCAAAAACTTGTGAAGAGTTGCTGGGGGACAATGTTAGAGTTACCTACTACATCATTATTTACAAAATCCAAACACATCAAAACACAGAAATTAAAAATTAAAGAGAGCATCATAAATCATAGATTGTGCACTGTCAGACAAAAAGATGTTATTCCTCTCAAGAAAATAGTTCAGCATGAGACACAAAACTGAACTCCACCTCCTGGAGCTGTGTGTAAGATTTTTGCTGTCTAGATTTCAGTTAATTTATTTAAAATACACTACAAAGTGGGATTTGTCAGTCAAAGACCTTTTATGATTTGGGGTTTTGCTCCTTTCTTTTTTTTTTTTACTAAAACATTTAGAACAGTGGTTTCTTGGTTATAGTATCATATATATTCACTTTAACAGAATTGTTTCTGAGGAACACAACAGCAGAGATTAGATGACAAAGCTATACAAAGTGACACAGTAAAACCAAAACCACTGCAGCTTAAACCTGGAAAAACCTATGAAACTATCCTGCCATGTGACAAATAAAATATATAAATTCACTTTAGTAGTCTGAAACAAAGAAATAGTATATATCAAAATTTCAACATAAAGCTTGTAATAGAGTTCTTTTTTTGTCTCTATGAAAATGTCATATATTTACTTTTATGTATTTTGCAAATAAAAAAAAAAAAAATTTCATGTTCTCACAGGAGGTTTTTTTTCTTCATTGAATGCCTCTCTTCCTTACCACTCTCTAACAATTTTTTTCTTTCCTTTATCTTTTTTCCCCTCCTCTCATTTTGCCATTGACCAAAACAAGGAGGCAGCTGACAGACAAGAGACTAGAAAAACTAAAGTTTTTAATTCTAGTTTTCTTTAAATAAAATTTAAACTTTTTTGCATGTAAGTTGGCTGCTCCTCCCTGAAAGTGTTGAAGGCCAGGTTGGATGAGGCTTTGAGCAACCTGGTCTAGTGGAAGGTGTCCCTGCTGATGGCAGGGGGGTTGGAACCAGATGATCTTTAAGGTCCCTTCCAACCCAGAGCATTCTATGATTTGACAAAATGCAGCCTCAAGGCAAAAGGCAGGAAAATCAGGGTGGATTTCCCCCCAATCAGCAGGCCTGTCAGAACTAGATGGCTAATGACCAAAAATGGTATTCCATCAGGAATGTGACAGGATTTTGACTCTCCTTTCAAACGAGGAGGGTCTAGGGTGAGTCATCAGCTCATAGCACATTTCAGACTAAAAGAATAGGTCCCTGCTGGCACTGAGCAGATGGATCTGCATCTGCACCAGCACAACCTTTATTACAGAGGTAGAGCACCCACCTCCTTCCCTCTGCAACACAGTTTGAACCCTGCAGGTTTCCCTTAAACCCTGGGTGATCATGTTGATGACAAAGATAACAGCAGTGTCTCAAGGGACAACTCAACTTCCTAACATGCTTGCACACTTGAGACACACTCTCTTTTTAACAGAAGCACAGTAGGTGCATGGAATAGCACAAAATTACAAATAACCAGTATGACAAGGCTACCTGATCCTGCTCTGTCAATTTTGCACCCTTATCACTGATTCCCCACATTAACAAAATTACGGTAATATCCAAGCCACTAAGAAAAAGATGATAGAGGCATATGCACAGAATGCTGAATAGAAATTCTTTTGCTCTTGTTTTTAACTTTTTATTGTCTTTGAAGTTAATTGTCCACATCCTGCCTCCTTATCACCTCCTTTTTTCCTACTGGAACACATCTCCATCAGCAGAAAACCCTTCCTGCAGTATATATTGCAATACTCTCTTAGGCTTATGAATCAACGCTCACCATACCTTTGCTTGGCTTCTACAGCACTTTGAATAAATGTCACATCCTAGTTTCTGGACCATTGTATGGTGCCCTCAAAGCACTGGTCACATAGTCTAATCCTTCCTTATCTTCAGCCATGAGAAATGGGAAGAAATGAGATGATGAGGTGAGGAATAAATACTTTATTGCACTAAATGCAGCAACTGAAACCAACTAAAATAGTTTCCCTGAATGAGTTTCCATGTAACAATTCCTACAGTTATCACAGGGGCCTTGTGTGAAGAAAAGAGGTGGTTTTTATGATCACAAATGGGAAGGAAGCAGGTCTATGGCACAATATCTCTGTTAGAAACCCTTGATCTGAAGTCTGGGATGTTATAAGTTGGCACTAAAATAGAAACACTCAAGTGATAGAGGAATGGACAAACCACAGGCCACCAGATAGGAAAAAATATGATACCGTAATGTGAGGCCCCACAGGCAGGAGAGAAGATCTGGACAATGTTACCAAAGAGAGGGAAAGAGAGAGAGAGAGAGGCAGAGAAAAGAACTACAAATATATGTGCACAATATTATGACCAAAAGCGGAGATAAGGGTGCTGCATTGTCATTTTGTCTCTGTGACAAAGCTATATCAGTTAGCTTAATTACTTCTGTGGTTCTGAAAAGCTACTTAGGTACCCACCTGTTTGCTTGTCAATGCTTTATCAATCAGATCTGCAATGCTTTATCAGTCAGATCCAAACCCAATGGCAAAGGCTGTTGTTGATGGTAAGATTCTTCTGTACAGACAGCATGTTGTTGTATCTAAATGCGTGCTGCTCTCTCTATTTAATGATCAACCTGCACTCATTACTGACTCCTCTCTTCACCTCATTCTTTTAAATGTCATCTCATCATTTTTCTGATAGCTAGATGCCATCATTACAGGGACTTGGTTTTCCATTAGGCTATAGTGAACTTCGAAGTTGCTGATAGCACAGTGCTATCAAGTCCTCCTCTTCAGGGTGAAATGCTCATGGCCACCATACAACACAAGGTGTTAACTTCATACTTCACTTGATGTCATATTGGCAGCCGCCCAAAAATTGTTTATCTAGGTATTTGTATGGCACTCATCACTGCAGTATCTGGTGTCTTCCAAAATTCAACCCTTATTAATATATGTGCTTATCCACAGTCTCTGTGTCTACAGTGGAGTAATACCACCCAAAATAGCTCCTTCCCTCATTCTGAGCTGCAGCCCTCCAAAGATATCATCGCTGAAACACTTGATGATGCCAGCCTAAGCAGAGAAGGGTGAACTCCCTGTGGTGCTCTACAGCACTTGTAAGCAAACCAATGACTCAGTATAGACAGCAACATCAGGATGGGAATGGTGGCAATCAGGGGACCAGTCAGCTTCAGCACAGAGAGAAATTGGATGTTTATTACAGTGATATTGTACTGAGAAACCTGAGAATGAATTGCTAGGAAGCTGGCTTATAGAAATATTTGCCAGGAAGTCCAAATAATGCTGAAATGAAAGACAGGTGGTGAAATACCAAGTACTTTTGATGATAAACCCCACCTGTGCTGTTTCTTTGCTGAAAGCTGCTTATGGACCAGTGTAAGAGAGCTGTGGAGAGTATAGATGGTAAAAATATTGACCAAAGACTGTGAAAGTACAAATCAGCACTGGAACTAGCCTTTTCAACATCTGCTCAGTGTCAGCACAGCTGTCAACAGTGTGGAGTTTGAATACATTCCTCGAGAAGCTTATCTTCACTTAGGATGAGCTTCCAGTTACAGACAAAATCAGTGATGCTGTAACATTCAGGAAAGACAGCAGAGGGGTGGATAAAATTTGACAAGAAGGATCTTCCTTCAGGCATGGCTTCTACTCAACCAGTTTTGGATTTTGTAGACCAGGAAGGTCTGCAAAGACCATGTAGATCTCCCCAGAAAACATGAAATAGTTTATACATAATTTTGTTCAGGAAAAACTCTGAGAAAGATTTTTTTTTCTTTCATCACAGTTTTCACTTATTTCTCAGAAGACTTTGATACAATGAATTTATCTGGGATTTAGAACCTTAAACAATCCATAACAGAGTTCATGGTCCATCACACAACAGAGAAAAGCCTGGAAGAATTGCATCTGATCTTTACAACAGCAAGTAGTGGTAAGAAATGTTGCATTATGAGGTCTAGGATACTCATTTTGTTTTATGCTACAGCAGAGGACAAGACAACCTGCAAGCTTTGGATACAAGTTTGAGCTCTAGGAAGACTGCCTGCCCCCTCCAGACAGGACACCAGGCCAAAGGTAGCCAAATAGAATATACTTTCCCATATTTGTGGCAGTGCCCTGGTAGTCCATTTCAAACAAGATCTTATCTCCTTCAAAGATCATTTTGCCTTTTTATACTTGGGAACTTCCAGACAGGTTTGAGGACATTGAGAGGCCAACCAGCTCTTTCATAACTTTCTGAACAACCACCAGTTTAAAGGAAAGCAAAGTAAGCATGGAAGAACACACACTACTTCTGCAGCATGCTTCAGGAAATATTCTTTATAGATAGGAGTATTATCAAGGCCTGTGACAACGCTGATGGAGCTACAGGAACACCACATCCAGATGATGAGGCTATCCTTTGGCAGGCTTACACCAGCTGAACGGAGTTAACCTAGAAGAAAACTTTCCACAGAACTAAGAGCATCAAAGCTGTCACATTAGCCATGCTTCTGTGCAGGCATGAGGGAGTGCACTGTTATGCATGATGAAGCATAGCAAGCTGACTAACATCAAAGTCTTGCTCAGTGCCAGCCACACATCTACCACAACACACACAAGGAAATCCACCTATGGCAGGTTCATCACACAGACCTGGGGAAGGGGCATGATGCACTGGCAGCCAATTAATCTACTGGGTAGTGCATGAGGAAAAGTGCACGTGGTCACCTGCCCATCCACCTGGCTTGTCCCTCTTATTTCCCCATGGCA
Source organism: Caprimulgus europaeus (assembly GCA_907165065.1). Next base: position 4,284,893 of record OU015530.1, read on the forward strand.
CTATCATTCTCAACTTCTCTTCTTAATTAACTTCTTGTAGAAACTGAAATTCCACTTAATGTGTCCAGTTCACATATAACCTCAAACATCTCTTTGAGGGGGAAAAAAAAAAAAAAAGAAAAAAGAAGGGACTTTGATCTCTGAAAAGGTCATTATACTTTACAGCTTTAAAAATGACATGCAACCTAGGAATGAATCTTTGAACATGCTTTTTGTCTATGCTACCCACAGCTGTCATCTATTATTGTTAATAAAAGTTTATTAGTAATGTTTCTCAATCATATCCTTGTAAACAAATAAAAAGGAACAAACCCAGGGTGCTTGGCTTGGGTTGTTTTGGTTTTTGTTTGTTGTTTTTTTTTTTTTTAATATATCAAAACCTAAAGATTCTCCAAACAATTGCATTAATTTTTAAGATTCTATCGTGTTGCATGTGTTTAAAAATCACACAGGATTTTCTGTAGCAGTCAGCACACATGTCAAAGAAGACTACCATAACTTTGAGTTTCACTATGTGCTACTGACGCAGACTCACACAGAGAACAAAATCTGTAATGGATAAAGAACTTTAATTTCACAAACCTGGCCCTCATCTTCCAAGTCATTCCTTAGCAACCATGTAGTAAGCAGTAAAACAAAGAGATCTTCACTAATCACCCATTTACTCTTTTTCCTATTGATTAGGTCACATTTTTCAACTAAAATACTGGTAGCATATTGGGAAAGACTGTGGTCACTAATCTCCTGACAAAAAGTGTTTATTTTGCACAGAGAGGTAACTTCATAGCACATATTGATGCATCTTTACCCATGGGAAAAATTCTTCTTTCACAGTTCCAGACAACTCTCATTTAATTTAATTCTGTTAAATTTCTGGAGAAAGCTTCTCCCAGGATCACCATGGTACCGCATCAGTAGGCTACAGATGCTAGAGGGCTGAAAGAGACTCTTCTCAGTGGTGGCCAGCAATAGGACAAGGGGCAACAGGCACAAGCTGGAAGACAGGAGGTTCTGCTTAAACATGAGGAAGAACTTCTTTACTGTGAGGGTGACAGAGCACTGGGACAGGCTGCCCAGAGAGGCTGTGGAGTCTCCTTCTCTGGAGAGATTCCCAACCCACCTGGGTGCCATCCTGTGTGACCTGCTCAAGATGAACCTGCTTTGGCAGGAGGATTGGACTAGGTGATCTCCAGAGGTCCCTTCCAACCCCCACCATTCTGTGATTCCGTGGGAAGTAAGATTTGCAGCTGATGGTAGAGAGAGTAGAAAGACAACTAAGAAACTAGATATTAGAGCATCACATTTATTTGGTGGAGAAACAGCTGTCTCAAAGAAAACTACCATGAGCTTTCTTCATAAAATGGTGCTTGATTATATAAGGAGATAATGTAAACACAGTAATAAAATAATCTGATTTAGGCACTTTACAAAAGAGGTGACTGAAAACACAGAACACTTCATGGGTGACCTTCCCTAACTCATATGCCAGCTAGCCATGCAACCAACCTCAGTGCAACAAAAATTGCGAGCTCCGTGCATGGGCAGTCTCCAGACCAAGATAGCACGTCAGTGGGAGAGGACAGCTCATAACAAAAACAAGGGACCACGACCAAGACACTTAAAACATAATTTATGTCTGCTACAAATCTCAAAAAAAAACCCCAAAGAGCTGGGGAGGATGTGGTTTCTTCTCAGCTATCTCTCTTATGATTAACCTCAGTAGTGATATCTCTGCAATAGAAACATGATTTATTTGCTTCAAGCTGCTGATGTTACAGTGTTGCTGTAACTTCCTCAGTTTGCTGCTAAATCTCAGCTTTTGCACAGTTTCTCATACCCAATGGCTATTCTGGGAGGTCTCAATCTTCTTGAATTAACTCTGAATGTTATCATAGGATGGGATCCCAAGAAATGTTGAGATGTATTCCCAACCCTGGCACAGATGCTAACTGATACCTGAAACAAATACCTAACTTGTCTGACCATGTAGATTTTACATTGGTGATTGCCTTCAAACAAGGCAAAGATTTTGCTAGTCATCAGCAAAGGGGTGTTGTTTCCCATTTTCTAAATAGAGATCAAGAGAATATAAACCTATTTTTAATTAATTATTTACCTAAAGAACTTGTTCCCTGCTTCTGCTAGAAAAATAATCAGGGACAAGTTCAGTTAACAGCTCACTTTTAAGTGCAGACAGTTCTCTTCTACCAGCACAGTGTACAAATGTACGTTGTGTTAGTTATTTGTCCTTAGCACTGAGTCAAAAGAATGTAAAAATATCCACTTCCATTAAGTTCTCTCATATGCAGATTCAACTGCTTGTTCAAATATTTGTGAGAACCATGACCTTGCCAAAAAGTGGAAAGAGGCAAACTCAAAGGCTGGCCAAAGAAAATTAACAGATGATTTCAAACAAAAATGCACCATTCCCCCTCACTCCCACCTCAATGTTCACACAGTTTCATCTGTCCACTAATGTTAGCAAAGCAATTGGAAGTTTAAAAGCCTCACATTAAGTAAGAGATGGGCACAAATCAAAGCTCTGGAGGGAAACAACCTAAAATTCTCTAATGGTTTGAATTCAAATCTATTTGGCAGCATGGACCCATCTTTGATTTAATGGCTAAGTAACAAATATTTGTCTGGGAGAACATGAACAAACTGCTTCCCGAACATAAAACAGAATCCCTTTGAGATTTTGGACCACACAGTCTTGTTCTTCCTTAATGGACTCCAGTAATTTGAGAAATTACATTTTATCTCATAAGTAAAACAGAAAAAGGGATGCTTCCAACACACTCAAGTATGCTATGCCTTTGGGTTTGGTTTGGTATTTTTCTTCTTTTTTTACATTATAAATTTTTATTGACATCATATCTATAAATCTTACATGAATGAAACCATTTGCTTGAGGAAGACAGAACACTTCCAAGATACTTTCAATGTACAAGTTAATCTTAGGGGACCTAGTCTCACTTATCTTTTTACCACATCTGAGTTCTTTAAAAATTATTCCAGCTACAGGTTCTTCCTTCTCATTAATTGTTCTTTCTACCCCTCTTTAAAAACCAGGCCTTTCTAGTAGTAATAGATACTAAATTCCTTTGAAGTTAATTATGCTTTGTCAAATAAATGTCTCCTTATAACACCAAGTTTTTAGTCTCCCACAGCTTGCTATTAAAAATAGGTAAGCAAATATTGGTCTGAATCTCAAGGGACTTGAATGTCTGAGGAGATATAGATTGACATCCCTTTAATTAAAATCCTGTCTCTTCTGTATTTGCAGACAGGAAACTGGATATCAACATAAAATATATTCTTCGTTAATACCAGTATGTTGGACAAAATCAGCATAACACACTGATTTCGGTATAGTGGGTGAAGCAGGATGTCTGTGCACAATGTTGAAAAAATCCAGTGATGATACAGTAAAAAAAATGAGTAGAAATCACAAAAAATAAAATGCCAACATTTATCTAGATAGAAGCATTTACTTACTTCTACATTTTGCCTTGTGGTGATGCCCAATTTTGGGTTTTATACAGCATTTGTATTTTCTCTTTTATATCTTTGTTAGCATTGGATTGTTGGGTTCTCCCCTACTTTATTCCTGTATTTAATATTTTAGTTTTTCCACTTCCTGCTTAGTTGCAAAGTTCAGCTGATTTACGATTCTGTTTTTATTGTTTGTTTGTATAATTTGGTTGAGGTGTAGATAGCTGTTTGTTTTTATTGGTTCTTTAAATTGCTTGTTCCCATGGCAACTTTTTAGTGCATTTTTTCCTGAGGTTTGAAGGATGCTTTGGGGCTTTTCTGTGGTGATCTGGTAATCTTCATCAGATGGCAACATGTCTTTACATCTTCCTCTGTGTTTTGACCATCTTAGTTTCTTAACTCGTTGCTGTTTACATAGATCTGGTGACAATTTCTATACTGGCATTTAAATAAAAGTCATGGAACAGAGGATATAGAATCCATACAGCAAAAAATAGATACATAATTTAAATATAGTCTATGCATAGGTGTAAGGAAACCTATTTCTTTTCAGTCTAGACCTATACTGTCAGGAGACTCTCCTGTCTTATGCATGGCAGTATAAATAATGGTCCAAGTATGTGATGGGTCTAATTCTGCTTTAAATGTCCCAGCTCTTTTACAACACACAAGTAGCACAAGGACAACTTAAAATATAACCTGCCTGCCCAAAAAGAATTTCTCAAGATCTTCCCAAAAACTCATAAAACTAATAGTGGTACCAGAGAGGAACAATTGTTCATCATGTCACGCTAAACAGAAAAAGTTGTGCTGAGCCAAATATGAAAATGTAACTTTATTTTTTCTGACTACTGGGATCATATGCATGTTCACATTTATTTAGAGAACTGAGATAATTTTTCTCTTTTATTTCTTATCAAATTCAAGTTGCTACCTTCTGGTCTCAAGTTTTCAAGTAACTTGTCCCCAGTGTCCCCACAGTTTCTTTTCTTTTATAAAGTCTACCCTTTAAACAGCCTTATAGACTAAGCAACTCTTGGTATGGAATGATTATTTTATTTTATTTTATTTTTAAAAGGCTATAAAATACCCTTATTATAAAGTTATCCTTCTCCACTAAGTTCTGTCAGATTTTTCTATAATTGGTCAAATAACCTCCAAAAATAATACTGACTGAAAATTTGATGCTGTATTTTGGAAAGACAACTATCTTAGCATAATTCTTCACATCCAATTCTACTGAAGAAAATGCACAAAAGGAAAAAAATCTAAATGCACAACAAAGATTTTTGTTTTAAGAACAATCAGTAGCTGAGAGGGCTATGGATACATACAACCAAATGGCAGAATTTCAGAGCTTTTTGCGCTCATGATGATAAGAGATGATTGAAATTCCCAGGAATTATGCAAACCAGATGCTAAAAGGGCAATAATGGAAACATTTAATAATGGGAACAATGGCATACAACATCATTTTTCCAAAGTGACAGGAAGAAAGGAACTTTGAGATCTGATTCAGGCCACTTGCAGACTCAGGCAGACCTCGATCAGTTAACACTGCTCATGGCTGGAAGGCAATACTTACAAACCAAGGAACTACAGGGGGATTTTAGAGATTTACATTAGCAAAGTTTTGGAGCATTCTGTAGAAGCTTTGGAATAAAAAGGAAAGCACTCAGAAACAACTCTGCCAGGGAGTAAACCCACCTAAATCCTGGGGTTTTGTGCATGTGGCTTAATAGATTGAGCAGAGATAGCTTTACATTAGTCCTATTCTTTTTGCCTCATCTTTTCTTTGGTAGAAATGGATTATGGTAGCACAGTTGCCTTTGTAAAACCTCATCTTGAAGCCTGTGCTAATTTTGGACGTTCTTTATTTGGATCATTTTGGAAGAATACTACTGAATTTAATTAAGAGTGATACCTTCACCTGAAAATTTTGTAGTTTGTTTTTCTCAGTCATCCCACAGTGTGGTGGTTTGGGTGGATTCACCTTTTTTGCTTGCAGCCAAACACAGCCTGCTCTATCACCCTCCTCCCGCTCCTTGCCCAGGGAGTAGGGGAGAGAATTGGAAAGAAGGGCAAGGAGATTCATGGGCTGAGATAAAAACTATTTACTAATTAAAATGAAATGATAATGATAACAACAGTGATAACAGAATATACAAATGAGTGATACACAGTGCTCACTGCCCGCTGACTGATGCCTGGCCCGTGCCAGCTAACGATCCCGGAGGAGAGACAGTCCCAAAACTGAAACCCTGGAGGAGTGAGCCTGAGCGATCCCCGAGAGAGGTACCCCCGGAAGAGAAGTGCCCTGTCTTCTGGTCAGCCCTGGTTAATATACTGGCATGACGTGATATGATATGGAATATTTCATTGGCACATCCAAATGCCAGTTCTGGGCTTTGCTATTCACTACACTTCTCCCTTCCAGTCCTAATGCAGCTGTGAAGCAGTCAAACACGGTGGCCTTGAGTTCCAGCAGCAACTCACACACCAGCACTGTTATCAACGTTCTTCTCATAATAAGTCTGAACTGAAATACTAAAAAGAAAATTAACTCTATCTTAGCAAAACCAGGACACACAGTAAGAGCCATTCTGTGTTACAGTCTACAGAGCAAAGCATTATAATTATAGCCAGTAAATTATATAGGCTTTTGGATGAGATAATCCTATTAGGTTTCTGTAGTAAAGCACTGATTTCGTTCTTACTTCCATTCTGTAGGATGTTTCCACAGGGAAAATTTGAGCTAAAGCAGAATCTCTACTATCTTCCTCTTGGCCTCCAGCTACTACAGAGCATAACAATTATAAACTGATAAATCACTTGAATGGTTATGACATCTTCCATTGACTAGGAGGGCAGTGGTACATACACACATGCTGCTGCCAACATTAAATAATGTCAACTGAATTAAGTAAATGATGATTTAGCTTCTGCTAAGCTTTTAAGGGCAAATTTTTTTCCTCTCAAATAGGGGTGATGGTTGTACTTCCTATATTCCGATCTTGTCACACTTTAAAAGTCCAGTTTACGAGTCTGCTGATTTCACTAGGCATTTTGCCCATGCCGAGTGAGCAGGATATTGGAGCTGTGTCCTGCCATATAGATTTAGGAGGAGAAAAAGATATAAAGTATGAAAACTCTTAAATTCCCACTAACGTGTGAACAAGAACAAGTTTCACATGGCACAGATACACAAGTGCTCCAGAAATTTTTTACACTCTACAAAGTTCTAAATGATTTCAAACCTTTGGATGTATTAATCTTGTTGTGTTGTTGTCATCATCCCCTCAAAAACAAAACAAAAAAAAACCCAGAAAAATTGAAAAATTGACAGAGCTCCAATAACTGATAGGCAGCCTGAGTGGCATAACTCTGTTTAACTAGCAGCCTTTGACCCAAAGAGCAGTTCTCACCCCTGCCAACACAGTTGCAATAATATTTGTAGAGGCTAAAACATGGAGTTTGGTTGGGGTTTTTTTCCTCTTTGAGAAAGGAAGAAAAGGTAAAATGGTGTAGGTTGGGAATGCAGAGATGGTCAGGATGAACACAAGTACTTGCTAGACTTAGACTAACTACACAAACAATTGTTTGCTTCCTGACAAAGATGGTTCCATCTGCCAACATGCACTGCAGCTACATGTAGCCACTAAAAAAAGCCCCCACACACATTCAAGCCATGTCACTTTTGGCACAGGGATTAGAATAACTGTATAATCCCAGATTAAAACAATGCAGTTGGTGGTCTTTTTTGTCCCCCCTCATCCTCTGCCCTCAAGTGACACTGATGGTATCTGCTCAGCAGACAGCCAAGGGCAACAGCATCACTCGGCTTAGTCCACCTTTTTGGCACACCAGCCTTATTTTAATTCTGTATTTGCTGCATTTGATTCTAACTGTGCTAAAAGCACTGTACATAGGAACCCAATACATTCGTTACAGCTGTAAAATGATATTGTAGAAAGAAGCATGAAACAGGGTACAGCGAATGGAAGAAAGAAGAAAATGTTGTTCCTGCTTCATCCATGAAGAGAGATAAATTAAGCAAAGAATTTCATTTTCAGAAGGCATTTTTTAATAACGTCATTATCATGCAGGTCTGCTCAAGAATTACAACTTCACAATGAAAAGAATGCAGAATGGACTTTGAAGCATCTGATTTTCCATGCTGGTGAGGAGAAGCAAGCCTGGTTTTCACTGTATTCAGTGACTATATTCAGAGTGGTCCCATTGCTCTTTTCTGTACTGTCTCTACATTATTGGCTCATTAACTAATGTCATCACCACTAGATGGATCCAGTTTTGCCTTCCAGTTGGACCTGGGAATCCCATCTGACTAACACAAGAAGAGAACCAGAAAGAGATTGTCACTATGTTAGAGAATATCAGCATATCTTATTCTTTAGATACCAAAATATAAACCTTTGCTTGGCAATACAGTCAAGCAGCCAAATATCTTTTTTGTTGACGACAAAAATATGTCCTAGTTTAAAAATAAAGAGACCTATCTACCTCAAAATAATTTAAATCAGTGCTTAGAGAACACACTTTTTTCTTTGTCACATTTACTCTAGATATATTCTTCTCTCCTGTCCCAAAGTTACATTCATTCATTTTTAAACGTTAAAATTGTATGCAGAATAATTATATTTTTCCTACAAATTGTGCCCTGACATCCATCTAATTTATAGATGGGGAGAGGGGGTGCTGAGATGCTTCAAGAAACTGAGGAGAGAGCAGCATTTCAACTCTAAAAAGGTTTCTAGATAATCTAAAACATATTCCTCATCATGATTATACCTATATTCCTCATAGGATTATACCTACATTCTTTATCATTTGATATTGCTACTCCTTACTGAATTCTGAAAACAACTCTTTAGCTGAGAAGAACTAAAACCCACCAACTTTCAGTGACATTTACCAGGAAGAGCTACGTTCAGCTTCACCTGAGGCAGAGAATACTTACTACACGTTCCTTTAAGCACAAGAGATCAGTCCCCTCTCTCCTCCCCAAACTGGTGCCCATCTCCTTTTCCTGTTCCCGTACATATTTCTCTCACACACATGGTTTCTTTCTCTCATAGGAAAGAAACTAAAATGCATACCACACAGAAACAGAATAAACAAAAGACAAGTCCACAAGAGAAAGCCACTAGGACACTGGATAAAATATTTTCCCATGAAGCTGAATAAGATAACAGGCACTTGCTTATATGTCTCCTTTCATCCCTGAAAGCTTTAAAGTTAATTCATGGTTTCATAACTACAATAAAGTAACCACGCAGAGATTAAAATCAGGGCCTCTTTTTATTTGGATATCAACAGTATGAATCCCACCCAGGTCTTTCTAAAAGCAGCTTTGGCTGACACTCCAAAATGCTTCCTCAAGTTCATCTTCAGCCAAATAAGAAGTGGTCTGGAAAGGATTCATCCTTTTAGTGTACACAGAAGATCCTCGTCTTGGATCTATAAACCAAGTCTTTAAATTCCATTGTAATTACTTTGCAGTCATAAATAGAACAGACACTATTTGTGGCATCCCAGCTGGCTTTTTAGACAAGGTGTACACATCTTCAATCAGAGCATTAATGAAATAAGTGGGGACAGTGACAGACACCTGAATATCATAATATATGAATTCTCAAAGAGCAAACAAGAACAACCAAAAGAGACCCCAGTATTTTTTTTTAACATGCAGTAATGGAAAAAAAAAAGAAAAAAAAAAGAAAAAAAAAAGAAAAAGAATTTTCTGTATTGAGGAACATTTGCTCAGAAGCTGGATTCCCACCTTGAATGTTTCTGCTTTCAAGGAAAACAGGGTTGGTGCAATTAAAAGTTCTGCTATAGCAAAGTGCTATAAATCATTTAACTCTTAAGACATGATGACTTAATAACAGTCTGACACAAATAATTGAACTCTTCACTCTGAATTTAAGAATCAAAACCAAAACACTATTTTCCCCAAGAGACACATTTTTGGAGAGACAGTCGTGGAAATTTAAGACTATGGCTAGGGTTGATGCTCGTTAAAGATTTTACCAAAGATCATAAGTCATTCACAGTCCCTCTGATATCTATAAATGCCTATCTTCCATGGATGCATGTGCAGTGGCCACAAGCCCCTCCATTTTAAGTTGGGATAAAATTATTTCCATAGAGATTGTCTGCCAGGGGTTCCCCTTGACCCATGGCATTTGCTGGCTCTTCTGTTGAACAGCAAATGATACTTCACCATCAGCAAGAGAGCCAACAGTGCAGATTGCTGTTTATAAGCTTAGTATTAAAAAAAAAAATATTCAATCAGTCTTTTAACATCCCCAAATCTTGTATCGATTTTTAAAACCTTAGAGGAACATACCCTAGAAGTTTCATACTCAGCAGTAAAACATCAGTGTGGAAAAAAAAAAAAGATATTATTAGAGCACACAGCCCTTAGTAACATCATCTAGTTCAGTATCTGACCTCCAACATTGGTCTTAAGTAATTGCTGAGGAAAGAGTGACACCTGAGTAAATATATATATATATATATAAAAAAATTATATATATAAATATATCTATATCTATATATATATATATAAATCTCTCTCTCTCTCTCTCTCTATGACATCCCTCACTGCCTCCAGTGGTAATCTCTTAACACAAAATGTACTGTGTCAACATAAGCTAACTCTCTTGTTCATTGTTGCAATGGTAGACCACAAATGAACAGGAGTTTTAGAAGAACTAATTTTTTGGTAGAGAAGAATGCAGTCAAACTGGCTAGTAGAATATATTCTGAGTTAAGGAAAAAAAAAAAATAGGGAATGCAGGAAATACCTAAAAAGAGTTTACAGGTATACAGGATAACAACATGTGTGGTGTAAGGAAAACAACTGCAAGGGAAGACTGAAAGAACTGAAGTTCTATCAAGCAAAGTAAAACAGGAGAGCTGTAATATGATTTTTAAGACAAAAAAAAGAGAAGACTACTGCTAACATTCTGCTTCCCATATCCATAGTGACAAGAAGTGATGGGCTTAATGGCAGAAAAGAAGTTTTTTAAACATTAGCAAAAAATACTCAAGTGTAAGGGTAGCAAAGCTCTAATAGATTGCCTGGGGGGCTTTAAAGAATAACTGTAAAGTTTTGGAACAGGTTAGACAAACATCTGTCAGGATTAGCTCATGCTGCCTTGGGGCAGGGTGATGAACTAGATGATCTCTTGCACAACCTTTTAACCCTAAAACTCTACAATTATTAGCAAAAAGCCCCATAATTACATGGTAAGGACCAGAGAACATCTTGGTTCACTAGCAAACCAGAGAGTGATGAATAAAAACCAATGGTCTACCACTGGATGAAGATGGTAATTTTATAACGCTGCAAAGTAAAACAAAGGTTTCAACACACATTTGCATTCTTTAGTCTCAAAGGAGGAAGGTCTGCTTTTATTGTGCTTTCAGGTTTCTTGCGTATGCAAGTGAACTCATACGTTCTTCAGGGAGAGAGAGGAAGAGAGTCATCCCCAAAACATCATTTTCTTGAGAATAGAGGTTAAAAAAGTCATTAGAGATAAAGAAGCATTTTCATGAGGTGTGGAAGACTTATAAGGAGGAGAACATACTACATTTGATAAGACTCCATTCTTTAAAGGCAGATCTTCATGATGTAAAGTACCATTGTGCAGAGACCATGCCATGAACGACATGAGATGTGGAACCAGAAGCTGTACAATTGTGTTGTCAGGTGCAGAGATGCAAGAACTGCATCACACTAGCTAACCAGCAGAGAGACTTGGGACAGTGTTTGTAAGTGGCATCACACTGCATCCAATGTGCTTAACAGCCTACATCAGTGCTGGCTCAGGATCCCCTCTACTCTCAACTCCACTGAGGTAAGAAAATAAGTGATGGAAAGAAGCTTACATCAGATTTGCTATTCCCAAGTTAATATTTTCCAACCTTGTTATACATGTTCAATTTCAGATCAAAATTAAACAGTATTAGAGTCAAAGAATGACAAAGAAGTCATGTGCAAGAGACTCAGACTTAAATTTCACTAAAATTGTTTTTTTGCTGTGAAGTGAAATAGTTCCACCCAAGGAAAGCCAAGGGTATAACTGTGTGGGGACTCACCTGATACCTCGCAGAGGTGAGACTTGAACTTCCCATATTCTAGACTCACCTCTCATGTTTTACCAACTACTTTTCCATTCAACTACCTATTTCTCTCATGAGACAGCAGTGTGCCCAGGTGGCCAAGACAACCAGTGGCATCCTGGTCTGTATCAGTAAGAGTGTAGCCAGTAGGACCAGGGAAGTTCTCTTACCCCTGTACTGGGCACTGGTGAGGCTGCACCTCGAGTGCTGGGTTCAGTTTTGGGCTCCTCACTCCAAGAAAGACATGGAGGTGCTGGACCGTGTCCAGAGAAAGGCAACGGAGCTGGGGAAGGGTCTGGAGCACAAGTGTGCTGAGTTCCCGGCTGAGGGAACTGGGGTTGTTGAGCCTGGAGGAAAGGAGGCTGAGGGGAGACCTTCTGGCTCTCTACAACTACCTGAAAGGGGGGTGGAGAGAGGTGGGGGTGGGTCTGTTCAACCAAGGACCAAGTGACAGGACAAGAGGAAATGGCCTCAAGTTGTGCCAAGGGCAGTTGAGGTTGGATGTGAGGAAGAATTTCTTTGCTGAAAGGGTTCTGAGGCATTGGAAGGGGTTGCCCAGGGGGGTGGTGGAGTCCCCATCCCTGGAAGGACTGAAGAGTCATGTAGACACAGTGCTGAGGGACATGGGTTAGTCAAGGGCTTGTCAGTGTGAGGTTAATGATTGGACTCAATGATCTTAAAGGTCTTTTCCAGTCTAAGCTATTCTGTGATTTTTCCATCTCAGCATCCTTTGAAATGTATGCTTCCATCAAGAGCAGCTTTGAAAAAAAAACCAGCATTTTTAAGACAGTGTCATGTATGAATCTCTCCGTCACACTTCACAAAACCTCTGGTTTGGTTCCCTTTCCATGCAAAATAATAAAAAAAAACCCAAACATTTGTGAGGGGGTACACTTTGGAGTCACCCACAAGCCTGGCTACCCCTCTTCCTCATGGTGCCCCTCTGAAAATGCCCTGCCAGTGTTCAAAGGCATTCCAGGGCGGGTGCTAATGAAAAGCAGCAAAGCCTACTCCGGCTCCACATCCTCCGGGAAGAAGAGCAGTTACAATGAGCGAGAGAGACGAAGGACTTATGCCAACCCAAAGGAACGGCAGGGAGCTCAAGAGAAACATAGAAATGTGGTTTGTAGTTTTTTTGCTTTGTCTTCTCTTCCCTCTCCAGCCCTCCCCTCTCCAAGTTTATTGCTTGTAAAACTGCATGAAGAGAAGGCAGCTGAAGATTGCAGGCCAATTAGTGTCCATTTGGATTAGCCCAGAACCCTTGCAAACCTACCCTAAAGAGTCCCCAAATAATTTCTTTTCCTTCTTGTTCCCCTCTAGGCCTGCACTGCTGCTTCTCAGGGGAAATATGGGAAGTGGTTAACTCGGGATGAATGCTTGCAGAGACCTTGTGCCATTCCAGAATCACTAGAATAAAATGACACAAAGCTTATTTTAGATCTATGAAATCAAACACTTCCTCTTTACCAACGCTACCTTTGCACTAAAATACTACTTAGAGCATACAGTTACTTTTTGAATTATTATATTTTGAAAAAAATATATATATTTTAAAAGGCTGCTATCTATGTGAAAAACACAGCACAGGCAGCTGGGCTCCAGCTTTGTATTTCGTTACAGGATTAAAGACCTCTCAACACTTCAGAATACAAGGGGCAACCTCTTGAAATGCAGGTAGCCCTCCCAAAACATCATCACATCAATCCTCCACTAACCCAGCTCAGAGCAACGATGTGAACGCCAACAGCAGACACTCACATTTGTGTCTCAGGCATGTACAAAGGCCTCCCAAAATTGAAAACACAGCTGGTTACAGTGTGCAACTTTCACCAATGGACAAGGCTGGCATCCCTGGATGTAACAGAGAAATTTAATGAGGTTTCAATATGTCACGCTAATAGAGTTAAATCAGAGCTCCTATGACTGTCAATGACGTTATCCTACTAACTTCTCACCCTGGACATATAAATGGCTCCTGAAGAACATGACTTATCTGAGCATTAACTTGAACAGGGTTTAAATAGCATAATTAAAGATAATATGAATCTACTCATGTTAAATATGCTGAAAGACTTCAGACACTAGAATAAATACAGTCTAATCTCTGGGGAAGGATTATAGTGTGATAAAGATGACTACAGTTCCACTGTTTAATTTTGTCATGTAGATGCTCCCTGTAGACACTGCAGAGAGATAATTTTTCTAAAATAGAAAATGAGGCTCTCTTTCTGAAGGCATGTAAATCCAAAGCTTAAGAAAACAAAATGTTATTCAACCTTGTAAAAACAGAAGACTTAAAACTGCCAAATGTAAAATGGTATTGAATAGCATTCACACTCATCCAGTTTAATGAGGTTTTGGACTCTTGATGCCAACTCTAGTGCCTGGGGTGGTCATACACAACCTATGCACTGGCTTACTAAATTATAAGTTAATTAATAATTATAATTACTAAATTATGTTTATTAAAAACACAGTAACACAAGACTACTTTACACCAGTAAGCAAAGCCATGTGGGCTGAAGATTGACTCAAATGCCATCAGAATAAAGGACATGTGATTTGATATATTAATATTGTAGAAATTTATTCAAATCAGATCAAAGTATTTTATTAACGGTTCTGAGAAAATAAGACTTTGTATGTCAAAGATTTGGTAATACTAACTACTAAACTAAATAATTGCTGAGACTTACTATGAGAAAAATCACCAGGTGGTTAACTGAAAAATTTTCTAAAGAAAAAAAAAAAAATCAAATAAATATACCTCAACTAAACTAACCTTTATTGGATTTGCCATATATTGCAAATATGGCCCTACTTACTTTGAAGTTAGTAAAAAGATAAATTTATCTTACAGATCAAAGAGCTGCTGGATAGTGATGTGCATATGCTACACACAACATTCTGGAATAGGATTTATACTGCTGGAAATACAAACTAATCCTACATAAATTCCTTCAGGTGTGTTATTGGTGAAGAAATTTACATTTACTTGAAAATGTGATTGAAATATTTACAACAGTGTTAGAAATATCCTATGCTTAGATTACTAATTCTTCCTGTCTGATCCTGCACTTCTGTAGTCAATCGAATCAGGACTGAGATTAGAGATCTGCAGAAATATTAGGATTCAGTGAGGAATGTATATATTTTTGTGTTTAACTATAGGCACCTCTCTATACTGATGATGCTGAAACATCCAAAAACAAACTCACTCTCCAAAAATACAGGAAAAGACTGAAAGGGGACAAACACCAAGCTGTAAAATTTTAGTTCAGCAGTCTTTATTTCTGAGAAATCATTGAATGAGCTTGAGAGGTTTTTGTAAAACTTTAACTTCAGACAGCCACTGTCATAATATTGTAGCTACACTATAATAAGTTTTAAACATACTTTACTGTGTGGAAAAAAAAAATAAAAATGAATTGTTTATGTCTCATTAGAGGGGGAAAAAAATAATTCCAACTTAAGGCATAAATCTGAATGGAGACAAGAACAAACAAGCCCAAATGCTGGGATAGGTGTAGAATTTAAGCTGGTTTAATAAATGACGTAGAGAATAGTCTTCATATTCTGCTCTACCAAAGAATCGCTAAAATGTAATTAACAAGACCTGTTTCATCATACCTTACTCTTCTTCAATAAGAAAATGCTGATAGCATGCTGACACTAAATATTAGTACTCTATACAAACTGTGCATATTGCAATGTAGTCAAACTCACACATCAAATATTATTTACTGTTTTCACTATTGACAGACCTGGCAGTTTCTTCTCGCATTATACTGACCTTATGTGGCATTTCATCTATAACACACACTGTATACAATATTTACAAGGAAAGAAAAACATTCCCCAGCATTTTTTTTCTCTAGAGAATAATACCATTTTAGAGAATAAAGACTGATGGGGGGATTACCAGAAATTCTATCCTATTTTTTTTCCTTGCATGAGGGAATGGGAAAATTTTTGGTATTGTCATGAGGTCACCGGAAATACTGCAGTGGTGAATATGAATAAGACTTCATTAGGTGACTGCTGCTTTGTGGTTATTACTTGGGAATGGTTCTGGATTATCATCTTATTTTTATTGGCTCTAAGTTAAAGATATCTTCTTCAGTTGGTGGAAAAATAATGCTCCTTCTTTAGTTCTAAGAACAGCAGCCTAAGGCTGGAATGCTCTAAAGAAACCCAAGCTTTTGTAAAATGATGTCATATGCCAACTGTGCCAGGCAAATGTGTAGTAATAGCTAAAGCAGTCTATAATTAAAACAAGTCCCTTGTTAAAAGAGACTGAAAGTGATCAAAGCTCTTTTGTGTGTTCAGACACTTGATAGATGTGAAAAGAGTTTTGCTTACAGGGAAGATGGTGCTGTGGTTTCTGTCTCCATCTTAAGTGGCAATAGAGCCCATCCTGAACGATGCCTGTTTGCAAAAGAACTAATTAAAGTAAAACAGCAAAATGAATGCAACAAAAGGGGCATTCAACACAAAAGAGACAGGTATTTCTCACCTTTGTAAGACATGAAGTGGAGCCCTAAATAGCTGAAACTCTTATTTACTAGTGGTAAAGCAATGAAAATATTTCAATAGTAGGGCCAACAGATTGTCCACTCAGGCTCAAGGGACCCTTTGATACCAGTAGTCACTTGATTACAGCACGTGGTCCATGACTATTCTTTTATACTAGTGTGTTTCTAAAACATTTCCTATTTATCAAGAAAGGGAAATAGTCTAAAAATAAAGTATTTAATTGATTGAAACACATTCCTCAATTTGCCTCTGACCTTGTACCTGCTCTATGTCCTAAAGCATCTCAAGTGTGGCATGGCTATCCAAATATGCCATTTCCAAGGAATAATAATTTCTCATCTAAATACACTTTAATACAATTTTTATATGCCACAATTGTTCTTTCTTCTTGGACTTAGAGGGGTACAAACATAAGAGGCAGACTAGCAATAGTCCCATCTATGTTTGCAAGAGACATAAATGGAAATTGTAAATTGAAACCTCTTCTCCTAATACTTCCTTTACACTCTTAAGCAACAAAAAGGAAACATTACTGAACCCATAGCACTCAGTATACTTTTAAAAAATTCCAGTTACCTGGCCCAGAGTGGCAGGGCACAAGGTTACATATCAGCATGAAAAGGGAAGTCGCACTCCAATACAGAATGGTTTGAAAGGAGTCGGTTGGTGCTTCATTCCATCCTGGGCATCTGCCACTGTGGAATTGAAGCTCCAGCATAAGCAGATATGAACATAAACCTTCTTCTTTTCACCACATAGTATCAGGTCAAAAATAAGTTAGTCTGAGACAACTCACTGAGCAAGTGAGGAGACTCACAATAATACATTCAATATGCAAGCACCTTGCATTCCTCTCTTTCAAAGTTGGATTTGGAAATCTTTGACTTCCTAATGTCTAACTAATTTTTGGGCAGTCTACAGTTTTGCTGCAACAGCCAAACTCTTGTCACTTTTCTCATCAAATACCCAGTGAAGATGCTACAGTAAGCCAATAAAACACTGCATCTCTAATACAAAACTTTAGCTATGACAAATGAACATCAAGTGATTTTTTCACTACAAAACAAAGTTAATTTCAGGTGATGGGCTTTAGCTCCAATACTCTAAGAAAAGAACAATGTAAAACATGAAATGTTATGTAAAATAGTACATGTATGTTCCACTCTTTCTGACTCAGAGACCATTTTGTTTTGAGTTGTCTTCTGGAGCTAAGCTAAGTCAATTATAATTTTAAAAGACTTTAGTTGCATTCTCCCCAAGGGAAGCAAAACAACTGATTCATGAATTGTGAACAAGAATTTCTCAGATTACAAAAAAACAAAAAAAAAACCCCAAAAAATCCCAACACCCCCAAAAAACCTAAACCAAAACTAAAAACCCAACCAACTTACAAATTGATCTACTTATGGTCTGTCTGCAAAATGTAAATCGTTCAAGGTAAAAACCACAATGCAGATCTTCAGAATTCTTTTTCTTTGACCTAGCTACACTACATAACCTTTCCCATTATAAATTACCTGCAATCACACAGGACTTAATTTCTCCATTCAAAATTCTTTTTTTTTTTCCTCATAATTAATGCTATATATAAATAGACCAGCCTCTTTCAAATAACTTTTTCTATCTCCTCTCCTAGCCTACATTTGGCTTTGGAAAAAACAAATAAACAATCAAAAAACAAAGCCACACACAGAGAAAAACATTAAACCATTTTCTATAGACAAGCCTTCTGAAAAGAGGCCATTTAGAGCGTTTCTAGACATACCATATTTTTCCAGATGTTTTGTGACCACTAATGCAATTTACTCCAGGAAGGAATTTGACCTGTTCTCTAAAATGCTTCATCACTAAAGGCAAGCATAATGATACCTGGCTTCCTGGAACTGTTTGGAAAATTTTCATATTAGGTTTTTTTTTTTTTCCTATACCTGTTTTAAAGCAGGGTTGATGCTCATTCCTTGTAGCTCTGGAAAAAAAAGTCTCATTTTGAGCCAAGACACACTAAACACCCCCATTAATGGATTATTAAACTCTGGACGCCTGTTCTTTGCGTTTCCTCATGTAATGTCATTTGATTGAGCTAGGGGTTTTGTTTCTGTCATCTCTTCTTACATTCATCATGTGGACGAGACAGGGCATGCAGCTGCACACTTGTTTTCCTGCCACGTGACCTGTTGTACTGCAAAGGTGTAAATGGAAGAACCATCACAAGGGCTTGGTAGATGTGCATCTTCAACCAGCTGGCTATGAGAGGGAGCAAAGTAGGTCTTCACATAGTGATGTCATTTCCAATTACACCATCTATTACAATAGCCCTTACCCAATGATCTTCTAGCAAAGCCAGATATAATTCCAGTCAGATTACTGTGAAATCAATACTTCTCATAGTACAATGGGTGAGGTTTTACTAATGGTATTCAGAGAAGGCTTTAACAAAGAAAATCTGTAGCCAGAATCATGCTAAATAAAGTATACAATGCAAATATTAAATCAAAGTGCTTCCTAAAGAAGTGAAAAGAAGCCATTTCATCTCTCCATAGGTGTTGTCCCAGGGAACTGTGTTCTCATAGAATAAAAATTCCAGAGACATTAAAAAAAATACCAAGAAAAAAAAAACCCCACAACAAAATCCTGCCTGAAAATCAGCAAGCTGGATTCTAGTTCTTGGTGGCAAAAAAGAAAACAAAAGGGGAGAATATTTCTTACCAAAAGATAGTGGGGACCTTGCCTAAATCTGAAAGATGCTCCAGGGACTGTGAGACAGGGCAACTACATCCCTGTAACCTCCACCAGTTCAGAATTTCTAAACATGAAGATCATTTGATCATCCCAATCATTGTCCTACTCTCAAGACATCCAACAAGAGCCTTTCCTGTCTTTTGTCTAAACTTGCTATGAAAAAAATTGGAAATTAAATAAAAGCAGTTTATCAATTATAAGTGATACCAAGAAAAAATAATATCTAAGGCAGACTGGCAATGTACAGAAATGATAAATTAAAGTCTACCAGTTGGGCTCTAAGTTCATATCTTTTTCTTTTAAAAAAACAAATAAAAAATGCCTGCATACTTGCCACCTCCTTAACCAAAAATATCATGATGATACAATGGAAAGTTGATACAAAAATAATAAAGCATCCAAAAAATGCCTTTAGGAAATGACTTCAGTACTGATGAATGAAATCCATAAATAAACGTTAATCCCATTACACAACATGGTGAATTCCCAGCAATGCTGCGTTTGGTGCCGAAGAAGAAACAATCCAAGCATTATCAAGGACTAACGTAATTCAGCTTAAGTAAAGATGCTCCAGGCTAATATTTTATCCTGCACTAACTTAATTCAGCATGCTAGTCCAGTTTGTTACTGGCTAAATATATAGACAAACCAGTACTTCAACATGTTCACCAATTATTATCTTGTTATAGCTATTGAAACCTCTTCTATTCCTGAAAACACAGAAAAGAGTGTCTTTTCCCCATAGGAAAAAGCTACAGAAGTAAAAACACGTTTATTCCAGTACAAGTGCCTGTTCTAAAAGGGCAATTAAACACTTTCTTCTGAAACAAGCACTCATTTGAATAAATACACTGGAATATCTTCCTCTGGTTAAAACCAATCAGAGCAAGCAACAGATTTCAATGCTACAGCTTGATCTCAGACATTCAGTTCTCCAGAAAGAGCAGACTCTATGCTATTGTGAACATAATATTTATGGGTTCAACAAAGTACTTCTACATTTCCTCACCTGTTAATGTACCTACTGAATCAAGTGACCTCTGCTTAGGGGTGAGCTTGCCCTGCCAAATTATAGAATATGGCAGCATATACACTGATATATTTGTATAAGAGGAATTTTCACAAGGAAGATAAAACCTACTTGACACTTAATTTCACATGCTCTCTAGTAACCTATATGCAAATACAGGAAAGATAAGTTATTGCTACATCTACACCAAGTCTTGCATG
The DNA here is from genome assembly GCA_907165065.1 of Caprimulgus europaeus. The sequence goes on from OU015530.1 coordinate 4,305,044, forward strand.
ATGAGTGCCCATTCCTTCTGTTCCCACCACAAACTTCATAGAATCATAGAATAGTAGTGGTTGGAAAAGATCTTTAAGAACAATGAGACCAACTGTAAATCTAACACTACCAAATGCACCTCTAAACCATGTCCCTAAGCACCCTGGTGACCTTAATTTATTTCTAAAGTACTTGTAGTAGTGAGTAGAATCAAACATCAAGAAGTGACTCGATCTTACAGGGGTAAAGGAAGCACAACCTCCCTATGGAAGCTGTTGTAAAAGCCAATATTTGAATTTCCTGGGAGCTGTATGGGTTCTCCTCTACGTTTCTGCTAACCCAAGAGACATTTTCAGGTTGATGGCTCACCAAAATTTTAACTATCACGTTTTAACCCTGTGTGGCAAGGACAATCTTGCTCTCTAGAGCTGGCCTGGTGCCTAGCTCAATGGGATCCTGATCCATGACTCTGGCTTCTAGAAACTGTAATACACAAGTAATAAATAACAATAAATAACAAAGGATGATCCAAAACACCAGCTCACATCAGTGCCCTGCATCTACCAACATTTCTACATTTTCTACCACCAGTAGAGCTGAAATTGAGCCAGTAATTGTGGGAAATTTTAGGCAAGTATGTCAAACGTAGACAAGATAATAGTGTCTGTCGCCCTTTTTTATTTTTTTTTTTTTAAATAGCATTGTGGGGTGCCATTTTTATTGTCTATCAATGACTTCCAGATTGTTTATTCAGTTCACAAATAAAAATTAAAAGGATTTTGAAAGCAAGTGGTTAGAAAAAGTCACGGAAAACTGGAAAAGTACCAGAAGATTTCTTTAAAATGTAAGTACTATCAAGCTTCAAAATACAAAACTGGAGTAGTCCTGACAATAAATATTCAATAAATTTATGAAAATAATCCAGAACACTATGACAATTCCCATTGTCTTGTAAAACAATAAGCAGCCACCCAAGAAGTAAGCCAAAATAGTTTGTTTTGTAGCTGTAGGACCTTTTGTGCTATCATTTAAACTGACGGACCATCCACAGCCAAGTTATTTAACAAGAGGATGATGGAAATTACTCAAAAATTTCAAACACTAATTTATGCTACTTACACTTGTGTGTTTACTGAAGCCTAGATGGTGTCTTATCAGAGCTATACTTAGGGTATAAGTTACATATATATATATATATATATATATATATATATGTGTTATAAACAACATTTTATGGTAAGCTTTGCACTGATGTTCTGTCAAAGCTGTGAAAGGCTCACCTTTATCCTGTATCAGAAACAAAGCTTGAATTGTGACACAGGCAACAAAGCACAATTTTCTTCTCGGTTGCACTGCATGTTTCATCTAAATTAACTTGTTCTTTTAGCTGAGAATCACCAAAGGGTAATAAAAGTAGGCAACATTTATTTTGCCCACATCATGTCCAGAATTCATGACTTGGAACAAGAAACACAGAGTGTGGACTTTGGAACACAGAAAGCAGAATGTACAACAGGGCATTACTCACAGCCTGGCAAGGAGAGCTCTCAGCAAATAAATACAGTTGGCATTCTTTATCTCTCCAAGTGACACAACATTCTCACAGTGTCCTCAATTCTGGAAACATGCATGAATTAATATGTAATACTTTTATTTGTGATCTATAACGAGAACCTCTGACAGGTGTTCAAGTGCCGTGATGGGAACAGCATATACTGTAGGCTGATGGCAATTTTTCTGAGAGGTTCACAAATACTGCTAGTATCTCATTTTAAAAATTGCTTTAAAAGGTCAATAGATGTTATAAACAAGTTACTGTTTGTTAGGAATCAGCAGTAATCATTATGTCATCAGGACATATAATGCTGCAGTATCGAAACATTTATTTCTTGTGATGAACTTCCAATTTCAAATCAGTTCAGTGAACTAACACTATTATTCAAACCAATGTCATATCATGAAAAAAAATCTGACACATTCTCTTTTTTTCCACTTCTGGGGCCAGTTCCTTCTTTCCCTTGTACTTTTTGTAGACTTTTACCACTTTGGAACAGCTACCTGCAGCACTACCAGAGCTGAATGGCAAAAATAAACACACTTATACTGAGAAGTACAAGACAACCAGATATGTTAACCTGGGTGTCCATAGGATATCCCACATTAACATTTGGAAAACTTTAGCATATGCCTTTGTTTATCCAGAAAATAATGTAGCTAGTAATGTTTTTTTTCCACCTGCCTGTAAAGGTAAATTAAAGCCCATAAGGTAATAGAAAATCCTAAGAGCAGTTATGCTATAAATGCAAATGGTATTTTGTCATCCACCTCCATTCAGACTGGGTTTGTTTCATGCTTTACCATTTTAGGAAGATAAGATAGAGAGATACATTGCATAAACATTTTTTAACTATGACATGCTTGGTGAAAAACAAATATTTAAGTGATACAGAGGCTTTTAAGCTTTTTAAACTAATTAACCTTACAATATTTGGGGATTTTTTTTTTTTTTTTGACATCTTTGCAATGAAGAAGGAGGACAGAGCACAGGAGCTGCTTTTCCACCCCTACAGTATGGAAAGCAGCAAATATTAGACTGCCAAAAAGCATAAAAAAGGGTGATGAATAGATTCATAAATTTTTCTTCCATTTTCAAAAATTCTTACATAGGATCAACAGTAGCATGTGAGTAAACTCAAGAAGCTAAAACCTGGAAAACTTAGATGAAGGTCACACATCTGAAATTGCACAGTATACCTCACTTTCAATGTGATGTCAGTTATCCTTGGGATGAAAGGTTTACAAGGAAAAAGAAAAAGAAAAAATAAACCAGAACCACGGAGTGCACAGTGTGAAATAATCGATGGGGACAGGGATATGTCCCCATCAGACTTTCAATCTGATTGCTGTATGGTTTGACTCACTTATCTGTTCTACTCAGAGAAGAAACCACACCATGTAGAAACTAATTTTTGATAAAAAAGATATCTAATTTTGTGCTTTCTGTAAAGTATGACAGAGACTCTACATTTGCAAGGGGAAAGCAGCATATCACCACATCAGCCAAATAAACCAGATTTTATCCAGGAAGTAGATACCTTTCCACAGGAAGGCAACAAAATAACGTTAGAGACAACAGAAGTACTTAGGCACTTAAAGATAAATATCTGCTTAAGTGTTTTATTGTATTGGGGCCAGAAATAGGATGAGATGACCTTGAAAAATGATATTATATAACGGGCTTAAGGGACACAGAACGAATATACAAATTAAACCCCACCTTTTTCAGAGATGGGGGACCTAAAAAAATAAACCTCTGGAACTATGTTGCAGCTGGAGACAAGAAGGCCTCTGGCAAAGATGGGGTAATTTATTGACATTACATTAATTCTTTGACTAATTGCTCCAAAGAAACAGAGATGAAGTAACAGAAACAGATAAACATCTCCTAGGAGTGAAAGAAAAAGACATGGAAAAATTATGATCAACCAGAACACCAACTTCAGGCTTGTCAGTCACAAGCTGAGATGATTCCAGAGTATCTGAGCAAGCCCTGATCTCAAACCTTCATAGGCAAATATCAAGGGAGACAAGGAATTTATACGCCAAAAACTTTCTTAAACCAGTGGGAATAATGTTGATGTAAAGTAAAGTAAGCACAACTCTTGTATTATTTATTTAGATGAAGGTAAGATGTTTTAAAACAAAATAATAATAATCTAAGAGGTCTCAGCAGCAGGCAAGCTAGTAGAAACACTTAGTATACTCAGGGGCACAATACAGGAATACAGTATTGCTTGTAGATGAGGTAGTTACTAGAAAACAAGGCAAGAATGACTGGATTCAGGAAGCAGCTGTATCTGATTTATGTGGGACCTGGTCAAGGTCTTATCTTGAAGGTATATTAAAGTTCTACAGTTGGCACAACAAAATACTAATAAAAATTTTATTTATTTAAAAAAAAAAGAAAGATGTAGGTAGCTGTGAGACAGTGACATACAGGAAAAGATTAAAAACAAAACAAAAAACACCCAAAGAAAACCCAAATCCCAAACAAAACACAAACAAACCCAAACATCTTAGCATATCTTTTCAGCCCAGAAGGTAATTGTCCACGATGAAAAATCCCTCTGCAGTACCAGCCCTTGTCCCTACCTCATCCTAAAAATGAGGTACTTAAAAATTCCCTAGTTTGTGCTTTATGGAAGAACAGCTCCCACGTTAGATGAGACCAATGGGTCATGTACCCTGATATCCTCTCTTCAACAGTGGGCAGTCCCAGCTGTTTTGGTAAGAAATGCTCTTTTGGTAAAATCTACTCAGTAGGTGGTCATAGGATGAGGTGCCCCAACCTGGAAAAGTTTCTTTCTGACCTCAGACAGTAAAGGCTGGTTTATATTCTAAACATAAGAAATGATATAAGGGTAGGGATTGCTTTCAAAGGGTTTTTTTTTTTTTTTTTTTTTGTTTGTTTGTTTTTGTTTTTTTTTTACTTTTTTTGGTAACTTTTAATACTCTTGTAAGGCACACAAATATCTGACAGGTTTTGGATCATCATCTTTTAAATGTACAATACTTGGGAGAAAAAAAAAAAGTGGGTTTTGTTGGTCTGGGTTTTCTTGTTTTTTTCTGGTTTTGTTTTTTTTTCCCATCTGTCTGGTTTTTTTCCTCCCCCTGCACCCCATGGTAAGCAATCTCCTTGTCTTGATGTTGACTCTTGAGCTTTTTTTGGTTTCCATTTTACTCTCCCTCCCATCCTGTGGAGTAGGAGAAGGAGTGAGAGAGCAGCTGGGTGGGCACCTAACAGACAGCCAAGGTCAAACCACCACAGTAAGAAAGTGCTGTGTACTTGCATTGCCAAATATGATCTTAAAGCCATTTTTATGCTTAGTTATTATAACAGAAAATATTCAATAGCTCTATTTTTTAAAGGTGTGCTGAATGCTAGAGAACTAAAGCTAAAGTATTCAGACAACATGCAGATTAGGTAATATGACTAAAATAATGAATTTAGGCAAGCCTGGTTATCCAAGGCTTAAATAGCCACCAACAATTCACAGGTAAAGAGGTAAGAGGTTGACTTCCACATGGCAAACCTGTTGGTATTCCTTCCACAGTGACAGAGGATATGAAGATTAAACACAAGTAAAAGCAAGACAGGGATGCTTCTCACTAAAACTATAAAATATTATTTTTCACATGCTTTGCAATTAAAATTTAATAAGTGAAGATAATTTCCTCAGTAGGCAACAGGTTTAATCTCTGCTGAAGCAGAATATAAAGGAGCATTCCAGCTACCAAGTTCGTTTTAACTTGCATCTTGTGCTGCTTTTCATTTAATTAATTGAAGAACTTCCATCAGCTTGAATGGGACTGAGATCAGACCCTTGAGAGAGTGATTCTGTTTGAAGCGCTGCAAGCAATGAAACTTGTCACAATACTCAATAATTTATTATGATTTTTTTGTTGTTGTTATTGTCTCCACTGCTACCATTGGACTCTGTTAATCATTTCTCAATCCTTTCATGAGTGAAAACAACAAGACTTCAGAATTTACTTTTTTTTTTAAATTGATTTTGCTGTTAAATGGAGAAAAATAATTCAAATGGATCAAACTTTTGAAGGCTGATATAAGCAAACCTTTGTCCACGAACTCTAAGTTAACCCTATTTAAAGTTACCACAAAGATGATGCACAGAATTTTATTTTATTTTAAAGATGTTTCTAAGAGAAAAAAAAATAACAGTTTTAATTAAATTATGGCAGTGCATTTATGACATCTATATATAGCTGCCAGTTAACAAGATCTGCATCCCCCTGAATAAATGCCAAGAAAGTGAGTCAGTAAACCCACTTATATACAGATTTCCTAAAGTGCCATGCAAAAAGCTTTTATTAAAAAAAGATTGAAATTGCTCATATCTTAAAATAACTGTAGCACGTGATAAAATATACTATAGTCAGTCTGAGGTTTTGGAATTTCAGAAGGTATTTAAGCTTTCATTCTTGGAACAAGAGCTCTGCTATTATGCTTAGCAGTGAACTATAAAATTTTCTTTTCAGATTTATCCTTTGTCAGAGATTATCCAGAAAATATTACTGTTAGAGAATAACTGCACACAGAAGAACATATTTTAGTAGGCTGATTGGGCCACCTATAGAAAAAGACAATTGTCTATATTTACGTGCACAAGATGACGATTGACTGAACGCCATTAGGGTGTGCTTTGATCTTCACACAGATGAGAACTGGGCAAAACTTATTCACAAACCACTAAATTTCCATGAAATGTAGTTTCAGTTTGAAACTTCCACAAAATTCAACCCAAACTATCAAAAGCAATTTGTTCACAAATAAATTGGGTTTTATTTTCTTACGTGCTTCTGAGCAATCACCCCTACTCATCCATCACTACCACACACAAAGATGGATTATAATCTTTTTTAAGATTATAAATTAAGATTGTAAATGGAGGAAAGTTACTCTAGCCAGTTACCTACAATGAAACATAGACAGTTTTTATTTGCTGAAGGATCCATGAACCCACAGTCTCCAGGACAGCTAGCTGGATAATCTAATGATTACATGGGACATTCAATCTCCCTTATTCATTCTCCTGCACATTGTAGAAATATGTATGTATAAGTACCAAACCAGACACAACTCACATGACACCACTTAGTGGGTAAAGTGCCCCAACTACCAACATAAAGTGACTTTTTTTTTGTGTATCCCAAATTATTTGAATAATTTATAGATGTGGAAAGAAAATGCTTCATTCTACAAACAGCACATTTTGGTTAACACTAGATTAAGATCATCTTAGTTTTCTCAGTGAGGCAAATACCCCCCCAACACCACCAAATTAAAGCCTTTGAAACAGTCTGTTAATTATTTTGGTTAAGTAGTTGATCAAGTAATGTATGGTAATGAAATTATTTACAGAATCCTAATGATCAGTCCCCCCCATGTCTGAATATGCAATCATGGAGAAAGCAGTTCAAAAATAAATAGTAAAAAGCTTAATATTGACACCTAGTTAATTTATCCAATGAAAGCTAAACTAAAGAGTTTAAAGACTGTGTTAATATTCTGCCCTTTTATAATTTGTATTGCCTTAGCCCTTGGATGTCTTCTCATCTGGGCACCTCACATAAAGCTCTGCTGGCAGCATGGGATTGTAATGGGATTTCTCAGCTGACATCTTATTGTGACAGTACCACGAAGCAGATAAATAGAGAAAGGGGGAGCAGCCCTAAATCTTTTAATCCATATCCATTTACCTCAACTCACACATATAAAATTGCTAATAAGTGCCATGTCAGCACTGAGCCGGGAAAACTGAAAGCTGAAAACATCATAAACAAGGTCACTTAATAAAACCACTCCAGAAAGGAATGGACTTTGGGTGCTATGCTGGAAGGGATGGAATAAATGATTTATTTTTTTTTCTCCACTTTTCTATTGGAGCCTGTAGCATGAGGGTCAAGGCAGATGTGCAACCCAACCCTTGGCTAAGGTTATATTCACTGCACACACACACACACTAAACAGAAGCAAGTGTGCCCCTGCCAATAAACCTCTAGTTCTGGGTCTTTCCTAGTCAATTTGTTTTACCTCAGTGCAGCACAACTTGTACATTTATTTGGTACGATTTGTTCATTATTTACCTTCCTCATGACCATCTAGACAAACTCGGATATTGTTTCCATAGCTACCATCTGTAATTACTTAAACTCTCCCCTGACCCAGGCATAAATTCTTGCAAATGCTTCTTTTCAACAGCTTTGCACCCTCTAGAGTGGCAAATTCTCATTAGATCTTCTAAATTCAGAAACCCTGACTTTCAACATACATTAATGGAGCTTTACAGGCCAGATCTTCCAGCTTACATAAAATGCTGCCACTTCAGTAGAGCTAATGAAGCAGCAAAAAAAGAAATAAAAGCTTGTTCAGGCTAATCAAGTTTTGCCTACAACAAGGACCTCTGAACATGAACTGTTACATATCAGAAGCTGGAATAAAAAATAACAACAAAAAAAAAGAGTTTAACTGAGTCCAGAGAAACCCAGCTGACTCAGGAATAAAAGATTGTCAGGCAATGCATGGAATATCACTGACTTTACTATCTAAAAGCCAGAAGCAAGTCCTATGTTAAATTCTGTGGTATACCAAAAAAATCATCACCTGAAACAAACAGGCCCAAAAAGGGCACATCTCCAAATGTTTCCAGGTGAGAAGCACAGGAAGTTTGTTTGCAAACAGGGTCACATTTGTGACAACTAAACTGTTTCACTGCACCTCAGGCAGCAATCCAAAGCTACTAAACTATGACCACAAACCACATCTGATTACAACACATGGAGGAGATTGTGTCATACCAGGAGTCTATTTTTGAATAAAGTACATGGGGTATTGAAAGGGACGTAAATGTCCTTTGTATTTTGTAAGTGTATGTCCTTCAATGGTTTACCAGTTATATCTAGAGGTATCACACAAGAATGGAGCCATACAGAGCACATCATATAATCAAGATTCATTTTACCCAATACTAAAACCAAATTCCAAACAATAATGCATACTTTCAGCAATATTTCTCATTCATATAATTCTTACATAAATCTCCAAATATTGTATCCTAAAGAAAAAAATATTTTGTTCCTCATTTTCAAACTTTTACAATTTTTCTTTTAAAAAAAGATTTTTAAAAAGAAATTAAACACAGAAATAGCAAGTGCCTCCAAAGCAGACCTCTGCTAATGCAAGTTGATTATACAATCCCATTCAGAAAGTCATCAGACTACCTCTGAATTGGGTTTGGCATGAGTCTTGCTGCTGACATTAAAAGGCAATACCAGAATGTTATTAAAAGAATATTCTTACCATCACAGGAGCATTTTCCAGCCTAAATTTAGTCAGTTAATATCCCTTTTTCTGGGTCAACAGCATCCTTCAGCTAAGCACCCCTTCTCTGAACCTAGCATTCATCTCTGCTATGCATTTACACAGATCTATTATACATTTTAGCCTTATAAACTGAAGGCTGGAGGGAACAACAAGCTCTCTAGTTTCTCTCCTAAGGCTGCTTTTTGATCCCCACATCCATCCTAACCAAAACAATGGAGTTTTTGACTACAACAATCCAATAATTTTGTAAATTAATACCAAACTATTAATAAATAGAAGCTTAAGTATAGGCTCCTGAAACCCCATTTGGACAGCCAGGAGGTCCAAAATTGAAAAATACATAAATAGATCCCAAATTCAATAGACCTGTTAGGTGGGTTACACTGGATTTTAAAAGGAAATAAGCATAATATTGCATCCCCATTTTACATGTTTAACATTAAAAAAATCCATAATTATATCTTGATCTTTTATTATTATATTTTCTTTAATGTTGAGAGTATCTTCATTTTTCATAGGTGTGATGTTAGCATAATTTACAGACTTTCTACAAACTAGAAAAGAGACAGGAGATGAGGACTGTGGTTCCTATAGTTTATGAACTCTTTACTGCTACGTTTCCAGCATCTGAGTTTGGCCATTGTACCAAGGAGGAGGAGCAGGGCATGGAATTAAAGAAAGAGGAAAAAAAGATGATGTGGGGCAACCTTCCATTGCTTTGGCTCTGCACTGAAGGTCTTCTTCACACTGTACCTGAACTCCAGATATTTTCATGTGACCTCCTTGCACACATCAAGCCTCACACAGAGAAGAAGGTCACAGGAACCCTTTCCTAGATTCAGACCTAATCAGCACTAGGAATGCAACCCAGTGAAGTCCTGAGGTACAGAGTAGTGCAGCTCAAGAGATAAGATGAGAAAAAAAAGACTCTTATGAGGGATCATCTCTTAGAACAAGTCAGATCTGGATTTTCTTAAAACAACAGGTATGTACTGTAGCATGGAAATCTTTCCAAACAGAAACCAGAAATATGTACCTCCACCCTCCTCTGCTTATGAAGGAAGAGGATGTATGACTGCTCTGTGCTGCCTGGCAGAATGTAAACTTGATATGGTGGGAGAAGACAACGTGGTATTGTACAAAAGACAAAGAAGCCAGCGCTCTGCTGAATACAATGGAAACAGTGCAACTGAGATCATTTCAAGAAAAATACTTCTTGCTCCTCTGGTTTACCCTGAAAACAACCTTCCAGGAGTCCTTTCTGAGGCACTATATTCTTCTCACTGCAGCTCCTGGATGGGTCAAGCTGAAGGAGGAACCTAACAGAACCATACCTGTTGTGCCGCTCTTGAGTGTTGACAGACTTTCTGTTGTTGCTTTAATACCTTCATAGAATCATAGAATCATTTTGGTTGGAAAAGACCTTTAAGATCACTGAGTCCAACCATTAACTTAGCACTGCCAAGTCCACCACTAAACCATGTCCCTAAGCACCACATCTACAGATCTTTTAGGTATCTCCAGGGATGCTCACTCCACCACTTCCCTGGGCAGCCTGTTCCAATCCTTGATAGCCATTTTGGTGAAGACATTTTTCTAATACTCAATCTAAAGCTCACCTGGCACAATTTGAGGCTGTTTCCTCTCCACCTATTGCTTGTTACTTGGGAGATGAGACCAAGAGGAAAGAAGGGTGAAAGCAAAAGGGCAAGGAAACTTTTTAACAACAGTGAGATTAGCCAAAAAGAAATGGTGTCAGCCAGGAGTTGAAACTAAAACCAAACAGAAGTGAAGCAGTTTGAGGGCTTTATTATATGTTTTGCTAAAAAGGGGGGAGTTTTATTATTAGACAAGTTTTGTTGTTATTGAAGTAAATTCATTATTGTGGATTTTTTAATTCAGAAAAGCTTTTTTTTTTTTTAAATGAACTCATCTGTTTTCATTTTGAAGTAACATCTTTATTTAGAAAATTGCCAGAGTTCAATTAAAAAGGTTTTAAAAGCTTGAGAAAAAACAATTTGCTTCTTTTCTCCTTTCCCCCAGTTTAAGAAAAAAAAAAAATCCACCCAAGTTAGTTTGAATCAAAACACTTCTCTAGTTTGGCTAAAAAAACTGAAATCAAATCAATACTGCATCAAATACAAGGTAAAAATGAAAAAAAAGATTCTACTATTAATAGAACTTGCTTTCTCTTTACTGTGCTCTATGACTGTTCAGGGAAAAAAAAACAACTGAAATGCTATAATTTCCACTACAGCTTATATTCAAAGGTACCAACATTTTTCTTCAGTCTAGAAGTCTCAAGAAGCAACCACTTTCATGGCTTAATATTCCTATGTAACACACACACACACATCCTTTTACCTTTCTCTTTTAGGGCAAGAAAAGTAAGAGAGCAAGAAAAATTACATATACATTAATATTTCAGTTGCCTCCCTAACTTTTTTTCCATGGTAGTTGCTCTGTAAGAAGGGCACCCACCTCACACTGTCTTCAAGCTGCCTGAAAACTAAAGTGTTACTTGTATTTTTGTCACCACAAATTATCCCATCAAGTATTACATAACCATTAAAAAAAAATCATAACTGCACCTTTGCCCTTGTCCCACTTGTTTGTGTCATTCACTGATCAGAAACTCTCCAAGGGTGGGCACAATTTCTCTTTTCAATCCAGAGAATAAAAAGGAATGGGAAACAAGTTGAACAGTCAACACATTTTATAATATATTTTCTTATTAATTTTTATAATATATTTTCTTTTTTTTTTTTTTACTTAACAACTAATTTTGTCCATGTGCACACCTACGTGCTCGAGTTGTGAAATTCAGCAGAAGACTGATATTGACTATACTTCTCCCTCATCTTTATAAGGTACACCTGCCAACTGCCAGTTAATAATTTCTTATCATCATGTCCACCTACTGAATTTATAAAATACAGAGTTATTTAGTGCTTGCATAAAGCAAGTGTAGGAGACCTTAGCTTAAAAGTCTGACACACGTGAAAACATCCTTGCTTCTCTCTCTTATTTTTCTAAGCTTAAAGCTGAATTCAGATCTGAATTTAGCTGTTACTTGCTGTTAGGAACAAAGTTCCACATTTCACACCTCCTCTTGCCACTTTGTGATGGAAAATTATCCTTTGGAGTACTTTATATCAACCGTTTGCCTTATTAAAACTAAAGATACAAACAATAAAGAGATAGCAAAGGTATCCCTGACTAGATGAACTTTCTGGGTATTTACCTTTCATTTACATATGCATATGAATATGCATACATATCTACATATAGGATATAACCCTATAGCAAGGCTATATTAGATATTCTGATAACAGTACACCTTCACTTTGCCCAAAGGACATACTGATCTCCTTCTACATCCTACAGAGGTCCTGATTCATGCCTTGGCAGTAGTAAATGTCAAGTCAAGTACGGAGACAGGAGATCCCTTGGGTTATTTTCCAAGTTGAAAAGAGAATACTAGATCTGTTCAGATGATCTTCATGTTCTCTGGAGATCTATTTTATGACTGATTTTTAGCACAGTTATGAAGAACACAGGAGGAACTTGATGGCTCTTGGATAAATGTGGTTGATAGTTTTTTTAGGTCTTCCTGCTGCAACATGAAAAGCAAACTACTCTGGAACTACTACAGAGGCAGGGGTTCCCCCCACTCCCACCACCTTCAAACAAGGAAATACCATACATAAAAGCTTGATTTTGGCTAGATAATACATATTAATGTATTATCTACCCTTATCTTATGAACAGTGATCTCACTACAAAACACAATAATAATTCATCTCAGTGAATTATCTCTCCACATGCAGCCAAAACGACACATGTTCTCACTAAACGTTCTTGAACACACATTAAAAAAATATTTAAAATGTAAAATTATTGTGGACTGTTATAAGTTAAGAAAGAATAAATCTAGCATACATCTGAGATTTTTTTTTTTCCCTCCCTCTCCTTCCTGAATGAGTTTTTAAATGGCTTTCCTTGTCACAACTGAACAGGAAGGTCAAATTCTGATTCTTTTCTGAACATTTATTCAGCCTCATATCAAACTGAAAAAATATGGATTTGAGTGCTTCTGGATCATGAGAAACACTGCTGAACCATTTAACAAAAGGAAAGCTCTTTTCTGGATTCCAGTAACTGTTCTAAAAGACCAGAACAGGATTGAAATCCTCAACCCATTAAACCAGAGACAGCTCTGCCACTGAATTCTCACTGAATTTCAGAGAGCTTGAATAGTATCCTAAAAGTCTTGTATCTAAGTACCAATAACTACTGCTTTGTTGTACCTTCTCTTGACCAGTTCCTTTAATACCCCAGCAAGAAACACAGCAGAGAAACCAAAGTAAATTCCAGAAGACAAAACTCTGTTACATTATTTAGCCCTTTAAATTGCAAATAAGCCCATTAAAGAAAAGACCCACTGAAGTAGAAAGAGATGAGAAAGATCCAAATAATTAGTGTTTATTTTTCATATTGCATGAACACCTAGAGGTGTCAATCTTCATTAGAATCTCTGTGCAAGTTCTGCTCATTTACACTGCAAGAAAAGATTATGTCCCATAAGAGGCTAGTAAAACCAAAACACTAAAAAATCAAAAGAAAATAGAAGAAAACTGAGAATAAGACAGTGTTAGCTCCACTGTTTCTGAGTGATGCACTGATTTGCACAGTTACTCACTTTTAGAGTGGTAAATTAAAACCAAGTTTTAATTGGCAATGCATTCAAATCCAAATAGTCAAAAGTACTTCGTCAATGCTTCCCTCTTTTTAACAGCTCACATAAATAAATGTATATTTTAAATGATGTTAATATCACCAAACGTACATGAGAGTATAACAACATTCATTACAATAGTTTCAGGGGTTTTGGGGGGTTTTGTTTGTGTTTTTTTTTTTTCTTTATACTTTCTGTATTATCTGCACTCCTTAGTGTGAAACAACAGCAACAAAAAGTTTGCTTTGTCTCTGTCATTCCTATAGGTAGTAAATTACTATTAAAAGCTAAAGTCCCTTCTTATTTGTGATTATGTGCAAGAATGAGAAACTAGGTATTTAGGTATTATCTGTGCTTAACAGAGAATTCCTAATAAACATTCAGCATAGCAATGAATTGATTATTCTGTTTCTTTTAAATGCAAAGGGTTTAGCCAAACTTGGCAGAAACTAGAGACAGCCAGGTTAAATTAAGTCATGCACAGTGAGTTCTGCATATATATATATATGTATATATATGTGTGTATATATATATATATATATATATATATATATATATATATATATAAACATATCTGGCACAGTCTTACAGAAAACTAGATCTCTTCCCATAAGCTCATGTACTGTGATGGGCTGACATTCAGCAAACATTGATACTCTCAAAAAAGGTATTTAGAATAGGTCTCTGTATGATAACATACATACCAGTGTCCTTTTGTGTATACCAAAGCTTTTTTAGCTTACTGGATATATTTCTTTTTGAGACTTCCATTTTTCCTTTTCAATTTGCTATTCCTAAGATGATTTGCTGACCTTAAAGCAGAATTCAATTACTTATTTCTTCTTCACACTCAAGCTTCCATATCAATATCTTACAATAATTATAAAAACTCTTCTTCTAGTTCATCATAGATCAGTAATAGGTTAGCAACTTAACAAGCATCTCCCAACATGGGAAGTTCAGTTGTTATAGTGGAATTATTTCTCAGCAACAGCATTACTTATGAACTATAAAGCCCTTACAACAACAAATGCTGCTTAAATTCAGCCAGTATTTCTCCATTTTGTTTGAGAAACCCTTTAAAAATCTGCTCAGTAGCAGTAACAAAAAGTTGTAGTCTTAAAAAGACAATCATTGGAAATAAGTACAAGAACAAAGTAGAAATCTTTCAGATACATGTACAAAGAAAAAAAAACACAAAGCAAATGGATTTTGTAGATGTTAATTATAACTTTAAAAAAACTAATAATTCTTCAAATTCACCAGAGAAAACCCTCTGAGCATATTTTATTTTATTGTCTCTCTGATCAGACTCAAGTCTCTGAGAAGTCAGCATCTGAAGGAGCAGGTTTAATGACTGGGGCAAAGGATATGGATTTCAAAACCAATTTGCTTCCTACCTAGTATGTCCTCTGCCACAAACAGGAAAGGATTCTGCAGACAATAATAACTGGACTTCACAACATATCTCAAAAATGATCAATCCCATCTCTGATTTTCAGACAGAAATCAGACTCTTCAGGGTAACACCAAATGCCCTCTGATGTTCAGAGCAGAGACTCTGTATCATCTATTTTCAAAACTGTTCTTTTACTGCCTGAAACATTTCTATAGTGTACCAAATTGCTTTAAATTTAGTTGAACCTTCACATGTGGCTTATTACCAGGATTTTTTTGTTGCCACAGTTCTCAATTCAGGAGAAATGCAGAGTTTTATTGCTTGTGAAATACGGCACAAGTAATTTACTCTATTACTACCTTACCCTGTCCTACATCCAAAGCTGTCTGAGATGGGGGAGAATGGCTTTTAACCTGAAAACTTTCAGTGATCCATATGTAGGCTAGTTCCAAAAACACATGTATTGGTGCAAGCTGAGGAGGCAAAGCACTTCCTGGAAGAGGTAGAAATGAGCTACAAGAACTGTGAACTTCTCAAGCACCATTTACTCCAACATCTCTTTAACTGTACCTAGACTAACTTTTTAGGTTTGGAGTCTATTGTATCCCAGTAGTTCTGTGTGTATGTGTGCACGTGCACACAGAAAAAGATTCAACTCACAGTGTGCTATAGCTAAGTTTCCATCCAAGAATAGAAAGTTCAGCTACTGGCAATACTGTAACCTCTATAATAATTTATATTGCATAAACATTAGAAGTTGAAGCCAATTCAAACTCTCACTACAATTAGAAACACATTTCCACTTGTCATCAATTTTTTCTGTTTATCTACATCAGATACAAATTGGTTATCTATTATATCTATTATGAAGGCATCAATGAAAGTTTACATTACAAAAGAACAGTTACTACTTTAGATTAAATGTTAAATTAATTTTGGTTCACCACATACTGAAATTCCCATCACTCCTCAAAAAAGAAACAGCAGATGAGCTTAAAAAAAAAAAAATCACAATTATTTAAGAGAACTGTGAAGCAAATTACCATATCCCACTAATGGTTATAGGCATTGGAGCCAACTACACCAAAGTGACTGGAAAATTCTGTCATATATTAAGTTGTGTAGCACTTCTTGACTGCAATAAATGATAAAGCATTCTATTCTGTAGAATTAATTATAAAGAATGCTGTAAAATATCTTTTTTAAAGATAAAATAGACGATTGTAACCTTAGTGGTCTGCCACATTGATGCTCGTGCTAAGCTTTGCATCTAAGAAAACAACATTCCCTAGAGAAAGGAAATGGCACTCAAGGCTGGACATTTGAAATGTTTGGAGTGCTCTTTCTAAGAGTGCAGATTCTAGCCCAAATTTTCCAACCCAGACTAAACTGAGAGTCCTAAAATATAAGCAGAGAGAAGCACGGACTGCACAAACTCCCCTTTGAGGAGGCCAGACCAGGTGGTGTAAATGGTGCTCTCTGGGTTAGCTGATGTACTCTGACTCTCAGCTTATAAACCTCCCAAACCGAGAGGACTACGTGGCTTTTGCAGTGCCTGTTCACACAGACATAACTCTATCCCCACTCCTCAGTTGTGCACAAGTACTCTTGCTTTCAAAGATGTGAAGCCAAATAAGCAGCCTTTATCCCAGAATTTCACAGTGGTTTAGACACTGATCTCTCTTCCTCTCCTCTGAATTCAGGAGAAAGAATTGTATGGAGAACACACCCTTAACCCCACTTTCCCTCTCTTGCAAAGATACTCACCCAGAAGAGACCAAGAACAGACTCTGCAAGGAGAAATTGATTTGCATGAGTTTTTCTATGAAGTTGTCCTGCAGCCTGCAAGATTCTTTATTGGAATAGAATTCTTTTTTTTTCTTTATTTTTTTAAATTGTTGTGGATTCCCATGGCTTACAGAATATAAAGGGACAACCTTTGTAGAAGTACTACTGTCAGAAAAAGGAAAAAAAATATGTCCAAGAGAAGATTTATGAGGTCAGACCAAAGGTCTGAGTACTCCACTGTCCTTCCTCTAACAGTGCTCTTAAGTTGAGGTAAAAACAGGATTTTTTTTTTCCCCTCTTCTCTGTACCATTTTGTTTCTGTCCACACCAAATTTAATCTGCCATTTTATTGACCAGTCATTCAGTCCTGTTGAATCCTTCTACAATTCTTCAGTCAAGCCTTGCCCTGAATACCCCAATTAGCACCATCAGCAGACTATCACCTTTTCGGGTCAGTTAATTTTTCCCTGGAATCTGTCCATACAAGGCAAATTTCATGAACACCAGCAAGAGGTACAAACTACCCAACTCACCTTCCACTACTGACCTGTGTTTTCACAAACCTCACCTTTCTGCTAGAGGCTGATTAGCAAGCAGCAGGGCTGTGGCAATAGCAAACAGAGTTTTGAAAGGTTCAAAATAAAATGCTCAAGCCATCATCCAGCAGTCAGGCAATCAAATTACATTGCTAAGGTACTCAGTGAGCCATCCTTCCCCACTTATCAGCAGTAAGGCAAACAAATGAGTTTAAATAAAAGAGAAGTGCACTGGAAGAGGAGAAAAACATTTTGGAAATGGATTAGGAAAAGCTAAACAATCCCAGAAGGCAATACTATATTTTTCCTCAGAATAATGCCTAAAATTGCTATGACAGCTCCTTGTCTACCTGCAGCAGCCACCATTTCACATCCCAAACTGCACTGAATGGGCAGATTCACCTGATGCCCCTAACAAACAGCACATCCTCCTTTCCTGGTGGCTACACCCTCCCACAGATTTACAGAGACAGTGCTTTGCTCCTGAAGCTCTTTAAGGTGTAATCCTTTAGACCAGTCCCTCTGAGATCCAAACCTTCCACTGCTAGGAGTTTACACTGTGTTTTCTGCCAGACAGTCCCAAGAACCACTCTTAAGTGCAGTCTCCATCAGCACCCACCAGCCAGGCTGCTCATTAACCTGCTGCCACCAACAGTGCTGGCCCCTGGTCATTCCTACTAGTTGGACTGATTGCTTCACCTCATTGCAACCTGCTTCTCCCACTTACTGTTCTTCTGGGCCCTCTCAGTCCACAAGTTTGAAGACTATAAGTTCAAACATCTCCACCCATAGCGTTGTCAGCCCTTTCTGAGAGGCTGTAATGACATACAGCTTCTGTACACTGATGTGACAGATATTTCCTAAACACAGCCTCTCTCTCTCTTCCAGAAATCTCTCTTAACCACCTTTTTTAACCAAAGGATCCCTTGCTTCAGGCTGTAGGCCAGAATGGACAGCTTGAATGACCCTAAATCCACTAGGGTCAGGTGGGCTGCCCATGCATTTTACCAGAAAAGCATAACTATATTTACAACAAAACTTAATTGACTTAATAGAAACACCCCCAAAAAACAACATGTATACAAATTAAGTCTGTTCAGACCTGGTCAGCTTTCCTCACCTCTCCAGCAGAAGCTGACAAAAGACTTTTACTAGTAGACCCACAAGGTCATGTTAGACCATAGAAGCCCATCAGCCCATAGCATATGATGCTCTTAGAGAGACCTCAGGAAATGCTCTACTGTTCTTAGGCTTTGTGTTTGTACACAAAGAAAGGTGTTTTAGCATGGAAAAGGCACTCATAGCTAACAACAAATTCCTAATAAGTCCCTTTTTCATTTATTTGTTGAAGAAAATAATTATCTCAAAGGGTCCAAGTAGTTTTGGAAAATAATAATGAAATGTACAGCACCCCATCATGGAAACAGGCCCATAAATACATACTTATGGCAGGAGAGAAGCAACAAATAACACTGACTACAGCTATAAACACAACTTGATATGGCTTTTATGCTCCAGTCTTTTTATTCTGCAGGTACATCTTGTCATGGTACACATCTTTTTCAGTTGTGGGCCTAGGTATAGAAGTCTGTGCTTTTACCAATGCTAATTAGTCTACCATAGCACTCACTAACCTGGTTATCAACTGTGAAAAACTCCAAGAAAAAAGAATAATAATTCAAAATTAAAATTCAGTAACTAAAGTGAAGAAGACAGACCACTGACAGGTGACCAGATCAATTCACATTCCATTTATAAGCTGATTATGCAGTTCTAAAACATAGCTGTGAAAATTAACAGCAGCTTCTACTATCCTAAGCCATCTCTCTCCTCTGCTCCAGCAGATAATTTGGTGCAGAAGCTTTGTGTGAACACACAGCGGTTGGATATTCTCAGAAGAGGGCCCTGACCTGCAGTGTCCTCTCCAGCTGGGAATCAGGCTGACACAGCTTTAAATCATGACACAACTTGCATGCCCTGAGGCAAGCCCTCTCCCTCCTAATAAAAAATGATTCCCTCCAGCTAGGTTGTCCCAAAAGCCCAGTGGGGATTTTATCCTTCTTAGGAGAACAGCTGTCACATGAGAAAGGAAGGAAATATTTATCCTTTTTAATTAAGAAAGATAACTATTTCCATTATGTTATGTGGACCTCCCACATAACACAGTGCTGGGTGCACTTCTAATACTCTTGGTTAGATAATAGCCAAAAAACCAGCAGCAATGTATACTAAAGAAATCAAAACATAACAGTAAACCATCTTCTTTTGCAACGTTAAATGTTGAATATGTGAGAGGGAACAAATCTTAGCTATTAGTGACTCAGTATTTAAAATGAAGGGAGAGAAATAGAATCCTTGCCCAATTTGTTGGCAACTAGTGAAGTCTGTGAGGGACTACCATTTGCTATTATTTACTGCAATAGGTGGAGTTAGTGTGTTATCTGAATTTTTCTATTTTTTTTCAGCTTACTTCTGCCAAATCTTTATAATGCTACTTAATAAAAGTAGCATTTTATGGGTTTTTTTTCAAGTTAGTACAAAAATTAATACAAGTTAACACAAAAATCAACAAAGATTGAAGATCGCTGCAGTGCATTGGATGGTTCCAAATAAAGGACATTCTATGGAGGTTTCAAAAATCATACAAGCAAATGTCAATTGGAAAAATTATCTTTTTTCCCCCCTCTGAAATTTAGAATTTATTATTTTCTGGTTTTTTATTAAAAAAAAAAAAAAGATAGCCAAAAGGCAATCAAAACTGAGGAGGGTAAAGAAAAAGAGCATTATATTTGCCAGGATCACTAGAAGTCTGTTTTAAAGCTAAGTTGCAACAGGAAAGGAGCTTTGATTTCCAACACTGCTTTAAAGTGAAGGATCCCTTCCAAATGCTATTACCAAGCAGATCCTATTGTGATGGTAATGACATGTTGTGTGGGAAGTAGTGGTTTTACTTGGACGCAAAGGGGAAGAACATTGCCATGATTGATGTACCATATGAGGGTCAAACCACACAATCACTAAATTTCACACTGCCCAATGCAGTGGGATTGGGTTACTTAAGAATCTAAAATTTCTCAAGTTTATTATTATTATTATTAAGATGTAATGGCAAAAATATTTCCCAAATTAAATGCATTGTCTCTTAAGAGGAGGTCACTCATCTTTGATTTACTTTTCACTGGTGTGCAACAAGTTCTCTTTGCAGCTACCATATCACAGTAGTACTTTGGCTGAATAAGACCACCCACAAACTATTTGATAGCTCAGAAAGTTCTCAAAATGTTGCGCAAAGAGAAAGTGCAAAACAACTAAGGATGAAATTCACATTTATCAGTCCTTAATACTTACATTTCAGTGTTTATATGTTGAGGGTTAATCACTGGTTTAAGCTCATGTATAAAAAGGATGACATCTTGGAGAAGCACTTTGCAGAAGTAGCATAAAAAAACCCCAGAAAACACTTTTTCTGTCCTTAGAAAAAGATTATAAATGAACTCATGCCCTTGTTAATGCATATTTTAGAACTAGTAGGTTCTGTACTAATGAATTCAGAAGGAGAACTAGTGATGATTTCAATGAACATAGGATCAAATCTTAAGCTCTGCTTCAAACAGACTGCTTCTACTTGGCAAGACATCCAGTTCCATAGAATAAGTCAATGTCAATTTAATACCTGCTTAAACTGCTTTTCTGACTGATCAGATCTAAGATTAAACTGTAGAACCGAGGGCCTTGTGCACAGCACTGTGTCCCCAGGGAGGCCTGCCCTGTGTCAAATATCCCTTTCACTTTCTCCTGACCTGAAGGAACCTTCAAGACTAACCTCTGCTATTTGTCTGCATCAAGTTTTCAACTTAAACAACATCAAGAAGCAGTTAAAACTCTTTCACCAAAACACACAAAAAAACCCAGGAAAGACATAAAACCTTCCACTTATTTTCATTTGTGAAGCAGATGACAAAAATTTGCAAGGGTATGACTGTAATTTTGAATTTAATGATGCAAAACCACCTGATTTTTTTATCATCCACCATTTTGTATGAATTTGACAGGTTAAAAAAAAAATATTTAATGGCTTAGATATGTTCCCACTGGTTTCTTTCATTTCTCCCATGCCGCTTCCTATTTAAAATGAAGAACACCCTAATAATCAATGGCAAGTTTATTACAGTTAATGTGTTCAGTGTTATTTTTTTCCCTAATGTGATTCTATTCATGTTTGGTAGAAATTTTCTCCCACAGCTAGATCAGATGGTGCTTAAAATCCATTCAATTTTTACAGCTGTTAGTGTTTTTTCCACAATCAATACATTTTTTTAGATATATGTGCCCACCTTGAGAAAAGATCCTCTTTGCCCTGAAACCTGTGTGAATCCTTAAAAGAAGAGAGACCAGATTTTGAATCTTGTGTATAAAACTAATTGCCCTTTACATTTCACTTCATAAGACTCAAATGGCAACAACTTTTGCAGTTCACCAACATCATTGACTGAATGAACCCAGAACAAACTCATGCCAGACTCTTTGCTACACAGCACAAAATCAGGCACTGTCCCTCCTCAAATAATATCACACAAGGGGATTTTTTTCAGTGGGAAGAATGGTTCATTGGTCTCCAACACTTGGTTCTCTGCCATTGTGGAATTGAATTAAATCAGTTCCAAGGTCACACGTAATTGAGTTAGACAGCGTCCGCTCTCGTAGGTTGATAAAGGACAGTAAGCCAAAGGAGAAAACTTCAGCTCTACTTGCTCTCTGCAGTCTCCACACATAGGAAGCCTAAATTTGGCCAAGCCAGGGCAAGATGCTTCAGAGCAACTGAAATTTGTTGCTGTCTTGGAAGAGGTCTGAATGCAGCACTTCCAGCCTCTCTGTTATTAACCATTAAAGAGAGCTTTCCAGAACAGTTCCTACTCTATGGAATAGGAAGTGGTTTTTTCAGTACCTATCCCAGAAAAACCAGTTATGGTTCATTTCACCAGTACTCTATGGCTTTGAATGTACTGTAGAAAGTACTTAGAATCCAGCTTCACGTACAGAGTCAAGTTGAGATAAAATTCTCACCCACATTTTCAAAGCACTGGGAAGTCTCACACTAGTAAAGGCCTGTTCTTTCCTCTGAAAATTAATTATCTGGCTCATTTAGTTTAGATCAACAAAAATTTTCTTTCTGAATCAGACAGAATTTTTGTGTCTCTCTCAAACCACTAAAGCCAAGAAATCCAGATTTAATACTGAATTGATTTTCTTAATCATAACCTTATGCTGCTGATAATATTGTAGAGATTTCCAGTAAAAAGAGACATTACATCTCAGCTCTGCTATGAATGATGAACTTTGAAGGAACAGATGTTAGATTCAGGTAAGCCCCCAAATGTTTGGATGAGAATAGGAATATTATTCAGATTAATCAAATCTTTTAAATCTAAAAGGAAGACAGAAGTCAGTTTTCTCTGAAATTTCTAAAATGGTACTCTTTAGAATAAACTTAGCAATCTTTGAGTTAATCTTCACTTTTAGATCTAAAACCTGAATCCTGTTATTGAGAGTAGTTACCAGAAAGTGAAGAAGTAAGGTTAGCAGGAGTCCTAGTACCTTTCCTTAGTGTATTTTCTAATAGAACAAATTAAGTAAGTATCACTATATAGAAGCAAGTACTTATGAAAAGTTTCTTCTCAAATTTCTGCTATTTCTGTCTTTCTGTTAAAGTGCCAGGAAAACAAGACCACATAAGATGACTTTTATTACTTCTGGTTCAGAAGAGACTCGGAAAAAAATTAGGAGAAAAAAGATTTTATTCTAATTTGTGAGCAAGGATCAGACAGCTTTATGACAATAAAAAAGTTACAGCAGGGTGATTCAGAAAAGTGAGAGGTGGTATTTCTAAATGAACATGAGTGGTCAAGCCCATCAAAAGGAAGGGGACAGGGGGAAAGGACACACAAAAAAAAAAAAGAACCAAGATCTTGAACTTTAAGGTGTCAGTTGTATTTCATTTGACATTGGGATTGCCAGTACCTATGTGAGAGATTGAGATATTTATAACACTACCCTACTGCTCATTTCCTCTTTCTCCCTTGTTCTCCTTTCCTTCATCCAGCACATACAGGTTAGCCCACACAACTAGTCTGTTCCAGCCAGTGGCCCTGTGTGACCACACGTCCTTGTGTGACCTGAGCAGTATCAGAAGAGAGCAGAGGTAACAACCTCATGCTGGATCAGGCCTTTCATTTCAAGGCAGAAAGGTGGAGCAGCATGTAGAAGTCCCAAACCCTTGCTTCAAAGTGGGCTGGATGAGCCTGGCACAGCCAAAATGAGAGCCAGCCCCGTGACCAACCACTTGCATATACCCTGGCTTAGTGATTATGTAATGAGTCATCAGAAGAGTAGACATTGGCCTCTTCAGTGATCTACTTGAGAGTCCCATGGGATAAGGCCCTGGAGGGAAGATTGGTCCAAGAAAGCTTATTGATATTCAAGGATCATCTCCTCCAAGCTCAAGAGTGGTCCAGCCCAGAGAGCAGGAAATCTGACAGAAATGTCAGGAGGTCTGCATGGACAAACAAGATGCTCTTTGCAAAGTTTACACATAAAAAGGAAGCATAAAAAAGGTGGAAGGAAGGACAAGCAACTTTGGAGGATACAGAGACAATATCCAAGCATCCAGAGAAGGTGTTAGGAAAACCAAAGCCCACCTGAATTGGAATCGTGTAAGAGACATAAAAGACAAAGAAGGAGGGCTTCTGTAAGCCCACAAGTACCAAAAGAAAGACTATGGAACATGTGGGCCTGCTGCTGAATGGGGCAGGGACTCTGGTGACCCAGGGCTTGGAGAGAGTTGAGGTCCCAAATACCTTCTTTGCCTCAGCTTTCACCAAAGGCTAAGATACATGAAAACTGGAAGTTGGCCAAAACAGCTTAGGACCAATTGATCTCAAGAAGGTTGAGGAAGTGGGAGTTATCTCATTTACCTATAAACACTGCTTGGTAAGGAAGGGATACCAACATTGATGTAAAGTCAACACATCAGAAAATATACCAAGGTCTTTTAATAACCCTACTCCTTCACTTTCCTGTAACTGGCATCTCTGATAGGATTCAGATGTACAGATCTGGAAGAAATTCTTGGGTCAGCAAATAATATTTTTTTCAATACATTCAGGAAAAAAAGGATTTGCTTTTTTCTATGTTTTCTGACACAATCTTTATTTTCTTGCTGAGCAAGAGAAGAATAACCAAGTCCATGTGGATTTTGGAAAGCAAGAAGCTTTTATTTTCAGCCATTGCCATCTGAGTAGTTCTCATAAATGCACCAATGAATGCAACAAAAGGCTTTTTTTGAATTCTTCACCCACTTGCTTTGAAATTCAGTGTCTCATTTCCCAAGGAATCCCGTTTAACATTATCTGAAGTCTTGGTCTAACAGAGCAGGTATTTACATAGTGCAAGATATGAACTCTGGCTATTTTGCCAGCTGTTTCTATGCTCCCCAGAACAATTCCAATTCTGCAATAGCTTTGTCCCTCTGCATGAGATATGACTTGTTTCTGCCAGGCTAGATAGAGATACACTTTCATAACACTATTTTCTGCCTTACTATCAATTTATTTTTCCCCATACACACAAATTCTACACCAAAAAAACAATAATTAAAACAAAAAAGCCCCACCACACCCCTCTCCACATTGGAGCATCCAGCATTCACACTGGCTGCTGTGTTACAGAGACAAACCTAAATGATTTCTTTTTCTACCATCCAAAACAGTAGCTCACACTGACCCTTGAATGTCAAAACTGGGACATCACAGCTTCCCTGGCAAAGCAAACACTATGCACAGTGAAACATTAAAAAAAACCCCCAAAACCAAAAACTAAACACCCCACACCCCCTTTTCTTACACTTTTATAACAGTTGCAAATGCAAATAGCAACAGTGATAAGAGGAAGACATGAATCCTTGAGCTCTATGAGAAAGTTTCCTTCTTTCCACCTTCTGTTATATGGTATGGGTGTCCAGAGATGAAACTGTAACATGCATGAGAAAAATCAGTAAGATGGCAAGGCAGAGAAGATTCCTTGGACTTGTAATTATCATGGGCCTCCTAATAGAAGTGAGAGATCATCAAGCTATGCACAAAAGGAATGTGGAAAAAGAACTATGGAGAGTTTTCAATACAGTTTGAAAGAAAACAATATTTTTTTGCCATTATAGTTCAAAAGGAATCAACAATCACAAATCTTTAGTCAAGTCATTGCCATAAGATAAAGAAAGCAAAAACCATACAATACAGAGTTATTCAGCAGAGTCTGAGTAAGAAAGGAGGAGACTTGAACCATAAGTGAAACTTTCCAATACAACTTGGGGATCTCAGGAGAGAAACTCTTAAGAGAGAGCTTCCCTACTCCCTGCATGAAGTAATTACTGTGAACAACAATTCCTTATGCACTTTATCAGGAAATTACTTTCCATTAGAAAGTGAAGAAATAAATACATACTACCTAGATTTAGAAGAAAGAACAGAGACAGCAGGAATGGCATTTCAGTTCTGTGCTGTGGCATCAATTAATCAGCATAAAGCTCAGGAAACAAAGCTCAACTTTCACTCACCAGAAGACACCAGGCAGTTCAACAGAGCGGACTGTGCACAGGCTCCCATTGCCACAGTTGGGACTCTGAGAACAAGTAAAGAGGAAAGAACGTGAAAAAAATATGACTTGAAAAACTGAGTGACACAGAGGAAATAAATGAGGAATCCAGGAGTTGTGTAGAGAAAGCCAGATGGGGTAAAAAGACAGGAACATAAGATGAAGGGTTACTGCAGAACAAGGGGGGTGTTAATACATCCCAGAAAGTTTGGACTATTGGGGATTGCCTCTAGCTGAGTTGAGGAACTGTCTGAATGTGTTCGTGCTCTGCCAACCCCCTGCACCTCACTGCCAGAATGGGCTATTTTTCTTTTCCTCTAGAAATGGAGGAATTAAATTATGGCTCCTTCCCATCTGAATAATGCTATCTTCCAGCTCCACAAAGCTGTCAGATGGGCAAAAGACAACGGGTGGAACAATACCACTGAAGTTCCAGGAGAGAGAATACAATTGGACAAGATTGAAAACAAAGCCAACAAGTATGACTTTCTTTTTTGAAACTGGTTACCATTAAGGCACAGTGAATCCTTCATGCCATCAGGGTACAGAAGACCACTGGGTATCAACTGAGTTCAGATGGTGACAACGTTGCTGTGCTCCCAGTAAAAACCATGAGAGTAAAAAGCAGGGTCTTATCCATGTGTTGAATATGGACAGCAGGGTTTTCCCTCTGGCTACTGTCCAGCCTGTACCAGCAAGTGTGTGAAAGGAGGAAAAGAAGCTCTACCTCCTTAATCAAGCAGAAACAGCAATGTATCTTCAATGGGAACAAAGTGCCATGAAGTATACACCATCAGCTCTGATGGTGGTTGGTAAGGATAAGGTTGATAAGGTGGTTGATGTTACCCACTGCTGGATAACATCAGGGGAACAAATATAAGCTCTTTGTCTCAGATTCAAGTTGAATAGAAATGAAGGCAGCAAGAAAACAGGGATTTACTCTGAAGTTTCCCTTTGTATGGGAAATAAATGTGCAATAAATTTCACAAATGTTTGGATGTTTGTACCTATCTGTCTGATTTCCCAATAGTAATAGTGTGGGAAAAGCATGTAAATGTTCCTGATCCTGCAAGGCCCTCTTGGGTGGACCTCCTCCTTCTTAGCAATGATGCAAATCCCAGAAAAATAGGACAAAATCCAGAACATCTATCTTAGGGCAGGCCAGAGAAGCAAGAAAGGTATATCAGCACACAGGTATTGAATACTGTTCCTGAAACAGAAAGTATATTTCTGTTATCTCCAAGCCTTCAAAGACCAAAAATAGCTTAATTTTGACACCATCTCATTAGGAAAACTAGAAGATGAATGAAGACTTTTTCTCAAGAGATATCAGTAGGAAATAAAAGCTTTCTCATTCCTCAGTGTTGAGACATGACATGTAGGATATGAAATGACAATAATCAAAATAGTTCTCTGATTTCTAAAAGAACAATTACCAAATATCTAAGAAACCCATAAGAAATTTTTGTTTCTACAATTGAATTATGTTGTTTAAAGAGCATGCCCCACAAAAGAAAGTGACCAAGCTGACAGCATAAACTTGCCAAGACACTATCATAAAAAAAAAGAAAAAGAAGAAAAAAGAAAAAGAAGAAAAAAAAAGCTGAAAATACACATTTTTTTTCGGGGGCAGGATGTAAGCTACAGTGGGAGGTTTTTACCTGGTTCTAGCAGGGCTAGAGCAAACCACGGTATCAAACAGCAACTGGGATGACACAACTTGCCAATGACCTAGTAGGCAGTGGATTGCAGAGGAAACAGTTTTGAGTTTCCCTCAGGTAAATCCCTGCTTGTCTTTCATATCAAGGTCAAGCAAACTCAGTCTTCATACTGTCACAGATCTATGTAGCTAACTTAAATGAGTACTGGAATGAGGTAACTATTTTTAACGTTGGTTTCATAGAGAAACCCCCTGGGGCTTTACTCATCATGACAGTGCTGGTTGCAATGCTGTAATTAAAATGGAGTTCCTTTTTTTGTGTTTAAAAGAAGGATCCTAGCTTTTTGTCTGAAAGTTACAGAACAGGCAGCACATTTTATGATCAAAGAATATCAGTAAAAAAGTGTCTCTAAGAAGGCTAGGGACTTATATCAGTCTTCCTTATCCCATGTCATTTAACAACAAAATAAAGCAGATATTTGACACCTTGACATTCACTAGATGAGAGGCTTAATGGTGGTATCAGTGACACAATCTGGGGCATAACACAGCTGACACTAAGTTCAATTTACTCCTTTCATTTGGGCATTAAAAACACTACAGCCTTCCACCTCCTTCTTTTTCAAGAGGAGAAAAAAAACCACCTCACAAAATCTCACCAATTATGTTTTCTCCAGCTACAAAAATTCTTTTAAGAATTTAATTTGAGCTCCTGTTCAAAAGGTTAGTTTCTGTCGGGCTTTTTTGGATTTCTCATATTATTTTATCTGTCTTAGTATGTTACACATGTGGAAAGTAAAAAATATCTTGTTTATCTAAGTTAGGGATGCCTTTATACTAATTATTGTTCTAGAATATTGTTCCAAACAGTGGCATAATTAATAAAAAACATCTTGGGACCTGCTGAGTTTCTCAAGAGCAGCCTGCTCATTTCCCTACAGACTGATTTTTCCAAGTTCTTTTCATCAGGAAGGTGTTCTCAGGCCACTGCAAGGACTGGGAGCCTTCACCTTGTACAATCCACAACTTCAATAGCAAACAGAAAGCCACCAACACCTGATTTCCACCTCTTTTGGAGCACCCTTGCTCCAATCATCAGGACAACTGCCTTGAAGCCAGTGGATCCTGGGCTAGGATAAAAACTACAAAGAAAGGCAAAAAAACCAAGCATGCAGATCCGTGCAGAGAAGAGAAGGGAGCAGCAGGGTTGTAGTTATCATTCACTGGTGATTGGAATTAGCTCATATTGCCAGACAACTCTAAACTACACCCTAATTTCAAATGAGTGAAGTGGTGCTTGGCCATTCCCTGCCCTCACCCTCTACCCTAGAACTTCATAAACCCCCGGTGAGGAGAGACAGGGAAGGGAGGCAGGAGGTGCAGAGCTGGGAGCCAACAGGCTTGTGCCAGCAGGCAGTTTTGCTATGGTAAAGCTGGCTCTTTGCAGCTGCTTTCCAGCCCCTTTCTTCCTCTGGCTACAGCAAAAGGCCCAGATCCACAGTAGGACTTTAGCCTACTGGGTATAATTGATTTTTAAGTAATTTCTAAATGATCACCACTAAATGTTCTTCAGATCAAGAGCAACCTGCTGCTATACCTGCCTGCCTGATCCAGAGGGACTACCCCTAACCTCTGAGAGGACAGCTTCTTCTGGCTTCAGTGAGCTTTCAATCAGGGTACATCATCAGAGGGTTGATGAGATGGGGGCATAATTTAATCCATTTGTAGGTTGCACTTTGATGCTTATGGCTCTGAAATGTGTTTTTAATTTTACTGATGTTTATATAGTTCTTAAATGTTGATATTTTAAAAGTCATTAGTCAATTAATATCCCAAGAAACAAATAAATGAACAAATAACCCTACCAGAAGTACCTTACAGTAGCCTGAACAGGTTGTAGAGGATACAACAGAAAGCAAAACAAACGGCCTTTGGCATCTAACATGCCAAGTCATTTTCACCTGTTTCAAGGAGAGGGGGGAAGTAGAAAAAGGAAATCCTGTGGAAGGAAACAAGAAGGGCTGGGCTCAGCCAGCATCTCTGTTAGCCCACCTGGGCATCTTCTGGACCTTCCATAGAGACCTAGTGACTGCCCTGAATTAGCCTCCCTGTGCCCTCACCACTTCTGGTGTTTTCCTCTGTGGCCCTGTGAAAGATGATTATTCTGCTTTGGCACCTCACCAGTACGTTGCATAACTGGGAAGAAATCGAGCGTGCATCCCCGCACTGCGAGGATCATGTTCAAGCAGTGTGGGCTGCCCTCCAGAACAGCAACGTCAATCAAGCAGCAGAAGGATGCTTCCTTTCTGTAAGGGGGAAGGTGGGGAGGGGAAGGAATCAGCTTTAATAAAGCTTTGATTTCTTTTTTTTTTAATGCTGTAAACTCAGAGCAGGATTTTTACCAACATCTCCAACAAAAAGAAAAATTACCTCTGTCATCACAAAAGCAGGTACAAGAGACCTGGCACAGGATCTACTTTGCTAAAGCCAGGATTAAGCATCAAAATTGACCCAGAGAGAAAGAGTTGTTAAGTCTGAACTGCCTCAGACTGAGCTTAATGAAAGTGTTGTGACATCCTTCTGACAAACCTGCCTACTGATTGCTTGATTTAATGGTATGAAGCAAAACATATATAGCTCAAAAAAAACCCCCCAAAACCAAAACAAAACTCACACAAATTCAGGTCCCATAAAGGAAACCTGTCAAAGGTGGCTCAGGTCCTACAAGCCTCTAACATACAGACAGCATAGACAGAACCAGTAGCTCACATCAACTGGTATCCAGAGCAAAGCAATTGCGGGTATATTCCCTCTAAAGGGCAGAGAAAACTGCCCGTGAGCCTTTTTTCTACCCTCTATCTTCAGTTTCTCCATTTAAAAGTATAAGAGGGTTTTTCCAATAGGATTTTCAGGGGTACCTGAGCCAAAGTTTGAACAGTGCTCCATTGATCACAACTCAATACTTCTGGTTTGGAACATTGATTTTTACATTTCCCAGACTCTCATGATCAGGTGTCCAAGGCTGCGGTTAGCTTGCTTGAATTGTACTCGGCTCCTCTTGGTGGAACAAGTAACTGTGGTTTGCTGACTAAGCTGGTTTTTAATCTGCTTTTGTAAAGGAAAGTTCAGTTCCATAGCTCAGCCTTAAATTGTCATGGATGTCAATAAGACACAAGGAAAGGTCCTTTGCTGAAGGATCTTTCCCTGAATGCAAACTAAATGGACAAAGTGCAGCCTTATCACTGTAAAAAAACCCCAAACAAACAAAAACCCAAAAAACCCCACCACACACCCGCAATAAAACCAGAACTGAGTTGGGAGGGCTGCTGTTTCACACAGTTCTTCTCAACTAGTTCCCTGCCACACAAATTTTGTTATTTATTTATTTTTAACATTGGATTCAGTAGTTAACAAAAGGAGAAAGAGACTGGACAGGCTCAGCACCCTGCTCTGTTGGTGCATAGGAGGTCTGACCAGAAGATAAAGCATCTGGTGGTTGGAAAACCACTGTGATACCCACCCACTGTAGTTATGGGAAGTGCCAGATTATCACCCCAAATTTAGGCTGATGCTGTTTCTCTGGGTAGATAATGTGACTTTATTCCCTGAAAATTGTCATACTGCGTGGAGATGGGGCTTTGGGAATAGGCACTGCTTTTAAAGCAGTTTTCAGCTTAATTTCAAAACTCATATTTTTAAATATGAAATACCTACACTTGTTACTATAGAAAAATATAGACTCCTACACTTGTTACTAGAGGAAAATACAGACTCCTAAGTTTCAGCTTCGTGAACAAAGTCTGACAAGCACTACTGAAAACCTAACTCCTCAACCTCAGGGGCTTAAGCTTGAAATTCTCAACTCTGACACATGAATAAGGTTTTTAAGTCCTTAAAAAGCACTTCCATTCTTAAAATTAGACATCCAACAGTAATAATGGACACCAAACCAAAAAGCTGCGCCTTTGCTTCTTGTTCTGTCAAGATAATGGTCAGTTTAGGGTGTTGATTTAGGATAAACTTGGCATAAGTCATCATATAATCAGCACCTTCTCCTTTGAGGGATGAGATTTATCACTCATTTTTTCTATTCTCCCCCACTGTCGACAGTGGAAGATGATGTAGCTAAAGCCACGAAGATGCCCACATAATTTCTCAGTCCAGTTTTAATTCATAAAGCTACAGGAAAAAAAAAGTCAGTGAACAGGGCATACCTTGGGATCTCTTAACCATATTTTCAGCCTGTTTCTCCTCTTGTCCCTTTCTGCTTCCCAAACTCCCTCTAGCTCTTTCAAGTTTTATAACATATAGCTGTTGAGCTCTCCAGCTTCTTTAAACATAAAACTTGTTCCTCCTGTATGGAATGGTCTTGCCTTGCCAACTGTTTAATAATAATAATAATAATAATAATAATAATAATAATAATAATAATAATAATAATAATACTCTTGCCCTGCTTCACAAGTTGCCTTGAGCTTGCACCACCTCACAGGACAGAACCTAGCCCCAGTGAATACCCAGATAAGTCATAAATTCATAAGTGGTAATAGCACAGATGTCAAAGACCTTTGTATGCACCAATTCACAGGCCCTCCCAGCAGGCCTATACAATGCTATACTGACTATAACTAAGTTTTTATATCTAACTACAGTTACAATTCAGTGACTTTTATGAATTTTGAGCTTTCGTTCCCCCTGCTCCAGCTATGAACCTTTTGTCAACCATGAAACATGTTAATGGGGCTGAGTTTTTAAACCTATTTTTCTTCATGCAAGTTTTAAACCTAATCTGGAAAATTAGCAGCCATTTTGCCACTTTCTCACCCCCTCTTCTTAACAGTTTACTTATAAATTGTAACTTTATTCTGGGTATATAACATTAATCTGGATATATACCTGGATCAGCTGAGTGTTTGCTGGAGAAAAGGCATAGTGGTGTTTTGGTTTTTTTTTGTTTTCTATTTTCTTTTTAAATTCAGTGGGCAAAAAAACTGTCTTTACTAATCTAGACATAGTTCTAGAGGTTATACCAGTAAATAGGTTAACTCACTGCAAATCAACTCCTTTTTTAAAAACTCATATTTTATTTTTAAGCTAAACTAGATATTTTCCAAGACTTTCAAGCTTTATTTCTTGGACCTCACTTACTTAGAGCACAAGTATTCTTATCCTGGAAATAAATCTACCCAGACTAGCTTTTCAAGATGTGTTAATTGCCTTGAGTAAATTGGCACTCAGGTAATTGAAGGCAATTAGTGAAAAAAGGAAAA
The DNA here is from genome assembly GCA_907165065.1 of Caprimulgus europaeus. The sequence goes on from OU015530.1 coordinate 4,337,966, forward strand.
GTAGTCCAGCATAGGCAAACCATGGTTGTCCAGACAAGTTAAAAACGTAATAATTTGGCTTGACTTTGGCTGCTGAGATTTTCACACCTACGATTCATGTGGTCTTTTACTCATCTTGCATTTGGTTTCCTTGAATGTAAAGGGCAAGTCCCCAGGTAGGCATGTCCCTTATAGGGAAAAAAAAAAAAATGGATTTGAAACAAAGTGAGAAATTTGACTTTCACATAATTTGGAACAATACCCAAAAAAAGAGAAGGGAAAGAAATGAGAATAACTAGTCAAAAATCTTCTAAGGTGGATTTCAAGCTGTAAACAGAGAGATCAGTTATTACAGGAAGAATAAAGCTTACTTGAACCTTGGAGATTTTCACAAAGTCAGGCTGAAGAGCCCCCTCACTTAACAGTAAAGTTTTCATAAAGAAAACTATGGAAAGTCCAGAAATACACACAGATTGTCATAGTTGGCAGGTCAAGGAAACATTTGAGGTTGCAATGAGACTAGATCGTTCTTAGCTACTCAGGACCTTCCAAAAATACTGGTTAACAAGTGTCAAACCCCTGGCAGCCAGAATTTTTGAGTGTGGTGAAATGTTCCAGCTAAACCCTTGAGCATAACTGCTGAAACAGTGCCAGTGATGTCTTTATAAGCTAGCGGTGGGTAGATCATTCGTACCAAGTTAGGGCTCGTTTCAGTGATTCATGGAATGAAAATTAAGAAGGAGATACTTATAACCCAGCTAGAGTAGACATTCAACTTAAGAAAAAATAAGTTAAACTCGTGAAATATCTAGATGGCATACTGAAATAGTATTGCTAATATTATAACCTAGCTATTCAAGAGTCACTGTACAACGTGCAAATCCGCCCTGAAACGTTAACAATGACCCATTCAGCAACGCTGGAAAAATCTCGCTGCTACGTCAGTGGAGCATTATGTAAGAATTAGCAATCTGCACTCAGCCAGGAGAATTGCTTTTAAAAACCTTGAACTATGAGTTATGATAGAGCATGAATGGAAACCAAATAATTTCTTACAGAGACCTAAAGTATGGAACAGTGAAACAGTCCAGGAACGAGTGAAAGAGAGACTCTGTACTTTTCCTTGCTGACCCTGAAATGAGAGTTGCTGAATATAGGGTCTCACTTTAACTGCATCATCAAGAGTTCAAGGGAAAAGTTATGAATAGGAGGAATTGATTTTTATTTTTTTTTTTCCACCTTCTCTGTCATGAGGAACTATTTCCTAGCTCCTGATATGGCCTTTCACCAACACGGTAATCTTTCATTTATGAGAGTACTAAGGAAACCTGAACTCTTTTTTATTAGCTCTTGCACTCATGGTGAATCAGCTCCATTTGAAAAGAGCAGGCAACAACCCTAAGTACCTTTGCAAATCTGGGTCCTTTTGCCAGTAACGTCTTCTGGAGTCTCTATTTAAACCAACTTTTATAGCCAAAACATCAGTCGCTGATTACAAGCATATACTGTTAGATGAACATCCTGTAAGCATAAACCTGGGTTTTTACCTGCCTAATATGCCCATCAACATTCTATTCCAAGTGTAAAAAAGTTTCCAAGGGGAAAATAAGTTCATTTTGCTCCTTTTGTACAACTTCCTTATGCAAAACAGCCCAGCTCAGGTTCAGCATATGGATTTTGAACATTGCACATTCACTCAAGCTTGGTGAAGCACAAGGAGGTGACCTGTTTTCCAGAAGCTCACACAGCTCATCCAGTGTCAGGGCAGATGGACCTCTTGGCTCCTCTTCCCTTCTCTAACCACATGTGTTCCCTCACTCCCCTGTCTGAAATGACCACAGCAGGACTGAAGAAGTGTGAGTCACACTGCGATCCCACCGCAGAGTGAATCACAGCCTGAGCCCGCTTTACCAGAAATCTTCTTTTGGGATGAGGTTAGGGATTGAAGGGGCAGTTTGGCCCTTGGCAAAGGGATGCAGGCAGAGATTAACTTGCAAGCAGCTGATGTTCTGCTGGCAGTGCCTCCCTATGTGTGAGGAGAATGAGAATATCAAGCTGATCACTACCACGAATCAGTGCCCCATCAGCTTCATTAGGTTTGTTTACATTAATAAACATACATAGCAGGATAAGGGCTGTAGCAGCTGACTTGGCCTCACCTCAAGTACTGGGTGTAGTTTTGGGCACCACAGGATAAAAAAAGATAGAGAGCTACTAAGGAGTGTCCAGAGGAGGGACACAAAATTGGAGAAGGGCTTAGAGAGGAAGACATATGAGGAGACGCTGAAGTCACTTGGTTTGTTCAGGCTGGAAAGGGGAGACTGAGAAGAGATCTCATCATGGTCTAGAACTTCCTCACAAGGGGAAGAGGAGGGGCAGGTGTTGATCTCTCCTCCCTGGTGACCAAAGACAGGAGCAGAGGAAATGACAGGAAGATGTGCCAGGGGAGGGTGAGGTTGGCCATGAGGAAGAGGTTCTTGAGGCAGAGGGTGGTGGAGCACTGGAACAGGCTCCCCAGGGAGGTGCTCATGGCACCAAGCCTGACAAGATTCCAGAAGCATTTGGCCAAGGCTCTCAGACACATGGTCTGAATCTTGGGATTGTCCTGTGCAGGGACAAGAGTTGGACTTGATGATCTTTGTGGGTCCCTTCCAACTCACAATATTCTGTGATTCTATTGTGATTGTGTATTTAAAGTTAGTAGAGTAAATACAGCTAACAAATAGCATCTTTAATGTAAATGCAAGCTTTGGAAAGAAGGTTTCCAGAGTTAAGGTTGACTATGCATTTTTTGCCTCGACATTTGTGATAAAGCTTTCAATTCAAGCTCACACTCTGTGGGTTCCCCCCCCCCACCTATATTTGACTTGCTGTGTTGTATACCACAGTGGACAAGAGCTTCTACAAAGTCACCAGAAGCTTGCCATACTTTCCTCTCTCTTGAGAGCTTTCAATGCAGGTGACAGTGTGCCCACAAGCCCTACTGTTTTGGGTTTTTTTAATCACCGAGTATCATGACCACAGGTAACCCTACACCTGCCAAAATCCATTAAAAACATGTAGAATCATGTATTTAGAATCATAGATGTTACAAAATGAGGAGAATAAAGCTGGCTTTATTTTTCTATTTATTCAGACATTCTTTAAAGATTATACTTAATGGTTAGAACTTTGGAATGATATTAATTCTTATGAAAAGATGTTCATTAATCATAGGTTGTTGCATTTGCTCTGTATGAAGAAAATATATATTTAATTAAAAGGAAAAAAAAAGTTATCTTGAGGTCCCTTCCAAAGTGAGATACTCTTGCAATGTACATCCCACACCCTCATAAGCAGCTGAACCCCAAACCTGGCCAAAACTAAGGGACACGGTGCTTGAGGATACCCCAGGTGAAGAATAATATCAGATCTTCATAGAAACTAAGAACCAACCCTCTTGAGAGGAGGTAAAAACAATACTGGTCTACTTTGGAGGTAGAATATGTTAACTGCTGTTGAGAAACTCCAGGCAGACACCACAGCCTCCAGAGAGTGTAAGCCTAGAAATATCCGAGGATGATCCCGTGGATTTAAACAGCATCAAATAGCTTCTCCATTTTCTGAAAGGCACGAGCAAACTGACATCTAGCACCACAAGACCAGACTGTAGATGGTAATGCTGAGCCTGAAGGGACCACCTCAGTAACCATTTGCTGTAGAAAACATGCTACATAACAGATCAGGTGGTCACACATCTTTCAGCTGTTTTATTTTGGGTTGTCACCGTATAACAGCATGGTGCTACTTATAGGAGCTACCTGTAGCAAAGAGGACTACTGTTCTTTCTTCAGTACTTTGAAGAGGACGCTGTTCTTGTGCCTCTCCTGTTATATTAAATACATTTAAAAAAAAAAAATTAGGGAGTTGATGAATTTATACAACCTCAAAAATTCTGATAATGCCAAGGCATTATTGTAATTTGTGAAACCTCTAGGAAAATCTTGTTACGACTCCTAAACAACGTCAAAGTCATGATAGCAGAAAAGTTCACACTGAATTAAAATAAGAAAGAAAAAAGAAAAAGAAAGAAGGATTATATTCTTTTGTGGGACTTGCTTTCTCTGTTAATTTAACTTAATTCATAAGAGGTAATTAAAACCTTAACATTACATCCTTGAAGTCCTTCATGTTAAAGGCTTTCTAGTTTGGGACTTCAGGCAACAAGAGCAATTCTAGCTTCAAGCTAACTCTTCTAAATGAAAGATTTGATTGTTAAATCTCTCTCCTCAGTAAGCCAAAATTGTATTTTCTTCCAATGACTTTTCAATTGCATATTTTGATCCCTTTGGATTAGGAGCACAGATTAGTTTGTTGCTAGACAGCCTTTTCTAAAGATGCCACTGTTCTCAAATCCCAGTCTTTTAGGATCCAGCTTTTTCTACCAAAAGGTGAGCTTTTCCATAGAAACACGTGTCTTTTCTTACAAAACTGCCTTCCCTTTAGAAACCCAGTGTTCCATGGTAAACCACTGTTGTCAATGCTTTTTCAGCTAAGTTTGTAACTCAAGGCACCAAGAGACATGGAGAACGTTGCTGAAGGAGGTAAAACTCTGCCCTTGCTATCTGGATGTTTGCTGAGGGGCACGAGGGGGAATTGGTGAGGTCATCATCTCAGTTTTCCCACTGGAATAAGAGTCTAGGCAACAGGGATACGTCCCTTCCCCCTTCCAGTTTCCTATCACAGTCAACTAAATGACTTCAACCCCAAAATTAAAAAGACACCAGGTCCAATTCACAGGTGAGCTTTGGGTCTGCAGGTGGAAGGGACAAGCCTGAGTTAACACTGCTTTTGCCACTCTGAATTTCTAAGCAGGAAAAGCAGGATAACCCAGATTTGAACCTTCCTGCCCACAGCTGGGTTTGCTTGCCCCATTGAAATGGCATGCACTTGTGTACCCTCTCAGGCCCAGGTTCTGTACAAGTGCTGGTGCGAGTCATCCTGGGGAACTCCTGCCATGCCAGGCGAGATAGGAAGAGGAAAGAATCCAGCTTTGTTTGAGGTTTGGCATTTTGTTTATTTCTATTTGCCAACCCTAGCAGCTCAGTGCAATTTGATTTAGGAAAGGAGACTATGTGAAGTGAAAGTAAAGGGAAGAAAATAAATCATAGAATGTTGTGAGTTGGAAGGGATCCACATGGATCATTGCATCCAACTCTAGCCCTAGCATAGGGCAATCAAAATACCACAACAAATGTGGTATATTCCCATGTTATTTTTCTCCTAGCAAACTTCCCAGACCTGAAGCAACCTTTGAGTTTTGGTAGCCTTTAAGGAATCAGCTCCCTGCTCTACCATCCCCAAACAGCCCTGTGCATAATGCTATAATCCCCAATCAACTATCAACTGGCAGAGAAGTTTTCCAGGCCCACACAAAAGTGCAGGAGCTGGCTCAGTGGTCAATCTACTCGTTCCTGCTTTAACACAGGGAAGAGAGAGAGGTGTACCATCCCTTCAAGCTCTACATTTGCAGTGTAATCTACTGATCTTTTTACTCTCATTATTGCTATCGAGATAGATGACTTCTGAGATTAGTCATTGTGATCAGATCCTCTTCTATTAACATTTGCTCACTGCAGCCTCTTGCACAATCCTGTTTTTCTTTGCTTCTGACTCTGACAAATTACAATTGCTTGAATTGCTTACTATTTTCTTTTGTGGACTGAATTATGTATTATTGTTAATTTCAATAAAAAGGGTTTGGCTATTTCCAAGAATGCAATTTTTAGGTCATGTTTGACAAGACAGAACTTGAGTAACTTTTCTTGCTATAGCTCCAAGGATGTGCCTTTTGTGATCCTCATGAAAAGCCACTCAAGTTATTTTGAAATACCAGGTAAGCCTGTTATATGTAGCTTGTCAGGAATAGTCACAAGTTCTGTTTAACTCATTTTCTGGATGCCTAACTTAAATGCTGATCTTTGAATTACGTAAGTGCTGGTCACATACGACTGTAGCTATCCTGCATCACATAGATCAAGCTAATTCATAGTGCTTGGAAAAGAAATCAGGTCCTGGGCATCTCAGATTTCCCTAAAATGAATGGATACATTTAGCTTAATCTCTCTGCACATCAGTTTCCAGGATGCAAACCAGAGATAACACTTCCTTTGTTTCACTTCTATGGTGAGAAAAGAATTCTTGAAACAATTTGAAAATGCACTGATAAGAATTATTTTAAAAACCCCAACAAAATACTTTTGAGGAAATTAACAATTCAGTGTTTGAAGCATAGTATGAATGCAGGAAATTACTCTGAATATTTTTTTTTTTTTAATTATAATTAACTGGAAACTCCAAGAATATTATCTATCCCGTGGCCTGGATAATGCAAAGATTATAGAGAAAACGAGAAGCATGTGACTGATTAAGTGAATCTTGATCAATATAGATACATAAGGGACTGATCTAAGTTAATCTTGACAGCCTTAGAGAATGGCACTTCCTACCATCTGAGTACTTGACTATACAAACTTCTTCATATTCTCTGAAAGCAGAGGAAAGGTTTCTGCACATACTTTGCACTGCTGAACTTGGAAGACCCCGAACAAATTTATGCTAAGCACTGTACAAACATAACCAAATTATCCATGCTAATAAGGCACTGTAATAATAAGTGTTATTACAAGCAAAAAGGCATACTAAGACCACAAAGATGCATATTTCTCCTCATTTCTTCACCACCTCTGTTTTTTTTTTAATCTTTTATTTCTTTAAATTTAAACAGTCACTACTTTATGTAACTGCGTGCAGAACACAAAAGAGATTTGCCCAGTGGCAGGAAAAAGATTTCACTAAATATACAGATGTCCATTAATATATTAATTTTGAATTTGTCAAAAGCAGTTTCAGCCCATTTTTACCTCTGTATTGCTACAGTTGTGCCCACAAAGTCAGGGTTCCTAGAATCACAGACTGGTTTGGGTTGGAAGGGACCTTAAAGCTCATCCAGTTCCAACCCCCCTGCCATCAGCAGGGACACCTTCCACTAGACCAGGTTGCTCAAAGCCTCATCCAACCTGGCCTTGAACACTTCCAGGAAGGGTTGTTCAGACACCCTTTTTGTTACCTACAGACAAATCTGAAAGGGAATATACATGTTTCTCTACTGCTTTTTGTATTCAGAACCATTGTGTAAAAGCTACAGCAACGTACCATCTGAAATTCGTATTGTCTTGGCTACCATGACCTGTGTCTTCACATTGCTTAGACTGCTACTAAAAACTATGCACTGGATTAAACAGACTAGTATTTTTCTAATCCTCTAGCTAAGGTGATTCAAGGCTTTTAAAAGTAAAAAAGCTATCAATTAATTAACTAAGCTCTGTTATAAACACATATCTTGCATACAAACATAAGCTATTAAGTACTGTTGAAAATCCCACTTGCCATGAATTCTGCTTCACACTATTTTTTTTTTTATATCATCCATCCACATTGTCACCAGAGCTACAAAATTGTTAAGAGAAACAGTCCAAGATTACTCCAATTTCTACTTGAAGGAACTTGGATACCTTAAAGTTAAAACCCCACAGACTTCTTGGTAATGTAGAGGACAAACAGTACTTTTACAGTGTTTGGTTTATGAGCAGATAGTGTAATGGACTGTACAGGTGATCAAAAGCTACTGCTGCTTATTCCTTGGAACAGCAAATACAGAACAAAATAAATTTGTCAAACAGATTAAGGGGTGGGGGATGCATAAAAAAAAAAAAAAAAAAAAGGAAAAAAAAAAGAGAGGAGCAGATGACAAAACTAAGAGCAATCCAAAGTAATAAAACTCCTTGGTAAAACCCTGACTGACATTTTAAAACAGACAAGAATAAGAAAGAAAATATAGTCAAAATGTAGTCAGGAAAGAAAAGCAGGAGCAAAAGGGGATTTACAAGTTTAGAACATTTGGTGAAAGTTAGAGATGGACCGTAACCAAAACGCTTGATCCAAATACCTCCAAATTTTGGAGGACACTTGATAGTTTGAACTGGACTTGAGTTCTACAAATTTGCTTTTTTATAATGGACTTGTAGCCAAACTCTGCTTCCAAACTCTGGGATAGTTTGAGAGCGTCTTTGGATTCACATCCTGAACCTTCCACCCATGTCAGCTGGAAATCTTACATTAATGCAATTGTTGAAAAACAGCATTGTGAGCCAGGTTTCTATTTTCAGCAGTTAGATCTCCAGAGCTGTTCTAGGCCACCACCTTCGTCTGCTGGAAACAGCGCGTGAGGTTTGACCTGGGCAGCTCAAACGCCTTTCCGCAAGCGCACAGACCGAGCTTTTATTGTAAGCTTCTCTTTCCAGCACTTCAGTCCCTCCCACACAGTTCAGTAACCACTTCATTTATATATTCTGCCTGAAGCACTCCCTCTGGCTTCATAATATCATATCTCAAATAAAAAAAAACTTATATAAAAGCAGATACAACTGTTTCAAGGCACAGGTAGCCAGCTAGGTGTCCCAGGGTGGTTGCCAAGCAGCCACCTTGCCACTACACAGACACCTTGCTACGTCACACCATTTCCATTATATTCCCTATATTGCATCCCCAGTCTTGCCAGGGCACTTTGGAAGATTTTTGGTTTGCCTTGCACATAGGTTTTAATATAATTACATGAGACTAGAGGAGAAAAAATTTTAAAAAATAAAATAGAAAATTAAAAAGGAAGGGTTGAAACAAGTAGTTTACAAGTGCTAGAGATAATAAAGTCTCATTTCCTACACATTTCTTTCTTGTGGAAAGTTCAAATAGCTGCTTAGGAAGATGTAAACTCTGATTTTTAATTTTTTTTTCCACCCCCAGCCATTTTAGCCTTTCTGATGGCTCCTGTACCCTGTGAATTTTCTGATGTGTACTATGGGAAAGCTCATACCAATGCCCTTTCCCTGGTGGGAACATTACTAGTGTCTTACCCATGTCTAACTCCTCTGTCAAGCTTGTGTGAATTAAACCAGTGGATCCAAAAATTATTTGAAGGAATACACAAGGAAAATAATTTGGAAGAATACACTAGGAGATGTGTTCACAGACAGAACAACAAAAGGAAAAAAAAGCTGAAGATCATTACGCTCACTGGGCACCACCAGCATGCTCCTCATCCCTTATCCAAAAAAAGAAAAACCCTGCAAAAACCACAAAAAAACCTCAAAACAACCTACAAAAAACCCCAAAACAACCCACAAAAAAAACATGCAAAAGGAATTGAAAGGTCTTATGTTTAGGAACTTCCTAATGCCCTCCATATGTAGCACCCCTATAGAAAGGTGAACCACAGGGACTGCTATTTAAGTTGTCAACCCAACGTGTTTGCTAAGAGGACAGCAGCTTTTTCCTAGCTCCTAGCTCTAAGATACTAACAGTTAACTACCTACTTTCAGGTAGTTATTTGTACATACATTGGTAAAATAATACTATACTAATACAGTGCCTTTTTTCAATAAATAATGTGTTGTACGGCCCCAAGTTTCTGCCTCTGCATGTAGGAGTGGAAAACAGATTTCCTGTATTTCTAGAATGTTTACGACCTCAAAAAGTTGTACTGAAAAATTGAAGTATCAGACCTTTCCCACAAGCAAGAAAAAAGTCTGTGTATTCCAACACTATCAGGTTTTTAAAAACAAAAAGTCAACTTTGAGATTACTTTTTTTTTTCTTTTAAAATATGAATTATCCAAAGTTGCCAAAATGATAATTGCTGTGAATTTACAAAACTGATTTTAAAATGTAAAGATGAATGCTTTGGCAATTTTAATTTTTTTTTTTTAATTTTTAACTGGAATATCTGTTGAATTTTATACATAAGCTGGGGCCCTAGTGTAGTTCCAGCTGCAGGGAACTGCCCTTTGGATAACTTCAAAGGTAAATCACATGAAGATTTGGGGTAACCATTTCTATCACATTAAAATAATCACTCAGCTCACAACTTCCACAGACTCACTAACTCATATTTTTATGTTGCATAATTTCTAAAACAGCAACTATTTTTGTATATTTTGCATACAAGACATTTTAAATTTGATGTCTCTTTTCTCAGGCTGAAAGGAGAGGACAAGGGAAAAAATATTTTCCTTTCTCAGAAAAATGGCCATGTTCATTTTTTGGCACACTTTGATTTCAGCAAGAGCCCTGTCAAAGACTTATGGGGGCTCTTCTGCCCTGTTTTCCTGGAGGCACAGGATAGGAGTGGAAACCTCAGTCAGCATTTCCCACAGAGGATGGGTGAAAGGTGAAGCCAGGCTGATGCTTCCAGCACAGGAGCACACCAAGAGAAAACAAGCTGATAACTTGCAGCCTATGATGTTCACACTAAACATGAAGCACCTGGGAATTTGGACAGCTTTGGCTTAAAAAAAAAAAATTAAAAAGAAAAATCAGCATGAAGACTGTAGATGACTTTATTCTACTACCTAATAATTTCATTTGTATCAAATAAACAAGAGAAGTGGGACTCCAAGAGAGTAGTTTTTAATTTAATTGTGGAACAGAAGGGGCCTTGGAAGCATAACCTACATCAGGGAAAGTCTAAACAGTTTGGGGGGTTTTTCAAAAATCTTTTTCATGTAATATATACACTTTTCCTTGCAACAATATTTAAGGTATCATAGTGCAAAATCAGGTTGCAACTTTTGGTTGCCTTTTTTTTTTTTTTTAATTATTACCTTCTGAGTAATTCCTTTTCAGAAAAAAATGTTTTATGAAAACACTCTGACAGGAACGCCAGAATATTTTTTTGGATCTCTAATGAGATTTTGTCTCATGATTCATCCTGCACAACCTGATTCCAAAGTATTGCTTTTTATGTTCAAATATTTTCTTATGTAAGCAGGAATTCATATACTCATGGCATGGGAAAAATGTGGTAAATCATATTCCAATGCAATTCTTCTTTTCATGTACAACCTGTCATGTTTAACTCCCAAGGATTTTTAAATAGCTCAAAGAAAAACACAAATAAGATGAAATGCAAATAAAGCAAATTCTAAAAGTAGAAAGAAAAATACCATTCCTCACATATATTCCTGAAATGTTTCACCAATGTTTGCTGTTTATATAATACTTAGGTACAGTTTTTCAGAGTTTTATTGACAACAATGCCCAGTACTTCTTTTCAAAACTCTCCAGGTAATTCACTCATCTTCAAAATCCTTCTCTAATAAGTAATTTATTTTTTTTTTAATAAACATTAAAAAAAAAGCAAAAAGAAAACCAGACTACTTTCCCAAGACTGAACTTGGAATCAATGAGAAGCAGATCTGAAACCAGAGGGTGCTGAGGGTCACCCCAGCATCCAAGCCATTGGTTTCTTTGCATGAGAACGGAGGTGGATTAACCTTAACCAGTGCACATCCAAGCCTCCATCTCTAAGCAAACAGCACTCTAGAGGAGGACACCACTGCATGGGGGCATCAAAGCCCCTTGCTGACCAACACTGAAGGTGGCACCATTCCAGCAATCACAAGGAGGAATTCACTCCCCACCCCTTGCTCCCTTTTTTTGCAGAACAGGTTCCTTCAGGAACTCATCCAGCTCTGAACCTTAGAGGGATGGGTGAGGGAGCAGTGGGTAAAATTCCCCCAAATTCCCCTAAACATTTAAAAAGATTAGAGTATGTTTAGCTCAAAATAAAGAGCTATTTAGTTTGGATTTCATCCCACCTTAAGGCTTACTTCTGCCACAAGGCCTACCAAACACTGCCAGCCAGTAACGTGCAGCCAAGAAGAGAGATGCATCGGGTGATAGCTATTCTGTAAATGAGCTCATCCTCCCACTACCCAATTCTACCCATTTGCATCATCCACATGTTGTTTCTTGTCATTCAAATAGGTTTCAAACTTCTGGAGGTGCAATCAGCTCTTTCCTGTATCTTGCTATAATCCCTACTAGAATCCCAGCTCCAAAAAAGGGCTCAAGGTTCCTCCTGCAACATAAACCCTTCCTTTGTTCTCCTCAGGCTACTGTCTTATTACAATATAACACAACGACTGACACCATTAAAATTAAATCTCAGCAGCTTTCTTTTCTGTCTTTAAATATGTGCACCTTTAATTAAAGGCCAAAATGAAAAAGATTCAGAAATTAATCAAATATCAATTCAAGCTCCCAAAGTAAAATCTTGTCTCTAATACCCAAATGCCTTCCAAAACTGCACTAAATAAACTGACAATTTTTTGGGGCAGAGAGATGTACATTTATGCATTGGTTTTTGCTTGTCAGAATTTTTCTTCCCCCCCCAGGTTTTGCAAGATTATTGGAGAGAGAGGAAAGTAAATAAAGGGGTTACATCTAATTAAAATTATGTGACTGATTTTCTTAAATTAAGATCTCTGAGTCTTCAAAAAAACTTTTCCAGTTTGCATACAGAATACCACTTCTCTACACATTTATGCATTTGAATTTCAAGTTTATTCCTCCATTGATCCATTTTGCTATAATCACAATTTGACAAGCTTTTATAAACCAAACACCAATATATGTCTAAGTAATCTCAACATTCCCACAATAATATAGGATATTAAAATAAAGGCAAAGGTATCATAGTAGACCATCTAAATCTATGCTTTCTCACAGGAACATGAGATTAAAAAGATATTTGAAACCCAAGAAAAAAGGTTACCTGATGGAACTAAAAAAGAAGGATGCTCATTTGAGTCATCATTAAGCAAGTGAGAAACTGGCCTCCTTAGCTCAGCATAAGTAAAACATTAGCAGAACAACACAGGCATTCTCAAGAGTTCTTGGGTGGTTTTTGTTTTAAATAATTGATTAAATAATTGATAAATAATAATTTAAATAATTGATTTTTTTTTTTTTAATCTCCACATAACCTACAGAACACAAGAGCCCACTGCTAACTCTTCTTAATCAAAGAATTTTAGCTGGGTTTGTATCCTTTTACACATCTCTCAAAAATCAGAAAATATGAAAATAGAGGCATTGTATCCTTCCAGAATACAAGAAAACAGAAGTTGTCTGTGAATTCCCAGAAGGTTATTATCATCTTTGATTAGTGGAATACTTTTCCACTCCTAACTCTGATCACCATAACCTCTCTCCAAATGCCCTGGAGCCCAAGATACCTGTTCCAATTTCAGCCCAACTTTTTGCCTGCAGAATAAATGGCAGCAATTGTTATTGCTGGCTGTAACGTCACTGCACGTATCTGTCTTCATTCCATTTATTACACGAACAAGATAAGTGAAGACAGGCAAGAAATACATACACAGCTACCACTTCAATCCTCAGCAATGAAATCATTCTCTCATGACTATTTTTAGTGAGGTTTGTTTCCAGTCAAAGGCAAGAAGCATTATCAAGGAAACAGCTTATTCTAGCATCACATTACCAGTCACTTCTCGACAAACCCCTGTTGCTTCAGAAAATAACAGTATCGGACAACAAATAGTCCCAAGGTCCTTTTCATCCACTTACTGGGAATTTCTCTCATTTGGGAGGACAGACAAGGATCTTTCAGAGAGGTACTTTCTTCTAAACTTGTCCTCTTGAATTTAGGCAGTTTAAGGAAACAATGACTGCTGACAAGTTCCCTATTACCAGCAATTAATGGCCAGTTTGTTAATTAGTGTCCTGAGGCAAAGTTAATGTAGCATTTCCAGCAGAACCCAAAACAAAAAACACAGAATATTTTTGGATATGAGCTAACAGCTCTGTTTTATTCTGTATTTTTCTTAACAAGGACAGATTTTTCCTGTCCAAATCAGTGGACTGCAAAGTGCATATACTGGGAAAAGAAATCAGCTTCATTAAAAGGAAAAATAATAACTGGTTGTGGTCTCTTTCCTGACCCAGAACATGGCAAGTTCCCAGTACATTCAGGAAAAAAAAATAAGAATTTTTAACGTTAAAAAAATATATTTGGAAGTTTTTTTTCTGCCTTTTCAATGAAAACTCCAATCAGTCCTGGAGGTTTTACTCACAAGACTGTTTCCCTATCCCAATTAATCAAAGGAAAAAAAAAAAAATCATCTATCAACCCCTGAAAATGTCTTCAATCAGTTAACACCTTTGAGGGGAAAAAACACAACAAAAAGCCCCAAAACCAAGTGACCCACAAAGTTCATGCAGCTGTAACTCAGAACTTGGTGCTAAGAAGTGCCAGTTGCTTCGGGGATCTCTCTATTGACTCATTACAAATTTATGACCTTTACAAAGGCAGATTGAGAAGCCATCACATCCCCTTTCCCCTACCACCACCCTGCCTCTCAATGCTGTGATGAAATCTTCATTTTTTTCCTCATCTAACCAGCAGAGAGAGACAGGATGCTTCCTCTCCTATGAGTAATGGTGCTCCTGGAACAGTGTCTACATTGGGCATCAGTATTTGTCAGGATTTCCCACAGGTATCCCAACAGGGTGGTGCTCAGGGACCTCCAGAGCAGGAACAAAAATAAATCTTGAACTGCCTTTAAAACCCACTGCCAGCTGTAAAGACAACGAGAATCCTCCAGTGACCATATGGCAGAGGATCACAAACCTTTCTAGGAGTGAGCTCCATTGCCACTATTTCTACATCCTCTGGACTGTTCCTCATGTGTCACCGTGATGGTTAAATTGGCCAAAACCACTGCTGGCCACCACTGTACAAAGGAGCCACCTTAAAGACCATGGATTTCTCCTCAAATTTCCATAAGGTTAACAGCCAAAACCCAGAGCCGGCCCATCTGGCTCCTCTCTGAGCCACGCAGACAGTAGTGCTGAGGCAGACGTGCCAGCGAGAGTGACTCTGAACAGCTCACAGGGAGGTTTCTCCAGCAGAGAGGCTGAACTTTCATGCTGCAACAGCTCATTTTATGACTCTCCAGGAAGAGGTGGGCTACAGCTGGCAGCTATAGTCACTACAGGCATTGCCGAGAACATGTTCCCTATCGCCGAGTGACAAAACCTCACACAAAAAGTCACAATACTATAAAGATGAAATTTTGTTCATTAATAAGGCATAGCTAGGCTGCTTTAGTTTCAGACCTCACATCAGCCAAACACAACTTTCAGACGTGAAACGTTTATAGATGTCTGCATTTAATCAAAATGGTAAAACTTCTTAAAATAATTCTCTCAAACATGTTAAACCACATGAAATGCAATCGAAGCTGCACCACATTGAAAAAAATTTACAAGGTTTTTATTGTATAAACTACATTAAATTTTAATACCATCAACTATGTACTTACAACAAAAAGCAAAGCACACATACACAAAAAAAGCAGGTTTAGCAGTATCTCCATATATACCTGACCTAGCCACTGGCTGGTGGTTGAGTGGCTACTTTCCCCTCAGAGGCATTCATGAAGTATGCTGTCAGAATACTTCAGAGAGTAATCAAGGTTTCATTTGCTTTGGTTAATATATTAATTACTGCTGAGAACTATGTTGTGTATGAAAGGAGAGTAACCAAGAGCCATCTTTTACAGGCTTTTCTCCCTGTCCCATCTCCTAATGAATTGTAAGTTGTTTGAAAGTTATGAATGACTTCATGATTAATTTAAGCTACTTTATTTTTTTATGTATTATATTGTTTATAGTTTATAACACAATAAAAATTAGGATTTGGGGGATAGCTCTGTTACCCCTACCTTTTGGGACAGTTAGATGAATGTCTTTGGGAAGAAAGCATTGTCTTTAATAATATGTCAATATTTGGTATTGTTGCCAATTTTTGACACTGTGATTCAGCATAACTTGGTCTGTTCAACCAAGGAACATGGGACAGGACAAGAGGAAATGGCCTCAAGTTGTGCCCAGGGCAGTTGAGATTGGATGTGAGGAAGAATTTCTTTGCTGAAAGGGTTCTGCAGTATTGGAAGGGGTTGCCCAGGGCGGTGGTGGAGTCCCCATCCCTGGAGGGATTGAAGAGTCGTGTACACATAGTGCTAAGGGACATGGGTTAGTCTGGGACTTGTCAGTGTTGGGTTCATGGTTGGACTCCATGATCTTAAAGAGATTTTCCAATCAAGGTAATTCTGCTATTCTGTACACTGCTGAGTCCACTTATGGAACTTCAGCTACATTCATAAAAGCAAAGAGGAATAACCTGAGAATTCTTGTGTGTTTGATGTACAATTTACTCACCAGGACTGCAATTTACTCACCAGACCATAAGAAATCTGGAGCTTCACCCTCATCCCATTCACTTTTAAATGGAAGGTTGTATTGACTTCAGCCAGTTACAGTTTACACCCATTGTTTGTATGGGGTTCACATGTTATACAGGAACTGATGCAAGTGCAGCAAGATGTGCTTATTGCCAATATCTTACATGCAATATGAGGCCTCAACCAAAGTCTGAAGCTAGAAAGGACATCTTAAGAAGTATCAAGTCCTAAACTAACTCTAACTATAGGTTATATCAAGATTTTGTCAGAAATCCTAAATAAAAAGGTTAGCACAAAAAGGTCTGCAAGTGTTCTGCATAGCCACTATAACAAATGGCCTCCAAGGAGCATTTTAAGTAACACTTTGATTATCAGACCTACTAGTAAATGCTAGTCTGTTTTAAAGTGTGGCACATGTTACCAAAAAGCATTCAAAAAACTTTTTAGTAAAACAAATTAGATGGAAGAGGAAGACATTTGCTACTCAAGAATGTTCTGGGGGAGACAGCAGACTAGTCCTGCCAAACTGCACAGTCTCATAGAGCAAATTACCCTCTTTTCCCTGTCCTGCCACCACTTGAGGAGTGGATATTAGGCTAATGAACAGATCTTTATAGTCCTGACATCTCAAGGATGCCTGAAGCCAAAGCAGAAACCCAAGACTAACTTTTACCCCTGGGTTTGATCGTTTTGGAAGGCTTGAACTGACACAGCCTGAACTCTCACAAAACATAGAAGTCCATAAAATTTTTGTTGAAGCAGCTATTTGAGCTATCTTAATTAGATGTTCCAGCATTACAATAGAGAAATATAGCACAAAGCCACACAAAACAGAAGTGGCAGGGAAAGGACAAAAAGGATTTAAGTATAGAAGAGAATTTGACTAAGAAAGCCCACACCACAGGAGTGAGTTTATTGAAAATAACTTTGTTGGAGGACAGCAATTGGAGGACAAGATAGACATAATGTGAAAGAGTATTAACAACAGGCATGGGGTTTAGGAGAGCTGCACCAGGAATGAAGCATGACATACTGTCTGGGTTCCTTCTTATTCAAAGATACATTTTCTAGTTGGACAATTAACACCTTTTAACTACAGTATGGTTTTGGTATTGTTTGCTCAAACAAGCATGGTTGTGCTTTGCCTTTTAGAGGGGAAGAAACACACATGCCTTTTCACTTTCTGATGTGAAATATCCTATTATGTGGGGTGTGAGAAAGCCAGCATAATCATGCAAGCCTATACTCAGGTGAGTCATCCATGTGAAATGTGTCCTACCCCATGTAAAAAAAGTTGTCTATTTTGATTGGGATTTTTTTTTTTCCTATTATTATTTTTGAGTCATGAACTGAATGTCTGGATAATGCTTCTATCCTGGTCTGCATGCTGGTGGTCTGTTCCAGGGATTAGAAGGAAAACTTTTGTCAGCTAAAAGGATACGCTGAAAATACACCAATGTCTACAGCCCAACCTGCCTCCACCTGTCCACCCACGCAGCTACCTGTATCAGGAAAGAAGTGAGTAATATTTGCTCACTCTTGGTAATTTGTTTAACATTACTGAATGATTCATAGAAAGAGAGATGGGGAATAAGAGCAACTTTTTAGAGCAAATTAAAAACAAAAAGAAATCTTTCCATCAGATATACACTCTTTCGTATGGAATATAACCGAGCTCTCAGTCATCATCTTCTCATTTATCTTCTTTAATGGTATTTTTCACTCCCAGAGGTCTTTATGCAACTAAAGACACCTGCTTGGTACCTCTGCAGCACCATTTTTAAAACTGCATCAGGTCAAGAATCATAAAATCTTTTCTCCATTCCTGATGGAGAGTTCTCCATAGTCACAAAATAAATGCAACAATAAACTTTTTCCCCTGTCACTCTCTAATGGAAGTCGATCATGTGCACAATTGTGATAAAGCCATGCCAGCCTGAAAATCTCTTGGTTTCACTGTTTTTATTCCCTTGAGTAGAAAAAGAATATGATAATAGAAACCCTACATTGCTACTGAAAAATATTTTAATGTGGAAAAAACAGTAGCAAAGGACACCCTTCCTGCTCTTTGTGTAGACCAGAATAGGACCACGGGATAGTGACAGCATTAGACCACTAAAAGCCAAAACAGCCACAAAAGGAGGACTTGATGCTCAATGGGATATCAAAGCACTGAGATAATTTTAACAAGCAACAGGTGAAACAGATGGATATCACAATTTTTTTTAAATTTTTTTTTAATGAGGCAATAAACCTAAAGCCCACACAATTTTGTGATGCCCCCAGTTCCACCTGAAGCCACTTGTCACAACCATACTGATGCTTTTTCTATCAGGACAGCTTCACATTAATTAACATCACACTCCTCAAAAACTAGTAGAATGGATCAGCTTCTTGCAACATTTTCCACGTAAATAGAATCAACAACATAAAATGGTGGTGATTTTAAAAAATCCATTGTTTATTTATTTAAGATATTTTTGTAGGCCTGAATTCAGGACAGCATACCACCCCAGGAGAAACATTTGTATAAGTATGTACCTGTTGGTAGGCATGTACTTCAGCACTTCCCTGAGTTAAGATGATGTTAAGATTGAGATGCTATGTCGTATCCTTCGCTCGTGTGAAGATGCTGAACTTGCCAGAACAAACATTGTACATGTAAATGAAGTTTTTTCAAACAGTTCCTACTATTTTGTAGCTTAGCACTCAGTTTCCAAATCTGTCAGACTAAAATCCACTCTTGGGCACTTGTGTAATGACATAAAAAGAACATACAGCCTCCACTAAGCTCCACACTCAAGTCACTGGATGTCTTAGCGTGCCAAAAACCGCCAAAACTAAAACCAAAACAAACAAAACCCCCACCAAACCCCAAACTCCATCACCCCTCAAGATTTAAGATCTCTAAACTTAGATTTAGAAGTGTAAAATTGGGTGTTTAAATATATATATATATATATATATATATATATATTTGCGCATTTCAAAAGTTGTCTCTGCACTTTCAAAGAACAGGAACCTGACATCACGCTCTAAACCACTTCCTCTTAAATAATACTAAAGCTGACTCTCCTAGACATTAAATTAGGTGATCAACAAACAGGCTTTTCATGAAGCAGTGCCTTGCACAACTGGAAAATCCTGCTCTTTTCTTAAACAGCTTGAAAACTAAACATCCTTTTCACTTTCAGTTCCTCTTTTTTCCTTTCAAAACCACTTTAATACTTAAAAAAAAAATAAAAAGCAATCTACAGAGTTGCTCTTATCTTTTAGAGTAAAAATTTTTTCCATGGTTTGTTATATACATATGCACACAGATGTTTCACCAAATTAGCTTGTGGGTATGCTCAGATGTGTTTAACATCTGGCAAATTGCAATGTCCATTTACAACAAACGCCAAATAGACAACAAGGCAACTTGTCAAGTCCAGTTCCTTAAAGAATGTAAAATTATATATTGGGGAAAGTGCATTTCTGCATCTTATTCTGTCTTCAGAAATACAGTACAACCTCCTGTTTCATTTGACCTCAGAAAGACCCAAGTAGCCATGGTTCATAATTTCTTTTAATTAAATATTAATATTTTTACCTATTTTAATTGCTCAGTTACCTGTGTGGTTAAAAATAAAAAGACACTATCAACTTGAGCCCTCACTATCAACTTGAGCCTCTACTGGTACACATTTGACAGCATCACAATATTGGAACTAACTGGTTTTAGTTCAACACTTCTGGCTTGTAAGAATTATTGCATTGCTCTGCTCAGTTCTGGTGAGGCCTCAAATGTAGAGCTGAGTCAACTTTTCAGCACCCTGCAGTAGGATCAATCCAGGCAAATTTGTGAGACCAGAAAAATGGCTAACATGAGAAAAGAATGAAGGAACTGCTCTTGTTTACTCTGGAGGAGACCAGGGAGGAGAAAGGAGAGCACAGACATGATGACAGCCTTCAAATATGTAAGAAGTAGTTACGGAGACAATAGTGATCAATGTTTTCCATATGCATTTGGAGTAGCTCAGGGAGAATTTGGCTTAATTTGCAGCAAAGTTTTCTCTAAATATCTATTTATAATGGTTATGAAGCACTGGAAAGGCTACCTAGAGAGGCTGTACAATAGCCTTTATTGGAAATTTTCTGAGCTGATCCAATATGTTGATTCCAAACATGGGGTGGTCTATATTTTTTTTTAATGTTTGACACATCCTGCCACAGACCATGCATCATGAGAGCTGCAAGGATCTCCTCAGGTCTAATTACTGCATTTCCAATTCTAAGTGGAGAAGGGCAAGAACTTCTGAAACTTCAAGAAGGAATTCTGTGTTACACAGATCCTACAGCTCCATCGAGGTTCTCTTTGGAGAGAGAAAAAGCAGACAAGACCAGTCTAGGAAAGGTCTGATCATGTAAATCCACTAGCCAAAATTACTACACAAGAAAAAGAAGAGAGCTGTAGTCAAGGTTACTTCACCAACAGCAACATCTCTCTCTCAAGTTTTTGAGAGGAAGATCACCAGGGAAACACAGAGCATTTGCACAGAGGGCCCCAAACTCCTAGGATCTTTGGCCAATATGTGTACCACAAGCATTATTTGATCAATCATTAGTTAACATGTGGATTACAAATATTATCTGAAGGATTGTAACCACCCCAAAAGAAAGGGTACACTTCACCTCTCAGCATTACCATGCTCAGGATGAAATCTTGCCTTTATAACTACAGCAATTTTAATTCCACCTACAAGCATCAGTGGCTTAACATTCACAAGCATCACGAGAGAATGTAGTCACCCTGGACTTGAAAAAACAAAACACAACACTTGTGTAACAAATAAGAGATAGGTGCAATTAAATACTCTGGGAATATTGTGGTGAAGAAACGAGGTACAGTGGTAGAAGACAAGCTGCAGTACCAAAGCACTTCCATGTCCCCACTAGTTGGGTGTCCTCTCTGAGCAAGTGGCTTGCTTAAGAGAAAGCATGCGATTTTCCAGAGGAGGACATAAAACTCCCACAGCATACCAAGTTGGGATGACTTTGTCATAAGGAGGAAGTTCTTCCTGATTGCAGCTGGTGATCATCTTGTGCCCTTGGACATGAAGGTTGATCATACAATTTTTTCTTGGCCAGTGTAAATTTAGGTGTTGTTTTTGTCATTTTTCTATAAATCATATAGTCTCAGTTATTTTTATCTATTTATCTTAATACTAACAGGATATGGGCTACCTTCTCTGCCATTCACAAGTCCAACTTTCCCTTTGGTGACTATTTAGTATCTCTGTGGCAAATACCAGAGTGACCATACCTAGAAAGTAGAAGCAAGCTGTTCTGTGATTGTAAAGCCATCTTCCAATAAAATCCAAAGAATAAAAATAAGGAAAAGGGCATGTATCAAGGCATGAACTACCTTTTTGTAGGCTCCACAGACCCCAACAAATCAGGTTTCCCCCTTCTTAAATAAGTTTACCACATAACCTCTGCTACAATGAATAGTACTTGTCACCAGAAAGGCCAGTCCTAAATTATTTGGCAAAGACTTTCATGAAGTGTGACAGTGTGACTGAATTTGGCCCCGAAGTCTGTGTCTCACTAATTTGCAGAACTTGCTGCCTAAGCACACTAATTACATGTACAGTAAGCAAAGCATTATTTTTATTTGAATGAGTTGTTCTTGTGACATTATGAGCAATGAAATATAGGACCACCCAGTTACGTTTCTTCTTTATTTGTTATTCCCATGTCAGTTTGTGACTCGGAGAAACTGGCATAAGAACTGAAGTAGATACCACCCACCATTTGATAAAAGTAGATGTTCCAATTCCTGATCACAATTGTAACATAGAAAATAAAAAAAGCAGAACAGAAATAACTATTACTTTCATAGCACCTTTTCTGAAGCTGTCAAAGTGATTAGCAAGCATTTATTAGTCTTACAACAGCCCTCTGAGACACTTAAGGTACAATATTATTTTATGGAAAGACTTCTACACTACAGCAACTAGTCCAGTATGTGAATTTATATATAACTTAATTTTATTTTTCTTTTTTTAAAAAGTAACCTTCTTTCAGTCATGTCTTTTTCACTCTCCATCCACCCCCCACTTTTTGGGGAGGATTTTTATTTCTTTATTTCCCATGAGCAGCTACACAGAGTTCCTGCACTTCTGTACCAATCTCTTACTGCCAACTCTGAACTGTACCAATGGCTATGGGTACGAATCAAAGAGTATGTGCTATATTGAAACAAGTATGGTGTGAAGTAGCAACTCCACTAATCCCCCTGGAACTCAGCAGGTGATAAATACCACATTCCAGCAGAATTAGCACCTCTCCCTCCTTTTAGGGGGGGAAGAAGGAGGTCATCTGAGGTGATAGGAGAGGTATGCAACTAGGAAGCCCAGTGGAAGATTCCTTTGACTCAAGGATATAAAGAGAACTTGAGCCAGACTCAAAAGACCTCTCTGATTCACCTCAATCACATCAAGTAGGCCCTCTCAGAGACAGTTGATACTTGATCTACACAACTAGCTAAAAGAATTACATTTAGGCTTAGAATAACACAAAAACAACAAAAACAACAACAAAATCAAACCATGAAGACAGTTCCCTGTCATGTATTAGACAAACTTCTTCAACTCCTGACATAAGAGGATGTTCAGATGTATGCAAGTCAAAAGCAATATTAATGCAGGCCTATCTTATGCATCACATAAGTTTGGAACTCTGCTGTAGACCCAAACATATCAACTGTAATGAATAGAATCACATTTTTCAGCCAAAATGAAAGACATAGAGCTTAATACCAAAAAAGCAGAGGCTAGTAGAGAGCACTGTATCATCTAATGTTTTTTCTTAATTTTCT
The DNA here is from genome assembly GCA_907165065.1 of Caprimulgus europaeus. Next base: position 4,360,951 of record OU015530.1, read on the forward strand.
TTCAAATGGTTTAATTTGCTCTATTTTGATGGAGAGGTACAAATTGTCATTATTTATATAATATTCCTTATGTGGACATCCTGTAGCACCTTACCTTACAGACAGAATATAGGCAAGTTTTTAGTCACAGCTGGCCTGCTGTTCACAACAGCACAAGTACTTCCCACACTGACAGTTTCTAGCCACATCACTTTTATTATGCTGGTCTTCTCTGCGAGCTTCTGCAACAGCTTTGATTTCCAGCTGAAGAACTGGAAGCTAATGGACAAGAGGGCTAAAGTGCCACCTCCAAGGTTAGATCAGAAGGGCCCTTTCTAGCATCCTGAGTCATCAGTATCTCTAGTCCATCAGCTGCAGTTATGAACCTCATATTGATGATTCCTGAAAGATGCTTCCCACACCAGCTAGAGTCACACAGTGTACCACAGCAAAATCATCCTTATAAATCTAGATTTTCTCCTGACAGCTCTTATTGGGTTTACAAGCCTAAAGCTATTTCTTGCCCTTAGCTTCCTAAAGGAGAGGTCCTGCTGGACACCACGGGGCAGCCACCACTACAGGAAGAGACCACACTAGGTGGGTCCTTGTTGCCACCACTGCAGGAAGGGCAGAGCAACCCATATCCTCCTGTCTCCACTTCAGCTTCCCATTTCCCTCTCACTTCAAGCATCAGGCAGCAGCCACAGCTACAGCACTGGCTGTATATACAGTATGAGGAGCCCTCCGCTTCACATGCTGCCTTGGACAGGTGCCACACACCCCCTGGAAGCATCTGCATTTGAATTTAAAGGGGTGGGTGAGTGACAGCAAAACTAGCTGCTGCTTCTGACAAGGCTTTGGCAGATCATTGGTTGTCATCAAACCTATTGCGTTTCTTACTCCCTGCCAAAAATTCCACCTACATGCCTGATGGCAATTAGTCCTTTGTAGGTGCTAATGAATAAAAGCAGCATGCACACTTTACAGACTTAAAAAGAATATCCCAATCTATAGATTAATTCCATATATAAACTCACATGCATACACAGCCCTCCTTTCCCCTAGCCACATGCCACCACGCACCCACACCCAAACTCGTGCTTAGAAAAAAGAACCACAAGCAGCAGTAAGATGATCATCCAACTGTGTGCAAGTAGGATTTTTTTTTCATGAATCATTATCTGTTTTTCCATAACTCATCTACTGCAAAAAGTATTGCTTTATGAATGCAGAAGGCAGCCTACATTTGGGGTAACGAAGCACATTCATCGCATGCTTGAACCTTTCAAAGGTTCAGATGTTTCACACACTCCTTCTACCCATGATTTTTTTCTGCAGTGTCCAAAATCATCTGGGACCCAACAGTACCACATAACCACACTTCAGGCAAATACACTGACAATTTCCATAGAAGGGAAAATGGATAAAATAGGGGCACCACTTTAGCACCACAGTACTTCCAAATCAACAAACTGAGCTTGGCTTTCATGTTTGTGTAATTCTGGGTTTGCTGTTTTATGTCAATTTGAGAAGACAAGGCATCAAAACAGTCTGATGAAATATACTCTATGTAAAGCCAGTTAAAAGGTCCTTATTAATTTATCCCATCAGCTAAAATGCAGTTTTATCAAAAGCAAACCATTTTATAGAATTGTATCACCTCCAAAACCAAAAATTGAGGAGGAAACATTGCATGGTGACTTTCACCTTAATGCTACCTCTATAAACAAAATGAGGTTTGGGAGTCAAACAGAATAAACTGAATGCTGAAGAAAAAAAAAAAACAACCAAAACCACAAAACTAAAAACCAAACACCAACAAACATATAAAGCATTTTGAAAATGACTGCACATTTGCTCCCCATACTACTCATTTTGCATGAAGTTTTAGCTTTCAAGCCAAGCTTACAACATCTTTTAAAGAAGGGACTTTCCCAACCACTTTTACAGGACCCATTAATTAATCAGAAGTAGAATACTGAGTATCTTACCAGGACATTTCCAGACCAGAGTTCACAGGCTCCAAAAAGCTCCAAAAGGTCAGTTTTAAATTAATACATTGTAGAAAATACCTTTTTTTTTTAGCCTCACTGGATTACAGGAGATTTGACCCTTCTCTGCTGGCTGGAGCAGTTGAAGAAGACAGCCAGCGGCTCCAGAGCTGAACCAAAATGGACCCGAGCTGGCTGGTACCACCCATCATCAGCCATAACGAGCCACAGCTGGGGTTGCAGGGATTTGCCTGCACTTAAATAGACCAGCCCTGCAAGTCGTTAAGTCTTTATTCTTTCCACCTGATACTCCTTGTGTCACCTGCAGAAGCACCATTCTCACTGGCCACTGCAAATGTGTCTTGATTGTGGGGTTTTCCTACATTTCATATTGGTTTTATTTAGACAGAAGAGCCCAGTAAGAAGTCTTAAATATATTTCCATCCCTGAAATGATTCAAGGTCAGGTTGGATGGGGCTCTGAGTAACCTGCTCTGGTTGAAGATGTCCCTGCTCACTGCAGGGGATTGGACAAAGTGACCTTTAAAGGTCCCTTCCAACCCAAACCATTCTATGACTCTACAAAATATTCCTGATGCAGGTGAGGGCAGCATTCACATCCAGCCACAGAATAGCTTCTCCCACAGCAACCTCTGAGCCTGCCTATCACAGAAGTATCTGGCCTCTCTTTTGTTCCTGTTGCATCTGGGCAAATCTCTTGCTCTGTAATGACTTTTCAGCAGTGCAAGCAGAAGGGGTGAAGAGGGGGAAAGGATGAATGTCAGAATGTTCCCTTATGAGAGGCCTTAGCTGCAGTGTCCTCTTATTTTAGTTTCTAGAAGTAGTCTGTCAGTTTGATGCCAAAACAATACATTTTAGAATTAATCTCAACTGGGCAGGGAGCATTTTTTCCATTTTAATTTCTTTCAGCCTGCAAGAAGATCACTGTCCCAGCCCATTCTGATCCATAGCACATCCACAAACACAGCAGGGATCAACACCACGTGCACTTTTTCTTTTTTTCCTCCTCTATTCAAAAATTTCTCCTCCAACTTCCACTTGCCACTGAGTAATTCAGGCCAAAAAAAAATCTGACCATTTCTGTCTCCTGCACCATGTCAATATTCATTGCACCAGCTACTTTAAGCAGACACAGGTGCCCACCTGTAACAGTGCTTAGCAGGACACTGATGCTAAACACCTGAATGCTCTGCCATGCCCTTGCACAACCACCTTGCCTGACTCAAGTTTCACTGGCAGGCAGGACCTTGCTGCTGGGGTAGGTAATAGGGTCATTTCAAAAGCACCACAACTGTAATTGCAAAACCATTATTCAAAGGACTCTTTCCCTCACAGATGTTCACAGAATCATTAAGGTTGGAAAACACCTCCAAGATGATCCAGTCCAACCATCCACACTGAAGTACAATTTCTCTAAGTAAAATTTCACTAATAGCTATTGGGGAAAAACCCAAGTGTAAAGGGATGGCTGTGCCTGCAGGTGAATCCCACCTGTATGCTTTGGGGGATCAACCAGGTTATCAGGTCCTCCTGATGGTGAAAAGCAAGCTCCTCTGCTTGTGCTGCAAATATGTTCTAAATTGTAGTTTTACATTTCTAGAGAACTTCTGGACAGTAAACACCAGAGGTTTAATTCCCAACCACATTCTGGTCATAGAGATGAAGAAATTTTGAAAATAAAAATAAAATAAAAAAATCCCTGACACTGTGTCATCTCCATAAATCCCAAAAGCTCCAGCACATTTCTCAGAAGGCCTTGACCTAGGTGTTGACTTCTCTCAGGCTAAAACCTCTACATTTTGTTGCTCTGAGATGCTCTAATCCTTGGCCTGCAGCACACTGCCCCTGGGAAGGGCATTTCCTACAGGCAAAAGGTGGGGTGGCAGTGTCAGAAGGCAGCAGGACTCCTCCAGCCAGCCCAGCAGACACCAGCTCTCTTAGCCCGATAGGCAGCACACACCACTGGGAGAGAGGAAAACTGCTTCCTGAAATTATCCCCAAATAATTTTCTTTTTATTCAATCACTGTTTAATGTAAAATGCATTAAAAGCTTAGGAGCAAAATGTGAAAACATATGGAGTGAAGATGTTTAGGCAAATTGACAAATACAGCCCTACCTCCCTGGAAAGTCTTACAAAAGTCTCGGAAGCTCCTTGGATTTAAATATCCCCTCGGCTTTCGTTGTCCCCTGTTTTGTTCTAGACAGCTTTTGGGAATATCACTGCTCAGGATACTCTGTTTTATAAGGTTTTGAATATCCCCCAAGTTCCACTTATTTTCAGAATTGTCAAATTATCAAGGTTATAGATATAATCCTGGTGTTTACAGAAAACCTAAACTTTTAACTGGCACGTCTTAACGCTCTAAGGGGAGATCGGTTGCGGCTGATGTTTCATCTGTAACTCTCCATTCAGAATCCCACAACTACATGACTACATTTGTAATCTCCTCATCTTTTTGAGTTGTAAAAGTTTGCTATTTTTCTCCCTCACTGAGTAGTTGTTAAAATGGAAAGATAAAAATAAAACAAAAAGCAAAGAAAAATGTTAAAGTAGTATTTCAGGAAAAGTGATTTCTTTCAAAGTATTTTTAATTTTTTACATGATTCAAAATAACTTCACATACAGTAACAACTCAAACCAACTGTCTCATCTTCATGTCCACATGCTTTCCTTAAAAACAGAAAACTCTCTCTTTTCTTTCTTTTTTTTTTTCATGTTCAAAACATAACATTTTGCTGGAACAGATGCCTTATTTGAGCAAAGTGCCACATTTCTGTAATATTTAAAATGATGTTTCAATTCAACCAAGATGTGACTAATAGTCAATGAGTAGGAAAAGTTACCATGCCCATGTTTTTGTCCAGCATCAGTGACATGACTGTGAACCAGCCTGATAAGGGCTGTTTGATAGTGATTCATGGCTGAACAGCATTTCTTGCTTCCTTAGTTATTAGTTTGGTTATTAGCTTTGCTCACAGGAGCTGACCAGGCCAAAGTAGTGAGATAAGGCTGTAATCCTGGGTTAATACTCACTATTTTTTTTAATGATTCACTTGTTGTTCTTCTGTCTTATTTTTATAATCTCCATCTTATCCCTTCTGCTTTTAAACCTTGTGGAAAAACCACCTACTCCAGTAGCTCAAAGAATCCAGCCCCTGTAAAGAACTGACTGCTTTTAAGTCATTTTTTGCTTTTCTATTTTTCCAGCAGCAGCACATCTGTCTCTGAAAGGTTTTAAGTGTCTTTGTAACTAATACGAGAGGACCCTCAAAGTTTTATTTGCTTTGGCTCAGTGAAAGGCTTTGGTTTCGAGCTGCTTGTTCAATCCTCCTGGAACTGCTAAAATAGATGGGGAATCTTAGGATGTTTCACTGTGTTTTTGTCACCTCCCTGTATCCAGTAGGAAATTTCACAAGAGCCTTCTTTATAGTAAACTGACATTTCTGTTAATGGATCTACATCATAGCTGTAGACTTAACTGCAGACTTACACTGGCCAACTTAGCTGTAATCATCACAAGAGCAGAGACAGAGGAATAACAAGCCACCCTTTTCCCACATCTGCCACTCTGGGAGGGATAATTCTGTTATTGTTTTGAGTCTAATCCAAGAACCCAGGATTTTCATGTAGATGACAGACACTGTGACTTAGTATCAGGGATATTTTATTTTTTGTTTCCAAATTTCTTGATCTATATGACCAGAATGTGGTTGAGAATTAAGCCTCTGGTGTTTACTGTCCAGAAGTTCTCTAGAAATGTAAAAGTACAATTCAGAACATATTTGTCTTTTGGTAGAACTTTTTCCCACCCAAATGACAAAACTATAACAGTTTATGCCAAGAGAGACACCTCAGGCCCCATGGGCTGAAGACGACACATGGAGAAGAGTCAGCACAGCTGTGTCATGAGGTTGCACCACTACTTTGATCATTCATCTTACAAACAAGGAGCATGAACATGTGCCATCTAGTCAAAAGAATATAATGTTCAAGGAGCAAGACCATCTATGTTGACTATGGGTGTAGCTAGGCAGGTAGGCAAGGCATACAGGGTCCATAGATTATGCGAATACACTGAGCATTGCTGGTAGACAATGGTCCCTCCCTGCACCATGCTGTCTGCTCCACCACTGGTAGATGCTGACTCCCACCTCAGCAGCTTGCCCACCAACTCTGCAATGGCAGAACTGCCAGCCTCTCTCACCTCAAAAGCAATGCGTGCATTATAGGCAATGAATTCTCACTGTTCCCATAATTTTGGTAACCTATTAACAACTCTGGTCATTATGGGATTTGGAAACAGATGTTATCATCTCAAAAAGGCATGAGAAATCCATACAGATGTTTAATATCTCAGAGCTGAGCATCAAATCCAATAAATCCTTAGTCCAGAGCAACGTATTCTCTTAGTCCTTAGGAAATGGAGAAAAAAAGAGCTCCTTTTTGTGTATCTTTAATTTACTAATCCTAATATCTATGCAAATGCTGTACAGCTCCAGTTATTTTCCATACAGTATGTTAAAGGAGTCCATAGGAGTCAAGAGTATCAAGTATAAATGTGGATAGGCACTGACCAGTGCCAGAGAAACTCTGGCAGATTTACACCAGTTCAGACTAGCTAGGAAAGTATTTTTAATAAATAATACTCACATTTAAGAGCACTGTATCTGGTTCTCATGATGGAAAATTTGAGTTATATCTTCTGGTTTTACCCATAGCTAAATCTGCTCCCTGAATGTCCATGTCCAGCAATGGTCCTGGCCAGTTCCACACTCAGCTGCCAATGATACATCTCACGTTTATAATGAGATTTAAGTTACCTGGGAAAGAGAAGGCAACCTAGATCATCATCTGGATATCTGAGATGATGCACTGTGGTGCACATTGGCAAAGCAGAATGACAGAAAAGGAAGACAAAGTAAAACTCTTAGGAGATCACCTAAATTTACACTTATTAAAATCTACCAGATTTAGACTACTGCTGTTAAGTGCCCTTCCAGTTCTCTGGCTTGATTTTCACAAGGTCCACATGCACATACCTCCACGGTGCCTTCCATTAAATGGCAATGCTGCCAGTTTTACAATCATTAATACTTGTTTTATCAGACCTCTAAAAGACAGTATTATTCAGACTTATCTCCACCTTCATTTACATCAATTTAAGTATAATGGCAGAGACACTCTAGGACAATATATTAAATCACAAACAAAATGAAACAAATAAATCAAGGTTTTGGTCTGTTAGTGACTATACCTCCTGACGATAAGCATTCTCTTTTTACCCCTTTTCCAAGGCAGATCTGAATCAGTATGGCAAAACGTGCATTCCCCAGCCTGCTGAGAGCTGGAATTGGATCCAGGACAGAATTCAAACACTCTGGCTCACATTTAGCTCGGTGTATAAACCCCTAATACTTGCACAGGTTACAGGTGAACTTGAATCTTTCTCCACAGTGCAGGTCACCTCTAATCCTGCTGTATTATTTCCTAATAATAATTGGAGTTCTTGAAAGAGCTCAGCACACAAAACACATATAACCAATGAAGTCATTTTCTTATCAGTTGTTTCTTTTTGTCATTAATAGAAATATCACCAGAAAGTCTTAAATCACTAAGTGAGTCACCAGCAGGGAGGTGTGTCATCCTAGGAACTGCAGGGTATCTCCTTGTTTGGCCTCATTATGTAGTCATTTTTGCTAAGAGGAATTGAAAAAAAATAATTCCTCTCAGAGGGCAGGAAAACCCCACAACGTCTCAGGATGATGAAGACAGGAAAGTACATCTTGTGTCATCAAAGCAAGACAGCCACTGCAGCGTGCATTGTGATTGACACAGAGGGGTTGCTCCGTAATAAAACACATGCTGCTGGCTACTTGCAGTGATTAACTGTCTCACAGACAGGAAGCAAGGATCACACATTTCCCCCCTTTAAACCATCTTGGTTATTTTTATGTGTATCAGATCCTCTTCCTGTTTATCTCCAGGGTAGCAACAACAGTCACATAAGACAGCTACAACCCTCATTATGCTGGATTTTTCCCTTCTTCCAAGTAGTAAGAAACTTCTTGGAATTGACTAAAGATGTTATGTTAGTGTTGTGAATGGCAGCTCTTGGTTGATGAAAAAGGAAGTATTTCTCTGCTTATTTTACCATATTTGGAAACCCCTTGAAATCTGTGAGTTTTAAAGTTCAGTTGTGAAATTGTAAAGATCTTTACTCGGGGAAATTCATGTGCCTGCCCTGGCTTCACTGAAGTCTGCATGGCTCATCTGAGCAGACCTCCCTTCAGGACTTAAAAGCATAATTCAAGACCTGAATCCAATTTCCATTTGGCACTGGCCAAATAAGTTGTCAAGACTAGTCTGTGGTTTCAGACCTTCTTTCCCTTGTTGCCCTAAAATCGCTCAAAGAAGTTGTCTTCATAGTTTGCATAACAGCAGACTTTGTTTTAGAAATTATCAATTCAGAAAGGAGGAGAAGGGAGAAAGTAGGGTTCAAAAGTCAAAGCTGAAGTTAGACAAATCTAGATTGGAAATATGTACAAATATTAAACAAGAAAAGCTTGTCACTGCTGGAACAACAGCTTGCTGTCTTTGAACATGGCTCAAATCTCTTTCAAATTGATATGCAGTCATTCCTGAGCTTCCAAATTGAGATACAGATTGCATGAGTGTGCAAGCCATGCCAAAGCAAGGAGCTGGTGGTGCTGACCATAGTACTCAGTAGTGCCATTATGTGTGGGACATGGGGAAAAAACAGGGACACAGGTACACACACAGAGGAAAAATTAACCTGCCTTTCCTCAGGAGATAATGGTACCCACTGGAATGGGAGAGACAAGGAGACCCACACAGCTCAAAGAGATTTACCAAGCAGAGAATTTAAAATGGAACTCTAAATTGTCTTGAGAAAGTGTCGATCAGCAGGATATTCAGTAGGGCTTACTCAGTACCCAGTCAGAAGTAACTCCCATCAAGGTGGATGCTAAATTTGCTCAATAAGAAATGACTAAAACACAGGGAATAAACTTGCAGGTCTCTCTCCAGCTCCTGCTTCCATTAATGGCAAATTAACTACATACCACAGAATTAAAATTTCTCTTCTTATAGTGAGTGATAGGTGACTCTCTGCCGTGGAGGCTGAGACTTTATCCTCCACTACAGAGTGGCTTCTGAAATCTAGTAATAGAAATCTAGTACTCTCTCTGATCTTTATCTTCAGTTTCAGAATTTGACAGGGGATGGACAATGAGATTCTGCCAGCAATTCTACTCTCCCCAGTTGCCACCAGAAAAAAAATCCTTATTTTTTAAATTTCTAACATTTTTTTTCTTGACCAGAGGCCATAATGGCAAAAGGCTAAACATTTAATTAAATGCTTTAATTTAAAAAAAACCAAAAAACAAACATATATATGAGCATTTAGCACAATCTGAATTTCAGTGTCAGACCAAAACCTTTGATCTGACTCCCATGACCTTGATGGTATCAGGGTTGAAAGCTACTGAATTGCTCTATCTCAAACTGTTGTAAAAGTAGGTGGAAGGTCTGTTTTTTCAGAAGGAAACAAGCCCTCAGAAGGGAGTTCCTCTTCAAAAAATTAAGAATTATCCATTTCTTTATGCTAGCTCTTTATATATTTAGCATAAATATTAACTTGAGGTTACAAGAGTGTTTAAAGAGTGTTCAGAGAATTCTCCCACACAAGTATTAGAGCAACATTTCCTTCTGTTTCCTCAGGAACCAGCATTTTGAAAACAAGAACCCAAAGATAACCCAAAGTTATCTTTTCTCTATTTAAGTGCATATATCTATGTACTGGCTTCTAAAAGTGGTAACTAGCTCACTTTTTATATAACTGTATGTATAAATATATTTTAATACATTTAGTTCCCATCATCTCTCCTATCCCACAAAAAAAGAATAAATAAATCAAATTTCCTCACATTTTCCCCAAATAAAAAGGAAAGGAAACTTTGGTCTGGCATGAAGCAGAGGAATATTTTGAGCCCCAATTAATATTTCTGTTTTGTTCAAAGTTCAACACCCAAAATATAGTGTTATAAGGAGATAATTTTGCTTTCAGAGCAAAAATACTATAACTTTTCCTTCCAAATGATATATTGCTGAAAAAACCCCCTAAAATATTAAACTCCCATCTTTTACAGGAAGTACTCACTGAATCTCTCCTTTTTTCACCAAAATGCAGTCTGTCTTTATTTTTTTTGACAGTCACATATAAGTGCTGTACTAATGATCACAGGAGCAGATGAAACATTCAGAGGCATGGAACACAAAGGGTAAATATTGTAATACTGAAAGTTTTTTGGTTTGTTTGGTTTTTTTTTCCTTCTTTCCTTTCATAGCTTTGCTGCTGGCACAGGATTACTGTGCACACACACCTTGCCTAGGAAATGGACCTCAGCTCCTTTCAAATATTGAAATCTTTTCCAAAAAATTTTGGACTAGGCTTCAGAAGAATCCAAATTGTAAGTGCTTCCTACTCAGTAAGTAACCCCACCCAACCAGCGCAGGATGAACATACAAATGATCTTTGCTAATTAAGCACCACTAACATGGGAGAAGAGCAAACACTCCCATTCAGGGGAACTTATTCTTCAAACTGCTAAAAAAACCCCCAAAACCCCAGCTGCCCTAACAAAAAGCTGCAGTTGTACCACAGGACCGGGATGCCCCGAGAGCCACGTGCAGGTGACGGTGGGAAGTCACGGCGGCACGAGGAGGACCCATCCCTGAGGAGAACTTGGAGGATATGCAGAGGCTTCAACCCTGGATTTTTGTTGAAGAAACCCTCTCACACGTGTTGGAATACTGCATCGTTTCAGCAGAGAGGGAAAGGCTTCCAAGCTGCACAATTATGCTATTGTAATCACAGGGCGCAGGCCAAATGAGACAGAGTAGCTCTGTTTTCTCGAATCCGGTTTTATAAGCTCCATTCTAGCAGCGCTCCATTACGCTGCTATGCAGAAGTGTCTGGCATTGTTTCCATCACAAACAAATCTTTATGTCCTAAATTCATGTTGGACGGAAACTTGGCTTCCAAGGCTTAAACCTAAGAATTATATTTGTTTGTTTAAACAAATTTGAGGGAAAACATACTTGGCCATCTTTGAGTTATATGATGACAAGATGATTTAGATTTCCCATAAAAGATATAATTCTTTTTTCCCTCCTCACGCCAAACAATGATGCTTTCTTATAGCTGGACAGTTGCTGGCTAGAAGAACAAACCTATCGAGAAAAGCCAACTCTCAGCTATATTGATTAGGGCAGCAGATGCTGAGCACCTCACAGGATGTGGTTCTTGCTTTGGAAAAGCAAAGACAAAAGTTTATCTCCAACATTTATAAGACTGCACTTTCATTTCTCTGATGCTGCTCTGTGTAAAGCTAAATTGGAATTGATGTATTTTGACTGTATTGTGTGCTATTGGAATGATTTCATATTCCCTAAACAGAGTGTATTTACAAATTGCTACTGTAATAAGCCATCCTTGAAAAGAAACATCCTAAGAAACACACAATTGAAATATGTAAGAAATGCAACCAAAACTCAATTTTCCACTTTTTCACAATAAATTATCCTTTCTGCTTATCTAAAGCACTATCAAAAGAAAATGGTGGTGGCATTCCACACCCAACACCAAAAATACCAGATCTTTGTGGTAAGTCCTTGAACCAATATGTACTTTTCTTTTTTCTTCTTATATCTTTGTAGAATAAGTGAAAGAAAAAAAAGAAAAAAGCTCTATATACCACTTAATTAAGCAAATTATCCCTCAGGGAAAATACTGTAGTCTAAATGTATTCATCATTTTCTCTGTATATTGCAGAAGTTGTGTCATTTTGGGCTACCCACGTGATTTCATATATTGATCCAGTCCCACTAAAAAATGGCATTAAAATATCACAGAGGAAAAGTGTGGGGAAAATTAGAAATCATTGGTAAAGCCTTCACTGAAACAAGAGACAAAAGCAACCTTAGCAAATGTTTCATTATCCATCCACTTTTACTACCTGTTTTATCTCCTATCACATTTCATTCAGTTGTGATCTAGACTCTACAAGGCTGCATAAATAAATAATAAACAGGTATTTCATAGAAAAAAAACAAATACATGTTCTCAGAAAAGTTCACTGGATGATGCTATGTGTGCAATTTGAAGATATTTTAGACATTCCCCTTCTGAATCTCTAAAACCCACTTGTACCTTTAAAAACCTCTGGGTCAGCAGACAATAGAAGGATATGTGAATATTTAAAATGTATAAATTATATTGCTCTTTGGCTTTACTGAAATTAAGCCTGTAGTATAGAGGTACAAGCAGTCCTTGATAGACCTGGGCCTTGACTGAGCATCTTCTTGCCCAGGAAGATTGTCACAAATCACTTTACAACTCAGCCAGACCTACCAGCTAATTGCCTTTTCCAAATTATGTCTTAAGCTTTAATTTCCAGTACTGAATAGTTGTTCTTGGCAGCCTCAGAGCACAACTCAGAAATACAAATTAAACAAACCATTACATGCTTAGACACCTGCTACTCTATGGTATACAATCAACAGAGAGTCAAGTCTCAACAAATGCTTTTGTTTGCTCTTTGTTATGTTTAAGCAAGTGCTTGCCATTTAAAACAAAGCAATTGTGAGCAGTTTCCATTATGGTGTTATCTGTTCTTAATGTCATCATTCACTACAGCAGTGGACAGAAGTGGATTTTCCATCCTGACTAGCTCATAGTTTACTTTGACATAGCAATTATCTGTTATTCCCACGTATACTGTTTGTTTATAGGTTCAGTACCACATTCTTCTCTCTAAACAGAAGCAGCGGTATTTACTGAAGGCAAACCAAACAATGAGTTAGAAATACACTGGTAGTGACTGTAACTCTCACAGTTTAAAGATCTCCAAGCCAGGCATGCTTTTAGATAAAGGAGGGAAAACAAGAAGCTGCATGGTGAGCTGACACCAGCCAAGAAAGGACTTCACAAGATGTTTGCAAAAGTTTACCCAAGTTTTCCAAGCCACAAAGGATCACCTGAACCTCCCACTAGGATTACAAGCATCTCTAAATTCATTGAGTCTTCCACACTTATCTTAGACTTTGGGATACATACCCACACTCATCCTCTTTCAAAGGAAGCACCTGTACATCTCACCGGCTTACTGTGCAAAAGCAGCCCATAGTCAACTTCTTCCCAACGCTAGAACCTTGAAAAGTACCAAGCAGCATGCCTGACTCATCAATCAAAACACTGAGTCTCACTCTTCTTGGGGCTTTTTCATATTCCACTAATTTATCTGGCTGGCTTCCACTAAGAAATGCCACAGCGCTTCTCTTCAGAACCAGCCTTTTGTTGGCTTCTCTGATCTTCCACCAATAACAACCACCACTTTTCAGAAATTATCTTTTTCCCCACTAGTGCTCTCTTCCTTTTTTTTTTTTTTTACCCCTTAAAAAATTTCCCAGGGTGAGCAATTAATTTATATCTTCTTCAAAAACTTATTATCCATTGCAATATCTGACTCCTTACTGCATGCACTCCCTCCTAAGGAGGGAAGTCAAAATTGATACAATTGACATTCAGCTGTCTTTTTAAAAAGAAAGCCATTTTCCCTTTGTGGGGTGAAGTAAATATGTACATTAAATCTTTCAGCACTGGCTAAAATAATTCATTACAGTTTCCTACTGAAGGGAAATGAGGAAGATGATCTCTGTGTGGAAGCACGACAAAGTAACACCTGGAGATTTGACACCATCAACCCCTAATATTTGTGAGGAAACCAGGGGCAGAAGGCAAGGCAGTTTCCAGTCAGAATGCATGCAGACTGGAACTAGCTCAGGAGCAGCTTGCATTGCTCTGCCCCCGTGCTTCTGTCAGTGCCACACTGATCTAGTCCTCATGTTAAAGAAATTGGTTTTAAGTTAAATTTTAAACAGTGAAAGGATATCTTAATAAGAAGCATGTGCATGCACACTCACTTGCAGACACACATGCACACTCACACACATTTTCTTGACACTAACTGGCACCTGAATATTGGTTTCAATATTCAGCATCTCAGTTCTCTGCAAACATTTAGAGGGAAACGCAAAGCATGAAGTCCTGGGCTCCAGTAAAATCCATGGCAAAACTCCCACTGACTTCAGCGATCCTCATTCTTCCACTCAACCTCAAGTCAATGTGCCTTTTTGTTTATTTTCTTGTTCAAATACTTTCCTCTAACGATATTAACACAGGAAAAAAAATAACTGCTTGTCAGCAGAGCTCTACAGAAATTGGCAGGTTCTGTTTGAAGGCGTTTATGCAAGCTTCTTCTTTGGTTTGATTAGTGTAGATTCTAGCCGCAGTGTTTGGACCCAGATCAAGAGAGAAATTTCAAATTCTGCCCACAGAATGTTCATGTACAGCATCTGAATCGGGCTGAGGTCATTCTGCCTTCATTTTCATGCCTTGAGGTTTGTTACTAGCTTTAGAAACAGAAATTTGCAGCAAAACTCAGTTAAAGCCACCTCCTTTCACCTAGTTTCGGGACCAAATTATCTAACATCAGGAACTACTTACATTGGTGAATATATGCCAACAGTTATCACACGGTGGTATCTGAGATGGAACATTTATTTCCTCTTTTAACCCTAAGGAAATACAATGATAACAAAATGTCGTCACCCCTGGAAAGCATTGACTTTCACATGATGACCACAGGGTCCATTTTTGGACCAGCTCGTCTGAAATTCATTACGCTAACCAAAGATTGGTGGGTTGGGTTTTTTTCCTGTCGTGTTTTAAGAAACTGTGGAGTGATAAAAGCTTCATACCATGTGAGACTGGGCAACAGAAGCCCTGCAAAGTTCCTCTTAACCGTGCAGCTGTAGCCCAGACCAAGAGAGAGTAGTATTTACGGCAATGTTGATTTGTAGATCTCTGAAAACCAGTGGTCATTTAATTTCCGTTGGTTCAGAGTAGTCTGCTGGAGAAGAGCCCATGTGTCCTTCAAGAAAACATTTCAAGCTGCAATCAGTGAAACTCTGAAGCTTACTGTGAGGGCACGGAACTCAAGCTGGCATGGCCACTTTATCTCTGCTGGGTATATATTCTGAAGATTAATCCCAAAGATCTCCCAAAAGCACCAAAACAACCACCAATACTATTTCTGCTCACTTCTTGTTATTCTTATTTCCTTGTCAATCTCAGCATCTGTTTATTTCTGTTGTCCTTACAAGTGTTTCTCTGTGATCCCTCTTCCTACCAGTACTAATCAAATACAGTGCCATCCTCCCAGTGATACCATTTGCCAAGACATATAATGTGGACATGATGCTCAAAGGCTGTTATGTTGCAGTGTCATCTTAGATACTTCAAATAAGAGCTCCTGCAGCAGCATCTTAGCTAGCAGCCATGCACAGGTCATCCCCATCAATTTGAATGGAAAATCCACACTTAATTTGTGCATTCACATATATTTCATGGGTAAAGAAGTCAGGCAACCTGGGGAAGACCATCGCTGACTTGGGCACACAGAATCTGGTTAGCAAGTGTTCCCATAGACCCGTAACTCCACACATAACCCCATTCTGTTTGACTTTTCCCCCTTCCTTGGCCCTATTTTCCATATCAAATTTTAAAGGGTTGGATTTGACCTTCTCACCCTGAAAAACAGAGAAAGTGCTCAAGCAGGAATACCTGGCCAGTCACACTATTAAAAAAAAAAAACAACCCAAAACAATTACTGCCTTATTTAACAAAACAAGCCACAATCTCAAAATGGTGGGGGCTGCCTATTTTGTTAAGGTCGTAATAGCAGATTTTGTGGTTCCCTGAGGAATAATTCTCCTTATTCAGAGAAACACTTATTAACCTTCATAATTTATTTGTGGCTTCACTAAACACGCACATACTGTACTGCATGGTCATTAATCCTGGGAATGAACTTATTAATGATGGGTTAACCTTAAAAGATTCAGTTTAGCTCAGATAACCACCCAGATTTCTGGATGCCTTTTTGAAATATATCAACTATTTGAGACTCACTACTACACTTTTTCCAAAGTCCCTATTATATGGCACACAAGTCAGTCCTCTCAGAAGGTCCCCAGTTTCCTCCCGCCATGGTAGGTGAAATGTTACCTCAAATGTTTGTTAGCTGACACAACAACTTGCTTATTTGGCATTTTGAGATAAAACCTTTGCTGTCAGCTAGAAGGTCCTAGAGTAAACAGCCTGTATTGTAGTCCTAGTCTTTGCCATCAAACCCTGTAACACCTGTTTCAATGTTCTTCTGAGTGAGCTGAGAATGGTGGGACTACAGAAATTATCCCATCTGACTCCAATAAATCGTGCACATGGCTAGTCTATGCTAAAACCTCATAGAGCTTTTGTTACTTCATCTTCTTTTTTCAGTAACCTACTTCACAGGTTGCCCAGAGAAGCTGTGGATACCCCCTCCCTGAAAGTGTTCAAGGCCAGGTTGGATGAGACTTTGAGCAACCTGGTCCAGTGGAAGGTGTCCCTGCTGATGGCAGGGGGGTTGGAACTGGGTGATCTTTAAGGTCCTTTCCAACCCAGCCCATTCTATGATTCTGTGATTAATCCATCAGGCCTTTTTTGATGCCTTGAATTTTTATAGAGGGTCTCTCATATGTTTCTACTGTCCCTATCACAACAGGATTGTGAACTTGTTCAGGATCCTAAACACAGCCAGTGTTAAAAATAATGATCTATCTACAAAATGTTTTTTAAATTTCCCAGAAATTTAGTCTTGCTTCTAAAGAGAACAAATGCCTGAATAGTGGGAAGCCAGTCTCTCTGCTAAAGCCTGCTGTTGTCTGCCTTTTGAATACTTCCTATGCTTTTGACTTTTACTGCTTCTTTGAGCTAGTTATTGCAACTGAATATGAAGAGCTCCTCCTTCACATGTTCCATCATTTTCAGAAAATGGAGGAACCCAACCCTAATGATGCTAACTTACAGAATTTAATACATACTAGCACAGGGATATGGCTGTGGAGCCTGTGGAGGGAACAGCCATACCACGGCCACGTGAGCAATTACTGTTTGAACCAGCACCAACTTGACAGAAAGCTATAGTTATTTCTAGCCAAATTGAGACTGCAATGGTAGAGGCTATAATAATTGCTCAAGAGGCTATAGACCATGTCCAAGCAGTTCATTCATTAACGGGGTGATCTCTAAACTGGCATAAGTGTGACAGGCAGAGTGGTGGTAAATGGAGCACGTTTGATACACCTAGAAAGCACCATGCCATCTCAACACCCTCTGATACTGCAAAGTCAGGCTTTGATTGTGAATCTCTACTGTGTATTGCCCACTCCATTCTGAAATGAAGCTATGGACTGCAGGCAATTACTGTATCCAATTATGTGTAGGATAAGGGTGAGATAAAAGAATCTCAAATCTGTGCCCACAGCTACCACACTCAAAGCTATGTGAAGACATCAGACATTCAACTTCTATTAAAGCAAACAAACAAACAAAAATACATAAGCAAACAAAAACACACTAAAGCACCTTCAAGCCTATGCTGATTAAAGAGAAAACTTTAAAAACATGACCAGATGTAACCAATGTAACAAGCCTGACTAAATCTGCAGATGGACTGAAACAGCAGTGCTGAAAGATGTGATCTGCCCTGTGTGTATCAATGGAGAGTTAACTACTAGAATAAGCAACTCCACGGGACCTTATCAGCACACTGGAGTGATACACATCTACTACCAGCATACCTCGTGGAAGGGACCAGGAAAGGAGAAAAAGTGGTCTTCTTGTTGCCATCTTTGGTTGTCTGGATAAAGGAGAGGAGAACAAAGAGATGTTTCTGATTGCCTTTGGGAAAAGAAGGAAGGTTCTATTGTGACCAAATCATGAGGGAAAGGTTACTTGCCTCTCCTAACAGCTCAAATACTTTAACATGCACTTGGGCACAGGGCTCACCTTACTGCACAAGACCAAAGAGACCAATGGGACCAGGCAAGAGCGTGCTGCTGTTGGAAGTGAAGCACTTGATCCTGTTTAAGGACCTGAAAAACCAGGCAAGATAAACACAAGCTGTGTACCACATTCATATGCATTGGCTAGCTTTCATGCACATGATTAAATACGAGCCCTGAAGGGAAAACACTTCCATAGCTTGCTCTTTGGAACAGTAAAGCAGACAACCACTATCTATGGTGAGGAGGGCAATACACTCTTTGCTTAATAACAAATCGCCCCACCTTGCTGGACAGCTAGAAGTACATTATGGAGTAAAGCAAGAAAATTTGAGGTTACCTAACTTGCAGAAAATGCAGAAAGATCCCCTGAAATACATGTGACGGGTCACCTCTGCCTGGCAGAGTTGCAGGGGACACTGCTCTGTGTCCCACTGAATACCAAAGCCAGGTGCCTTCAACTTGTTCAGAAGCTGCTCAGACAGTTGGCTGGAAGAGCAATGGCTCAGAACCAGAATCAAGTCCTAGGAAATCCTGTTACTTGCCAGAGGCACGAGAAAGGAGCTGTAATACAGTTGGCCCAATTGTGTCCATTGTTCCTGACACAGTGTATTAGGACCTTTTGGAACAGCATCAGAGAGCTTACAGTACGCTACTGCTCCTAAGAGACTACGCCAGCCAATGCCTAGAAATAAGCTTTCTCTCTGCCTAACTTCCCTAACAGTGCATCTATACAATATTCCTATGTTGCCTTAATTATACACCTATTTGGAATACAACTCCTGTTAGGCAAAACCTCCAAGAATAAAATAAACAGAGGAGCCGACTTGCTCTTTCTCCTCTATTTGCGTTAGCACAGCCAGTCAGAAAAGTGAAAGTAGGAAAACACAAACATTTTCCTAGAAATGTTCGTTTTTAACTGCAAATATGGTTTTAATTATTGCTCTTTTTAGTCATCTCTCCAACCATTTAAAAAACTCTTGTCTTTTATGTGCTTAGAGACTAGGGGGCATCATTCTCAATAACAGTTACTGTTTTCCATTGGAAATGCAGACAAAATGACTCTGACAAGCTGTACTGAATCAAATGTGTAAAGTCTGCAAATACTTGTTTTGTTTATACCGTGGTAATCACCACAGCATTTCTGCTGCACCTAAATATAAATGGAAACCTATATTATAATTCCACAAGTTCCTGTTTGTTATTATATATACTAATGGCAGAAGAGTGTTTTCTGACTGAAAACACCATGCACCACTGTAATGTAAACATTAACTACAACAAAATAGTAACAGGCAATTGTTGTCGTTTACAGAGCTAAAAATATACAATAGTATCTGCAAAGAACATGTAACAGGATAGGGCCAAAGGTTTTCCATGGGGTTGACTCAAAGCTTCATCAATAAATACATTAAAATCCAAGTCTCATTGAACACAACTCGCATCCTCTGGCAATCGGGAGGTCAGAAATGGTCTTTCACAGACTCACCCCACTGACATAACAGGGTCATGAGCAATGCAGCCTAAGTAAACGGGGAAGCCTGACATATCTATTTATTTACAAAGGATATCTTCCTTCCTCTGGTCTGCCTTCTTCCCTTCTTCACCCCCGCAGTCTAACCCTGCCCTGTCTGGTACGTGGGTATGGTATTTGTCTTCAAAACATAACAAATGGAAGTTAACATTTACCAACTGTGACTTATCTGACAGCTCAGCACTCCATTTCAAGCCGTTCACCGTTGCAACTCAATTTCCACAAAGCCCTGCATCATACGGTGGCACCCTGCCAGGTCATAGGCTGCTCCCGCTCTTGGAAATGGAAATCTGTTAAGTTTGCTGAGCTTTTTTCCTCCTTCTCTTAACACATTTTGTCTATTAAGCAGAAGAATATGCCAAATGGTATTATTGCAGGGAACAAAGATTCATAGTTCAGCAAAACTGTCCCTCCGTTTTCAGGGTGAAATCTTACTGCTCTGTTCAGCTTAGGAATTCACCAAGTTCCTCTTCTGCAAAGGTGGTGTTTTCATAATATTCTTCCCTGGACTAGAATGAAAATCCTCCTACATGGTTCAGGTGTCAATTACTCCACTCCAGAGGTAACATCCTCTCCCTCTCTCTAACCAGACTTGTTTCAGACATAGTAGGGCATGAGTCCAGACTCCTGCTATGATCAACTACTTCCTGACCTCAGCTGCACCATAGGAAATGTTTGGGTTTTTTTTTTTTTTTTTTACTTAAAGGGCCAACATGTTTTATAGATTTTTTTCCTTCCCCTTTTAGACCTTGAAATAGATCAAGAGCTACTTGAGAGTCACCACGTAGCAATCTGTAACAACAATGACAACAACAACAAAAATTAATGAAGAAGCACCTTTATGTTCCAAAATATGCATTTTCCATTATGATAAAATTTGTCTGCAAGTCTTTCTTAAGAGAGCTAATAACAGTTTATTTTGTCAAGTGTCTGCTCATATTTGTAACTATTTCAGAAAGAATAGAAACTTCTTAATCCCTTGGTATAATGATTGAGTCATCATGAGCCAAATCCCATACTCCAGGGGCCTTCAAGATGTGCATGGCAATGCTAAGTTCCTTTATTTGTCCCTTGCTCCCACATCCACTCTTCTTGCCTGATTACCTCACACTGAAATGATGCTGTAACCTGCAACTTGCAGGTGCACCCCCAGACTCCTAAATCTGAAAGCCAGAGTACCACACTGATTCTAACCATGAGGTTAGATCAGTGGGCTACAGCCTTTTCTTGCTTTCAATGCCTCTGCACCACTCCAGAAACCCAAATTAAACTTAAATTAACTCGAATTATGCCCAAGGATTGTGAGAGACCACAGTAAAGCAAAATAAAGTCCTAGCTCCCTACTTTGGTCATCTTCAAATCAAGGTAAATAATTTCATCATTGCATATGGCTAATTTCTGTGTTATTTTCTGGTTATTTTATGGCTATTTTCTCTGCTATGGTGTTATGTTGATGAAGTATTGTTAGCCTGAGTAATGGACAGTCCCCATTGGTTATTTCTGTCTTTGTGCCATCCCTAACAGCCAGGAAGGAAGATTTCCTCAGCTAAAAAGCAATATGTCCCCCATGCTGCTGCACACACATCCCATGTGGAGCTCTGTCTCACGGGGATGCAGTCACAAAGACTGTCCTCCCTGTGTAACACAAAACCCCTCTCCTATTGCTGGAGGACCTGCCCTTGATGATGGAGGGAAAGCTAGAAATCTGGTCCTACCCATAATTTCATTTTCCTGATACCCCTTTTAAAACACCACCTCCTCTCTAATGGAACAATCATACTGGTATTACTCAGACACAAGCAGCAGAGAACCCAGCCCTGACTCACTTTCTTACTTGGACCTTGCTTAGACAGAGGAAGGTTGAACAAAACCTCAGTAAAGAGTTAAGAACATGGTCTACAGTGATTAATTCTCTCCCACAAGTACAAGTCACTGAGGGTGATGCCTCACCATAGGTACCAAGCCCTTCTGTCTTCTCTCTAGGGCAGGAAATCCTCACCCACATCCTGAAGAAGCAGGGCACCCCCTGCTGACCCCACACCCAGAAGACAGGCAGCTTTCCACTTCCTTAAACCCAACTGAAAAAACCAAGCAGATCAATGGAGCTCCATTTTTTTGGCATAAAGTCTTAATTTTGTTCTTTTATGGATACATTTATTTTCACGCTTCAAAGAAAGAGTTGCTTCTCACAGCTCAAGAGCTTCCCAGGGTAGAAAGAAATAAGATTGCTCTTCTCCATCCAGAGCTTTCCTCCATACTCTTGGCATCTTTGGGAAAAATGCCCAAACTAACAACTGTTGCAGAAGAGAAAAGCTGTTTTTTATACCCTGTTGTTATGCCTTTACACTGCTGTTGTCATAGCTGAACAACTGGTCCAGATAATTATTCCTCACACAAATCAGAATAATAATAATTCTGATCATTAAGAAGACAGGAAAAAAAAAGTACCTACTCCTTTTCTCTGTGAGGAAGAAACTTAAGACTTTGTGCAACTCAGGGTTCAAAATAAGTCTAAATTACTGTATGTCCTTGTATCATTTGCCCCATGGGATGCTGTTGAGGCAAATAATTACTAAAGTTCAGGTCTAACCCAGCCATGTCCTCCACTCCAACACCTGCACAGTCTTCTCTCATCAAGTAAAGGTAGCTTTGGAAGAAGAATACAGCCAAGCCATAATGTTTTGGTATTTATCCAGGAAATAGTAAAGGAGGAGGGCTTGCTTCTGTCTTGTGTTTGGTTTGGAGCAATTTAGCTTGAGGACAATTAATGTGCTTGTAAAATCTGAAACACTTCACAGATGCCAGGTCTCCAATTAGCTTTGGAAATCAAGATCTATATTTTAAAAGTAAAGCTTTCAGCTTTCTATCTGACATGCTGGAGATACCAGAAGAATCCTAAACCCCCTCTTCTTGCACTGAACTTATTCCAGGTTTCTCATAACAGACCCTTGAAGAAATGTCCGAGTAAGAAGCAGAATAGGTGAGGGATGATTACAGCCCAAAAAAATTGTGCATGTGAAAAAAAAAATCATAAATCTCTAATCTAATCTGGACAATCTTGATTATGGCATGTCACATTCTCTCTTTTAATATAATACAATGAAAATCATTTAAATTCATCACATATGCCTAAAATGGAAGGAAAACAGATTCCCCTTTACTCACTTTATGACCTTTGGAAGAAGGGGCAGGCAACTCAGGAGGACTACAAAGGTGTTGTATGCAGGGAGAAAATTAGAAGGGCCAAAGCCCAACTAGAACCTGGTCTGGCTTCTACCATAAAAGACAAAGAAAAAAGTTTCTATAAATACATTAGCAACAAAAGGAGGGCTAAGGACAATCTTCATCTTTTACTGGGTGTGGGGAGAAATATAGTGACAAAGTGTGGGGAAAAGGCTGAGGTTCTTAATGCCTTCTTTTCCTCAGTCTTTAACAATAAGACCAGTTGTTCTCCAGGTACACATCCCTCTGAGCTACAAGACAGGGTTGAGGAGTAGAATGAAGCCTCTATAATCCAAGGGGAAATAGTTAGTGACCTGCTACACCACTTAGACATACACAAGGCTATGGGGCCAGATGGGATCCACCGTGAGGGAGCTGGTGGAAGTGCTCACCAAGCCACTCTCCATCATATGAGGAGTGGCTGATGGAACTGGGGTTGTTTAGCCTAGAGAAAAGAAGGCTGAGAGGCATTTTCCCCCTTACTACATTGAAAAAAAAATACAAATAAACAAAACTTTTTAATATCAAACATGGTTTGATAATTTTTTGTTGTTAATATTTCCATTATTATTTGAGAATTGAAAGTTTTAAAGTAGTAGAAAATTGCAGTCTGATTGTTCATGGCTTTCAATTCCAGATATTTTTTGTTTAAAAATTTTATGTAAAATTGCAAAAAAAAAAAAAACTTAGTGCAGAATAAATATCAAATGAAGCACTGTTAAATGTTAAGTAATAAAAAGCTGTTTGAACTATGACTGTGACAGATGGAAAAAAAGAAAACTTCTTTCCTGAAGATCAGTCAGACTCAGGGTTTGTCTGATCTTCTCTGCAAGACAATTCCACAGTCTCTGATTAAGAAAGTCTCGTATCCGGTTCTCACATACTTTCTTCTGGGCGATGTTTTCTGCTTCAGTCAGTAGGAACACCATTGTCATCATGGTTCATACATCAAAATTTGGACTTGATTAGCTGGTGTTGATTCACTAACCACTTTCAATACTGAAAGTGACATCAGAAGCCCACCAAGCATCAAGAGAGGACTTGAATAGTTATGTCTGGGGTAACACACACCACAGAAAAAAGAAAGCAGCAACATCTACAGACGTTTAACACATCACTGAGTAGCTGCATTAACCTGATCCTGAATGCCAGCATCAATTTTACAATCAGATAAAACACATCCAGACCAAATGAGTTCCAAGAACCCAAAGCTCAGGTTATCACCGCCTGGGAAAAAAGGAAGGGACATTTCCCAGCTAGCTATGAAGTCTTCAGAAAGCAATGCTACCTGGCCATCGAAGCCAGGCAGGACCCAGAGGCTTTGTACAACTTTGATAAATGGAGGCCATATGTCTCCAATGAATGGAAGGTGGAGACAGTGCCTTGGCCCATTCTTCAAAGCATTCCCCCTTTCTGACTAGCATTGCTTTGGTCTTGCCTGCGTTCAACTTGAGCCAGCTGCTCTTCATCCAAGAGTTTATTTCCTGAAGGCATTCCAAAAATCCTATGGCCAGTGTGAATATAAAGCCAGATTAGACCATCTAATAGCCCTGTCTGCCCTCAAAAACCTCAGGATTGCTGAAGTACTAGCACTTACAATTCTCAGATGAGATTACAGCCCCTTCAGATTATGCACAGGAAGGCAGACCTGGCCTGGAATAGCTTCCAGATTAAATTAATAAAGTAAAAGCAAAGGCAATGGGGATATAGGGTGGCTACAGGGTTCCCTAGGAGCAGGGCAGGAGC
This sequence comes from Caprimulgus europaeus, assembly GCA_907165065.1. The sequence continues at coordinate 4,385,414 of OU015530.1, forward strand.
ACCAACCATGGGTCACCTTCCCACTACTCCAGTACATATCTGCACCAGCAGCTCTGTGACAGAAGTACCTCCCCTCAAAGAACCTTCTAAAATGAGAAAAATATTAAGTCCAATTTACAGCTTCTGAATCCTGCAAGTATCTCAGTCTCTGAACCCTTTTTGCCCTGTAGAAATTCAGAGATTTCCAAATAAGACCATTTTATCAACTTAAATTATTTGCACCAAGAGTATACTGACATTTTGCGCAAGACCTGCTTTAATGAAAGTATTGCAAGTATCTCTAAACATACTCAGCCAGAGATATTCCTTCAATCAGATTATTTTTTTTTCTTCCTCCCTCAGAAGGTATTCATTTGGCAATTTCTTGAAAGTTTGTGTATTTTCAGATCAGAAGCAACGAGTGTGATCAGCCGGTCTGATTTCCTACAAAACAGAACTTAAAACCATCTTCAGAAGTTTTTATGTCAAGCCCAATATGCCTGCTCAAGTCAAAGGATTTCTCCCAGATCTTTGGCAAACTGGAAAGGCATTCTTGTGGTCTGTATTAAGTCACTGAATCACTGCAGACAGGAGAGAAAAAAAAAAAACAACAAAGAAAAAAAGAAATAACTAGCTCCTGTATTCTAATTCTCACACATTCATTGTAGCCAATATCACACATTCTACTTTAATTTTTCCCCTCTGTATTTTCCTCTCTGTCTCATAGAATTAAATGCCAACCAGTCAAATAAAGCTTTAATTAATATTCACAGTGTGCATGGATTAATATTCATTATCATCATGTGCAACTTTCTTGTTCATTTTGTTTTAACTCATTAAAACTGAGAATGAGAGGAGCACCAATGTCAACCTCACGCATCAAAATCATGAAACCTTTCTAACGTACACCTGCTGCCTCCCATCTTTTTGTGGGAAATTCTTTTTTTGCCCAGGAGCCATCAAGGGTAGTGTTATGCCCTGGCTAAGAGGAAAAGCTTCTTGACATGGGAAATATGATGGTGGGTGGTGAAGAGACACTTCAAGGTCTTCCATGCATCAGGTCAGGTCCATCCACATTGGCTTCACCTGGTTTGACATTTCCCTGACTGACACCCAAGCCAATTCCCACAGCACCAGACCCTTGTGTGTGGACCCTTGCTAGCACCCTCTTCCATATTTCAAGCCACAGTGGAGTATGATACAGATATCCCAGTGGATTTACAACTTTGATTGGGGTCTCAGGGCAGGCATGCAGACAGCCGAGCTGCAGGAAGCACTGTGCTTCCCGACACCTTCCCCTTGTTCCAATCTTGTTTATTAACCTCCACATTGTAATGGAAAATATATTTAAAAAAAAATACTACACTACTTTTGGATTTTTACTGTCCCTGAAATTAGTGTGGCTACATGTGAGAAGCAATCAACCTTGCTGGAGTCCTTACACACAGAAAAAAAATAGCTAATTCCATCAATAATTGAGAGTTGACAGTTGTTACCTTTTGCCTTTTTCATGATTAAGATGTATGTTTTCAAGCTTTGCTTTCCTTTCCAAGTAAGACATTGCTCTCTTTTTCAGAGGTTTCTTATTATCCCATGAATCCAAAAAAAAAAAAAAATTGGGAGAACTAGAAACCTCGCTGATTGGTCACCAAAGTTTTAACTCAGTTCCCCAACAAACGTATTATATGATCATTACTTATGTCAATGATTTCCAGTAGTATATTTACCATAGTGGGGGAGGTTGGGAGCAGAATCAGTCTATCTTTATGAATAAACAGCTTTTGACAGTTTATAAATAGCCAGTGGACGAGATAACAACTGCATGCATACCTTCTCTCACCCTAGGTTTCGATGACAAAATAAATGGAAACGGCTTTCTAAACAGATCTATTTCCCGCATTACCCCAGCCAGTTGGAGAGCCAATATGATTTTTGTTATATCTAGTAATGGCTTTTGGATGGCTTTCTGGCTCTCATTTATTTCCTATATATTTGGCATAGATCATACACAATATTTTGGATGAGAAAAGAACCAGGAAAGTCATCTACTTTATTGAGCAAAATAAGTAATGTTATGGTGGGCCAGTGGTATCAGCCCTCCTCTGTCTGGCCCTGTGTCAAGGTCAATGTTGGGGCAATAGATGAGCCTTCTTGACCAAAGTTGAGAACAAAAAGAAAAGGATGGGACTCCACAAAGCCAGAACTGTCCTGGCTATAGGATACTACTTAGGGACTTCAGGGGCTTTATTATATAAGCAATAATTGAGTCATAAACATCATTATTCCACGAAAGAACACAGATCAGGAACAAGACCACAATATCAGTGAAATCCCTAAAGCATAATTCTGTGTGAAGGACATAACCATCAGGAATACATGTGCTTTTCTTTTTTTTCCCTTCCCCTGTTCCATCAGTCTCACCCTCTACCAACAATTTATCACATTTTTAGAGGAGTGTAGGAGAATTTTCAATCCCTTAAGTACATTAAATGTATACTTTCAGAACAGGCTACTTCCAAAGCACCTCAAACTTTGCAGGAAATATGCACTTAGCTCCTGACTGTCATGGCCCAATCCAAATCTTGTAACACAGCAAAGTTCAGAAAGGGACAAAAATGATGATTATTGGATGAAGGAAACTTTTAGTTATGAACAGTGAAAGGGCAGATCTCCGTTCCAGCAAAGCAACACGAAACTGGTGTAATCTTGGAGACTTTTGCAGGGCCAAACCAAGGCTACACAGCACAGAAGCAGAGTCTGGAACAGGAGGTTGGCAGCATTTACCCACATCTCAACACATTTTTCCACCAGGTCTTTCCTAGCAACCGTTTTACCTGATACTTTCCCTTTGAAAAATAAAAATCTCAACATATGATTTTTCAGTTCTCCCTCTCCCCAAGTTCTGTGATCACTGGAAATAATATTAAAAGTTCAAGTCCTGAAAACACTTAATGCCATGATTAATTTTTACAGTTTAAGGAAATCCAAGATGACATATAGTAATTTTACTTATTCATGCAAGTGACACTAAGCATTGTTAAGCCGGCACAATATTCAAATAAGAATAGTGACCTCATATTCTCAGGAGCATGGAGCATTCAGGTTCAACATTTTGCCAGAAAATTGAGAGAGAGTCTCTGAATCACACTCTGGTTTAATCTTTGATTCTGTATTTTAGATATCTATCAGCAGTTTCTTTTTTATTTTGCTGCTAATCAATATGTGTGAACCTGTGCCCTGCAAAATACACTCCCCAACCTAAAGCAACTGAGCAGTGCAAAAAGAGGACTCTATTCACAGTCAGAACTAGGTAATACTCTTCAGAACAAATTTTTTTTAGAGAAAAAGGCAGAGCTTTAGAGAAAAAGGCAGATTTGCCTTGTATTAAAATATTTCACTAATTAAATTTATTTCATAAGCATTCAAAAAAACATATTAAGTTCTCAGAGGCTGAAGATTTGTTTCAAAATTTTCCCCACAGTTATAAAAATCAAAGTTGGTTGTTGGTTTTTTTTTAACTGAAAATCAGTTTTCTTCTAATACCTTGAAAAGCAATTTTTGTAGCAGAAAAATCAATTAATATTCTGTGTCTTTTTTTTTCCAACCTGTTCATTTAAAACATCAAGGTGTCAAAGACCTCCAGTGCGCTGGAAAATACGTTATTCACCGAGGTGTAGTTGTGCCAGTCAGAGGTTTTACAAACACCGTGAAGTAAGGACTGTGAGAAGTTCAGAAGAGCTCAGAAGTGATTCCTCACGTCTGTCTGAAACGCAGGCAAAGCAGGAGGATTTTCAGTTTGAAGGATCAGGTTGCGTTGGGCTTTGCTGGCGCAGATGGGTTGGCGCTCACCGGAGCCGCCCCGGTGAATCAATGGAACAACTCTGGGAACTTATTCACTAATGTAAACGAAACGCTTCTCTGGGTGGCTCTCCACGTTTTCAGTTTACTCCTGACCAAAGCTAATTTGGGTAACAGTAATTAGCTTTTTTTCTCTCAAATGTCAAACCACAACGTTCCCTCTTCTGCTTCTGTTGCCATCAAAAAAAAAAAAATCCTCTTCCAACCATTCTATGTACCTTAAGCAAAATGCTTAAGATAAAACAAGATAAGAAAAAGCTTCAAAAGCACAGAAAGAGGCAGCAGAATGACCTCTGAGTCAAATTCCATAAACATATTCCTACCTTTTACTCACACGGATCACTCCATTAACCTCAACGGGACTATCAGTGCAAACAGACTGGTGCTCAGATGCTCAGAAGTTAGCAGGGATGGGCTATTACAAAACAACTGAAATTTGGGATTTAAAGCCCTAACAAAAATACCTAACACTTCAAACAATATCTTCTGCAGCCCCCACGAGTTGTAAGGTCATTCCAAATACCGCATCCTCCATGGAGTAACTCTTCCACTACAGAGGAATCCTGGCAATGGGATCCTCCTCTCTCTTTACTCCTTGTTACCACCAGCATGTTTGTGCTCTAACAGGAGCCTGGACACACAGAGGTAAGCACCAGTTGCCAAAAGGACAGATAATACTGGCTTCTATCCCCTCCTGCTCTCACAGCTGGAGAAAGAGCAGGGACACTGTGGTGTTCTGCAAGTTGTGAACTCTTTCTCCACCCTGGGGGAAGCAGAAAAAATTTGACCCAGGTATCACATCCTGAAGGCAGGTCCCATTCTGCTTCTCCTCACACAGAGCTGAGGTGACAGCAAAGGTTTAGTCCTCAAAACATGGAGGAGGACCTTCTCCAGGCAACACCTTGGGTAGGATGCCCTGTGATCCCTAACACTGAAGCTTTCTCCTTACAGAGGACCAAGCATCATTTGCAGAACTATACCCAAATGGCAGCGTTGGAGGCTGATGCATTTTGACTTACGAGTGGCCAGGAAACTCAGAGTATTTGTACCAAGCACTACCTTCTCTTTAAAAAACACACCTAACTTCCACCTTTGGTTTCCTATTTGTTTATCCACAGGCCAAGTCACACAGGGGCAGTACTTCACCTCCCATTTAGAGATGGCACATCCAGGAGCTGAGAGCATACAGGTCATTTATGAGTACAGCTCATTTGCAAACCATTTATTACACCCATCCATCTCAGAGGCTCTCCCTGGTGTTGCCAACACACAATAGCTGCTTTTCTAGTTCTACCAAGCTCTATCCTTCAAGCACCTCGGTGATATTAATGAACACGTCCTCAACAACACTCCCATGAGGCTCATGGATATTATCACCATTTACAGAGGACTTGCCTATGGTTATACAATCTGTGGCAGGCCTGGGAAGGGGACCAAGAAATCTGGTGCCTCAGCCTAGTGCGTTAACCACAGTGCTCTTCCTCTGCTGCCTTTTATGAGCTGGACACCTGCTCACTGGTTGAGGACCACCAAACAGCTATCAGATGGTAATAAACTTTTACAGTCACTACAGACCTGAGTTGGATTTGAACCAGCATCTTAGAGGTGCAAAAGCTTTGTGTATAGCCCGTTATTGGTCCCTTGAGCTAGGTTTTTCTCCGGTGAATGGTTTGTTACCCACTGTAAACACGAGCTTGGGATGCCAGCAGTCTCCAGAAGCAGGTATCACCGTGTACTCAGCGTTGAATTTGAGTTCAGTGGAGAATTCATACAGTAAGGGTATGAGTCTGTATGTGTGTGTGCGTGTTCTTTGGGTTTTTTTTCCCAAGGAAACATTAGAAATCAACCTTAAGGATGTGAGCTTAGTTTAAATGTCAGCTGAAAAACAGCTGCTGAAAAGAGATATAATCCATGAGCCAAAAAAAGTGGAGCTGGGAGGAAGTTGAAATGAGAGATGTTTAGTTCGCTAATGCTCCTGTGTGAGGATAAAAGGGTGAGATGTGGGGAATCTTCTCTGGCACGAGGTCCCGCAAAGCGTTCTGGAAGATTCGGGTTAGCAGAATATGATCTCCCCATATGGCAGGTTTGAAAAAGTGGTGAAAGAAGTCCAAGCATATGCAGCAGTGATGTAAGAGGGCCAGAGGGGTCAGGCACCTGTGACTTTCTAGCCACATTAAGTTCTTCAGAAGCTGCTTTTTGACTTAGCAGAGCAGAGTTTTCCATCACATATGTGTAAAACATTTCATCCATTACAGGTTTCTTGGCTCTTCTAGATTGATTTTGTTCATGTGTGGGGAAATTTAAGGAAACAAAACAACAACAAAAAAGCTTCTGAAACACATTTCGTCTCCTGTTTCAGAATTTATCACTCATCCCCTCGAAGCACAAGACTCTTGTCTTGTGTTTGAATGGTCAGTTTTTTCAGTGAGGCATTTGGTTATGTGTTTACATGCTGCTTAGCCAAATTAACATGCAGGGCTGCAGGAACCTTCACCTATTACTAGGTATCTTAGGTAGTGCAATAATACAAAACCACTCATCAATCACTGCCTTCTGGCCATTCTAAAACTGCAGAAACAATACAGGAACTCTCATCACAGACAAGAGAACAACTGTTGATCCATTCTCATATCAAAAATGACTTAAAGCAGAGTTTTCCCCAGATAGCTGTAATCTTCAAATAATCCTCACTTGCTACAACAAAAATGAAAGGGAAAAAAAAATATTCCAGTGTCACAATGCAGCTGGCTCCTTTACCTTGTGCTGTCCTTGAGGAGTGAGGAACAGGGAGATTATGAGGGCTCCAGGCAGCAATATGGGGCTCAAACTCACCACAGACCTCAGTTTTTACTCAGGTTCAAGCCATCATCAAAATGAGCATGAAAATGCAGCCTCTGGAGTAGCCCTGGCAGATCTGGGATTACACTTGTGGCCACCATCAAAGGATGGTACCACAGTCTCCAGAGTGGTTTTCCAGCAAGAATTCCTCATTTTCCATGAGCTCTGGTCACTGCTCACGGTGACAGATGGGCAGGCACAAGCACTAACACCAAAACATCTTAAAAATTTAGCATGTCAGCCTTTACAGTGTATATGCTACACCCACAGTAGAGAAGACCTGACACTGCTGAGCCCGAAACCCAACTTTTTCAAAGCCATCCCTGTGTAAAAGCAAAGGTAATGCTGATCCCCATTTTTCTGCCACTAGGGATCAAACCAGCTTGTCGTGCCTAAACACAGAGCTTGTACATTATATTCCTGGCATCCAGAGTGAGCCAGGCTCAGTGTGGTCCCTCAGCACATTGCCTCTTTCCCACAGTGACACTGTGGTCACTGCCCTGTATGTAGTTAGTCCATTCATAGCCCCTTTCAAAAGAGCAAATTTTAAAAATTAAAGTAATTAATTCAATATGCAGCACTTCTGAAAGCCAATTATCAAGCTTTCCACAGCCAAAAAGCTAGAGCTATATGACCAAGGTCAGTACCAGTCCACCCTGGCAACATTAGGTTTTTGGTTGAACTCCGTGATCTTAAAGATCTTTTCCAACCAAAACGATTCTCTGAGCCTAAAGACCCCACACCAGCTAGAAAAGGCACAGCAAACACAAGCCAGACTTTATACCTGCTACCTCCTCACCTTGAATTCAGAAGTCCCTTAGTTTCAGGAAATCATTAGGGAAAGAAATGCTGCTGTCAACTGAGGTGAATTCCTCTCTTGTCGACTCCCTCCAATTCCATCTGTATTTTATCCTGAGCTCTGTTGTACCATGAGGTGCCTTATCACACTGTAATAGGTTCTTTAAGCCAGTCTAGGCAATGTCACAGGCATCAGGAGGGTGACATTAATCTGCACCCTATCCCCTACCATGACCCTTGCTGCACCAATGCCATCCATAGATCAAGGTCTCGGTACAAAACTCCCTTTGATACCCAACCTCATAACAGGTGATGAAGGCTGTGGACCAAGCTGCTCACCTTGCCTGAACATAGATCCAAGGTGGGAGAGGGGGGTTGAAGGGTTGGAAAGGTTTGCTGTCACAGAATCACCTCCATTGGAAAAGATCTATAAGTCCAATTGAAATGTCTTCTCGTGACAAGCCCAAACCTCCCCTGAGGGACACAGATTTGAGCCATTCCCATGCATCCTGGGGACAAAGGACATTGGACAGGAGCTGCATCACAAACCACCCCTCTCCATCCATGGCAGCACCCCACTGGCCATGCACCACTGCAAAGACTCTCCTGCATCAAATGCCAAGAGAAACCCATAGATAGGCGTGTTGCAACCACCGTGCCACCAAGGGAGTGGGACCAGGCACCCAGTACCCCCACCCAGCACCCAGCCCCACCAGCCACCTCGGCCTGGGGCAGCAGCACAGACCAGAATTAAGGCCGTTCTCTGGCATTTGACATTGTTTGTGACAACACCCGCAAAGCATCACAAGTGGATACTATCAAGGATTACTATTTGTGTATTAGTGAGTCACAATACGCCAGATTCATAAGAGCCAGATGTCACAGCTGACCCAGACAAGGCACTCAGACAGATCCCACGCGTTTCATGTGTCAGCCTTATATCCATTCATAAAACAGCTCCCTCCCAAAATATAAGTCTTGGGAAAATTTAAGATCATTGTGCAATTCTAAGTCAAGTTTCAATCAGTTTCTTAAGTTTATTTTTCCCATTCTCTTTTTTTTTTTGGTCAACAGTGGTTAAAAGAAAGGAGGGGCAGGAAATGATGTCCATCACAGAGGAGGTTATAAAAAAAATGAAAAATATGGGTAGGCAGGCTTGGAAAAATAACTTTTTTTTTTCCCCTCTGCTTTTCAAAATGTTACAGCTATAGAAACAATCTCCTGGACAAAGTCAGACAGATGGTTTTTTCTTCCCCCCCCACCCCTCCTCTCCTTTCTTTGGACAGAGTGACTTTCTCAAGAGCACAGCTGAAAAACCTTTGGAAAAAAAAACACACACGCAGTCTCAGGCGTTGGAGGTGTCTGGGGCTGAGGATTACAGAAGTTCAAATTGGCTCTCCCTGTCAAAATTACAGCTGCACAAAAGATGGTACAGCCTATCAGCCCAGGGCTCAAAAGGACTTTTTCCGGTTCTCAAGAACGACGCAGGTCTTGAGCAAACGCAGCTGTGCTGCGATGGGCCAGGCTGTGCAGGGCTGGCCAGGGCTTGTCCCCCACCACCACCACCCCCTGACCAAGCCCTAAGGATGCCAACCTGCTAAAGAGCACGATTAAAGAATATCTCTCCGCGTGCATTTGTCATTTGGGGATGATTTATTGCCAGGCCATACCCTTGGTGACTTCTTAGAATATGTTTTCTTTGTTTTCACACTTCCCTCTTGAGACCTGAAATGTAATATCTATTCCAGCAAACAGAGTTCCTGCTCCCTTGCCCTCTCCATCTCGCTCTCCCTCTTCCTTCCAGCCTATTATCTCTGTCCCTTGCCCAGATGAAGCCAGTTGATTAGAATTGATGTGCATTGTCACCGAGGTGCTGTTTTAACCACACAAATGTGGTTCAGGGCTGTTGCGCTATTCAAACCCACAGCACCCGGGTGACCCCGCTGATCTCAAAACACAGCCTTCCTCAGGCAATGACTGCTGAGGGATCCCTTTACAAGCCAATCCACACCCTGGTTTCATGGTTGTGTGTGTCGGTGTAAGGTTCCCATGTGTTGCACTTGGACGCTGTAGCATCCGCTGGTTGAGCACAGGTGGAGCAGTTCAGTGGTCTACATGCAACATAGATATTCTGAGTATGCTTGGCCAGATATTTTTTGTCTACATGTTTTTGATGCCACTCCCTTCTTAAAAAACACAAATGAGTTGATTGGTGATGGAGACTCAGCTATATTGCTGGGTTTGCAACTCCTGACTAGATACACCAGCATAGCATGGTCCAACTCCTGCACATGCTGATGCCCAATATTTAAGAGTAATACAACCTCCTTCTAGCAAAGGCTCAATATTTTGTCTACCAATCATTTCCTCAGAAACTACCAAGCAAGGGTAAATTATATTCTTCCATAGGAAAGGCAGCTAAACTCTTCATTTGAAATTCCCATTTTGATCACTGGACAAATGGTAGAAGTCCTGAGAACATGAAGATCCTGCTGATCGCTTGCCAGCTGCTCAAAACTTTTAGTCTGATTCTCTTCTACAACTGTTGTTTCTGTACAGTAGTTTTAAAGGAAATATCTGCAATTTACTATCTGTAAGAGAACACCTATAAATGTTAGGTTCTTCCCTTGATGATCACTTAGGTCCAAAAAAATCTTGCTTCCTCTAAACATTTTCTTTCTAAACTACTGCCATTCCTTGTATTATATTCTGCCAACTCTAAAATTGATTAACTACTTTTGTCTTCCTTCCTTCTCACTCAATAGTACCAATTATGCTGCTAAAAAACCCCAAAACAACAAAAAACCCTCTTCCCCCACCCATCTAATCACATTCCTCTCTTCAAATTCTTCTGTAGGCTTTTCTATACTCGGAGGAATTTTCTCACGCTTCCGCAATAATCTCCACTTCTGCCTATATCCCTCTTCTCCCTTATTTATGTTCCCTGCCCTCTTGCCTAAAATTACTCCCCAAGATCCTTCTGGTGTCTTTTATGTATTGTTCCTGCCTTCAAGCTCCTCCTGATGACATGGGGCTGTCTACCATCAGCTGTGCACCAAATGGTCATCACCTTCTCAATCTTACTTCACAGAGGCATATCAACCTGGAAGCAGCCTGTGTAAATAATGTATATCTACAGAAGCATGTTTTATACATAAAATATTAGACTGTTCTCAGGCTAGGTCATCTTCCAGACAAATTATCTGAATTTCCTCTGAAATTCAAAATATGGTCATTTTATCAATGACCTTTATCTATTTGGTCCATTTAAAAATCCTTCAGAGGCCACTCTAGAGCTTGGTATATCAAAGTGCATTGCCAGGTACAATGAAAAGTCCAATCTCAGTCAGTACTAGCATAACATATCTACAACAGCAGTGTCATGAAAATTAATTAATATTTTTTCCAGTGCTCTAAGCATGGAAAACACTGCATAAGTGCCAACAAGGTGCTTTGTTTGCTTTTGGTCAGGGCCACTCTGTGGCAGGAGTAATAGTAAAATGTGTTGAATAAATCATTCATCAGGAATTGTTCAGTCAGATCCCAGCATTATTACTGGAGTCAAGTGTATGCAATTAAAAATATTAAAACATTTACAGTGTTAATTTCAAATTATATATTCTAGATTACTCTCAAAACATTCTCAGATTCACACCACTGGGTTTTACAGCAGCTATATTGTGTAAAGTGTACATTAAGTAGATTCCATAATACAGGGACAGTATTTTTGATCAGTGATCATGAGAGCATATTGCATGTGGCATATGTTTTTCTTTTTTCCCCAAAAAAATAATTATTCTTGATAACAAAACTCTTGGAAACACTTGGAGATGAGGGGGATTTTCTACTGCTGCTAACTCATTTTAAAGCCAATTTAAAACGTAGGCTGACAATCTCCTGTATCGTTTTCCCCCTCTTTGGTTTCTGAGGAGATAGAGGATTAAATCTGATGCTTATTGAATTTATTGATTATTAACACCAGTTATACCCAGGGACAATGTGTCCCAATTCCCCTACAGCTTCTCTCTTAAGCTTTTTTGTCTAAATTCAGTTCTCATGGAAGAGAGGAGGGGAAAAATCTGAGATCACTGAGTAAAGTCAATATAGTAGAAACAGATGCTGTGCTAGCTCCTACTCAAAGCTTCACCAGTACTTTTGATCCAGTTTGTTATATCCTCTCCTGTAACAAGTCTTACCTTTTTCCTGACTAGATCAGCAATTTTTTCTCAGTCCAAATTACAGGGGAGAGCTCTGCAGTTTGCCTAACGTCCTGTGCAAATTATAGGGAACTCCAAAAATAAAATAATAAAAATAAAAAGAGGCAATCATGCTTGTGATCAAAATTTATAAAGGCCAAACCCTTTGATCTTCTCCAAGGCCTCCTAGCAGGGATCTCAAAGCAGAAGCATTTAAACAGTGGTATTCTAGCATGGTTGATCCCCTTTGAGACTTACACTGCCTGTGTGCATGGAGAAGACCTTTCATAAGCTTATTGGAAGAAGCAGGGCCAGAAGCACACGTACCAGATTCCCCATGAATCTCTTACACAGGTACAAACCATGCTACCAACATGCTACTACATTTGGCACGTAGTCAAGTGCTACCAGGTCAAAACAATCATATTTTATCTTACTGTAAAGTCACAGATAGTTACTCGTGGGCTCAACACCCCTTTTTCCTTTGTGTCAGTTGTTCAATAGGAAGCAACAGTCTCTCTTACACCATAGCTGGAAGCTCTACATGGGCATTACACAAGGACATTGAATGGTATGCCCTCTTACACAGCCTGAAACACTACACGCTTCCTTCTACCTTGTTTCCAGTGTCACATAATTTGCCAAGCTAATTACTTGCACTGAATAGGGCAGAGGTGTAGGAGGAAACAAGCAGTGTGTAATTACATAGTTGGAGTCTATGTTAATGTTCATGTTCATGTTAATGTTCATGGTGTACATGAGGCCAAATAAGGGCAGGAGATGCTGCTTTAATAATCTACTTTCTTTAGTTACCCAGATCCAAATGGCACCGGATTTAAGACAGTTATACTAATTCTCAGGATTCGTTTAGGATAAAGACAGTGTAGCATATGCTCACTGTCAAATACTGAGGAGACTGCCATGCTTTTCCCAGTGCTATCATGATAGGGATTATGGATGCAAGAACAAATTATCTCAAGTCAGCTGCTCCTTAGTAACCGCCTCCGTGAATGCTACCAACACATTATGGATGTGTTATAGCTTGCTCTTCTTTCACTGAGGAGTAAACAGCCTGGAATTACCTTACCACCACTTACACAAGGACAGTTGCACACTGGGTACCTGGTAGGCTGTCATCCTGTGAAAGCCTTCTCTAACTGGGAAACACAAGTTCCAGGTTTTAAATCAATTAGAGTAAGCAAAAATTCATCTTTTATTCAAGAAAATGGAAAGTCAATAATAATACTTGTACGTGCATGCACTCAGCTAGCCCTTTGTTTTAGCTGCTCCACATGGGAGTATTATCTTCTTGGTCCCCACTCCAGGTGGGATTAAGAAAAAAACCCACTACCTTATTTTATTGGTTACCTGTGGCATTATCTACATGATTTCTTACATCTACTTGTAAGGGGCATGGCTCCTGTCAAAGAGGACACAGGGCTAACGTGGCTTGATGTCATATAGTAATTACTGTTTTCTTAGAAGTGTTAAAATCCAAAATGGTCAAAGCCACTAGAATAGGCAAAAATGTTCAAGGTAACAGAAGGTTTAAAGAGTTTTTGCTTGTAGGACCTTCACAGAACTAGAAGGTACTGTAAGTCTCACCTTAACCAGAACACCCAACCTACCACAAAGCCTAACTTTTCAAAGATAGATCACAGCAATAAGAGAACCTTTCCCATTGAATGTGCCTCTGTGGTTCATCTTCCAGCATTACCACAAAGAACCTCTGTTAAAGTGTTAAAGATAAGTCAGAAGATAGAATCTTCAAGAATTCACTTACTGGAATATTAGTAAACAGGAAAGTTTAATTCTCATCAGTTCCTATTCCTGTAAACTGTGCTAATACAGCTCCTACCCTGCTGCTCACCACAGCTAAGACTACATCAATATGCCTATTATAAATGTCATATTTCCAGTACTTAAAGCTCAGCTGGTGATCTTGTCCTTTAGACTAGCCATAGAAATTCAAGTCTATAAACTAAAACAGTGTTTAAATACTCAATTTACTCACAGAAAACCTTTACTGCCAGCTACCTAAACAGAAAGCTTTAGGAACAACACCTGAAAAGGACTCCCTACAATATCAGCTTTAGCCACCTGTTACTGCAGGCAGTTTCAAAGCATAATCCTAAACATGGCAATAGATCAGGCTACAATATAGTTTAATTTGAAGCTACTCAATATATTTTTCCAACTTTCCAAGATCAGTAGTGTTTTAAAATACCTATGATCACTTCAGCACTTGATAGCCCACAATGGCTCCAAAGGAGAGCGGTAGGAAAACAACCCTTGACTCAAGAGCTCTCAGATTAATTTGTGCTGTGGTCACACATGTAGCCACAGCAAATTCACAGTGGTCACAGTTGCCAGACACACAACAGAGTAATAAAAAGTGAGTTTTTACACTGTGGTTGCACACAAAGTCCCTGGTGGCTGCGTTTGGGAATTGCTGGGTTAGCAAATACAACTCCAGTCTCTTCTACTGGGAGCCTCAGTTCCTTTCTTGGTTCAAAGACAAATTCACTTAGACAAATTCATCTTTGCTTGCTTGTACTTGCTTAACTTGCCAGTTCCTCCCTCTGCAGGGCTGTGGGGTGAGCTTTCTCCATCAATGACTGGAATTGATGGTAAGCCTCAATGCTGCACAAGCACCCATAGAAAAAGAAGAGCTTCTTTTGGAGTTAAATATTTACTAAACTCTGCACCAGTTTTTCCTCTCTTCATTTGACAGTTCATGGTTAAGTCAGTGTTTGTATGAAAAGCACAGTTCTTAGCTGAGTCCAAAACTAGTTCAGCTCAGGAACAGGTAGTACAAGCTTTCTAACAGGACCTCACAGAGGCATTTCAGCACTGACCCACATACTCCTCACTGCAAGATGGAAAAAATAAAGAAATAAACCACAGGAGCATGTCAACTGGCATCATTTTGGCACCCACCTCAAGAATGTTGTGAGACCCAGGACTGATGCCTAAGAGGCTTCTCTAATCCATTAAATGCATGTTCTCAAATGACCTTTTGCTACTAGAGAAAAGTCACCAATTTTAAAAAAAAGCAATCCCTGCATACTTAGTTCTGGGCCTTGTCACTGGGATTCTCACCATAATGGCATTTAATGCCATTTAACACCAAAGGTAGTGACAGAGTTTATCATTAAAGTCACTTTTCCAGGACTGAGCCATCAATTCATTTCAGCAATTGCCTTTTCTCATAGAACAAATTATCACCAAAAATGCAAAGTATTTGCCTCTTCCAGTAACAGATGGTCCTTCCACAACAGAGAACTGAGTCTTATCAATAACACTCTCAGCTACACAGGGAAAAGAACACTTCCTGAGCTGCAGTGTAAAGTACCATTTAATGCCACAAGGGAATGCGTGGTGGGGCCAGAGCTCCTACAGCACGCTGGCTTGAAACAGGAGGTACAAGATCCTGAGGGGCCAATTCATGTGGATTTTTCCAACCTATGGAATATGTTTCCATGGGGAGAGAGGAAAGCAGAAGGAATGTAACTGTGAGTTACAAAGGAGTGTTGTAATCTAAAGGAGAGATAGGTTTTGGCTGATGGCGGAAAGGTGAGGGACTCAGGAGTGGCATGGCTGGAGGAACAGTCCTGTGTGGAAGGGGATCAAGCCAGGGTACAGCTTGAGTGTGTGATAACAGAAAACACTGGACAAGTAACAAAGACTGACAAATGAATAAATTGCTTTTCCCAGCTGCCTGCTAATGAAGGTGCTTGTAATTTCATTCTAAAAAGGGGGAAAATGTGAGGAAGAGGAGGAAGGAGGAGGAGGAGTGGGCACTCTTTCTCATTAAAATCCTTCCTTAGGTTGCCAGCTACACACCCACGCTCTAACTGCCTATTTATTTGCAGTGGCTGGGTGGTTTAAGTACATAAAGAGAGAGAACAGGCACAGGAAACATAGAGTCTTTACTTGCATTTCATCTGCACGGACCACCGAAGCTCTAACTCAACACACACCACCTTGGCTCGGACCTATGCAGAGGGTGGTAGTCCCAGAGATCAAACGTGTTCTATCAGCATCAGTATCAAAAGTATGGCTGTTGTCAGTGGGATTTTGCCCTCTTTTATATCTCACACCCCAAACATACATCCTTTCCCCTTGAAGCAGGAGCTCTTCCTCCTCTCCTACTTCCACATACACATCCTTGCTTTAACTCTATTCCCAGAAAAAGGGAAGGAGAAGGCAGTGAACATTGTTGAATTAGATAGAAAACGTTTGTTTCTACTCATGGGAAAGGCCTAATATTTTTCATGTAGCCCAAATATCCTTGTTTATAGTTCAACTTTTTAGAAGAATCTAAACATTTTTCTTCCAAGGAGTTTTTCTAAATGGAGAGTGTGCTCTCTTGCAAAATTAGGCACAAGCAGTATCAGAATTGAGGTAGACAACATCTCACTATTCCCACACCTGAGAGCAATCTGAAGTTCCTGTCAGTCTCTTCTCTCCTACCTCCCTCCAGCCCCCTTTTCTCTGACTGGCAGAAAAACAGGCTTAGTAGGAGATTTACAATTTTTCTTACATTTTGGTACTGGTATTTCTTTTTATGCAGTTGGTTTCAAAGCACACTTGTTTCTAGTAACCTTCTTCAGTAGAAATAATGTTTGTTTCTGAGCCAAATCAAAAATTGAGGTACTTGGCTCAAATACCTGACTCCTGCCTTGCACTTCTCCCTTATGACTTAAAATACTCTTTCTGCTACTACTGGGTTTTGTGCATCAGAAATTAGTAAGAAACTAATTGGCAGAGAGGAAACTCAAGTTTTAATTTGCTTTTCACCTTGATAAAGGACTGGAGACCAGAGCCACTCGTAAGAAGCTGTAGTCTGAACTTTACCAGTACCCAACACCAAAACATCTTCAATGTCTCCAAATCCAAAGGGAAGGAGGTACCTTCTTACAGAGCAGAATTAAAGCCCCTAAAGCCTGAAGAAGGAGACATGCTTATCCACATTAATCCCAGTTAGCTTCCAGCTGCATTTCTAGCTAAGAATAAATGCACACAAACTGAATTTACCAACTCCCTTCATAACAGGCACATGAGTATCAGCCCACTTCTAGTCACCACACACATAAATTTGTTCTCTATTTATTTACTGCTCTATCATTGAAAGTAGTTGTTGTGAATCCCACTTTGAAGATGTTTCCCACTCACAGTGCTTACAGCCTTGCTGCCTAACTCCAGGTTGAGGCAATAGTACCAAGATGCCTAAAAATTAGAGCTCCCTTGGTGACTTTAGCTCATAGCACTCAGAAGTACCGTTAAACCATGGCAGCTATGAGGATTTAAGCATCCCTGCTGATAAGCAGTAAAAAAGGGGTTTACAAAAATTTCATAGTGATTGATGAGATAAATCTGTTATTGTCTAGAAGTTGCTCAGATAGGCCAGAGGAGAAGCAGGGGAAGTGTACATATTAGACACATTATATCTAGTAAAACTAAGTAATATATCTCTCTGGATCCAAAAACAAGCAGCCTGGCTCAAGTACAGGAAGTTGGAGGCAAACTATTTAGACCAATTTCTCCTTTTATGTGCTTTTTTTTTTTTTAAAATGTATGTTTAAGTAATTTTCCTATTGTTATTGTGCTCAGGTTGCTCTTGGTAATGTAGATAGTAATTGAAATCATTGGTAGCATATACCACATATACACCTTTGCTTTTCTATCTGTCACATACCATCACTAACAGACATTTATCTTAGATCTTAATCCACTCAGAAAGGCACTAAAAAAATCTGTAAATATAGGTTTTAGTGTCTCCAATCCTGTTAGCATTGATAGCAATAGATAACCTTGTGTTATCATAACTCCTTCCAAAACATCAGCTAGACCTGATGCAATAAAAGCAGTGTCAAAACCCCACCACCACCTTTTCAGCCACTGAATATCTTCAGCACAATCAAAAGTGCCTGAAACACTTTCAGTAGGGATTTAAGTTTCCTTCAAGCATGTTGAAGGCATCCTTTGTTCACCTTCACAGAACTGATGCTGCTCTGGACCCTAAGAGGTCTCCTAAGACACTGAATATATGAGTTATCATGAGAACAGTCAGAGGGAGGAGTATGCATGTAGGAAGCTTGTATTAAGGCACATTAAAAAAAAAATCCTAAAATTCAGGAGGGAAAAAAAAGGACAGATGGATTTTTTAGTAAATACTGTTGCTTCCCATCTCCTTGGCTCCATAAGGGAAAACATTTTCTACTAAAAATAGTAGCTGGACTGAAAAGGTATCAATTTATCTGAGGGTATGAAATGAGGTGTGAACTATTGAAAAAGGCAACTCAAACTGTGTTTGCCAGAGAACAGCCAGCATATCATACCAGGAGGCAGGGGGTGGGGGTTAATCTGGTGGTAAATACAGGGTCCATGCCTTGGGAAAAAGATTTGAGCAGCAGAATACTTAAATGATGAGGTGCAAATCTAGTAGCTGCACGTCCAGCAGCCTACTGAGCACAAAAATACTGGTATAGTATTTCCATTTCCAACTTAGAGCTCTGCTTGGGGTTTTTTGGTAAGCAACCTTCTCAAACCTTTCTATCCTCTTTCTGTTCCCAGACCCACCAAAGCATTGTCTTCTGGCCAGCAGGCTTCAGCCTTGAGAGTAACTACATGGCTACACACACAAAAAAACCAGCACACACACAAAACCAGGTAGGTGTTGCATCTATACACACTATGGAACTATATATTCTATTCTTGTGATGACTTTTTTGTCTACCTTTTATGTGTGTGGTGGTTTCACGTGGCCAGAAGCCACTTGCTCACACCACCCCAAGGAAAAGAATTGGAGGAGTAAAAGTAAAGACACTCATAGGTTGAGATAATAACAATTAAATTAAGTGATGCAAAATAAAACTTCAAATAATAATGGCAATAATAATAATGGTTAAAGTAATAATTAAAAATTAATGGTATTAATAAAATATACAAATGAGCAATGCACAGTGCAATTGTTCACCATCCACTGACCAAGCTTGGCCTGTTCCTGAGTAACAATCCTAGAGAAGCACGAGTCCCAAAACCACAGTCCCAGAAGAGCGAGAGCCTGAGTGAGAGCCCCAACAAGAGAAAGCCCTTCATTAATATACTGAACATGAAATTATATGACATGGAATATCCCATTGGCATACCAAGTGCCAATTTGGATTACTAATTTTAATGTTTTACTCTCCTAGACCTTGCACCTACAAACTAGCAAAACAAAAAGACCTTCGACTTCCAGCAACAATTGAAAACATCAGTATAGTACCAACATTCTTCTCATATCAAATCCCATACTGAAACCAAGACACAGAGCTATTCTAGCTACTAAGATGATGACTAGCTCTGCCCCAGTTGAAAACCAGGACAGCATGTTAATCCACCTCCTGTGGCATGAAGACTGAGTTAAGCCTGGATTCCTCTTGAAGTATATGCCTGCAAGTTTTGGTGAACAGGCTTTCAGGCCCAGAAATGAGCTGTACAGATATTTGTAAGTGTGCTAGTGGACCCAAATGCTTAAGGGTAAAAACATGTCTAAATACTTACATCATTTTAATAGTTTATGTGGACAGAGAGCACTACTGCTTGGGGTGTTTTATTTTTTATAGCATCTACAGAAAGGCAAGAAGTTCCTCCTAGGTATCAGGAGCTCCCAGGGCTTTGACTGGGTACCACTTGGCAAAAAGCTTCTTTCAGGTCAAAATTTAGCCAATGTAATTAATACAATTCCTTGAAAAACCCAAACTTCTGCTAACATCTGTAGAGAGGGAACCACACAGTTGCCCCAGAGCAAGCAGTAGCTGCGATGGACAGGCATAGAGGGGGCTGGCAAGTGAGTGTTATACATACTGCTGCCTGTGGTTAGGAGAGAATTAAAAGCATTTGCTGTGATGACATTTTCATTAACAAGTTTCCACTTTGCTCACAAGGGAATATAAACCAGTTGTCTCCACTGGAAGGATCGCATCGTGCAATCAGGAAAACACTGGAAAGGAATAGACATAACATGGATGAATTTAATTTTAGAAAAAGTTACATAAAGACTGTGGGATATTCATGGGAGAGGCGATTCAGATTCTTTCCTCTTCTTTGAAAGGAAAAATCTCCCTGTAACTGTAGGTTTAAGGCTCTGGAGTGGACACACATTTATTCCCTGTTTCTTTAGGGCAATTGATATAACAGACTCTGAGAAGCAGGACAGGCAGCAGGGATGTCCTCGAGACAGCCAGGAAGAAGACAGCAATGACCTGGTGGCAGATCCATCAGCGCTGGGCTGAGCTGCAGCTAGAGGCAAGAGGGACCTGGCCATGACAAAGCCCAAGCTCTAAGCACAGAGAGAGGGAAGACTGACCTGCAGCAAAAGGATTGGGGGGAAAAGATGTCAAGAGCTTGATGAGCTACGTGGCTTGAAGTGAAGGCGTGTTAATGTTATTGAAATAGTTGCTTAAAAAGTAGGTTTTCAATAGCAAAAAGAAGTGATCCGTTGTTAAGCACAGATTCATTGTCATCTGCTTTCTCTAAGGACTCTTCATAAACAAAAGAAAAAAAGATTGATTTTTCACTCTATAGCAAGAGAATTCAATAATGTTCATTTTCACTGTCTAGAAGTTAACACTGGAAATAGATGCTGAAACCCTCCCCCCTGGCTCCGAGGCTGGGGAGAGCAGGGAAGATGACGTGATTTATTAGAACATTCTGACTAATGCAAAACTGCAAGGTGCATTCACGAAATCTGCTTACTCTGGAGGTTGCATTTAAAAAAAAAAAAAATAAAATAAAAGAGAGATGAGAAGTCTGGGGGAGAGTTTTTTCCTTGGGGGTGGTCTGACTAAGAAGTGACTAAGAGCTCTAAAGGAGAAATTATAGTAAGCAAAAGAGCATCCTAGGCTATCTGCAAACAACTGGCACCAGGGTAACTTTTAGTTAGGCAGATGACTAACAGGCACATCACTGAGCACTTTGTGTGGTGTGGCTTTTCAGGTCATCTCGTGGTGTGTAGGCTCACACGATGGAAACCTCCACGAGAACTACAAAGGTAACGGAGGACGCGCAGGCGGAGGAAGCAATAAAAGTTCAGGAGTAGAATGCTAGGGAGTGACTGTGATATAACTCTTAATTGGGTTGTATGAGACATCTCTGTCCTAGCGAGCCAAGAAGTTCACATGCTCTGAAAGGATACAAAACCTCAATAACATTCTGAACTCTCTCAAGGTATGGCAGAGCTGGGGGAGATAACACACGGTGTGCTCGTATTTCAGGCTGGTGTGTGTGATTTACGAATCTAAAGGGATAGCTTGCACTAAGCAAATTGTCCTCCTGGTTTATGTGAGTTCAGTAACAAACTCTATATGCTTTTAGTTATGGATTCACCACAGCATTTCTCCATTTATCTCCTCAAAACTGATATTTACTGATAGGATGTATAATACACATCGTTCCTTGTTTATGATGTCTTTAAATCTAATACAACAGGGGAATGAAGAATAAAATTTCAAGTGCTTACAACCAAAGGTGACTGTGAAACAAGAAAAAAGATCCCCAACTTTTTCTCCTGGCATACTTCTGTGCAGGAAGATGCATTAAAGAAAGAAGATATTATTTTCCTGACACCTCCATCGTTATTGAAACTGTATTTTGTGTCCCCAGCTCTTTTAAAAAGGACAGCACCCAGGTTTTGTGCTACACAACAGTGCAAGATGTTACCTAAACCTGAGATTGTAAGCCAAATTACACAGCAATCTGAACAGCATTTTAAGAACTCCACTGGCTAGCTGAAGGAAAAGGATATGTACTCTCATTTTCTTGTCAAGATAGCAAAGATAGCATTCCAGACATGAGTCTGAGGAATCCTTGAGAAATTCAGGCTGAGCAAAGTGGGTTCCTTCCTCCAACTTATTCACCATCAACCACATCCCATCACTGTCCCTCTGCAATTATTAGTGCACGAATTCATCATCTGTACCAAGCATGAAATTGGTACGATTGAGCATGATGCCTCTAACTCACATTTGCATTTCTCCTTCACCTTTAAGCACAGTTAAAATATTCCTTTTACTGAAGGATGGAAGTAATGAACGTGTTTGGAAGGATGGCCTCATCTAAACCCTTGAGTAATGAGCATCTTTTGAAGGACAGCCTCAACTAACTCCTGTAGAACAGCAGTAGTCAGGAATGAGAATCTGGTAAAAAATATCCATTGCCATGTCTAAGTGAGAAGAGAGAAGTTAATCAGCTTGACTGAAGCCACTGTGGTCTAAAACCACGCAGCTCAGGACCTAGGATGGGGAGGCCTCACACATGGAGCTGTAATTTGTATTCTCACCAGGCTGATGGGCAGGAGAGCAGTAGCTAAGGAGTTTCAGGGTCCCATCAGTACATAAGAACAGCAGCAGGAAAAGAATCCCCCTTCCTTGGGCAGAATAAATATCGTTTTCTCATTTGTTGGTACAAAAGGTTGGGTGGTTTTTGGAATTATTCAGGTTCCAGTGGAGGGATTTTAAGTAGGAAAGTACTGAAGTGTTTCCTCCATGCAGTAAAAATTGGCTTCCCACCTGGGATGACAATTGTTCCATTCCCCCCACATCGTCTCTTGTCCATTTCTATTGTGAATTCTGAAGGACAGAGACTCGTCCTTTACACATGTGCACGCAACATCTTTCATACCATGTCTCCCATTTCAAATGGCACCTCCAATTTTAAATCCAACCAAGCAACAAGAAGTTTAAGAACTACTCTGCAGATGCAAATGATTACTAAGGCCAGTCAGGGACAGCCCAAGAAACAGAAATCAGGGTTTTCCACTTGCTTAATTCACAAATCCGTACACTTTCCAAGGAAAAGAGCAAGATCTCCTTTGGCAGTAGGGATTTGTGCATATTATTTAATCCTCAGATGGGAAAAAAAAAGTATTTTAACGAAGTTCAATCCAGAAAAGAAAAATAAAACCTATGAAATTGTCCCAGCTTTCTGGATATTGCACATTCATTGCATAAATGGCTGTTGAAATGATAGTAAGTGTCTCCATTGACTTCTGTGAACCCTCAGCACAAGCCTGTATGAACTCAAAGCCAGACAAAGATTGGGAGGGTGGAGGGAACCTTTTTGGTATTGCCTTGGGAACTCAGTTTCTGCACACAGGGGAAAGAGGGTTCAAGATAAAATAGAAGGGGAGCTCCCTCCCATCACTTTATTTTAACAGTCAGAGCAATCTGAGAAACATTCTTGGATGAAATAAATCCTATCCTCACTTACACCCATGCAACTGAAGGCAGCATTTGGCTGCAAGACAAGTGTATTTCTTAACTATTTTGAGTGCCATATGCTATATGAGTGCCATATGTTAGCATTGCTTAACTATATATAGCCATTTCAAACGGTATACTGAGTTAAAGGAGAGAGCACTGCCCTGATCTCCCCTTCACCTCTCCTCAGATCTCTCCTCCCCCCTTCCTTTCCTTTTCTCTTCCTTCTGCACTTCTCTCCACCTACACTCAGCTTCCTTCATCACACTTCCTACTATTTTTTATTTTAAAAAAAAAAACAAACAGTATTTTGTATTTCTAACGAACCTCCTCCTCCCCCCCCTCCTCCCATTTGACATCTGGTTTTATTCTCCCCTCCTTCCCCCACGCCACATACAGCCTGGCTACCCATTTTGGCGATGCCAGGTGATGCACCACGGCTGCTGTAAGGGCAGGAGCTGAGTGGAAGGTCCAGGCAGTGCTCCCACAACCCTCCACCTCATCACCTCAACCTCTGCTCTACTCTTCCTCCCTCCTTCCCCACCTGTCTCCATCTCTTCAGGACCTCTGTCTTACCTTCCTCAAGCAGTCACCTGAAAACAGCCACTTCCTATAGTGATAGGACAAGGGGTGATGGCTTGAAACTGCAAGAGGGGAGATTGAGATGAGATGTGAGGAAGAAATTCTTTGCTGTGAGGGTGGGGAGACCCTGGCCCAGGTTGCCCAGAGAAGCTGTAGCTGCTCCTCCCTGGAAGTGTTCAAGGCCAGGTTGGATGAGGCTTTGAGCAACCTGGTCTAGTGGAAGGTGTCCCTGCTGCTGGCAGGGGGGGATGGAACTGGATGAGCTTGAAGGTCCCTTCCAACCCAAACTATTCTATGATTCTAACTCCTGACAGCAAAGTGAGACAACGTGAAAAGGCTGAAGCAGCAGCAGCAGCCCGGCTCCAGCATCCCAGCACAGCTCCGTGCTGCCACCAGCCCTTCTTCCCTCTTAGCTGGATTCCTCAATGCAAAAAAAGTGTCCCTTATAAGCAGCAGTTCCAGTATGAGGGAAACACCACAAAATGTTGGAACCCAACAGTTGGTCTCTTTTCAGCTGACCCCAATGATGTTTATAATACACCATAGAGCAACAACACCCATTTCAACATCACGTTCCACCGAGGCTTAACATCAATTCATACCTTTTGAGGTGTATATAGTGTAACTTATATATTTCTCAAAAAATACTATAATTTATAATTTGTGTGGTTTATTGCCTTATAATTATAATCCAACAGTGCCATCCACTGCTTCACCAAATAATCTTTGCTTACACTTTCTTCCTGAAGTCATTTTTCGTAAGTCACAGCACTAAAACCAAACAGTTTGACTGTGTATACATATACAGTATATATGAGTGTGTGGACAGATGTGGTGGGGGGGAGAGGAATTAAAGAGCAAATTCAGAATTGTAATCTGGTGATGTTCATAAGGGATTACCAGAGCTGTCAAACAAAACCTTTCTCGGCTGTAGATAACACCACATTTCACAGTTAGAAAAACCACACTCCTGAGTCACACAGAGAAAGCTTGTGTGCGTAATTGTATAACACTTCTTGAAGTCAATCCAATAAAACAATGCCTTTCAACTCCAACTTTTCACCAAGTATAATTACCTAGCCGACGGGAACAGAACACCTCACGCTGTGAAATGCCAAGTAATGCTTGAAGACTCTTTGGGATCGCTACTTTGGATGACAGCAGCCACCACCTCACAGAACCACAACCTCAACACTGACATTTCCTGACGTGTCCTGTGACTTTTGGACCTCCAGATCTGTTGAATCATTTGATGCTTGATCAAGATCCCTTGAAGAAAGTAACAAGTATGTTCCCAGGACACCACTAATGGATACTGACTTCCCAGCAGGAAACCATAAAAATGTAGCCTGAATTCAATCAAAGACTTGATATTTTCTTGTGTTTTGTGTGTTTCTTCATGTTAGATTCCAGATTCTGTACATGCATTCAAATAAATGGATACACATATAGATACACATAGGCATGCATGCAAGTACCCACACAAGCTCTGACTGCAAGGTCTTCGTCGACACCTATAATAATACAACATAGTATTTAAGTGGACATATTTTTAAATAGCTCTTAAAATTTTGCTTCTAGCTCTGTATTTAGGAGCTCAAGTAAGAACAGACTACTTTTAAAAGGTAATAAACTTCGACTGAGTTTTGTCAGAGCTCCAAATACTCAGCTCCTCTGAAATTTTGAACAGTGAAATTGGGAGAGGAAAAAAAAAAAACAAAAAACAAAAAGAGGACCTAAAATCTTTCATGCTTTAGTTACTTTGTTTCTAAAATGCAGAGAAAAACAAAACAACCTGGTTAAAAGCTTGGTATTTGCATATGGTGAGCATACAAAAAATTTTGAGATCCCATATTCCAGACTCCCAAATCTATTACTTTTATCTAACCAGCACAAACTTAAAACTGATTTAAATGGCCAAGGGAACCTTCCTTTTTTTTATGAAGAATCCTTACCTTGTGGCCCTACAAAGGTTTTTGTGGTATGACATGAAAGGAGGTACAAGTCCAGCGCTCACTGTGTGCCAGAAAATCCATCAAGTGACCTACAAGGTCATTCCCAACTCACAAAAGACACAATTATCTTTCATTTCACATTGGATCTGAATCTGAGGGCCACTAACAAACGAGGCATAAAACAATAACTCTGTCCCTGCCAGGAAAAAAAATGTGATGCTCTAGTAATGCAGTCAGGCACAATTCATAGAAGGGAATTTCTAGATCAGTGAGCAACTGGATTAAAAACAAATAACCAAAAAAAAAAAATAAAATTAAGATTTCTATATTGCACTACTTAAAAGCTCCCAGGCAGGAAACTGCAGCTGGAAATGAATCAGCAGTCTTAGTGTCAATAACAGACAACGATTACATATGGGATTATCAACTCTGCATGGATACACATGGACACACAGAACTTACTGGCTACTAACAAGTGGCCTATTGGCCACCTTAGTGTATGAAACCAAAGCAAACATCCTTGAAACTCATCTCCGTTAAACTCCTTGACACTGAGACCCAGGATGCAAATGGACTGTGTTTAAGTTGCTTTGCCAACCTATTTCCTAGCAGAATACAATGGAATTATCTACAGTTTAAATCATCCTCTGAAAGCAACTCACAGCCAGAAGGGACTTACCAAGCCTTGTCCCAGGGAATGAGAAAGATCTTCTGGATGTGTGCAACTGGGAGCAAAGTGATTTAGTGGTAGTTTTTATTTTATAACTAAAAGGATCATGTTTATACAAGTATTACTTCTGCCAATACCTCCCACTACAGTAAATTTATCTAACCCTTGAATCATCAATAGCACATGAAAAAAAAACCTACAAACATCTATCTGGCCGATAGGGAGCCAAAACTCAGGCATATGGACTGTTGTATATTCTGTCATCAGGAATAAAGCATTGCAGTACGTCTCTTCTATTTATAGTTCAAAGAAATTAAAAAGAAAATTACAAAACCTTTAGTGTCAGCAAAGGGAGCTCCAAAACCTCCCTGGGCTTACACTGCTCATGGCCACAACTTCACCATATGCAGTTAAAAAATAGCAACTCTGATTGACAATATTTATCAGTTGTGTTTATGTGAAACTAAAAGGAAGACTTGTAATACACTGTAGAATGTCTAATCTGACACTGTATTGTATACTTGGAGGGAAAACAGTAACAAAATGTGGGCAAGTTCAGTAGCTAAATGCATGGTTTACAACTGAGAAAACTCTTGCAGAACAAAAGCTCTTTTTTCCCCCATCATGTACCAGGGCCCTGCTTTTAAAAGATGAAACTCAGTGTGTTTATGAGACCATAAAAAATTTTGGAAAATTATTCCTCAAATATACAAACATATGTATATACACCTAAAAACTAGTGAAAAGTCTTTTCAATCCCAAAGGCCACGTAGAAAGAAGAAACAACCTTCCCTTCCCGCTTCTTTGAATTTTGCCAGTCAGGCTCTTCACCAGTTACACAAATCATCACCTTCCTCCACTATTTACAGGGAAGACAGCGTGCAGAAAGCACACTGGCCCAGACGTGAATCCAAAGGTCACATCCTTAGATGGCCTCAGCTGGAGTGGCTCTGCTGATCTGAATAATGAGAACCTGAAAAATGAGCCTGACAAGTTTCCACAGAGTGTCACAGATTCATGGAAAACACCGCTGGCAGGGGTCTGAAGAGAGTATTCAGTACATATTACTGACCAAAGGGAAGATCAGATTTCTTTAACCAGAAGTCATTAGCTATTAAGCACAATGGTTCAGGAACATTCTTCAGTTCATTCCTAAAATTTACCAGAAGGGAGAGGGATGTAACGGGAACACTGCACTCTCCTTATCTTCTCTTCAAAGTACACACTGCCCATGGCCACCAGACTCTGGGACAGACAAGGCTTTGGTTCACCTGCTCTTCTGGTCCTCTCTCCTGAAAGACTTTGAAGGAGCTCGTGTAACCATACTCCATCCTTCTCCCTACTTCTGGAGGGTGTAACCTCTACAGCAAGATTTTTTCTCTTTCATCAACAGAAAGTATAATAAAACCTCAAAGGCCACCAACGTAACAAGCTGACAGCAAAGCCAGACTGGTAAAAAGATTAATTTATGTACAGAGAGATTGCAATCTACCCGTAATGAGGCATCCAGTGCGTATTCACAGTCAGATCCAGCAAACAGATGTTGGATATGAAGGCATATGAGAAACTACAGTTCAGAGGAAAAGACAGAAGTGGTGCCAAGGAAATAACTTTTTTTTTTTTCTCCTTAAATATTCTGATTTTCTTCTCCTTTTTATATCTGGAAGAGCACAGCACAAAATTTGGCTACAAATAAGTGGGAGAGGTAGCTCTGTGATCTGTCCTTTACCTTGCACTGGCTCTCCTTGCCCCACAGTGGAAGAGGGCAGCCCTGCTCCCACCAAGGGCTCAGCCCCCAAGGAGCTGGGATTGCTCTGGCAGCAAAGTTGGCACGTTACATGCCAAAATCTGGTCCGAGATGCACCTACATCAGTCACTCTGCTAAAAACCAGAGTAACGTGACTTAACTTTCCCTCACACCAAGAATACCACCTCGGCCATGCCAGGCAGAGGATTACACCTCAAGGAACAATGAAATAGTTGCCTTCAGCTGTGGAAACCCCCATGGAGTGATTTTCTTCCAAAACCCATGCAGGCAAGGAATCCATGGCAGGGCAAGCCACACATTATCAATCTCAGTAGCAGAGACCTGACCTTGTGAATCCATTACCCAACCCAAGATCTATATGATGGTCCTTGGTTAGGGAAGAAACAGCATCCCAAGAGAATCCCTGCACCACACCAATCCCCGGTTTGCCTTTCTCTGCTTTGCACACATTGCAACTCAAGGCAAATTAGAGTGGAAACTTAGAGTCTGCCTCAGTGCATGGGAACAGAAATTTTCAGGAGTCACCTGCACTCTCCAGGTTGCATTGAATCTCTTTGTGAATGCTGATCTTCCCTTAGGTCACAAAAGTGTGCTTGGTGCAGGATTTGCACTGGGTTGTCACCCCTATCCCACCCCATCTTTGTCAGACCTTTCCTCATTCCATAACCTAGATTTGCAGTTACCACAAAGGCCACGTAGTACCTGTCACCAAGAGATTACAGGCTGGCACTCATTTGTGACCAATGCCTCATGTGACAACACCGTGAAGCAATGAGCTCATCCTCAAGGTTACCTTTTAGTTAAAAAAAAAAAAAATGTATTTCCTCCTTACCATGGCTGTAGGAAGATTTTTATCCCCCCGTTGCTTTATCTCCAATATTTGTACAGCTTTACATCCCACCCCAACATATTTTTCAGTCTTGGAGCTGTCAATGAGGATCAAGTTTAAGCTTTCTACCAAGCTACCGTACAAGTGCCTGGAAACTACAGTCACCACGTGCTTAAGTCCACACCTGTGGAACAGAGTGAGCCTGAACATGTTTTCTTTTCCTCATCACGTTTTGAGTGCTGTCCTTTAAGCTTTGGTAGATACTCTGCAATTTGCTATTGCTGTGGGAGGGAATTGTTGGGGTTTTTAAAGAAAAAAATGTTATAAATGCATAGCCCTGAGGAGTTTTGAGCAGTGGAAAAGGAAGGGCTGCTCCTCTTTGCTATCTCAGGAGCTACAGAATCCCTGCATCGTGCCAAATGTTATCATCCTGAAGAGTGATGCTATAAACTTTCTCACACTTGGCCATCTTATAAGGGAGCATTTGTATGGGGAATGGTAAATGAATAACATGCCTCAATAAAGGGTATACACCTGTCTTTGATTTTTGACAAATTTCTTTTTTATAAGAACTTCAACAATAGCAGAATATTATTAATTTCTATATGAAATATTATCAGATAAGCATCATAGCCAGAAGGAAATCACCCCAGCAGAACTTAGATGTGTTGCTTAGAGTTATAAAGCATAAAAATAATGGCTGGATCAAACAGCAAAGATGGTTTTAATCATGTGGAGAAAAGGATGGTTATATTAAATTGAAAAATTTATGAATTTTAGTATATTTTTTGATGGGGCCTGGGGGTAAATCAACAATTAAAATGTGATTTAATATGAAGAGGACTAGTTTCACATCTGTCAATTACTGAAAAGAATAAATGGCTTGACATTGTGACCTTTCACTTCTGGTGTTCTACAGATCCTGCATTAGATGTACAGTCAGCTGCATTTATGGTTGCAATTCCAGTAAATTCAGTGGGAATATTAAACATGTCTGGTTACTGAAGGGGGAAAACTTCTCACTCCTTTGTATCTGAATAAAAGTTCACATTTACTGAAAGCTAATACCATCCTAGATGACATGGTTCATTAAGTGATTCTATTGTTAATTAACTGTCATAAGAATCAACTGGTGGTATTTTCCAAAGCTCACAATCATTTAGAAGCTCACTTTTCATTTATCTGAATCAGACTTACAAGATGACACGCACTCTGAAGGCCTTCAGGTGATTGAGAAGTGTAAACACTCTAGTCCCTTCCAGACATTAGGCAAGTGCATTTTCAGTAGCAGAAATGTCATTAAATAATTGATAAATTTGCCTTTTTCTTTATTTCCTACTTAAAGTGAGAGAAAAAACAAAAGGAGAAAATGGACCTTTCAATAACTTTTTTTTTTAAAAAAAGTGATATTTTCTTAAATATGTATATAAATGCATATACAATCAGAAATAGGCACAAAAAATCCAGGTGTGGTATAATGTAAATCTGTTGTTCTAACCTCTCCTTTCTGCAATGACATTTGAAAATGTGTGCTGACTTTCTTTAAAAATATGACATTTAAAGAAAAAGTTATTCTCACATTAAATTACTTTGTGAGTTCCACCAAAATCATGAGAACTTCCTCTTTTTTATCAAAATAATGCCGCTGACGTCATGAAGGAGGGACAGCAGCTGCTCCAAGTTTAAGATTGCAACAGAGTCCCCACTGGAATCTCAGTGCAGACCCCACGAAAAAACATTCCACTAAAAAGGGGGTTTCCCTTGTGCAACCACAGGAGGGATGGCAGAAGAAAAAAGATTTTATACAATCAGGACCTACCAACATGTTTCCTGTTTGGGTTGAAAAATTCTGGCTTTCTTTTTCACTGTAAAAAGTGACCAACTTCTAATTCCATGTTCAACTATTATCTTGTGTTTTACAGTAGGGGAAAAAAAGGAAACAAATCCCCTTGCTTGGGACACAAAGCAACATTAGATGTTTTGGTGTCCTTCTTACCAGGCTCATCTTGCAAAAATCTATTCCATGTTGCTTTCAGTTCACTTGGAAATAAGGATTTAAGACACCACACTGTCAACCAGCCATTTTCTCCTATCTGTTTCTCCCCAATAAATTTCAAATTCCCTGTTCATTTTGAATAATTGGCATGCAGAGCTGATGTTGGAAAGGTTGCAGCAGACACCAAACATCAGAGGATACAACAGAAGCTTTGGGGAAACGAGAGAAGCAAGAGGAGGAATCTTTCAGAGAAAAGTCTGTCAGAAAAAAAAGAGTCTGTGGGATGTGTTGTTCATGAATTAATTTTTTTTATGAAACATGGGATTTGACCTGTCCCATGTCTCCAGGTGAGCAATGCACATCTCTCCCCTGTTCTTTAGCAGTAGGCATCACCACTCCTGTCTTTTCTTGGATTAACTCAGTATTTCATGTGTCATTAAAGGTGAGTCTCAAGCTACAGTGTGGTGACCTAACTTATGCTTAACCAGGAAATGTGCCTGGAATCAACACTTGCTATAGTCCTTCTCAAGGGCTTGTAACAGAGGGTTAACACAGGTAATTCCATAGCCTTTTCAAATCGAGACACCATGCAACCCTAACACTGGAAGTAAGATACTATCAGCACAAAAATTTTATAAGAGAAGCTAAGAAAAAAAAAATATAAAGCTAAAATAAGAGAACCCACAGTCATCTTGAGGTGAAAAGCAAGGGGAGCAGGGCCAGGCAGACTCTGCTTCCTCACATCCTAAAGCAAAGCCAAGTCCCGTCAGCACGTCCTGTGTGAACCGGCCCCGGACAGCTCCCTCCTCCCTCTCTCCACAGAATGGCTTTAAAAAAAAATATTTAGTGTCCTTTTGATCTTTTGGCTCCTTGCCTTGGCATGTCTTATGACTTGGTCCGGAACCTGGAAGAAGCATCTCCCTAATTAATAGCTCAGGAATTATTTCAGACTGCCACCCACCAGGACTGTTTCACTGGATGGATTCTCTGACCTTTCAGCTGCTTTTCTCCAGCCTCATCCCTGGGTGCTGCAAGTGACCACTCTGTGGCTGTGCCAACCAAAAACCTACAACCCTCATTCTACAGTGACCCTAAAAAAGGCCTACTAGGGCCTGCCACCACCCAGCTTTTCCAGTTTATCAGGACATTTTTGTATGTTCTTTTCTGCTGCAATGCCCCATTCCCTCTTCAAATATTTTGTGTGTGGTTAGTAAACAGCTCCACATTCAAGACCTAACAGATGAACTCTTCCTAGGTCTCCCTCCCCAATCTTTCAGACCATTGCAATTGTGTCTGCTCCTACCAAAGTGCTTTCACCTACAATATAACTTACAAACCCTACTGTTAACATCTATTTGTAGTGTTCGTATACAAACATGGGAGAAGGATTCACAGACAAATATAAAGCAGAAACCACCACTATGCATAACTTCATGTCTAACACTTTCAGATGAAACTGATTTTGATAACCTCTGGGTTTTCTTGATGCCCACCATGAAACATCTGTAAGGACTCTCAATTTTCAGAAGGTTATGGGAGCCCATATGCTGAAGCACAAGCCCTTTTAAGGTATTTTTAATGGATCATCCAAAGAATAAGACATCCAAAACAATTAGTCACTCTTAAAAAATCTTGACCATTTATATAACCTTATTTTTCTAGTTGTGAATAATTGACTGAGCTTGTGAACCCACACACTCAAATTCATGGCATTTCTTTGTAGGTTTGTCTGTCTGTCGCACGATGAGCTTGGGAACGCTGCATTTGCTCAATTAAAAATGTTAGAAACTATTCCAGATGCTCCTAGCCAAGGAAAACGTGTACAACAATAATGGGGAACACAAACTGCCTTCGTCATCTGCTTTATGCTTCCACCACTCCCTCATAGGTCAAAGTTTTGGCTGACAACATTCATTAATGCTTTCTGAAATAACAGTATCACTCCCTCATCCCTTCCCATTCCATCTTTCTGATAGAGCTTATTATGCTGTCCCTCAATAAATATCTTACTTTCCTGCAAAATGGGAGGAAGGAACTGGAAGGTGGGGGACACAAATGCAGACCTTCACAGGAAGATGGAGGCTGTGGGACACAAGTAGCCACAGTACATAACTCTTTATGGAAGCATCGTTAGTGATCCTGGTGCAATGGAGATGGACAAAGCTGAAGAAAGGATGTGAGAAGGAGGAGGTAGACATAAGACATAGGGAGGATTAGCAGAGAAGAGTGACTCTGGGATGGAAGCCTCCAGATCTGGAGGTAAAATAGAAATAACACAAACACATACTGTAAGAAGTTCCGAGAGCATCCTTCAACCTTCAGGTCAAAACTGAGAGCTTGGAAGACTTGATACTCAAGTGTTGGAAGCAAGGTCCAGTGTTAACAGATTTGGGACACAAATATACCTTCATGTCATTAACAAAAAAACAACAACAACAAAAAAACCCCAGGTAGCATATGAAGTCCTACCTAGTGCTTAAATTAATTGCATTTTTCCCCCACTGTCATTTGAACTAAAACACGCTTAGCCTTGTGTCCTGATCCAGACAGTTCTGACCTTACAGAGTTCTTTCAACAATGGTGTAAGTTTCTTCTTGCCCATAAGCTTACCACCTTTATCAAAGACAAACCAGAAGGTATTTGTAGCCATTAGTATTTACCTCCTAGCAGGAGACAACACTCAGCTTGTCATTTGGTCTGGGATACCGAATTAACTCAACGTAGAAGACATGGACACACGCTTGACTTTTACATGCTTAAGAGATGCACTGAAGGAAACTTACCCAAGGTCTACACTACAAGCCTACAGAAAACACAACAATCTGATGGAGCTGATGACTACATGCCTCCACTGGTTATGTTTTCAAACCCTAGAACAGCATGTACACGTGAAATACTGACTGACAATCTTGACATTTTGATTGTGGCAAAACAGAAAACATACAGACCCACTTTCCATAAATACTGAGCAAGCCTTTGTTTTGTCCACACAAATCTGATAAGTGTGGGCACCGATGAAGAAACTGCATGTGCAAGCTGAACCATGCAACCAACAGTTTCACAACAAAGGGGTGGTTTTACAGACATACTCCACTGGTGAATCAGAGACATGGGCTTCACACTTTGGGCTCTCCAGGCTAATCCCAAGATGCCTTGTGGTTTTACAGGTAAGCATAATTATTAGCTTTATAAGTATTTACACATCCTGTTACAGTATCCTGAAGAAATATGAGTAACATCTGTCTCTAGCACTACTGGTGTTGGAAAGGACAGTATGAAGGTTGCCTGAAGAGACAGTAATAAAGGCAGTAGCTCAGAAACTTTGATTCCTATATTCTAAGAAGTTACTATAACTAATTTTTTTTTTTTAAAAAAACAAACCTTATGCTCTAAGATACTCAGAATATTCATTAAGAAATCTCCTTTCTTGAAATGAATATACTAAACTGAGCACCAGAATATACTTACCCAGAACACTCTTGATTTCGTCTCTCTGTGAAATCTACACTGGCTCCATAGCACAAACTGATCACTCCAGCTGCGTGGTGCATTGCAAGCAGGATCATGCTAGTTTGGGTAAGCTCAATAAGCCAACCACAACATCTGTCCAACATGGAGAAAGCCTCATGCCTCCTCAGCACTCTTATTTCAGGTTGGCTAGTAGCATAGAGGAGCCCCAAGGTTCACAGGACAGGAAAAGATGGGCTAGAAGACTGCTTGAGATATGTTTGGTCTAATACTAGATTTCCCTGCCACACTGCAGTCCCACATAAAATAAGAGCATGCTTTTGGGAGTAGTAGGTGTGTCTATCAGAGTGCACATGTACACTAAAGCTGCAGGCTGCTTTATCTTACACTCTCAGTCACTTTTCTACAGGACTGACACCTCTGCTGAACTGTCTTTGCTAGATTATCCCCCTTCATCAACCCTCCTCTACAGACCATCCCACTCCCCATCTCTTTTTTGTAGACTCTAAATACATTCAGCTTCTTTCCTGCACTCAAATTACTTTTTGAGCACTTCAGCCTGTGTATTTCACCTTGCACAATTTAAAGGAGGATCCTACCAGTAACAGAGAGATGCCTCAGATGTTATCTGCTGCTTTTGAACAGAATTCTGTGCTATTACAGAATCGCAGAAGTGCCCAGATTGGAAAAGCCCTTTAAGATCGAGTCCAATCATGAACCCAACACTGACCAGTCCCCAACTAACCCATGTCCCTCAGCACTGTGTCTACACAACTCTTCAATCCCTCCAGGGATGGGGACTCCACCACTGCCCTGGGCAACCCCTTCCAATGCCTGAGAACCCTTTCAGCAAAGAAATTCTTCCTCACATCCAATCTAAATGTAATTAATGCAGTTTATTAATGGAGACTCTGATTTCTAAAGACATCTGAAGTTACTGGTGCCTGCAGTTGGAGCTCTGTGGTCTCAGCGCTCTTGGAAACCAGGTCCACCATGCCCCAGGAGAAGAAACCATAGAACTAGTGTCTAGAATTAAAAAATCAGACATGATTCCTCTTCATACTTTCAGCCCTCTCAGTTCTATACATACATATACATATATATATATATATATATATAAAAAATTTTTGCCCAATGATCAAAAGGCTCAAAAGTCCCAGGGAAGATAGACAGACACAGACATCTCATGGCTAAAAGTTCTCAGTTAAAGCTCCAGGCTGGGATTTTGACAGGATATTATGCCTGAATCTCACTAAAATGGGAACTGAGTACCTGACTCTCTTGAAGCACACAACCCTCTTTTTCCAAAAGACAATGAAATCAAAGCAGATAATAGTTTTTATAAGTCTTAATTCTTTACAAAAAAGTGTGAGTAATGATACTGTGATGCTGGCATGGCTGAAGATGCAAGGAAATCAGTGTTGATTTTAAACTGCCATTGTTGTGGCTCCAAGCCCTTCATTTGGGGTTTGATATATTGGGAAGGTTGATATATTGGGAAGGGTTGTTCCACTGACAGCATCATCGCTGCTATTTAATACGATGATACATTTGCTATCATCACTGATGCTTTTATCCTATTCCTTTCAGGCTAAGACTATAGTTTTTATCATGTAAAATTTTATAACCTAAAACTCTGGGGCAGAACCCTTCCACCTTTTGCCCACCGTACGCATTTGCACACGCGCGAACCTTACAATTCCTTTTCTGCATCTTTACTGCTTCTTCCATCCAACACCAACTCAAGCCAGCCAAGTGGGGAAGGTGAAACCCTAACGTAAGCTGCTTGCTCAGCCGAGCTCAGGGAGTATCCTAGGATTTGAGATTCAGGCGACAGCAGTAAACAGCCACCGTGGACAGGAGCGATTATATAACCGAGTTCATCGAGCGGATGAGTTCAGAATGGGGTTGAAAAGGAGGGGAGGTACATGCCTCTTGCTTTCATAATGGAAAACAAACTCAGAAAAAGGTGGAAATTTTACAAGGAGACATGAAAATAAGAAATGAATACCCTTTGGTTCCCTGCCCCAAAACTCATCCTCCCCAGGCTTTGTTCTGCGGAGAGGAAGTAGGAAACAAAAATGAAAATATTTCTGGCATGAATTGAGAGCTAAGAGAAAAAAAAAAGGGGGGGGGGGGGCAGAATGACTGCTAAAATTCCATATTTCCACATCTGCTTTCAATTATACTTATGTCAAGTCATTTTATTATTTGACGAAACCAATCCAAGGAATTAGGCTTTTGTCGGGTGCCTTGAAATGTCATTAAGTGCTCACACACAAACACACGCACCCAAATAAAGTCACGTTCCCCACCCGGTATCAATGTGATTACTAGCCTGGAGGGTGACAGGAGGAGGGAGGTGTTATCAAACTGTCACTTCCCCAGTCTCCTGCCAGCCTTGCCCTCTCACATGAGGCCAAAGCCAGGGTGAAGTTCCCCCTTCCCCAGTATGACCCGGGGTGCATGAACTGGGACCAGCAGGAGGAAATGGGAGAGCGAGCGCTGCTCAGATTAGACCAGGAAGGAGGGAGGGGAAAGTGTCCGTTTACAAGTTATAATTTTGTCAACAATCCAAATCTGGTTTTAAATTAAATATTAGCAATAAACTCAGAGAGAAAAGATTTCCAAAAAGCATGACAAAGGAACTGCTAGGAGCATATGTCTTTTCAACAACTCAACAGATGTCTCTCTCTTTCTCTCCCTCCCAGTTATCCCAGCCCATCTATTTAAGGTTCTCTATACTTTTAAGAGCTGGAGCCCTCCGACTGCTGTTTGTGTATTAGCTTTAGAGGAAATCCCTATAGGCCTTCTGTTCCTTTTACACAACCTGGGGTATGGCTTCAGTGGAGGGAGTGGAAGTGCTCAACACCTTCTGAAAAAGAATCAGATGCTGTGGACATGCATCTCACCAGAAACCCCAAAAGTGTATGACACCAAGGGTCAACTTCAAATAAAGAATAAAAAAAATAATAAAAAAGGGGGACAGAAAGAAAAAACAAATCTTGTCTCTGATCACTTAATTTGTGGCTTGTTTTAGAAAGCTGCATTGCTTTACTGCTCAACGGGATTGTGATCTCTCATGATAACAGTTGAGGAAAGAAAACCTGTGTGTTTCTTTTGGCATTTTCTCATTTCAGAATCTGCAGGCTGGGTGATGTGTTTTCACTCATCATGCTGATATTACTGCACCAAATGCCCTGGCTTTTCAGTATCTTATCAATGAGGCAGCCTGGGGAATCCATCACTGACACCTATTTGGGCCATAAAGCATAATCCTGGTCCTGAAGGTTTTCCTTCCTCTGCTTTACAGGCTCTCCCATACAAACTTTTGCTTGCAGGATTTTTTTGGCAGAAGAATGTCATAAACAGTATTTTCTTGCATGACAGTCAACGGTTTGCAAAATAAGAATTTTCAACAGTCAGACAGCTTTCTTTTATACATTTTCATGCAATCTATTTTGTTTGCCATTTAAGTATAGGCTGGAAATTTTCTTATACCTTTAACATTCACACTCCCAAAGTCAGAGGTTCCACATCCCAATCTTTGCTCCCTCCATTCCACATGCACCAGCTCCAGGTACCACATTACCCATCCACTCAATGGGCTTTTATTTTCCTAGCCTTTACATAGTGACCCAATGACATTTTCCTTCTGATATCCTAAGCAACACATATGAAGCCCAAAGTTTGACAGACATGTGGTCTACAACAGAAAGATTGATGACTTTGACTGCTCTGCACGTGGAACAACGAGGTTAACCACAAGCAGTAAAATACAGAGCTTAGCACATGATCCTGAAACATGTCACAGCAACACTGCAGTCACATCTGTGGTGTAAAGCATCAGGATTTACTTAAACCCCATTCAGGTTTTAGCAGAAAAGAAACCCTAGCAACCCAGTCAGCTGAATGAGTAAATAAACTTATCTCCATATTTTTGTATATTGAAAATTAAGAAAGATTCTCCTTATTCATTTTCCTTGAGGCCTTTTCTAGAATAAATTGATCAATGATAAAAAAAACCCTAAAAAAACACCACTAACACAGGGGATATGATGAAAAATAAGGAGGAAGACATTTTGTTAATATGCACCTAATTTCAATTAAGAATAGGAGCATTCAAACAGGACCTAAGGTTTTAAAAATGAATAGCCTGAGTTGTTGCTTCTTGTTTAGTTGTTTTTTTTTTAAATCCTAAACAGGGAGGTGAGAAGATCTACCCTGAAATACATGCTTAAATACATCTTTACCTCAAAATCCAGGTGCCTCAGGTAAAGGACCAAAACAAGGACTTCAAAAGTTACCTATCAATTATTGAACAGCCTAGCTCAGGACCTTAGCCTGTAAAGTGAGCTGACCATCCAGAGATGCTCTGAGGTCTTCCAAATGGACTGGAAATGTTCATCCAAGGTGTTAAAAAATGACCTTCCAATGACATAATTCACACTTGCTCGACAAAGCTCCAAACGGAAGGGGAGCTTCCCCTTGGAAGATTTTCACTGCTCAGATGATACTGAACATCAGAAACCCATTGTGGTGCAACACCCCACCCAGTTTTGCCAATTGGAAATGTATAGAACAAATAAATTTATTTCCTCTTTGGGACTTTGCATAGGTCCCATCTCTAACTTTAGTATGTATTCTTATTTTTAAATAGTTAGAGGCTACAAGGTTTTCAGGATAAAGAAAACATCTGCAGCGTGCTAGGCATTGTTCACACACAACACCCAGGCAACTAATAAAATAGGAATAAGCAATTGTTTGCATAAAAATTGCAAAATATATCAGAAGTGGGGGACCAGGAATTACTTCGACACATGGAACAATTGGAAATCATTTACCATACTTGAGATGTTTGTGTGTTGCATAAGGCTGTCTCTGGTTACAAACACTGTTGTTTTGGACTGGAGGAAGAGAGGAGGAGGTGGCAATTTCTCATGTGCTCTCACTGATAGTGCTCATGCCATTTGTCTCTTTTGACTCCTGCATAAACAACGGTTGGAAGCAAAAGAACAGCTCAGGGGTAAGTATGAGACACTTCAAGTCCAAGGTGCCCCTGCAAGCTTGGGCTGCAAGCACCAGAACATGCAAAAATACTCTGAGAAGCTACTTCTACAGAAAGGGAAGAGGGGAAGGTGAAGCAAGAGTGGGGAGAAAAAAAATAATAATTATAATTAGGCATCGAGTTCATCAACAGAAGCCCTGGGTGGAAACAGTCTGTAAGTGTCCATTGGGCAACACAGCATCAAAGTTTTCTTTGGGACTAAACAAGCTTTAAAGGAAGGGGAAAAAAAAATAAAATAAATTAAAAAATCTGTTTGTGGGTTGCATTCCTGCAATAATAAAGTCATGACTCACTGAATGACTGACAAAGTTATAAATTAAATGGTGATTTAGTGAGTTATCTCACACCTACCTTGGAATGCAGTCAGGAGGAAGAATGTTTTTTAAAAGGACGAAAAAAATAGCCATTGCATGACTAGAACTAATGGGGAATTAAGTCTCAGTAAACATTCGTGGTAAACTTCTGAGTTTTGGTATGATCTCGTAGACAATCTCACATTCACTCCGGAGAACGCGCAGCGCAGGACAGCTCTGAAATTCTTCTTATCGCAGCGAGGATTAGCAACATTTACTCAGATTAACATGCAGTTGAATTCAAGGATGTGCATGAATTCCACCATGCTGGAGAGGACTTGGGCTTTAGCTGAAATGAAGTGGTGCTCTCCCTTACAGACACAAACACACTACCCTATGCCAGGTGAGGACGTGGCCGGTTCCCCTGCGAGGTCACACCGGGGTAGCCTGGAGAGAAGTCCTCTGCAGGGACCCAGGCATGGCAGATGAGCAGGAACAGGGCAAACACAAGCTGGGTGGAAGTAACCTTTCTGCTTTCCTTTAACTCCTAGCTCTTGTAGCCAAAATTAAAGGGTGCTGATAATCCAGGAAGAAAGATAAAGTTGGGGAGATGACATTTGGAGGGGCTGACGAGAACAAATATTTGCACAGTGCAGGAGTTGATATTTGAGTGATGGCTCCACCCAGCCAGACCTCTGTCCGATGGGACAGTTTCAAGGATCCTACCCTTTCATAGCTACTTGTCAGCATCTTAAAAATGGGTGAGACTGGGTAGGGATGTCTCTAGCTTCTAGCCCTGTTAACTAAACGGGGATATGAAAATGGGCCAGTCAGAGAGATGCTGAAGAACTGTGAAGAACAATTTGAGGGCAAGATGCAAAATAAAATTAAAACCTAAAAATGCAGAAAGGACTTTACTTTTAGAAAATCAACGTGTTCCCTTGTGCCTGTAACACACAGAGACAAAGAAAACTGGTGGCCCCAAATCACACTGACCAATGATTTTGCAGAAGTCATTATTTACATAAAAGTGACTTGGCTAAAGTCGCTTTCCATGTTGTTCTCTTTAAGCCACTCAAGTCCCAAAAGGTATGAATTAGGTTTTTCCCTCAAAGAGAGAATTCCATTTGACAAGACGGGCAGCAGAAGCTACCAGTGCTATTTTATGGTCTGTAATAACATCTGAAGCAATCCATCTCACTTACTTCCCTGACAGAATGACAACTGCACACACTGGCAGTCTGCCTGTTGTG
Source organism: Caprimulgus europaeus (assembly GCA_907165065.1). The sequence continues at coordinate 4,426,211 of OU015530.1, forward strand.
ACGTGACCTTAACAAGCGCTGCACAAGGAGACACTTTTCTTCTGCATGTTCTCGGTCTTGTTCTCTTTGCTCAGGATGGACTCTGTCTCCCAGGACACTTTTACATGCATTTTTCAGCCTGTAGTACTCCAGCTTGTCTGCAGTACTTATGCAGCTTCCCTCATGGACCAAGCATCTCCGATACATTTGTCCTCCATGCTCTCAACCCTCTTTGACAGCGAGGGAGTTGGAGCAAAACAAGGACCACCACACAGGGGATCAGGTGAGCATCTGGTGGTCTGAACCTCCAACATCCCACCATCCTTCCTCTCCTCGAGTCCAATGCAACTCAAGCATTTACTTTCAGAAGGCAGTCCCACCAGAATGGGTTACCAGCCCCACAAGCAAAACAGCTTTATTCAGAGTGTAAAAATAGCACTGTGCTATTCCAGAGAGATGTTCCTGACTGCACATACAGTCCTGCCTTCTGTCTTAGGAGCCAGGAGGGTCAGAGGGTTTTTTGATTTAACTCTAAAAGGCAGAATCCATTTATTAATTTCATCTGTCCTACAGAGCCCTGCGAGGCTGGCTGCACTTTTTACTGAATAGGAATATACTTTAAATTCTCTGTGCAAAAAGAATAGGCACACAAGCAGCAATCAAGGTTTAACTTGTATGCTTTAGACACTAACTCGCCCAACAGCAACTTATTGATGTTCTTATCTCCCAAAAACACTAATTTTCTATTCTCCCTAGTATAATTTCAGGTCTAAATTCCAGTTGCTTTTTCCCCCTTCTTCCAGTGCTCATTTTCCTTTATTGTCTCTTAAAGGAAGCCAGGAGGGCCAGATGAAGGCTTCAGTTAGCACCTCTATTAACTCAATTGTCACAGAATCATTAAGGTTGGAAAAGACCTCCAAGATCATCAAGTCCACCCATCAAGCCAACATCATCATGCCCAATAAACCATGTCCTGAAGTGGCATGCCTATACATGTTTTAAGTACCTTCAGGGATGGGGAGTCCACCACTGCCCTGGGCAATCCCTTCCAATGCCTCAGAACCCTTTCAGCAAAGAAATTCTTCCTCACATCCAATCTCAACTGCCCTTGGCACAACTTGAGGCCATTTTCTCTTGTCCTGTCACTTGTTCCTTGGTTGAACAGACCCACCTCCATCTCTCAGATGACCACATACCAGACCAGCAGTCCCAGTGCTAACAGCAAGCTGGTGTTCCTTTAACCTGAAAGCCTCCCATCTGCCAAATCAAACAAAACCCCTGGATATCCATCAGGGAAAGTGGGAGAAAGAGACATTATCTGGCATTCCCTCTCCACCATCTGATATTAAGCACATACCAAACTAGTTAATGCTCTGGGTCTGTTTAGATACAAGAGGCACCTCCAATTCTAAAGGCTGTTAATGTCCAACAGCACCACTCAGCTGGAAGACACTGTTAAATCCAGTTTCAGATGGAGATTGACACACCATTGTAAGAAGTAACCTCTGTATGTTGGAGGTTTTCTTAATTATTATTATTTTTAATATTTTTTTCACTTCACCTTCTGTTTTGCCTTCCTACCAATATGGCAGCTCCCCCTCAAAGCCCATCCAATTTTATGACCCTTAAGAATTAAAATTCCCTGGTGTGTTTGTTATGTTGTTGTTGTAGGGGGGTTTTTTGTTTGGTTTGGTTTGTTTTGGGGTCTGGTTATTGGGGTTTTGGTTGGTTGGTTTTTTTAAACCAGCTTGTCTTTTATCCAGAGGAACAAACAGCATCCACAAAACCCACCAGGGACAAAGTAAAAGGCAGTATATTCCATTGGGCTCTGCAGGAAAATTAATATACAATACAATGAAATATCCTTACATGTAGCATGTCCTTCTAATGACAAAAAGCATATGCACTATTTTGTTTGTTTTCAGGGAATGGCACAAAAAAGAGGGCACAAATTACATTTTGATCTGATGGAAGATGCAAAAGAAAAGACTATTTATAATGATCTGCTTAGGAACACAGGTTGCTGTGAACATTTTGGACCATCACTCTCTCCTCCAGACAGTGGACCCTCAACATTTCCACAGGTCCCTGCATTAATCACTTGAGAAGGACAGGACATCCCACTCCTCTGCACTAATAAAACCATGAGCCAGTAAAGGGGGTTTGTAAATCTGGGCAGTAGAATTTCCCCCAGTGTTTTACGGCAGATCCTCCCTGCTCCCCCCAAAAAACTCCCCATATTTCACCACCATCAGACCTGAAAGGAAAACTCATTTCTTAGTTTCCCTTAATCACTTTGATACACGTGAACTATTATCACTCATATGAAAAAGCCACAGTCATTTCATCAATATGAAAGACAGAAAATGGTTTTAAAACAAAAAAGTAAGTATATATTCCTAAAAATATCTGTATATTCCTGCATATAAATGAACACACGAGCAGCACTCAGGTATTCCAGCAGTACAGACCACGTCAGTACCTGTAGATGTAGACAGACCACAACCCTGCTTTAAGTGATGAACTTTAAAATCTGCCCATACAGAACAGTGGCCTGAAACATTATAGAAGTGACGTGAGTTAAGGATGGAGTAACAGCCTTTACACTCAATTTCCTGGCTTTCCTTGGTTTGCGTCACACCCTTAATGTTATTTCAACATTGCGTTTTGTCCTCTAAATTAAATGTACAGTAGGTGTTTTGTATTTAATTTCCTTACTTTTTTTTTCTCCCCCCCCTCCCTCCTAAAGGAAAAAGAATGGAAGAGATTCATGAAAGGTTATAAAACACACATTGTGTACTGGAGAGGCTGGAGTAGCTCTTTTGGAGCCTTTTCATTCTCCTGGGAAAATATGTAATTAGGTATTTTTTTAACATGTGTATTATGTACTGAATTACATGTATTTATACATTTCTCAAAGGAGTATTGCTTACACAATAGCCTGGAGCAACTCTTTTGGAGCCATTTGGGTCTATCATGTAATTATGTACTTAAGACCCATTTATAGTAAATTTTGTTGTGCCTACGTAGTAGCTTTTTATTTTTCTTTCAGATGAATTTTAAGGCTTATGAGGGGTGCTACATTGACAGCCCCAGAGACTGCAGGCTTCTGTTTATTTACAGAAAGGGAAAAACTCAGGTAATGAAGATGTGGGCATCCCCAAACTATCCTTCCAAAATTTACTTTATCCCTGATTTTGGGGACAACTTCCCAGAGTAGGTGGTAAGTGATTCAGTATTCAGCTTTCTTAGCAATTTGTTATGGCAGGTTTTGGGATGAGGACAGCCATCCTCCTTGGAACTGGACTAATACCAAAAAAAGAAGATTATTTCACATAGGCTGCTAAGTATTTGCCATCTGCTAATCTGCAATTTATCTCATTTCCTTTTCTTTTCTTATATAGGAAAAAAAACCCCACTTGGAAGCAGATTTCTGTGAGGATTTAGGTGCTGCGAAACAGACGTATGCGTTATGGAAAAGGGTATTAAATATGTTTGTATCCTCCTAAGATACAGCTTTCCAAGTCTTTTAAACATCAGAAAAAAAATTTAAAGGTTTTGTGGATTTTTTTTTCCTGGAAAGAAATAATATATAAGCCAAAATAGTTTTCTCCTAAAATCATAAACAAACAAACTCCACCCCTCCAATACAGTGCAGCTAAAACAATGTGGTGCTGCCAAGAAAGCACAGTGACAGCTGCAACGTAAACACATGGAGAGATGTATTTGGACATTATTTAAAGTCCCAAGAAGGTAAATACTTTGGATAAGAAAAGCTGAAATCATCAAGCAGTGGTGCTGGGCAAATAATAAACTTTCTTATTTAAAAGAAATAAATTGATACAAGCTCCCAAATTAGTTTGACACCTTGTCCCAAATGTAATTAGTTCAAAGGTATATGCCAGGGGTTTGTTGGTAGGGTTGTGGCTTTTTGTTTGGTTTGGTTTGTTTGGTTTTTTTTGTTTGTTTTTTTTTAAACAGTCTTTTTTAAAAAATCAGAAATTATTTGTCAAAAACTTTGAAGGAATTCTGCGTTTCTCAAGTAACACTTTGTATTTAAAACATGTTGAAAGAGATTTACTTGATTCTCTTCCTTTAATTAAAGCATGACTGGAATTCAGCCCAACATGTGAAGTCTTAAAATCTTCCAAAACTATTTTTTGGGGGGAGGAAAATCTTCTATACATCAAAAGTTTTTTATCCCAGTCTTCTAAGGAGCAGTCAAAAGCAATGTTTGGCTCCAGTTTCCCTTCTCCTTAACACCCAGCTGTGGGGGGAAGACATGAAAACCAAGGTTAATGATGGAGCTCGGGACCAGAAATGTTTTTGACTCCATCAGGACAGCATTTCCCAGTGAGTCCCCACTCCCTTTTCCTTACTGTGGGGCCCATTGATGGCACAAAACAGTAGCACCTCATGGACAATGGGAAAGCAAGACACATTCCCTATCCTACATTGAAGGAATATATAAAGAACAAGGAAAAACAATCAAAAACCAGGGAAAATGACTATAATTTACACACTGCTGACTGGGTACCACTGTCATCTTTTTTAAGGTTGTCTTTAGCTACGAATTTACCAGTTTAATTCAGTACAGAAAGTACCTTTGTGCACAGAGAACACAAATTTCAGTGAGTTACAGATGACTCAAATCAAAGCTACCAAAGTACTACGTGTCAATCTGCTTCCTGGGAGGCTATTTCTGTGCTTGCTTCAGCTTTCTTTTTTTCCTCCTCAGTTCTATCTGCAATAGAGAGGTCCACCACCAAGTTTGCATGCATTTACTTTTTTAGTTTTAGGGAAGACAGGAGTTCCTAAAACATCACTGATAAATGAAGGAGAAAGCCTGGAAAGTTTCAGCAAAAAAAGGCCAAAGATTCAGAGAGAAATAACAAAAAGTAGCAGGTGGAAAAAAACCCAGTTAATTTTCCTGGGTGATGTCATTCAAGGGGATGGATGGTGCAAGAGGCAGAGCAGGCAGCTGAAAAATAGGAGACTGGTGTCTTGGCATCATCATGTCAGTCTCCAAATCTCTGCACTCTGGTTCCTTTACCTGATAAAGGTGTACCCTGGTGTTAGTCTGACTGCAGACTAGAAGGAAAAGTTCAATCATGAGCATCAAGTTCAAAGGTCAGATGAATTTGTAGCAGAAAAAAAAATTGAAATTATTAAAAAGTCCTTCTCTGTACTGTCATTTTAAAGATATTGCTGCCATTTCCAGTCAGGGAAGCTACTTTCTCTTTGGGGTTACACAATTAAAAGCCTAATCCTGTATCCCTTTCCTTACAGGACAAACCTTATTGATATGAAAGCCCTCAAAATATCATTGGTAGGCATTTTGGCATCAACAGAGTTACCTTCACAGGCACAAAGTGCTGAAAGCTTCCCCAGAACACTAAAGGACATTTATTAATATAGCTGTAATTTATTATCAGTGCTTTAACTGATACTGGTACTTCTCATGGCAGGAGACCACCACCAGTGGTAGGACAGGCCTGTCACTCCTGCACCTATCTATGTGGGTTAGGAACAAGGGGGTTGGACTAGCTGACCTTTAAAGGGCCCTTCCCACCCAAATCATTCTATGAGTCAAACCAGAAGGAAGCTGTGCAGCCATAAAACCTGGGTCTCCATGGGCACAAGCATCGCGTAGCCTCTCATCGTCCACACAAGTACTTCACATCCCTGTTGCTCCTACTGGAAGGCAGTTTCAAGACCTCACTACACTGAGGGGTAGAAACTGCCTGATTTCCAGTTTAAGCCTATTCAGGGCCAAGTTTATGCCCACTAGTTCTTATGCAAATATTGCTCTTGGGTTTAAATAGCTTTTTTCCCCTCTCTGGCACTTAGCCCTGGGTGTATTTATAGAGCACTGTCAAATCCTCTCTCAACTCTATTTTGCTAAACTAAACAAGCCAATTTCTTCTAGTCCTTTCCCCTAAGACAGGCTTTCCAATCTTTAATATCTGCTAGACTTTCTGTGTGTTCCAGTTTTAATTCAACTCTTATATAGTTTTTTTTGCTGTCCCATTATCATCATGTCACTCGCTAGAGTAGGATGGACAGAGTTAACCTTGAAGTTCCAGGCCAGTGTTCAGGGACACACAGAAGTAGCACAGTTAGTTAAGTGTGAAGTTTAGAAGGTCTCTTCAATCCCCAGCACTGCAGTTTCCTTATAGGTCAGAGAGGGACTCTCACTTGTGTGTGTGTAACGTGTCTCATTTTAAGGCGAGCACTGACCATTAACAGACTAGAAAGTGAGAGGCTCCACCAAGCTGATCCTTTCTCCCACCCAACTTCCCCCCTCCCCAGCCCTAACTGGGAGCATCTCTGTGTCCAGGCATCTGCTTTTGTTCTGAAACCAGAGAAATGCAAAGTTCCCTCCTGATATTATCCATGATGCATCCATCCACATCCACAGCTTTAGACAGGAACTAGTTCAGCCCACTGCCTTCTCCTACCACCGCTGTCTCCTGCTCAGGGAGCACAGCCTCTGTGCTGGAGCCTCATCAACCTTTTCCTGTCACAGGGACATTTCAAAGCCTTCCAGTGTGCTTCTTTTCAAACCAAAGCCAAGCTACCAATGCTCAATTCCTCTTCCAGCTGCTGTGTGCCAAAATAACAACCCATTAAATGAAAAAACTCACACAGTGGCAGGCAGCACGCTGTTGGTGTCGCTCTAACCAGTGACGTAAATCCCTGGCAGTCACTTGCAGAGAGAGTTGGAACATTCTAGAAATGCTCAAGGAACAGATATTTCAAAGACACCTTCAGATCTGAAGGCCCAGTTCTCTTCCAAAGAGCCTCTGAATAAATATTCATAAAAATTGGGCAACTCAACATTCCAGCATGAGCCATTTCCACAAAATCATGACAAAGGATTACACTTGTGAGATGCAAGAATCTAAAATTTATACATGGGTATCTTTTTCTTCATTCATTCTTCTTCTTAAACACATAAATAAAGTCTGATAATACCTTGCAGAGTCTTTATTCCCAAAACTGAAACCTTATGGAAAGGAAACTTGCAACATGCTTACCCTCATGGCTTGGAGTGTGAATTTCCATCTGGGAGAAATTGTTACTTGCTTTTATATCTCCTTAGGGTCAGTAAAAATAAGAGATCAGCCATAAATTGTAGGTTCTTGTATTGTCATGTGTCTGAGTATATGCCTCGTCCTTCCTCGATTAGATTGTGAAAGTAAAAGGCCTCCATGGGATTCATGGGGCTCTTCAGCTCTTGCTTCTCATCTTGGGGGAAAACTCTCCATCCCACCAAAACCCCCCTCAAAAAACAAACAAAAACCCAACAACAACAAAAGACAAGCCCCAATTCTAAACCAACAGTTGCTACTGCTACTCAACCAAGTTTTACAAAATTTTAGTTAAGAGAGAAAAATGCTACTGAAGTATTTTATTGTGCTTGCTGAAGAAACATTCAAGGTCAGGTTGGACGGGGCTCTGAGCAACCTGATCTGGTTGAAGATGTCCCTGTTCACTGCAGGGAGGCTGGACTAGGTGACCTTTAAAGGTCCTTTCCCACCCAAACCATTCTATGATCAGTTTTTGCACTGAAAGTTTCTACGTCAGGTTTTGCTATGATGACATCTTTTGTTTTTCAAAGGCATTTTGATAAAGAAACTTAACACACTTAGATGATAAATGCAGGCTCAGTAAAAATCAACCATGCCTTTAAAATAAGTGCACATGTCTGATAACACTTCATAAAACAATATTGTTGTTTCTTTTCTCAAGAGCAAGAAATGTCAGCAGGGAGCGAGCCAAAGGCAGGACGGGAAGGGAGGTGCCAGGGATTCCTGGGATGTCTGATTTACTGTAAGTGGGCTCAGTTCCCTGGGCTTTGGGGAACTGCAGATGCAAAGGACAAGAAAGGCCAAACAGATTGGCAACAGGTAGGGCTGCTGGTTCACCAAAAACTATACTGAGAGAGCAGTCTACATCTCTGTAGAGCACTCCAAATAACCCCTTATTTGTGTGTTTCCACACGGATAAAAGACTGTGCCTCAGCAGCACTACTGACAGTTGCCACACCAATAGTTATCATACCAAATCCAAGCTGTTTAGCTTCATTTAAACAACCTAGATTTCTAAAGGTTTTGTTATCCCCTGAGCTGGAAGAAGAACATCTCTTATTTATATTAGTGGCTTCAGACTCCCCTGCGTTCTGTGCTGCGCGGTGGTATGAGTGAGAGCGTTCCATCTCGAATCGCTCACCATATAAACAGAAGAGATACAGGAGATATTGTTTTTCTTGCTTCTAGTAACACAGAAGGATTGAGAAGCTTGCTTAAGGTCACATAGGATACCTGCAGCAATTTTTAAAAATTATTTTTTAATATTTTTTCTTTTTTAACTCAGACCTGTCACTGACTACCCTGCTGTAAGTGTCTCCTGACAAGATTGGTGTCACCCCTCAAGAGAGATGGAAGTTGTCAGTGCAGGTTCACTGATGCAGCATTCCCCCTGACTTGCAGTTCTTCAGCTCTATCCAAGTGTTCACATTACTCAAAGGTTCCAGTGAAGATGGCTGGCACTTCTTTCCTAGAAGCATTTGCAAACTTCTCCACATCAATCTCCTGCCATTAAACCCAGGGTGCTCATTTCTCACTGCAAGCATGATAACTGCACTAAATGAACACCTACATCTGTTCCTTTAACCATGAACCCAATGTGATTTTACACATTGTGGTGGTTTCACATGGCTAGCAGCCAGACACAGCCAGCCACTCACTCACACTCCCCCTGCCAGGCAATAGTGGAGAGAATTGGAGGGGTAAGGATATGGAGACTTGTAGGTTGAGATAAGAACAAGTTAGTAATAGAAACAGAATAAGACTTCAAATAATAATGATAATTATAATGGTAATAGTAATAAAAATAACAGTAATAGTAATAATAAAATATACAAACAAGTGATACACAGTGCAATTGCTCACCACCCACTGACCAAGCCTGGCCTGTTCCTGGATAATGATCCTGGAGGAGCAACAATCCTGAAACTGAAACTGCAATCCCAGAAGAACAAGAGCCTGAGCAAGCAAGAGAGCCTGAGAGCCCCTCATTAACATATTCAACATAACATTATATGATATGGAATATCCCACTGGCATATCCAAATGTCAATTTTGTTGACTTATTTTAATATTTCACCCCCACACCCCAGTCCTGTGCACCTGCAGACTAGCAAAACACAAAGTCCTTTGACTTCCAGTGACAACTGAAAAACATCAGTGCATTAGCAACATCCTTCTCATAACAAATCCCACACTGAAACCAGAAAACAGCGCTATTGTAGCTACTAAGAAGACACCTAGCTCTGTCCCAGCTGAAAACCAGGGCACAAATACAGCAAGATGAGAAGAGAAACAGTTAAATTCACAGCACAAGCTAGTAACTGCACACAGTAGAAGAGGAAAACTGTCCATCAGGATGGCTGACATAGCTGCAGTGATGCAAATCCTTTGAAGGATACAAACCCTTTAAGCAAACCCAGTGCTACTGAACCTCAGTAGCACTCTGTGGGTTGGGAGAATCCCACAAACACCACATGAACATTAATTAAGCACAAGGTAAAGCTGTAAACATTTTAACAGAAACCACAGCTCTCTGGGAGTCCTGATTACCCACTGTGGTTGTGTGCTTTGGTCTGGCCATTCCCTCAGGACCTTCTTTCCATCACACCAGGCCATGATGACCAGCATTTCCAGGATAGATTTACCCTCAGCACCATATTTCGAGGGGCACTCTGGAAATATGAATATGCCTGCCACTTCCATGTGCCAGGAATTCTGGGGCATGAGATAACTGAGTGCAAGCTCTAGAATTCAGCACTCCAACAAGTCAAGAGCCATTTGGTGAGAGCGAGTGTACGTTCAACTGCTTCTCAGAATCAGGGCCTTCATTGTAGACATGGGCAATATCACAGTCATTAAAATTAGGCTCAGTTCCATAAAGGTCTATTGTACACAGAATTTGCTTGATAGAAAGTAAACATTGACTGTGTATTCTATTACAGCACATAAACAGCAAGTTGGGTTTTTTTTTTAAATCTATATAACTATTACATATGTACTTCTCAGGGGAAAAAAAGATTGAGCTAGCAAAATTCACTTTGAAATATATTAAAGGATCATGACCATACTCAGTTTAAGAGCAAGACTGACATAAGTGCTAGTGCAAAACATCAACAAAGCAGAGCATAAGTCTTTTGAGTCTGGAAAAGACTCTTTTCATAGATTATTTTCCCTTCTACAGAGCAACAAAGTAATTGTCAAGCAAACAGAATGAGTGAAGGAATGATTGACTGAAGGCCAGGCTTATTTTTCACTAACAAATGTATTCACTGCCTGGAAAAAACAGCAAGTTATTCCTTTACATGGTCTTCCTGGTATTTTAGCTTCTGGAAGGAAAATCTATTTGAAAATATGGTATCTTTGCATGCATATATACATGTTTATATATATATTTGTATTCCCACACATGCATGTAGATGGGGAGTAGGGGTGTTTAGACACGCAGCCTCAACATCCAACCTTCTCTGTCAACTGCACCAATGCACATAGATAAAGTTTAGTTCTTTTTAAAGTACGTAGGATAATAGCTGTCTAAGTAACAATTCAAGGCCGTTCTCTGGGACAGCAAGGAAACAAGGGACAAAAACAACCCCAAAGAACATGCTTGGAGAACCCTGACATGCTTTACACTGGCAAAAACCACTTCAGTAACGTGGCCCTCACTACCAGCTCGTTCACTGGGGTACGGCTTGTTGGTTTAGTCAGTCCTTAAATCCCAACAAGCTGCTGTCTTCAAGCCTCCAACATTAGGACTTCTCCTAGTAAGGACCTGGGCAGCCTCCCTCTGATGAGGGGAAGACGTGAAGCATGGGAAATATCAAAGCAGCAGACAGAAAAGTCTTCGCAGGGACGAGATCTTTATATAGGTCCGGAGCGAGGCAGGTATGTAAACATTTGCACAGCTATAAGCTGTAGGAGCACTCCCGTTGTAATCAACGGGATCTCTTAAACATGCTTAACGTGAGGCTTGTGCTTACATACCTGGCATAGATGGAGACAGAACAAGCAACTGTGGGGCCTGCTTACAAGGGGGTTTCCAACACACACACGGGGCCACAGACCCAGCTCCATGTTTTCTTAAGAGCGACCGATGGTCAGCTAGGGTAAGGCTGATATTTAGAGATACTACAATAAATACCTAAGAAACATATATATACATACAGATATATATATATAAAATAAACATATATTTTATATATATGTGCATACATGCATTTTTAATATACATTTTGATTTATAGATATATAAATCAAGCCATAAGCTACAAGAAGGGCACTCACAATTCTCAAGGTTCCCAAAGCTAACAGCAGATGCTGGGATCTAAATGTCAAGTACCAACAATGCTCAAGTGCTACTTAATTAAAAAGTTCATGTATTAATTCAGTCATTCACAAGGTTTTTAATACATTCACAGCAAGAACCTAACTTACCCTTCAAGCACTCCAGCAACTTTAGGCACTCTGAAGTTTTCACCCAATGGCTTTTTATTTGTAAAAGTACCACTTCTCTGTACGTGAATAAAAAGCTCTCTTGATCTCTCTAGCTTTGTTAGGTCAGGTATTTACTGCCTAGGTACACCCCACACCTTCCTCTTATATTCTGTAGCCCAGAGCATCACAGTGCATAAGTCACCTGTTCCACAAAAGCGACCTTTGCTCTCAGCAATATCCCACCAAGGATACTCAGGGCAGAAGAAGAAATCACAAACTGAATAGATACTCTGAACACTGCAGTGAAACAGATATATCAGTTAAATACAGTTCAGCATAAAATATGTTTCAGCCCCAAACAGAGCTGTGAGTCACAATTATCTGTGCAACAGCAGCAGAACTCTGACCAGTGCTTTTTACCGATGGAAATACTAAAGCCTATACTACATAAAAGGAATATCCAATCTATCTACCACATACCACGAAAAAAGAAAGCATTAATTTTAATGGACATGTGGAATCCACATGTGTGAGTAAAAATTGAGGGTTAATTATTCATATATTATTATACAATCGATGAAGAGAGCTTAAATGTCAACCTGCGCTCCAGAATTTTCAAGTCTGTAAGAATTCACTATTAATCTTGAAGAACTAGATTAATTACATGCACCAAATTGTTTTCAGAACATTACACGATAAGGGCATGGGGGAATCCAACATTAAGTCACATCATCCAAATCAATACCCATTTTCTAAGTAAAATCAAGAAAAATAAAAAAAATCATGTTTAGAAATTGATTTTAAAAACCCAAACCTCTTGCTTTTTCCACAAGAAATTAAGGAATTCCTTTGTATCACCAGAACCCATAAATACAGATTTAATTTCTTCAGGCACTAGCTTATTTTCTTGAAAAGGGAACTACAGCACATGTATTAAGAAGTCTTTGAGAAGTAGAAGAAAAAAAATCAACTCTTTCTTCTGCTTTTTGCAAAGATCAGGAAACACCAAGGCTTTATTTTAGCATGCAGAATTTTTTTTTCTGCCTCTTTAACTCTTGCCAAAATCTATTCTTTATCTTAAGCAGATAAAGAATGTGTTTAACACAGAGCACCTTATTCTTCTAAACACTCACGTAGTTTGCTGAAGGTTAACAGATGCATCAGAAAGAGTAACAAGAAGCTGAACTTTGAGAAAGGTTTTCAAGGTTTGGTCTCTTCATTGTACCACTGTCAGCTCCCATGCAACCAAACAAAAATGCTTTTTAGGTGAAACTTCTGTCACCTACAGCAAAATTAGAAGTGTGGAGCATCACGATTTAACCCCATCAGATGATATGGCTGCATCTCTTTAGGTATCTTCCAGGGATCTCTTTTCAAAGCAGAAATGTATGTTCTATAATAAGGGAGACAGCACAGCTTCACTACAGCATCACTCTTATGCCAATGATGTCCTGCTGACAAGGACAGATACTTTTCTAATGATGGTGGCAGAGACCACAGCTGATGGCTCTACTACATTTAGGACTAAACCTGGTCTTAAACAACACACCTCTGACTGGTTTTCACTGGGAGGTTAAGCCTTCATCCTTTGAAGTTACCCAAGAAGCTGAACTGGAAGACAGGATGTTACTGCCCAATGGTCAGTGGGCACCCAACCATTAGCCATAGCCTCCCAGTCACCACCTGTCTATATGGAAATGCCAGGTGAGCACCATCTCTGCAGTTCCCAGTGGAGGAGACTGAAAGCAGAGATCCAGCCACTGGAGCAATGGGTTTGAAGAGCTAGACTTGGTTAAACACCCCATCATCTCTGCTCCACTTTAGCAAGAGTTAAAGAAGTTGGAGGATTAGAGAAAGCAAATGTCTTGTTATTTTAGAAAAGTTAATTCCTGGAATGATTGCTGTCAGGGGGCCACAGCAACAGAGCAAACAAAAAGGGAGAGATTCAGGGTAATTCTTTCCTATCAAGTTGGCATGAGCCCCAGAGATTGTTCAGCAGTTCTCCAGGATCAGAGAGAGAAAGTCAGCTGTGGGAACCTAGCCTTGCCTTTGCAAGCATCAGCAACCTTGTAAACACCCAGTAAAAGGGCTCCAAAGTGAGCAGAAACATGATTTTCCAGCTGGTGTGAGCTGGTGTCATTCCACCCACGTGGAATGGTGTCATTCCAAAGCCAAGCTCGGTGGTTTCAGGTACCACCAGCCTTTCCAGGCTGCAGCTCAGCACTGAGTGGGCTTTGAAACGTGACAGAGTGTGGAGACTCTGTGGGAATCTCCCTCTCGGGCTTGCGTGGGCAGTGGAGTTGTTCCCCGGCCACAGCAGACACACACATTCCTGTGACACTATTTTAGACCACATTAGGGATGAAGAACTGGCCTTAGACAGGGCACCCTCCAACTGCCCCCACAGCACCACAGCCACTCAAAGCACTTGGAGGGAGCCTATTCACCCTTTATCAACAATAAAAAGGTGTCAAAGGAAGATTAACCTTAAATTATCCACATAGGACTCCCCCAGGCACTATCAGGAAAAGCTAAAAGCCAATAGAGAAACTGAAGGGTTAAACTGCGTTCCTCTGAGTACCCATTAAAAGAAAAGCCCTTGTCTTTAGCCAACTGCAAATCCACTATTGGGCAAAAGTGAATTAAAGCGGCTGGAACAGAGCTTTTTTCTAAAGCAGTTTACATTGGACTGATCACAAGAACAATAATCACAAAACGTGCTTTCTGTGAACCTTCCAAATTATCACGTTTCTTCTTTTGACAACAACAGAAAACATCCAGAAAGGAAAAAAAAAAAAAAAAACCACAACAAAAAGTCTAAAATCTAAGGATAAGCACAAGGCAGGTTTAAGGGTTAAGGATCTGAGACAACAACAACAACAACAAAAAAGAAGAGCCAGGTCTTTTGAATGTAGCCCAAACTCATAGTGATAGAAGAAATCAGATATTTTCTTGGTGACCAAGTCCAAAAGCACAAGAAAGATAGCCAGTTTTCTCAGGATTTATAGCTGAGGAACAAAACACTGGTTATTCATATCACTGTAACATCCAAGTAAAATCAGTACCTCATCATGCTGGTCTAGCAGACAGAAACAGCCACTCCTCGCCCAAAGAGTTCACAAAGCAACTGGACAAACCGGAGAGCAGCAAGAGCAACCAAAAGATGGACAAACTGAGCAGGGAGCTCGAGGGACGCTGCCCTTTTGTGCCCTGCAAACCACCTGCCATCAATTAGTGATCATTGGTTTCAGGTGAGACTCATCAGCCCACCTGGGGCTGGTTGCACTGACAGACCTGCAATGTTCTTAATGCTCTGGCAGTTCTGCTGCTTTTCTTTCCCAAAGGCAGGCTTTCTGTCCAAGCCCAGGAGTGAAATAAATCAAAGAGCAGTTAACACTCACAGATTTGCTATGATAGAGTGGCCCAAATCCTGTGGCTAGCAGCCAGCAGGAGCTGCCCTGCCCCACATCCTAGCAACCCCCCTTCACCCCTGTATAGCTATCCAAGGCATCTCAGCTGCGTGGGGCTGAATTTCAGGAGACCTTTCTTTTACAAGAGATAGAAACAGGGACGAAAAATCAGTTTCCAAATATTCCACAAGGCCTCTCCCCTTCATCTGGTCCTCCAAATCGTTCTTCCTCACACCCACACTGAGCCCTCCCTGCAGACTTACCTGCTCACCAGGTGTGAGCTCTGTGAGCCCAGCTGGCTCCTAACCCACCACACTGAGAGGCACAGGGGTCCATACCCTCTGCAATGCCTGTCACTGCCTTCCTTGCAGGAGAAAGGAGGACATCACTGTGTGCAAAGGACAACCCTGATACCTCTCAGCTCTGGTTTGGGGCTGCTCTTAAAGGAGTCAAGCTGGAAATGTACTGCTGGAGCACCCACACCCAGCTGCTCCTCAGGAGCAAAGACCCTTTGCATTGGTGGCACAGTCTG
Organism: Caprimulgus europaeus; assembly: GCA_907165065.1. The sequence continues at coordinate 4,441,656 of OU015530.1, forward strand.
AAGATGTAAAAGCAAGGATGTATTTCAGATGGCAATATTTAAAATAAGCATCTTTTAAGCCTAAATACTCTTTCACATGCTTTCAGTTTCTTCCAAACTTTAAATGGTAAAAAATATATATATATATATATATATATTTCAGTGTGGCAGGTTGAAAGATGAGTTACTGACATCAATGTTTGAACAGCAGCCTCAGCTCTTGGTTTGGTTTTTTTCCCTTTGGAAGCTGATACAGTTCCACTCTGACTTGTGTGGAAACTCAACTACTTTCATTTAAACTGTATGGTTTGACATGACTGTGTAGGTCATTTAATTTGTGTTCATTTTTCAGTTTGAGAGCAGATTGCAAAACGGGTTATTAGCTGAAATCAAATGGAATTCTGGTCATGTTTGGGTTTTTTAGTTTTTGGTTTTTTCTGGGTGGATGATTTCAGTATCTAATCAGCAAGGCTCAAATGAAAGGCTCAGCAAGTCCTGGCCAGCTTTAAATTTCTTCTGTATTTGAACGTGCAAGATTTCAATCCACTTTTCATTGCTATCCCTCCTTCTAGAGTTCAAGTATTTCAGTATTTCCTGGAATGCATATGAGCATTACAAATATAATCAGACTGAAATTCACTTTCAAAACATTTTGGCATTACAGATTGAGACCTGCTTTTAAGTGTAGGCCAGATTTCACGTTCATTTGTGTCCAGGAAGTTCAGAGGGCTCCACGTGCACACCTTGAAAGCAGAAACAAACCATCTGAAATTAATGAGATAAGTGTGGGTCCCATCTTTCTATCTGGGAAAGGTGGAGTGAAAAGTTCAAAACCAAAAACTATTTATGAAATCAAGACTATTAATTAAATGCTGAGCCAGAATGTATCAAAGGCAAAGGAAGTAATTCCATGTGCTCCACTTGGCACGGGATCAGGCCCTTCGTTTGAAATTTTGCAGGGTAAGGAACATGGAAAAGAACAGAGTGTTACCTCCTGCTTCTCAAAAGGCAGTCCACCCTTCCAGGGAAACTTTTCTAACCAAGTGATCAGCACATCCCTCCACATCAGGGAACTGCTCCTGAATGATTGCCTAGCTCATTGGAGCACATTTTCCAAGGTTTGGAGAGCTTCTGTTTGCAGTCAGTTCTCCCCAGGTTCCTCCTTGTCTTTTTGGCAGAGCTAGCTCTCCTTGATGCTCTGTCCATGTGTCTGTCCTCCCCCTCCACCCCTCTGCTTGGTAACCAGGCACACACCAGTGACTAAACCACGCAGTGCCAAAGGTCCTCCTGCATCCCCACCAAAATCCCTCCCTGGGCTCACCCAGGTCACTGCCAGGGCTCTCTGCCTCCTCATGGCTGTGATCATTCACCACAGCTTTAATGCTGCTTGTCACTGTGGGAGCTACCAGAGGGATCAACCACAGCAACAGATACGACAGATTTTTCTCTGTCCCATCACCTTCTCTTCTCTTCTCTTCTCTTCTCTTCTCTTCTCTTCTCTTCTCTTCTCTTCTCTTCTCTTCTCTTCTCTTCTCTTCTCTTCTCTTCTCTTCTCTTCTCTTCTCTTCTCTTCTCTTCTCTTCTCTTCTCTTCTCTTCTCTTCTCCTATTTCCCCTTTTATATTTTTATTCTTTTTTATTCTTTCTTTTCTCTTATTTCCTCTCCTCCTTCTCCTTTTTCATTTTCTTCTTTCCTTCCTTTCTTTTTTCTTCTCATCCCTTTGTTTCCTTTTCCCCCTTTTCTTTCGCTTTTTCCTCTCTTTATTTTTCTCTTTTGCCTTTCTTCTTTTTTTACACCTTAGATGTAAAAACATCCTTTTTTTTTTTTTCAGCTTCTTCTAGTGCTGCCAGTAGTTCTTCCTGAGAATATACATTGCAGCTAATCTCTCTAACCTTAAAGTCACTATCCCAGTGTAGAAAATGAGATTAACTTCCTGAACTTTCAGCAGTGGCTGCCAGGAAGGCCAAACTCTACAAGTTTGTGATCTCAGTTTTATACGTAAGCAACCACTAGGTACAAAGATACTATCTGTTTATACCCAAATGATCTGTGGAGGTCTTTCACAAGCCCTTTGGGGAGGCTTCTCCGCTTCAGCAATGGGAGATTGGGAAACTGCGGTTGTTCATATTGGTTTTACGGGAAAAAATAGAATGTCCTCACTTTGCAAAACAATTTAACTTCTCTGCTATGCTGCAACACATGCATTTTTAAATCAACACAATGGCTCTGCAAGACAGACAATGGACTCCATCTGTCTAAACAGAGATGGCCTCTGCTATCAGGTCAGCTCGCAATCTCTAGTTTGTCCTTCTGATTGGAAAGCACCAAACTACACCCAGTCAGTTTAAAAGCAGGGAACGGGACTTGCCCAGCAGCAAACAGGAAATCTGTGGCATGCAGATTTGCTGATAGCCCCCAGTTAGCCCAACAGCCACTGGACCTTCACACGAGGGTAAATCCTTAAAAGCTACAGAAGCCAACAGAGCTATGATGAATTCCACCATTTCAAGACCTGCTCCTGTATCTGCTGCTACCAGTCTTCATCCTACCTCAGGAGTTCTGTTTCTGGCTCTTTCTTCTGTAAAGAATTTGGAGAACTGCCTTTGATTTTATTTGTAGAAAGAGGTGGGGAATGCACTTGACCAGCCCAATTAAGACTGCTTTTAATCACATAATGCTTCTTTTCATAATACTACAACTGTTCATATCCAAACTGTTCAAATGCATGCTGCATGACATGAGAGAGCATGTATTTCAATTTATCAAACAACATCAGCTTGATTTCACTATTCAGCTGCTGACTGAATGCCCAGGTAATACTATCAACAACCAGATAATGAAAAAATACTGCTAGCAAAATCATCAGCAGAATTCACTTCCAACAATTACATAAAAAATTCATCTCCCTAAAACCCAGAGAACCAAGCTGGACAAATTCCAGCCCTGCAAGGAAGGCAGCAATGACCTGCATTTTGTTCCACAGACAAATATATGTACAAGAGATGTTGCCAGCTCTAGCAATTTTATCACTTGCTATTGCTTCTTTCCCTTTTAAAATCTCATCTAGGTAAATTTTTCTATCCTACTATTTCAGATGTCTCTTCTGAATTTTTAAACTACTCTTGATTGTTTTGGGGTCTGATTCTGGGTATTTGAGTATTTAAGGTTGGCAATAGTCCACATTTCTCACAATAAGCTACTCACAAAATGGTTAGGATTTCTCCCTTCATCAAACACAGTTCAGTAAATGAGTCTTCTAATGATGTCACCTATTAACATTGCTAATAGTGCAGCCGTTAATGCAAGTACAAATATCATATAAAGCCTCCTGGGGCATTTGATTTAAGAAACACCTGAATTTTAGATCATATTCTAATTTAAAGTGAAAATGTAATGACAAGAGAGAGAAAAAACACTTTTTAACCCTACCAAAGACACAAAAACCACAATGATTTAAGGTTTCTGGAAGAAATATGAAAGCTTTTCTCATAGGAAGTTAAAGAAATGAGAGTTTGTGTACCTGGAATGTCTCTAATTATTTTAAAGCATCTCCAGAGAGAAACTACATTAATAGCTTGTCTATAAGCAAATAACACAATCTGGCATATTCAGAAACAGGAAAAAATTCATGATGCTGTCAGGTTCAGACTCAAAGTCTGGTCTTGCCAGGTCTAAGGTAGTGAATATTGGTTTGCAACCAGGATCAGCTGCCATTCTGTTTGGTCATGTAAGCTATAGCCAGGTCTGCTGCTGTTACAGCCAGAAGTGTTCTGCAGAGGTATGGGGAGACCTGGGCTTCACACAAGGGCTGCAGATAATGCATCAGCCTTACTTACCATACCACAGAATCTGGAGTCTTCTGTCAACACAGATGGAACTGAGTGTAAGTCTCAAGCTATGTTTTCTCTTTGATCCTGGTTATTCTTAAGGTCCTTCCTTTATCTCAAGCTGTTCTCCAGCAGATATGCTCCTTAAAGCACAGAGAATTTAGACGAGTGGATATGTTACACCAAGCAGACAGAACTGCCTTTGGAGTCCAGGCAGTTGGACAATGGGGTTTTTTCCTCAAAACTTGAGTTCAGAAAAATTGTGCCCCAGTGACTCAGGTATAGTTTTGTAGAGTGACTGCTTCATGATCCTGTTTTCCTCTGGCTAGATTGCATTTCCCATTAAGCAGCACAGCATAATCTCATTATAAACTCTTCTGATATATCACAGGAGCCCCATGGCCACCTGGCCAGAAGATGAAAGGGGCATGAGACACTTGAACTGTGATTTGCAGGAAGCTCCACAGTGGCATTGCTGAATCAGTATTGGCATCTTTCCACTAAAAGCCTTCACTTCTTTGGGGGAGAGAAAGGGTTTTGATGAAAAGACCAAAAAATTTATTAGAGAACTCTCAATTTTCTCACATGACATTTGCTTTAGTCAGGGGATGGATCCCTCAGGAGAAGAGAGTGTCAGTGGGCAATGTCCACACTACCCTGCATTTTTATATGCAACTTTTTAATGTGAAACTTTAGCTTCTCCTAAAATGGATCTGCAAGAGATGAGAGCTACATATGTGTTCCTCTACCAGGTTACACTTCTTCAAATTCCTTCTTGTACTTTAAAGCCCTTTTGGGGTAGGTATTAGATACACAAATAATGAAATAGCTGAAGGGCAATAGCAATTGCTGGTCCTACTCATCCTGCTTCCCTGAGGACCTTGTAAATAAGGAGTGTGACACTGCTCACTATAAATCAGACCATCATGAAGGCCTTTTAAGGCAGGCAGTTTAGTGTACCCTTTTCCCTATGATTTTTAAGAATTTCTTGTTAACTAAGGGCTAATTGGTGCTTGCTAATTCATTTTTATCTGTAGCTCTGAATGGAAAAAAAAAACCCTCTAAAAATTAACAACTTGTCCCCACCTCAACCCTCACTTGGCCCCCCTTCAATGCACGACACAGCCTGTGCCAAAAAAGAAAGAGAGATCTCATGGCAAAAGTTTCCTGGGTCTGTGGCATATGTGATCCCAGGCATTTTTCTCACACGTCTGATCCAAATCCCAGTCACAACAGAAACATCTGGTAATTGAACTGACTGGTTGTCAGCTTTAAAAAGGTGACTCTAGCCCTATTTATCAGTGAATTTTTATCACGTTGGTTGCTATCACGCAGCTCTCTGTGCAGTAGGTTACTTGATCCTGCAGGAACTGCTCTGAGGTTGGCTGGGATTTTTTTTAATATATTTTTTTTTTCACCAGCTAATAGCGTTTAGCATTTCACCAGGCCACATTAAACTCAATGTACAAGCAGTTAAGAAAAGTACTGGATCTGGCACTGTTCAATGTCACTGACATGAAATGTGAGCAGCTGTGCCAGCATTCCTGAACTCTAAAAGTACTTTACCTTTCCTCTGTCTTCTGGCAATTAAATACATTTTAATACATTTTGGGGCAATAAATACATTTTAATACAGTGCTATAATGTTAGGAAGGTCAAAGGATTAACTATGTCTTGTCATTTAGATATTAAAACAAATGATGACCATTTTAGTCATAGAGATGCCTAGCTGCCTTTCATCTCTGGGTTTACCAGGCTGAGGATTTCCAGTGCTCTGCCAGTGGCAGAGCTGCATGGCAATTTAATGGCAATGCTCTCCCTAGTTTGTGGGTATGTATGCACACCCACTGGAAGAGTTATTCTAACTGTTACTTTAGCACATTAAACATTTTTGGGCTGAGCTTTAATCTTTGAAGAAAGTCAAAACTCATTAATATCAACAGGCACCAAAAGCCTCTATTTCAATGAATTTAAAAAAGAGAGAACCTTTATATTTTATAAATCAAGAATGGGGATATTTTCCCTTTCTCTGCTTGTTTTTATATTAAAAAAAAAGGATCATGACAAAACTTTTTCCTGTTGATTCTGATTTTAAAAACCTGAGAAGAAAAGGAGCACTTGCCTTTCAGCACAATTAAGTAACCCCTTTCAACAGATGAATTTTCACATGAAAATGGTTTCATTGGCCTTTGCACATAGGCTGGACAGCTGCTGAGGCTGGTGGGCTTCTGCTAGTGGGTAACTTGTTCCTCCTGGCCATTAATCAAAAAAAGACCTACTTTTGAATGCCAGTTCTAGGGCATCCATTGCAGACAACCATGTGGGGACTTCCAAGTGCGTGGGAAGATCCTAGGAGAGAGAGAGATACCAGGAACAAGATCTGCCTAGGAGCAAGAAAAATCCATTACTATCCATTTGCCTATTGTTTGATTGGAATTTTCTTTTGATGCATTCAAATATTGCTCAGCAAGATCCTCAGGCTATGCAAACTCAGCCTGACTCCACCAACTTTGCAGTTTTATGGGTGATTTATACCTGGTGAAGACCTTTACTAGCTTGCATGGAAAAGAAAGTTAAGTCAGTTATATGAGGAGGGCTGAGGAAACATTTTTATGGTCAAGATAATACAAGAACATTGGGATCCCCCAATGCAGAGAGTGAAGCCAAAGGAGCCAGGGACCATGGAGTCAGGACAGATGCCAAGATGGAAATCACCCTTTCCAATGGTAGTTACAGCTTCCTGGCAACCAGCTATAGGTGGGTTCAGTTTTGAGCCTGACAATAGGTGTGTCCTGTGTATCTCTCTTTTTTTTTTAATGTAGTAATGTGTAAATCAAGTCAAATTAAAGCCAATACCACACACACCATGGCAGCACCAGCAAATGCTTTTCCTATTGAAACAGAGGAAAAAAAAATCATTCATTGCCAGAGGCAGCTGTATATAGTCATTCCTAACTACATCCCTTCCTTGAAATTGGAGGGATCTCAGTTTATGAGGTCCAGAATCCCATGCGATGGTTGATTTCCAGTTTTGCAGCACAAGAGAGAACCATTTTGAAATTACAAGATTGTCAAACCTCAACTGAGCTCTAGAGACACATATTCCTAAAAAATCCTGGGAAGAGTGCAGTAAATTTTGTAAATACTCTTTTTCTGCATTTATTTGTTCCTTTTTAAAGGAAAAGGGTACTATAACAGCTTAGATATCATCAAGACAATTATTTAACTGTCTGCCAAATCATCCAAAAAATCAAAGGATCAAACTTTGTGAAAGGGAAAAATTTCATTATCAGACCTTGGAAGCTACAGGAATTTTTGGCTTCCAGGAACCCACCTATCTAATGCTTTCCATTTATTTCTGGCTTAAACAAGAGTTAGCAACAGTCTGTGTGTGAGTGTGTGGCTTAAACATTGAGAAGGCAAAATGGTATCTGGATTTCTCTTACTGCAATAAGCACTGGAGGTGAGAGGAAACAACATCTCTAATTATCCCTTTAGGCATTTGACTGTCAATGTAGCAAAGAGGAAAACACTGAAGGAATAAAAAAAGAAAGAAAGGGAAACACTTTTTGTGAGAGCTCTGCATGAAACACTACGGAGTTAATAGCCTGATATTCAGCTGATTTAAACCAGCATTGTTATGTTATTATATTATTATATATTATCTGCCAATTTACTGTAGCTAAGGATGTGGTGATTAGCTATTTCCATTGCTTGGAAAAGCACAGAAAATATATTTTTTTAATAAATTCTTGAAGAAAACTGAGCAATATTTTATTATATCTTATGAATGTGATTCTTGGAAATGTGAAAAAAGAGCCTTTAATAAAGTAAAGCCAGCAAATTTATCTGAATGTTATCAGACAGTGCTAAAAAGCTTTCATCAGTAAACAAAGTTCAGTTCAATATCAGATTATCCATTCTATGTGAAGCTGAATTCAAATTGCTGCTTTTCTCATTAAAAAAGGGATGTTCCCCTTAGATTAAAAGGAAGGTGGACTGTATCAAAACCTCTTCCAATCCAGTTTCAATTCTTCCCCTATGGTGTCCCTATTCTCAATTCAGACTTAGTTCTATATTTATTTAAGAAGTCACTCCTCCAGGATCTCATGATGTCTTTAGCACATGGACAGAGTATGGAGTTTGGTGCCAGGAATGCAGTGCAAGAGGAAAAAAAAAAAAGAAAAAAAAGATGTGAAAAAAAAAAGAACACAGAAACACAGAGAAAACAAGCAAACAATTGAACCAAAACACACTGGGCTTCAAAAATGAGCAACCACAGTGGGGTTCCATGGCAATTTGATTATGTAATAACCTCTTTTCTTCCCCCAGAAGGTAAGGCAGAGTTGTGAAGTTCAAATGTAACACAGAGGATGTTGTTTGTTAGAGTGGAAGCAGAGTGACAAGCGAGTTACAATGCCAAGCCTGTTTCCGATACTTGGGGAGAAACACGGACGTTACGTGTTGAGTGTCAACTTGAGTTAGTTTTATTTAGTTCTAGGAACAGAAAGGCTTTGCCTCGCTCCCAGGGTGCACACAACAAAGGTTAGACCCTTCCCATATGCTGAGTTTACTTTAGCTGTAAATTATATGCTGCAACAGAGGAGCATGGCATGTCTTCTGTGAGTGAAGTACTGCCAAATGGGTTTGGAGAAAAGAAATGCCTCTTGAATTTTTTTTTCCTTGCTATTTGTCACAGATCAAATTCTTCCACCTTCTTGCAGTGCACAGTGCCTTACTTTCACAAGCAACCCTACTGCAGGATATGATATTACTAAATTTGAGGAAGGTTTGTCAATTATCACTATGTTTTAGTCACTGGGATGGGACTGAGTCAAAAGCTTTGCACAGATTTTGTGTTTTCTCCACAGTGAAAGGTGCTTTGGATGGCAACGAGAGTCAGAGACAGGGATTGGTACCTGCGCACCGAACTAGACCAAGCAGTCCGGCAAGCTCTGCTATTTGACATTCAGCACGTGATTTTGTGTGAATCAATGTTTAATTAACAGCACCTTGGGCTTTTCTGAATACAATTCCAAAAGGCTATTCAATCACAGTTTCTCTCTCAACCGGTCTTGGAATAAGTTTGCTTCATAATTGAAGAACTGGGCCAATTTCAGCTGATTTCTGCTGACATCCTGGGATTGTCATGACTATGCAATGTACTATAAAGACATATTGGTAATTAGGAATACCAGGGAACAGAAGTGAGCTTTGCAATGGTTACTCTACCCATGATTTAAAATAGAGATGAACAAAGAGTTCATGACTGATCTTTCTGTTCAAAATCAATCAGGTTAACCACCAATTTGCATGCAATTGGTTTTCTACTACAATAATTGTATGAGACAGCTTTCTGCAAGCAGAGAGTCTAGTATGCAGATCTTTCAGGTTCTGCTTCTTTTCACTAATGTTATGTCTTTCTGGGGACAAACATTTAGGCAATTACTGTAATTATGATAAGAACTCCATTTCCCATATGAAGTACAGAAAATGAGTAGCCACACAGGACTGCATAATTACATTTACCCCCCGCCCCTCCCAAGAAAATCTTTCACTCAGACAGTATGAGATTGTTTATTTGATACAGCAGTGTTAAAATCATACAAACACACGTGGAAGAAAATTAGGAATTAAATTATGTCTTCTCTTTGAGTCCCATTAGGGGAGCTGAAGGGAGCAAAGAGAGGACACAGTAATGTGAACTCAGTGTGAAGGAATGTAGCTAATGTTCCTTATCTGACCTCATGCTGAGCCACAGCACCAGTGCGCAGCAGTTCTTCTATGGCATCATCCTCATAGCCCAGCATGCCCTTCAGTATCTCCACTGTATGCTGCCCAATAAGTGGAGGTGGTTTGGGATGGGACACAGAAAATTCACTGTATCTGACACCTGGTCCTGTAAAAAAAGCAGACAGGAGGGAAATTATTTTCAAAAGCTACCACCCATGTTTATATTTAAGTGTCTATATTAGTTTAAAGGGAAGTATCTCATTTCCATGGCAGTCTTCTCACAGTCCTTATCACAGAAATGTTACACTCTTGAATTAGACTTAAAAAAATCCAGTTCAGAATAAGGTACCAATAAGCCAGTTTTAAGCAATTCACTCAAAGGCAGACTTGTTGAATATTCATCCAACATTACAAAAGTCTTCCCCTTGTTCTCAGTGTTATGCATAGCAGGGTGCTCTGAATCATACTACATCATGTCCTATTCAACCAAGGAACAAGGGACAGGACAAGAGGAAATGGCCTCAAGTTGCACCAAGGGCAGCTGAGATTGGTTATTAGGAAGAATTTCTTTGCTGAAAGGGTTCTCAGGCACTGGAAGGGGTTGCCCAGGGCAGTGGTGGAGTCCCCATCCCTGGAGGGACTGAAGAGTCGTGTAGACACAGTGCTGAGGGACATGGGTTAATCTGGGACTGGTCAGTGTTGGGTTAATGATTGGACTCGATGACCTTAAAGGGCTTTTCCAGTCTGGCCAATTCTGTGATCATAGGTCTACCACTCTCTGCTAGCTGAACAACAATGCCCAGCCCACACAGCGGGATGTGGTGCAGAAACCCCCACACTGGGTCTACAACAGGAGGCAGCACAACCATAAGAAGGTAATGAAATGTCATGTTAACACACTGTCACTGATCCCAGAGCAATGCACTGGATGATGGGAAGCACCATCTCCAGTCAGCACCAGCTCAAGTACCCCTGCAGCGTGCTCCATTATCCTGTGGTGATGTAGAACTGATGTCCTGCATGGCAAACGTATTTCTAGCTTGTTTTATGTTTTCTATCAAAAATATAGGTAGCAGCAGCCATAAGAGACTCAGCAACGGTTTATTTACACTGGCAAGAATAATTTCAAAGGTGGAAATCACTGGCAACGATATGAAGAATTTTATGGCTATTGCAGGTAGTCAGATCTCACTTTTTAGCAATCATCTGTTGTGAACTGAACAGAGATTTCAGTATGATTCCTTGCAGACTAGTACCTATACCATTACTGCCAGTCTGAGAAGAGAGAATGAGCCACAGATTTACTCTGGGATCAAGACTGAGGTATACACTCAGTGTATGTGTAGGAAGACTAACTGTTTTCTAGAGAAACAGAGGACAATCATTTCCCAAATTGCCAATTGAAAACTTTTAATACAAAATTCAAGAACCTCTGATGCTTTGGACAACTGGCAAAAGGATTCCTCTACTCATAGTTAGGATCTTTATTCTATCATCAAAAAGAATTGACAGAAAATGGTATATGTAGTTACATCTTTGCCTACAACACTACAGCTTTACTTAGAAATGTAAGAAATACATAGGGCATCTTAATGGGCAGAACTGTGTTTGACTTCTTTCTGAAGGAACAGGATGTTTAACCAGCAAGGGAAATGAACCACAGCAAGAAGTCATCCTGTAAGGGCATTAATAGGGAAGTTCACTACTTGAGTTACTACTTATTTGAGGAGAGATGCTGACAAAGGTCATGCCAAAATATGCTATTTTTCCAATAGTCTTCATCGACTGTGATCAAATCATTAATACAGTACAGGTATCCACCTCCATGTGGGCTAAATAAGATAAAGAATGCTTAGAAAAACAGTTATTTTCAAGCTGATTTGGTACATTCCTGATGAGTATGCTCCTTTCAGAGGTCAGGTATGGTTCCTGTGTTTAAAAGGGAAATGAGGTTGAATTGGGAAATTATGGATTAAATTATTTAACTTTAAGTTCTATTAAATACTGCAACAAATAATCACACTGAGCTGAGTAACGGCCAGCAAGTATCTATTAAGAACAAATAGTGTACGCTTGATGCCTTGTCTTTCCACCAGGAGAAGGGCTGGAGGTGAGATACATCCCATCTAACTTTAGATGCCAAGAGCCTAAATAGAGATGTTTAGTTGCTTAGACTCCCACTGGAGTCACTGCAGATGATAAGACACACTTACAGTGTAGTTCTTCTAAGACACTGGTAAATACTAAACCTGGACAGATAAATTGTGATCACCTATGTTTATCCATAAAGAAGAATGTAGACAAGTACCTTGGATGCAGACCTCTACCACCCAGGCATCTAAAGTCAGGTGAGATGACAGTCTGACCACTAGGATGCCAGGTCAAGATTTGACTTCCAGGACTAAAATTCTCCGCTACGTTCCATAAACCTACTAAATAAATACGGTCTAGGTAAATCCAAAGCAGGTGAAATACTGAGGAAAATCATATTCAGAGAATTGCTACCTGGGATCTTCTAAAACAGAAGAACGTTTCAAGCGATCTCCAGAGCAATCTGTTCAGGATGAAGTACTAATTGGTATATTTTTAGTGGGTTGGCTGATGGAACTCAGTTCATACCTGCTCAGGTTTCTAAGGACTTCAAGCTAAAACTGACTGTGAAGCAGATTTCACAATGACCTAGCTATGCTGGAGAAATGGTCTGATAAAAAAAAGGGTGAAATTTGGTAACGTCAAGGGGAAGGAACTACATTTAATTATATAAACACAGGGCAAGGAGCAAATAGCAAGGTAGGAATTAGCCAGAGGTTATTCTCGATCACAAAGGAACGATGAGTCAGCAACAGCATGCTGTTGCAAAAGAAGGCAAGTGTCATACAGGGATGTGCAAACCAGAGAGAGAAGCCTGCAGGACACAGGGAATCGTCTTTTTGCTCTGGTTTGAGCTGGCAGGTAACAGCTGCAGCAGTGTCTGGTGTGAGGCTCCCACTGGCACAGCCATCTGGAAGACCTGAAAAGGTTCTATGAGACAGCAACTCAAATGATCAGAGAAAATATGACAAACTGAATAAAGTGGGATTGTGGACCTAAAGAGAAGGGCCAGGGAAAAATGTCTTCAAAACTGTCCTCAAAAAATGTAAAATCAACCAAAAACAACAACAAAAAACCCCAAACCCCACAAAAATTCATGCAACCTTTCTGCAAGGAGGAAATAAATCCTTTTTTCACGTCCATGATGAATGAGAAACAATTTCTTTAAATTGCAACAAAGGAAACTCGTTAGGTACTAGAAAATAAACTTTTTTTAAGAGTAGAGGTAGCAAAATGCTGAATGGACATGCAGGAGGCTGCAGAGTTCTTATAAATCAGGTCTTATGGACAAGAGTTATTCTAGCATAGCTGATCCTACAGCTGATTCCTGGGGCTTGCTGATGGATGAGATGATCTCTCACAGTCCCTTTCACCCACTAATATTCAGGAAAGCTAAGAAACATCTCACATTAGTGATAACTTTTCTATTAACTTATTCCTCTAATTCTACTCACTTTGAAAACACTCAGTTCGATTTTCAGAGGAAATCTCAAGTGAGAGATCAGTAGATTTTAAAGGGACAGGTGATGCCACTAGGCAATATTTGTATTAATTCCTCTTCCTAGGGCTGACTGAGGGCTGAACTGGCACTAGTGCAAGCCACAGGAATGATCTATCTGTGCCAACTGACATGCTTCTGAAGATAATTTCAGAGCAAAATGCCCCTTAGAGATTTATTAGTCTAGAAATCCAGTGTAGACACAAAACTATCAGGCAATTTCTATTAAAAATTATAATAATATATGGACATAAACTAATCTTATTTCAGGTGTGTGTATCTAAGAACGCTTTATACTGAAATCAGCAAACCCCCAAAGGAACTAGTTTAGTTGTTACACACTTTTTCACTCGCTTGTGCAAATTGTTGCCAGTATAAAAAATTGTGTATCTCAACCCCTGGGAGTTTTTACAGTTACATCAAAAGACATGGAATAAAACCTCTAATGAGAGAAAATTTAAGCGTACAACAGGCATAGAATGCTTCACACTTCCCAAAGAAATTAATCTTACAAACTAGAGCACGCAAGAAAATTGCACAGCAATTATAAAACCAGTGTCTTCCTTGAGCTTTTATTGTTTGATGCATAATTCATCATGCTACTTTTCACTTTGACAGAGTTATAAAGTTATCTACATTCATTCAAAGGAGCTACTTGCTAATGATCCATCATTAGCGATTCTCTGTTCTTTCCTTGTGTAACTTCTACTTGGCTTCTGTGTCAATTAGGAGGGTGCAAAGCTTGCCAGTCAGGCTTCAGCAATCCCACGCTCCTACCCAACAACAAGGCTCCCAGAGAGCAACCAGCAGAATGCTATGCAAATGCTAATTAAACACAACTGCCTTATGAGGAAACCATCCCTTGAGGCAGAGAGAGGTGAACTGCTTTAATTAAGGTCACAGGCATTTGCATGTGGGTGAGTTACTGGGAGCCTTGCAGATGAAAACCGGGCCTTTGCTGGGGGAGAAGTGGAGTTACTGGTTGGAGGAGGTAAGACTGCAGTCACCTGTGCATCCTGGCTGCAGGACACTGTACTCAATTCAGCCAAGTTAAAGGGACATATGGTCACCTGAAAAAAACAATGAAGGGATGAGTGGTAGCTGTGATTTACCTTTGCCCTGTTAAATTAAAATGAGCTTGTTTCTCTTTTTGCTTTGATTATCATCACCAACAAACCAAAAAGCTCTTTCACCATATTTAAATTCTAGGCTAATCTTCTTTTATAATTATCATTATTATCATCATTTTAACTTTGGCACAGTGCTAAAACACATGCTGTGCACATCATGTCATGTAAAAGAGTTAACAGTGCCACAATAAATCAAAATTTGTATCAGTTGCAATTACAATAACTCTACCAAGATATCTTGAAGACTTCCCTGATACTTGAACTCAACATCACCAATTCTATTTCTTTGGTGTCTATCTACTACAGTATTTCTAGCCATCAAATTGAGCTGAGAGGTTAAGACATACCAAATATGCTAAAGCAAAAGACAAAAATGAGATAAACCCCCTGAAAGAGGTACACAGGAAGGGCCCTGCAAGAATGAAGCACGCCTTTGAACGTTCACCTCCTTTGCAACGTGTCACTGGGCATTGCTGAGATTCGGGGCTGCAGAAGGAAAGTCAGTTTTATAAGTAGTAGAAATTAAAGTTGAATTTGAATGATATTAAAAGTGCAAAGCACAGTACATAAGAGTGGATAAAGGCAATAATCTTTCCTTTGCCCTGACAAACAGCAGTCCTGCAGCATTGTGCAGCAGCCACCAGATAACACGTTTTTGTACAGCACAGGTTGGAGCATATTGAAGCAATCTAACTCTCAAAGTATGTAGAGGAAATCAGGCCTGGGGACAGCCAAGCTCAGGGAAAAATCATGGTTATTTGTTATTATTCAAGTGGGACAAGGAAAAGAAAGGGAAAGTTTGAGCTAATGTATGTGTGTACGTTCTGCTTGTAACATAGCATCTACATTTGCAAAACAGAGCAAGGAGAAACCCAACACCACTCGTTAGTTAGTTCCACCCCAGTTCACAGGGTCTTTTATACACATGTAGGAATCACACAAAAACAAACCAAACACTTGTGCCTCTTCCAATAACATGGTGTTGCTACACAACAGTTTTGCAATTCCAATGAAATACCATCCACAGCCAACAGCAACGGCCCAGAGCCAATATGTTTGCACCCAGACCCCATATACGCTACAGGTCAAGTGTTTGGAGCACGCAATCAGCTGGTTATGAAACTGGCCTAAAGGAGAATCAGGAGGAAACAAGAAGTAATAAAATTTTAAGGCAATAAAAAGGAAAACAAAACAGAGTAAGTCAGCAAAAGGAGCTTCATGGCTTCCATGAAGGACATTTGGGCATGAGAAGTGATGTGTGCAGGGATATGTTAACAGGAGAAGATCAGGAAGACTTCATTTTGAGTGTCTGGTCTCTTCCTTTTGGTCCCAGCCATGACTTCTGTCAATTTGTTACTCACAGCTGAGAAGATGGGGTGCCCGAGCACACACTAGAGCTCAGCTTGGCTACACTGACTTCAGACCAGGCTTCTTCCCCTTGGTGAAACACAGAGTAGAAAAGTACACACAGACAAAAAAGCTCATTAAAAAGTCCTGCTAATATGAGTAGTGCACATAGGCTTCAAGGTAATCTCCAGAATGAGGGATGCACTCCAGATTAACTGGGGTACTCCCACACTTTTCTATTTGCTACCACACATCTGAAAGTTTGGGAGCTTGGGGGACTTTTCAGGAATCTATTTAATCCCTGGAGAAAATGCTTTATTTTTGCATTATATTAGAGTTGGTGATTTACCTTTTAAGAACTCATAATAGATTTGAAAAAAATAAAGCAATTAAAGAGATAATATTCAAAGACTTGTTCCTCCTCCCTTCACTGCAGCTTCCACTTCCTCCCCCACTTCAAGAGTACAGCCACACAAAGTGTTCACTTGGCATCCAAGCACAGCTGAGCGGGTGGAAAACTGGCAGGATGAGTAGGAATGAGTAACTGAAAGTGGAGAGGAGGGACAAACTTTTTCAGATGGGAATAAGAAAAAGTAAACCTTGTTCTAGGTGCCACACAAACACAGATATAAATAAATAGAAATATATAGAAATGTACTTAAAAAAAAAAGGCATTTTATTTATTTCCTGTCAACCAACATCCTGGATATAATCAGTGTGAATACCACTCAACTTTTATATAACACTTTTCATTTTCAAAGTGTCCCCACACTAACTGTACCTAATTAATCTTGCATGACTGCTGGAGTAAAGGAAACCTCGCATATTTGAGAGTAATCCCGCGTAATTACGCCAGCCGAACAACGCAATTTTGCGAGAGGACTCTTGGCACCAAAAAAAAGCTTTAAGCAAGTTGCAGTAAGGTGATGTCTACTGCTTCCCACGTGTATCACCTCACAACGCTGAAAATTTGGCCTAACTTTTTGTACAGACTCCCATGGTCCCACTCCTACCCAAAACCCCCGAAGAACTTAAGAGAAGATTCAAAGAAAGACAGGAAGGAAGATGACTAGTAAGAATACCCAGAGGTAGCAATTTTAAAGAACCATAAATTCTCTAGGTAATAATCTGTAGCTCCATTTCCTAAGGAAACAAATTTACGTTTCTGTGCTGTCTTTCTAATCATCTGTTTGTCTGCCTTGTCCCCACCACATGCAGTCACTCCTGAACCCGTCCATCTTCACAAAAGCGTAGAAATCCCAAGGAAAATTAAGTTCTTACCAGTGCTGTGAAATTGGCAACTGCTGAAGGGCAGACACCCAAATTACTGCCCTGATGACGTTAAAAAAACTCCCAAAGAACTCAACTGTTATTTATTCTGTTAGGCTGCAAATGGCTCACCAGTAAGTACAGACACAGCTCTGTAAGAGTCACCCGGCACATACTGTCCTGCACTGGGGAGAGAAGACATAAAGGACATGAGGAAAGCTCAGGTTATGATAAGGATCACATACAGGGTTCATAAAGGATGTAAGTCTAAAGGAGCTTACATGTTCATGGAACAACTTCTTCTAGGCATCTTCACTATGGTACTGTGGAAGGTGTGTGCAGGCTGTGCAAGCCCAAGGCAAGGAAGCTAGAGATTGCTAGTTTAACATAAGTTGCTCTGTCAGGAAGGAGCTAAAGAACTAGATGGCAAAGAAGAATAACTGGGAGAAACCCTGAAAAACTCTAAAAGGAAAAACCTACAGAGGGAGGCAAGCCTAAACTACTGAAAATCCAAGCTACAAACATAATTTGTCTCAAGTCATAATCTAATCAATACAAAACTCGATATATAGTCCCACCACAGGATGAGGGTTAACCACAGGATGTGTACCTAATGCAGAAATTACAGGGTGAGGGGCTGAAGGGCTTGTGCTACACAGGAGGTCAGACTGTATGATCATAATGGTTATTTCTGGGTATAAAACATATGAATTTCTGAAATGCTCATAAGCAAAACTGTTTCCACACAACAGGACTAGGGTTAAAATGGCCTACCTCAACCTCCTCCGATACTTAGGAGGTCAAGCTACATATTGTTTCAAGCAGATATCTTTACTGTGAAGCCAAAGGCCTTATTTGCTGTAACTTAAGTAGAGTAATTGATGAGAAGCGTGCTCCTAGTACAGAACAAGAAAAATCAAAATGCTACCTGAAGTGAGCCTCTTGTAAGGACAGAGAATTGTCTGGTTGCAACACGTTCACATGATCCTGGCAGCTGAATCATGCCCCCAGCTGTGCAGGAAGGCAAGAAGCTCCTCAGGGCTCTCCTACTGAGCCTGGTGAGAACTATTTCCAAGTCCCATGCCTTGTGGTTAGTGTGACCCTGCATGTTGGAATAAGACACACCAGCCAACCCAGAAAGTGTCTGCATCTCCTCAGTACATCAATTTGTCCTTTCCTGTGTCCTGTCTCCAGCTACAGGTTAGATTCTTTGGCTCTTCAGAGACCCCAAAAATAATCCTCTTGGCCAGCTGTGCCTCATCAGAGCAGGAGCAGATGAGCTCTTCCTTGTAGATGAGCTCTTCCTTACTCTTTAGGCAACCAGCTGAAGCCCAGATACCTGAAGTTGATTCTAGTCTCTTAATTTAGTGGTGTAAGACAATGCACACTGAAGAACATACACAGCCTGGGTATAATTTTCTCTCTTATTTGCTAAAGCAGCAGTTTTCACAGTAAGAGGCTTTAAACTTTTTCCAAACAACTACCAAAAATAACTAACTAAAAAATAAAAACCTTTGCACCATTGTTTTAACACAAATCTGAAATAATATTCAAAACTTTCTCTCCCAAGCAAATTTTCAAAATGCATTTATAGCTCCTAAACACCCTGACAAGGTTCACAAGTCTGATCTTCCAGCTCCTAGGGAACATTTCTCTGTGGTCTACCCTTGAAGTCTTTGTCTAGTTGTTTCCATATCCTTCTGTAAGTGTGGACGTCAGAACAGGGCACGGATCAGTTGACAAAAGAAAAAGCATTATTCTATGTCCCCTTCTTACACCTTGTAACAGCAATTTATGTTAAGATGATTATTTGTGGTGGCTCCAATCGTGCTTCTCTAACTCTCTTTTCAAAACCAGAGGTGTCTGTCCCACAGGTCTACCTGCCATTCCTGTCTGATGGTATTAAACCCCACTGCAACAGCTTCTTTGGCAGCAAGAGTTGGTAGCCAGGGTGGCAAATGGTTCATGACAGAAGCAGTCTATCACATCGCTTTGCTTTAGTTCCCTAACCTCACCACAACCCATCTGTATATCAGTACAGATGATTTATTCATTTATTTAGGATGATTAATGTCTCACAACATCCATCTTAGCCTGTTAAGAAAAATAAACTGAAGATTGAAATGTCCAACTTAAACTTGCCCTGGCACATCTTCCTGTCATTTCCCCTGGTCCTATCACATTGAGTAACTTTTTTTCCTCAACAAACCCTTGTTTTAGTCAAAGGATTAAGTCTCAAAGGGGGTGTATTGTTATAAAAAGGCAAAGATCAGACATTTAGTTAGTTGTCAAACCATGTCACGTGCTGGACACGTATTGCCACGCACATTTATTCTACACATCTTTAGACTGTTCCTCTGTGGCCACAACACACAGGCTTCCAGAAACCTTCACATTTGGAAAAATCTAACAGCAGGTCAAGAATTTTGTGCCTGGTTAGTGACCCACACCAAGAAAGGATCTGCTGAGTGAGTATTAAAATAATGGAAAAAGCCATCAGCTGCAGCACAGCCAAGGAAATTCTGGTGGTTGGAATTCTTCAGCACAGAAGACAGCCAGGTAACCCTGGGTTTGAGCACCATGGAAATACTTGGAACTCGATTCTCGAGCGAGGCATCTGTGATTAAGTAGGGCTGAGCACTACGCACAGCCTGATCATTCTTCCAAAAGCTCTCCCACTCCACCCTCCATTTACTTCTGCCGTCCCTTGTGCAGCAGAACGAGGCCAGTTCCAGCGCACAGGGACTTTCCCTGGCAAAAGAAGATGGGAAGGGATTTGATACTTTGTTTTGGATTACTTGAAGAACTGCAAATTACATTTTTAGCTCTTTTTGGGTAAGGTGCCCAGACTCTTTGAGGCATAGGCTACTAAAAATGCTGGCTGAGTTTCGAAAAGCACTGTGCAATCTGGGACGACTCTGTTTTTGAGTGTCATACTTGAGACATCTTTAAAGGGGCCCAGTTTCCAGAAAAAAAAACCTGAGGACATCTGAAAATCTTTCTCTTTCAGGATGTCTCAACTTGACTGTGCTGAGAGACATCTGGTATTCAAAGTAGACAAGAAGAGCGAATAGCCCTTCATTGAGCAGGGGAAAGTAAAACTCTAGACATACAACTCCTTTTAGCAACTTCATTTTTTTTTTCCCCTATTTCCTATTTAAAAGCAATCATTAGATTAATCTTAACTTCTTTAAAGGGAAACAGAGTGCTTAAATTGGAGTCTGGGAGTGGGACTAGAGGGAGAGCACACTGCAGATTAGGCTAGTTTTTTCCAGGGATTTATAAGTGACAATTTAATCAATTCTGTCTCAGTGTGAAGGACTGGGAACAGCTTTTTTGGCTTTCCATTGTCTGCTGCCAGTGCCTGACATGCGATATCCAGCTCATCCACTTCCAAATCTCAAAGCAGTGTGGGGCAGGAGGCACAGCCGCTTCAACCCCAGCAGCTTTCGGTTTGGTTTTTGGTGGCGCGGACGTGCCTATGCGAGCGTGTGTACGTCGGTTAAGTATAGGCTGGTTCTGTATTTAAGTTCTCGGTGGTTTCTTACATTTGCCAGCCTTTATTCCATCAGAAGGGATCTCAGTGTTGCGTTCTACCCTACAATGGGTAAAAGAATCAGAAATCGTCTCTCCTTGCCCACAAAAACTAGAGTGGGACTAAGACACAGAAATTTAAGCGTCGGACACACCCGTGAAGAGGAATGAGGCACAAGGTTAGGAAGGCATCCAAAGCTCAGTTGCCTATCCCCTTACTAAACTAAACTAAAAAGTCTCTTTTTGCTCAAGGAGACAGCTGAAAAGCTGGGGAACAAAAATTAACATCAGATTGAAACCAGCCCTGCCTAAGCAATATCCCATCTTAAACGCGCGCAGATCAGTTTCATTAAAATATTTCCCCACTCTCTCTTTTTCCACCTCCTAATACTTTGGCTGTTTCCTTTTGTTCCCCTTTAAACTGCCCAGCAAAATGCTTTTACTGACATGGTTTATAATTTTGAAGCCCCTAATCTTAAGCAGCAGGTGCTTTGTTTTAATGGAATTTTTCCATCCCTGACTGTCTGGGAGCATCAGTAGCACCTCCCTCCTACACAGCCCCTCACCTTTGATCCTTTGCCATTTGTACTTGTGGGTTTTCGTTTACTGTATTTCTTCTGCTCTCCACAATCTGTTTTTTCACTCCAAACTCTTCGACCTCCCCTTTCTTTTACCTCATACGATTGGCAAGTTTTGTCTCCTAAAAAATCTTGTGAAAATACGAAGGGCCTTGCTGCCTCTGGCCTCATTTTCCACAGGGCTGTGTCGACTTTACACTGTACTGGCAATTTAAAAGGGACTTTCAATGGTTCTAAGTATTTGCATCACAAGAACAATTATATTTTAATTGCCAGAGGTCCTAGGGCTTCTCTGCACACACACACAAAAAGGAACCAAAATAACAGTTGTTTTTACTTCATACAATTAGTTATTTTGGAGCAAGCCTGTGTGTGGGCACTTTTGTTTTTTGTTCCATACTAACAGTTTTTATTTCCATTTAATTTTAGCTTTTTGTTTAATCTGATTTTAGTTTGGTTTTTTTTCTTGTAATTTCCTATTTTGAGTTAGTATAAATTACTTTGTACAGGCATAATCGCAAGCAAAATCCAAGGGAAAAGCATCCACTCTCTGTTTGCAATACCATATCTAAAAGTGTGGATTAAAAGCAGTTGTGTCAGCTCCAATTTGTGGAAAAAATGGGGTTCACATCCTAAAATTACAACTAGAGATGCTGCAGTAGGTGAATGCCTGCTCTGCCGTGGTGCTGGTAGAATTGGTCCCAAACACAGTACAATTTAACAAAGTCTAATCACCAGGAATGCATCTCCCTAGTTTCTGCTTTAGTCACTCTTCCAAGTGTATTTTAATTTGCTGTTGAATAATAGTTTATTTTTATCTCCATTTGCCTTTCTATTGCTTATCAGATACACACGCACAGTGGTTTATAGCTCTTGCTCAAAAAACAATGACATGGTGCAGAAATGATCATAACTTTACTCCTTAATAACTTGACACAAAATTGACTGAAAACTCTGCCTTTTAAAATATGACTCTGCATTATGCAGCAATAAATCACAAGAGCCTTCTCAGAACTCAATTTTAATTGCTTTTTCCATTCTTAACAAGGCAACCCAATTTCAGAAAGCCATACCAGCCACTTCCCTCATCCACAAAGCTCAGAGGCTGCCTTCTGCACAGACAGCATGCAAAAATGTTTAATGCTAACACAAATACCTTTCCTAGATTATTCTGATTCTCGGGCTGATTTCTAAGCCAGCTGTTCTCCGCCTGATTCAATGTGCAGATTTCATTTGAAAACACAGAATATTCCCTGGTTACCTGCCATATAACTAGATCTTACAGGTGTAGGGCATGTTTGTAATGCTTGTTCATCCACTTGCAGGAAAAAAAATCATAAAATTAAATACTTTGTGTTGTTCTCCTAGATTCTAAAGTTTTCTGCCTGACTTTCAGATACTCTATCAACTGAAGAATGCCAGGAATTACTTCATGCTTTATCTATGTACCTGTTACAGATTATATGCATTAATTTCAAAGCCAGCTGCTATTTTTGCTAAAAGTAATCCTTGATAGTACACTTCATATGTATATAATATGTATATATATATACATACATATATATATACATACATATATATATAAGAAGAACTGCTTGCTATGACATACAAACATTTAAATTTACCTTGATTATAGACCTACTACTGCTTTGTTCTTTTTCACCAAAGTGGGGTAACTAGCTTCCTGCTCCTCCCGAGACTTAGTCTCTTATTCTCAATTTTCACAAGCAAATAAGACCAAATACAAAATAAAATTAAGAAAATTTAAGAAACTCATCAGAAGAAACTAATAATCATCTAATAGTAAGGTCAACCATAGTACAGTCTGCAGAGTTGGGAATCCAAGCAGTTGGATTTGGCTCCTTGCTCTATCACCAATCAACTCTGTGATCACAGGCAAATCACGTTCCCTGGACATATCCTTTATTTCCTGTGCAGTTGTGTTACCCCTGCCTATTTAGATTATAAAATGTTAGGGGCTGGAGTTGTCTCTCGCTATTTGTTTATACAGTGTCTGACAACAGGCTCCACTTTGTATTGGAATGAAACACAAATAATAATTTTCTGATATCCTGTCTCCCAGAGCTGCTTCAGGGGAGTATGAACCACTGTCCCAAGTTATATCTAATAAATTGTGCATTACTCTGTTGTGGGAGAGATTTCTTTCTAATCCGAAATCCATCTGTCTTGCTGTGCTGCAAGTGATAGTTTCTGGGCAGAGAGCATACTAATTGCAGGATTAAACTCTTAGCTAACTCTTGGGTGGAAACTGTTTCCCATAATGCGGTAGAAAACACATGTTGGTTTCTGTCTGCAGATCCTTGAACATCACAGCCCTGATCTTAACTGGGGATGTTTAGGTTCTCTATTGAACTATGTCTGTGCAATATAATTCAATTAAAATTAAATAATAACTAGCTATCAAAAAGTATTATTGAGATTTTAGTGGCTCCAGTACTGCTTAGCCTGGTTTAGTTTCTCTTTGAAGGCACAGACAATTCAGCCTGAATGTAAGGAATTCTTCACCTTCTCCAAATAAGTAGCACACAAACTTGGAGCTGAAAAATAAACTATAATTTTAGTTAAGTGTCTTAGGATTGTTTTAACTTTGCAAACACACTGAGATTTGAAACTTTTTTAAACCTAAAGTACCACTTTGTAGACAACATTTCACTATAGCATCTCTCATTTCTGTGGGTGTGCACATTATTTAGTATTCACTGAGGTGAACAAGTGACATTATTGATGTGACACAGACCCCACTGGAAAGCTGCAAGAAGCAGCTGGCCCCCAACATCTTTTCTTCCCATGGGTACATGGAGGGGGCAGATACAAGACTGCCAGACACAAATGTAGAGGTAATCCTTCAGAAATTATTCTGCTTACATTTCCTCTTAGAGCTCTCCGGTCAAAAGCCATCTTGCTAACAAAATACTATTAATACAACATTGTTAAAATGTACTGAAAATGCTGGAGACAAAACACACTTTTCTTGAAAAGTTAGATCATCAGATGAAGTTACTTGTTGTTTTAATCTAATTTTTATGGTTGTGGTTGCAGTGCAACCATGAGACATCGTTGGCTGGGCAGTACCACCCAATCAAGAGCTTTCCATTATATTTTGCAATATTTGAACCAAATCCCCATGCCAGAAAGCGTTAGTAAACCTCAGATCAAAGTTAGCTGGGTGAAGGGGGTGAATGGAGCAGGGTGAGATATGCAGTGGGCTGGGACAAGAGATGCTTTTTATGCTCAGGAGTTCAGAAAATCAGGTTTGTGTTTGGGAAAACACAATTCTCCTAGAGCATGGGATTAAGGATTCCCACCACCTTCTAACTCCTTTCTGCCCTTATTCTAAGGTGGCCTAACCAACGTCCTCTTACCACAGTGAGGTCTGCCTTTCAAACCAAGATATTTTCATATTTCTCTGCTTGGCACTGCTCTGTGTTTTCCTTTACCCACTAACCACACGTGGGCAAACCTTCACCCTTTCACAGGCACTATAAAAGCTAACATAAAAGCAGAAAAACACCCAGAGTGGCACAGCACACTCGACCACTCTCTGCCAATGGTCAAAAGTAGGTGCTCTTGAAGGAGTATGGGAATACAGCAGGAACATCCAATATTTCCCCACGATACTTTCCCAGCCTCTAACGATTTGCCATCCAGCTCCAGCATCCCACCCTCCTCTCATACATACTCCCCTGCTCTTCCCAGACCCCTCTCCCAAGCCTCCCATTAACCAACGCCTACTCTAAACATCCTGAGAATAATCACCACAAGGAACTTAATACACCATGAGATAATATATCCCATGTAGCTCAATTACTCATCAACCTTCAACGCTCTTTCTTGTTCCCAAAGCCCACAGCTCCCCACAGCATTCTCCACTGAACCCTAAGCCCTGTTGTCCCTCGATCCTTCTCCCACTCTTTCTCCAAAACCTTCTACTGACCTTAAATATTGAATACTCCAAATGTTTGATATTCTTTGCTACTCACATTTTTTTCCAGTCCCTTCATTAATCAGTGTACTCCCTCATCTATTTCTTACACAAGCTGACCAGTTGCACGTTGTACAGTGAAAGCAACACTTGAGACAAAGATTAGCCAGTGCTTCTGACCAAACTCAACCTATTTGCTGAGCTCTTTCCCTGGATTCATTAGATCTCTGCAGCTGGGATTTATCCTTAATGATAAGCCAAGTGACTCCACTTCCTAGCATGTGCTGCACCCAACATATTTTAAGCAGGTGTGGGAAAATGCAGCAAAGCACTAATGACACCTAAAAGTGCTAGCAGAACCTGGATTCATGCTGAAAGATGCAATGCCAATTTAATACACACAGTGAATTTTTGTAATTTCTGTGTCTGGGTTATCCAACCTTCTTAGAGGCCGACCACAAACAAAACTAAAACCAGATTCAGATACAGAAATCAAATGGGGTGGACTTATTTAATTTTACATTCTTTAGAACTTCCAGTGGAACTCTGGCATTTATGTACATGCAACAGCAATCAGAGTACCACAATTTCTGTACTGGATATGAGAAACAGCCTTTCTTACCAAAAAAATCCAAATGCTGTTTTTTTGGGTGACTCAGAGGAAAGATATGACCACAGCATCTTTATTCATGGTCAACCAACAGGAGTTGACTTTTTATGTAAAGAAAAAAATAGATACTCAGCTTCTTACATATGGTGCTATGACAGTGTGGTGGTTTAACCGGGCTGGCAGCCAAACACCACACAGCTGCTCCCTCACTTCCCAGCCCCAGGAAATAAGGGAGAGAATTGGAGGGGTAAGAGTAATGAGATTCATAGGTTGAGAAAAGAACAATTTAATAACCGAAATAAAGTAAGAAAAAATAATAATGATAACAATATAGGTAACAACAGTAATAATAAAATATACAAATGAGTGATGCACAGTGCAATTGCTCACCACCTGCTGCCCAAACCTGGCCCATTCCTGGGTAATGACCTCGGAGGAGCAATAACACCCAAACCAAAACCACAGTCCTGGAAGAGTGAGAGCCCAAGAGAGAGATAGCATTCTGATCAATTCTCATTAATACACTGAACAGAATATCCTATTGGCACATCCAAATGCCAATTTGGGTTTGCTAATTTTACTATGCCCCCTCCCAAGTCCTTTGCACCTGCAGACTAACAAAACACCGGGAACTTGGAAGGTCCTTCATCTTTCAGTGACAATTAAAAACATCAGTATGCTATCAACGTTCTTCTCATACCAAATCCCATACTGAAACCAAAACACAGTGCTACTCCAGCCACTAAAAAGAAAAATAGCTCTGTCCCAGCCAAAAACCAGGACAGACAGGTTAGTCCAGGTGAGCGTATGCTTCCTATCCATCTCTATTCCCAACCAGCTTTGACTCATAATGAGAATTAAGGCCCTAGTTTTCACAAACGACTGAGTAGGAAGTCAGGGTGCTCTTTCTTTTGGCTCCGAGATGTTTGTGGCAGCCCTAACTGACAGAACTGAAGAAAAAAAAGATACGAATATTGAGTGAAGAGCCAAAAATAGGTGGCAAACCTGGCATTTTCCTTCACCCTAAAGATCGCCACGGAGTCCTTGTGGAACTTGAGCAAGCTTGAGCTGTAATATTCATTCTAATTTAAAGAAAGTGTGCTTTCTGAAGTCCAGTCTTTAATGCCTTTTCAGCTGGGTAACCAAAATCAAGGACCAAATCACTTATCAACTTTGAAAAGTTCACCCTAATTAGTATTTCTGTGCTATAGCTGTTCTTTTTTCATAAAGCCTTCTTGAATCCTTTTGAAAATGTTATACAATGTCAGTCCAAATTCTATTAAACTAATTATGTCCTGCTTGGTTTATGGACACAGCATAGATGGAGAACAAGCTGCTGTATAAGTTGTGCTTTCCGTGACACGTGGAAACTGCTGTGGAAATCAACGGCAAACGACAGCACGCAAATAATCCCTACATCTGTGTACAAGCAAACCCACGAGCTTCCCAGAAGCTGCTCACATTGGATGTGTTTTCCAGAGTGAGAAAGAAAGGAAAATCACGTTATTTCTCATTAGTTTTAATTAAACCAGCAGATTATTTCCTTATTTCTATTCATACTAAGGTATATTTTGTAACTTGAATAGTTTTTAACAGGATTCAGATCCCAGTTTTTAAATGAAGCTTTGACTCTCACTATCCACCACATTTAATGAAAAGACCATAAATAGCGCTGCTTTCAAATAAAAGATTTAGGACCAGATTCAACAAATATTTAATCCTTTAAGCACAGTGTAAAATCAATGTAAAGGACTGCAAAAAGAATTTAGGAAGCAATGTATTTTGGTGAATCTGGGATACCTTCCAAGATTTTTCTGAGCATTTCAGAAATAAGGTCCCTTTCTGAGAGGCCACAAACTGATAACCTAGGGAAGGTAAACTACTGATCACCTAAAATTCTTTGCTTTGATATTTCTGGATAAAAATCACAATGAAGATACACAAATAATGTCCTATTTTCATTACAAGCTAGCACCAAGTTAACAATATCCTTTCAGGGAGAAATTACAGGTACAGGACATTCATAAGAGAGGAAAGAGCAACTGTAAATGTAGGAAAATAAAGGAAGAAAAAGCTATTAAGCTTTCAGAAGAACTGGTTCATCCACATCTGAATCTTGATCCAGATTTTTCAAAACCAATAGTAATAATAATGCTATGATCATGTGGAAAAATTCTTTGACTATGCTATAAGGAATGGGAATACATGGGAATCAGCCTCTTTCCAAGATGTGGAAATTTTAAATTAAGTGATAGAAACAGAGGAGGTCTGAGGTTTATTAGAAGACTGAACTGCAAGGTGTGATATTTCCCTTAAGTGCAAACCAAATACTGTCTGTGATATAGTAACATGCTTTTTAGAATTGGTAAAAAAGAGGGGGGAAAAAGGGAAGAAAAACCCTATAGAATTGTAACACATTGTGCATATAAATAAATACCTGTAAAAAACAGTGTTTCTGATGTGATGAATTCACTATCAGGTCTTATTCTTGCACTTCCAGTGTAACTGTGAGTTTTTCACATTCATTAGTGGTACACAGTTCAAATAAGAGTTTGGAAAAGAAATAAATTCCATACCAAAACATCTAGATTTCCATTCAATCGCTTACATGTGGATGAGCATCCTATTTATACATCCAGATATACTGATATTTTATAGATGCATATGTACTTTCATCCATACTATGAGATGTTTACAAGACATATGTATATATTTATATACTTGATATCACACAGACAGTCACTGCCATTAATAAGACTGTGAAGTTTTCAGATGCTTACTGTCCACACAGAGAATATAATTAACAAAAGCAGGCACATGGTTTCTTGTTGCTTCCTTCTAACAAAAGCCTGACCCTTATGAAATGACATCTTTGACATTCCCAGTACAAATCTGATGAGGAACAATCATTGGATACAGAGCCATAAAATTCTAGCATTTTCACTAACTTGTTGTACTGCTTTGCATAAAGTAGTTACTCTGTGTGGTTGTGATCCAGCAAACCATTTCAGCCTGGGCTTAAATGACCCAGTCTCCTCAGGGTCACTGATACACACACACATATATATATGTGTAAAATATAGATATATGCATATATATATAGATATATGCATATATATATATATATATAAAGATACAGTGATAATGCTGTTTGCTGATTTAACCCTTAAGATATCATGAAGACCTAGGTGACACTTGCATAGAAGACTGCAGTTGTAGAGCAGCAGCTAGAGTGTTGTCACCACTACGACCATTAAACTTTCCTTAGAACAATGATGCCAAACTTTTTTGATGATGCACACATATACAGCTGGCTGCAACAGGCTTGAGAACTTTACAGTCAATGGGCATGTTCCCTTCATGGTGTGTGCCTCCCTCAGTTCTAATCTCCTTCCTGTCCATAATCAAGAAGCTGGCTAGGCATGCCATTGTCTCCTTCCCATCAATACATCTTTTTTTCCTTCCAAAAGACACTAGGGCAGGGGAGAGGGAGGGACAGTGAGAGGCCAGATCACAGAGAGCATAGACATTTACCCAGCTGGATCTGTGAGCTGTGAAGGTCCCTGAGTCGCAGAGAAGACTCATGGAGACCAGACATAAAAAGCAAGGGAAGTGGCAGTGAGAGACCAGAGCCTGGAACATATCATTGCTCCTCTGCAATGAGGAAAGGGTGGCACAGTGATGAGTAGGTTCTCAAGGACTGCAGAGCATTAAAGTCTCTTACTGTGACCTTAGGGAAATTGTTCTTTGTCCCTGTGAAACAGGGACAATAGTTCTTAAGTGGTTCTCAAGATGTTAAGATTTATGAGTTTATCTATTTAGCTGAAATGGTAATAGACCCATTGAAGTATCTTAGGCAAATAGAAGCTGTATTTTCCAATTACATTTATGCAAAAAAATTAAACATCAGCATAAACAAAAGGTCAAACTTACTTTTTAATTTTGTAGGAGTTAAAATAATTACTACTTGAGATAAAAATGAAATAGACCGCTACAATTATTAAGGGTGTACTGAAGCACCAGCATGAGCACTTAACTTCCTTATTTAAAGGAAAGAGAAAAGCAAGGCTGCTTTTTCAGCTTCTCTGACATGGCCCAGAAGGCTTTAAGCTTCTCCTGTAGAGACACTTCTAAGAGAAAATGGGACTTTTTTACCCATACCCACCAAAAGTGCTAAAATATTTAGAGACAAGTGAAACTGCTACCTCTGTGATGCAGATACCAAGCCAGGCACCTACCGACCAGACCACAGCTCTTTTACACAAGTAGCCTACGACTGCCTTCAGACAGATATTACCTCAGAACTTTGACAATTCAGATCTCAATAGCAGTATTTTTGTTTGTCATACGTGCCAGACTCTTCCTTGAGGTGAAAAAACAGATCGTGTTTATAAATGATTTAATCATCATGTTTCAGTTAACACCTTTTTTTAGCACAATTTACTGTCATCGTTGCAGTTTCCTTTCAACATACAAATGATAGATCCTGAGAAGGATCAAATATTTTAAAACCTTACAAAGGACACCTGGTACAAAGGATGAGATGCTGAAAGTAGAGAAAATGAACCTTCTTTTTAATGCCTTTAAGGCATTAATAACAAATGCTACAACACCAACAGGAAACTTTTCCAAACTGGTTATGATTAGCTGTTCTAATTCTGCAAACTGCCTCGAGGAATCTGAACACCCATTGAACCCAAGGATCTTCCTTTACGCAAGGAGACATAAAACATAATCCCAGCGACTTTAAGGCAAGTAACTTCCAAGGGATTTGCCACAGCGATTTATTTGCAACAGGTTTGCTGCAATAATAACTTTTCACTGCAAGTACACAATGTCTGTCTTTCACAAAATACTTCCACTTCATTTTCTATCAGAGGGCCACCAATCCTTTGTGCCAGGATTTCATAAAATTAATAAATCTACTTCCATAATCCTTGCTGCTTTTACTGACAATTGTAATAAACTACAGGATGCAAAACTCTGGAAGCCTACTGGGATTTATTTTCCTTTTTTTTTTTTTCTTGACAAGCTTTACAGAGTAGCACTTTTGAGACATGCTCATGTGCTGTAAACCTAATCCTTAGCAATTTCCTCTTTTCTCAAATAACACAAATATTTTATGAATAGTGAAGGATTTCCTTTATCAGACAACACTTGGTGCTTTTTTTTTTTTCTTTTTTTCTTTTTTTTTTAATGTGAGTTGTTCTCAAGGAAATGCACTTTGAAGCAATTGGATGCTTGCAGGTTGACATTCATAAGATACACTCCTAAGGAAACATGTCAGCTTGACAAAGAAGAAGGTGTCCTGGAGTTTAAAGGTGATATAATTGGTGAGAGAACTGAAGCCAGAACTGATGGGACTTGAGACCAAAACAGTTGGGGTTTTGTTGTTTTTTTTTTCTAACCCCACCATGGTGGGCATTTCAGTGCTACTTTTTGTGCCCATCTCTAAAAGATTTGCTTTTCTCCTGCAGCAATTTACACATGGATTGCTTTTTCACAGTTGATGAGCCAGTGAGGTCACACAGCTGCTGATATTTTCTGTTCTTAGTCCTCTTCTCCCCAAAACGTAGGTGATGCCCACCATTGCATCTCTAACAGAAAATTTTGCCATATTCATAGGAAAACCACGCTTATGTGCCTGTCCTCTTCAGCTAGGCCTGTGTCTCTGTGTCCCTTCTCTAAACTGATCCCACCCTTTGGCTGCTGTACTTTTAGTGGGCAAGTGTGTTAGTGCACACACACACATGCACACATGCCTCCAGAGATATCAAGTACCTTTGTGGAAACAATCCCTCAGTGCAAAGTTTACTGTAGCACTGATCCATCTGCTAAAAATTCTGATTTTTTTATTATTTTTTTAAATATTTTTTTTCCTGCAGAAAGAGCAGTGTGACTGCAATACAGCTCTTAATGAAAAAGCCAGCACACCAATTCCTATCACCTTCCTGCTCCCCCACATAATGGCTGCAATCACAACTCTACCTCATCCTTCTGCTGCTGAGAGACACCCTTGATTTGCCTGGGAAGTGGGGAATAGGGCAATGTAAGCACAACTACTCCATTATTTCTTGTTTATTCTAAAAGGACCAATAAAGGGATAAACACAAATCTTGGCTGAAATAACTGTGTGGAAAAATGGTTGAGGATTTTTTTTTTGACATTTGGTTACCTACAGGAAGTCTGAAGATAGTTTAAAACTCACTCCTCAGCAAGAAGAAAAACGGCTCAAAATTTCCTTAAACTGACAAGCAACATTTAAGAAATTAATCAAATTGAACCAATTTTCATTTTGCTACACATCCAGCTCCAAATCAAATATTACAGGAGCACCAAAAATCTCAAGAAAATGCCCCATGAGGCATGGAAAACAATTAGTGGGCAAAAAAGGAGAAGTATTCAGCACACCCCTCACCCTGGAAGTCCAAGCCAATTACAGTAGAAATAGTCAGTGATTCAGCACAAAGGTTCCTTGGCAGAGTAGTGAGGAAAAGGCAAACCTCCAGCTGGGTCACTCAGAGAAAAAAAATGCAATAGTGCATAATAAGGGCAGGATTTGAGTTTGCAACTCTTAAAAAGGGGGACATTTAATTCAGTTCATGTCATTCCTAAAAGGACCTTCTTCGTTTATACTTGCTTCTCAAAACCACAAACCTAAAGTTTCCATTCCAAGTGGTTTGTTATCATAGGGTCCCACAGGTCTGCAGCCATCAAAGGCTCCCATAGCTCATCTCTAATAATGACGCATTTCTGGACGGGTGGACTCTGATATTTCTGGAGAGGACAGAGTGCAAACCAAAATTTCACCATCAGGGATTCTGTCATGAGGTTTCCTAAAAGCAAGAGTGGAGTCACAGAGAAGAGTTTCAGGTAATTGCTCTGGGTAGCATGTTGAAGGAGCCTTTAACTTAACTAATAGAAGAAATAATTGGAAAAGGAGGTTTGGGGTTTGGTTGGTTGGGTTTTTTTTCTGACAAGGGAGCCAGAACTTTGGTTACTGTTAGAGATGAGACAGGATGAGACACAGACCTTCTATCTGCCCCAGGCTGATCACTCTTCAGTTCTTGAGTATGCATGAACTATTCTTAAAATGAATCTGGGGAGAGATAGAGATTAAAAAAAAAAGATAATGGAGAAGATAAAATAGGAGAAGGAGTGATAAAAAGTGGAGTACACAGCTATGGAGGCAAAAAAAAAGAGGTGAATGGTTAGGGCAGAAAATAGAGAGAGCAGGAGGAGCAGAGGAGAGTTTCATGTTAATTGTGATTAAATGGTAACTGAGATGCTTATCAATGAGATTCAGAAGAAATGCTGCTGGAGTGAGAAAACAGCAGATAGGAAGCAGAGTCATCACTTGCAGCTGAGGAAGTCCATATGATCACAAGAATTTTTCATCGTGTGCTCGGCCAACTGTGGCTGACTCTGTGAATAATGCAGTCAGGAACAGGGGTGAAATAATTGAGCTAAGGGACAGTGTGGTAGAAGCCAACAGCTGATTTGACAAAAGACAGCAAAAAAAAAAAAAATAAAAGCTAATTTGAATGGATTGTGTCTGAAAAAAGTCAACTGCAGGGGCTCAAGCCTCACCAATGGACAGCATGATAAAGAAAAGGACAGCAACTTCAAGATAGAGTCTCAACTTCCTTTCCATTCAAAGGGTCTCATCCAAGAAGAACAGCTTTTAGCAATGAATTTCTCTTAAAGATAAAGCTGCAGACAGTAAAAAAATATATCCTTTAGGAATATTTAAAAAGCATATGTATGTATGATCTTATTGGCCTAAAAATAAAAAGATTAAGTTAAAATAAAAGGTTGTGCCATTTAAAAAACCCAAAAAAACCCAAAAAACCCCCCCAAAAATCTCCATGCCTTCTAACCCTTTTCATCATATTAGAACCCCAACGTACCACAACACAAATACTGCTCATGCAAAACTATTGTCCTTACAGTGATACCAGTGGTGCCAGAAGTGTGAGGTTCATAAATTTTACTGTACAGCTGGAGGAGTATGTGCATGTGTTACTGCTCCACAGCACTCGCATAAAACATTTAGAAAAGAATTATTTTAAGGTGATGCTGTCAATTTTTAAATAAAACTAGATTTCCTTTTTTTTTTTTTCCCATAGTATTGTTTCAGATAACACCTGGCAATACCATAATTGAAAGAGAACAAGGGATTTATTTCCTACTGCTCCAACACAGACTGCCTTCAGAAACCAAGTTTCATGAGGGCTTTCAGATGAGGTTGTGGAATCTCCATCCTTGGAGGTTTTCTTGACTCGACCAGACAAAGTCCCAAGTGATCTGGTCAGAATTCAGTGCTGAGCCTGCTCTGGTCAGTGAGATTCTCAGATGCAGAACATCCAGTATAGACAATATCAATACTTCTCTCCTGGCAATCAATCTTAGCCACAGTCCCCTAGTCAAACACTGTTCATAACTCACTTAAGCAAATAACAATAAAGAACATGTAAAGTTAAACCTGGTATTTGAACAACTTCATTTGATCAGCGAGTGAGAGTGGGAAACTCAGTATCTGACATGGGGAAATGGGGTAAAAACTGACAAAAACTAGCAGGAGGACTCACAAGTGGGCTTCATCAGTGTTATGTCTTCTGTACTACTCAGTACTGCACTTGTCTTTCACATGAAAGACTTTAAACATGGTGCTACATTACTTTAAATAAGATTCAGTTCTACCTGCAATGTATGAGATTAACTGACTGGGCTTCAAATTGACTTTTTCAATCAAATCTCTCATGATGTTCTTCCTGCTTTCACTAGGGGAAAATGTGAAACATTGCTTAAGGTTTTCCAAGGTGTCGTGCAAAGATATTACCTCGAACCTCAAAAGGTTTATGGTCTGCAGTCCTCTCCCCTTTGCATGGGGGAAATCAGAGTGGGTGAAGCATCTGGCTAACAAGAAACACTGTGGTTCTGGAGACCTCCTGGATGTCCCAGTCTCTTCCTTCATTCTATGGTTTAGGCCTGTTCCAACAGGCTTGGTTTCAATCAGGCCAGTAAGCAATGTCTGAAAAGCAATACCCATTTAAGAAGCACTTCAAATCTGGCATGCAAAAATCACTTCTGAAAAGCTCATGAGTTTTAAATGTACTAAATACTTGCAAACCTGAGAAAAAACAGAAAAATGTAAACCATAAAAAAAATGAGAATATTTCAGATTTTCTGTCTGCCTGTGGATTTACATTGCCCCTGCAATATGCCACAAGCATTAAACTTTCAATTGGAAGCAAATGAGAATAATTCTCAGCCACCTCTTTCATAAAAACTCTTCAATCATTTGTAATGTTTTTTGACCAGTAAATAATAGAGCTGCTTCACTGAGCTATTTAAGTCATATTACTTACAGCTGGAGAAAAATGAGGAACAGTCATTTTCTAGGGAGGCCAAAAAATACGATACACTCATGCAAACTAAATTAGATTAGGATTTTTATATTTTTTTTTAACATTGGTTTGAGAAGATAAAGGATAACCTTTTCAACTTCTACTTTGCCTGGCATTGGGTTTATATTTTTCAAATGAAAGATCATGAACACGGAACTTCATGAGTGTTAATAGGCTTTAGTTCTATTGCCAATGTGCTGAGACTAAATACAGATGGAACTACTGAAATATTGCTGTACTTGGAATGTCCATGCTGAGTCTTTTAAAGCAGCATTCAGTGGCACTTAATTTTTTCTTAATCATGTGGTGTCAAATTATACACCACTGCGCAATGGCTTGTTAATCAGGCTCCTGAGAAAGCATCTTTACAGCTTTATTTATTATTTTTTTTTAGCAGGGGTTGGGGGAAGAAGATGAATCTGCAGCTTTGACATTTTCCTGTACAGTCTCATTGCTGTCTTTCAGTGTAGATGGGAGCTGGAGCTAGGACTAGATCGAGGTTCATTGCTCGTGTTGGTAGCTCTTCTGAGACAGCATTGGGCTGAGCCACTTTTCAGCTACCTGCTTGTGCAATTATTAGTGTATTTCAAATCCTGCAGTAGGACCTGACACATCAATTGGACTCAATGATCTTCAAGGACTTTTCCAACCAAAAGGATTCTATAATTCCATGTTTCTATTCTAAATCTGAGCACTGCACAGCGTGTCTCAGCACAGCTCCCCCACAGGCAACGGAGCCTTGTTAATAAACAAACAGGGTTTCTCTCCAGTAGTGGTCAATTCCTATGCTGCAAGGCGTGCAGAGTCATCACCGAGGAGTTTGGGAAGAAGAAGCAACATTAAATAAGGGAAGCATAGTGGAGCCATTGTATTCCGAACCTCCCGCCATTTTCCATCACTTTCTCATTAAAAAATGGAACGTTTGAAAGCATTTTCAGAGTACACTTATTTTGAGTTATTGCTATTGTTTTTCATCTAGACAGAGGCTCAGCTGAACCAAAAACTGCACAAACAATTAGAAGAAAACAATCCTTAATTTGAAGGGTTTCCAGGCTGAACTTACACTATTGAGCTGCATAATAATAGAGAGCCCCAAAAATACAGCAAAAGATATCAAAATACATTTACTGGATCAAAAGGTGGAATAAATAGATAGGAAACAGAATAAATAGATAGAAAACAATAAATAGATAGAAAACCATCACGTTTTCAGCATAAACCAGAGTCTGTGTGAAACTCCTATCAGACAGAACCTGCTCTTTGCAGCTCACACCATTCCCAAACAGAAAGCTTTACGGGAAAGAGATTTTTTTGGCAAATTACCTGGGAGGTAACAGACAGACATCTAGCCTTTTTTTCCTGCACCCTTTAGCTAACAGAAACAACTCAGAAGTTTCTCAGAAATCTAGTCTTCAATGAGTAACTAAAATATTCACAACAAATTTGACCAAAGAGCTGCAACCATTTGCTGTATGCTGACTCGGATTGTCCCAATGCTTCTTTATGCTCTTTATCAATTTGGTTTCTCCTCTATTACACTTAAGATTACAAACTCCATGGGGAAGGGTCTATTTTTTTATTCTATTTTATTTATGCTTAGGGAACAGAGCATACAGGGAATTGATCTCCAAGCATGTGTATTATAGTATATTAAGAACTTCACTACCACAACTAATTTGTCCTTTATAGAATTCAGTCTTCCAAGTTAATTTCCTCACCACAATTTCATATCAATAAACTATATTCTCTAAGTAGAAACGTTTCATATAACTGTACTTAAAAACAGCTGATAGCTCTGAAAGGTCTAATAATGAGAAACAAACCCACCAAAACCCAACCCACACACAGAGGCTACTTACTGCATTGTACAAACTAGCTGACACATTAGAAGAAATATTCATTTTGCACTAACAACAGATAATCAGTTTTAGATCCTCACTTCCAGGCCTTCTATTTTTTAGGAACTCATAACAAATTAGAAGTGTAAATTCATCAAAAATCTCTATGTCTGAGGACATTAAAGAAGCAATGTTTTCCCCACAGTATCTCAATCTAAAAATTAAAGGTTTGTTTTTTTTGTTTTTTTTTTTTTTTCCAAGAGCATGAGAAGCCAAAAGTACAAATTATGCTCCTCTCATTTAAACAAGAGACCATCTTTCTCTGATCAGGCAACCCAAATGTGTGCAAGAAACTACTCTGTTACAGTTCCAGTGAGTCTCAGTAACTCTGATCTCTGTATGAACAACATAACTTAGTTAATAATGCACATTGTATATGCAACCTCAATTAACTGTTTGCCTAGTAACAATTTGGAGTATCAGGGAAAAATAATATCTCTCAGCTGTGGTGCTGGCTGTGGGTTTAGTTTGTTTTGCTTTTCCATTAGGAATCTGGTATTTGTGGCTGACATTTTTATTGCATTAATGGCAGGAAACAATATGAAAAGAATGCAGACAGAAGTGGAAAGCATTAACAGAAACATTTAGACCCATTGCAGGGACATTCTAATTATGATGGTGAGTAATAGACATGTATCGGAAAAGGCCAGGTTCAAGAAATGTTCATGGAATGAGCTTCACACTTTAAATTTGAGTTTCAAGTCTAAAAAGCTGAAGAATTGCAAAATATTAAAGAATGTTTGTTCTTTGTAGCATTGTACTAGATATGGGTCCCTTCAGCTCTGCAAAATACAAAGTACAGTAGCATGAGACAGCAAAAGAAATTCAAGCCATAATCTAAGTTGTATCATCACAGATCTCCACTGAAAAGTCTGATTATTAATACCTAGAGCTAAATCTCCAATTTAAGGTGCTGTTGGTTGTTTCAGGTTGTTTGTCCTTGCAAACACAGCTTGAGTTTCTGGCATTTGCAGTTAAAGGCTGAGGCACGATGAAGATGTGGGGTCAATGTGCCATGCTTAATTTGTTATTATAGTAAGCAGCACAGTATATTCTGTACTAATTGCATTTACTCATTGCCATATTTACTTGCATTAAAAAAGCAACAACAAAAACATCATCACTATTTAGTTTTACTCGAAAATGCAACAGATTTTGCCATTTGCTGAGAAACTGAATACATTAAAAAAAAACTTATCGCAGCATTTATGTACAATTGGAGATATATCCAGCTTTGTCTTATTAAAT
Organism: Caprimulgus europaeus; assembly: GCA_907165065.1. Next base: position 4,479,751 of record OU015530.1, read on the forward strand.
GAGGACCAGATCTAACCACCAGTGAAGTTAACAGAAGACTTCCCCTTACACTTCAGCAAGCATTGGATTAAAGCATTGTTTTTTGGTGAGTCACAATTTGCTACAGCTGTCATTTTATCAGTGTTGCAGTCCTTATTTGTGAGTTTCAATACACGCTTTCTTTTTATTTTTGAGCTTTGGAAGTTTTCTTGTGGGCTAGGAAGGATGTTTTTTTCAGGAATTGATGTATTTAAAAATTCTTTTTTTTTTAAGACAACTGAATGTGAAATGTATTGATCTAAATCTAATCATCTCCACAGCTCAGCTGCAAAGGATAGCAGCTAAAATCTCTACAGTGACTGCAGTTGGGTCCTACAAACGTTGGAACATGTGAGTAACCGTACACATTGACCAGTTCCATAGGTTCAATGGGACTACTCACTTCAGTAGTTACTGGTGTGCATGGGTGTTTGCAGGATCAAAGCCTTGCAAGCAAGCAGAAAGAAAACATCTCCTTGGAGGGAGCTACCAAAGAGAAAATACATGAGAGGGGTAAAGAACAAAGAGATATTTCAAGATGAGGTACTGCACCGAGAATAGATGAGTCATGGAAAAGATGCTAAGTGATTCATTAATACCAGAAGCTTAGCCAATAAAGAATACCCAAGTATGAAACTAATTACTCTGCTTTTACAATACTACAAAAGTATTTGCTCTGTAAACTTAACATAGGAATAATTTTCTGCCATTTTGAAAATTTATGATGCAATTAGTTGTCACTTTAATAAACTGTATGCACGGCCGTGATAACGGCTGCAAAAAATACTGAGGACTTTACAGTTTTTGTTTTAAAAAAGAAAAACACTAGGAACTTCAAGTCCTGCCAATTTTTCCTCCCTGCCAAGTCCTATTAGCATAAATGAACGGTTTATTTTAAGAAATGCCTGATAAATTACTCTACACAATCAGTAATGAGGGTACTGTCAGCAAAGGAGAATCATTTCCAAAATTTACTTGGCACAAATGAGTGGTTAACTAGCTCACAATCATGTTACATGGCCCCAGGCCCTGTTTGATTCCATAAATCTGCCTGACCTCTTCAGGGTGGAAATCAGTGATTCTATAGAAAAGGTACCTGGGCAAACCTGTTCTGTTTGCACATTTTCTTCTTTTCTTTTAAAGAAATAACACATTCAAACTACCTGTAGGACTATTCCTATAGCTTCTTCTTTCTTGGCAGACTGAAGCTGCATCTTAAAATTATTGTCATAGGTTGTTTATTCAAGTTACACATCTTTTTCCTATCACAAATCACAAGAAACAAAAACATAAAGCCAAGAAGGATACAATGTCTTAAGAAAAAAATGATGGGCCATGAATCTCCATCCTGCTTCAGTTAGTCTATTAACACAAGTGTGTTATCTAACAAATCAATTCTCTCTCCTTTTTAGAATATAGTTTTGAAAGTAGAGAGGAATCCCTTGGCACGAGTTGTTGTGTCAATTAGCAACTGAAGCCAATAATCATTCATCATCTCTTCTAAACATTCCCTGGTAAAAGTCCCTAAATACTTTACTCATCATTGCTATGGAATTCATTACATTAAAGCAGGGAGAAAACCTTTCAAAGAAATAATTTAAGATTATAAGATTAAAAAAAAAAAAAAAGGCCTAAGAAATCATTTATGCTCCCCTCTCCCAGCACTGCAAGTTATTTCCAATTGTCATTCTTTTTTTTCTTTTCCCAAAAAACCCTCTATTGTTACTGCTTTGTCCAGCCTACTTTTACAAGTCCCAAATGATAGTTTTCCAGCACTCCTTTGAAGTTCCTTATTAAAATTTTCAGAATATTTCTAACAGGGTTGGTTTACTCTAAGTTAGAACACTAGATCTGAACCTTCAGTGTCCCCTAGTAGGATACAAAAGCATGTCAAGTAATTTTATCTGCACATACCTTGTGTGTCATATGCCAAGTTCTTCACATCTAACCATACATTGAATATATAAGTTAAACTTTCCCATCCAAACACGATGTCTAACACAATACGAGCGCACAGGCAGGCTATATAAAGCACAGATGAAGAGAAAAGGTCCCACAAGTCTTGTGAAGTTTCCTAGTAAAAGGATACACACCAACTGCTTCCCCAGAGGTCTGCTGTGACTCCCGCTCTGCTCGTCAACGCACAGCTGCGGTACCGTCAGTGGGATGTCACACTCTGGACAACACAGCGAAGGGTCCGCAGAGCTGAGCGGATCCCCCTGAGCTGCAGGAGAGCTCTCTGCAGACTGACTTCTGGAGATGAACCCAGACACTGACAAACAGATCCAGAACACAAGTTCTCCATGCCACATCCACAGGATTGAATCTAGATGCAATCCTGTGCAACCTGCTTTAGATGCACCTGCTTTGCCAGAGGGTTTGGACTAGATGATCTCCAGAGATCCCTTCCAACCTCTACCACTCTCTGATTCTGTAATCCAAGGGTACCCATGACTATTAAACCCAGGGTGGACGCAGAGGCCAACACAAAGTACAGTGGGCTGGAAGTCATGGCACTTCAAGGCTTTTGCTCAACAGAGTGGTTTGATCCCAAGAGTGAGTGATGAAACCACTCTTTAGCAAGGTTGTCAAGGATGGTTTCCCTTCTCTGGGAGAAGGATTTTAGCCATTGGAAACTTCTCAGCACCCAGACACGTATGGGAGTTTAAAAGTAGCCTGACATTTCCAAAAAGCTTTTCCCTGCATAAGCGTAACTGTGTGAAACAATAAGAAAAGCCCTATTCAGAGACCCTAAAATCTCTCAAGCTTTCTCGCTTTTCCATATTAAGTTGATTCCAGGCAGCTGCCTAATGAAATGCTCGTTTCTCCAGAGTGGAGTTCTGAACATGAAACTCGACTTAACCTGCATGAAGCACATACCACATTTTTTGTCTGCCAGAAAGAGCACTGAGGACCAACAAAGCAAACCTGCCAGGTCAGACACCTTCCGGGAAGAAATCTGCATCTCAGCTCTCGAGCCCAGGATTTGACATCAGAAAGGAAAAACATTTTTCACTTTCTAGAGTTTATTCTGTTGTTGCAAAGGGTGAAAGCAGAAAAGAATCTGAAGTACCTCTACGGAGTTTTTATTTTCTCTATTTGTATGTGATACTTGTTTTAACAGCTTATGGGGACACAGCACAGGAACGGGGGGAACATCTGCTCCACACCAGTGTTGCGTTCTCCTGCAGCTCCAGCTGTATGGTCACCAGTTCTGACCACAGAATGCCTTTAGAACACTCTACACAACAGTTCTGCTGAAACCAAATGAACCAAGAGAGAAATTTAGTATCGCCCTTTCCATGGCCTTATATACTTTTATTTCACTTTTCCTTCAAGCAAACTATGACAACTTTTGGAGGAAAAAAAAAAAAAAAAAAGATATTTTGAGCTTCTCTTAACACCAAGTTTACACTAACTTCTTTATTTTGCTTTCCTTACTATTGCTCATTCACTTTGATTTTCATTTTGTGTGGGTACTATCTTCAGATTCTCCTCTGCTACTAACCCGAGCCTTTAGTGTTTGCTATTGCCGCAAGCAGATTTCTCATGGTGGGGCCAGACCTGTTCACTTATGCAATGGTATCAAACCATCAACGTTTTTCTTTAATTTCTACTAATCCATTGCACTGTCTGTAATGAATTAGTAAATTAGCTGTGTCATGGTAAAAATTAGAAAGGGAGATTACAGAGGGAAAAGATGCTGGAATGTGTTAGCTGAACAATGCAAAGACTATTCACCTGCGCTGTTCTTCTTAACAAGCTCTTCACTGCCAACATGACCCTCCTGTTGCTCTGTGAGCACCCAGCTATTCTGGGATAAATTGTTTGAAATCTACTGCCAGGTATGTTTAGTTTTCAGACAGAGTCTGGTATTCCAGACCTTGCTAAATACACTTTTAGATATGCCTTAACTATTTTGCCTGTACAGCTCATCCCTGACAGAGTAAAATGGGAGTAACAACTCGTGGCAATTGCTCCTTCAGACTGCCATGCTTGGTACAGATGCTGATTTACCACCAGCTCTTTAGAGGCTTTGTATCAGCACAGCTCCCAGCCTCCTTCTGAACAAAATAATGTTGCTTTAGCTACCCTACAGAGTCTTAGGAGCAGTCCCTACCTTCTAATTTTCCTCACTGTTTTAAAGACCTCTGATTATTCTAGAAAAAGTTCATTATCCCTAAAAATGATTGGACTCTTCATTTTGAGTGCTTTCCTTATTGCACTAACTTTTCCAGGTCTTGCTGCCATCTCCCCAGACATCAGCTAACAGAGAACAAGACAGTCTTCTCAAGTTCTACATGTCTACATTCAGTCTCATATTCTGCTTCTTACATAGTGACAGACTCTCTCTTTTGCCAGACCATTAATTTTTAATAGCTCTGTCACTAGCTTAAGCCACATGTCTACAAATCCTTCTCAAATTCAATTTGTATTGGAACACACTTTACATGTTGGGCCCAGGATAAAAGCAATTATCTTCCTAAAGGTGTAGTGAGTGTCATCACACATGGGCTCACTTACCACAACATGGTAAAACTCAGTCTTAGCCTTACAAACAACCATGTTAGATAATAAATTATACAGTCTATAGTCTATTAGTGGTGATAAGCAGCAATTTCTTTACAATGATATATTTAGTTGTTTGGCTAAATAAAGATCCTCAGTTTACTCCAATTTTTCCTCAGTATTAATCAGGCCTCTGAGTCATTCTCTGAAAGCTTCAATGGATATAATGATGTCATTTCTTAGTAGAGTTATCAACTTGTTGTTATTGCTCTGCCATTATAACTAAAATGCAGTTTTGTTCATCTCACTGCATGCATATGGGGGCTTATTTCTGACTTTCACTTGATATTTGGGTGTCTGGTTCTTTGAAATATGATCTTACATTTTCTGAAAACGCTTGAGGAAGCCCACAGTGACCACTCTCTCTCCACTACCACGCACAGGAAATCACAATCTTGCACATGTAACGTCTCTTAATTTTGAGGATTCTTCTCTACAGGCTGCATTTGCTCTTTGACTTCAAATACCTGTATATGCATCATGAATATCTGATCCTAATCCTCCAGATTAAAGTTGCCACTAACTAGTTTGATGGGATTAGGATGCTAATGGCTTCACCATCAAGCTAGAGTCAACTGATTAAGACCTGAGAGAACAGATCCAAAAATGAACAGAATAGCTAACATCCTTCTGTGCAATTAATTTATCTAGAACTATGCAATGCAGCCAGAAGATATCTTTCTTCTAACTATAATCTCTATGTTCTCCAGCTCTATTACCATTTTTACATTTCCAGAGCTGCAACACACTGGACAAAGTCTTGCTCTCGGCTTTTTACATGTTTTGCCAGGAGCCAGACAGTTTTCTTTGTGTCTTCCGAATTGTTTCTCTCAGCACTTACCCTGCACCCCAACACCTGCATTCCTGGTCACTCTGTCCCTGTCCTGCTTCCCAATTTCCTTTAGTATGAGCCTGTGAACTTGTTCTGCACTAACAACACTGTTTTGATCCTTTTCCTAGATGGTTCAGCTGCCCTTGCCATTTGGAGAAATTTCTTTGTTTCTTTCAACAGCTTCTCCTGTATGCTGGAATCATTTGCCCCATATAAGTTTGTGTCTCTCATTATGCAACCTTTTATATCTCCAAAAGTACATGTGGATGTCAGAGCATGTGACTGTAAAGCAGGCATCTATTGCTCCTTCTCTTTTTTGGGTTCAGATAAAAACACAGTCACATTCCTTCTAGGATCACAGTACATCAAATACTATATCAGCTGCTCCAGTGTTTTAGGTATTATTAGTACCAACAATGTCTCATTCACTTCTCTTTTTCACCACAGTAGGAACATTTTATCATACTTTTGTCATTCTAACCCTCCCCAGTCAACGTTTATTCAATATATATTAGTATTGTTATGCTTGAGTAAGGACTTTCTGTACGGAAATTCAGCTTTCTTAGTGAAATTACTGTCCCATAGCTGTTCATTGCCTCATGGCTGGTTGTTTTCTCTCTTAAATCTCTTGCTTTATTTGTCTTTCAGTAATGCTTTCTTCTTGCTGTCAGTCTCACCCAACTGGCAGTTCTATCCCACTGGTCTTTACTGCATAAGGAGTAATAAAATGAGAGTGCCCCACATTTGTAAAGTCCAGTGGTACTCTGCTGAGAGAATTACTTGCAGAGATCCTTCAATTGCCATTAACATCCCAGCCACAAGCATACAAACCAGCTCTTTGATGATTTCTCCAAATCCCTTTTTCCACTTAAGATCAGTGCCTCTGTCTGCCAGCTCCATGTCTTGCTCAGCAAGGATATACATGAGAAGGCCAGAAAATAAGAATCTAATGAATGTCTCTATACTGGTAAGGTAACAAAAGACTGCATTACACCACGTGCCACCCCACAACAACTACTATCTTTATTCCACGGAGGCTGCCCATTCTTTCAAATATTCATGCAAATATTCCAACCATTTATTTTAAACTAGTTGCTGAGAAAAATGTTTTCATGCTTCTACAAAGCACTGAAAGCTGAACGTAAGACAAACTGCAGAAGAACATCTCCCCTGTAACAATAAGGCAGAATGTGTCATTCAAGACCTTGAACACTGCACCCAGAACCAAGGGGTGAAGCCAATGCACAGTGTTACTGATGGGTGACAGCCCTTAGGACAAACACAATAAAAGGGGAAATAAAAAGGAAAAAAAATCCCCAGAAGATCGCTTTCTTTTTCAGCTATTTGTGCATGAGCTATTCTGCCTGCCCCGTAATTTCTATGACCTCCAAGCCTCCCTAGGATTATGAATACCTATTGTTGACTTAATTGGCAGAATAACAAGAAACATCTGCCAAACAAACCCAGTTTCTTAACCTCTGTTGGTCTTGGACACATTATGACTGTAGGGGAAAGAATAACGCATTTTGTCTCTGTGAACCAGCCCGGACCCAATGCTTTCATAGTTCAGGGAGCCATTTCCAGTGTAGATTCCAATAGAGGTTTCACAAAGGATGTTTTCTTGTCAGGTGCCCATCTCACAAGACTTGTGGGATATATCCATAACCCTTGGTGCATCAGTAAGGAATGGTGAGGAAATCCTACATGCTCTCTGTGTCTCTTGAAAGTTCACGCAGAGGGAACCAAACCCCTTTCTTTCACCTCTAGCATCACCACAAACAAATAAGTGTCTATGGTACAACTGTCCTTATTTACACAGTCTGAAGGTACATACCAATTTTGGCACCAACATCCAAAATGACAAGAACAGCACCTTTCTTACTCTTTCAGTACTCCAAATACTGGTCACCAGCCAGATGCAGCCCCATCCACTGCAACCCTCTGAGCCCTGTCCTCCAGCCAGTTCTTCATCCATTGCACTGTCAATCTACATGATAAAGGAAGCAACTCCCAAGAGAGCTGGATGGATTATGTCCCTTCACGTTAAACTAATTAATTCCTTCTAATCCAAAATGACTGTGTATGTGGCACTCTGAGCATGTCCTGTTGCATAAGATCTCCTGTAGTATAGAACCTATGGAGAACATGTGCCCACCGTATAGATGTCTGGGACAAATTAAAGGTAATGAAGAAAAATACACCAAAGAAACCTGGGTGGAGGTGGGGGCAATAAACTCTAATAGATTAGAAAAGAAAATATGAAAATTTTAAAAAGCATAAATTTAAACTTATCTGCTTGTTTACACAGACAAAATATATTTCAGCATCATATAGATAATATAACCACAATACTATATATATATACACACACGCACACAGCAAATATATATATACACACACACACAAAATAGGCATGGGTTAAATCCATCTTTCAGGCCTATGAAGTAGCAGTATTGAGGAAAAATTGGACATATTTTCTCATTTTTGTCAAATAGGTACAACAGCATTAGAAAATACAATTTATGTCACATCCTGTATGGTGAGTGGTCACATAAGAGTATTAAGGACTCTGGTGAAGGTACATTGCCTCAATAATTTGCCTTTTTTTCCTATTGCATCGTTCTCTTATAGCTACACATAGATGTGAACCCATTCAATCACCCTGGTTTTTATTATAGGCTGAATGTTACCAGTGGGAGAACACTACTGCTAAGTGGACTTTATATCCACTATATCTTCAAGTTCAGGAGAAAATTGTTTTCTCTGCCAGCATGCTTCACTCATTACGTTCCACAGTTATGGTATTTAGGAAAGACTGGAAATATGAGACCTGTGGAAGAAACCAATGGATAATCAAAAGTCATCAGTCTTTGAAAGGCTGTGTGAGTTGTACACCAATTACATCGGCACCCAGAAATAACTCCTGAAATAAGTACAATCCCATTCCTGCCTTGATTGGTGCCTACGGCCCATAGGTATTGCTTGTTAAGGAGCTAAAAGCAGCAATGAAGTGGAAATCAGCTATTAGCCCAGTATGATGAGCAAACCAATACATGGTCCTTCCTCCCCAAAGTGGGGGTTCAAATACCCTGGTCACTGGGAAAAGGATTTATTTCATTTTCAAAGGTTGGAGATGGTAACAGTTACACTCCTCAAATTTTAAAGTAAATTTTGAACTACCAAATACTCTCCAGGTAGAAACATTAAGCACTAGAAGACAGAAATATCCTCAATTATGACTGAGTTTTTGATCTTACCTCTTGACTTTTTAAAGAGCCTCTACAAATGGATCCTCTTAATATCTCTGTGTAATTATCAGGCAATATACTACAAAGTGTACCATGAATTAGAATGCTTCAATTTTGTCTTGCATATATTACATTCCATATTTTATGGTACATTTAAGTTGATTACTGATCATTACTTCTCATTAATTACAGTAAATTTAGAAAAATTATATCACAAAGCTCCTGAAAACAGAACTCAAGTCTTCAAAAAAGAGCAGAGCACTTTTGCTGAGGACGTGCTTTACTGTAAATAAGACAACATTTGCTTAATTCATTCATCAGGAGTTTAAAAATTATCCATAACTTTCTAAGGCACTTATCTTCAACAATGTAATCGCCACAAATCAGCAGAGCATGTAAATTCCCTGAATGTACCCAACATTCGATATCTTGTTTATAAATAAATATATTTTTCCCTGTCTTTGATAACACAGATAATTATAATTACACATAAATATTGCTCAAAGATGAGCAGATAAGAAATGCAATATGATACTAGGGCTTAGCTTACTTTGCATTTACAATAATTTCCTTCATACAACACTTTGTAAAAAAAAGTTAATATTTTGTAACACAAATATTCAGATTTTGAATTTTCTGCATCACCTTTGCTTATAAATTATATGCATCAAAACTACCTAATTCTTCTGTCACTACAGTTTAACAGCAAATAACCTCCATGGGTATTAAGATTGTTATGTTCTATAACAGTATATAATATACATCCATATGTAATGTGCAAGTGTAATATATTATGTTATAGAAGTTAAATATATCATTATATTTCATTGGAACTGGTGCCCAGTATAATATTGGTTTCCAAGAGTCTGATAAGATGTAGATTTAATAGTTTCTAAATACACTCAGCGATTCACATCTGGATACACCTGAAGAAAATAATACCAATCTCTGAAAATACCTGAAAATTAGAAGTATACGCTGTGCCTCCCAGTATAGCAACTGACTGCAAACTTCCCTCACTAAAAAAAACCAACAATGGAGACTTCAGGACATCTAACAGAAAAAACTTGAAATTAAACAAAAATTCATAGAAGACTGCCAGATGGAGCTTGGTGGTGGGTGATGCTGCTTTGACCGATGAACTATCTAGCAGTGAGAATGTCAAATATTAAAGTAGTAAACGTGGTATTGCTTGGTTTCTTGAATTCAACTGGAAGGAAGGTTCCCAGGTATCTCCACACTACCCAACATTTCAAAAGACTTAAAGTAGGTCAGAATAATGACTCTTAGAAGGTGAATGGCTTCATAGGAAGACACCAAAGGTCTTCTATTAAATTCTGAGTTATTCCTCCAATTTCTCCTGTTTCTCCCCAGTAGTTTTCTCCAGAGTGTCAGTATTGCAGAAGTACTTGAAGGACAGGTTAAAATGGTATCTTCCAATCTAACATTGCCATATAGCTGTACCAAAGTTACACTCCCTCACAACACTCTTCTAGAGCTGGTGAAAACTAGAGCACGGCACCTGAACCTCTGAGGAGTAAAAGAAAAATCAACATTTTCTCCTGTTTTTTTACTCAGAAAATCCAAGCCAAAACAAGGAGTAGAAGGGTAGGCTACTAAACTGTACATTCAGTTTTGTGATAAAACCACTATTAAAATATACAGTGAGGATACTGATTTGTGAGTAGTCAGGAAGTAAAAATTCCCTTTCAGGAATTACAACACCAGTCCTTATTCTAGCGATCTAGGAAGGCAGCAAACATATACTACCAACATAAAAATCTATGCCCCATCTTTATCTTCTCTGTTCCCCTAAGGAAAAAGAAATGTGAAAACTAGAATGTTTGCCAAAACAGCCTCCTTTGCCAAATATACTCATCCCTAAAATGTTCCCCATTGTCAGGTAAAGATTTAAAAATGTTTAAAAGGAAAGAACAGAACTTTATATTCTTAATTAATTTATATAAACACCTGCTAAGTGGTGCATTCACATGATCAACTGTATAACTCACTGTATTGTACAGGAAATATCTGATAGAACTGTATAGAAAGCGATCACCTTTGAGAAGTGTTTAGTTTTTCTAAATGAAGCATTCTAGGCACTTCCACAAAAACTTATATCCCAAGAGACAAACCACACATGAAACCAAAAGAGTTTCTCATCATTACTTTGTCTCAGACCAGAATTCAATTTGACCTATTATTTTGCAGTTTCACTGAACCTTAACCAGAACTGAAACATAACAAGTGGTACAAAACTCCTGAAATCTAGAATACTGGTTTGAGAAACCATTGACACCAGTACTATCAAAGACCAGTTGAAGGAGGAGAGCTGTCAGCACCAGCTGGAGCTTGCAGGGCCACAGTTCATTGTAGTCTTTTTCCTACCACTTCATTCCTCAACTCATTCCCCATGTCTTCTCATCAGTGTGGTCCTCCAGTGCAAACCTTCTTCACGCTGACACTATGCTGTTTGCTGTGAACCACGGGTTTCTTGGTCAAAGCTGTTAGATTTTGCACCTGCCTAAGGTGAGCTTTGAGCCTGAACAAAGACTCCTGTTCTCCAGTTGTGTAGTCCTGTGTGCTGTAGGTCCTATTTTAATCTCTCTGCTATCAGCACAACTTCTGCTCCCTGGCACAGCATAGATACCACTGATGTTTCCAGAAAACCCGCCCTCAGCTGTTTCACTTTAGCTTCCCAACCTCTTCAGGCAGGTGAGAAGAAGACATAGGATTGTGCTGGGAGCCCAGAAGACAGTTAGGTTCTGGTGAAACCCATATGTAAGGTGTGCCCCCATCATATGAACACCTTCCATTTTTAAAAGGTGTGTTTTCCAGGGAGACATGTTCACTCACCGTTTCAGTAATCCAAAATGGTTCAAACTAGGTGACACTGGAAAAACATACTGCATGGACAGTAAAGCTAGGAAGAAATGGCTGCATCACATCACCAGAAATTCACCCAGCTCAAAAGAAAAACCACCAGCTCAGCTCCAGATGAAAACTGTACTACCCAGGTTCTTCAAGAAAGAAAAAGCAATTCCCAAATGTAACTCAGCAACTTACAGGGCAGTTTCCTACACTGGTTTACTCCTAGAGGAAGTTAAATCTCATAGTCAAAGCAAGGCAGCTTAATTTTTTAGTGTTAACCTTGTAATTTCCTGCGAGTACTATCAAATTGCCATGAGTTTCTACAAGCTTGTTTAAGCAGGGCTGTGCTCATGGGCTGGGAACAGCAGATGTGTGCACGCAGTTGGGCTTTCAGTATGTGCAAGTTGGACAACTGGAATTGGGTATTTGTGCACGATCAGCTTTGAAATTGTGTTTGCCCCACATGTTTGTTTGTAAATCCCGCTGCCTCTCCTCACAACTGTGCCTGATTTTATGTTCCTTGGGATGTTTCTAAAAACAGCTCGCAAAGAATATTAAAAAGCTTGTTCTAATCTGTAAGCCTCTGCCTCATTTCATCTCTGCATCCACTTCAGAACCCATGAGGAACACTCTACTTACACACAAATCAATATAAATTTTTTATTGGCCTGCCACAGGCACAATCTCAAAGCAACTTTCATCTAAAGCAATCAACTGACACCAAATTTTAAAATTCATTAAGTTATCAATCCCTTTTAATAGAACAATTATCTGCTTTCTATATGAGTAAACCCTTTTTTTATTTACTGTTATGTTCAGTCTAGTTTCAAACAGCCTGGACTATGTCTTCTCAGGGGACTCTGTTCTGTACCTGAACAGACTCTGTGTCAGGAAGATTTTTCTAATCAGGTCTTGACCCAATGCCTAATGTTTTCAATAGACCTTGGATTAAGTTTGTTCACATCTGTTCTGTCTTGGTTTCAACCCTTTGCACACAGAAACAGGACAGACAAGCTAGTTTTATTTGGTGGGGAAAAAAAAAGTTTGTGTTTAACAAAACAATATTTGCAAGTTTGGTTCAAATCTGGTGAATAATATCAGCTAAATAAAAAACTGGAAATTTTAAAAAAAATAATCACATGTAGTCATAAAACATTTAGAAAAACTCTTGGGAATTTCCAACTCTTCCAGAACCCCAAAAGAGCTCCAGCAAAATGGCAGGGGGCAAAAGAGGTGGCAGCTATGCTTTATTTTTGATAGCCCAAATTATTAAGGCATCATTTAGGATATTTAAGACTTGTGTCCAAATCATTGTGCTTCTTTTGAAGCCGGGCTTTTATACAAGAAAAATCTGCTTATGAATGAATGTATCAACACTAATAGGAGGCACAAGTTTCAGAATAGGTGATGGAGCTGTTGGATTCAAATTTACCAATCAAATTCTGTCTTCATTGACTATATAAAGGCATCTAGAGCCATAAGAAGCACCACAAAAATTCATATTAGGGGTAAAAAAAAAAAAAAAGATATCCAAAGAAAAATAACCTGAAACACAGGCACTTAAATGGAAGTATATATCTGGAAATAGCCATGCTGACATAGTCTTCAGGATTAAATTGGCAAGCAAATTAGATATGAGCTTGAAATGCAGTATGACAGCTAAATAGATCAATTTGATTTTTACTGCATGGGCAGACACCTCATATCTATAAGTTAGGCAATACTAGTCTTTTTAAAAGACATTTTAATGCAACATTGAATTAATTCCTAGGCAGAACTTTACTAGAAAGAGCTGTGGGAAGTACAAAGAAGAGGAGCAAAAATAATTGCAAGTTCACAGTGAATAAGTGAACTTAAATATGCCCTACTTCAGGAGTTACAGATAAAAAAGTTAAGTATATGTAAATGTACTAACCCACAACAGGAACATGTTATATATCATGGTAGGTTTTTAATCAACTGAACAGTAGATTTAACTGTATAAGTCTTATTTTGCCCCTCATTTCTACCCGATCCCTTCCTCCATAATCTACAAAGGAAGCACAGCATCAAATTTCATGTACTGTCATTATTATAATTTGTAAAAAAAATGAGCATATTTATGCTCTGTAGTTACTTGTGAGTTCTATTATCTCATTTTTTTGGATGAAGAAGTGAGAAATGTAACTTCATGGGTGAAGAGACTTGTCCAGAGTCAGACAGGAGTTTCGTGGTGCACTCTATTCAGCTGCAAATTTTTCCTGTAAATATGCAGTACACAGACTGCAATTAAAAAACAAACAAACAAACAACAATTACAAAGCTGCTGCACTTTCCTTGCACAACAGACCTGAAAAGACCTGGGCAAATTACCCTACATTAGTTTGTCAAGAAGTCATCTAGATGTGACTTCTGTCATGTAAGTACTTTCATGAGAAGAAGACAAAAGTAGTTAAAGCTCATGAAAGACATGAAAAAAAATAGTGTTGCTTTATAAAAGTAGGTAACATTGCATTAGAATCATGGCATGGGTTTTTTAATAATTAAGCTGATCAGGTATTTAAAGAAAGAGGCAGATATTTGATGAATTTTCTGTCTCTTGAGGATTTCTGAATAAGACAAGCTGTACTCAAAGACACTTGAAAGGAGTAAATTGATTAAATTCTATGGCCAATGCTGTAAGAAGGCAAACTACGTGATCTAATGGCCACTGCTGACCATAAAACTGTTCAGTCTAGGTTCACAGAAGACAATCTAAGTCCAATCATTCTTTCCATTCATGGAGAGGCAGGGCTTGGGTCAAGAAGACATGGTGGAAACACAAATGAAGATTAGTATACTCAGTATCCTAGGGATTAAGTAAAATTGTCTCAATGTTTAAAACACATTTTACATTTAATGAAACCAAACCTTTTTTAGCTGACAGTAGATTCCTTTTCTTATCCAATAATTATTAAAGATCATAAAGATATACTTACAATTTATGGGTGTTGAAGTAATTTGGCTGTTTTACAATGCACCCGAGGCATGCAGATATATCTTTACAATCACACACCCCGAACTGTGTGAGCACCTGGCTGTGCTTGTTACAGAGTGAGGGTTAAGAAAGTACTTTCTAAGTTACTGTTACTTATATAAAAAGAAGTGTGAAAAACAGAATGAAAAAAAAAAGTTTTAACCAAGCTGAATTCTAAAACTGTCACCATAGGTGGGAAATTAATGAGTTTATTTGGCTTTTCAGTTAATACTTCAACTTTTTTTTTCCCCCTACATAACAGCAAGGTGATATTGTTTAGTTTACTCTCCATAAGAAACTATTATGTCCCATTTAAGGGAAATCCTACTATATTTTAGGACACATGGAGGAAAATGCAAATAAAATATTCTCCAGTAAGTAGAATTACCAATCAACATTTAGCAAAACTTCAACCACAAATTTATTTGACTTAATTAAATTGCACACAGAGTAGGAAAATGTCACTTGTTCACGAGTGACTCAGCCTGTTGGGAAAGGCTTCCACTACTTCTTAATTTCCCCCAACAACTGAGTCCCACAACTAGGTAAGAGAGAGCTGGGTTTCCTTCCTTAAAACTAACTTTAAACCTATCAGCTGTGGCAATAAGACCATTCCAGGAGGTATAGCAAATTTTAAAATATATAGTAGAGAAATACTCTGGAAATATGACAGGAGTAAAAATAGGAAACAGTTTGTTGTTTATGTTTTACTTTAAAAGGAATCTTAAAAGACTCCAAATTAAAGTATCATTCATTAAAAAACAGACTAGTCTTTTCTACATAATCCTGAAGCTTATAACTTATTCCTTGCCATTCCCACCATCTCTCTGCTGCTTTTGCAATCAGTACAAATATATTGTTTATATATTTATTAAGGTTTTTTTTTTAAAGTATTTTGAGGATAGCTAAGTGAGCTGTCATACATCATTCCTGCTTAGTTCCTGTACTGGTCCTGAATTCCTCAAAATTGAAATCAGCTCTGTGAATGTAAAAGACATAAAGAGCCAGCCCTGATGACTAAAAAAGGCGAATGAGGTAACGGGAATGCCGGTGAAGCTGTTTGTCTCCAATGTCCCATAAATAGGGAAGTGAAATTAAAATTTTTCAATCAACATCAGTTATGCACATGGATGCATGCACACACACACACACAGGAAAAAACTGCCTGATGAGAAGCAGGCAGAATCAGAAGTTCAAGCAGAGGTTCTTGAAAAAAAGTTGTTGGGATTTTTTTACCTTGTTGTTCCTATATTGTGGAATCTCCTAGCTGCATAGAACGATTGATTGGAGTACAAAATTCCTTAATTTCCTGCAAACTTCTCACCTTTCACTATTCTCTGCAATATATCTAACCCTAATGAAGCTGCCCCCACTACACTTTATTAAATGATCAAAACCTGATAGCATGTACCACCAACAGCCATAGCTGCTCCCTGTATTGAAATGTACTGATCTGGTCAAATACACAAATACCCCACTGCTATTTCCACACCTATATCTGGTCTTCCCCATACATGGGGAAAATAAGTACAAATACTAACATACATAATAAATAGGAATACCTATTTAAAATAATACATAGAGTTTTTCCAAGAACTTCCTTCCCTTAGAAATCAAAGTATTTATCAACTATTAATTAATATCTGAAAAACTGCAAATAATTAGTAAGGTGAGAGACAGAGAGTGATTTATCTGAGGCTCAGGAAGAAATCTGTGGTGCAGTGAGGAAGTCCTATTAGATTTCTTGACTCTTTGTCTCAGTCCTTAAAACCATTCTTCTAAGAGATTGATGGCAATTAGTCTCCATGGAACCACAACATCATTTAATGAATCATACAACAGGAAAAGCCTATCTCTGGAAAAAAAAAGGTCTTTCCTGTGTCAGTAGTGTATTTGTAATGCACAGGGACAGGAGAAGACCGGAAAAAGGGACATTTCTCCTGAGTGGGTTCATTAATTAACATAGATTGCTTGAATTCAGTCCAAGAAATCTATGCCAAGGAGGAATCCTGTCCTGCCTTTCCTAAC
Organism: Caprimulgus europaeus; assembly: GCA_907165065.1. Next base: position 4,496,312 of record OU015530.1, read on the forward strand.
TGACTTTGGAGCAGTCTCCCAAACGTATTATCTCAAGAGCACAGAAGGAAATCACAAAGCCAGGTAAGAAATTGGCCTTTCTGAGCAATAAAGACATCCTTGATGCAGATCATGGGCCAAAGGGCAGAAATTGTGTTTATCAACTCAGGAAATGGGGATGAGGACAAGGTACAATATAAACATTATCAAAACTAAGAATAGTTGTTCTGTCTGGAAGAGGTGTTTTACATGACTTCTACAGTTATATTGTTTCCTGTTTGATGAGAGATGATTCTGAAATGTAGGCTTACATCCAAGTCCCCAGTTCGCTAAGGCTTAGTTAGAAGGGGTCAGAAACGAGGTTTATTTCACAGAGGTTCCTGTTAGTTAATAAATTCTACAAAGGTTGGTTTGTTAGGGAGAGCTCAATGCATTGTGTTCTTTCCCTTAAAAAAAAAATAATATCATATTACAAACACTCTTTTGACTATAAAAAATAACTGGTAGCTTTTAAAAGTCAACATGAGACAATAGATAATGCAGAAGTTTGTAATATTATTATTAAAGTTTCTTAAACCATATAAAATAGATTATAATAATGGAAAAAGTTTGGGCAAGATTACATTGCATCCGTTAGCTTTTTCTCCATAATCAGTATGGGTTGGTATCCATTATGTTCCATGTTGTAACTCAGAATAAATTACTCCGTGACTCCCAGATATCCACATGCTACCACTCTTCAGAAAAGTCCATTACACTTTGGCAAAGGAGTTCAAGACTAACCCAGATACTAAAGCTTCTTGAAATTTTGTCCCTTCACCTAACTGTATTGTCTCTATGCCACCCAGTATCATCTGCAATCTGGCACTCTATAAAACATCTCTCCTCTTTCATTTTTTTTGCCCTCACAAATATTTTCTGTGCTCTACATTTGCTATTTTCTTACAACTATGTAATTTTGTCCTCCAGATCTCAATGGGAAGGGCTAAGCACAAAAGAGCTCACTGAGGAGATACTGAGATACTAATCACAGAATATGAACATAATCCAAGTTGGAAAGGACCTCAGGAGGTGTCCAGTCCAAGCTCTTGCTCAAATCAGGGTCAGGTCTGAGGTCAGACCAGGTTGCTTGTGGCTTTATTTAGTTGTTTCTTTAAAATCTCCAAAAACAAAAGCCTGCTCAACCTCTCTGGGCAACCTGTTCCACTGCCTGGCTGTCATCATGATGAAAAAAAACTTTCCCAATATCCAGTCTGAATCTCTCTTGTCTCTCATCCTCCTACCAGGCACTGCTGTGAAGAACTTGGCTCTTCGTGTTGCCAACCTCCCCATCGGTGCTGGTGGACTGCTGCCAGCACCATCTGAGCTGCCTTTTCCCCAGGCTGAACCAGCCCCTGTTCCTCAGCCTCTCTATCTGAGGTGCTCCAGCCCCTGATCATCTTCAGAGCCCTGCCCCAAACTAAAGATAATTAAGCTGACTTCAGATGTAGAGCCAGAAGAGATTCATCAATACAGCCCTGCAATCAGATGAACCAGTCCTGTGACAAATGAGTGCCAGGCCTTTGGGACTCAAGTGAGGATCTTTCTCAGTATTGCATCTCCTATATGATACATCAAGTGTATATATAGATACATATGTGTGTGTATATATATATACACACACACATATGTATATATATATGTATATATATATGTGTGTGTATATATATACACACACATATGTGTGTATATATATATATATATATATATATATATATATATATATATATATGACAAGTCAGCTCTAAAATAATTTCACAATAATATACTGAATGCTATACGTGAAACATTGACCTAATGAAATCACCCAACTACCACAGAACCACATTTTTCTTTAAACTAGGTCTTTACAGTCTTCTCTACAGTCACTCTTGGACATGATGAACTCCCTTTTTCACATCCATTCTTGAATCTGACATGTCTTGCTAATAGTAAAAGTAGTATATGCTCACAAAGATATTTTCCAATGAATAATTGAAATAATATATATGAAAATACAAGGTCTGTATCTCTCCTGTACACATTTTGAAAAGAAAAAATAATAGAAATATGTTTTTTTATGATGCAACTTCTCCCACTCCAGTTCCACCAGTACCTTACAATGTGTTCGTCAGCACACATTATATCTCAGGCTGGGAATGATTAAAAAAAAGGCAAGGGGGAAAGCATTGACTAGATGTGGAAAGAACCAAATTCAATAACCGTATCAAAAGATATTTAAGCAAAGGAGGGGTATGAATCTCCACGTTCAATGTTAAAACCAGAGCCTATGTTACAGTCAATGGCAAAATCCCTCCGAATTTCAAGATGCAAGATCTACAAGTGAGGATTCTTGTACAGATTTCAACCCACTCTCAAAGTGGGGACATGCCTGGAGAAGGACTACTCCAAACCCATATGATAGAGGCCAACCATGATGCTCAGAGCTGAAATCTGCCAGCATGCTCTCACTTAGTAAGTGTCTCACAAGTTTACTTGGCAGCACAAGTCTGATCTCTGTCAAGAGCCTCAAGTGTGATGTCCAATTCAATTACTAAAAGACACATTAAAATCTGGCTTATATGATTAAGCCACCCATTTTTATTTTGGGATCAGTCTCCCCAGTCTCTTTAAGGAGAGACACATTTAGCATATTCAGTTTCAACATTCACATTAATATCTTTATTAAGCAACCTTTGAGCCAAAAACTGAGAGCTTAGTAAAGTTGTTCTCTACCAAGTATAATGTATTCAAATATACTGAAATATATAAATTCAGACATTGAAAAAAAAAGTTGTTACTTTTTTAAATAGTCATTGAGAAACAGCTCATGTACTGGAGTTCATCTCCACACACTCTTCAGTTATATCACTGACCAGGACAATTCCAGGGTGCTTCCATCAACAGTGGCCAAACTCACTTACCCACTTTAATTTAGGGACGTTGTAATGCCCTGTCTCTCCAGTGATATGAATAGGTCCATTCTGCTCATACTGAATGAGTGTCCTTCACCCTTCCCTCCCCTATCTCCCTTCCTTATCCTCCCATACCAGGAAAGGAAGGAATTCTCCTTTTCCTGCTCAAATATCCAATAATCATTTCAGCCATCTGCTTCAATACAAGAAACTCTTCATAGAAGCCCATCTAAACAGCAAACCATTAGAGATTAAGATGATTTATTTTAGTTTAGTGCAGTGTCACTAGTTTAATAAAATATAAAATAACTAAGGATTTGGGAAGTACTATGGCTTACCTATGTAAAAACTCACTCTCTTGCCAATACATTCTATGGCTGCTGACAGACATTAGAACATTCCTTTCATCTCCTTCCTCTTCTTGCAGTTTAACCTATCCCCTTAAGGAGTATTTGCTTTCTCTAAGATAGATTATACATTGTATGCAACATGAAAACCTTACGCGCTTTCTCTACCATCTGCAAGGCTTTCCTACCCGCTTCTTTAAAAAGAATTAAATCAAAATCCTTATTAGTCTTTTCATTTTGGATAAATAAACCAGGATTACTTTTCTGTTAGGAACTAAAACAAAAGGCTTACTATTTCCAGATATGTGCATCTAAATTAGAGAAGCATTTTTGAATACAATCAACCAAACATCCAAGCCTAGTGGGACCAAATGTGGAATGCAAACTGTGATAAAGAGCAAGGACGAAGCATACGCATACAGGCACACAAAACACCCCCTCTATTCATGCAGAAAACATCATCTAATATGGGACTGATTCCTTTCAAATAATTCTTTCTGCATCCCAGTGTGATTCCAGGATGTGCAAATTAAGATAAATTTTATGGGTCAAATTCTTCTTACCACTACATGTGCTCAAGTCAACTGAAATTGATGACAACTGGATGCTGTGTCAGAGGGCGGAATTTGGCACAGAAAATCGCAATGTAAGGAGAAGACGTTATAAAAATAAAAATGACATGGTGCTTTGAATGAGGGAGGAAACAATTCTGGATGTGGCTTGGGAGAGAGGAAAGCACAGAGAAGCAGACAAAGTTGATCCAATAGCTAGCAGATTCTCAGATAAGGCTCAGTTGTTAAAACAGAGCCAACTGCGAGGATCTGAATGAGAATTTCCGTAACGACTCTAGAGGAACCGAACCCCATTCCATAACTTAACTCTAACAGAAGTAAAGCTACACCAGCTCCAAGTCCTGCTCCACTTAGAGCTTAAAAAAGGAGAGATTAGTTTATGACTTCTGTATTCTTTGGAAAACCAGAAAAACTATTTAAGACTTCATCATTGCAGAGCTTCATGTCCAATCTCATTAAACCAAACAGGATGATGAAACTGTCAGTACAAATTTCCCTCCTTTTTTTCTGTTTTTTGTTTTTTAACAACACAAACGTCCCTCAAAGAATCCCGTGTAACTTGCAAAATAGACCTAAATCAAAACCAGATTCACATATTTGGGTAGATGATTTAGCAGTAATATTTCTAGCAGTGGGAGTTTGCAAATATTATCAAATCCATGTTCATATTTTATGACAACTGACCGATGAAAACCAGAAGCTACTCTGACACACATTTTAACCCATTTTTCTGCTACCAAAATGAACATGAGCACAAACTTCTTCCTGGTTAAACTTTTGTTCGTTTGAGTGAAATGTGAAGATGTGTCATGTCCTCAGCTGAGTTCCAGAACTACTCAGGATGTCACGTAGCATTTAATTTCAAGCTCCATTTAGAAAGAAGAATTCAACATCTAACCTGGAACAGCTATCCTCCCAGCTGTTGGATGATTCATTTCCATCACAAGTCCGTTGTGCAGCACCTAGGAAAAAACAAAACAAAAAACAATACATGTATGGAATAAAAAAATACATAATTAGTTCCTAAACTCATGAGGAAAAGGGAGATAAATAGTGTCATATTCTTCCACAGAAAATCTGAAAATATAGGGAGTTACAAATCAAGTAATTTAATTTGTAAAGTGAAAGCCTTGATGTTTGATGCTACTCTCTATTTTATGCATCTAAATAAATGCTTCAGTAAGAGTTCACAACTCTAATACATCTTTAAGCTCTTATATCCAACATCAAACAAAAGAAACTGAGCTGCAAGCACGTCACGCTTTCAACCACCATCAGACAACTAATACCAACATGGAATGAGAATTAAAACCTTCACTGACTTTCACTTTTAATCTGCAACAAGTACTGAAGGCCTATACACAACTTATGCTCTAGTGGGTTTTTTTTCAGTGTTTCTTAGTTGCTTTTGAGCTTGTGATGGATCACACTATGAAAGGCTGCCTTAGTAGTTCTTGCAAACACTTGGGAAAGATGCCATAATTTTGATGTTATTTCTGTTCTTTCGAGGGGGTATGCCGTGGTTCAGCTCCGTGTATGAGATAATTATCCACCACCATTTCCAGTTCCTTGTTACTAACCTCAACCAGAAAACAAGGTATAATACCAAAATTCTGAAGTAATGGAGAAAAAGAAATTCATACTAGAAAACTTGCTGCACTTATAGAATTCTGCATCCAAAGGCAGTAAGTGATCTTTATAATCTCCTTACCCATAATTCTGCCACCTTTCTAACACTATTATCTCAATCACATAATCAGAATACTTGAAAATGTTTTGTTATCAAAGTATCCTCTACAAATAAAAAGCCTTTGATTAACCAATTATTTTCATATCCAAAGTAACAACAAATCTGAAATAGAGTGCCTTGCCAAATGTATCAGCTATAGAAACTAAAGATGGGCAAAGACTGTTAAGTGATCATGTAATACATCTACCTATGCACCTTGCACTGTGAACAACACTAGCAACCTTGGCTCCTAATGACAGTTGTTGGTCTAATTATTCTTGAAAATTTTCCAGTTAAAAAGATAAAAATTTTCTTAGTCTGCACTATCTTCTCTATTTTTGTTAGAAATTTTTCTCCTAATACATAATCAAAATAACCTTGCTTTGTATAAACCAACTTCATTCTTGTCTTTTCCCAAACTGGACATAGAAAACCAATCACTAGCATCTTCATAACATTCTTTTACATACTAGAAGATTTTAATCACATCCTCCCTCAGTCTGCTCTTTTCTAGACTAAACAAAACTAATTTCTTTAGCCATTCTTTCCAGGTCAAGTTTTGTGAACTTTTTATCTATGTAGAATAGCATGTTTAAGAAATTCCCACTCTTGAACAGGTGGTGTCAAAAGGTCAGGTCAGCTTTCTCTTAGCTTGTGGGGTGAGCCCATTTAGCTGACATTTAGAAATCCAGATATTTCCGATAATAGATGCTGGTGGAAGAATGTCTGTTCACTGGCCTAATTGTTTGGCGCTGTACCAAATCATTAGTTCTGTTTCTCTTCTGGAAGGTTAACGCCAATTTTGGTAGACATTCAAGTGAGACATTCAGAATTTTTTTCTAAATGACAGAACTGGAAAATATAATTGCTTGTTTTAACTCATATTTAGAATCTTACTAGTTATGCCCTTAACCAAAACAGCATTGAAAGTTTGGCCACCTTTCTCCATAACTTACTTACATAGGCTTGCTTTATGCATTTAATTTAGTATTTGTGACCTAAATGCAAGAAAACACACCCATTTGAACTTGAAATCAACAGCACACTCAAGTACATAAACATTTATTTAAACAGCAAATTAAATGTACCTAAAAGTGACACCAGTTGGTTAAAGAAAAACTCTCTAGCAACTACTCAGAGCTCCACAAAATTCATGCCTTCCTCTGTTCTGGGTCTCTAAATTCAGTCTTATCTTCCTTTTACAAGATTTCCTCTTATTAGACTCACATTCTGTCTCCCTTTTCTTTACAGAATGAACTAAGAAAAATGTGCAGTATCTTTTGAGGACCACCAGTCTAACTTCTACTCCCTTTTAAAAGAAGTGCAGAAGACGTAGTCATGCTTCCTTTCCATTTTCATGACAAGTACAGTGATTTTCCCTTGCAGATGCATTACTTTCTTAAAAATACTGCAATTAAAATTATTCTTATTACTCTTATTTTCTACAGTTATTAAGCCTATAGTGGTAAATTCAGCTCCACCTTTTCTTTTGAAGAAAATAACCTCCCAAGCAATGAACTGGACAAAGAAAAGGGTTTGTTTTTTGTTTTTGCCACATCAGCAGCAGTGTTTAAAAGAACCGTGTAATTTCCTGTTTCATGTGTTTCACTGTTAGAATTCCCAAAAAGAAATTAAAAAAAAAAAAAACAAAAAACCAAAAACCACCAGAACTTAATTGACTCCTCCTCACATACATTCTAAAAACTATGAAGGAAACATTACTGCATCCCAGCCTTTAGGAGAATGCAATGTTCATGTCCATTATCATTAAAGACAAGGAAAGTCTGAGGACAATAAGACAAAACTTGAAGTTCTTCTCCTCCATTGTCTTGTACCACTCAAGTGCTTATGATCCTTCTGATGTGACAGTCCTCTATCTCCTTGTGTTCACCTCAGCTCAGTACAAGGAATTGAGGAATCAAAAGGAATATGTAAATGACAGCCATCAGTAGATCCTTCCCCCCGCCCCCCTTTACTTACTTTCCAGGCTAGAAGTACTCTATTATCTGTTACCATTTCAGATTTTGTTAATTACATAATTGTTTGAGTGGCATTTCACACTGATTATAAGGAGATTATTGTAAATGAAACAGAAGCAGAGTATTCTATCTTTCAGTAATAACCTTTTCAGGCCATTTATTTATTCTTAATATGTTCATTTTGTAGATTAAAGAAGAAATCTCTCTTATCTCTAATAGTTGATGAAAAGAAAACCTGATTTCACCATTTTGTAATCTTCTCTCAACAACAGTACTAGCAGTGTCCTGCTGGTATTTGCAAGATCTTCACATAGGATTTTTTTTTAATGTTCATGTCTTTTCTTCTGACACTTAAAACTGTAAAGGAAAAATCTCTCCTCTTCGCAAGAAAGGAAAAGTTACACAACATGAAATACTAAAAAAATCTCTGAATTCTACTGAAGTCAACAGAAGACAGGGTTGCTCTGATTTGTGCCATCTATTATAATATTTCAGCAGCAGTTATTTACTACATAATCTTTTTTGAAAAAAAAAAAAGTGTTTTCCTGCAGACTAAATTTTTAAAACTACATAGATATTATATATACAATGAAGAATATACATAATTCCCTATCATTAGTTGCTACAATTCCACTGTGGGATTATTTATTGTACATGCAGACAGTATCAGTTTTGCCCATGTTACAAAAAGAAAATACTGTTTAGTGATGGATAAAAACAAGGGAAGTCACTATATTTTAAATTTATTTAGCCAGTACAGGTTATTATATGACTTTATTCAAACTACAGCAAAAAGAACAATTCATATTATGTCTTCTAGCCTCAGAGAATAAAAGAATTTAATTTAAAAATTACTTCATTATTACTTTTTCAAGACTATAAGCAAAGAAGTCCACATAGAATCTTTTAAGCAAAGATCTTAACATTTTACTTGTGTAATGCAAACCAAGGGTAATTTAATATATTTCATCATATATATTCTCAGTTGTTTCATCATTTCCCCTTAGCTTGTCATGAGAAAAACTACGGAGGATACCTACAGCAGCTGCTATGAAGCTCACAGTAATTCAGATATAATAACTCCAATGATTAATTTTGCTCTTTTCCCTAACGTTGCTAATAACTGCAACTTAAAAAGTGCTTAAAATTTTTATAACAGGCAGAGGTAAAATCCCTTAGCCATCTGCTTTCACAAGGAGGATCAAATATTAACTCTAGTTATTTTTTGTATTCTCACCTTGTTCAAAACAATTATTCAACTGACACTACTTTTCTATGTTAATATTTATATTACCAGTGGCCATGTTCAGCTCAATATTGTAATTCTTCTTGCAGTATTTGAGTGTCTTTTGAGTCTCACTTAAAAGCTAAATTACAAATAAGGAAGAAAATGAGAGTAAAATGAACTTCAAAAGAAATACAATTATGATATAAAAATACAATATGGCTCCTGAAACAATTCTAAATTTTCTTTTCATGTCAAAGATTTGCAAAACTGAAAATCTAGATTCAAACAGGGGCTTTATCTTTGACTGCTTGGGACTTAAGACTCGTTCTTTACAAGAACATATGGTACATACAGTGGTACAAGACATTTTTTTCAACTTTCACTGATCCTTCAAGGAAAAAGGTGAAACTCTCATTTTTCTATGACTGTACTGTTCCCTAAGGTAGCAAGATGTATGGACTATTAATGTCTGTGGTGGCTTTCTTTGGGACTTATGTGTGAGTACCTATTTATCTACCTAAAAAACAGCAGAACACAGGTTCAGGATGATTTAAATAAACCTGTGTTATCTTGGACACTCCACAACTTGTACAAATATCTGATGCTTGATGATTGTATAGTCTGGAGAAGAGGAGGCTGAGGGGAGACCTTCTCATTCTCTACAACTCCCTGAAAGGAGGGTGCAGAGAGGTGGGGGTTGGTCTCTTCTCTCAAATAACAAGTGATAGGACAAGAGGGAATGGTCTTAAGTTGCACCAAGTGAGGTTTAAGTAGGATTTTAAGAGAAAAGTCTTCACTGAAAGGGTTGCCAAGTGTTGGAAGAAGCTGCCCAGGGAACTGGTGGAGCCACGATCCCTGGAGGTATCTAAAGGATATGTAGATGTAGTTAGTACTTGGGGACATGCTTTAGTGGTGAACTTACAAATGTTAGGTTTATGGTTGGACTAGATGATCATAAGGGTCTTTTCCAACCAACCTATTCTATGATTGATAAATGCAATAACAATACATATACAAAACAGTTCTTTTTAAAAATGATTATATAGCAAAGTACTAGAAGTTGTGAAACAAAATTAATCATGCATATATTATTATTATTATTATTAACAAGCATTAATCTTCCTTGCATCCCTCAAAAATAATGGCCCTCTTACATGCTGAAGAAGTAAAACACTTGATTGCATTATTGATGCAGCAGCAAAAATGGCAGGTAGGAGAATCAGAAACTTTGTTTCTGCCTTTTTTCCCCAGAGACAATGGGGTGTTTGGTCACCTAGCAATTATCTGGCAAATTTTGCAATTCTCATAAGGTTCATTTCGTATCACATTAGTTCATTTCACCTGTAATGTAACTGATTATGCACATAACCAATCACCCACGACACTAGGATTTCTCTTTGAAGTGCCACTGAGGTTTCAAATCATTTCTAGGTACTACCTAAGACACAATCAGTTTCCATATCCCAGTTGAAGGAGAAGCTGGAATCAGAAACATATCAAACATGTCAGTCTCACCCTCACAAGTTTAAAAAGTTCTATTTAATGCAGAACCATGCATTTAAAATATGTGTTAGTATAGATACCACTCTCACAGTTTCACCTAGAGTTTAGTGAAAAGGATTTTCAGGGCCACAGAGGAAATGATGTAACCATTTTCTCCATATTTTTGGAGCCACAAGATAGCTGGCTGTTGGTAAATGTAATTACTACTAGTGCCTCCAAACCACAAGAAAATAATAATACTGTTTTTCCTGTACATGCTGAACATATAGCTATGGCCATAATCACCCCCTAAAGAAGTAGCAGTGCGTGTTGTGAACACAATGCCATACTGGAATTGCAACCCACATCCTAAAAGTATCTCTTTCCAAATAAAAAGATGTTAACTCATTTGGAATTTGAAAAGGATATTAAATGTATCCCTACCTAATGCCTGGTTCTGCTTGGTCTGATATTTCTAGAATAACGTTATGCAGCAGAATGTTTTGCTTATGAGCATGTTCCCCCTTTTTTTTCAATGAAAGTTGTATTTTATCACTAATAACTTTATTATTCTTCTTTCCAAACACTGCTTCTAACTTACAGGGCTCAGCTGGGGAAGGTAATGTCATTTCTCTGCCATGTGAGGCATATAAGTATTGTATTAGTAAACCACATCTATCTCCACTTTACCTGTACTTACCTCTCATACCTCACCATTTCATGCTGGAACTGTATATAATTTAAACAAAAGTAATGTTCATTATAAATTTTTGAACAAGTGATTTTTTGTTTGTTTGTTTCTGGTTGCTTGTTAATTTACCTCTTGACTCTCAGTCCCTTATTCTAACACATTAAACGCTGTGGCTGTGTTATAGTCCCTTATGTCCCTAGCACCACATCTGTGATATTAAATGAACACAACAAAAGCAAACCACATTTCCCTGGAATGTCCTTAGTCTCCATTTCTTGCTTTCTGCTAGGCCCACGTCTTACAGATTGTTTGCTCTGGTTTTCTTTGTGGGTATCAAGTGATGGCTTTGGCAAAGCCCTTCTTATAAAACAGCTTTTTATACATGTTGTAGATAAAATTACCTTTTATTGACAATCCTAGGGATGAGGTTTGATGCCTGAAGCATATATCTTTGGTTTAAAAAAAACCTGATCCATGTAATCATATCAAAATACTTCTTCCTTTTTCACTTGGCTGCTGTGTCTTGTTCTACTACCAAACACCTCAACTGGATTCCATGTTGATTCTTAGCATTTAGTTTCCTTAGTTTTTCGTTAGTATCTAAAGAGTTGTCTAATAGTGGTTCTATAAACCAGCTACCAGCTCTTCAATACTGGATTTAAGTTTTACAGTGGCTGTGATTTTAACCCAAGAAGGCCTGCTCTGATACAAGACTAGAGTTTCTTAGCTGCGTTCCTATACATCACTTCAGTCAAGAATTGCCACTCTGTTTGCATGCTCTAGAGCTAAATGTTGCAAAAAAGCAAACACTGGGAGTGATGAGAAATTGCTTCCCTCATGCTCTCTCCCACTGTGACATTTGACCAGCTGAAGGTAGTTGAAGTCACCCATTATTACTACCTCATTAGGCTTAGTTGATTCTTTGATCTCCTTCAATGTTTTGGACTCAATATCCGTTTCCTGATCAGAAGGCTCAACAGTACAACCCTAATACTGCTCCCCCAGCTCGATGACCTAATCTGTCCTTCCTGTTCAGTTTATAGCCAGGTATTACACTCTCCTATTGATTTTTGTCATTCCAACATTCTTTTGTAATGGCTACTATGGCAAGATCCTCTTTTTTTGTTTTTTTTTTTTGCCAAGAATTTCAAGTCACCTATTTTTTCTCTTGCAATCTCACGTTGGCATACCGATATGTACAGGCTTTGTATGCATTTAGGGAAGCAGGGAGTTGGCCACGTCATTTTTTATTTAACTCTTAAGTTTGACACTGTATTAGCTTTCCAGAATTTCTTAGTTGTCCCTCCTTCAATTTTGCCATACATTTCATTCTTGTCCCTTACACCTTTTGTGCGACTGACATCATTAGCAGATGTCTTGAAACAGCGTGAGCCCTCATTTGTCAGCTTTTCCTCAACTCCTGTATGAGTAACCACACTCATTAATTTCCTACACCATCCATCTATTTTTGCTATGGTTCTAGAAAACCCCTTCCACAGAGGTTCCCCCTCCTCCAAACCTCTGTGTAAGTATCCCAAAGGAAATCCTACCTCTTGTCATCCATTAACCGAAATACCAAAAAATCTTAAAATTATGAAACCTCCACATTAGACCAAAAGCACTTTAGAACTGAGCACAAAGATGATAAAACTTCTCCAGATTTCCTGGATAAGTTTCCAGGATTCTTTTAGTAGTTCATAATACTGGCACAGAATATATCCACCACAGTGAGCTCCTCTCAGTCACCCAGTGCAAGTCTGGTCTTCAAGTTCTGGCCTCACTCTCTTCCTCCCTGAAAATCTACTCAGCAAATTGTTTTTCATGGCCAACATGAGCCAGACAATTAATGTTTTTAGTAATTCAATTTCCTAAACCATCTTTTAAATTAAATAATGGAAGAGATGATCCTGATACTTAGAGTAGTTTTGATATTAATCTTTTACTTCCTTTAGCACCTACCACTACAAAATAAAAACGAAAAAGTCCTTACTGCTAAATCAGCCACAGTATAGTGCACAAAAGAAAAAGACATTAAATAATCCAAAAAATATTAAACAATGAAAACCATTTGTGACAGAGCAGAAACACCTTTGCCATTGTCTAATCATCAAACACATACTTATTCTTGACAAAAAGTACTAAATTCAATTTATACCTCACAGTCTCGGTAAATATGACACAGCTGCTAAATGCGTCTGTGTAAATCTCAAATGTTTTCATCAGATGTATTGGAAAATAATGAGAGTAAAAGAAGGTACTTTTATTCTAATGGACTAAAGAATCAGGTTTTTAACTCTTGTGGAGAAGTAAGTATTTCAGAGGGGTTTATTAGCACATGGCATGACTAATATTTACCATGAATAGCAAGGGCATTAAGACAACAAAGATTTCTAATGCAGGGTAAAACATACAAAAATGCAAGGACACGAGTCGGTAATTAACTGCATAAATTCTCTGATTTTCAAGGTTGCAGACCTGACCCTGACTTCAGGGGGCTTTCCAGGTGCTCAGAAGTCAGTCCCCTTCCCTCAGGTGCCCAAGTAGAGAGATCCCTGACGACCTCTTGCACCATCTGGAAACGTGGCAGAGGAGAGAATCCGTCCTTACAGCTTAAAAAATACATATACTTTTCAGATGTGTTTCGGTTTGCTTTTATTTTTTTTTCCTAAAGACTGAAATGTGATTGATTGTAAAACCACATTTTTGGTGGGTTTGCATGTGTAAATTCTAAATTCACAGAAATATTTAAGCAAAGACAGTTGGCCATACTGCTATTTGGATATGAGACCTGGCTCATCTCGCTAGCAAGATGAGGTGTGGCTGTATTCAAAGCATTGGCTGTGGGATCAAAGAGCATGTCTCCAGCTGTGGCATCCCTTTCATAGACAACATCGATCACTGCACTGATCACCTCGAAGGCACTACAGAAACAGAATTATTTTCTTTCTGCAACAGGCTGAAATACTGACTGGTTTTGCTTCTTTCAGTCACAAGTGCCAATAATTTACTGGCAGTAAATGCGAGCAGTGGCATTACAAATCATTAGGCTTTTGATATTTTTCCTACTTTACATTATTACAAATACTATATTCAGCATTTAAATATTATGTGTGCAGTTCCTCTGATCAAAAAGCATGGACAAACCTAACTACAAATAATTTTTTAAAATGCAAGCGAATGTAAAAATAAATAGAAGTTTCCTGGTTTGTACATGGGTTCTATTATTTTAATGTCAAGAATACCATATGAAAGGCTTTTATTTTATTTTATTGTGACTCACCCCTCTTATTAAACAAAAACCAAATAAGTTTCCAGGTATTTTCCTCTGTGGAAATTGATTTGTAAATGCAAATGAATGTATGTGTATTCCTACAGTAAATAATAAGCTAGGACCACCACGCCTTCAAGCACTGAGAACCATACCTGGGAGAACGGCAGGTAGGAAATACTTAAACCCTTTCCATTGGCATTGTTCTGGTAATAATTCAGTACTTATTTCATATATTCATTATATTCAGGGGTCATATCCAGATTTGCCTGGAGAGCTGGAGATGATAGAGAAAATATTGATGTTTTCTGTGGGGCTTTGTACAACCGAGATTTTTCAGAAGTATTCCTGCCATGTGGTGTACGAATAAGTCACATGCAGATAGGCACGGATGTTATGGCAAGAATACATTTAGAGAAGGAAGAGAAACCTCAATCAGGATGGTTCAAATATTCACAAACTTACTGCTGGGCTAGTAGTAAGCAAAGGAACCACCACCAGCAGCATCGTACCATCATGCTAATATATCACTTGGTTTCTGAGGGTCCTTGGGGACCTCACCTGTTTCTCCCAGTACAAAGTACCTAATCAGGATAGGTTTTCCAACCTTGCACGCCACACTGAGTTCCCAAGAGCCTTCTTTTAAGTACTCCATCCATCTTTCACCTGCCATGTAAGTGTTGCGGTTTATTTATACATCCTTCATTGTTTTGTTAGAGCTAGCCTGTCAGCTCAGAGTACTCACCCCTTTCCCAGGAGTGCAAAACTTGCTCTTCCACAGAGGAATGCCACTTAACATTGGCACCTGGTTCGTATTGTAAAGTACATCCAGATGGGAGCATCTCCCTGCAGAGCCTCAGCCTGCTGCAGGCAGAGACTGACTACACCTCTCCTCAGAAGCGGAGGATTCCTGCGTACTCTTGCACTGACCTTTGTAGCCCTGTAGGAAAGGAACTGTGACTGTGGTTTGAACTACAGCGTTTTGACTTAAGTCAAAGGAGTGCTGTGGAGAAACACAGGCAGACTACACTGGGAACCAGTATAGATGGTGTTCTGAGTTGGGTTTTCCTTCTTCAGTGATCTACATTCTGGGCAGTCAAAGGAACTTTCATCTATATGAAATCTGATTTATACTCTGCCCCATTAACACTGGCCGCCATAACAACAACATTTAAGATAGAGAATGCCTAACTACCATTTAAAAGACAGTATCTCTTGGTGTCTTCTAGCCAGGTGGACCTCCTGGGCCAAACAGGATGACATTTGCAGTTGTTTCCCACAGTTGCCACTCTTTCCTTAGGGGAGCCTAGCTTACAAACGGCAGCAATAGCTGAGCACCCAGCGGGAGCACCCTCCGCCCGCAGCCCCACAGGGCAACCTCTTCACACGCAGCTTCTCTGGTTGCCAAGGTGTGAGGCACACCGGGCTGGGCGCTGCCAGCAGCCCCACGCTCACCCTCTGCTGATGACACAAAGCTGGGAGGAGTGGCTGACACAGCAGAAGGCTGTGCTGCCATCAGAGAGACCTGGACAGGCTGGAGAGCTGGGCAGGGAAAAACTTAATGAAATAGAATAAGGGCAAGTGTAGGGTGTTGCACCTGGGCAGGAACAACCCCAGGTTCCAGTATACGTTGGGAGATGATCTACTACAGAGCAGTGTAGGGGAAAGGGATCTGGGAGTCCTGGTGGACAGCAGGATGACCATGAGCCAGCACTGTGCCCTTGTGGCCAGGAAGGCCAATGGCATCCTGGGGTGCATTAGAAGGAGTGTGGTTAGTAGGTCAAGAGAGGTTCTTCTTCCCCTCTTCTCTGCCCTGGTGAGGCCACATCTGGAATATTGTGTCCAGTTCTGGGCCCCACAATTCAAGAAGGACAAGGAACTGCTTGAGAGAGTCCAGTGCAGAGCCACCAAGATGATGGAGTGGAGCATCTCCCTGATGAGGAAAGGCTGAGGGAGCTGGGGCTCTTTAGCTTGGAGAAGAGGAGACTGAGGGGGGACCTCATTAATGTTTATAAATATATGAAGGGTGTCATGTGGATGGAGCCAGGCTCTTCTCAGTGGTGTCCAATGATAGGACAAGGGGTAATGGGTGTGAGCTGGAACACAGGAGGTTCTGCTTAAACTTGAGAAGGAACTTCTTTACTATGAGGGTGACAGAGCCCTGGGACAGGCTGCCCCGGGGGGTTGTGGAGTCTCCTTCTCTGGAGACATTCAAGACCCGCCTGGACGCCTTCCTGTGTGAACTCATCCAGGTGTTCCTGCTCTGGCTGGGGGATTGGACTGGATGAGCTTTCGAGGTCCCTTCCAATCCCTGACATTCTCTGATTCTATGTCTACACCAAATTTCAGCCTGGGATTTGTTGTGAGAGAAACACTGATAACGCACTGATGTTTTAATTTTTATCACTGGAAGTTGAAGGACTTTGTGTTTTGCCAGTCTATAAGCACAGGATCTAAGGGGGTGAGGAATATTTAAATTAATAAGCTAAATTTGCATTCAGATATGGTAATAGGATATTCCATATCATATCACATCACGGTCAGGTCTGTTACCAGAAATCTGGTGAGTTTATAGTGTCTATATAGAGACAGAAACTTTCACATGCTCTCCAAAAAAAAGACCAGCTTCACACCTTTTATGGATCACTGGATTAGAGCACATAGTTGCTGAAACAAGTTGCTACAGAAGCTATGAGGGACCAAGGTGGAGGGGAAGATTTTTCTGCTTAAAATCTCTCATAAGTTTGCATAAACAAAGGCATGAAATAGTTCACCTGAGTAAATTCAGATCTTCAAATGTTCTGACCTATTTTGGAAGCTACACCCAACTTAAAACTCCTCAACTTTGTGTTGAGGGTTTCTCCTACCACAGCAGTGGTACTTGTCATAGAATATTATAGAAGTTAATACTAGGATTTGATTGCATCAAAAGTAGAATTGACAGTAATCTCTCATGATGGAAGAGTATTTTTTCCAAACATTTAAACCTAAGCAGATGTTCAAAGTAACTGGAGACACCATTTGTACGTGTCTACATACTGAAGCATTTCAGGGCCTTCATAATACCATCAATCTGCAACACTTCACTGTAGCTGAGTTCATTTGAAGCAGGTTGCACAGTAATTAACATTTGCTAGAAGAAATCTCTTGTGTCAAGCCATAAGCACTACCCTGAATATTCTCTTTGTAGAAGACCTTTCATTCTAACTAGTACAATTTAAGCAGACAACTGGAATGAAGGGGAATGAAACTTACACAAAATGTAGAGAGGTGACATCAAATAAAATAAAATAAGAAATATTTTACAAAAAGGAATTGTTTGAAGCTTGCAGCTGTTTCATGAGACTAGATCCAGCGTAGGTTAAATTTAAGTCCAGCACAAATGCATTGAAACTTCATGTT
This sequence comes from Caprimulgus europaeus, assembly GCA_907165065.1. The sequence goes on from OU015530.1 coordinate 4,513,922, forward strand.
TGGGGCTTTCTAATTAAAATGCCACTAGCTTATATTACAGTATGCATTTCCTACAAATGGCCAACCTAACAAACTCTATTCCTGCAAAAGGATTCTTCCTCCAGAACTAGTTTTGGACCATAAATCTCTTCAATTCACTAGTATTCCACATGAGCCACAAAATGTTTGTGCACATAATCCCACTCCAGTATCAGAGCAAGTATCTGCTACATCATCTAGATAAAAAAGGGTCATTGAAGAATGCCATAGCAATAAACTTGAATGTGACTGGGCTGGTGAATTAAATCAGCCCATTACTATCATCATGTAACTATATTCTGAAGTTATTTTCGTTTATTTGATTGATCACCTGCTGTTCAAGAGAGCAGTTGGGAAATTTTAACATTAAAAAAATGCTTGGTATTTCACACCAAAAGGGAGATTACTCTAACATTGGATATGTTGAGCTTGTTCAGCTAGTTTGAAAAAAAATAAATAAAAATTAAAAAGGTACAACAATATAGGTGTTACATAACTGTAAGACATGTCTTTTAAGTGCACATCACAGGATACTTTTTAAAGAGTAAGCATTATTTCCTTGTATCTCATTAATATATATCTATACCTTACATACAGCAGAATACATAAAACTAGAATTGCTTTGTGTTACAACTAATTCTTCCATATACCTGTTTGTGTGGGTTTTTAATTTGCCTGAAGTTTTTTTCCCCACTAGCCTGCTTAACTGAGCTTCAAAAAGATATTCAAAAGGCAAGTTGTAAAATGCCTTTTATTCTTTAACAAAGGCACATGAATGTTGAGATATAAGAAGAAATTGATGTTGGCTTTCAGTCCAAAGCCTAGAAGAGCCTAAGTAACTTTTAGAAGTGTTTCTTTAATAGTGACTTCTTATTTTGCACTGTTTGGGTTTTGTGCAAACCAGAAGACAAAGTACCAAACAAAGAATGTGGATCAGAAGTCACAAAAAACTGACTTACAATAAAGAGAAGAGAAAAAAAGTGACTACTTTTTCCTAAGTAAGAGTCCTACAATAGAACAGCCCTGCTCAGGATCTGCTCCAGTCATGGCATAAATTACTATTTAAAATATTTAAACAGTCACAACAGCAACCAGAGATGGGGAGCAACAAGTTAAGGTGATGCAATGCTATGTAAAAACATGAAAATTAAATAGGAAAAACAAACTTAGCACCATTTTAATTTCCTGCTGCTAAGATCTACCTATGCTTTTGGATGGACAGACATTTAAAAACCAAATTAAGTAAAACCATTAGAAAACACACTGTGAAGAACAACCTTGCCTTTTCAGAAGGCAGAAGGATTTTTCAGTGATATCATCCACCTCTAGTATCTAGGTTCTGTGGTTATGTAAAAGCCCAATATCATAGTATTTCCTGGGAGGATCAGGTCATGTCAGAGACCTACTGGAAATCCATTCCCATAAAAATTCTAACTTCATTTACACATCAATAGATATAAATTTGCTTCAGTTGAACAGGCTTTTTTTTTTTTTCTTCAGAACTGAATCTGTGTATCTGCAAACATTTTCTCATTCCTCTAATATCACCATTTAGTTAACATAAATAGAAATAAACTTAAAAAAATATTCCAACATTTCCCCATCCCTCACTTCAATCTTATATCTGAAGAAATATTCTTTTAGAAGAGCTAAAAGTTCTTTGTACTCATGTATTCTTTAGTGCCCTGAAGATACTACAGCTGCCAGTATTGGCCTGAATGCCCCTTTTTGAAAGACAACTCCTGTTCACTGCACTCAGCCCATCCTCCAATTACAGGAAACCAGAAATGATCAAAACACCATTGCCACATAAAAATAATTTGCAGTTAGTACTGACGTGGACTGCAGTGCAATATGTGACCTGGTGAGTTAGTGAATACGGTCAAAGAAAGGATTTCTCATTGAAAAATGACCTCACATTGTGGGATTTCTTGCTCTGCCATGTATGTATGGGTTGATTTTGGAGATTAACCTTATGACCCACATCCACCTCAACTACCATTAGACACTTGACTGAGGATCTCAAGATGGTAACCAAAGTGCCCTCATTATAGGCAACAGAAAGGCACTTCCAGAGGGTGATTATGGCTCTGATATTTGACTATGATTATCATTCCTATGATTAGGATATTACTCCATTAACCATGGAATAAACGTAGAATGAGAATGTAGCTACCTCAAAAATCTCACTTAAATGCTGATATTTTAGCTGAGATGTATTCTGAACTGTGTACATCAGTTCCTCATCTGTAAAATAGGGAAATAATATTTCCACAATTTTTCAGAAGAATAAAAGGCACAGGGGACACTGAAAGATACAGAAGGGACGTGGTGTAGGGCTAATTTCAGCTCAGTGGACATAAGTGATCTGATTTACAGCAGCAGAGGTGAGATAGGCTGCCAAAATGAATTTGCACTATAGAATAAAATCTCAGTATGGCTGAAATTCACTGTCACTGCTCCGATATATCCATTGACACAGATGTTCCTTATCAGTTCTTTCCTTTTTACATATAGCAAAGTATTCAAAGGCTTAGAATCAATACTCTGTGGGTTGAAGGGAAAAGCAGTAATGTGCTCAGAAAATATGACCTGAAGAAGTGGTAAGTGTATAAGGTATAAAAGGACAGCTCAGATGTGTGTATAATTCAGTTTTCTCTTTCAGCATTGACAAAATGCTCCATCTGTAGTCAAACCTCTTCGCTTACAGGCAGTTGACAGTTAGGGCTTGCCTGCATTCTCCCTTAATCCATCAACACATACTTGAAGAGAAAAGAGATATTCCATCTCCAGAACAAATCTGGAGGGTTTTTTCAAGTAGGGCTCATGGAGATAGCTTACTTATTTGTCTTGCATAAACACATCACTCAAGAAGACAACATCAAAGACAGCAGAGCTGTCATAAGTCTGGTGCTTGCTTTCTTGTTATTATTATTGCTCAGCTATTTGAGGCAATGAAGTCTTTGCTGAACTTCATGAAGGTAAACCATGCTAAACTGGAATAATTTTCACATTTAAGGAACATGGTACACAAAAAACTAATCATAAAATTTCCACATATGTAGCTGATATCCAAATGTAGCTACAAGATATTTAGCTTATATTTACCTTGCCTTTGATTACTAAATTATAGGTGCCTAATTTTAATTGCAGTTTATTATGGGAGAACAGCAAATGAGGTAGGAATCCAATCTGCTCGCTCTGAAGTAGCTCCACAGTGCGAACCAAAGCACAGTAAATGGAGATTAGCTTCAAAAGCTCTAAAATGCTAAAGCAAATGCACTCACAGTTGCTTAAAGGTTCACTGTAATTATGTGGGAATAATTTTACAAAGAGAAGTATGTAACTGGGGACCTGGACAGGGAGCTGTGTAATGTAACCTGGGGTTGTATGTTGGTTAGCTAGGAAGACAACAGATCCTGCTTCCACTGACGCAAACAGGAGTCGGAGCAAAACCCCAAACGTGCCGGGCTACAGCTGGTCAGTCAGGTTTTGCCTTTTAGCCCGTTAATGATGAATCCCAGATGGACACTCATAGTTGTCTCTTAGAAAACTGGAGCAGTAAACACATTTTGCTCATCATCATTCATCTATTTAGGTGTAAGTTCTAAGTGGCAGGCTAAAGACATCCTTCAGGCACGCAGAATGTTTTTCTCTCTTGCTAGGCTAGTGGTTACACAATTGTGATTCTGTCCTTGAAGCTAGCTGCCTGAAACTTTCTCCTGAGTACTCAAACTTTTCTGTTTGTAAAACTGTCAGAGTTTGATACTTCAATTAAGTCCAGAAACAAATGGTCTTTCAAATTCCAATTAAAATAACATGCTTGAAAACTTTTTAGTGCTTTAAAACCACCTATTTCATCTTAGAAAACGTATGTAATCACAGAATCATTTGAGATTGCAGATAGAGAGAACATCAAAATCCCTCAAGAACCTCACTTTAGTCCAGTTTTTCTCACAGCAATTTTTCCTAAGAGGAACCAATCTAAAAAGGCAAAAAAAGCTCTTTCTTCCTTTTCAAACCAGCAGAAATGGTGCAGCTTTGTTTTTCAGATGTACAAAACAGTACTGGTTTTGATGGATTGTGACCCAGAAAAATGTTAATGCTATATTTTGAAATTATATGTTTATATAATAAAACATACAATACATAATAGTAAATAAACCTCATATTACTGTGCAGTACTGAGATGTCTTTAGATGTGTATTTTCCTTTTGCTCATTAATGCCAAGATTTTCAACTAGAGAACAACATGAAAACCATATGTTAAAATCTGACAGTTGTGATCAAATGACAATAGAGATCTGTTAGTTCTCACTTTACTTTGTAAATATGTGTTAAAAATACTTTCCAAAATCAACACAGAGATTAATAGAACACTAACACATGCAAAGACAGAAGTCTAGAAAACAGCAATTAAAATCACTATTAATAGCGTTATCAAGGAGAAAAAGAATACAAATAAGGGACTTAAGCTATGTCTTAAAAACTCAATATCATAATTGACATTTATTAATTAAAAGTTAGTTCCAATCAGAAATTTAAACCAAACTCTCTATGCCTTTGGGTTTTAACTTCCATTTATTGTGACACTGAATGGAAGTTTCAGAATTTTATCTTCTATTTGTAACATTTCTCCTAATCTTTGACCATCACTAGAGAAACCCTAAATGTTCCACAATCCTATCTTCTGCTTCTTTGCACTGACATCTCAGAGGAAGAATTCTTTTTAGTTTTACTTGATGACAATGCAAGAATCTTCTTCTTAACTGACACTACAGATCTGACAGCAGATATAGCATTAGGGGCATGGTCTTCGTGGCATGAAGGCCAAAGCTAAACTTTTTATTGGAGCCAGTCTTGTTTTAAACTCTGGTCATAACAAAAGACAAACCTGAGAGTTGTTTTCTCGTCAGGATGCGTTGGCAGTCTGAGCAGAAGAGCTCAACTCCATCATGTTTATATATATATTTGTTGACTAATGGGTTCTAGCAGACAAAGTTGTTTCTGGAATGCTTTTAAAATTTTCCAGAGATTTTTCTCTTGCACACTTAATGGTTTTGACTTGTATGCCGAGTCTCAGATACGTAGTCTTATGTACAATGTATTTTAAAGTTGCATTTAAGCCTTGAAAAAGGATTAGTAGACCCATCATTCTGAGAAAAATAGTAGCTGTTGCCTCAGCAATCTGAGCAGTCAATAAAATGTCTGCCTTGTTTTGCAGCACTGAAATTATGAGGTCAACTGCCAGTGGTGGCACTCTCTGAGGGACAGAAGGAGGATCTAGAGGAAGGGCAGACGTCCCCATGACTCCTGCTTGCTAATGCCTGTCGGTAGCTAGTTTATGTGTTAGCATGCTGAGGTCATGAAAACAAGTCTATGGTTGTTCCAGAAATGTTCTCCTCTTAAAGAAGTCTCCAGTGACATAAATCAGAAAAAGCAAATCTGAAATTACTTAGGTAATATGCAATGAATACATTATTTATAAAGATGGTGGCATTCAAGTATTCTATAGGAAAAAGTGCAAAATCAAGACTTCTTGCCCTAGATCAATGTAACTGAGCACTTATTAAATCACACTGCTTTTCATTTTTCCTTCTCTACTTACACTAAGTTCACTACAGAGAAAGAAAATTCCAATTCAATTTTTGAAGCTACATGTATAGAGAATCTACATACACGCTTTTTAACACTTTCCATTGCCACCCAGCCATGTCAATTTACCTGTACTTCAGCTTGTTTAGGAAGGACAACATTTGTGCCAATGCAGTCTAATTAATAACAGCCAGAGTTAACTTTGCGATTTTAATTCTGTGGATTCTCGCAAGGATCTTTAAAGCGCTGAGGAGAGGTTTGAATGGGGGGACTAGGAAAGGAGTAAAAAAAAAATGAAGCAGGCACATGGTTTTCATTTGGGGGGAGAGAGTCTGTTATGAAATTTACTTGACTGCTGCAGGCAATATTGGAGGATTAAATGGAAACTGGCTGAACCTTAGCTTCCAGTTTATAAAGAACATTCACTCTATAAAGTTCCCTTATAGCACCTTTTTACATAATGAGCTTTAACTAAATTCTGTCAGCACGGAAAGTGGTTCATATGGTTTAAGATGTGTCTTACTTCAGGAATTCAGAAGCTTTTCCTTTCAAAGGCAGAGAAGCAGCTTTAAAGGAGGGCTTGGGTCTTGAAGCAGTGGAGGACGTTGTACCTTTCCCACGTCTCGTGCTTTCAACTACAGACTTGAACAACCTAAGGCAGGAAGTTGGTCTTGTCAGTTGCAACGAGCTTTTACCTGATTGCTCACATGCTATTGTACATTACCCTCAGGCCCTTCAGAAAGTTTGAAATAGTAGTACTATAACTGGTAAGAAAAGTAAGAAGGACAAATACATAACTCCATGTCATTTATATTTTATTTTCTTAATTTTCAATTTGTTGCCTTTATTTGTGTTCTGGGCTCGGAATAATTTTATCTACAATGGTCCTTTCTGAAATCTACTTAACTCACCAAGGTTGCTGCCTCTCCTTTTCTTTCCTTTGTTCCAACCTTCAAGAATTTCCAGAAGCCTTAATCTTGCATAAGTACCACTGGATGTTATGAGGAAAAGAACACAAGACCATCCAGCACCAAGACTGATAGCATCACCCTTCCCAACCTTTGTTGTTGCTGTTGTTTTGAGTTAAATTCAGTTCTTAATTATTATAAACAACAATGATAAAGATATTTTGTCCAGTTGTGCTTAGAGCAATACTGGAGTATGGTGTTTCAGGCATTATGTTGCCATTCTAAGAAGATACAAAATCTTAAGAGACTTAATTGTTCAAGCACTTCTAAGGAGGTAAGTAGCTTTCTCAGTGTACAATGTTCTTGGGAACTCAAAGTAGTCATGCTATTCACATGTGCAGTTGGAACTGAGCTTGTATTTTCAGAACACAAATTTTAAAATCAATAGAGTTAAATTCTATTTTTTCTAATGAGGAATTGTGGAGATTTCAAAGTCTTCTAGAAGTAAGGGAGTGATTTTAACAATGCTATCCTCTGCAAATAGTTCCTTTTTCAAACCATAGTTCAAGCTGAAAGGATAAAAATAATGAATTCTGGGGTCAAATTGTTTGTTTCAATGGGAAACTAAGTATTGATATTCATGTTGTAATAAAATATAAATTAACCTGTTACTTAGAGATGAAAGATCAAAAAAGTTCTAAACTATCTCATTCTAAATGGCTGCAAAGACATACTGTGCTTAATTTTTCTTTTTCAGATGAATCTAAAGATTTACCAAATAGTTCAGGTTGGAAAATCTGGCAAATCAACTCTTAATTTGAACTTTTCAAAGGACTCTCCTTTTCAAATGAAAACACTGAAATACTTTCTAAAGATTAGGCACTTAATGTCATTTGATTAACAAATCTGTGAATGTCTTTACAATAGTAAGGAAAGGTTATAACAAGGTAGAACACAGACAAATGTCTAATGCTAAATTTGATTCGTATTTAATCAATACAGAAATCAGAATGCCCCAGAAATTAAAACTCTATTTGGACAAAGGGGTTTCAACAACGCAAACAGGTGATAGTGAAAATGGAATCAGCCAAAGAACGTTATAATGACACATGCATTCTTCTTTTGTTTGTTTCTAATTTGGCAGCCAGAATTATCTCCTTGAACTCCATCGCACAATTAAAGTTTCTCGCGTACTAACCCCGCAAAGGGGGAAAGAAACAATTTTACAAGTGTAATATAAAATGTGATATTTATACTGCTTTCCGGTAGTAATCAGCACTGTCTGATGTGCAAGCAATTTGTTGAATGCCAAAGACACTCATGTCTGGCTAACAGTTGTTGGCTGATTTTGCTGAAAGCTGTGTGTCAGAACAGGAATCTGTTTGCGGTAAAACGGTTCGTGCAGGAAGGTAGGCAGCCTGCTTCCACACGCTGCACTAATGATGCCTCTTCACAGCAAATCACATTTTCCATTTTAGATCCCTGCTCTAAGAAATCCTAAAATCTCCACTGAGGGAACATAAGGGGAAGAGGGTATATCAACCTTCTCAAAGTCTCAGTTCACAAACTTATAAATTAACCAAAATGAAAACAAGATGAAAATCACATTCTCAGTTAAATTAATAATTTTATATCTTAAGCAAACTAATAACCATACTTTGTCTTTCCTGACCAAAGAGCTCAATATTCTTTGCATTAGATAAACAAGTCTCGGATAATATAAGTATTACCTTTTCCAAACAGTTAGATTGGGGTATGAAGAGACAAAGAAATAAAGAGATATGAAAGAGAAGAAGGGCTTCCATGTGTACTGCTTCACAGAAAACCTGGGAGAGAGTTATGGCACTAGCTGAATCACAGCAGCCCTTTAAGTGGGGTGGTGGGGCAGCATGCAGAGAAGAAAAAGACAGCAAAGACAAGCCCGACCTCTTCCCAGGTCAACTCCACCTACTGAACTGGACAGAGAAGTACTAGTCTCAAACCCACTAATCCTCTTCTCTTCCCCTTTCCTCCAATGCCCAACCTGGAACAGTGATGAAGGGAACACTAATAAAATCATCCTGGTAGGGGAGCTGCTCTGTACCCTGCAAGAATGTCCCTGGAGCGTATCACAATCCAGCCCTCAACTCCACGCCAAAGGCCACACAAGAACTGTACGGCACAAACTGGGAATGACCCCAGGTTTCCTGGTACAAAGACCCGACTCTTGATCATAAGACCATCCTTTCTTCTTCCTTAATCCTTTATTTTATTTTCAGTAATGTGATAGATTCTAATCTACCTCATAACCCCATTAGTGCTGCATGCCAGGCCCTTGTCCATCTGCAGCAGACCGCTCTGCAGTCCTGAAACCACTTCAGATGGCACTTTTTCAAGCCACGCTAATCAAAATGAAATATCTCTCAATTAATTATCCCTCTACAACCTGAATTCCAATCCCACTCCATAATTGACAATTACTTGCCCATTCTTCCTCACAAAGCCTGAAGTAAATTGGATAATTTTAGCATTCGTTTTATTTTGACTGTTCCTAAATTTAACGTGGGAAACTCTTTGCACCCACCCCCCCTCCTTCCTGTTTTGGTAAAACAAGTTAGTTAGAACTCATGTCTTCACAATTAAGTTTTCAACAACACGTCGGGAAGGTCATTGCCTCAGCTGTTTATTGATCTCATTATTACAAAAAGCATGGGGTTATGGCTATGTCTCTCCCTTTATCATACTTCTCATGATTTTAAAATGTCCTAAACAACATATTCAAAATATCATATTTAATATTAATATATGTATTAAGGCCTCCTCTCCAATTTCTTCCAGACTAATATGTTGCAAAGTATTTCCCACTTCACATTAAACACACATGAGAACATTTGCACTTATGATTAGGAATCAGCTCTTGACCTTCTACAACTTGTATTGTTCCCCAATGAACGGTCTGGTTCTAATTCCCCAAAAGGCCATGACCTTGTGTGTATCCAAGGTCAATTAAAATGAAGTCCATAAAGCTTTTTCATATGAATTCTAACATGTTTTCTAAGAATTATAGGCTCAGATTTAACTCTCTGCTGTATAAGATTTTTCCAATATGAGTTTCTGGTTATTCAGAGCAGCTGAGCGTGCTGCATTTTCTGTCGTTCATTCCCTGCACGAAACAGTCCTTCTGGCTTATCACCTTCCCCTTCACCACTCTCTCCTGGAATCACAAGAATGAGAAGCCTTAGAAATCTGGTCAGCCATCAAGGCCAGTCGCTTACTTAGGCCTGTTTCTTACAGAGCTGTTCATGCTCTGCAGGTCTGTTTCTTACAGAGCTGTTCACACTAATGTTTTCCCAGTTCCATTTCAGTCTCCTATGGTTTCCTTCACAGGGTAACAGGTGATATTCAACAGCTCTTCTCTTGGTATTCAATCTACATTTTCCCTTTCAAACCCTACTATCTTCATCCATGACTTGACCATCTCCCATCTCACTTATGCTACTCCTGCCCAATTAATTTTGCTTCTCCTGTGTAACGTCCCTATCCATACAACCCAAGATGAGGAATAACACAGGAGAAAGGAAGGCAAAGAAAAGACAAGTAAGGTAAATTATGAAAACCAAAAGACAAATCAGGCACCAGAGAGCCTCCAGCTGGGTGACTTCAGATGATAGGAAGAGAAGAAAAACCCCACAACCAGAATTCAGACCAGAAACAGCAAACAGCCAAGAGAGAATTGCCAGAACTGACGTAAATGGCCCAGCTGGGAAACACACAGGTGATTAGAAAAAAAATAGTCAGAGGACTGTGGGAATGGGCTGGGAGTCTTGTAGAGAGGCAGCTGGAGCTGAGAACTGCAAAAAGAGGGTATGTGAGGTACAGCTAGAAGAGAGCAGTGAGGAGGTGACAGGATGATTCCCTTCTAGTAGCAGGACTGTGGCATGATAAAAAGTCTCCAGTGAGCACCCACGTGGAACAGTCAGCCAGGGGAAGCTCAACTGGACATGCTAGCAAGCCCATCTGACAAACTGGGGGACTGGAACAAGAGAGGTTTCTGTTATAAACTACCACACCTAGTGAGGTTCAAAAGCAGAAACACTGCCTCCGATTATAACATGCTCTTAGAATAACAACGAAGAACGTGGAACTGTAATTATTAAATGCAGCAGGATTGGAAAAGAGAGGCAATATCTTTTATTAGCTCAACTGATATGGCTAGAAATAACAGACAAGCTCACAAGGCCTTTTTTAAGATCTCATTTTAAATATTAGATCTTTTGTTTTATGAATATTTTAGTGCAACTTTTTTTTTTCCAGTGTTACATCTATTATTTAAAAGAAGGTTCCTAGACTGGTAAAAGTGTTATTTGACTCATCCTCTTTGTAGATTTTACTTTGTGGTGTCACAGAAGCTGACCAGAAAGTGCCAAAGACTTCAATGAGTTTAAAGTTAACCCACTGGCACAAGATATTTTTAAACTAAGTTTTCTATTTGTATATGGATTTTTCAGCTCACTTGGAGATTTTCAAAAAAACATCTCTTGAGTTAAGCTTATCCTGGGCTTACTAATCATCCAGAAAAGCAGCCAGAATAGCTTTTCACAAAGTGGAATCAACAGAATAAAGAAGATAAGTAGAAACTGTATATATTTATCAGTGTATTTAATACTGTATTTTACTTGTAGTGCATGTAAGTACCAGGGATTTAATAAGCTAGTACTTTATTAAGCTAGTACCTTAAGTACTAGGATTTATGAGCTTTTTTAATCTGCAAAATAATAACATGGGACTAAGGAGAATCTTACTGTGCTATCACACTGCAAGTTTGTTACAAGTCATGCTGGCAATAACACTCCTGATATTCAGGAATGTCTGTACATACTCAGCTGGCACACAGGTGTTTGGCTAATAAAACAGAAATAGAAATGCAACAGTTAGGCAGAAAGTTACCAGATGCTTCTAAGGAATAATTAGGAGGAGAAAGGAGAAAGATGCACTGATGTAGGTAAAAAGAAACACCTCCCATCTTTGCTTGCCTGGTATTTTGAAAGCTTATTTGGTAAGAAGAATTCCTCTGTGTTTAAAAAACAAACAAGACATTGTCTTTGCAGCATATTGTACACAAATTTAGGGAAAACAACACAAAAAATTCTTATAAAACATACAAAAATAACTGTAGAACTGCAGCACTATAATGCAAATAATTTTAAAGATGGTCAGTTGAGATGAAGGGAAGTTAATGATTCGGTTTGAAATGTGCTGACTAATGCAGACTTCGGTTGCTTTAGATATTTGCCATGGTAACCACGACACCAGTAGTTTTTAATTCCAGTTTTCCTGGAAAATCATAAATAAATTTTAATAAAACCTAGGGTTGAAATCTGATCTCATTTATACTCACACAGCACTAGAATAACCCACTTGACGTTATCTCTGCACTAGCAAAACCTACAGCTCCAGGTTCCTAAGTCCCAAATCTGCCCTGAGAACAGTTTGCAAGAGTATCAAGTTTTTCTGCAGTAGCTTTACCAAGATGACCTGTCTAGTCTACAGCTACGGTCCCCAAGCACTTCTGTTGTTTCAATAACCCTGCCTTTATCAGCCTCATCAAAGCTGCTGTCCAGCATGAGGTTGCTAGCAACGATAATGAAGTGATGATGCTGTAGATTTCCTTATAGCTAAAGATTTTCCACTGCTAGGCAGGTGACTGCAATTTCCATCACATCAGGACAATTACTTTTAAGAACGGAAGGAACCTTCGCCCTCCCTCCTTTTCCTCTACCCCGCCCAGCTTAGGTTGCACATCACGATCCACAAACTTGCAGAGAATGCTTTGCTTGTGATTCTCAACATAACCAGCACTACAGGAAATTGAACTGCAAGACAGAGAAGTATTTTTTTAAAGGAAACTCTCTTTGAAAACCTAAGCCTGGGAAACAGATCATGGAAAGTACTGCGAATAAGCTCTTGATTTTACCTTTTGAACAGGGAGATGATACTATAGGTCCCTGTAAAATAGGTTTTCAGAAACAATCCTTAAAGCATGTAAAAAAAAAAAACAACATGGTTTCATTTTGTACAAGAAAAAGCTGAGAAACAGATTTTAATTTGTGCACACTGCAAAACACCACAATGTTTTCGTTCTTAGGGCAAACTGAAAACGTGCAGAAGAATTCTCTTTTACATTGTGAACTCCCTAAGCAAAAACTTGAAAGAGCAAATCTATAACTGAAAAAATTTCCCTCATGAAGAAGACAATAAAGTCGAACTGGGAAGGCATCGGAATCCGAACTCGTGCCAGGCACACGAGTGTTCAGACTATCAGCTATAACTGTTGTCATAATTCCGTCTTTTCCAGTTGACTTATTGAACCACATCAAGAATTATAACACTGGCTATTCAAGAATGGTTAGAACAAATATGGTGTCTTTCATCCGCTCTGCTTTCATACCCTGTTCTAAAGAAAAGGAATTAGAACACTTACATTACTGTAAGGGATACGTAAACAGCAATGCAGTATTGCTAAATATGAACACTACTGCGTTGTAATACTGCAAAAGCATTTACAGCTTCAATTAACTGTTGTTGTTGCCTCACTCAACATCATGTATTTATACTATATTTTCTTTATAGGCTAAATGCAACACTTGAATTGCAGAGCTGGCAAAAGAATGTAATAACATCTTCAGAATCAGTCTACACCAATTATATTTTTCTAGAAGTCAACCTAGAGCACAATTAACTCACATTAGGTTATCACTGATATTATCCTATCACTGAGGTAGTGCTAAAATCACTCCTACCACAGCTGATGTGAGCACCTATCTCCACATGTCCTGTTGAGTAAGTTGCAGAATAATTTACTCTCACGTGGAGAAATTACACAAAATAAGCAGAGAGGTTCTCCCACTTAACTGAACAGCAACCAGGAAGTTACACTGCTAAGTGTAAGCTGAAATGTGGTGGTAACGCAAGGCTGAGGTGAATGGGCACAAAGTACCTACCCAATACTTGGCAAAAGTAATGGTCTCTGATTAATTACCAACTGGCATTAATGAACTGCAGGAAAACAAGCCATAGGAAGAAAAGGGCAGGGTAAGCTATCACAGCAGAGATGCTAGGTTCTCAGGTAAGTATGCTGTCCTGGAGATGGGCTTCATTCCCACTTGGAAACAAATCCTGCTGAAAACGTTCCTCTCATTTATTTGGCTGCTAAATCATATTGTGTGTAAACAGGACCCTTTTTCAAGCACTGTATCTTAAACTCCAAATTAGTTATTCTGAAGAATGGCTAAGTACATGTGGCTTACAGGAGAATATTAACTGTTCCATTTTCTCTTGTCCTTTAAGGTGCCACTCCACAGCATAATTACATTTAAAAATGGATCAAACAGCTGGGAATATTGCTGGGCATTAGCAGAAAATATTTTTTTCTGTAATTTAACTGTAATGTTTGGGTGATTCTGTGCAAACTGATTTAGCTCTGTGTTCTAGTAAAAGTAATTGCAGAGCATGTACACAGCTTACATCTTCAAACCTAACTTAAAGAGCTGAGATATCCCAAATGGGGTGCCAGAAAGAGATCTAATTTCCAGAAAGCAGTTCCTCAGCATTTTCTTAGTCTTTTTAACTAGAGCAGCCTACAAATGAGACATTGAGAAGCATTACCATACTCTCTTTTTTTTAAAGCTTTTTTTTTTTGTTCATTGAGAGTCTAATTCCTTTACTGTTATGACACAACTGAGCAGGATGGAATTATAGAGAAATACGTCCACATACATACTACGAACAGCATATTGTTCTGAAGTAACCAAGTTTAGTCATTTCAGAAGGGGAAAACTCTCCAGAAACTGTGTATCTGCCTCCCAATCAGAGTCAATCCTGCTTGAATTTAAAACTGTAACCTCATAAAATTCTACTTTCAAAACTGTGTAAAATTCTGAATCCTGGAAGTCAACAGCAAAATCTCCAAAGACCTCAACCAAGTCAGGTTTTCAACTTCATGTTTATTTAATACTATTATATGCTGCACTTCTAGAGGGTTGTACTTCTGATACATCTACTGAGACCTGCTTTACTTCACTTATTCACACAGCAGCTTGAAGAATGTAAGATTACTACACCTTGGACTGAATTTTTACTTCCTGCCTATTTTTTGTGCTTGTGTAGTTAGTGAATGTTGAGTTATTTAGGAGGCTTTACTGCTAAATAGAACCTATCAGCTCCTCTGTCATTAGAAAGGAATAAAATGTTTATTCTTTATGTGGCAATTCTGTGTAAGCCATTATGAATCTACTTGAATTCTGTTTTCCTGGAAAGTGATCAATCAGACTATGTGACAGATTTTAAAGCCAATGTTTGCCTACAAGCTGAAAGGAAAGCAAAAGGCAGAATGGCTTTGCCTGCACCAGGAGAACATTTAAAAGTTGTTTTGTTTTGTTTCTTATTGAGGTGGTAATGTTTGAACAATGGTTGGAGGACATTAATAGCATCTTTTTTACAATGGAACTCCCACAGCTGTGAAGATTAAAATCATGTAAAGTATATGTCAAGCAGGGACTGCTGCAATAATGAATGCTAAAGCTGAAGCTGGTGAAAATACAAATCCTCAAAACTGGGATCCTTTTTGAAGGATGGGGGACATATGAAGCAGTATTTTAGTAAATCAGAAATTCTCATTCCAACAGTATTCCTTGAAGCATGTATAGGAGAAAGCAGAACAGAGAGTCCTGCCAGCACATGCCAGAACAAGTCCTTTCGAAGATTCAAACCCCTTTCCCCAGAAAGCAGTAAGAAATTTGCTATTGTGTTGGGGTGGACAATGTTTACTGAGCTCTGTTCCCAGCTTTTACTTCTTATTCAAGAAAAAATTCCACTGAAGGTGATTATACAGCACATGTGAGAAAACAACTCAGGTACTGACCTCAGACCTAACCTTTTGGAGAAATTATTCAGGAACCATGACTCAGTGTAATGACAAAACATTACTTGAATGGATCCCAACCTTATTCTTTCAGTTTTCAAATACAATCATAGTATTTCAAGTACAATTTTAATCTGCAATGAGTCTTTTTCATACTGCGACACAACAATATGTTATAATGCTGGGAAAAAATTAGGATAGCTGGTATATTTGTCCTCAAGTGGGTTATTCAACAGCACAATAATATCATAATTTTGTCATCATGAGTAATGGTGCTACCAATTAAAAACATCTGTGGTCATAAAATACAGATAACAATAGACACAAATTCACTTGTCTTAAATTGTCAGCTCTTCATCTCACCAAATCTCCTCTCCCTTGCACACGGGGTTGGTATAGCACAGTAGCAGCAGTGAAGTGTTAACTTTGTACTAGATAATCGTCATCTCCCATGATGGGGGTTACCAGATGTAAAGCACCACTAGTACAAGAAGCTGTAAGAAACCAACTTTTATCAGCTCAGTTTGCTTTGACACATACAAGGTGTGAAAGCAAGATTACAACACCAGTACAATACTGGTTCCTTCAGAATAGCTTTCTGTGATTACAATGAAAATCCCTGTCATCAACTGTTCCATTGATTACAGAAAGCTACTACCAAAAATCTGCTAGATTAAGTTAGATTAAGGACTCACTGTCTGTCAAGGTTAAGCAAAACTCAGACTTAGAGCCAAACTTTCATCCTTGTTGGTATCAGTATTTTTATGAATCAAGCACAAAACTAAACAGCATCCTAAACACTAAGGCAAATCTGCAAGTACCATTGTCAGGAATACAGGCAGAAGCAGAGATCAGGCTTTCTTGTCCCTAACAGTTGCAAAAAACAATCAGAACCTGCACTGCCACTGTAAATATTGCCAAATGTTTTCCTTAAAATAAAGATTCTGCCATAAGAAGAGAATATGTGAAGACTAAAGAGATTTCACTGACACTGAAAACATACAACTGCAGTAGAAACAACAGCATTCATGAACTTTTAAATTCATCATACACAGATACTACAGAACCAAAGCAGAGTGCAGGAATAGGTTGCATAATTCTTTAACCCGTGCTTCTTGACAGTGAAGTGAACAGTACAAACTCATATAAGCAGACAGCTAGATAAGCCAGCTGAAATACTGCTTCTGAAAACGTACATCAGCCATAGATAAGCTGGAAAATACAAACAGATTGCTTCTGTAGATATTGACCCTCCATAATGAAAAGAACCACCTTTGGATGGCCACAAGTAAATTGAGTGCTGGCAGAAGATGCCAAACTCCTATTCCTGGAGATATACATGCTCTGTTTACCCTCAGAAAGGAAACCCACCCTGGATACATTGGTTCTAGCCAACTATACCGCCCAGTATCAGATTTCCCACGAGCTAGTCCACAGAGAAGCTAGTCAAAGGCCAAGGACATTCTCATCTAATGGAAATTAACCTTTTAGACACAGCACAGTTTGGAGTCAAGCCAGGACACACAACTGACACCACCTAGGAGACTGATGACTATTCTCCACCCATCAGTGGGCAAAGGACAGACATCCGTTCCCATCATCTTGGACCTCTGCAGTGAAAGTATTGCTCCAAAATTATTTGAGTCCTTCCTGGAGAGGTACACCCAGTAAGTAGTGACAGGAAACTGTACCTCCACCACAGAACTCCTCAAACTGTGTGGGCAATTGCAGAAGCCAAGAACTGTGGAAATGACATTTATCCCAAATATCACACTGTTCACACACTTTTGTCTGATACCTCTACCCCACCCTGTCCCTGCTTTATTTGGACTGTGAGCTCCTTGGCTACCGATGATCCACACCTCTTTGTTTATCCAGCACCTAGCACAAGCAAGGACTTTGTTGGCAGTTCTTTGCATAACCTTACAAATACTAAAAAATAACAATGGTATTTGTGGGGTTTCAAAAGGATCAATGCTCCCTCAGTTTATTTCCAATAGCCACGCAGAATAACAAGCTGGAAGAGCAAGGAACCAAGTCCCAGCAACGTGCAGACAATACACAACTTTACCAGTCCATCCCCACATCAGCCCCATAACCACTCCCACAACAGACCAGCTCCTGCATCAGCAACAGCCAACTACAGTGTGAAACCACCACAACCATGGTGGATCACCTCAGAATCACAGCTGTTACACTAGATTCCCACTTAATCTCAAATCAAGTCCAGATCTCATTCTCTATATCCAAGGCATTTGATGGCCTGGGTCGTTTCAGCTCTTTCTTTACAAGAATATACTTCTGTTGCATATATATGTGTATATACATACCAAAACAGTTACACATATTCTATTCTGAATATATATCACTATATTATTCTGTTTAGATACCATGGGTACTAAACTGTTAGTGCAAGGAATCCATGAAGGGGAAGAGCACATCACAGTAATTTATATTAAAAAAAACAAAACACAGGCAGTGAAAAGATTATTCTCAATAAAACAGTAGGACAGTATTTTACTAGTGTATTGTAAAGTTTCATTTCAGTTTTGATCCACTAATTTACATGCATTTTTTTAACCTGTATTTAATCCCAAAATTAGGAAAAGATAACACAGCTGTTTCCAAGGAAGATAACACCATATATTTTCAGGTGAATTTTGATTAAACCTTTGAATTTTTACAACTCTTAATTGTGTCTAAATTTGCAATTCCTTCACCTTGTTTGTAGGAAATGTCTCCATTTATAAGCTCATTTTAAATTATTTCATTAGGAATTTATAAGCTCATTTGTAAATGATTTCTTTGGGAATGGATGACCATGAAGACACAAGGATCTGAGTGAGAAACTGTTTGTCCTTTTCAAATATAAAACACAAAACCTAAGGAATATGGGCAATAGATACATAATATCCGAGCTACACAATATAAAATTCAACTGATCAATTTGGAACAGTTGTTGACAAGAGCTAAAATAATGGAAAGTGTTTGGAGTGTCAATATGATATTTAGAAATGCAGCAATAACACTATTCAAAGCAAGTGGAGGTAAAAAAAAACCCCTAAAGTTACAGAGTCTATGTAGATTTTTTTATTACCTGAACACTTAAACATTAAGCAGATGATTTTGGCTTTGTTTGCAGTGTAATGAAAAATGAAAAAAATATAATAAACATTAACATTAGGAGTTGTTGTGGTTGAATTTTTTCAAACACTACATGCATGTGTCTATTGTGAGAGCTCTCCAAAGCATTTCAGATGAATTAAGCAAAGATTTAAACTCAGCTTTTTTTGCTCTGCTAGAGAGAATATTTAAATATATACATACTGTTTTTTATAAAGGTGACTGCTACAAATATAGCATAGAGACTGGAATTTTATAACATCTGGAAACACCTCCTGAGAACAATACCTGACAGGAGGAGCTGCAATGCTGTCAGGGCTGGATGAACTTGTGTGGGAATTTGGGATTTACTGGAGAACATTTCTTACAGATTTTTTATATAATGATGCTGACATCATGAATGTAGCAGAGCTGTGTGCGTTCCTGAGGGATGTGGACAGGTAGAAAGGTAATCTTACATGTGACATTGTTTGTTTGTAGCTCTCTGGAAGTGCAAAAGAAAGGAGGGAAGAGCTTTAAATGGACATACTGTCTTGATCCTCAGTCTATGGATCTCTGCTGTAATTGCTAGGAGTAAAAGTAAATGCTCAAGACTTTCAGAAAATAAAAGAAAATAAATCAAAGAATCCTGCAGCTGTCTCTAAAAAAAGTCTGTCTTACAGCCATTACAGTCACTTAAAACATTTAGAGATGCCTGCAATGGTTATATCAATCAGTGTGTATGCCTCACTTCATAGCTTTCTGTCATAGGGTCCATACAACTTGTAAGCAACAAACTACTAAGTGGTAAAAAGTAATATTTTCCTTTTTTTGCGTGCTGTATAGCCACAGACAACAAGTGAAAAAGAAGAGGAAGCTTTGGATGTGGCTGTGACTAGGAGAAAGAATTTTCAACAGTAAGCTAAAGAAAAAATATAACAGCACAACTGTGTCCACAGCTCAAGTATAGATGGAAAGAGGTTTTACGTGACCCCCTGCACGGTGAAGGCACAGTCCTGTTCTTTGCCAAACACAAGAGGCACACAAATACATCTACCTGTGTCACAAGTGCAGTGACAGATAAGACAGATCATGATCACCCTTATCATGGTCAATCTGAAAGTGTACCTGCATGGATTCTGTGAAGGGAAGTACATGAAAATTGAATAAGAAAATACTATCACACAGGAATAGTGGCTGGTTACCTCAGATGCTTCAAACTATAAACAGTTTTGGTCGATGGAAAATGCAAGAGCAAACAGTTAACCAATCTGTCCAGACATTTAAAAAAAGCTTGATAATGAGGAAAAAAAATCCATATATCAATAAGCAATAGGGAAATTTGGTACAGATAGCTGTCCAAAATTTGGAGTGATCTCGGGAGCTTGATCCCAATCCAAGGAAGCCAAAAGGCCTAGCGAGCAACTGTCCCTTGAGATCTCCTCCCCAGGTGGATGTTCTCAGGATGAAACACATTTGTTTATTTTGTCTCTTGGTAACAGAAAATTCAATTCATCATTGGCCTCTCACTACCCATCCTGTTTCCAGTCCTCACAGTATCTGGTAAGCTATTGGGAGAAATTTTCTTTTCCCCCACTCAAGAAAATCATTCTTTAAAATGTCAGTGTGATTAATAAGAGATTAATGGACTGAGCTCAGCACCCTGTCTGCTCAAATGTCACCTTTTGTGGTGTTTGGTGGTTCTCTTTTCCTGAAGGACACAGAAGGCGACAGTCTTGATCAGACAAGAGGCGCCCAAGTGCACTTGTTGGCACATAAACATAGACAGTAACAATTTTCAATTATACAAGTTAGCCAAAAAAACTGGTTTTATCCTTTCTGGAAGAATGTGTAACTCAAGCTTTTTAGTGTTTGTGATGTTACATTCAGCTGAACACCATTAATTTGAATGATTGTACTTGTTGCATGTTGGGTGACGAAGCGTATTTGTGTCAAAAGAAAGTCATGTTATTGTATGGAAAGGCTTATTTCTTCCTGCTGAAACCTGATCTTTTTTAACCCTTCATATAAGTAACAAGGAGTTCATAAATGAATGTCTGAGCACAGTAAAAAGGTCTTATTTCTTACAACCTCCACACATGGAGCCATCAGTCTGTTTAGGCCTCAACTCTGACCTCATAGCTATTATTTAGGAAAACACAGATACCTACCAGCATTTTTTAGATCAGAACTGTCTTGCAAAAGGCAGTATATACATACACATATGCCTAAGAAAAATAACGTGGCTGAACTCAACTAAAAATGGAAGGTTGTCATCCAAAACTCAGGTTGTTTATACTGAATACAATCAGGATTTAATGGCATCGTTACTTTAATAAGCATAATTTTGAAGGGAGAGAAAATCTACCACCACTAAAGATGAAGGCCAAGAATAGTCAAAATGTTGTTCACATTGTAGTATGGCATAAGTCAAGAGGATGAAATGGATTTATTGATCTTGGGGTTTTATGGATATTATTCCGAAGCCAGTGGAGAAAACAGATTAGAAGGATCAGAAGTGATGACAGTGAAGATGACAACTCCATTTCATATCACATTTTGAGGTTTGATTAAATTATTTTATCCTGTACTGGAATGATCACCAAATCTTTTCTGCATTTTCATCAAAATTATATTGTGCTCCCTCTCTGATGGAAACTTGAGCTTTACAATGAAAAAAAAAAAAGGAAAAAAAAAGAAGGTATACTTCCCTCTGTGTCACTTCAGAGAGGGGCCTGTTGTATAGTGCTTTTTTTTATGTTGGTAAAGAAGTTGTATGGCCAAAAGATGCAGATTCAAACTCCTCTTCTGCCTTATGTAAAACATAATTTTGGATTCACAAAATATAAATCCAGGTTAAAAGTTTAGACTGATTGCCAAAACTGAGAATCAAAAGGACCAGCTTTCAGTGGTACTATTAAAATGGGACCTATAATGTAAAGTAGACATAAAAGATTGTGTCTGTTTATGGTTGGAATCTCTAAAAGATTTAAAATTATTATTCTAATAATAATTTACATCATTTACATACTCATTTACATCCATAATAGGATTGATGGGGAAAATTTAACAGGAAAAAAAGTGATAGCTAGTTTGTGATTCACAAAGTTGCCTTGATTATAATTGTACCTGGTTAGATCCAGGTCTTCTGTTAATGGTGGCCATATGTCTCTTGTACACAGTACAGTTCTGACACTAATTGTCAACTACTGAACAAAAGAAAAATGCTTAGATTTGAACATAAAAAAACCTATATGCAAGAGACATTTTTGGCAAACCAGTGGGAGTGTCCTCTCAACAAGGGCAGAAACTCATAGCCTATTCCATTAAAAAAAGATTTATAAAACATATAAAAAGAGTGCTGCATTAATAAAAATAGTTTAGTAAAATAAGGAAAAGATTAATGAAAAATGTGAGCAGGGAAGACAGACAATGAAGAATAAAGAGAGATGCACTATGAAGTGTACTTTTATATTTCTATTTGAAAAATCCATACTAAACCATAGGACCAAAGTTACCAGTAAAAATGGGTCAAATTCATCCTAAGTGGAAACTTTTGATTTCTCAGTTATATCTTTGTATCTGTACAAGAGACCAGACTGGAAAAAGAAACAGAATATGTTATAAAACAACAATCAGAAAGATGGCCAGAAGGGAGTTATTCCACTGAATTAACCAGATTGGTTTCCCTGCCAAGCTATGGTGCTTTTGCCTTTCTTTCACTCAACAGCAAGGGATCAAATATAATGTTTCCTTTTTTCCATAGCTATCCCAAATGAGCAGAAGTATAAAGTTATTCTCAAAACAATTTAAACAAAAAAATTAAAAACTGGTACTGCAGTTTACTATGGTGACCATATGCATTAATCCTTGAAAACACAAAGTAAAACATTAATTTCCTTCTACTGGAAAAATTTTGATTGCTGACATAAGCAACTATTACTGTTAAGTGGGAAATTACAGTGACTATTGTTTAAATATGGAAAACTATGGATGCAATAAATGACACATGGAAGAAAACTGACCGAATTTGCCAATTTAATCCTAAAACTTTAAAGGTTTCTTTCTTTGGGAGAGGGTCAGATTTTATTTTTTAATTTTATTATTTTTTTTCCCCTTACAGTTCCACAGGTATGTCATGTGAGATTTTAGTGAAGGAGACTAAATCCTTGTAACAGAAAGAAATAATTTCTTGTCTCATTCCAGAGTGTTGGTAATTACTGCTTTGGGCAACCAAAAGTCTTTGCTAGACGGTATCCTTTTTCTGACCCAGGGGAATGGAGTGTTCTGTCATGTGAGGATTTCATCTTTATTATAGGCCAAGAGGTTGTGCCAGTAGGAATGTGATTTTTTTAAGCTAGCTTTTCTGCTGAGATTCCGATGCAATATCTTTTTTCTTCTTTCCTACTTTTCCTTCATTGCTGACACTCTACATAGAAGCCAATCTTTTTCTTTTGCAAGAGAGCAGAGTTCTTGGAAAGACCATATAACTCTTTCACTAGGAAATCTGTGTTTCCAGGCTGACTAGAGACATAAAACAGATATAAGGAATTAAGTATTCATCCAACTACCCCAACCCTTCTCTCCCTTTAGACAGCGTTAGGTTTTCTGGGTACACCACTTGCCATTCAGCACACATCTAAGGCTTCGGCTCTAACAATGAAGCCTATGCTAGCTGTAGCTGGATTTTCAATCATTCAGTATGCTGAAGTGAATAAAAACAAGAAAAAAATGCAGCACAGAATGATGGAATATGTATTAAAGTAGTTCATGGCCTCCACCAAATACTCTATTGACAATGAGTTTTAAAGAAAACTTGAATTTCGGTCTCAGCACCCTGGAATAAAAATAGCTTATTTTTTTCCTCTCCTGGTTGCCAAATGTGAATAAAACAAATCCTATATAAAAATCACATTTCAACATTACTGTTTTTCATGCTGAGCTTTCATAAAAGTTTGCCACATCTATCCTGTCAAACACTCAGACCGTTCAATAACACCGCTCTAAAATTCTGACCCTGGGGCTTTGGGATCTTTTTGTTCCTTATCTATGTAAACACCTAACAAACATCTATTCCCATCCCTATATTTATGGTTTATTTATGGTTTAATTCAGTTAAAGAAGTCAATACTACTATCACATGAAAAAAAAATAGATAATATTTCATTTGGTGAAATGAGCCATTCACAAAGTTAAAAAATGCGAGTGGAGGACTGGATGCATCTGTTTTAAATAACCTGTTTGCTTCAATATTAAAAATCATCTTTCTGCTGCCAAGTAAAGAGAGAAAATATTCTGTTTACATGACACCCGTATAATGATGACTTCTTTTCACAATGAGTTGTCATTTAAGGATTATAGGGAGCAAATGAAGGTTCTTAATTATTTTGATAAATTCTATGCAAGTCAGTAAATATTTTTTTACTCGATTTACCTGTCAAGAAGAGAAAGGAGAAAGCTGATGTCAAAAACCCAAAGCCTGCCAATATCTGTGTCAGGGTACTTTTTAAGGGCTTTTCCCTTTTATTTCTGGGTAGATGAAAAGAAGTTTTCCACTGGGTGAGGAACTGAACAAAGCTGTCACATAGTTCTCTGAAAAAAATAGATCAAAAACCCCCCAGATTCAAAGAAAGCTTTTGTTTTTCCTGCTCTTATGCCCTGTTCTATTGTTGCACTGCATTGGCTAATATTTTGTGTTTGGATCCAACAGTCTAATAAAGATGTGGACTCTTTTCTCTCTTATATTTATATATACACAGATACATATGTATATACACACACATACATGCAAACACTGAAAAGGTGTTCAGAATATTTGGCCTCTTACCAAAACCCTTCTCTCTCTAGGGTTCCTAGGGCTTTATAGCTTTGACATTGTGCAAAGTACTTGCTAATGTAATGAACTGAAAAAATTAGATTTGCATAAGTTAATTATAGGAAAAGGGGTGGCTTGGTTTTTGGTTGTTTTGGGGTTTTTTTTGAGGTAATGTATGATTTACAATCCACATATTCCTTCAGGCAGAATATGTTGTTTCCTTATGTGTTGACAAGATTGCTCAGAATGAGATACCATCTGACACTGTAAATCTGTATTTTAAATACAAATTGGTCTGTTCACACTGGCCATTTTTCTAACTACTGGAAAATGCCAACAGCCTCTGTGGAGGCAAGAACTACATTTCTGTTTTCTCCACTTTATTGGAATTGAAAGATAGATTATTTTTATGTGTTTTTTTGCAGTATAATACACAGAAGACTTAAAATTATTGCTACTGTGAGACCTTTAACTATGAAAAACACATTGGAATATGACCAAAATCTTTGCTAGCAGTCCAGAATAGCCAACGGCGTGGAAAACTAGTGTTCTCAATATGGCTTATGACAACCTATGTCAATGCCAATGCTGTTCATTGTGCCCACTTCCATCAATAAGAACTTCCTATGGTGATCTGTCATTACTCTCTCTGCTAGTTATAATCTTTTAGTCATCCAAGATTTTCTTTTACTAAACACGCTGTTTTATGTATTCTATAAAAGATCATCATGACATAACTCCTGATGACTAAGAAGCTTAATGAATATCCCATGAACATCCACCAACACATTGCCTCTCTCCACTGAAAGGATATGTGAAATCAGTTTAAAATATCACTTTTGTGCACTCCACAGTGTGCAATGTATAGAATACATCACTGAGGATATAATACCTCACTTGCTCTTGAGCGTGAAGATAACATTAAACCTTCCCTTGCCAAATTTCCTCCTGAAATACAAGGTCAGTTATCTCTTGGCAACTGTAATTGCCCAGTTATCCCTTGGCAATTACAGTTTTACACATCTAAACTACAGATTACTCAAGAATACTTAATATCTCTGTACTGAGGCCACGCATCTGCTCTGTGCAAGTACAGAGCCCCAACAGTGCTTCAGAGCTATAATAAAATCATGGAGATGCTGTAAAAGATAGCTGCTTTGTCACAGTTATCCAACAAAACTCAAATTTGGTCTCACAATAAGCTTCTGTTCCTTTGTCCCCAGAAAGAGCCCACATTTACTGCTGCTGATGGCCAGGGAAATCTTTGGTCACTACAGTCTGTTGTAACAAAAAGCAAACCCATTCCCAACATGCAAGTGAGGACTTACAAAAATTGAAAGGCAATAAGTCACCTGCCTGAAATTTAAGACGACATTGGAAATTTTGTAGTGTTTTATAATGACTGCATCAATTTCAGCAACAGTGGACTTCTTCCCTTCAGTATATCTACTAATCCCCCACCTAAATCCAGCTCTAGTTCTGATCAATAACAATTTAAAAAAGACCTGCATGATTAAGAGGAGGTCTGAATCTTTAGGTCAGTCATAACAAAAGAGCAACTTATTCCAAGGAAGGGATATCGCCCTGTATCCAAAATTTGTTCTTGCCTTCCCTTTGAACAAGAGGGTGTTGCTGAACCTTTCATCTGCTATCTTTCATTCTTGGGACATGGACAGCAGCTGCCTACTCCTCACTGTCTCCACACGGACAGAGAACACAGAAGAGCACCAAACAGCTGAACAACTATCACAGGAACTGACAAAACTATCCTCTTTTAGTTCAGTTGTAAAGTCAACTGTAAATGTAGTTTAGAAAGGTGAAAGAATTTTTTTTCCCTCACTATCTGAGTAGTTCTGTACAACAATATTACATAATGTTAGCAGAGTCCTCTGGCACAGTCAGGTTTGCTAGAGAGAAACTGTTTCAAGTCTAAAATTAGGTAATTTTAGAAGAAACATAGCCATAACAGTTCTTGCCCTAGTCACCGAGATGTGGATTTGTTAAATACTTGGGGTAAAGTCAATTTATTTTTTTTTAATGCTGCTAACTAGTGAGCAAGAGTGTGAATCAAAATTTATTATTATGTCTACGAGAATTGGTTATTTTATACCCAAGGGATGTTTCAAAAGATACCAACACTTTATGTTCAGGTAAAAGCTAAATTTTTGATAAATTCTTTCATCATGGCAGAAGCAGAAGAACGGATTCTGTATTATCCATCCTCAGATTTGATCTGGAAGTGAATCTTGGGATTTGGTACAAGTGTGGACATGAGTATGCATGCGAGTGCACAGTGTGCACGTGTGTAAGGGAGTGACACAACTGCCACCCAATTTTACTCTGTTTCATAACGTGGTAAACCATAGGAGTAAAGTGCCCCAGCAAAGGTGTTCAATGGGCAACACACAATGGGGGAAGATAAGAATGAGCTGTGTTCAGTAGCACTGTCAGATATTCACTCATAGCAGATTCTTCTCCCTCAGATTATGGGAATTAGGTCCAATCATTTAATTTCAACACAAGTAAGATGCTGCACTACTGACAACTCCACATAGTCCAGCACCTATCACAGATATCCTCCCGTACTTCTGAAAGGTGTGATAAGGTTTAGTGATAAACACCAGTTCCCAGGTGGCTCCATTTCACATGTGACTGACAAGGTGCTCTTGGTGAAGGAACGTGGCATAATCAGAGTTCTCTTCTAACTTCCTACAGTCTTTCCATGACCTCCTCAAAGCCCCTGTAGCCACTTTGTGCCTCAGTTTCTCCAACAACAGAACTGTCTTTATTTCATCTATGAAATCTGTAATGTACACCAAGAGTACCAAGTGAAGATATTAGATGAGAGAGTACTACTGCAGCCCAGAACAGTAAAAGCACACAACAGCCTCCTGTAACTAGGAAGAGCATTCAAGTGAGAATTATAATCTCTCACAATATTTTAATCATTATTAGATTAAGACCTGTAACTTGAGCTAAACAAACCCCCTCATTTCTGGGTACCCACAACCGCTACACAGATCAAAATCTTGTACTCTTAAAAGCATTTTATGAATATTTCACAACTTGTTTTTGCTCTGAAACTCCTTCCTCTACTACAGCCTATTAACTTTTTCTGTTAGCATATGCCCTTTAATGATATCTGTGGATGTTTTAAAGCCTTTGAGAGTGTGTGTGCGCACACATGCATGAACTTTCAGTATCTTCTGTAACATTTGGCCTGCATATGGAGAAACCTGTGATTTAAAACGAGCTAAAGATTACCAGACAGGCCTCTAAGCAACACAGAGATGGATGTGCCAAGGGACAATTATTAGAAAAAGAGGAGGAGGCTTCTAGCACTCAGAGGTATGTAGTTTATAGCTAAAATAAGCATATATTTATTTAGCCAGGAGCCCCATTTTTTTTGTGACTTTAAACTATTTAGTTATTTCTATTTTCTCACTGTGATCAAGCCAAAGAAATTAAGACTACATTTTTCATCAGTAACCAGCTACTTTGAATGCCTCCATTTTTAAGAGCCACATTTTACAAAGGACATATGACCAGCACTTAAAACAACTACAAATAGTTTTAGAAGCAGGAAATAGCAAAAAATTATTTTAATTCATGGTCTTTGACACAGAACAAGCTGGCACTTTTTCCTTGAGTATGAAAAAGCGACCTGAACTCCCAAATGAGGCAGGTATTTGGCACAGAATTAGGGGCTGAGACATTCAGGTTGGATCCAAGGCCACTTGGATTAGATGGTTTCTACAGGATTTGAAAACAATCATGCATTGCACACAGCTTTTCCTTCTGAAAAAAAAGTCTCCAAGACACTTCAGGATTTGTACAGTTGGGTAGTGCTTTCAGTGAGTAATGTGCTAGTTTGGAACCTACCTGAAAATTATTTACAAATTCAAGTTGAAATCAGCAATAATTCGGCTGAAAAAATAATCGCCCCAAACCTAAAACACACCAAATTCCAAAGTGATTGCTTTTAAATTATGTTTTCATTTTGAAATTCATTTTTAAAGAGAAAAAAATGAAAAAAACCAATGTCTTTTAAAACTCAGCAAAATATTTTTATTTAGGGTGGCAGGGTTATACCTAATTGACCACAGGAAACCATTTCAGACCACCAGGAAAGGATTTTATCTTTGTTCTCACTGAAAATATTTTAAAAAACCATTTCAGGGTGACCAAACTATCCTTCCACTCTGTGAAACAAAATTCACTTGCCTTCACTAGGATCTCATTCATTCCTAAATCCAACTGCCTCTCTCCTTTTTTGAAGCACAAAAAGGACCAACTCCACCCCACCCTTCTGACCACATTTATTGCTCTGCTCACTCTTTCTTTTCATCCTAGGCCTCTTCTCCATCTGCCCATTCGCAGCAGCTGGATGTCATTCATTTTCTGGGGCTGCTCTATCGATCTGGAAGTATCCTGAATCCTTGAGTCACATCCTCTCCCTAAATCTTCCTTTCCTTTTTTTCTTTATCTGTTTCGTGGCTCTTTTGCACAATGAGGATGCTCCATAAAAATTACATCGTTCTGTAACCGCCTATTTTGAGATAAAGCATTATATTCAAACCCAGGCAATTAATTTGCAAACATCATCTGTGATCCTGGTTTTTTTGAAGGCACTGTTCTATGAGGGTGGTACTAGCTTGCCAGTTAAAACCAGCAACAGCAGTTGGCAAAAATGCATGCATTTCAAAAAGTCTTTAGCTTATATACACAAACCCACTGCCAGCATTGTTTTTTTCTCTCATAGTACAAGAGCTGCAAAAAGTTTTAGAGAAATAAATACAGAAGGGTGCTTCAAAGTTGAAAAACGAGCTCTCAAAACACACATGGATTTATATAAACAAAGATTAAACCAGATTAAGTAGGACCTACATTTAAAAGCCTTTCTGTAGGTATACAGCTTGCTTTTTTCCTTTTATTTTTTTCTTTTTGTGGAGCAAGTTTGTAATTACCTGTCAAAGAGCAAAATAGCAACGGTGTCTGGAAAGAATGCATTATTTAGAGAGAGTGACTACTTAAGAAAGAAGCTTTCATCACAGGATATATTCCATGGAAACATACAGTTTACCTTGTACCACGAGCTATTTTACTGCAACTTGACTCCTGTCTTAACACTCGAGTTTTCAACAAAAATAGCCAATGACTACCTGCTAAGCAAGCCTCCTCCAAAAAAAACCCCCTAAAAAAAACCCAAAGCAGATTCTCTGAATGAAATATTAAAACTACTAAAAATAAATACTGAAACTACTTTTTAAATTTGCCTTAAATTCAACCATATTGTAAAACTTCAAACTGATTGTTTTGCAGTTGCACCACACTGAAAAAACTTACTTGACAAGATAAATTAACATTAACATGTATTTAGGAACCCTTTATTCCCAGATATCATGGTATAAAAGCACTTAATAAATAACAATCACCATGGTATGAAGGTGTGAAACACCAGTTTCTAATAAGTTTCTTGAATACAGAAGATCAATCAGAGAAAATTCCTATCAGCATATGTACCAACATTTTCCATTACAGAGGCATTGTTAACATAACTCTAAACTGTTTGTCTTTCCACTTAAAGTGGATACCTGAGACTGGACTCTTAATTTCACTGCAGTTGCTGAAGTACATTAGGTCATTCATATTCTAAGCCATTTGAGTTCCTGCAATGAGCAGTAACAAGCGTTTCAAGGCCAAATCTGTTGCTTTTGTGAACACTATCAGGCCAGGCATTCTCCTGTGCAGGGTTTTACTTGGAGAAGGCAACCTGGGGAACACTATCAGGAAGCCATTTAGAGCTCCCTAATTCTGTGAGGACCTGGTTGAGTCACAGCAGAACACATTGGCAGTGCACCCTGACATCTTCTCCCTTCTCACCTCTGATATGTGATCAAGGGGTGGTGGGACAACTGGGTAGAGGGGCAAACAGCTTCATGCACCAAGGGGATTCTCAGGTGGTCATATTCCACCATGAGGCAAAGGTGGCTGGGATGGTCTTAATGAACTTGGTGTATCTGAATAGGTGCATCTGAAGCCAGAGGACCAAATGCAATAAGAATATAATACTTCTTGAGAACACTTATTGTTGACGTTGCTGTTAGAAATAGCACGCAGGAAGTGATTAATCCTTGCACATTGCCATGGTACTATTACAAACGTGAAGCTTCCAGCCCGAGGACTATATATGGAACACCTTTTTCCTCTTGCATTTAAAAATAGAGTATTTACACCATGTTAATAGCCATCTGTCTTACACATTGTCCTTTTTTTCTCTGCTTATAGCATTATAACCCACAATGTACCTTTTCCCTAACGCCATAAACACACCTTCAGGTTGTCCTTTAAAAAAATAAAAAAGAAAAAAAAATCCATCTCAACGCCCTTCCTCCAAAAATAGCAAAACAACTCCACAGCAGGTGGAGTCAGAAAAAAAAAAAGCAAATTATTTCAGGTTTTTTTATTCACTCTGCAATATTCCCCCAACACAAACATCGAATTGCAGGTGCACACAAATACTTCTGTTATGACAAGAGCTGCGTATCTCCGAAACCAGCGCTTCTCATAATGACGTGTGAATTAAATGCTAACTGGGAAAAAATGGACAAAAGCCAAAAAAAAAAGTCCCAAGTGGCAGTCACATAAGAAGAGAGACTAAACCATGTGAGAACAAAAGGTCACGTGGCTGATGGTCCAAAGGGAATCACCATTTCCCTTTATTTCTTAAGCTTTCAAGGCTGCAGGAATAGTGTTTGCACAGTAACGGGATTTGAGCTCGCAATGCTGAGGGAACACCGGCTGGCATCACGATCACCATCGTGAACCATCACAGCAAAGCAGGGAAGAACAGAGACGGGGATAAAGGTTCAAGAGCAGAAATTGGTAGGCTTAAAGATTGCAGCTAGCAAAGTTTATATCTTTGTTACTTCCATTTCATAACATCATGCCACAAACAATCAAAAATGCATTATTTGACCCAAGAATTTAGATGACCAAGACTTCTCAGAAGAAACAATCACTATGCTCTCTTCAACCCCAGGTGTCCAAACCCAGGCCTTAGTACCTCAACACTATAAGCTTCTCCACAAACCTATTCTTAAAGCTATCAAGGTCAATGGTACCTAGAATGCTTGCATCCAGTACTCCATGGGAATGTTCTACCTTACTTTAAATTTTCAGCCTAAATATACTCATGAACAGTTTTATTATGCCTTTACATGCAAAAATCCATCTTCCACTCTGAAACCTGTCCCTTTAATTTATTTACAGGGTGCAAAAATCATCCCTATAGCTTCTGCTTTGTTAATTTAAACACGACAGGCTCTTTATAAAGTTGTAACTAGCTAGGAAAATGGAAGTGTGACTGCAGCACAGGCTGGAAAATCTGAAGGAGTTAAGTAGAACAGAAAGGAAAGCAGATGACAGCACACAGGTACAACCAGGTGTTCTGGTTTCTAATCCATGATGAAGACAGTGCTACTATACTTTTGTCACTTGTTGCTTGCTTTAGTGAGAGCAAAGCAGGAACGGGTATCCCTACTTATCTGACAGTCACACAGCTCTGGCAAAACAGACCTGAGAAAGGTTAAGGATAGAGGGTCACAGTGCATCTCCTTGGATACTAATAACATTTTGACTAAGGCAACACAGAACTTGGACTAAGATTTCTTAGAGGCTGCACTTCTATTCAGCCTCTAAGAAATCTTTGGTCAGGGCACTAGTGGTACTTGGTAATTTAAGTAAGTTTAGTAGCCCATGGAAAATTGCTGTCCCAGTGGGACCATAAGGAGAAGAACACAGAGTATCCTAACCACCAGGCCCGTGGTCAGAAATCACCTGTATATTATGTGTCAGTCCCCTTTTAAAAATTTGTATTTAATATGACAGTTTTTATTGTGCATAAAAATTAGCCTATTTTCAGCAGTTATGTAAACAGAAGCTAATACAAATCATTTAACATAACAGACTGTAGCTAGATGTGCTTTATCTTAGAGTTTGACACATGTTTACAGTGCATTGATTAAAAAGGCAACTTCACTGAGTAACAATTCACAGTACTTTTCTTTGGCCCTTAAGATCTTTATAAGGAAGAAATCTTCTGCACTGTTGACTTCAAGAGCTAAGGAAGTAAGTCTTCCTTTAAATTCGTTGGACTGTGAAGCATTTTCCTCTGTGCTGACTAGTAAAGGTGAGATTTAACCCATCTAAATTTAGATGAAATGTGAGCACCTAGTCTCACCTAGACAGGTGGGATGAACTGCCATCTAGAGGTGTCCCTGCTCCCCTTCTCTTCACTGAAAACAAGATTAGACTATATACCTAACTGAGATAGCTAAAATTAGGCAAGATTAAATAGGCCTAAAATAAGTCCCCCCCATATTTATAATGACCCCTTACTTTGGGATTTTTTTGTGAAGCTTCTGCAGTTATTTCTATATTATTAGATTTGCATCTTTACTCACCTCCTACTTCTCAAAGTATCCTGTTCACTGTACACTGCAATGGGCAAGAACTTTTATGAGAAATGTTAAAAATACCCTGATTAGAGATAACCATTACACAGGAATCATCTTTCCCTTTGTGCACTTTGATTCCTTAACCTGTAAGCTCATCCTCAGGCACAAACTATGAAGTTCACTACCTAGCTAAGTGTGAAGGAACTACACTCAATTTACAGTTCAGACACTGGACATGCACCAGGACTTACAAAGAGGGTTACAAAGTCTTTCCTTCTGGAGAAACTGCCTCGTGACCTTTTAAGAACACTTAATGCCAAAACTGGTGTATCAAGTTAATGCTACCAACAAAAAGTTTTAAATTAGCTCTTTTGCAAGAGTCCTTTAATATCACCTTTCCACTGAATCAGTCCACAATCTCACTCATCTTCCTCATGAAAATTGTTCTATATGTTAGCATGGCTCCATACCACCAACTCGGCTTCCTTGTTCATTTAAGAAACACTCAAACCCACACCAGACACTATTCCTTAACTCTGCTTTGCAAGATTTTCCACAGATTTCCTTAGAAATAAAAACTTCTTGTTACACTGGGGTTAAGGTGCAGTGGGAAGGGTGTGGGCAAACGGGGAAGGGAGATGACATTTTAAAATGCTTTATAAAACACCAGATGTTGCAGAACCAACAGAGTGGAACAATGTATTTGCAATTATCAAAAGAAGAGAGTTGTTTGTCCGCATTTTTAAAAACTCATGGGATACTTTTAAGTCACTTAGTTGTGGTCTTTCTGTGTGTGAAGAACACAGCAAACGCCCTTATAGATTTGATATTTAAATGACATGCACAACAAGGGAACCGCTTGATGTGGTTCAGCATTTGCTCTTGTTACACTCTGTACGACGCTGTAAACATTCCAGCTGTGTGAATAATATACAAACTATGCAAAAGCATTTTGCCCTCCTTAACCTATCTTTCTTGAGTTCTATAAAGTTGACATGGGCATATTACAAGGCAAAGCTGACAAGAAGATCTTACTACCTAACTTGCACTTACAGTTTCAGTATCAAAAAACCTTTAGGCTGGAAGCCTAAGAGCTATATAGATTTTATATTCCATAGCTATGAGCAGGATAATTTCTATAATTCTTGTTATCAATGGGAGAAGAAAATATTTTAACTCCTAAGCATCCCTTCCTTCTAATCGTTTAATAAAAGACCATATTAATTTAAAAATTAATATGTTCCTGCACATTTAAAGAGCTGTTGCAGATATTTTATGCAACCTGACAGATATTTTTGTTTAGAAACAATTCTTCTTACACTTTTCTATATTGTTCTAGAAATGTTCCATGGAGGCTAGGAGATCGAATCAGAAATCCTGAGCTCTGTGTTCACTCTGCCATTAAGCGACTGTGCTCCTTCAGACTAGTCATTTCATCTCTCTGTGCCTTGGTTTTCCCCATCTGTACAAGGCAGCAGTTATAAATATTCAGCTGTCTGACCGAGGTGTTATGACTGCCAAAATATAGAACAACTCTGAAAAGTGACTATGCAAAAAGGCATCTTCCGACTCAGAGAGCCTCTCCCTGGGCGAAATCCACACGTGAATTCACATGACCTACACACCACACAAGCCCCATTCTGAGCACTTAAGGAGAACATTGCTATACAGTGGGCTTGTGTAGAGTGATGGATTTCATTCTCCAGAGGATACATGTGCTGACTTCAGTGGCAAAAAAATTATATTTTTATTGATTTTTTTTCTCTCAATAGTCACGCAGAACGTAACCGAGATTGACGCAGCTGCAGATTCCATTCCACCCTGAACTCCTTCCACACAATCATTTACTGTTCTTTCACATAGTGCAGCACCAGTGAGGCAACGCTATTGGAAGTGTTGGAACTGCCTACAAATCTCCAAGGGAAAGAATCTGAAGGCAGAGGGATAAAAATCAGCCTTGAAGCAAATTGGACTGCACAGGTGTAAATAACTTGGTCAGTAGAATCTCTCTAACTAGCCATGATGAGTACATTGGGAAGAATCCAGTCAGCTCTCAGAGCAAAGGCTCAGTTTGCAAGGAAAAGCTTATTTTTAGTTGTAAGCAACAATGATTTGATCGTGAGTTACTGAGGACAACCAACATGGAAGGTTTCAACACAATTCTGCAGCAGCTTTTAAAAAATCTTTAATGTATTAATACTTGAGAAGCACTGTAAAATCCTGAGATGAAAGACAAGGCAGAAAGTATTATAATGCCTCTCCTTTGGGTTTTTTGGTCATTTACAGGAAAACAAATCTTTGCTTCTTAAGAATTCATCTGCTGCTTATATTCCCATTGTTTGTGTTTATGACATAATCATTTCCACAGCAACTAATTAGGAGAAATCAAGAATTATGGCCTGAGATCAGGCCTGCAAGGAGCAAATGAAATCATACAAAACACATCAGAGATTTTTTTTTTTAAGTGGAATCTGCTATCTAGCTGCAAAAAATGAAATGGGGAAGCCACAATACACTATGTAAGCTAATTTGTTTAAACTGAATGGTTGGACTTGACGATCTTTGAGGTCTTTTCCAACCTTCATGATTCTATGATGAGCAAATTTTCACCTAAGACAAGACTGTGTCTTTTATTCACTGGCCCATTTTCTTCTTGCACGTGTAGTACACATTTAAGAAATAGGAGTGGCTGGACCAAGTCAGATCAAAAGTCCATGCAGTTCAGTGCCAACAGAAGAATGTCTGGTTATAGAGAGGACAAATATGCGGAGATACTTTTCCAGCATACTCTCACAGTGATTTTCAGCCAGGAACTTCCATCTGGAACTTCCTCAATGCAAGAGAATCAACCCTACCTCATATAACACCCCCAAACGAAAGCACACTAGAGTATTCAGTTGCTGACTCTCTTGGTGGCTTGGGATAACATGAGAGGAAGAGGTCCATTAATCCCTAATGTTCTTTGGCATGCTTGATTAGTCTTTGGCTATTATTATAGAAGAAGAACTGATGCTAAACATCAAAATTATGAGTGTCTGAGCAAGATTTCAATTAAAGCTGTTGATCCCTTGGCTGGGTGAGAACAGGGCAGAGTGCAGGCTGGAAGAACCATCAGCATCAGTTCAGTTGCCTCTAAGGATGTTTGTCATGGCAATTTTGGCCATCCAGTGGCCCACATAACTTCTTAGCAAAAGGTCAGGGAGGAATAATGACATACATCAGTAAGGTGAAATTAGGACTAACAAAATTGTGGTTTACCACATTCTCTTAGAACCATTTTGGCCTCCCTCAAAACAAACCAGTAGTTTCCTGCAGAGCTGCTAAGCAACTCTCCTCCTCACAGTCCCCAAGTCAGGAACTTCACCTTGTCTCCTCTCCTACACTGCTTTGTGTTTTCAACAAGCTTCCAGATGTGCACAAATAAGAGGATTGTTAACATCTATCACAGAAGATGTCTTCTTTCTCTAAAAGACAACTTGAACTAACAGCAAGGCAGACGGGGTACAGGGGATTAGGCAGGGAATAAACTCCCTTCTAAGGATAATCAGTTTGCAAAACACTGTACTTTCTTCTTCCTGTCACCAGTATTCTCCTTTGGGGACCGTGGGGAGCAAAACAAAGACAACTGGCCTCCATGTTATGGGAATGCAAGAAATGATCTTTACTTTCCTCTCGTTGCACGTGCTGAACACACACAGCAAAAGGAAAGGGTATAACAAAATGGAGAGCGGCTCCTTGCCATTTATTATGTAGTGTTTGGCCCTTAGGATGAGAAGGGTGAACATCATCAAGAGAGATAAAACTTTACTGTACAGGCTCCATCTCTGAGGTTAAAGGGAGTTTTTATTAAAGTGAATTCAAAGTTTTGCTTACTCACTATAAACATTTCAAGGATACACTGTGTCAAACAGCTCCTTATGTTAAATACAATATATGACACTGATGTTTTCCATAGTTTATCATCGATAGAACTGGAAGTGTAACAGCAATGGGTTTTAACTTTCTGGGCAGACAAAGTCATTTTGATAATGGTGGCCACCAGAGACAGGAAGAAGTCTAAACATTCTTGATCTTTGGGGTTAGTGGGAATTCAGATGCATGTGGAAGGACCACACATGTTCTCTTGGGAGAAGGGTGCTGGCAGCCTTGTGTAACACACAGTCCTTTCTTGGCTTATGCATAAAGGAAGAGGAGAATCAGCTCTAAGAAAGTCACACTTCTGGCCACATGCAAGTCATTGCAACTGTGTGTACCATATGTGGGGAATGGTAAGGAAAGGACTGAACACAAAAAGCAAGAGAGGGAAAGTGACAGAGCCCTGGAAAGTGGGTTCCCTCCTGAAGCAGCAAGGGCCTTGAAAAACCACACCCAGCCAACTCAGGGAACTTTCCCCGCTGCCAGTTGAACTCTCAGGCAGATGAAACAAAGAAAGAAAAATTAACAAAAGGGCATTAACAATAAAAGGCCAGGAGTCAGCGCAAGATCCAGCGAAATGAAGCCTTCTGTACGTCAGCCTGCTCTTGTTAACCTAACCTGAACTCCCCACACGAGTACTTTGGGTCAGGAAATGGAGCGATCACAGGCAAAGTGCTACCGAGCCACACTAGGTAAGCAGCTTTCCCCTCTGCAGCCAAGCTCCACAGGGCTGGAAATGGGAACCTGGCTCTGAAAAGTGCACCCAAATGTTTCACATCCATGTGCAGATCTACCAGGATGCAAGTTGCCTGCTGAGCAATTAACAGGTGGAGTGGTCTACTCTGCTACCAAAAGAAACAGAGATATAGATAAGAAATTCCTCAGATGTAACCAAAAGGCTTAGATTCACCCATCTGGGCTACAGTAAGTCTTTGCCAATCTGGACCTATCTCGATTAGTCAGGTTCATGCAAAGGAAAAAACCCACCTCTAACTGACTTAGCCCTGCTAGCAAAAGTAGATGCAGTTAAGCTATGAAATAAAATTCTACCTTTTTACTGGGGACAAATTGTATGACCTATAGCAACAAAACCCATAAACTATGTTTCTCCGGGAGGATTTGCCAATACAGTTTAGCCAGGAAATACTTTTCAGTGTTAATAAACTTGGGAAACACCATGTGTTAATGGAAAATGGAAAACAAGTAGTTGAATCCTACTTATTGGCTGGGGTTTTGTCACTAACTTCAGCTGGGGTAGGTTTGCACCCATAAATCCACAATCAATATAGTAACTTTTATGATACAGGTAGTTAGATGGAGATATCCAAAACTACACCCACACAATTGCCCATTTAAAAAAATGACTATATTTTGTAGTCTCCATTCTACATATACATGGAGCCAGCATGTACAACGCTTAACATGCACTTTGGCTACTTATTTTGTTTTTTGATGTTGTGATTAATTTCCTACAAGCCTCTAGAGATATTTATTTTTAATCATAAAACCAATGGTGTATTTAAAGAGATTGAAAAAGATCCTGGATGCGAGTTTCACAACTGCTTAAGACCTATGTTATGAGCTAAGGTTTCCATTTCATCTCTCTGTGATATACTGGCAGGATGCAAGCCTTCTCCCAGTGAAATCAATATTATCTTTGTCACTGATTGCCAAAGGAGTATATACTTGGTTTAGTGTACTGTCATCTAGAAGCCAGTTGATCCATCTCACATCACCGATTACCTCAAACTTAACAGATCTTGCCAAAAAAAAAAAAAAAAAAAGAAAAAAAAAAGACAGACCTGAAACATATTGAAACATATTGAAATAATAAAAATATGAGTTTGGAAAGGATTGTTAACAATTGAATGAAAGGTTAACAATGGTTTAAAAACAGCTGAAGTCTTCAAAAATTTCAACACGGTATCCTGGCAAACCAAAATAGCATTAAACTCGCCTTAAAAAAAAGAAAAAACCTAACATCAAACAGTACTAGACATTTATCTTCAGAGTAGTGCATTACAGGTGACCTCTATGGATTGGAAATAGGATTACATCAACAAACCTTTCACTTTAAAGTGGTGGATGGTGTGAGATGAAAGGGTGCTCTCCCTAACATTTTGCAGTGCTACTGGCTCAGGTTTAAAGGAAGTATGCAACCAGGTATTCCCTGTCACATTCTCATCTGCAATACTGACATGGACGTGCAAAAGCAAAAGCCTTTGAAAATGATACTTTTGTATGATGAAAAAAACCTGGAGAACTGTGTGCAAATGGGTGTGAGAAATGTGAGGGGGAGTAGAGATAAGGAGATAAAGAGGAACCTTTACAATGAACATGGCCACATACTTACAGCATCAGCAATAACTCATGTCTGTAGCACTGTGGATTAGCATCAGATAAAGTGATATTAAGAGGTTTAAGCTTAATATCCACATTAGGTGTCTCCTTGTTTCTGTAAAGGTTCCAAATATGCAGCTTTTTTTTTTTTTTTTTTTATGCAGCAAAGCATAGAGTTACTTTCCTGGACTGTATTTGACAAACAAAATAACTAAATATTGACAGATTTAGCAAACAAATAATAATATTTTTTAAAAAAGCACCTTCATTATGGTATTCCCTTCCAGGACTTGGGATAATCTCCTGGGCACGCTGACTTGGCTTGCACATCCCCTATTTACTTGAAGTCAGAAATTCCCATTTACTTTATATTCAGTATTTTTGTTCCACCACAAAAAAAATGTAGGAACTGCTGCCTGACTGTGCTATATCTTGAGGATTGTGTTATAATAGCTCACATCACATCCAAAGGCCACCAAACTAAACTGATGGTGAGGGTTTAGGGTCCTCTAAACCCTTGAGAGGACTCTATCAACTTCCCAGCACTGCTTTTTAATGGATTGATGTTTTCCCTGAGGAAACATTCTGATTTGACAGACCTGAGCTGTGTCTACAGAGTCTAACAGAGACTCGATCACATCATATGTCACAGTACACTTAAAACATTCATATAAGCATACTTCAACAAGGTATTAGTTTGGAAATAAATAGAAATAATGAGAGAAGAATCTTGAGCCACAAGACTTCAGGTACCGATTTAGCACTGTAAAGGTTAAGCAGGCATACTGAAGAAAGCCTGAGCACTAAATTATCTAGTCAAGCATCTGGATAATTAAATACAATCCAAATAAGTTGTTTAGCTCTCTGCAGCTAAACTACAGTTCCCCAGAACTGACATCAAGTATACCATCAATCTCACCTTATTTATTTTTTTCCAGCACTATGTAACAGTGGTACAAAATGGGTTAAATATAAACTCTTAAAATCATCATATGTGCCTTATTTAGTGATACCACCAAGAAAAAAAATAGTTCTTAACAGCTTCCTATGATACTATCCAATATTTTTGAAGGATTTACAACGCCCCCTTAGCTCCGGTTTTGGTGGTACACTGACTGCAAGCCAGTTGCTAGTTCTGTAGAAAGGAGGATATAACTCTCTGTTGCCAGACACTTCCTTAATTCCTCATAATTTGAGTTTTGCTGGAAGAGATTTCAAATCTGACCACAACAGTTAAGGAAAAAAAAACTTGCACTCCAGTATAAAATATACAAATCAGAATATATATACAACTAACAAAAACAGTCTCAGTACTACTTGATGAGAGGTATTTGTTTTCCTCTCCAACATTCCAGTAATGTAAAACCAGTGTGTAAGGTAGAAAATCATTTTTCAATTTCAGGAAACATCATTACTAGCTGCCAAAAGTCTATCCATATAATAAGAACTATTTGCTAAAGCTGAACACCTGCAGTTTTATAGAAGGCCTCTGAGGACAGCTGTAAGTAAGTATTCCAGTCTACTGATACAGCAGCCAATCAAAACCTGAAGTTTTTGTCCCAAAAAACAACATGTTTTGCTAGCTAGGGCTACATATGTGCATACAGATGTTTTATTTAGACAGGTAGATAGATAGGTAGACAGACTGATCTTCTGAACATGATATAATGCCCTGCACACAAAAGCCAAGACTAATGAAGGAGGTCTTAGTCTAGTCCTACAAGTACAGTTTCCTGCTCCCAAAATGCTCTTGGAAGCAGTCCAGAGTGCTGGAAGTTTGCATCGTAGCAAACTGTCAGACAAATATTGGGAGTTACTTGCCTTCCCAAATACGAGGCAATTGTTTTGAGTGGTTCAGAGAAAACAATCAGTACAAAGGAAACATCTTCCTTATAATATATGTGAACAATATATCCACCCCGCTAACTCTGCTGCCTCCACAGTTGGAAGTGCTACCATCATTTCTGGTGTTAAAAATATGATATTTTTATTATTTGGTAAGTGACTTCATTAGTGTAGTTATTTCATAGCTCTTGCCGTTCAGGAACAGCCAGGCTGTTACTACAAAGGTTACTCTGCTTTAGAAGTTTACCTGCAAAATATTCAGTCCCTTACATTTAAAAGTCCATG
The DNA here is from genome assembly GCA_907165065.1 of Caprimulgus europaeus. The sequence continues at coordinate 4,555,103 of OU015530.1, forward strand.
CACACTTAGGAACTTCCAAACTGCTCTTGAGTAAGCTCACACATGGACAAGGTGACTATGACAGAGCATAACCAGAGTTTAAATACTGAGAAGCAGCAAGAAGTAGCATTCCCTTCTCAACTCAACAGTCATAAGAAGTATTTCCTGCTCATCTGCTGCCATCCTCCTCGGCTGGTGAAGGCTCTGCCTGGGATCTCAGTCTGCTTTAACCACTGCATGACCAATGGTTTGTACATACATGGTCCATTCATCTCAAGTAACCAACCCAGAAATGACCAGTACTGTCAGAAACATTACAATGGAGATAAACAGGCATCCAGATAAAGAAAACACTTCTTCCCCCTTAAATTTTTGTCCTGCTGTTTGGAGACGAGCTGAAGCGACAGATGCTGCTTAACCTGGGGTTCTGCTTCTCACCTCCTCCACAGGCAGAGGTCACGAGCACAGACACGTGCAATGCAGAATGTTTTTTATCCCCTTTCCACAGAGCAGAGAAAGCAAACTATCCTTGAAAACATGTTTCTGAGCACAGACAGTTTTGCCAGCTGTCAACAAGGCTACAAGTCACACAAAGTGCATGCACCATGAATTTCAGAGCAATTGGCATTCGACCTCTACGATGTAGAATCTCCTGCAAAGAGAAGGATCTGGAAGGTACATAGGTGCACATCTAAAAGTCTGAGATGGAAATAATAAATAAATAAATAAAAGTCAGACTATGAAACACTCAATGATTTCAACAGGTGTTTACAAAGCCAGAGCTAGCATTCATTCCTGAATTAAAACCAGAAATTCTTTCCAAGGTACCTCTACGTAACCGAGACCAGCTCAGCTCTCATCTCCAGGTAAGAAGAACTCACCATCTCCCAAACTTAAAGGCTGAAATGAATGCTGCTAACTGCCCTGAGAAAACTCAGATGTATCCCCTTGTTGGCTGGGAAATCAAACATTTAGCCATTATGTGATCTCAAGCAGCTCTTCATGGGGGTCACCATGCATTTTTGTATGTAATGGAGAGATGTAAATGTGGAAACTGATTCAAGGAACGTTTCAATAACTGCACTGACAGAACCTCCATCTATGCTGAGACTTGTCTCTCAGCCATAAGCACAACAGAATGAAAGCAGATGGATGACTCTGCAGAAGAGCCACTGCAAAACTGGTTTGAACCACAAGTTTATTTTCCTATCAGAAAGACTGGCTACTCTTTTTTACAAAAGGTATGCCAGATAAGCTAGCCTGCTTCCTGAGGTCAGGTTCAACCCACACGGGAAAGGAAGGCATAAAAGCAATGAGAAACTTGAAAAGAACACCCATTAAAACAATATCTGTTTTAATTTCACTCAGTATGGGCCACAATCTGCATGCTTATCTATAATATCAAATGACGTGAAATCACACAACCTGAATTTCAGAATAACTGTTCTGGGTGAAACCTTAGTCCCACCAAAGTCAGTTTCTACTTTCCTGACACCAGATCCCATCCTTGGTATTTGGAGAAGCTCAAATTCTACACCAACGATCTGGAGATACAAGCACAACAGAACACAACAAGTAATGCAGTCTGCGTTAAATAAACATACTGGCTTCTGGTTTTGTTTGGGGCATTCTGGTTTTGCTTTTTTTAACTCTTATGTTTCCAGTGAGGTCTATTTTCTACATGAAAACCATCGCTCCCTCTTCATTCTGCTGGAATGTGATGCACATCTCTCATCCTAAACTCCATCAATAAATACATTTCATTAGGACTATGAGAAAGATCCACAGAATTTAACATTTATACTGAACATTTCTATTGCCTACATTGTCAGTCACATCAGAACCCTGCTGTACAGCTCGGCACTGTGCAAATAGAACAATTACAACATCCACATCAATTCATATTGTCACTGCTGGACACTTCTGCTTTTTTACTTGCAAGCAAGGAAATCTAATAACTCTACCCCTACTATCCAGGCTTACACATTGCTTGAAATGTAGGTTTGTAAAACTACAGAAAAGACAGTTTGCCACAACAACTCAGAACCATTTTTACCCTGTAATTGCAAATATACATGGCTCATGAGCACTCCTTTATTCTGTTACTGACAACCGTTTATTTTCTCCAGCAAAATTAACCTATTTCTTGGGTCCAGGTTCAGGAAGAGCTCAGTGTGATATTTTTATGAATAGAGTTAGAAAGAAAACCCTTTAGACTGTTACAGGCACCTGGTTTAAAGGGTTACATTTAAGAAATTATTCTTAATTATGTTAAAAAATGTTAAAAACCTATCATTAATGAAACATTTCATTCCATAGTTTGATCACAGCAAAAGCAGGAAATTCAGAGCTCACATCCCCACAGCAACCTTAACTCCATCCCATTGTGTATATTCATTTCAACTGAGTCTTTCTTTCTATGACCTCATAACATATGTGAAATGAAGGAAGGTGCTAGGAAAAAATCCTAAAATTCATATAAATCAGAAGTATGCTGTTAAGTTCCATTATTTTGAGTGAAGATAGCATTCTCAATTAAAAAAAATATATAAATGTTGACTAGTCTGTGCATTTACTGAATGTTATTGCCTGTGAACACACATGTTCTACCAACACTTCTGGTTGCTCATCTTTCACATTAGGACGGTTACTCTATCCCAGCCTGGTTGCAATAAACCTGGAATCCCAAAGGGTCTGTTAGGTTTGGGACCTAAACTGTATCCAAAGTTGGCTCCTGGAGGAGTACAACTGTTTGTGTTCCAACCCAAAATGAATAACCTGCCAACCCCAATCTGGCTCCATGGATAGATAGTACAACTGTTTCTGCAGTGTTTCCCCAGAACCAGAGCATGAGGAAATTCAGTACAAAAACTCTCCTGTGCTTCTACACAGCATCAGGACAGGCTCATCTCAGTCTACGAGCTCTGGGGCTCTGCTACATATGGACCTGCTCTGCACCCTTTTCTCCTTGCCCTGGATTTCATGTTAGATCACGTGCACAGTCAGGCAGATATGACTCTCACAGACCCAATATGTAGCTCTTAATAAGACTATTTGCTGAATTGATGGTAAATGTGTTGCAAGAACCTCCTTTGGGATTTTTCAGACATTGGCCCAAGCCCAACAAACCCAGTGCTGTGCTGCACCTCACAAGTCATCATTTTGTGTCAACCATCAGACCAGAACGGGTTTTCTGTATTTGTTGCCCAAACTGGCCAGTGCTGGGAGGCACTGCAAGGTCTCCACATTTTACTCCTCATGGTACATGACAACAATTGGTACTTTCTAAAACTTGAGTGCAAATACTTCCACACATGGACTGAGGCAAACATTTTTTTATGTCCCTGCTCACTACAGGGAAGGGTGGACTAGGTGACCTTTAAAGGTCCCTTCCCACCCAAACTGTTCTGCGATTCTGTTATTTTCATATGGTGCTGAAAGAAGGCCTGAGTATCTAGAGAAGTTTAAAAACAGAGTAGACAAAATACAATGAAAAGCATATCTAAGGGAAACACTTTCAGCTACAGAACACTGGCTATTTCACACCTGAAAACTCAAAATGGCATCTCACAGCACTTCATAAAGCAAATCAGGCACAGATACACACAGATAAAATCCAGCAAACCTAACCACCCAGGAGGGAAGGCAACAGCAGTGACTTTGCACCTCTCTATACTGGGAAGGGAGGGAAGTGGTTGGGTTGTGAGGGTAACTAAAGGAATCTCAGGGCTCTCATGTCACTGAGGACTGCTCTTCTTCAGAGTAGAAAAGCTTCAGAAATTAATGAATACCAGCACAGCTTTGGCCATAAAGCAGGAGATCCATCCACCCTATCTAGAGGCATGCTCTGGCTGTTATCAACAGAGAAGATCACATTAAGTTATGGAGATTTTTTACTGGAATGGTGCAAAGGCCTTTACACATACCTAGAACCTAAACTCTGTTTCTCTTTAGAAAGTACAGATATCAGTCAAACCCAACCTTTTCAAGTAGAAAACAGCATCTAAAGTAAGCTATGTTCTACCTATGGAAATCTAAAGAGAGACTTTTAGAGTGAAAATTCTGATGTCACTCTGCACAGTGCTCTCTAGTGTCTGCAGTACTGAGCCTCTGCTTTGCAAATCAAAGGGAAGGAAGCAGTTTCTTAACAGACAGTGCTATGGAGAAGAACCTCCAGTCATGAACTACTTTTCTTTCTTAAATCAAACAGATTTCTAAACCAAAATAAATCATACAATAAGATTCCTGTGAAAAGCATGCATGTGAAAATTAAATGTTGTCATTCACCTCTGCTGTTCAGCACAATTGAAGAAAATCTTTCCTGTGAGGGTGTCAGAGCCCTGGGACAGGCTGTCCAGAGAGGGTGTGGAGTCTCCTCTGGAGAGAGTCCCAACCCACCTGGACACTTTCCCGTGCAACCTGCTCTGGGTGAACCTGCTTTGGCAGGGGGGTTGTTCTAGATGATGTCCAGAGGTCTCTTCCAACCTGACCATTTTGTGTTAAGACTACAATGACATTTTTTGCTGAAAGCATAGTGGTTTTCCACTTTTTTTTCCACTTTTTATTTTTACTTATTTCCACTTCTTTTTGGCTCACAACATTCTGATTAAGAGACATAATAATACACTATCTCGTTTATCCTTCCTTTGGACCACTGTGGTGAATTCAGCACTTGGACTAGTAAATGATAACCAGCTTCACTCCTGACCAACAGCCTCTGTGCTCATTGGGCTGGGTCCCAATGCTGCTGGAAATTCAGGCAAAACCACACAAAGCTCTAGCAGAGGGTATATGGGGTAAAGAGGCCACTGGTTGAAGCTTGGAAGCTGAAAGATCTGACTGTTGGGCTGTGTTCTGTCACTGACTGCTCTGGATAGGTCACTTCCACCCAAACTTTTACAAACTCTCCAAGAAACCAGGTTCTATTTTCTCCCAAAGCCACCATGTGCCCACCCAGCACTGTGGATCTGGACTTAACTTCCTCTGTGACTCGCTTCTCCGCCTTAAAATAAGGAACACAGCTTTTTCTCAGATTTTTGGGAGGTTGAGTAGACTAAGGGCTAGAGACATGCAAAAGATAGGACAAGGGGAGACACACAAGGTTTTGATTCTCAATTCCTGGATCACAATCAACTTAAGTCTCCTAACAGAGACTTAGGTTATTCTAAATATTTTCTAAATAAGAATTTAATATTTATAACTTTCTTTTCTTAGGTGATTTTCCAAAGTCAAAAGTGAACAGAGGTGGGATTTGAATTAATTTGAATACTTCTATAAAAGAGAAAGAAATAAATGATTATACACATATCACTCTTCCTTGAAGCAGAACAGTAAAATATCCGAGATCATTAATTCAATGAGAAAATAAAAAATAAGTGTTTTTTAATATTTTCCTTAAAAATCTTTTTCAGAATAACTAGTTTAGCTACAAAATTTCTTTACCCTATTAACTTTCTACAGCAGGAGATGTTTGGACATCCACAGTGAACTTGTGAAACTTCAAATTACAAGTCATATATTTTCACTACATAATTCAAGAAGAAAACAGAGTCACTTCATTCACTAATAAGCAGTAAGAAAAGGTATGTGAAGAAGAAATTAGCTTGCACAACTACCTGTGTATAGCATCAGTGTCAGAAACTGGAGATGTGCAGTTGAATGCCCTAATATAATTTGCAGCTGATATATTTGCATGATGTCCATCTCACACCCACAGCATCATTATACTTGGCCATGCACAAGTGAGAAAAGAACACAATCCCTGCTCTACAAGAGTCAAAGCCTAAAGGCAGGCAAAAGGGAATGCTGTACACAACTTTTCCAGCCTTTCTACTGGGAAAGCCCATATCCTAGAAATATTCAATTACAGTGGCAAAGAAAAGTTAGAACCTATCAAGTACTTAACACCCTGTTAACACAGAAGGTCTGGGTAGTTATGAAAAGCATTAGAAACTCCTTCATAGCTCCAAGTGTTCAGAAAGATTTAGAGCTTTCTGTCTTTAAAAAAAAAATTGAAAGTTTTCTTCAGTTCAGTAATGACCCTTAGTGGATGCAGAAGGATTCATACAAAAATAAATCAAAGTAAACTGTAACTTTAGTATTAGTTTCAAGTGGTATTTTGGTGTACCTTATAGCCAAGCCTTGACCCAAAGCAGACTTACTTGTACAGCAATGTCAAGGAAAAATATAAAACGTGACAAAAATGGAGAATGTTGACTGTCCCTGCTCTGGCATTCAGTGTTCTTAAGAGGAAAAAGAAATAACTGCTTGTCCCCTCACTGGTGGACTCTGCTGCACAAGTGCACAATGATTTTCTAAGAGTGTGCATCCTATCTTTCTAGAATTTATTAGATTCTTGTGTTAAAACCAGTGATCATGACTGTAACACAAGAATGTGTTGTAACCCTCAAACTATATGATTTTTAATAGTTATTTAAGCACTGTGGTAAGTCAAAATATACATGTATGGTGCAGCCCAGAGATGGGAATGAAATGAAAAAATCCATTCTAATCCTTGCTATCTTTTAAAGACACTTAATAAGAATGCTAGTGTTGCAGCATCAAATAAACTGTGAGGATATAGATTTTTTAACAAAAAAAACCCCAGTCAAACAAAAAAACCCAACAGATGTAGGAATGAAATGCAGGGTGTCAGCAGAAGGGAAAAATGTAAAAAAAAAAAAACCAAATGTGTTCAGCAAATGAGGACTACAGAAAAAAAGGAGGCTAACCACAATAGGAAGTTATGTTTGCATACATATTAACAATTCTAAGTGACTAGTTAGAGCACAATTATGTGTTAGGCTTGGCAAAGGTACAAGCAAAAGAAAGTAGGACTATACACATTTATACATGTCACCCATATATGCTCCTCAGACAGTACAGTTTACCATCTGAAATTTCTTAATATGATTATTTTAATATGAAAATGGAAAATGTACTTCAGCTCTTTTATTCAGTCCCTTTTGTAAATATTCCCTCACAACATTTCAGTCGCTTACAGCTAAAATTAAAGGGAGGCAAACTAGATTTTTGGATGCAGTCTCAAAATACAATGAGATCATCTGAAACACAGAGAAAAAGGAATCTTTTACAATCTTTTACATACGCTTTTCTAAGCCTTTTGTAGAATGCTGGGTCTCCATGACCGTATCCATCCTCACCAACCCAAAATATGGTCTGCTGCATCTACTGCTTGTCAAATCCTCACAGGGAAGGGGTTGTTACGCTAAAATAGTATATAGAAAGGCAGAACATGCAAAATAGCAACTGGTAGCTTCATAAAAGTTTTTGCCAAAGGCTTCACTAGTAGCACATCACTTTCAAGGCACCTCAGTGGGCATACTTTATTGAGGATCCCACTTACAGTTGGATTATGAGACCAGGCATCAATTCTCTGGTTATCCTCTGGAGCCAACACCACAGCAATTAAAAATGGAGAGAGAAAAAAAAAAATATAACCATGGAAAAAGTAGGTTGGAATTCAGTGAGGGTTTCCACATCAGCCAGGTGTAGACAACCCATCAGGAGCAAGAGGAAAAGCTACAGCTGGGGAAGGTTTTAGGAAAAGCAACAAGACCTATATTTGGAAAGAACACCAAAATTTACAATACAGATTTGCATGAATTATGCGTGAAATAAAGCAGATCCTATTAGAGGAAGGTATGCAAACTAAATGAGTCTGTATGTATTCACAGGGGAGAAAAGGAAGGAAAAACAACGGCAACAGGCACATGATCCAAATGTGGAAGGGGATTCTATTACAACTTCTTCCTACATCTGCCCAAATGGGATTCTGGCCAGATTGTGACCTCTGTCAGCAACAGGACAAGGATGACAAAGGGTGAATCCATTGCACTCTTGCTGGGGCTGCTCAGAATTTGTTCTTCAGTAATGACACAAAAAAAACCCAAAAAAACAAAATTCCAAATTGAGGAAAATGACATGTGGAACCCAAAAGTAAATAACAGAGAACACAGTTCAAGTTTACACAGCATCAATCTTGTTTAAAACTCTTTAAAAGCTTCATAAGGTAAAAAGGAATAACCTGTCTGGAACAGGTTGGAACGTAAATAAGTAAATAAAGCACTACAGGAATAAAAAGGAAATTTAGTTAGAACTCCAATATAATAGATCACTTAAAAAGCACTGAGCACACGGAGAGAACTGCCAAGTAAAATCAAAGTAAATTATATAGATGAACTTAAAAGATACTTGGACATTTTTATGGTGAGAGAGAAAGAGAAAAGTTGATTGGAGGATACAGTAGATACAAACCAGGCAGGAGGGGACGTAATAAACTTAAAGAAGAATCTTCTTGGTTCAGATGTACTTTTCCGGTTCAGAAATTCCTTTTGTCCATACTGGTGATTAAATGAAACTAACTCCTTACATGTTAAGTATCTGCTAAGCACCACAATCATTGCTCCAGCAGTTATGATACATGGCTGCATGCAGACAACTCCTACCATTTCCCTTTCCTTCTGACCACAAACAGCTACTGTGCTCATTGACCAACACCATACTATATATCACTAAGAACAGGACTCATAAAATTCACATCCAAAAGCAATTGTTTCCTCTCACCTGCCCTGCAAACAAATGCTCAAGCCAGCAGGACATATTTTTCAGTATTGACAGGACTAGCCTCACATACTCCAGCCCAGTACTGTGACAGAACAGCACAGACACGTACCAGCAAATACATCACAGCAAAGACCTTGACTTAATTCTTACTTGTATCAGTTTTAATTAAGTAAAAGGACAGAATGGCCACAAAACTGGGAAAAAAGAAAAAGATAAAATTACTTGCTTTAAGCAGAACAAGTCAACATTTCTCTCTCAGAGGCCTCATAATCACGATCACATAGAAATGATAGAAGCTGCTGTGAGGGCTACTATGTAGTTATTCCAAATAAAAGCTGTTCTGTTGTTTGCTGGTTTAAAAGACAGGTACAGACTATAAAATTTAATGTATCTTTGATTCTTGCACCTCCTGCACTTCACTCTTTTGCTCCACCTTTCCTAAACAACTCCACAGAACTCCGAGGATCACTAACCACACCACCCTAAGGATGAACAGTTCTTCATGCACTCTAGCAGCTGGCCTGACATATGCAAATAGGATTCTCCAATGGGTCTTAAGGAGTTGAAAACTAAAAGCAAAGAACATCCCCATTGCTCCACCTCTCAGAAGAAATGTAGGCTATACAGAACACCAACACCTGCATCTCTTCCACCTCCACAGTATTTACTACATAGACCCGACTACAACACTTGAGACTTCTTGCGTATCTGCTGTGTTTGATTTAGCAATGGTTGACAGCTTGAAGTTCAGAAGAAGGTGAAAGACTCCCCTAATTTCTGATCCACTCTGACATGAGTCATTCATTGTCTGTACACAAAGCATAAATCTTCTTGTTCCTCTTGTAAATATATTAAGAAGACTAAGCACAACAAGTCATACACATCTTCCTTGTTGTCAATATCTTTTTTTACTAATAGCAAGTAACTTTCATTTTTTAATATATTTAATTATTGACCCAAAAAGCTATCCCTAAAGTCAGAATTTTGCTTTAGTTAAGTAGGGAAATTAATAGCTGTGTACAGATACATTTTTTGTTATTTCAAAATCCATATAGTCCCTTTTCCCTGAATTCTGGACAGATCAGATCAAAGAAGTCTTTTCTTTATTCATAAACCCAGAAATTCTTCATCCTATCTGACTGAAAGCCATTTCCTCGAGGCTCTTCTCAGAGTGACAAACTATTTGGTCTGCAACTGAAGATTCCTCTCTTATCTCCTCTTATGCCTTTCTCATACTTCTTTTTCTCCTACTACATTTGCAGCCAGCCTCTTAATATCCAGAAAAGCCCGAGCCAAACAGTTCTCGATTCCTAAGGGTATACATGTACACTTCTTTTTCGGGACAGTGACATATTGCTGAGTTTTATTTTGAGGCCCTCTCAACGTCCTTTATTTTTCACTCAATGGCAATATTTTCAATTGACAGAATTGCAAAACTGTCCTGATTTGAAGCGAACTGTTTTCCAGACATTCCACAGCTGTAACAATCTGTCCTTGCCTCATATGTCCACAGGAATTAAGTTGGTCAAAAATAAAAATAAAAAAATACAAAACCCAAATATTGTTAGGCTGGCAAAATGAAGCATATGACTGATACCAATTTTATTCTCAATCCCCTTTGTTTCAAGATGGTTCTCATTACAGTATTAAGCCTGACAGCCCTAACATTGGAAAACTTTTGTTCATCCCAGAATATCAGCAATGAGAGCTTAATTTACTTCTTTGTCTTGCCCATCAGCTTCAGGTATGATCTGGAGGAATCACTGTCAGCCAAAAGCAGAGTATTCAGACTTCAGAACTAGACAAGTACCTGACTTTCATCCTCTAGACTGGGAAACAAATGTGTCCATTGCACAGATCACAGAATTGCCTGGATTGGAAAAGACCTTTAAGATCATTGAGTCCAATCATGAACCCAACACTGACCAGTCCCCGACTAACCCATGTCCCTCAGCACTGTGTCTACATGACTCTTCAATCCCTCCAGGGATGGGGACTCCACCACTGCCCTGGGCAACCCCTTCCAATGCCTCAGAACCCTTTCAGCAAAGAAATTCTTTCAGGGAGTTGTAGAGAGCCAGAAGGTCTCCCCTCAGCCTCCTTTTCTCCAGGCCAAACAACCCCAGTTCCCTCAGCCATGAACTCATAAGATGTGCTCTGGAGGCTAATGGGAGATTACCAGCAATGGTCACCAGGTCAGTACTCCCAAATTAATGTGGTTTTTGTAAAATGTCCTGATTTCCCAGAGGCAGAACCAAGCATGCCTTGCCCCAGGGCTCCAAGACTCTGCCGCCACTTCTGTGGTGACAACCAATAGTAAAACATTTTATTGTAAATCTACACAGGGAATACTTTTTACTTGTCCTGTTACCCCCCCAATTCCCCAACATAAAAAGTCTCAAAGCATAACCGTGCCTCCAGGAGGTTTTATTACCAGGAGATGCTATGAAGGATCATTCTCTACCTACCTGCTGCTTTTATTCCTTGCCTAAACAATCTCCCACTGAGCATTCACAAAAATAGAATATTAAATGAATCTTTAGTTTGACCTAAACTAATCTGATATTATTATTTTGTATGATTTGTAAGAGATTATAAAAAAAAGTCCTAAATTATTCTCACCACACTGGACGTTACGCTATCTATGCAACTTGTAGAAAAACTACACAGATAATCAATAAGGTAATTATGTGACAACACACACAAGAGCCATTTAAAAGGGATGTTCATGCAATACTCAGAGCAATGTACTGCAATTCAGGAAGATTTGGTTATATTCTTACATTCTAGCAAAAACTTGGTAAGATTTTCAGAAGACACTTGTTCTCTGTAGGATACTGATAGAGTCAGGCAGAAAACCTTGTGTAAGTGAAAAGCAGATTACACATTGAGTACAAGAATCTAAGCTTCAAATAACCAGTCTTCACTCACTGCAACTTCAGTGCTTCTAACCACTGTTCCTCAGAAAAATGCATTCACATTTGGCAAAGCACATACAGGAGTTCATCCTACAAGCAGTGATGGGTACAATTAACTTCACTAATATAGAGATCCACACACTTCAACAACCGAGTAATGTAAATATTAGACTGGTACTCTCTCACTTGTATTGTACTTCAGTATCTCATCAGTCCCAAGGAGGCTCTCAAAGAAGCAATCGTGTGAGGAAGACCTCTCCATGGAGAAACAGCACAATTGCATGGTGTGTACGTTGCTTGTATACAAATCCTCAGACTATTTTTAGTTTTTAAAACTTAGAATTTCAGATTTGGTCACTTTTTCCCTATCTATTACTCTTCACCACCACATAACATGGTAAATGAATTTAAAAAAAACAAACCCTGAACAATAATTTAAAACCAGCTTCCTTTTCTGTTCAGTGTCTAGTAACAATAGACAGGTTGTTTGGGGTTCTTCATCACTGGCTGAATAATCTCTCCAGCCACCCCAAGATATATAGAATTGTCTTTAAGAACAAACAGCAAATCTAATATTGGTATTTGACACAGGCTAATGACTTTATAGCAAACACAGATATTCTGTCATGTCAGTTCCCTGATTTGAAGAGCATAATTCTCAGTGCCTCACGCACAAAAAGACATTTACTTCCTCAGGCTTCATTATCCGGAGACACTCTCTGGCAGCTGCGTTTGTAAGCTGTCACTGCACAACTGCAAGAAGGTGAGCAAAAAGCTTCCCCCTTTCCACACAGCTGTGTAAATGCTGTTCACAATAATTTATTCTCAGAAATACAAGTTTATTCCTGGATTCCCAACCCCAGAAATCTGAAGAAAGAGAAAGTAGGTACAGATCTGACCTAGCCTCTGCATCAGCACACAGAACAGGGAAATTCATTTGGAAGTTTACCGCACACGTACTTCACTCATCCACTTGTACCCAGAGCAGCACTAAAGGCTTCATCTCTCTGGTTTTACCATTTTATGCTCTTAATGTTCACTATTAGAATAAACATTCCTTCTAGCCAAGTCATTTTGTAGGGTCTCCCATGAACACAAGTATTACAGGGCCAAATGAAATCAGTGTTTTTCATTTAAATCTTCTTTTCACCCCTAGCTTTCACTTCACCTGAAAGAGAGCAACAACAAACCTGAAGTTAGCCGAGCAATTTCATTGCCAGTGGTAGAAGCGGATGCCAAAAAAAGGGGGAAGGAAGAGGGTAAGGAAAGGAGAGTAGACAGAAGAATGTAAAAGTCTCCATTTTCAAGCCTGTCCCAGCTCATGTAAAGCTGGCAGTGCATTTGGTTAATCCCTCCAGTGCTTCAGTGGAAAAATCACAGCAGGCAGCTGGATACAACATCCAAGGCTGCCCTTTCTTTATGTTTTTTCCATTTCTGGCAGCACGCTGTCATACATGCAGCATCTGTCCATTTCCACAGGCTGGAAATGTACCTTCAGTTGAACTAAAAACAGTTAAAGGAAAAAGCCAAAGCAAAGGTTCAAAGAGCAGTGAATAGCTGAGGCTCTTGGAATTTTGCAGGTGTGGGACTCCCAATCCCAGCTCGCTAACCCTGCTGCAGAAATCACCGCAATTACTTGCAGAGTTCTCAGCTCTGCCTACTTCCACCCGGCCAACAGTCAAATTTCAAAAGCTTGATAATGTTGCTAACAAAGATTAAAAACCAAAGTGATTTGTGTAACCTGGTCTCTGACCTTGCATTTGAAATGTGGAAAGGGAAAAGAGGGAGAATCATCATTCAGGAAAAAGCATTATAATTAACACAGCAGTACAAGTATCAGCCATACAGACCCACAGTGCAGTCTTCAGAATGTATTTGTATGGATAAAGCATAATTTCCTTTTTCTATGACTGCTATGTTTTTTCTCCAAGAAATACCTAAACATTACAAATGTCAGCTCAGTTAGAAACCTCTGTTTTCGTGTGATGGAGCTCTGAGGCACTTACAGATGTAACTCAGTATCTCTTAGGGAAATCATATCGGGGCAGGAGGGAAGAAACTCTACAGATTCATAAATCTTTTCCACTATTGTGTGGACTCTATATTGCTGCTATTTTAAAAAAAGTTACTTTAGTTCTATCTGGTGGCTTCTACTGAAAGTATATTTGAATTTGGTACAGTTAAGATACTTTTAAATAAAACAATCACTGCTCCAAAGAGCTCTCAATCTCAATAAATACAATGGACAAAAAGAGAAGAAGGCAGTAGGATCTTACCTTTTCACACAGAGAGAATGAAAGCCACAGCTCTATAATCATTAGGTACTTGGTTATCAAAAAAATACTCCAGAAACAAGATTAGGATTAAGCACAAGCATTTTTTTTTTTGCCAAACTAGCCCCAGCTGTGATACAAGAGGTACTCTGGCTGTGGAAGGACAAGTAAAGTTTGATATAGCATAAAGATTTGCCTGAACACCATTTAAGAAGGATGAGTGCCTTCCATACACTGTTTAAGACCCTTAGTCACACAGCCATAAGAGTCCCTTAATGTTTGTATTCTTATTCCATATTTCTTAGTGTCTGAAAAAAGTATTCTGATGGAAATGAAAAAAAAAATAATAAAAAAGGTTATTTTTTCAGTGCTACAGTTACAAACAAAGGAAGAAAAACCAGCAAGTCACGTAAGCATGGCAGCATAAAGATTTGTACAGTGTTTTGGTGTTTGTAGAATAAAGGAAAGAAGCCCCAGGACATCTTTTATACTGTACACATGTCTTTGGACTTACTCACTCTGACTAAGTGTAAGTATATTTGACAGGAAAATAAAAACAATTTAAAAAGCATTCTTCAAGTTTTGAAGTGCTTATTATAAATATTCATTAGGTTGGTCAAGTGTTTGCATAAATGATGAACTCAGATTAAAAGTGTTTTAACAGCTTCTTGGTCAGCTGCAATATTCACAACCAACAAAAGCACAAACCAAACAGGCTCAGCAGAGAGAATGCGTTCTGCTCTTTCTGCCCAATGCTGTTGGGTGAACAAGTTTCTAAAAACTTTAAAACTTAATCATTATCATAAGTTAGAAGAAAAACAAATAATACTTTTATTTACACAATATTTATCTGCCAATGGCATTTTAGGAGTTTCCTACAAAATAACACACAGATTAAAGAGACAAAAACAGAGACAGAAATTGCACATGATTAAAAACAGAAAGCCCCTTAAAAACATTCAATCACTGCACAATGCTGAAGGACTCAAAAAGGTTTCAAAACCTCTTCAATTCCATAGCGGTTCTTAGATCAAAAAAAATAGGGCTCCAAAACCTAAGATGCAACTGCTGCTCCTCATGCTTCTAAGCTGACTTAGCACCAAGACAGACACCGGTACATCCTGCTGGCACTAACACTTCCTCCTTCACTTGACAACAAAAAAGAAATAACTAGAAATTCCTACTTACAGCAAGCTGAGAAGTTGGTTCTTCATTAGCCAAAGAGCTGCCAATTCTAACTCAAAGGACCTGCATTCATGGTTAATGCTGATCACACCTAAATGACAATTAACCACTTTGTAAGAAACCAGATTTTACTGTACTTCACTGTCATTAGTTCTTCAGAGAAAACTCTGTTACACATAAACTTCTGTCACAGGCTCCATCCAGGACACCAATAGCTAGGCTTACCTACTTCACTTGGAAACACAACCTTTAATTTTTTGGTCAGCTCCCTTTACAAATCCACTGTAGAAGAACTCTGACAGTGGGCTGTAAAAGGTGTATTCTGGAGCTTCCTTTTATCTATGCAATCAAAAGAATTTTTAATTAACTATTTTAATTAACTATTTTTAATTAACTCTGCAAATACAGAATTGGTGCTCTCATTTATGTACATTGTAAAGAGTAGGACTGCAGAAGTCCAGCTGTAGATGGAACATGAGTTGAGTCTTCAGCAGTTAAGAAGCAATAGAATAGAAGAACATAGCTTGCCACTAGCTCCTGTTTTCTAACAGTTACTCAAGAGAAAAAAAACAAAATTACACCTTTTATTTGTAAATGTATGTCATAATAAAAATAAATCTAATAAAATTTCATTCAGTTACTTTGATGTAAATTAATTTTCAACTAAGATCCACACCACTGCTATGGTTAGAAATAAAATAAGGATAAGCTGCCATCTAGCTAATCGAACAAATACCTTTTCATATAAAAGGGTTTTGCTTGCTGTGCATATGAAGTTACAATCCCCTACACAACTAAACACTTGGGAAATTTCCAAGTGCACTTTAATGACATATCCAATTTAAAGACAACATTCACCATGGTTTTTCTAACAGAAATCTGTCGTGATCACTGTTGTTTGAAGTTCACCGTCTTCTTCTTCTTGGAACGTTTTCATTTCTGAATCAGCACTGGGGGCCTTGGAGTTATACATCTAGTGGGCATTTTTCATGGAGTAAAAGGGAACCCAAACCTTTGCCTGAAACCCCAAGGTTTGTCAAACAACAACAACAAAAAAAATTAAAAAAATATATAAAGGGTCACTCTTACTGCACCCTTCAAGAAGATAACAGCCCATGGATTAGCTGATACATTAGCTCTAGGTAGAGAACTACACTATTTTACTCAGAAATAACCTTAGATAGCTGCCTTGAATAACCCAAGCCTGCAGAGTACTATCTTTCCTACACTTCCAAAGCAACTTAGTTTGTTTTAACTATTGAAAGTAAAACAGATCTCACACTTAAGTCCAAGCAAAATGAGCACAGACATACCTATTTCATAAACAGGAAAATTCTTTCCATATATGGTGCTTTTTGCCTGTCTTCATCATGATTTCTATTTACAGACATTACACCACTAGAATGGACAGGAATTTGGAAATTAAATTGAAAAAAAAATTTTCTGAAGTTAGAAAAAGAAAACTGATTTAAACCAGAAAAGAGGTTGAAAATAAAATGTCAACTCTTCCAGTCCTTGCTGACTCCCACCAAGATCTCTATGCAGCCAAGAAAATGTGTTCTAAATATCTGTTTTTTAAAAAATGGGAAAAACAAACAAGGAGAGGAAGAACAAGAGGGAAGCGAGGTATATGAGATGGCAGAGCTACATTATTGAAATCTGGGAATTAACTGGCTATTATGTCTACTGTTACTCCATACTGAAAATGGATTAATTTAAAAATTTCTGGACTGAAGGAGGAGAAAATCTTGTGCACCTTACAAAAGTCCAGAACAAATCCACAGCCCAAACACTTTCACCAGGTCGCTGCGATGGTCCTATACTCCATAGCTCTCCCAGCAAAACCAGAACATCTGAGAACTTCCTAATCAGCCCTTTGACAGAAGCCCACTGCAGGAATTGGAATTTCCTTCTCAGGAGAGGGAGAGACAAGCTACTGTCATAAGTAACTGAAATGCAATAAAGTTACAGTATATATTTTGCTTACTCTTTCTGTCTCTAGTGCATTCTTCATGAAAGAATCATAGCTGGATTTAAAACCAGGATAACTCATCCACTAGGCAATGACATCATCTGTAGATCAGTTTTTGAGGAGGACTAAACCAGACCTCATTATGAATAGGGAAAAATTTTATTGGTTTTTTTTTTTAGAAATGTCAGCTGCATACATGCCATTGAGAATAAGTTATTTTTTCCCTCCTGCAGCCATTAAAAGGTAATGAGCCTACTCATATGGAGGCTCCTTTTTGATAAAGAACTTTGAAATAAACATGTCTATTGTGTGCAATAAATTACATGCACATATATATATATATATATACACACACACACACTCTATTTAGAGGACACTGAGGGGTATTAAAGCCCAAAACCAGACTGAAGGGAGGGAGAAAAGAAAGAATTTCAGTCCTAGAGTACAATCCACATTTCATTCAAGCGATGGAAATCTTCAACTTGATTTAAAGAGAATTTGCATTCTACCCAAAGGAGCTGTAGGTCCCAATTTTTAAGGACATTTGGAGAACTTCTCAGAAAAGTCTACCAAAGAAGTTATAGTTGGCCACTTTTGAGTTCATCTTACATTCCAAGACTTGTTTCAGTCACATGTGTGCATTAGTATTATATTACACATATGTAATATATCTACTGACATGAGCAATTTTTATTGATTCAAATTTTGACTGTAATACTTTTTTTACATGCACTTTTACAACAAACAGTGCAAACAGTGCTTCAAGCACACGCTCATACATTTCTTTCACTACAATCAGTATTAGGTACTTTTAATTGGTGAAACCCTGGCCCAGGTTGCCCAGAGAGGTGGGTAGAAGCTCCATCCCTGGAAACATTCAAGGTCAGGTTGGATGGGGCTCTGGCTCTGAGCAACCTGATTTAGTAGATGTCCCTGCTCACTGCAGGGGAGGTGGACTAGATGACCTTGACAGGTCTCTCCCAAGCTCAACTCTTCCATGATTCTATTTATTACTGGGGTATTGCACTATATATTTCCATATTTTAACCAATATTCTTAATGCTGTAATTGCAGGAATCTACCAGCTTTATAATCAGTTGTTAAATCTGTAAATGCACATGTTTGAGTAGCTGCCTGAGTAAAACTGCATGTTCACAGGTTCCAGATTGTGGAAATCAGACCTATAAATCACGTGTTCCAGAGAGTAATCCAGTGACAGCCATCAGTCAGAGATAATTAGAAATGATTCCCTGTTTCTAACCTACACCTGCAATCTACAATACTACACACAATACAAATTAATCTGAAAGGTTCTGGCACACTGAATTAGAAGACTCCATCAGAACATGATACCCAACAAGACAGATGATTGGGGTGATAAGAAATGATGGATACTGCAGCATAACTCACTCTCCTTTCCTTGGCACTTGCACACTTTAATTTACACCAGCATGAAAACTATTGCAAAACATACGTCAGGCCAAGCAAAAATAGTTTATCTATTCACTAGACAAGGAGGAAATACTACAAAAGCCAAGGAGTGGACAGAAAGCAGGATGCCCCAAAGCCTTCCTGGAGTCCTACCAAAGCAACTTTGGTATGGGGAAATTGGCCTTCCACAGTCAACCTTTTCCAGTCCCACTGGATTTGAATGAGCAACCTGAAACAAAACCTTGAAGTGCTTTGTTTTTTAAAAGAGGGTGTTGGACTGAAATGCTTAACCATAAAGACCAGCTCGTCTTTCTTTTAAATCAACAGTTGTGCCCACTTAAGAGGCACCAAAGGGTTTTCTTTCAAAGATTAAAAAAGAGAAGCAGAGAAAGAAATATATCCCCTTATTTCCTTCAATTTGCTAGTACTTCAGGAGCTTCTGAAGCACTGGACTATTTTATTAAAATTGCCTCCTAGTAGCATGATAGCTTTGCCAAAAAGCACTGCTCACTGCAGTGATTAAAAAGTTACTCTTTTTCTTAGGAAAGCTTTGAATTGTTTAGTCTGTTCCCCCCCAACAGTAGCAAGTGAGCAAAGGGCATGTTTTTAGAAAATAAATTAAGACAAATAAAAAGCTTAGCACAATAGAATTGGATCCCTCCTGTCTTCTCCCAGTAAATATATCTAATATCACATGCCTATTCAGAGTGGGAAGAAGGGATTTCCCCTCAGTAACCTCTGCGAGAGCAAGGGAGAAGGGAATGCAATTGTTCCCCATCTCACTGTAGGCGTTACTAAGCCGTGATGCCAGCCCCATGCTGATTATCTCTCGTGTTACATAAAGTGCTCTCCCGTGGTGCCAGTTGCCTGTATCCTCTTACACAAAGCGCTATCCTGCACCGCCGTGCGCTGTGCCAAAGCGGGTTTCTCTGCTACCACGCTCCTCGTCTCCAGAGCTCAAACGCCCTTTGTTTCCATGCCTGCTCCTGCCCACATCTTAAAAGCCACCTAATCGTTAAAACAAAACAAGAACACTTCCCAACAAACAGTGATTTTCGCAGCTACTCTGTAAAACGAGAAAGATGACAGAATAATTGTTGCTCGGGATTCCTGAAGGATCAAAGAGTTGTACGAAAAGGTCTCGTTAAAGACAGAGCTGCTGCACGGGTCCTCTGCAACGCCGACGCTGTGCCTACACAACTGCATCCTTTCAGGGTCATTCTGAAGACAGTGTTTTATCTGTCTATACATTTTCCTAAGGCAGTCCTGAGATCAGCTGTACTGCTTCAGATGAAAGCACCCTCGGAGTAAAACCCGCTGGGAATAGTTGTCTGTCGTGACGTATTGCAGTAACACGTTGTCAGAGGGCTCCGTTGCTCCAGCGATGTGTAAACAAGCTGTATCATCGGCACGGCGCAGGAGTGATGATGTGTTACTGGAAAGATGGCAGCGGTGTAGCAGAGGCACATCTAGAAGCAGAGTTCACCTGACTGTAGGCTGACAGCCAATTCACACACTGCAGTATAATAGAAACTGCTCTTTTGGGTGGCCCGGAGGGAATGAAACTGCTAAATCAGCTGCCCTGGCACTACTGTTTCTGGCAGCTGGAAATGGCAAGGCTTCCATGCACAAAGGTAAAGGTTAGGCAAAGGATTTCCCAGTTGAGGAGAGAGGAAAAGAGAAATTGAATTGTCAAATTTTTGAGAGGCCACAGAAAATAGAATCTCATCTCCCAGGGCTCGCGGCCTTTTCTACAACAGTGCCTTGTAAAGAGGGACTGACAGCCAGCAATACTACGTGTTTTCCCTGGAATCATTGTGTGAGTCTAAGAAATATTTTAGTACAAACCTTTCAAATTTGCCATTTTTAGTGTTTTTAAAATATTTCTCACATCTCAAATAACCTATTTTTGTGTCTGGTAATATGTTCATTAAATATCAATCTGATCAATCTTCAGGAGCAAAGAAATCCCCCAAACAAGAGTAAATATAGCTCTGCCTGCTCAGTCTCACTTACAGAAGGGCCAAGATTAACCACAGGGATGAGATTTCAACTTCACTGAATCGAACAGTCCCACTCCCAGCCACACAATGAAGACTGGGGAAGGAAGATGCATCACTTCATTTACATCAGTGCCCCTGGAGACTTTACTACAAAGACATGGGGAAAGTTCTGATGCCAGACACAAAGCCTGCAGACAGGTTTGGATCAGTTTCTCTCCAGTTCTACACCAGATCTCATCCTACAGGAGGCAAACACCAAAAACAACAACAACAAAAAAATACAGCCCAATACAACCTTTACACACTATTAGTCTAGGAAATTGCTATTGATGTATTCTGTTTTTTCTTAAAACACAAATAGTGTTTTGCAAAATTTGACCTAAACAAAAAGTTTACAAGAAAAAAAAATGGCAGGCCTCTGCTTGAAAAGGCTCAAAAAGATTCAAAAAGTTCAAGATGCAAAAAGCATTAAGAAAAATCCCAAACCTTGTCACAAAGCCTTTAGCTTATACAGAGGAACTAGCAGAGAAACAATATTCTTGCCTTCATCCAAAAGCCACAGCAGAGACTTTCCATTTGTTACTACTAGCTTTGAATTGGGACATAATTGCTCAATTTTTGTGCTACAATGACCCTCTCCTAGAATCATGCAAGAAAATACAGTGGCTTTGAAGACAGCTCAATGGAAAAAAAGAGGGAAAACCATCAATAATAGATAGCAGCCTCATGGTACATAAACACTATGGAAGTTCTGGGGTTTTTTAAAGTTAAAAGGCAATTGATGTGTCTCTTCTAGACAAGCTTTCTGTTGCAACGCTCCTTTTCCTGCATTGTACATTGTGTCATACTGCACTATACATTCTTTATCCCCCTCTATTGCATCCCTAGGGTCAAAAGTAGAAGACAGAAAAATTCCTGGAATAATATCCCCAATAAATTACTACTAACTATTATAATTCAACATGGGCATATAAACGGCACTTTAAAGAAAATTGAATTTGTTGAAAATTAAAGCAAACCCGGTGTTACTTTGAACAAGAGGCTCCCTGATTGTTTTCAGATTTCCAGTATAAAATAGGCTTTTTTGTTTTATGTGTTATATACCCTCTGAGGAAAGGAATTGTACCTCAAAACATATGGGTGTTCAGAATCTTTATTTTTAAACACAATGCTCCATGCCCATAAAACTCTGCTTGGAAGCCAAGGAATTTATAACAAGGTGCATAACAGCAAACCTGAAAGAAGGCTGAAGATGAAGAAAAACAGAGCTTGTACTCATTAATTAAAATAAATAAGGGAGCACAGAAGTGAAAGTTACTTTAATTTAGGGACAAATATTTGTGGTTTAATTTAGTGTCATCTTCTCGCTATCTGTGGGTGTACGGGCACCGAAATACGCAGGAAGACAGACTAATAAACAGACATTTATTTTCTGGAGCAGGCATATTGTTTTCAGTCTACTGCATGGTGCTTTCATTTTATTGCTGTAATAAGTTACATTGAGAGCATGAAGAAGGGACTCTGCTATCTGGGTTTTAAGGAATTTTTTCATGCACAGCTTTGCTTTTAAAACACATGTTCCATTAGAAAAAAAACAAGCTTACACATCTTATTTTAAACTAAGTGCTATATAAACTGGAATGCTGTTAAATATTCTCTTATAGTGTAAGCCATGACTGAGTGTATGATTCCGTGTGTGTCTTGGGTGTGTTTCAGCCTTGTGTATTCATCCACCTGTCAAGTGTGCTTATAATCCACTAATGCACACCTGGGAGAAGCTTTTTACTATTGGGGGAATGGCTCATTAATTTTACATTACAAAAAAAATGTAAACACTTATTTTTGGTTGGGTTTATGCAACGTATCCTTTTCTTCCAGAAAGTAATTTCCAGTGAGGGGTAAGAGCATGGGAAGGTGAAGGTTATAATTATTTTTTATCTAGGTTGTCCAAAACTTTGTTTTTTCTATTACCTAATGGACTCATTTTCCCTCTCTCTGCTCTCAGCTGCAGAGGTTTTACTGCTTGTCTATGGCTGTATTCTGTATTCATCCTTTCATTAAAACCTGAGACCAATATGCCAAAAGAGCCACAGAGCTGTAGCTTAAAAAGAAAACTTGACAAGAAGAAGCTATTAAAAATATTGTCCCTTTCAAATGACACTTCCTGCCCCCACTCCCTGATCTATTACCTATCCCATTCTCATACATTAATACATCAACACATCAGGCTTTCTTACACATGCACCAGCTTAGTCTGATGGAGACATGAAATCTCTACCTGCATGACCAGGGTGAGCACTGCTGTGATTTTTCTAAGACGACTCACCCAGCCAGTCAGATCCTAGTGTTGAAAAGTCAAAATCCACACTCAGAATCCAAACACATTTGCAAAGGCTTTTTGGTATTTCAGATCCATCAGGTCCCTCCCGATGATCCCTCTGAAGCTGGCAATGGTCACCTTCTTTGTAGGGCTATGAGCAGGTGGAGAAGAAGAACTGGGAAACACTTTGCTTCAGGGATACTCAGTTGGGACCAGTGACCAGTAGCCTGCCTGCAGGCACAGTTTGTTTGTCCACGCAACTGTACGTGTAACAGTTCTATGAACAATCCTGGACTTCACAAGTGTTGGAAGTCGGGCTCTGCAACTATAAAATTATACACTTGATATATATTAGTAAGTACAGTAAATAGAGTATAATTAGAACAGAATACAATGTACTATTTTTCACTGCTTTTTATTCTTACTTCCCTAGAGCTACAAAATGAGCTTCTAATGAGCTTTGGGTAGTCACATAAATAGAAAACCTAACGTTGTAATGCCTGATAGTGATCTAAACTGCTTAGATATGTTTTGTATTACACCACAAAACAGTGGTTTGTTCATGGAATGGAACAAAATTTCATGTGTTACTCATACTTTGGCCCTAGGCACGCATGTGTTGAAACCATAATCCCCAACGTATTTCAGAATATGTTTGGACAACCTAAGTTGCTCTGTGAAAATGACCCAAAAGGAAAACCCTCTATCCATTAAAAACACAAATTACCAAGACCTCAATGTTTAAGTGTAGCCTACAGCACATAAAGAAATATTTCCAATACACTGCTTATTTTTCTGGTTAAGAAGAAAAAGGAAGAAGATGAGAAGGATACATTCATAGGAACCATATAGGAAAACTGTAAACTAGCTGTACTTGGGTAAATATTATACCCTTTTTGTCCAAAAGAAACAAAATATTCTAATCCAAAACAGGAAATCTCCCTACTAAAATGTCTTCAAACATGACTGTACAGATATACATTAATTTCATATAGATGGGTTCTCCCTAAGATTTACAACAGCTATTTCCTTTTTCTTTTGTGGGGAGATTAACATGAAAAGCCGGGGGGAGTATTGACAGTAGCAGAAAATGTTTTCCCCTGCTCTAGCAGTTCCTTACCAAGGAGGCAGACCCTTGTGTGGGAAGTGTAAGCGGCGTGATCTTCACAGCACCTCTGCGAGGCAGATGGATAAACAGACAGGTAGAGAGACAGACTGATAGGTTGGTGTACAGAGACTAAGTGAATTACCAAAAAACAAGGAATTTGCTGCAGTCAAGAAGTGGATCCAGATCCCCCAAGTTCTTGTCCAGTGTTTCAAATATAAGGTCATCTTTAACAAGTGATACTTCTTTACGAGGTAAGGACTGATACATTTACACTACTTCTGGCTGTTTATTATTTTATCTACAGAAGCTAGAGCTTCAGTAGATTACTTTGGTAGCCCCTTAAGTGCCTTTTATGCAGATGGACCAGGAACTGGACATAGAACATAGATTTAAAAACATAGAACAAATAGATTTGAAAAGGTTTAGACTTAAAAGTCCACCTTCTCCATTCTTCAGAAATACAGTTCTATGCAATACCTTCCTTTCCCAAACTGGGAACCCAAACAAAACAGATTCCAATTGACATTGCATATTTAGATTTTTACTTTTTACTACTTCAAATTAATTCAAGGAACAAGCAGCCTGTTTGCTGTTTATATGAGCAGTGCTATACAGGTAACTAGAAAAAGTGCTAATGTGATTCAAAACTCACAAGGATAAAAAAACTCAAGCGCTTATCACGAAAGATTTACTGTAAGATGGTATACGGTACATTAAAAATAAGAAGAAAAATACAGTGATTGATTCTATTGCACAAAGCAGGGAAAAATATTTCCTTGAAATTAAAAAAAATCATCCTTTTTGAGAAGGGCTGCTTTTTGGTTTACATGCAGCACCATTTTACATTATGTTGGCTGTGAAAAGGGATTTTCAGCTGGTCTTTAGTGGAATTTATGCGAGTTTTAAGGCCTTTTGCATAGCCAGAGGAGCATAAGGAGCCTTGATGTAAATGAAAATCTGTTCTTTAATGTGCACACTCCTCAAAGTAATAAAGATTTTATTATTTTAAAAGTTATGTACACCCACTGTGCAATATCAAATATGCATGTTGTAAACACAGTGGACCAAGTTCAGACATGATGTAAGCATGTGTAACTCGACTGACTTCAAAGGGACCACTTGTGAAACAGAATACTACTTAGCACGGCTATGGGCTGCAGGATCCTTGCTGAGTGCTCACTTTATTTTAAACAGAATTTTTTGAGCCATATAGCGTTACACAACATCAGAAAGTAAAGCAGAACTGGGCTGCCAGTGATCTACACGGTCAGGTATCACAAGAATTGTTTCTGACTTCGTGCAAGACAAAAAACATTTCAAGCAGACATTGAGAGTGCTGAGGTGTCACTTTAGAGCAAGAATGGCCACCATTGCTTTCAACAAAAAAGCTAATAGTTCATGTACACTGGTGCTGTATATATATTAAAGAAATCAATTACTGTGTAGGCAATGCATGGAGAAAATAAAGAGAAAACAGCAGAACCCCACTCTTGGGGGATAGGACCACGATTAGGGAAAAAAAGAAGACTGGCCAGAGCACTGGCACATGCACTAAAACACAGAGAGCAGAAAACCAGGCAGTAGGTGACATCAATTCTTCAGAACAGCATTCACTCTTAAACTGTTCAACTTGCATCTACTGCACTGCCTGGCTGCATTCTTACCAAGTGCTTTTGGAAAATATAAAATGAAGTTGTAGCTTGTAACATGGCAGACACTAATTACTGTCTCTTTCTTTTTTTTTTTTTTTAAGAAAAAAAATAAAAAGAGAAGCCAAGGCATTAGATGATTCACCACCATGAAGACGTTTCATCATGGATCATCAATTTGCAGACTAAGAGCTTGAAATCGAGTGGAAAAGAAACTCAGCCGAGAAACCACAGGCAAGCAATGCTGCTGGAAAAAAGACATTCGAGAATGGAACCAAAAAAGCTGGTCAAAGAGAAAAGGCCTTTCTGGAGTAAACACATAGAACAGAGCTTCTGACTCTATATGCAATGAGCCTCATTCCCAGGTGATGCCTTTTTATCAGGATTGGCCAATGAAGACTTCACCTGGCAGAGCTACTGCAGTATTCAAGAAATTCTTCTGTCTTACAGGACAAACACACATAGACTTTTCCTTGTGAAAGTTGAACAAATTACTGCATCTTTTCAGAATCCCATCAAAGTTACTGCTTTGCCCAGAAGAATTCCAGAGGCATTTTATTTTGTAAATTTAAAGTTGCAAAAGCAGTCGAATTTCATGAAACAAGGAGGAGGATTTATTTCTTTCAGCAACAAGGGAAATGCCGCAAGTGTTCTTTGCTCACCACATGAGCAAGTGGCTGACTTACTGTTCCTTTTCTGTCAGAAGATATGGTGACAGGAGTAACCTGGGACCTGGGTAAGAATGGGAAAAAGCAGCATTTGTAACCGTTTTGCAACTTGGTTTGGAAAAAAACAAAAAACAAACACCTAAGATGGCTTCCTAATTTAATATCAGATATGAATCTCAAAGTAATGTGGAAAAGAACCGCTAATAAATACCCATACAAATATAAAAGCTCTTTTTCAAATGCCAAACATATTCATACATGAGAACAGCCCTAAATGGTCACACTGCACTGGAATATACTCAGAGGGAAGACAACTCCCCAAAGTGTCAAATACCAATTCATTTTTAAATGACATTTATTGGCCTCAAGAGGAATACAGCTGATGGAGTAGTTGAATGTTGTCCAGAGTACAACTCTTCTTGTTTGAACACTCGCTGGGTTCTCCCCATGCTTTGATGATACACTGCTCAAGTTTGTACAACTTGCTTACTTAACTGATATTTTTTTGCCCAGTCAAGGACTGCAAGAGCATACAATGTACAAGGGAGTAACAAAGCCACGCTTCTAAACACTGATTCTGGGGTCTCAGCAAATAAACAAAGATAGTTTTGACATGTTTCGTGCTCTGGGAGCGTGCCAGAGAGCACCTTCCATTCCAAATGAATGCATGTATTATTCATGAAAATTTGACACTGCTCAAATAACCCCATATGAATAGTTCCCCAAAGACCAAAGTAGTGATGAGTGTATTAGTAAGTCTTTCACAGTGGTAAGTAGTGATATTTAAAGCTTGCCTTAAAAAACATCAGCCATCTCTTGGAGACACTAAAGATTTTATCCAGTAACTGACCCCAGGAAAAAGGGCTGTAGCTACATATAGATACTTGGTCCTTACAAAACCAGCCAGGAAATAAATGTTCGATGCTTTTTATATTGGTGCACTTATGTGACAGAAGGTTTTCAGTGTTTGGTTTGTTACAGGTAATATAAAGGGTCATGATTCCACATGCCTCCAGTATCACCCAGCAAATGAAATACATCCATACCCCGAGACACAAGCACAGAGTTCTAAAGTTATTCCATGTATGCAGCTTTGGGGTAACCACACAGGAAAAAATATGTGATCACAAATCAGCTGATTATTGGTAGGTTGAAGCAAACCAAAAGAAATTTTAAATTCTGGGTAATTTTCATCTCAGACCAGTATTACAATGGGAAGAGAAAAACTGCTGTAATTTGAATCCTCATAATAGAATATCTGCTGGTAAATATTAATATTAAAAATTCTGAATGCCTTTGAATGGCAAATTCTTACCTCTATGCAATCTAATATTCACCTATTTGTCAATGTATGATCATTTTTATTGTATTCTCATGCCACTACAAATTATTGCCTGTGTCTTTAAATGTCTTTGAAATATCACAATATTGAATCCTCCAAAAAGCTATCAAAAGGAGCCTGCAAAGGGTAAGGTGCTATTCCGAATTTTGTTACAAATTCACAATGATTTGCATGATGCTTTACTTTTTCTGCAGTCTGACTTGAAATAAAGGTGTCAAAAGCATTCCTAGCTACTGAACAGAACGCCAGTTTGTGCTTTTACTTCTTAGTAGCAAAAAATTAAAGAAAATAAAGCTTTAACCTATTAGGTAGAATGCTCTGTGCTCTCTGCCTTGAAGGAATGTACCAGGGGGTTGGGTGAGAAATGTGATTTTAGACACAGACTCAAAGAAGAATTTTAATTATATGTTGCTTTTTAGCCTGATGATCATGCTACAAAGGGAAAGCTGGATGGAGGAGTGGGGGGAATTGAATTCGTGCTACTTGACTACCCAGAGCAGCCTTCAAAGTCAGGACCCCAAAGTCAGAGTAGCTCCAAGGGGAGCAGGCGGGTTAGGGGGGGAAACCAGGCAGCCCACAGGGATCCAGGAGGATTCTTTTGGCTTCCAGGCCTTGGCCAAATTGAGTGGGAGGAAGAGAGGGGACAGGGAGGTCACTTAGGCAGCCACACATGAGTGAGGTGCCACCAGTGCTGATGTGGAGGTGAGCTTCAACTGCTTCCCTGCAACAGGAATTCTGCAGTCTGGCAATCTGGGATTGAATACACTCACAAATAACAACTAAGCATACACTGGCAGAATAATTTTGAAGTCAGACTACACAGTTAAACCTCTGAAACCTCTTGGTATAAAAATGATCTTTAATGAGATGTAACAATCAGGAAAACAAAGACAGAAAGGAATGATGTGTCCTCTCAGGTTCCTGGCCTGCCTGGCTGTCAGATTCTGGAAAAATACCCGGAAAGTTTGTCATACCTAGTGACATGTCCCAGATCTAGTTATTGCTTGTTTTCCAACTCATCTCACATGTGTTGCTTTGCCAAAGCAAGTGCCAATTTCAAAAGATCCCCAAGAAATTCACATTTGAAGAGCTAACATGCTACCCCATTAGCCTTGAAGTAAACAAAAGGCCTCTAAGTGTACAATAATGGCTTACTTGGATCCAGTTCTGTCTGCATTTCAACTCTCAGCAATTTTCTTTTGTTTACTGAAACTGGACAAAACCCCAGTGTCCTTGACATATAGAAATAAGAAGTATAACAATGGAAAGAAAAGCAAAACAATTATTAGACTTGACAGCCTACAGGAGACAACTAATAAAACCCATGTATTGCACAAACAGTGTAACTTTAGGATATAAGGATATTTGTAAAATTCAGGTTGAGATTTAGTTTCTGGGGAAAAAAAAACCACACACAGGAAATGGTGGAATCTAGAGCTTGGGTTCAGGTCTACCTCCCTTAAAAAAGGAATATAAAACATTGTTCAAAATAGAAACATAAGAAATCGGGTTAGGTTCAAACACTAAGGGGAACTAAACCCATAAACACTCTCAGGTGTAACAAATCCTGGTGCTATAAGATCTTACAAGATATTTGACTTAATTCTTTAGCCACAGAAATAAATTTGCCTCCTTCCTTTTTGAATGTTTATACTTCTAAAAACTGATCCTATCCACCCAGATTCTCTTTATGGCAAGGAGAGCATCCCCAACAGCTGGAAACCAAGCATTCCTCTAAGAAGTAAACAATAGCTGGGAGAGAAATTTCAGCCCATTCTTTGAAACAGATAATCCAGAAAAGTTTCCACTTCTGAAGTGTTTGGAGAATGCTGGGAGATACATCCACCTGAAACCCCTGCACACTGAAGAGACTGGCTGTGTTCAGCCACCTGAAGCTGCATACTGTGGGCAAAGCCATATTGCAAAGAGAAAACAGAGCCCATTAAAAAACCTAGCCTGGGTACTTCTATCAGTACAGAGGTAGCCTACACCAGGCTGCAAAAGTCATCTTATCCTCATAATTAAGAAGACAAGACCCAGATAGTTTTTCCAAGTCTCCATGGCCATTTATTAAACAGTTAAATGCCATGTTCATACACGCTCTGGCTGTGTCACTGACCGACCTGTCACTGCTCCATGGCATTAACGACTCCATTTGGTCTCCTGCAACCACCTGTATCACCTTTAAGCAGTACTACCTGAAACTCCCCTATGACATTGTGAACAAGAGGGGACAACAGAAGGGGAAAAAAAAAATACAAACAAGTAACTTATTTACTTTCTTCTCCTATTCACTCCAGCTCCATTCCTTACCCTTCAAGAACAGCCCACACATACAAGCTTCCAGTGCCTACAGACAAGGAGAGATGTAGCACAGGTAGAGCTTCAGCATCTCTATTACTTAACAGAATATTTTGACACTACTTGCTTGCTCTGCCCATACAGCTAAAATGATCACACTGAACAACAGGATCTTTATATCAATGATTTAACACTGGCATGCCATTAAAAGTTTCTGTGCAGTTCAATGACTTGCAAGTCTTGTAATCTCAAAAAACAAATAGGAACCATGACTGCTTATACATCTGTTAAACAAACCACAAAATTTGCAGACACAGGTATTATGTAATTATAGACTAAAAAAAAAAAACCCCCAACAACAGTATCCTTTAGCTAAAAAGATCAGAATCCTCTAGCAACAAACCTAGGCAGTACAAATTCCCTATGATCTCCTTTAAAAGTGATTCCATTTTACCCTGCAAAGACAGTTTTTAAAGGTGAGTTACTCCTGACAAGTCCAGTAGATGGATATGCAGGTGGTAACCCCTGTTGCACAAACTTTGCTCATGAGGAATTAATTGAGAATACTTTTTCATTTTCCTGAAAGATACCAACAGCCACCAGTGAGCACGAGAATTGTATGGTCCAAAAAAAAAGTCTGCATCTGGGAACAGGCCCTCAAGAACTCACTCCCCCACTATGAAACTTCAGAAGCCTAAAAATAACACACCCGATGGAGGCTGGAAGGAGATGAAACAAGCAGAATGCTCACTACAACGTGTAAAAGCAGTGAATGCTGCAGTAGGTGAGCATGTTGGATATACACAGCAGAAGAGTTTTCTCAGCATGTATGTCACTATCTTATCCAAAAAATGGCTGTTGACAGAACAGGTAAGAGACTTCTACACCATTAAGCCCAACCCTCTGCTAGGATAATCAACCACAGTATGCAATCCCTTTCATACTGGGTGAAATGGAGAGTGTTGACTAAGTGATTGGTATTTCTTGCATAAAAAGAAATAGGGGAGTATGGTGAGTGCTTCCCTCTGAAGGAGTGTGTATGAGCAGCAAGGTCTACACTTACAGCTGGATCCCACACATGGTGTTAAAAAGGAACAAATTCTCTTTTCCCTTCCAGCCCTCCCTTCGCCTCTTGTGTACTGCTCTGAATGCCACAGTCAGGCCTGTAATGCAGATAGGGGTGGGAAAAAAAAATAAAAAGACCAAAGGAAAAAAAAAAAATAAAATTAACTCTTCTAAGTAAAAATCAACAGATTTGCAGCTGAAGTGAGAAACAAATCAGGCACGCATGTTCTACTTTGCATAAGGAAATGGTTTTCCTGCAAATAGAAGCTGGATGTTCTTAAAAACACATCGTAACAAAATAACAGGAGAATAACGCAAAGTGAGGTAAACTGTTGCCAGATTGGTATCTCAAACCTGCTCAGTGATGGCTCATTCCTCAACCTGCACCTGAATTAGAACACAGAGCAAATGCTGGGCTGACACAGACCTCGAGAGAAAGTTGTAATGAGTCCTGAGACTTTGCAGTGACGAAAGATTGTGAGTGTATGATCACATCACTTGATGATAACATTCAGTAGAAATCTCAGGTATTCCATCCTTCCACCTATACTGGCAATTTTTCCTTTACAAACACAAATGAGGGGAGGTTTCTAAAGTCTTTCATTAGCAGTGTGTTGTTTTTATGCTGTTCTGCTTTAACTGATAAAAAACCCACTATGACTTCACCATTGCTCCAGAGACTCTCAAAGCATTTCAGAAGAGTTTTTTTTTTTTTGGTGGTGATGCAATCTTTTGATGATTGACTTTGCCCTACTTTTAGTTGAGCAGCCATACAGATACATTTGGTTTGTATAATGGGTACATCTTATCTTCTACTTTACAAACACCATTACTAGATCACTGATAAGAATATACCATGCATGTATGAACACCAGTTTAACATTTGTTTATGTTGATAGGCTGGACCATGGAACAAGACAGACAAGTTATTTTCCACCTTTGGTTCTAATTCAGTGAGAAAAACAGAGTTGTACTTTGCTCCCAGGACTGCAGGGTAATATTTATTTTAAGCAGGTGCTCTATTTAACTGGATTTTAAAACGAAGCAAACTTCAAGTGACTAAAAATAAAGCCCACTGAGTAAAAAGCCAATAGAAATTTTACCCCTAATATTGACAGGGCTAGAAGTTAGTCCCTCACATTTATCCCTGAAGTTGTATTGCTTCAAGCAAACTAAAGATATCTTCAATTACACTCCTTTCAAATTGTCTTAAATGAAGACATAAAGACAAAAATTTTTATCCTAATTTATTCATAATCTGATTTTTTCCAGGGATGCTGATGGATCTCTAAGTATTCATGTCTCTAACAAACTCAGCAATTACTCAAGTGCCCACACTCATATTAAGGAGATAATCTGTACAACTGGGGTTTGAAAAAAAATCTCTGCCCAAATAAACAGCCTACTTCCAGGTCTGTCATCTTCCACAAAGGTCAAAACTTCTCAAAACCATGGTAACATCAAAAAGTCTACTTCAATACTGTCCTACAACCAGACAGCAGTGAACCCAAGTCCTCAACTGGAGGAGCCAACGCTCTGAATTGCAAGAGTAGAGCTATTTCACAGGAAGTAGTGTCTTCTTGTCACTTGTGAAAATTCATCATCAATTTCTGGAAGAGACCAGGTTGTTTAAACAATTATATCCAAATAGATTTGTTTATTCTCCCAAATACTCTGAAGCACTGTACATTGTACTGCTTTAAGACATGCTGTGGATTGATCTTTTAAACGTATCATAAGTAAAATCCCAAACTCTCCCATGATTCAAAAGAGAGAGGGGGGGAAAAAAAGTGTGGATCATATTAACTTAATTCAGAGAAATTATGTAAAAACTCCAGAGATTAAACAGATGCATGGAGGTTCTCTCGTTAAGTCCCAAACAGATTTGTGCTAACAAGATTAAATTTCATACCTTGGGATGTTTGAGAGTTGATTTTGCACGCCTCTATTGATACAAGTGGTCTCCTTGACTTCAGTGGGTCTGATGGTATGAGCAACGATGACTCGTGAGCTTGAATATGTAAAAGTACCTTTATAGGACATAAAAAAATACGCCCAACCCTAATATATATTTTACAAGAGCCCTTGAGGAAATTAAGATCAGAAAGACTAGTACAGCAACTGAATGGTAATAGGAACAAACCTTGAAATAAAAAAATCTGCTAGGAGGAATGTAGAAAACAAAAAGATGGCTCTTAAGTTTGAAAAACACCACATCAACGTGAAAATCATGACTACTGCAAAGGGAGGGCTGGCTATTATTTGATAAGATTAAATTACTTCCTTTCTCCATGCAGGAAACTTTGGAAATTAACATAGGTTTATCAAATAATTACAATCCTGAGATCAATCCTTCAGCATGAATGTTGACCATGTCAGGTCTCCTAAAGTGCCTAAAAATTATTTAAACAGTAGTTTGTTTTGCAAAATAACCCCATCTCTCTTACTAATGTTTTTTGCTCTCCTGTGGGAGAAAGCAAAAACAAAATTACTGTAAATATATATATATATCAGGAAGTAGATAAAGTCATCTAATGTATTAGCATTATCAGTATAAAAATAAGAGCTGCATTTGCCCCAGTAGCTAGTGGAATTTGCAGAGTGGATTCTGACTGAAGAATTCCAGAGTATTTCTACCTATCTCAGTGGAGTTAGACAAGATGTGCACTTTTATAACCAATGGAAGAATCTTGTCTAGAATTACATTTAAATCATTAAAATTCATTCTTATTAATATATTATATTTTAATGAAAATACATTGTATCTAACTCCCACTGCAAGCTTGAATAGTGCAGCATCATTTCTGTGGAGTTCTAGGAAATCCTGGATAACAAAGAGGCAAAAAAGATATCCAGGTGAGGTCAAGGGCACAGCCTCTGAAATGCATGCTTACTGCATGCTTAGGGATGATGGAATTCTGCCTTCTCTGAAGCTGACAGAGATGATTTCAGCTATTCTGAAGCCCAGATGGCTTTCACTACTTCTCAACAGCTATGTGGTAGGCCAGAACTTCCTCAAGGCTTCAGATGCTTTCTCTGTGACTGGCCCAAACCAGCAGAGATGATAGGCTTGGGGTACTTGTGTTTTGGTTTTAGTTCTTGCTTCCTTGGTCACAGCACGATACTCATGGATTCTGCCGATCTGATCAGAAATTTCAACTTTGAAGGCAGCTGGAGGTGTACCAAAAAGTCTGCTTTTTGTAAGGAACACTTTCAGATATTATCACCTGATGGTTATAATTATGACTAAAAACTTCAGATTCAGTGCAAGGTTCTGAGTAAAGCATTTGCAGTTATTTCAGGACTGGCTACGTGCAGGTTCACAAGTCACAGGAACAAATGTGGTGAAATCCAATCTGTAAAGCACAACACCAAGACCTTCAGCAAATACTGCCCACTCGGCTGACTTCCATTTAATGCTACCCCAGTGACCAGCTTCAGAGCATTGGTCCAAGTACTCTCCTTTCTTCCTCATTGTAGAATGAGATAAGAAGAGAGGCAATTTTACTTTAAGGGGTTTTTTTAACTCTCTGTTGAATGAGGTCTGTAGGCTATTAAAAATTGAAGAACAGAGAAAGTGAGTTGTATTTAAAGTGACCCTAGCAGATTTCCTACCAAACACCATGACCACTGGTAAACAGATTGATGAGTCATGCCTGATCACTTGTTTTCTATTCATTCATGAAAACTTTCAACTACAGCAGATTTTTTAAGACAATCTTTTTTGTATATTTTCATACAGAACAGCATACACATGTATTTATATTCTAACAAACATACTTGAAGCCAGAAACAGTTTTAGCTTTCTTATGCCAGTACAGAAGTGTAATAAATTGGTAAGAATTGTTTTAACGTGAGAAATAAAACTGAGTATTCCAGTTGGATTGTTCTCCTGACGAAACAGGAAGGCCTGTAGAGAAATATGTACTAAAATAATGAGTTTATAAATTAATAGTGATGGCTGTATGTCCCTTGATAGCATCTGAATCAACTGAAGCTGTTAAAAAAGGCAACTTTTACATAGAGCTGTATAAGTACTGCTAGTTATTTATGAAACTCCTGTCTAGCCACTCTGAATTAAGTTTGTTTACACTTAAAGGATTTTACCAGAATGAAGACATGAGTCAATGCAAGAATTTGATAGCTACCAAAGAAAAAAGAATCACTACATTCATTATTTATATGGATTTCTTTGCTCTCCCAGAAGCATATGCCTAACTCAGGCTGGGAAGGATGGCAAACTTTCTCAAATTAAAACAACATCAGAGTTTAGATGTTTCTGCTTATTTTCCCAAGCCCAAAGCACTGACTTCCCCTTCAGAGATGAAGTTCTTTATGTTATTAGCTAAGTTTCAATCACGCCTAAAGACTTGCCTCTTTGGCACCGAATTTTCATATCCTGTTTGGTTTTGTGTTGGGGTTTTTGTTTTTTTTTTTTGTGTGCTTTTTTTTTCCCCCCCTTTTTTTTTCTTCTCTTCTCTAAAGTACTACAAGATGTTTGTAGGAAGGACACTCAGTAAATGGGAATGTCTTGAGAGGATATACTAGATATTTGCTGCATGCACACATTTGCTTTAACACATACCCCATGAATTAATTCACATCCACGTATTCACCTACACATATATTGATAATGTCAATGCAGACAAACATTACCACTAGGAAAAGTTACTGATCATACTAAAAATAGCTATTCCAATGCCTAGCTATTCCTCAGCTGTAAAATCCTTAATCCTCCCAGATGGATTGTGCAGGGAGGGAGCAAGAGAAGGAAAAGGAGGAGGGGAAGAGGAAATGATGGGGAAATGGAGTCCCTCTAAAGAAACCAGCTCCACAAAGTCATAAACAGAGAAGATAAAAGTGTTTAATTCAACACAGAGACAACTTTTTCAAGGGGATAAGAAAAAAAAAAAAAAAAAGCATCCTGGCAAGAAACAAGTCCCCAGTGCTTCAATTTCTCCCCAGAGAATAACCATCAGATCCTGAGCTACTTCTTATGAGCACAATTTCCTCATTGTTAGCAGCTGTTCACTGGTGAGCATTGCACAACTGGCCAGGTGCATTATGAAGGGAATGAAGGAGCAGAGGGGGTTGTCTTCCTCTAAACCATCAGATGGACTAAGAGTATTCTCCAAGACAGCAGTTACTGGCCCACGTCCTAGGCTACATCTGACTTTTACTGAATGTAAATAAGTAGTGGAGGGAAAAGGACACCCACATTCCTGGACAAAATCAGAAGTCATCTTTAGGTATGTGGGGTTTTTTTCTGCCCCTACTTCCCCAGAAGCTGGGGACTGCAAGAGGAGAAACTTTTTTTATTCCCTCCCAGCCTCCTGAGAATTCCTGGGAAAGCCTCAGGGACTGGACCAGCTGCCTCAGGGATTTCACCAGCTGCTTTAGGGGCAGGCAACTGGCTGGGTCACATTCAGGCTTGTCATGTTTACATTATATTTACTGTGGCTGCTGATATTAAAATGGACAAATAGGAGTTATTCTGAAAGCTCTCAGAATTGATTGCTGACAATTTATATTTTCATGTTTTCCATGCACTACTTAAAATAATTCTTGGTGCAATGAGTATTTATTTTCAGCAGTTTTTTTTCATATCAGTTCTAAAGCTACAATCATTTTTGCACATCTATTGTTGCATGCTATTAAGTAAATGATTCCACCATGACCTCGTACAGAATTAATCAATGGATGTAAGTTCAGACATGTCTATAGTAATTTGAACTACTGAAATACTTCAACTTAAAAAACAATTTCTCAGCAGTCTATTGGTCTTGATATCCTCTCTGAAAAATATCAGGCAAACACATGACTAGCATCCAAAAAAAGAATAACAAAGCTCAACATATTAATGGTGTAATTAAAACACGCACATCTTAAATTTAAAAACTTCTCTATAATGATTGAATTTCTAGAACAGGGCTCATTTTTTTCATTTTTTTTTTAATTGGAAACTAGCTGATTTTAAACATTATGATTATATTGAAATGGGAAAGATATAAAAATCAACCAGACTAAAACAGAGAACACTTTCAAGGAAGAGTCTGCAAAACAAATTATGTTTCCAAAGGTCCAGGATCTAACATATAAACTTTAACACTGATGAAACCAGAGCATGAAAAAACTATTTTAACCCTTTCTTTGACAGAGGATAATGTATCCTGCAGGACCATTTGTGAAAATAATAACACAAATGTAAATCAAAACTCAGTGAATTGTTTTCTGAATGGTATACAAACTGCATAAACACACTATTTCATACCTAGAACTGAATAAGGCAGTGAGAGAATGAACTGACACACGGAGCACTGCTTACTATACTTGCTGTCCCATGTATGGCTTGCTGATCTCTACCTACATGGATTCAGATGATTAAGTTCATTACATGAGATTTCACACACACAGTTTTAGATTTGCTTTGTTGCTTTGATCACTATGGAAAATAGAGAAGCATAAAGATATCTACAGGCTATCATATAGTAAAAGTTTCAAATAAAATCTGTCCTTATCACCTTAAAAAGCTACCATATTTTTCTGTTTCATCTCCCAAATCAAGTGCAAAAATTGTATCTAAAGAATATCTAAACAAACATCTACCAAAAAAATAAACTTGTATTAAAAAAATGAAAGAAAGAATAGGTTTTTACCTGATATTCTGTCTTCAAATTATTTTTGTCTATGACTTCAAATAATTTTCTCCTGCTAAGCTTTCATCAGTTGTACTGTATTTCTGATTGTTTCCCCATATTCTTGTACACATATTTAAACTATATTTTTCCACTGCTTTAACTGATTGTTTCACATTGCAGCTCCTCATTTCAGAAAATGCAAATAATGTTGCACTTGTGATGGGAACCAATAAACAGCTGCTAACAACAAGGAGTTTGTGCTTTTTAAGAAGTAGCTAAATGTCTGACAGCTATTCCCTTGTGAAGTACTAAAACCGAGGAGTTTGCTATTGTACTACTTGACTCAAACTGGGCCAGATTTGTCACCCAGTACAAGAGAAACACAAGAAATAGTTTGGCCCATTGTCTTTAACATGATTTAAATGTCTGACTGAGGTTTTCCTATTTGAATACCTAAATGAATACTTTAAATAAATATCTCAATTCATGTTTGTACTGCTTAATTGGCTCTTCCAGATAAAGCAGACAAATCACACTACCTAAGTTAGTGGGTGCTAACAACTGTAGTTTTTCAAGTCCAGTGATAAAAATTACTCAGCCTAATGTTACATCTTTGGCTCTAAAAATCTTGTACCTCAAGGCATAAAGAATCTGATTTTAATTTTAATTTAGCTTTACTATACAAGCCTTAACATGGTTGATTTCATCTAGTTGAAATTAGGTCCATCAAGTCTTTCAGATCACAAAATGAGTAGAGAGAGATATCTCAGCATGTCCCACTTCTCTCAGTGGTCAAGGTGACTATATCCAACTTGCTGGGACTGGACAGTGACTAAACACTCCCCTTAAACTCTAGATTTCTCTAGAGATCTTACAGTTGGCACCTTTCCCTTCCAGTAGGATGCTGTCACCCAGCTGCTCTGGATTTTTATATTAGTGCCTCATTTTTCTGAGTTCATAAACATTTCTGTCAAGTTCCACTCGCTCTGGGCTCTCAGGTGACTATGGGGAAACACAGCGAGCAAGCAAAGACTACCAGCTTAGCCAAGGAATGTGTCTTGTCAACAGTATTCAGAGCCACAGATAACTACAAGGAAGGAATGGTCCTGAACTTGCCTCTGCCCCTGTTCCCACACAAGAATCCATTGTTTCTCTGGATGGGCTCATCTGAGAAACTGTTAAAAGAAGTGATATATTGTGCTGATTTTTCAGAAAAAGCACCATCCCAGAACAAATGTTTTAATCCAAAATAAAACAAAACCCCTAGAACAAGCTTGATATGGAACTATTGAAGACAGTCCAGCAAAGAGAAAGAGGCTGAGAGTGCTGCAGCTGTTGAGCCTGGAGAGCAGAAGTCTCAGGCGGGATTTTATCAATGGATATAAATACCTGAAGGAAGAGTATAAAGAAGAGGGAGCCAGGCTTTCTGCAGTGGCAGGACAAGAGGCAATGGGTACAAACAAGAGGTGCTGCCTGAACATCAGGAAACACTTGTTCAGCCACGAGGGTGACTGAGCATTGGAACAGGTTATAGAATCTCCCACCTTGGATTCAGATATTCCAAATCCAGGTGGACATTGTCTTGGGAAATCAGCTACAGGTGACCCTTGTGCATGGGAGTTTGATCAGATGATCTCAAGAGGTCCCTTTCAACCTCAACTCTTTTGTGACTCTAATGAAACTCAAGGTAATGGTCTCAAACGGAGGTTACAAAGTGAAATAAAATGGAATTCAAAAACCAAATTAAATTCATACTTGTGATATAGATACAGCCTTTGCTGTAAAATAGATTTCTTTTTGTTAGTGTCATATTCACTCCCTTTTTCAGGCCTTCTCAAGAAAGGAAGCTTGCATAAGAAGAGGAGGAGCGGATGAATTAGAGATTTTTTTTACAGTCATTATTTCCCTCTTCGACCATCAGATACAATCTAGTCTATATCCAAAATATTTCTAAATCACTGTCTCAGTGGCTGTTCTGTTATCTGCAGAAAGTATGGCTTTACTACATTAATGCATGCTCCATCCTGCATAGGAATCAGCTCCAGAACTTTATTTAAAACTTCCAATTTTTCCCACAATTAAAATAAAATACAATCTTCATCCTGAACTTTCCACAGTGTTTCCAACAAAAACAAGTTATGACACCACAGTGATACATTACTCTTTATCAAAGTGGAATACAGATGCAAGCAAGGCCAAAGTTGAATATGAGAAAAAGAAATACTGGCTGGTTATTGCCTTAGTCCTGAATATATGCAAGTAGTAATGATAAATGGAGGATCCTTGAAATATCCTTTTAAAGTCTGAATAGGTACAAAAACATTTAAACTGTTCTAGTGGAATCTTTAAAACAGGATGTTATACTTAAGGTATAATGTAATGTGTTTGTCTTCCATGGAGCAATTAATCACTGGATGGAGGAGTTAAGACCCAATCAAAACGGAAAGGTGTTTATTGCTGCAGCTGGTCATTAAATTATTTCTATAAAGCTTAAACAGTGGATTTTATTGTTTTTATTACAGATCCGCTCCTATAAAAAATACATTTAAACTTCCCTTTTTAGATTTTGTGGTTTAGTTTCTTGTGCTTCTGTTAACCAAACATTTCTAGTGAAACACAAATATGTTTCCCCACCCAAAGAAAGGGTATGCTATTCTGTTATCAGAGGAGTCATCACTGACAATAGGAACCAGAACTACACAAAAACACCTCACCTTGAATTCCAAGACATGAACCTTCTATCTATGAAAAAACTACAAACAATGGCAGTAACACAAAATAATCCTGATATTGGGTTATTTTTCCTTGGGTGGAAACTCCTTTCATTCAAGACAGGTAGTTAATAAAAAAAATAACAGTATTTCTTGATTATGGAGGTACTTAAGATTTTCAGTGCTCTGAAGGTACTGACTTGTACATGCAATCCTTTTAACAAACAACTTGTCATTTTGGATGGACACCTTGGCTGGTAGGGAAGGAATGAAAAGAAATTTCTCTGCTACATTTAACCCTTCAAAAGGACAATTCTAAAGGAAACACATCTGGGGAAATATCCAAGGAACACCCATTCTGTTTACTGACTATCAAAGGATTTGTTGCCTTGTGTGCTTAAATTAGGTACTTTTAGCAGATGCAGGTGCTTTGTGGAATCACATCTTCATACCACAATGACCAGTGGAAGTTCATGTGTTTGATCTGAAGTAAAACCTATAGACTTCCACAAGAGAAAATCTGAATCACAAATTTCAACCCCCTTGGAGCAAGTGCCCTGGTGAATATCATAGCACAGCCACACTATGGCCAACAAAGCCATAACATGAGTTTGGGCAACATCTTAGAGAAGCCAACCTGTAACCAGACTGGTTTCTAAAGAGAATGAATGGGCTACAGAGGACATAGTGAACTAATAATTTAAATAACACTCAGTGTATAGAAATTGGTTTGAAAAAAGCCTTACTAACTGCTTTAAATAGCAGAGCCGACACTTTCTGGCAATTGGGCACTGACAAAACTCCATTTTGCAGAATGAGTCAGAAATACTGAGGCAAAAGCTGGCACCCTTCTCCTGGAGCTGGAGCAAAGCACAGAACTCCCATGATATGCATGCAAGAATTTTACCAGCCACAAATCTTGCAGTTAACTGTGGCTGCAAACAAATCAATAGCAGAACATGTACACATTTCCTAAGAAGCAGCAGCAAATACTATCAAGATTCACACAAAATTCTTTTAACGTCCTATATGCTTCCACTTAGCACATCCATCAAGAGGAATGAATTCCTGATAAATTAATTTGTAATTACTTCAATGCATTTACTGCAGTATTAAATTCAATTTCTTTCGTTGGAATCTGAATGTAATTTGTTCACATTGTTGCAGCTAGGAATTAGAAAAATGATCCTTGAGGATAAACCCTGTAGAAATAGTTTTTTTCTTACTTTGATTCATAAATAGTTTTTAATAGAATATACAAACTAGTGTAGTTCACAATCTGATTTTAAGGAAAACATTTATTGTCAGGCCATCAAATATCAGGGTGGAAATGGATGGTAATCTAATATCAGGAAGAGAGAGATTGACAAAGTCTCTTCTGTGTTACAAAAAAGCGTGACTTTTAACTTTCTGCAAACATTCTTCCCAGTATGAGGAGAAAGTTCTATATTGGACATCATATCACTTATGGGAAAAATAGAGTGGATTAAGCCACACCTGGCTGAAGAAGGAAAAATTGTATTTGAAAAGTCTGCAGAGTTCATTAGTACCTTGATACTAAATAATTCAAAGCTATCTTTGGCCTTAACTCAAGCTGTTGTCCTAAGCGTGGCAACATTATGACAATTCAAAAAGCTCCACAGACGCACAGTAGAAAATGAGAGTGTTTCATTAATTACTACAGAGAAAAAACTTGCTAAATAAGCTCTTAGATAGCAGTGCATTTTGGAAAATGAAAAAGAAATGGACTGTTAAATCCAGATGGGAAATAGACTACAGCAGCCATTCATTACCTTTACATTTGCAACCATGAGTGAGCATTACCAGAATAGTTGTTCATTTGTATATGGAATTCTATGCTCATACCACATTATGTTGGTTTAAAAACAAAAAACAAACAAAGAACAAAAAAAGAAACCTAAAACTTAGAATAGGAAAAGTCTCCCAAGCTGAATCAAATTGAGCACAGCTGAGACCAAGACTTTGGTCAGCTTTATAGTAAGACAGCAATGGATTGATAATTGATGCTGATGTACAATACAAAGAAATCTACACAGCTACTTAACTTCTACTCACTGTAAAAGGTAATAAAAGCTTTACAATATTAATCAGTAGCACTGCTTGTTTTCTTTATCATCTTTTGCTACTAAGAATCATACTCAAAATTTGAGTTTTTTGTCCCATAATGCAACTCAGAGCAAGGCAATGTGTGTGTTCACGTGCTGTGCTCAGCCTAGGTGTCCATCAGAGGAAGAGTGCAAAGGGAGGAAACGTGACTGCCACAGACCTGGAAACTGAACATTTTACAACTGAAGACTTTCCTTTTTACCACAAAAATCCACAGCTGGCACAAAGTACAGCTCTTTGGCCTCTTGGCATAGCTATAGGAACAAGACAGGCCAGAGGAATTATGCCCCAAGTCTTTCAAGCTAACTTACTTTCCAATAACCTCTTCATTATATTCTCCACCTTGAAAAGCCCACAGACTACTTCAAAACCACTTTTTCTTGTTTGTTTATTCACATCGAGTGTCTCTTTTTAACAGAGAGAATTTAAAAACAAAAAATGAACTGAGTGCTGAATAAATTATTTTTATAAATTGTCTCCAAGATAGAAAACTGTTCTGAACTTCCCCTTGTACCATTAATTCCCTTAAAATGAAAATTGTTTTTATCTTTTCATTAATTTATTCCTATATTTGTGAAGAAGAATAGATCTTGAACCTCCTTGAGTCTACTGTGTGCTAAAGGTAAGCTACACAATATCCTTGTGAGAAGAAAATTAGCATGTCTCTAAGCCCATTCTCCTGTATCTCTGACATCTTCCAAACACACTTTTAGCCCATTTAGCTTTCCAGAATCATACTTGTCCTCCAGGAAAGATTTTTCTGCAGTCAAAAAATACAGAGATGAACCTCAATAAATTTATTTCAATCATCTGACTAATAGCTGAAGAGATATTAGCTAACCTAGGTCTAGCAACAGCTGCTAAAGCTAAGAAGAATGTGTGTGGTATTTGTCACAAATCATCTGTTTGAAACACTGAAGAGGGTCTTGACTTGTTATTCCTGATATATTCTTAAAACATTATAATTAATAAATCACTCAGCTTTTCCTGTTTGAATCTTTGGTCCAGCTTTGGGGGGGGTTGGGGCACAACAAACAAAATACTGCCATTTTCCTCAATATAGGACCCAAACCAAACAACTCTATAG
The DNA here is from genome assembly GCA_907165065.1 of Caprimulgus europaeus. The sequence goes on from OU015530.1 coordinate 4,598,466, forward strand.
ATTTTCTTCTTCCTGGAAAAGAGTTTCATGGGAAAATGAAAACTTATATATTTCTTTGGTCCAATATATGCAATTGCACAATTTTTGTGCTTTCCCTATGAAAAAATGAGTTAAACAATTCTAAGACATTTCATCCAGATTTACTCCTGGGAAGCCACATATTTAACAAAGATAGTAAGTTGGCCAAGCTAAGGTCTTGTGTAATGCTAAACAGCCTTAATTAACCAATTTCTGCCAAAACAAATTTTGAATGCTTTCTTCTCCACCTCATTGTGGTTTATACCCTTGTAGACTCTGACTGTTCTCATGGATTTAGCCAGAACTACCGTACTGGCCCAAATATAAGGTGACATCAAATATAAGGCCACCCTCATTTTTCAAAGGATACATAGAAAAAAATCAGCAAAATTTAGTTAAAAATAAATTCCCTGGCACTTCTAAGACCATCTCCTCCAGCCCCAGCCCTCAAAGCCTTCCCTTCTCATGATCAGCTTGCCAGGCATGCTGCTGGCTGTCAGCACAGCTGTTAATTCAATGGCTCGTTAAGCCCAGGGCCTGGACCCATCACACCAGTTGCACACGTCCACAGCTGGATCTAGACTTTGGCAGAGCAAATGGGTGGGGAAGGGGGACAGAGGGACTACTTTCCTGCAAGCCCTCCAAGAAACATGGTAAGACTACCAACATCTACCCTTCTCCAAAACCCTGAACTGAGTGGGTTTGGGCTGCTGGCAGGTTCAGAAGGCTCACGGAGTTTTAGAGGAGGTCACACAGTAAACCCACACCTGACAAATACATGAGTAAGTTGTTGTGGGGTTTTTTACCCTAAATTTTGCCTTTCAGCCAAGCTTCTTAAAAATGTAATGGAGTACTACTAAAGCAGTACTTCTGTATTTTGCAAAGCAGCATAGGAGAATCTCTTCTTTTATTCCACCCCTCAGACCCAGTAACATATCTAAGCAATTATGTTACATCACTCCAGTAATCTGTACCTTATAGGTTCAAATTTTTAATTATTCAGTAAAGTCTATGATAATTCTTTCATTAGTTACTGATTTGTTGTTTTCCTCACTTCCCTTCAGAGGTATGACTTCTGCTTAAGTTTTCATAAAGGATCATATCCTAGCCAAGGGAATATGGCAACAATTCTGCACTGACTACCAAATATAATAGCTACCGAGATCAACAGATCTGCACAGACTTAGAAGCTTGCAAGACTAAATTTTGCAACTAGAAATAATGGAAAGGCAGGATGTGGACAAGTATATATTTACCAAAACATATAAAAACCTCCTTAACCAGCAATATTTACCTCCTTATTGCAGGTGCTAACTAAACCATTAAGATAAACTCAAGCGGATGGATGTGATCCTCCACATTCCCAGAATTGACTGCCTGGCTGTCAGGTAGCTTTCTGGATATTGTGCCTTGCTTCATTAGGATAATTAGCAGGAAACAGTAAAGCAGCAGCTAATTTTTTTCTAGAGTAAACCTGATATCACTTCTTGCAACCAAAATTTGCCGAGACACACACAATCAGAAATGAGATAACTTCACCTTTGGGATATAAAAACCAGCTGATCTCTGAGTGATATCTGAGATTCAGAGGAAGCAATTAATTTTTTAGATAACACTGTTTGCAGATAAAGGAGAAACTGCTTTTGGCCAAAAAAAAGGACAAAGACTGATTGTTCATGACCTTCCATAGAGATTCTGATCATGCCAAAGCCATTTCCCTTTACAGGCAGGTGGGTTAACGCCTGGCAAATAGCAGGGGGGGAAAACATTGTAGTCACGGTGTTTGAATAATGTCAGTGATTTCTCAGATAATATCTCAGATTTAACGGTTACAGTGTGGCCCGGAAATGAGCAGCGTTGAATCATTTCATCTTTAAATACAGCAAGAACAAAGTCTAATAATTATCCACAACACCTTAAACTGAGCAGACCACAAATGGATTTGCCATTCAAAAGGCAGGGAGAAGGCTGACAAAAGTCATGGCCAAATGCTGAGAGAGAGTTAATTTAGGTCTCAATGTCAGACTCCTGCTTTCTAAGCACTGGCCCAGAGGTTTCTGATTCAAGTAGATGGCAGAAAAGCCAACACGCTTTTATCAGAGGTCAGTGTTTATAGAAGCAATACAAAACAGGATTTTGTTAAATGTATATATTATGCCAGATCAAACCATAAATTGAAACATCTGTGTCCAAGTTAATCTCAGATACAGCCAGGAGATTATTTGAATTGCGTGTTTCCTTTTGTGCCCTTTTTAGATGTCTCTTTGTTCAAAAGGGGGAAGGGGTAATTTTCTTCAGTTTTTATTCCTAAGCAACAATGCCAATAGTCCAATATAACAGCAATAGCTTTTAAAATCACCCAGCTGAACAGCAAAAAAACCTTTAGTAATTTCCCAGTATTGTTACACAGGGAGCTCTAAAAAATAAACTATAGTCATATAAATAGAGGCATGTAGTTTTAAGCATGCTACAAGCCATTCATGACATAAGCATTCAATTAAAACTGCTTTTATGAGCAATAATCACATTCTGAAAAGGCAAACATGGACGGTTTGCGGATATAGCCATAATGCTTGCAAAATTAACTTTAAACAAACAGGTAAACATAGTTCAGTCTCTATGCTACTTAAATAAAAAGAATTTTAAATGCTTTTGTTGCTGCCTCTAGGACACAAGGGACAGAAGAAGTAAGGATTTTTTATTATTATTTTTTAAATATAGTAATTATTTGCCTTTATGCAGCCATATTATCATAAACCAATCTTAGTTTAACTGAAACAGTTATTTCAATATACAAATTATAGTTAAGGAAGCAATAGACTAGAACAGCTGTAGTTTCCAATACTATAAATCCAGCTAACTAACAACAGTACAGCATTTAAAGACAGAAATTTCTAGCATTATAGGCCACTCCACACTTACTCAAGCTGCAAGAGGCTTGTGATAAAGTTTTGGAGTAGCCACCTCTCCTCTGGAAGGAGGTCTTGTTTTGAGACCCACTCTTAAACCCATAGAAGCCACTTTTATTGCACTGGCAAAATATTTAGGAAAAAGCCAACAAAATTTGCAGGGAATACCTCTCCCCCCATCCTCCTGACTCTTCCCTTTAATCTATTTATTTGGAATGCTACTTCTTTCTCAGCTCCTAACCTACTGCCCATCATTCAAACTCTCAGATTGCCTGTTGTAATTTGGCAGACATAGATCAAAGTCAGGGCTGAAAATAAATGTAAAATAAAGCAGAAAAATCAATAATTTATGAGATGGACTGGAAGGGGTGATACTTGGTATTTCAGAAGAGAACTTCTCTGGACCACAATATAAACATATTTTATAATACACACTATTTATACAGTATAGAATATAAAACAGAAGTCTGCTGAAATTCAGCTGCTTCAGAAGACCACGACAGGCCATCTCCTCACCTGTTAGAAGGCATTTTCTAGTTTTTCACATCATGCACAGCATGAGTTGTGGTGTCACCCCTGCCAGTAGAGCTAATTTGTATTACTATGCCATTAGAAACAGCTACTCTGAGGCCACTGACTGTTAGCACAATATACCATACTGCATAGCTTTGAAGGAAATCGTAACTAGATTTTCTTTTATCCCCAGCTTTACTTCATAATTTCTTCACCCTTCAGAGGGCAGATACAGAGACACAGTTTAAGGCACAAAAAAGCATAAACAGATTAACTGGTACTTTAACACTGACTTGAACAAAGTGGGAAAGAATTATATCCCATCCCCTTTCTCAGATCTGCTGTTGATTTGTGGGGGGGAATTCACAGGCTATCAGGGCTATTTGGAGAGGTGCTTTGCTTCTCACACCTGAGGGAATGGAGCATTAGAATCCATATTCTCTCTTCTATGAGATTTTAGATTTTGGGGAGAAACTTTTAAATTTCCAAATGCCTGGAAAAATTACTTGGTAAAAGTGCTGGGGAAGCTTACAAACTTCTGGCTGAAGTTTCTCATATAAATGATTATTTTTCATCAGAGAAATTAAAAATTGATCAAAACCATACAGTTTTCACTGACAAAAGTGATTTCAGTCAAAACTTTATCCTTTCAAAACAACAGCCTGAAGTCTATTGGTCTCAGTTCTTCTACCTCATAGCCAGTTACAAAGTCAATAAGTGCCTTGGCATGACTTAGGTCAAATGATGCTCCATAACCATAAATATTTGGAAAATCTTCATTTTTTTAGGAAAAGTTGTACTATTACTTAGCTTCACCCTCCTGTTTAGTATAAAGTATTGCCTTCATATCACAGGAACATAGGGAAAAAAAAGTGGGATCATCCAAATTTTCTATTCAAACCCACCACTGAAACAATCCATTCGGAATCCTTTACTAGCACTGAACTGAAAAGATTCTGGCAGTAGCTGAAAAACCAGCAGGGCCATGAAAATTCAAGAAAAACAAATAGCTCCATGATGCACTCCCTAGTTGCAAAGGGACCTCTTACATGGTAGTTAATTACTGTGTAGTTTAACACACCTCCCCTAAACCTGAGTACAACATGAACTGGAACTGAACAAGAGCAAATTGAAAGACATATGGATAACAAAGTTTATCTCTCACTATCACTTGGATTACGAGGCTTTGACAGAAAGACTTCCACTCTGAGGTCAGGACTGCAAAGGCAGATGCTTTTATGGAAGGAGATCCATTGACATCAACACTGAACCACAAGCAGTGTTCACTTCACATGACTACCACAGTAACACCTGATTTGAAACTGTCCTACATCTACTAAAAATTAATTTTAACATTTTTGCTAATCACTCCCTATAACACTAAGCTTCTCACAATGAGTTTTATGAGTGGGTTTAACAACACTGTTTAACTCGATTTTTTTTCAGATTATATTTTATGGACTCTGTATTTCAAAACCAGAACTACCATTTTACCTGGAGAAAACTTCTGACATGAAAAGCGGCAGTTTCAAAGGCATCGGGGTTGGGGGAACACCAAAAACCCAAAACAAACAAACCCCCCCACCAAGATTTTTCAAAATCCATCCAAGGAGTGCCCTTCCTATCTTTTCAAATAAATCAATAATATTAGTTTTAAAATACCAAGCCAAACTTTGACAGATGCATGCAGCCATATAAACTTGTGAGTAGAAGGGTGAGGACAGAAGGGTAATTTTACAATCTCTTTCTGACTCCTGATGCAGTTTAGACAGAAAAGAGATGATAGGCCATGAGATTTTGGCAGCATAACATGCCAGGCACAAAGTGTCTCCAGGATGAATTTCTATATGATAGTAACAGAAGTATGACAGACCCATGACAACACTAAAAAGTGGATGAGACACCTTGGCACTTGCTATGTCAAGTTTGCTATAAAAACTGCACTGGCATTTAAGGAAGCAGAACCACCTCCAAACAGCTGGCTGATGAGTCAGCTCCACAACTCATCATCATTTCTATCAGCCTAAAGCAGTATCTAAATGAGATTTTGAAGTATATTTTTTTATGCCACTTTTCCTCATCTTGTGTCTGTAACACAAAAGCCATGGGTTTCCATTGCTCTAGATTGTCCCAAGATCTATATCTGTACAGATTCCTTGCACAAAGCAGCATTCAGCTCTATTCGACCTGGAATTAATGGGGACACAAGACACAGAAAATTAAAGTTACAACTTGAAGTTTGCAAGAGTGACAATCAGTGGAAGTTAAATAGTTCCTCTGCACACCTAAACACTCCAGTCCTTTTCACCACTTCCCAGTATATGTAAAAACAAACTTCTTTGACCTCACCTCCCCAAGCTACATCTAAAGTGAGATAAACATGTCCAAAAGTAAAAATATTAAATAGTACATTATTTTAAGGCACCAATCTCTTCCTCAACAGAAGATAAAGAACAGAAAAATAATGTGGCAGATGTTAGTCACTTTGCTCAGTGTTGTACTGGAAGATTCTCAGTTAAGAAAAAAGGAGGTAGAAGATTCTGCATACAGTAGGAAAAAAAAAAGTCCTGCCAGGATAGCATGGAGTCCAGCAGCCAACAAAGTAAGGGCTGGCAGTAGCATTCTTCAGAGCCTTTTCCAAAGGGTGAAAAAAATTCTCACACACTTTAAAAAAATATTCATAATATATTTCTTTGTGACTGATGTGCTTTTTCTCTGGATTCAAGAAAAAGAAAATACCTAATGAACTGCTAAGATGTTTCGGTTCCAAGTCTGTACTCATCTATTCTGAGGACCATATATTATAACTAATTTATCAGGATTTGCAGTTTTTACCTAGCAGCCTTGGGGCTTTAACTAAAGCTTATTATTTATGTGCACAGAGTTCAGACAGTCTAGTTGGAGCTTTTCTGAGGCCTGGGATCACTTTTAAACTTTTTTTTTCCTTCATCTTCTGTTCAACAGTGGTAGTCTATATCCATCAATCCATCTTTCCCAGGCAATTTTAAAACCTCAAAATGAAAATTAATTGGTTTACTGATTTGCCAGAATCCTTCCACATACAGAGGGGAGTCTTTTGGAATATGAAATCATTGGAAATTATTAGAAGAATGAGGTTTTCTTTCCTTAAAATAATTAATCAAGCACAAAGACAATAAACAAAACTACTGGGGATACCTCTGGGTCCTCCCATTCGCCTTTAGTCTTGAAATAAAGGAAATGTCAGTTCAACCTGACAGCAAATCAGATGTTTCACAGTTATCTGTCCTGTTGTTTTCTTACCCTGCACCTCATCTCTAGTGTTTCAGCACCTACAAGTTAACAGTCTTGTGACGTGTAGATGACCAGATGTCTTTCACTGACACTGCTGAAGCCTTCACCTGATTCACTTGGCCACGACCAGTTGATAGTGCTACTGAAACACAAGTCAGGTCCATAGGTGGAAAAACCTTCTGTGGTCAGATCTATACCATGACAAAGAAATATGAAATGAAAACGTGTCCCAAACAAAGATGGAGCATGGTTTGCCAATGAAGATTTAAAGGCTTGAGAAAAAAGGTCAGTAACTGGCACAAAAAACCCACTCAACAATTATTGAACAGAAGCTCCCTCTGCAGACACGCTTACTTCAAACACTGCATCTTTATATTGTTTCACTTAGTCCCTTTGAAAGGGAAACCACAGAATGGCTGCCTTTGAGAATAAAAGCATCCACATGGCACGTTGGAATGAAACACTTATGAAGCTTTCCTGTCACTTCTTTTGCCAATGGCTTTCTCATCAGGAAAAAAACCTAATTTCTACTTTTTTCACTCAAAGCAGTTTTGGTTTCTAATAGGCTTTGTAGCTGCATAATGTCATTAACCTCAAGAGGCTCAGACCACTCTGGGGTCCACAGTGGCTAAAAGCAGAATAGATGGCACAACCAAACAACCAACATTTTCTAGAAGGACACAGCCATGAAAGCACCGGCAATGCTGGCTGAAGACAGAAGAAAGCAAAGTATCAGGAACACTCAGTTAATTCCTTAGGTAGTGTCTGCTGAGAAATAGAAAGGGTGGGAAGTGTGGAGGCTGTATTTGCCTGCACAATGCATAGGAGAACACAATAGCACATATTCCACCTATCCTCCCTCTAGTCTAGGACAGTTTGCATTCCCCTGCTGCCATTATTTGCTCCAACTCCAAGCTGTGCTGCAAATGCACTAGACTCCTGAAAGGAAACGAAGAAAAAAGGAAAGCAAAAATTCTCAGTCAAACCATGATTTGAACCATTTCTGGAATTTCAGAAAACGTAATCATTCCCCCTTCCCTTAAAAATTAAAATGCATTTCCTGCTTCTAAATAGAACAAGGAAGAAAATTCCCAGAATACTATAAGTATGGTTGTTACAGTGCCATCAGGAGAAGAAAAGGTCAGAAACTTTACAAGAAAGTATGTTATGAAATTTCCAGTATGGTTTTGCAAACTTTGTAGAGTTCAAATATTCTGGAAAATGATCCAAACTTAACAATAAAGCAATAATACTTAATGTTTACTTTTTGGGGTTGAATAAAGACACTATAATATTCTAGAAAATATTAAGGAAGAAGGAATCTGATGATGCACAGTTCTGAAGTTGAGTGTGAATCAGAAAAAGTGAAATTTTACCAGGTATTTTTTAAGGAGTATTTCAGAGTTTCTTCATGTGAATCTACAGATAAACACAGTTTGGAGATTACTTGGCAGACTATGGATTATTTAGTACATGCCCAGTTTTGTGATCTGCTTTTAGCTGAACACTATTTTGTGTGTATTGCTTTGCAGACTTACATCATCTCACCATTTTCCAGCTTTTGAATACCTACATATCCAACCCACACTGCACACAACAGTGGAAGAAACAACAACCAACCACAAAACCTCCAGTCTCTCACGTGCACACGAAACGTCCACATCCTGTGCAAGAAACTCCCATGACTGTTACAATCCCAGTATCAGGACCAGGACATTGGAAATGAGTCTGTGACCCAACTACCATCGCTACTTGTGGTCAAAAAAAGACCCCACATGCTCTCTTTCAGTGCCTTCAAAGCTCTGCAGGTGGGTGGAGAGCACACTGCCACCATAGAGATACCCCACGCTTTCCCACAATCTAGTGGGTTTTTAGCTCGTTAGATTGCTTTAACAGAAGAGGCACAAATCCCAGTCCAAAGTAAGCCAAATCCCAGTTGCTTACTGGGGCTGGCACAGTTTGAAAGAGCCATATGACATGCATTGAGCAGGCAGAGGCACAACAGCAGGTCACCATGGTGGAAGAAGAAAGGAGGATTACATGGTATTCATATAGGGGGGGTGGGTGGAAAGAAATCGTGTTTCATTACAACTATGTTCAGATTAGCCAAACTACCTTCTTCATTCAACCAGTTCCTTGTTGGACATTGTCTCATAAAATAAAGCACTCCTCCTTTGTATTTCTCTATTTATGACACAAATGAGGATAGCTAGGGCTTTGGAGGAAAAGAAAAAAAAAGGGGAAAAAAGGAAAGAAATCTTAACCAAAATGTGACCTTGGCAGATGTAATCCAATCTGATCTCCACTACATTAGCCTACGGATGCTTATGCAACTGCATAGCACAGCAACTGAGAGACAAAACAATGGAAGTCTTAAAGCTTTATTTATTGCTCCTTCTCAAAACATTCAATCGCCATCATGTTTCAACTGCCAAAGCTAAATTAAGAGAGTTGAAAAAAAGTACTCTTTGGGGGAACATTAGAGATCTATAGAGAGGTGTGAGCTCAAGGAGATGGAGCATCTGGCTAGAGACCAACTTGCCTATAAGTCCAGACCAAGTGGACCCATATGGATAGCTTTTAGAAAATCAGAAGTGGTAACAAGTAGAAAAATTCCCTCCCTCCCATGTTCAGCCTCCTTTTTTGGCATTAGTAATTAGACTGGACTTATTGCCATTAGCAGATTACAGAAACTTCCAACACAATCTAAACAATTTTCATATAATCTAATCACTTCCTTATTTATCCATGTTTACCCACAATTTCCCTCCTCTTTCAGTTGGATTGCTATGAAATATTACAAAGCATAACAAAAGCTGGTTTGCTCCTAATTAAGTGGACCAGAGCAGTAGATTAACCTCTGCTTTCAAAAGCGTAAGGAAAACACATCAACTCTCAGCCTAAAAGTTTAAAGCACATTAGAATTAGTAAAGCAAAAAGGTCAAAAAGATTACCAGTGAAGTTTTCTCATGTCATACATCTACAGACTGCTGGAAGCATTTAATCATTTACACTTTTGCCAACGTACTAATTCTATACAATGTTAATAATACAATAATATATTTAAACTCATCTCACGTAGATTTGGCACATGCCACACATTTATAATTTGCACAGCATTTTTTTCCCTTCTACTTTCTTTCTCAGGATGCAACTGTGCCCTGCTTCCTTCCTCTGGTGTTGCCCTACTAGTGAATACATACAGGCCATTACTCAAGCTATTAATGTCAATATCTCATAGAGAACCCTCCAGAAGCAGGGATTTATCAATATTTACATTGAAGGGGAAATCACTCATCTACTTTTGCTGTAAATTTTCTCTTTTCTCATCAAAACTTAGCAGAGGATATAAGTTTGGGAATCAAATTATACAAGTTCGCTACCTGCTCTCTGATCTATCCTGCTTTTGCTTAAAATTAAAAGTAATAATTTTCTTTCTTCTGAAAAATGTGTTTCATGAAAATGAACAAAATAAAGATAATGAAATGGAGATAGTTATTCCCTAAATAAAATTAAAAATAAATAAATTCCACCAACCAATTCTCTCTATGGCAAATTTAACAGAGGCCTTCACATCAAGAAAATTGTATCTTTTTTCTCCTCTGCCAAAAATGTTATATATTATAAGTATCATATATACACACACTAATAAATACATAAGTATAAATTATAAAAACACAACCGAGTTATAAAGTGCTGTATCTATTTTACAATAGGAAAATTATATTTCACAGAAGTTGTTCATGTCTTCATAAAGAGCTATATGGTTATTGTTCCTGAAGGGCAGTTAACACATGGAAAAATTACAGTGAAAACTAAAGAGCTTTTACCAGTGGCACCACATTAATGATAAGAGCTAACCCTAGAATCACGCCTAGCATTTATCTTACATTTCCTCCCACCCCAAAACATAAAAAAAAAATCATATAAACTGACACATCTTCAATTAGCATCTCATCATAAATTAACTTTAATATGTTCTTATGTTAACTAACACACCTTTTTCCCTTTTGGGGTGCACTCTTAAGTGATTTTCCTAATGCCAAACAGTACATCACCCTCAGAGCCAAACCTGAACCCACAATCATCCCAGATTTATGCTTAATTTATCAAATACCACAGTCTCCTAAATGGCATCCAGTAATAATCTGTCTGTATTGCTAAGCTAGAAAACAAATATGGCAATCAAACCCCTCAAGAAAGGGAAAAAATATTATCAATATGGTAGCCTGGAGAAGAAAAGGGAGCAGGAGGCAAAGGCTCATCTGATTCAGAATGAGGTACGTTCTCTTCCACTCCCCCTAAAAGAGTGTCACTGATAAAAACATTGCCCAGACAGATGGATGTATTAGGATAAAGCCCCAGTTATCATTTATGCATTGCAAACTATTTAACCATTCAGGCCAAAAGAAAGAAACTAAAACAGAACAAACAGGCCAACCCCCGTGACACATCCTGATGGCGATGGATGAACAATGAGCTGACTATTTCCAGCTGGACAGGAGCATCATCTCAGCACTATGGGATGTATTAGCCACAAGCCAAGCACGGGTTTCTCATTTCAGCCCAGCACTGGGCAGTCAAGTCAACAATTTGAGAAATTGGTTTTCATAGGAAAGTAGATATGAAAGTCTCAATTCAAATATAGTCAAATAATAAAATAAAATGTTAAAAAAAGAGTTAAGAATCAGTCACTGCCTGACAGAGTTGTCATAACACGCTCTCTCTCTTCATTTCCTTCAAGACATGAACTAAGAACACAGAATTCTCTGCTGAATACTTTTGATTCACTTGCACACTGCTTGCACTTTATCCAACAGAAAGGTATACGATAAAGCTGAGTGAGGCTTGGGTATTTTTATTCCCCAACCACTCTTTCTGCCAGTTTTTTCATACTCTCTTGTTTTGTTTCAACCTTCATATGCAGGAGAATGTGAAAATAGATGATAAAACTCAAATTGAAACCACCACAGTTTACTACATGAACAATCAAAATCGATGATACTTGGCAGAATTTCAGGTCACAACAGTTTGACCTTGCTGGTTTAAAAACTGACTAGTTTGCAGAAAAAAAATTAAAAAAGGAAAAAAAAATAAAAAAAAGAAACAAATAACAGAAAAATCCAACAAACAAAATTTTGAATATCCTATACCTTCCTGGAATCCTAAAAGTGGGGAAAAAAAAAAGCAACATTCTCCTGTAACACAGGAGATCCTACTTCTTGTCCTGACAACCACACACCTGATGTACAGCCAGTCCACTGCCCCAGTGCTTCCATTTCCTGATAAGTTACACAGAGATACTGACACCGCTTTAGTGAAGAGCTTCAGGATGTGCAGACAAAAAGTGCTACTGAAGAGGTAAATTCTATTCTAGGGATGATTATTTCATTTTAAAGTATATGCAATATAGGCATCAAAACAGTAAAGGAGGAAATCATGAACAAACATTGGATAAGAGAGAAAAAAGTAGTATATGATGTGCTTTCAACTTTGTCTTTGAAATTTTGTGCACTAATCACCTATATTTTTGGTTACTTAGCAATACTGTATGGCTTCTAGATATGACTTCAGATTAGAAGTTTTGGAAATTTGTTTTTTTTCAGTTCACAACGATGGCCAAGGAAAAAAAATGTTCTTAAATTTAAGAGGGACATAATTGCAGTATGTAGCAATTTTCCTTTATTTTTGTGACATTTCTTTGTGCATACCATTCTAGACAGGAAGTCACAGACAGACAGATAGAAAGTCACAGACAGATCTCATGACTGCTTTCGATGGCCTTCCTAAACTTTTCAGCTGATGGTAAGTTATTGTACATTTGATGCTCCTCAGTAAGTCTCTGTATATGCTCTTGGCCACAGTAAACACGCTGCCAACTTGCCAACTGTTGTGCCAGTAAGGCTCATCACCACACCTTTTCCACACACTCAAAGTAAAACTAGGCACGTGGACTTAGAGTGGAGAACAATTTCTGCCAAAGCCCTGAGAAGGGAAAGCACGGCACCGAGTACAACCCACTCATTCTGATCTCACCACCAACCGAGACTGATGCACCTCCCATGTAGAAAATGATAACCAATGGCACTGACCACCATCACAGATTTCTCTCCTGTTTTTACACTCTTGAGGAAGTGTAAACTGAATATCAAGGAGGCAAAATAAATTGAGATAAACATTGGTTATTTTCTGCATATCAAAAGCAGAAAAATTAAATATGGAGGAAACTGCATCTTTTTGGAACTCTGGGTAAAATGTATCCTGCTACAAGAGTAATTTACTTTACTGGAAGCATTTCCCTTCCTTCCCTCCCCCCACTTACCAATAGCAAGGAACTGAACAGCCACATGTTGCCCAGGCCTTAGACTGGGAAGCATTTGTCCTAAAGCATCTTTTCTCTGAAAGTGCTTGTCTCATTCTGCAATGATCTGGTCTGCTTTTGAGAAGCAGAACATTGCCAGCTACTGTTGATTTCAGCAGGGATGGAGGGTGCATCTTCCTTTAACTTTGCTCTAAATAACTTTATTAGTTGGTCTAATAAAACTCTCACCTTTCCCTATAAACCTTGTCTCTGAAATTCAGGTGCTCAGCCTCTTTCAGGTGCCTTTGAACTAACTTAACCTACAGTGGATATTTAGATGAAGTCTGCAAAATATAGAGCTCTTTCACAGACTACCAACAACCTGAATCTCCTAAAATTCCCTTCCAATCCCTAATATTCTGTGATTCTGTGAAAATTCAGGGACAAATCTATACAGAGAAATATTTCTACCATGTATCTAGGACTGCTAACAGGTCATATTTCCTCCTGTATACCTTAACTTCTTATTAATCCTCTTCTCCAGTTTGCTCAGAGACAGATACCTGTAACCTAGGACAGATACTCTCAAGTAAGACACTAGTGGTGACACACAGCCATGAAGGAGAACGTGTATGGTTTCCACATGAAATGTTACTCTTTCTGGAAAGATGAGACAATAGCAATTTGTTTTAAAGAAAATCATTCAGGGTTCATTAACACACTGTACATTTTCATGCTAAATAGTAATGGGAAAATAAATTTTCTGTTATAGCACAGCTAAAGTGCTAATAACAGGCAAGTAGAGGAATCTACTTTTATTTATATATACACAGAAATATATAAAAACTTTACATATATACACACTTAAAAAAAAAAAAGTAAGCAGTGGTAAATGCTATTCCCAGGATGAACACATGAAATATAAGAAGAAATACCCAGCTTCCCCACAAAGATGCCTTTCACATTACCTAGATCCATCTGTCAAAGCAGATGCTGCAATAGGTTGTGTAACTGACAAATCAAAAATTATGGCTCTGATTCAGGAAAGATTTAGTCCATCCCTGTCCAGTTAAGCACTTAAGTATTTTAAGTACATGCTGAAAGTCCTGTCGAGGTTATGGACATGCACAAGCAGTTTTATTGAATGGGAAACGTTGACTTGAGTGAAGCTTATGAGAACACATTTATTTCAGAGAATTAATGTCCTCCCTCATCTGAAAACAAGACCATGAATAACACACAAGACTGGGGATCAGTGATGACAATACAGCAAGTGTCAGTGGAAAAGGGAGATATTTATCTTGACAATCTGCAGGAAAACCTGCATAACTCAGCACTGCCAAAAGTGCCAGATGCAGGACTTAACATAAATGCAACAGAAATTGGAGAACCTTAAGGTAACGATGACTTCAGCCTCCGAAATGTGACACAGGGAATGCATGTCCACAGTGAACCTTGCAGTGCAGCTGCAGGAGAGCTAAACAGTTAGCAGAACCTGCAGTGATAGGACAGGAGGCAGTGGTTTTAACATAACTAAAAGAGGGGAGATTCAGACTAGTTAAAAGGAAGACATTTTTTATGCTGAGGGTGGTGAAACCCTGGCCCAGGTTGTCCAGAGAGGTGGTAGAAGCCCCATCCCTGGAAACATTCAAGGTCAGGTTGGACAGTGCTCTGAGCAACCTGGTCTAGTTGGTGATGTCCCTGCTCACTGCAGGGGGTTGGACTAGGTGACCTTGAAAGGTCTCTTCCGACCCAAACTGTTCTATGATATCCTATCTTTAAACTAGGTCAGGCAAGAATGGTAGGTGACCAGGGAGTATGGTGGCTGTGTGATTTGTTAGATTAAAGATAGGAACTGATGAGCGTTACAATTGCTTCCTCAAGCTGAAACAGAGTGGGAATATATTGAGTCCCCTGCTGTGGGACTGCATTATTATATATCACCTATGTAAGGATGAGTCATCAGAACAACACCTTTCACATCTAAATTACACTACACTGCAGCAATGATGCTTCACGAGGACCAAGTTCAACTTGAAAAAAAAATGTTTGAGTTACCCTCAAGGAGAAATATTTCACTGCAAGGGAAAGAAAAACATCACACCAGAGCAAGGCCCATTACATGGCTTGGAATCTGTGTCACAATACTCCATTTAGGGAGATAAGTCACTGTATTTATAAATAAGGTTATAATTTTTCAAAAATCATCCTCATTATTAAAAAACAAACCCCCCCCCCCCCCCCCCCCCAAAACCAACAGCAACAAAAACCCACAAGCCAACATTTCCCAGGTGGTGAGGATAAGCAGTAGCTCCTAAAAAATTTTTATATTGGAGCCTTAGACCTGCCCATTCCACTGATGCCAGGTTCAGCATGCCATTAAATCTGAAGTAGAAAGCTCACAAGAGATGACAAAAATTCACACTGGTCCTTGGAAAATTGATCTCTTCCTGGAAACTATAATTTAATTTTAATTAATATAAAAAAAAAAGTTAAATGAAAACCACAGATCTGGTTCCTATCTGTTTTCTTCCCCAATCACAGCAAAAACAGTGTATGAGAATAATAAACTAAACTATAAGTAAATCCATGACCTGGATTTACTTATAGTCAAATATGAAACAGCTTCAGTGCTTGTGAAAGAAAGGAAACTTCTGTTCTCCAGCGAGTTCCAAAATTCTGTGAATGAAATTTTAGTATTCATCAGTGTGAATTTTTCTCTTGCAAATACACTACTCAGGAAGTTTCTGGTTAGTAATTAGTGAGATCATATTTAGTGGTCTATCCAGATTAAAAGACAAGTAAATGCTCATGAGTGATTAAAGATGTAACAATACAGACATAAGATGACAATGAAGGAGCCCTGTGTCCTTTCACAGGCATCTCTATCTGTGTCTCTAGGTTAGATTCTGCTCATGGCAGCATCAGAGGAAGAGAAGTATTTTCCAATCGTGAGCTTTGAACACACTACCTCAGAAGCAAATTCAGCAGAGTTGAGCAACAACACTTCTCTATAAAAGCTGTAGTTTGCATTCTGCTTCACACCTGGCCTATATAAAATGTGCTCAAGGCAGAACCCAGCACTGCTTTCTCCCCTGGTTTGTATCTCGTGAATGCCAGAGCATCAGGTATGACAAAGCTAGCTAAAACCAGAGAAAGTGGAAAAAATACCCAGGCCCTTGCTCCAACGCCCAACGGGAACCCAACAATGAGGAATGCAGAACAGTGCTCTGCTTTGCTACCAGAAGGTTCCATGGACAGCAGCAAGAAGGCTGACAGAAGGAAAGGGAGAGACCAGACTGAATTTCTGCCAGACAATATATCCTCTTATGCCAACCCAAGAGGGAAGAGGGTAGAGCACCAACAGAAAGCCCCTCAGTGCCCCCTAATTCAGTGAGGACAGTTCTCTCTACTCCCATTCTCCTATTCCACGCTCTATATGACCAGCCCAGCCAAGGCTGGTCTCCAATTCTGTACACTGGCACAGGATCACAGAATGGTTGGGTTGGAAGGGACCTCAGGAGATCATCCAGTCCAACCCCCCTGCCAAAGCAGGTTCACCCAGAGCAGGTTGCACAGGAAAGCGTCCAGGCGAGTTTGGAATCTCTCCAGAGATGGAGACTCCACAACTTCTCTGGGCAGCCTGACCCAGTGCTCCATCACCCTCACAGTAAAGAAGTTTTTCCCCATGTTTAAGTGGAATCTTTTGTGTTCCAGCTTGTGCCCACTGCACCTTGTCCTATTGCTGGCCACCACTGAAGAGAGTCTGGGACATTGCAAGGGGTGGGGGCTGCATTTCTACCATTATGAGTAAGAACTACATTAAAAACCCGAGACCTCTACAACAAATTTTACCATAGTACCTCTATGCCAATTACATGATGCAAAAGTAAGTTTTGAACATTGCTGGCTGAGGGAGAGAAAAAAAATGGTTTGAAACCAGCTGCATTTTCCAATTCTCCTACCAACCAACTTGTTGTCTGAGTCTGGCTGCGTTACAGCACTCATCATCATGTTACACTCCCTGGGAGTATGCCTAAGCATACACATGCACACGCGTGTTTGAATGCATACACACACGCTATAAAGCTATAATACATGTGTACATTGCACTCTGTATTTACTCATTTGCTGTATGCACTGCTCCTAATGGAAAATAGACCATGTCTCCTTTTTAAGGCAATGATTAGGACCACATGTTTCACTGACTCTTATGCTGAGGACCTTGCTGATACTTTAGAAACCAGATTACTAACAGCATACTAAACTTATTTCCCTGGTGGAAACCACTGGCTACTAACTTAGTGAATATTAATACATTTGTCCCTAAACATGCAGGTAATCATCATCTAAAGCCAGAGGCCTCAGATGAGTAGGTATTGGGCAGATGAGAGCAAGGTTCATATGCCATGGTAACATATTCTATAAGCAAATGACTTTGTTTATCTGAGAAACCCAGTATTACATCACTTTTCCTAAAGAGAATATAAACAGCACATTTTTTTGAAGAAACGGTTACTTAATGTGCAACTTGTCACCACTATCAGCTTTAACATAATAAAATACATGTGGAAAATCCCTTGAAGCAAACCTTCTGCAAAGCAGATTCTTCCCTAGTCTGGGTCAGAGGGTGTGGATGTCTATGAAGGAAATGCTATCTCTCTCTTTCACACACCCACTCACTGGAGGTCATGCAGCAGAGCTCACTGTTGAGATGTGTCTGCTGTATGCATGGCATCAGCTCCTTGAGGTAAAGAAATTACTGTTGTTTCTTGGGAAGCATCTGTGCCTTGTAAAGCAAACCAACAAATCACGCTTCGACATATTAAATAGCAACACTCATTGAAATTTCAACTGAGAATCTCTTAAAGTACTTTGCAGGCAATGAATAAAGCATGTTTCAGCAAGGTAAATATTACTCTCTGTCTTGTGTAAATACTGGAACCACAGCACTACCTAGCTGAATAACTTAACCAAAGTCACTGCAAAAAAAACCAACCTGTAATCAAGATCCAAACTCTCTAATTTTGGAACCAACAGACTTCAAGCATTAAGTTTGGATGAAAGTTTGCACAATCTGATCTGGCAAGGCACAAAGCATCTCTGGGTAACAGATAAAACCCCTCATTTCTCTTTGACTCCATGAGCAATATTGGTAGTAATATTTTGGGGCAGGCAAGCCAGGGTAGTTTGTACTCAATTTTATTTTAAGAGGTTAAAGGAAATTTTCCAGTCAATGGATGACAGCACCTCTTGTAATTTGCACGAGGTTCACGGGGAATGCCCACGCAGGGCCCTGAAGAACCACTCTTGCACTAATTACTTCTTCTATAACTAAGCAAACTTCAGCCTAGCCCAATAAACATTTCCTAGCACAGCTCTGTCAAGAAGATTTTGACAACACAACTTTTCTCCTATAAGCAAAGGTTAACAATTTTATCGAGTTCTGAGATGCAGTAGTTAATATTAATGAGAAAGCAATCATTACACTCTTATTGGTTTTAACTTCATTGCCTTAAACTCAGACCTCTGAATGAAGAATACCACCTTAAAGCCATTCTAGTATTTTATTCCTTATGGTATCATAAATCTTGAAACTGTTATTATTCTGTGCCACTCTAATTGTTCATGTCAGAGATAGAATAACCTGTTTCATTTCTTTAATCAAAGAAAAAAGATATATATTGGTGAATAATATTAAGAGCAATAAGAAAACAGATGAGGAAGTATACAGATATGTAAATTTTCCATTTACATATGGCAAATAAGTCATTTAATGCCATTACAGAATTATTTTTGCAGTCTGACTTGACATTTCTTTTCATTACACAGTAAAATATCTCCCAAAACTGCTGGCAAAAGAGTTATATAGGTGAGCAGCAGCAATGGGTTAATAAAAGATGGTATGCTATTAGATAAACCTTTTGCAGGTTTGCATCTGAAAGTCATAACACAACCTTTTATTTCATGTGTCACTGTGACAGAAGGTTTTCAAGGCAGAGTTCTTGAAACTGCAAGATGTTAAGCAGATGTACTGTACAGCTTTCCAGATTTAAATTATGAGAACTGCATTTGCAGCCTGTGTGTTGTATCCCCATTTTTTTCCCTTATCAGCTTTGGATGCTTTAAATAAAACCGTCTGGTTTATGCACTTTTTTTTTAAACTTCTTTTTTTCCCACCCCTCCATACAACAGACCCTAAAAATTACTTCCTCCCTCTTTTTTTCTTCAGACTAGAAAAGGTTATTCAAAAATATGTCTTTTAGGCAGGAAAATGTCTCTTTCTACTTATTCTGCAGGTGCTGGCAACCCAATCCAATTTGTTAGTGTAAAAGTCATCCACTGTAGAAACAGGCAGGAATGACTGCAGCAAAAAGAAATAAATAAAAACAGACTTGCTGAAATTTCAGCTTCAACATATGTCTGAACTACTGAAATACTGATAATCCCCTACCTTTCCAGTTTCAAACAAACCTCTACTGAAATATTTGCATAGTCACACAATTTAGCTTGCATGCCTAGTCAGATGCCACCACATGTGCCTTTGAAACAATTAATGCAATTGTACTCTAAATACAGAGTGATTTAGATCATCAGGAACCTCTGGTAGTCTCCTGGTCCAAATCCCTTATAAAGCAGGATTTACTTATCTCAGGTGCAGGACTTCACATTTGCTTTTCCTGGACTTCAGGAGGTTCCTGCTAGCCCATTTGTCCAACATGTGAAGGTCCCTCTGAATGGCAGTCCTACCTTCCAGCTTATCAATTACTCTCCTCAAGCTGATATTACTTGCAAACTTGCTGAGATTCACTCAACCCCACTGTCCAAGTCATTAGTGAGGAATTTAAACAGTACTGGTCCCAGTATGAAGACCAGGGAAACAGACTGTATCGTACATACCACTGAGTATACAAAGACTGAACTCAAAAACTATGTTCATGCAGCACTGCATCAAAGAAATTAAGTTTTCAATAAATAAAAATATGTAACTTTAATAAATTGAACAAATAATTTTGTGGTAGTCAGCATAATACAACATCTAGAATTTACACTACATCATAATGGCATTTATCTTTTTTTGCATTGATGGGTATTTTTTAATTGACATTGCTGGTATCACTCCTAGGTATTCTGTGATGCAGAGAAATTTGGCATTTAAGTGAATGGAGGAAGCACACTCCTCAATCCAAAGATTTATTTTTAAATCTCAGTAAAATGCACCAGACAAAAAGACACTGTAGCCAAACAGGAAAACTGAGTTAATGCTTCTAGATACTAAAATTGCAATTACTCTCATGCCAAAAACAAACAAAAAACCCACCAAAAAAAAAGCCCACCAAAGAAATTGCATACCAAAAAGCAGGAATAGGAACAGACATTATTTCCAGTAGAGGGAAGGGAAGACTGGGCATATATAGAAAAAAACCATAGCCAACAACTCTGAAAAAAATGCCAAACAGCAACACCACCGAGCTTTTGATCCACACAGAACACAAACAAACCATCTGACAAAGGCAGCTACAAAAGAAACAAAAATACAGGAAGAAAACCCTTTACAGGAGGAAGAATATATGAAATTCATTAATGAAATTGAAACTACTGAACATTGTCAAGGGTATGCTAGAAAAAACTAAAAAAGCATGAGTAATCACACTGCTGTGAACACAGCTTTGCACGAGAAGCATGCTGGTTGATGGATTGGGGTCAGAAATCCTCAGCACCATTTAGATTCAAGTCCCTGGAGCTGTCTGAGTTTAGGAAAAATCCGAAATAAGTGCAAGCAGGTGGAGATCCTGTCCTGCTCTGAAAAAAACATATATAAATTGTTTCTATTGTAGCTATTCTGTCTTAGCATTTACCTACTTAGAAACAAAAAAATATATTCCAAAGTCTAAACCACTCATAAAACACTCCCTGTAGAAATTCCTGGGTTTTAGGGGCTTGGAAGAATGGAAATGCACAAAACAAATCAACAGACAACTCTTGCCACCGTACACAAAGCTGTAAAGTAGCCACACTGCTGAAGCTTTAAATCATCTACTTGAGACAACCAACTTCAGACAATCTGTGAAGAAATCCTCTGCCTAAAAACTAAATACAAATGGAAATAAAGTTTTCCTATTCTGTCTTCTGCTGTTACTCATCACTAGACTCATCCTGATATATGGCACAAAATAAAACAGCACTGATTTAAAAAAGAAAAAAAAAAGACTGTGAAGCATTTTCAAGTGTAATATTTAACTGAGTTCAAGTCATCTGCAAAAAAACCCAAGTAACTGCAACTGTTTCAAAAGCATATGTTAATTCCACAACATAGAAAGCTGGATTATTAAGTCAGGCTTTCCATCTGAAAGACAAATTTCATTAAAGAATTGTGTTTTACAAGTAATATTTTATTTAAAAAATGTAGAGCTTTGGCATAAATCTTCCAAGGAGTATAGGAAGTCAAAACGCTTGTGAATATTTTTGGAGCAATAAGTGAGCAAGATTTTATTAAAATATATGAACTTTATATTTAAGCATGAAGTTACTTTTATAGTTCCTAAACACCAGAGCTATGTGAATAATTGCTAGCTAATCTCAGATCAAGAGTTACACCATCTAAAGTTAGAAATCAGAAAAAAAAGGGGGGAGGAAAAAAGAGCAAGCTTTTTTCTCCTCAGTATGAAGAAGAAAAGATCTTGTTTGTAATGCATGAGATGTTCCTCAGTACAGAAGAGACTTGGACCTGCTGCAGCAGGACCAGTGGAGGCCACAAAAATGATCTGAGGGCTGGAGCAGCTCTGCTGTGAGGACAGGCTGAGAGAGTTGGGGTTGCTCAGCCTGGAGAAGAGAAGGCTCTGGGGAGATCTCATTGTGGCCTTTCAATACTTAAAGGAGCCCATAAGAAAGATGGGGACAAACTTTTTAGTAGGGCCTGTTGCAATAGGACAAGGGGAAATGGTTTTAAACTAAGAGGGCAAATTTAGACTAGATACAAGGAAGAAATTTACACTGAGGGTGGTGAAACCCTGGCCTGGGTTGCCCAGAGAAGCAGTAGAAGCCCCATCCCTGGAAACATTCAAGGTCAGGTTGGACGGGGCTCTGAGCAACCTGATCTGTTTGAAGATGTCCCTGTTCACTGCAGGGAGGCTGGACTAGATGACCTTTAAAGGTCCTTTCCCATCCAAACCTTTCCCATACATCCCTGCTGCAAACCACTTCTAGACTCCTTTCATCAAACCCTCTTCCTGCTCCGCTTGTCCAAAGTAGCTGATGGGAATCTTGTGGTTTTCAGCTGTTTGGTCAGCAGCTCATGAGATCAGAAAAGTGGATGACTTGGATTAATTTAACATCAGTACTGATATGATTCCTCTTTATGGGGAAAAGATCCTATCTGAATATTATTATAATAGAATATCAGAATAATGTTTATGTCAGTGATCATCCTCCTGAGTGGAAAGAAACATTTCTTCAGATCTCTCTTCTGATCCAGGACATGGTATATTTAAAGGAAGTGCTTCATTATCTCCTTACTATTTTGTCCACATTTAAACTTTTGACAATATTGAAAACTAGTAAATGAATTTGATACAAATTACAAATAATTTTATATGTTCCAGAATGACACTTCTAGAGAATGATTCACCAAAAAAGTCCAATTCTATCTAGCATACTTATCTTATAAAAAAGAAAAGTCTAAGAGAAAGTAAAAAAAAAACAACCCACAACCTGCTTTTAAGCTCTATTTTCCTATCAGAAAGTCAGGCTCATACATCAGTTTGCTCAAGGAAGCAGCGAAGAAACGTTTATCTGTTGAATATTTCTTTGCTAGGAAGGTTACATGTCAGTACGAGGCTACACACATTAGGAAAAATCCTTTGCTTTGGTAGCAGAAAACGTTGCTGGGTCAGCAAATATGCTTAGTATTTTACTTTCCTGAGTACATCTGCAATGACTCCTACACAGAGGAGTAAGGAGGAGAGGGGAGAACTTCACTTTTTAACTGAACCAACTGAAAAATGCAGCCACTAAGGAAAGAAAACACAATGGCCATTATCAACTACAGCAATCTCCCTATGTCCACTTTTATTACTTTCTATAACCTCTTCAGAGATTTTTAATAAATACTAAAATCAGAAACGAAACAGGAATTTGGGACATAATAGCATGGAGGAGATTATAACTTCATTTAGCATAAAAAGATGGAGGTTCTCTAAGCAAGAACAAATTTCACATTATCTTTCATCCTCTGTCATCATTAAAAATACAGCTAAATCAAGCTGTAATGTATTTTAAATACAATTTTAGACATTTTCAGAACTTTAGGCACATGTGATCTCTTACTAAGTAACAGGAGGCAAGACTCCTCTGCAGCAAGGCTATGTTCTATTACACTATCATTGGTGAAGTAATTAATAATTATACTTTATACATATAAAGTCTGTAACTGTTATGCATAGATTTTATAATATATAATTATATATATTATATAATATTTATTTATTCCCATTTAATTACATAACATGTAAAAAATGCAGTTTTAAAAGTTCCCAACAAAAATCTAGAAAAAATACTTTATTTTGAAAACATAACATCTATTTATGAATCTTCAGTTACTTCTGTTGTCACCTGCTGAGCACTCAGGACTGAGTAATTAGCACTAAACTCTCCACACCCCCTCAAATAAAAAAAATAAAAGAAAATAGTGGCCTCTATGTGAATTGGTGATCTAATGTTAAATATTCATGTTGAGGTATATTTCTGGCCTACCTACTGGCAGTGTAATGAGAAAAAAGCAGTAAGTGGATTAACAAACCAAACTCAATGGCTATCTGTAGAGTGGTTGCACTGCTTTTTCTGTAACGTACCTGTTGCCTTTTTAACATCCGTGTTGCTTGGATACTGATATTTTATATTGATTTTTAATTAAGGGCATAGCTAAACACAGACTCTATTCATACCTAAGCAAACAATTTCAGTCACACTCATCCCCCTACTGACTTGTGAGATTATATAGGTGGTCAGAGAGCTACTTCAGCAGAGATTGCAGCAGTAGTTTGTGCTCCTTTAATCTGACACAGGTCAAACCAATGCAAAGGCAATAATCTCCAAGGGAGTACACCTACAGCATGATGAGTCCATCTGCCTCTCCTTTGAAGCAGCTGAAGGTTTGTATCCATAGAATTTTGTATGTTCAAAACAAAAATTCACTTAAAACAGCCAAGAAGATTTTAAAAGTGCTTTGTATTGTGAAATGACCATAACACTTCTTTCTACACCCTTTCCTAGATGACTTGTAAAGATATAAACTATCTCCACATGCTTTCATTTCATGTTTATTTTCCCATCACTCATCTAAAAAAAGAAATAAAATGTACACAGTGAGAGTGAATGTGTTTGCACTTTGCTCTAAAATAGGAAAAATGTCTGGATTGAAGAGTCTTCTGCAATAGCAAATACGTTGCAAGGAACTTCTAATTTGCTGTTATTTTTATAAACCTGCTTGTAATATAGGATTGAGTTTGATATTTACTTGATTAGCAATTGCACTGATCTTGCTGTGCCTTTAATTTCAATTAGAATAGCTGTTTGGCTGAGTAACATTTTAGTTTTTTAGATTCTGAAAGGACATATTCAGAATCTGAAGACATGGAAGTATGTTATGTAAATTTCCAAATATTTTGAAATTTCACTGTGCAGACACTGAATGTCACCTTTCTTCAATAACACATTTATAACTGACACTAGTTGTAGCAGTGTATTTACTGGAGTTAAAGCTTATGACAGAAAAAAGGCAATTAAAGAAAAATCAGTCTATATTAAGGACACATCTTCTGTGTTTCAAAACATATGACTTCCAAAAGCCTCAAGCACACATTCCTATCAAAAGCATATTCTTACATCCTGAGAATAGAATGTAACACTGAAAAATCTAACAAGTTCTTATAATCACTAGGGCTCACCATGCAAAGTATCTCTCTTTTCAAATACATCACTTCAAGGTGGAGAACAAGGAATACCAGAACATTGCATCAATGGAACCTAGTTCCCACTAGAATATCCTACATAATAGGATAAGTTGTGTATAAATATTGCATCCAGCAAATACACATTGTAGAGACAATGAAACAAATTCCAAATTTTACGTTAGATTCACAAGGGAAATGGTAAAAAACAAAGAATCAACAGATTGAAAAATACATGAAGATGAAAAGCAAAACCACAGAAGTAGAAAGTAGCAGGAACAAAGCATCTTCATGCTGCACGATGGCAGCACTTCCATTAGCAAGGTACATATAAGAAGTAAAAATGGGAAGTGTAATTTGCTACTGCAGTTCTCAGCGTGAACAAATATCACATCCAAAGCCAGCTCAAGGAAGTCATTGAGAGGTGGCTGGTTCCTACATCAGACACACACATTAAAGGAGCAATTGCTAGGAGGAGTTTGTGTTTGTTTGTTTTGAAAGAGGCTCTTTTTTTATTTCTTGTATCTTCTCAGAAATTAAACTGAGATCCATAGTGTAAATATCATCTGCTTGGCATCTCAATTTATCCTTGTATCTTTCTCATGCCATTCCTAAACTCGGCTCAAAACTCCTGAAGTACTACTCTCTTAGTCTTCTATCATGTACAAGTCAGGATCTCCGTAATTAATACTACCATTAATCAATACACTACCTTCTCCTTGAGGTGACCCTTTCATTGGAAGAATGTCTATTTTAATAAACCATTATGCATAAAAATATAAATACATTTTCCTCTTATGTGAGCTGTGATGTTTCAGGTGTCATTTTAGACAATTAAAATTCAATTATGTCATCTCAAGGGCTTGTCTGAAAACCCAATGAAAATTTCTTGGGTTTTTTAAAATTTTTATTAGCAATACACAAAGATTGTTTTCCAGGACTTCAAAAAAGTTTTGAAGACCACCAACAACATTAATCAAGATTTATACGTAATTCAAAATAAGTTTTACCCCTAAAACACATACTAAAAAAAAAAAAATCGCAAGTTTTGATTTAAATTGCTATAATTAAATGCTATGGTTGCTAAGTAGCCAACTGAAGTTGTGTGGAGAACATTTCAACATGTGGCTGGCTGCTCAGAGTGTTAACATCCAACTGCTGGAGCCAGTTTTAAGCTTAGGATGAGTTCTTTAAAACAATGGTAATAACGCTGCTGGCCCCAGTGACCACGCACAGTGAAGAAATACTTGGTGCTTCTTTACAAACTGTCAACTTGAATCATACTCTCCATGGAACCAGTCAGAGAGGAGAGGGAAAATGGCAATGACAGAGAAAGCTTGCCTGACTAATTAATGCCTTTTTGTGGTGGTTGGAAATCTAAATCTTCAAACACCCACTCCTACTCCTTGCCCACATACTTTGCCTTTTCATGGCTCAAATATTCCTCCTTGTCAGTACGAGGCATAAAACTAAAACAGTGTATTTTTTTAAAATGTTATTTCATAAGTACAATGCAAAGTGAACATGTCAGCATCTCGTCTGAAAATATCACTGTTTTTCAGCAGTGAGGGGGACTCCAAGGTGAACTTTGGCTGAAGAGAGTGGGAAATCTTTTAATTTCAGGATGATGGACCAGGGTCATGGCTTCAGCTAAGATTTTTAAATTAAGTTGAGAACTCAGGACAAGGAGCTGAAGATCAAAAGGTAAATAAGAAAACCTGATCTGGACAGTTTCTGCACTTTCTTTTGCTGTTGATTTTCCATTTTCTTTTCTCCCTTGCTAGAATACATATATCATCATCTGTAGCTACTAACATTTGAGAGATTCTAAAGTCCAAAATGGCAAATACTTATTCTGCAGAATATCATTAGTATTTTCATGCCTACAAAACTTAACTCACTCTACAAAGCTGCACCATGCTACTTATATTGATTACAAACCAATCTATTTAAAAGTGAACAAGACTTATGACAAAATCTAGCCCGTATGGTCTCTGAAAAAAAAAAAAAATATATATATATATATATATTCAAGGCTGTTGTCACATGGAATCCAAGATAAGGTGGCAATTAATTTTGAAAACATAAAAATACAGTGGGATATTTTAAGTGACCCTTTGTTATAGGAAGTTATATACTGAAGCATGTCTAAGCCCAAAAAGGCTAGGTGACTCTTCATACCTTTGAATGGCCATGACTGTAATCTAATTTTACACACAAAATTAGTATTTTATGAGAACAGATCTCTAATGAGATGCTTTTGAGAACCTAATATTCTCCAAAACCAACAAACATTTACACTGATATTTTCTCAATTGAATGAATGTGCAAATTGTACTGGCTAATGACACACCATTCCTATATGTACACACTTAAAAGAAATTAAAAGAGAACATTAAAAATGCTGCTACTAAGCATCATTTGCTTGCTTGTCCAAAAGAAATACAGTACAAATTTTAATTGTATTTTTTACTTTTTCCTTGTCAACCTCCTGCCTCATTCAGTGAAGTAAATGGTATTCAACAGTGGTTTTATTTCTCATAAGTAAGGTGTAGCTCCAGGTCTTATTTTAATATATATCACTCAGATCACACAATAAAACACAAAAATTAAAACAAACAAAAAACCCCAAAGGGTTATTTCTCTGGTGCTCTCATACTATAAGCTCTACTTTCCAGAAGCACAACTACTGCATCTTTACAACACTGCTTTTTTGATGGGTCCCAATTTAATGGCTAAGAAACCAATGTACAGAGAAAACTAAGGGTAAAACCATGTTCGGTTTTTCAGCATTTTCAACAATTTTACATTTAAAAATGACCAGAGAATAGTTTAAAGTTTTGTTTACAGCCATGAGAACTCAGTGCTGCTGCGTATTGAGCATATGATGCCACAAGGCAGGCACTCAAAACATGAGGCTCACACATTTAACAACCACCTTTTAACATTCTGATTGAAGTGACTTGCCCAAAACCACGTGTGAACTGTGTGGCACATGCAGGAAGAGATTCCTGTCTGGCATTCAACTTCTATCAAAATGAAGCCCTATTTCTGCAACCTCTTACCTCTTTCACTAATTTCATGTTCTGAATCAAATGAATTAAGAATCTGACAGACAACAACCTGGTTCACAAGGCAGACTAAATGCTCTCCTACTGAACAGTCAAGTCTATCCTGCACACTCCATGAAGAGGGTACAGCAAAAAGATGTTACTTGATTTAAAAATATCACAGTCTTTATGAATTAGAGGCTTGCCTACAGTAAATCAAGCTGTTGGTGAATTTTCTCATGTTTGTGTTGTTCTTATTTATTTCTTGTGACATTTTTAGAAATCAAAATTCAGGCACTGAAAAATCCTAACCATTTTATCTACTGTTGTTATACAGTTTCTAATTTAGGTCTTGAGCAAAGCTGACACCTTTGGGCTCACAAAACACATAAAGGACCACAACATGTGGCAGCAGGTGACAGCATCTTTTGCATACACCGTCTGAGGCTCCATTTCTCTATATTCATAGCCACTTCCGCTCCCCCACCCTTAAAAACATGGGACATCAAGAAGATCACATCTATGACACTGCCGTCACCTTCCTGCCCAAGTCTCTTTGCAAAAGAACTAATTCTCTAAAAAGGAGCAGCAGACTTCCCAGGGAAAAACCAACTGCAATAATGCTCTGATATGGTAGACCATAAATTTCGGGAAAGTTGTTATCAAACATGAGTGGATCACTTTATCAGAAATATTTCCAAATGTACTTCACACTTAGGCAGACAAATTTCAGCACTGGAAATTTCAGATCAAACTCTGAAAAGTTATAGGCAAGTAAAAATAAAACCTCATAACAGGAAGTGTTGAACTACCTCCTCCCATTATTTTTCTTACCTAGACAATGGATATATATTAAATGTGCATACAAACAAAAACCTACCATTAATATAAACATACATGTTTATTTACAACACCAACATATTTAAAGGCTTCTCCACTACTAGCTCTCTACTAGTCATTTTAAGATAAAAACACAAAAACATGGCATAGCCATGGACCACATTTCATGACAGCCAAAAAGTAAAAAACACTTCCTATTACGATATTCCTCATACCAAAATACAAGGGATGCCTCATTTTGAGCCCTTCCTATAACATCTGGATATAGAACTACCTCCTAGTACATGTACAGCCTGCACAGTTGTGTATACGTGGGAATCACATACTACAAACAGTCTTAAAACTGGATTTTCCATTTCAATTCTTCAAACAATGTTCCATTCCTTAATGCTTTCCACTTTAGAATAGAATCTACTTCTCTAAATTTCCCACAGACCAAAAACTTGAAAACATTGGTAATTTAGTATAAAAGAGCTACTTTTGACCAAATTACAGGGTTGGGTATGGTTGGTGGTGTGGGGTTTTTTTAATCGCATAAAAATTAAAAATTGAAGTTAAAAGTTGGCTTGAAACATCAAATCAAAGCCACACTGTGCACATTTTCAACTTAGCAAGACAGGCAGGAATAGAGTTGAATTTCTGTTTCTAAATAGATTTTAATTTTAGACACCTTTGTGTGAATGTTTCACTTTCAATGAACTGGCATTTTTAAATATAAAAACATTCCAAGAGAAAATTTCCAACCAGTTTTAGTACTTACTTAATAGATACATGCAAAATTTAATTCCTCTCTTTCTCTTGCCTGTTAGGAATTACTTCCAGACAGATTGTTTTACCTCAGGCCTTCATCAACTGCTCTTCAGTTGCAGAAACCTCTATATGTAAAACAAAAACCCCTCCCTGCAGTATTACGGATATGAATATAATTTCATTTGACTTGGGACAGCCCTCAGTGGGCCACAGAAGTCTATTCCAACAAAGAATAACAATTAAAACATGGCCATATTAAAAAAAAAAAATTACAAAAACCCACCACCAACCAAAAACCCAAACCAACAACCATGCATAAGGATGATTTAAACAAAAAAACCCCCAAACCCAAACAAACAATCCAGACCACAACACCAACATACTGGGTATCTTTGGCTGTTCTGTGTGTTCACATCACTGATTGTAGAAGTTTTTACCAGATGCTAAGAAATTTTTGCCAGGACGTGTTCAAATGAAATGACTTACAAAATAAGAAATGATCTGGAAGTTAATTAAAAATCTACCACCTTCATAAATTTCCACAATTTATAAGCTTAAAACATCAGATAATTTCCAGCTTTCAGATATTTCGATACTTTAATTTGCTGTAGGGTTTTTTCTGAGGCATATTCAGAGAAATGGCTAAAGGAACTCTACTGGCCTTCTGGGACAGGAAGATTAAGGTTTCTGTAAAAAATGTTAAATTAATTTTTATAGTGATGCAAAGTCAGGGAAGGGTTGTTAAGGGATGGCCTCTTGCCACAGGGTGGAGTTTTGTTTTGGTATCCTTTTAGAGTCTGCAGGTGTTTGGCAGGAGCTGAAATCAGGGCCAGCTGTGATATTTCAGCTCCGATATTTCCCTCCCCATATTTCTCAGAAGTGATGCATCAGGGTGATGTCTTACACCTGATGTACTCAACTTGTGTGGTATGACTGTAACTGCTTTGGGGGCGGGAGGGGGAAGTACCACTGCATGGCTTCCATTTTTATTTGCAGCTGGCAGCAGTCATAGAGTAAAATTCATCAACTTGAATAAAACATCAGATAACAAACCATTTATTAAACTGTCCATAATATTTCTGGGTTGTTTTATTGCTTTTGCATATGCCAGTCATTTAATTAAAGTAATAACACTGGATAAGACCACTGAAAAAATTTACACTGTGAAAATGGGGAAGGTAATATTTTAAAGAAAACAGAAAAAAACCTTTCAGTGTCCTCACTTTACCAGCAAAGATCTGTGTTCTTTCGTACTTAGCTGCAGTACAGTGCGTACCTGGTTTTGTTTTGGTTTATCTTTTGGGAGAATTTGAATAGTTTCTATTAAAAAATGGTATTCTCTTTTAAGTTTGTTTTGTTTGGAAAACCTCAAACCACATTGCATTTCATACACATGTTCCCCAGGGTATGTTAAATGGGACCATACTGAGGTCACTAGTAAGTTTTTAAAACGTTTTAAGAATTCCTTTAATGTTTGTACTATCTTGGCCTAGTTAGAAGAACACATTTTTAAAAAATAGTTTGAAATTTTTTTTTTACTAAAAAAAGCTTCATTAAAACAGTCTATAGTGTACTATTCAGTTTGTAAGAGCTTTTACAAACATTCTCTCCTCCCTTTCATTTTTAAGAAAATTGTTCCCTTAACGAGTGAAACTGCTCCTCTTTCTCTCTCAGCCTTTTTATCCATCCATCCACAAGCACACATACACTTCTACCCACAGACTGATTGACTTAGCAGTATAAATGCCTGTGGTATTCATTTTAACTTCACAAATGAATAAAAAATCATAATCAGTGGGAAAAGTGGACCTTTCACTCCATTCATGGAAAAAACAGTATCACCTGGCACTCCAACTTGGTAAAAAAATTTCATGGCTTTTGGCAGCTCACTTGGGAGTATGATTGAAGCTGTTAATGATATTAACAAAATATCCTGGGATCAAAAATGTGTTGTTTTATCTCAGTTCATAGAAGAAGTTATACAAACCACTCTTGGCCTTCCGAGTTCTGAGGTCCTTCTAGTTAAAATAAAAGAAAATTTGAAAACACAACCCACCTGTAGCTGATTACTTCCATGAGACCACTGCAGTCACCTCCTTTACTTGTCTTTCCTATCTCCTCAGACTTGCTTCCATTCCTTCCTTGTATTATTCCAAGCCCCTCCCAGGATTTCTATCTTTGGCTGGTACCAGCCCAGTGCAGGCTTTGCAGCATTACTGACAGCTGAGCTGGCATGGGCTTTCATGATTGTTGATATCCTTGCAGTGCACCTTGGTCACTAATGGTGTGAGACATTGAACAATGGTTGTGTTACAGACATCAAAATCTGTAGATCAAGTAGGAAGGCAATGGCAATAAAATTAAGTTAAAAAATGGAACTGTGTTTAGATCCAGTTCTGCTGATAACACCCAAAATGGAAGCAGTTGCAAAACCTAAGTATTATCTATTATTGCAAAACCTAAGTATTATATATTAAAAGAAGATTAGGAGTTCATTTACACTGAAGTCTCACCAGGTTTGATGTTTTCCTGGAATCCTTGCAATGGTTGAAAGCAAATGACCATGAAAAGCAGAGTACTGTGTTGTGATCAACTCTTTCTTTTACATCACACTGTTTGTACTTGTTACACAGTATTAGTAAGTAAGGCTATTAAATGTAAGCCGAGTGACATCTTTCCTGGAAATTTTCTGATCTAAACTGAGCCTGAAAAAATTCACCATATTATAATGGGAGCACTGTGAAGAATGATTACAAAGTTCTCATACTTAATGACTGGGTTGAGCTTTAAACATGAGAAAAACCTTGCTGTCATTACAGTATGCTGTTGGTGGTAGATGCTGGTTTTTCCCTGTTATAACTGGGATTTCATAGTGCAGAGGATTACAGATTCTCAGGTGTTGCTAAGCTTCTTCCCTAGCCTTAGTCTCGTCATGTTTTTTTGAGAAACCAAAATTGCAGAGTGGCTTATGAAAGAGCAAAGCTATACACAAGCATATGTGTTTATCCCAGACACATGCTGTCTGTATAGCAGCAGAAGGAAGAGCAAGTGGAGGGAGACTGGGCAAGGTACAACAGCAAAAACTACAGTTCAGAAGAAATGTGAAGGTGAAAAGCATTGCTTGAACTGTCCCTAAGCCTCTAAATCCAAGCTATGGATAAGTGACTCAGGGCAATTAAGCCACCTATGAAGTCTGAAGTGTCCTCACCATCAAAATAAGAAATTGTGTAGAAATCAGAAAAATATACTTAAGAGGCTGAGTATGCTGCTCTCTGAATTGCTGGTCTGCTGGATGGCCTCTCAGATAGGCAAAGGTGGAGTGGGGGGCTTAATTTAGTATAAGTAATATAAAGTAAATATCTTAACATAAAAGCAATATTTTAAATGTCAACACTTTTCCACACTTCAAGAAAGAAGAGGAAAGAACTGCAGATTCTTTTTTTCCCCCCTCCATCTCCTTGAACAGGAGGCAAGCAGCACCAGCACCAAAACAAACGTGTAACGTGCAGCATCACCACAAATACTGACATTTCACTTCCAGTAGTAATAAGAATGCATTACCTAAGTGCCATTTATTTCAGAGAAGAGTGTAGAAAATACAACATTTTCAAGTAGTTTCATGAGGAAAAATAAGATTGTATGTCTGTTTATGGGGAAGTATTTTGAAAAACCCGACATATGATGGTGTCTGCAAAGCACCACGATAAACTTATTAACAGACTAATTATGTCAGGTTATTTAATATTTAGGTGAATTCTAACAAAAGCAGTGTAATCAAACTAATCTCTCTTCAATTTGGGAGGTAACAGCCATACCACAACATACTACATTTAAAGAAAAAAAACAGTTTCTTTCAGACTGGAACTGACTTCTTAAAATTTGCAGCATAAAAAAAGTGCAAATAATATTTTTCCAGTGATGTCCCAAGTACAGCCAAGTCAGCCATGTTCTGAGTAAAATAAAGACTCTTGCTGTGTGTTCTTCAAAGCCCAGCTTTAATCCCTGCAAAAGTTATGAAGTGAAAAATCTGGCCCATGCATACTTTACAGCATGGTACTACATCACTTGGAGGAGAAAGAGTGTATTTATTTAAGAAAAAAAACTTTTTTCCTTGCTATAGCCTTAGAAATGTTGTCTTCAACTTCTAAAAGTATAATAAATGTATTTATAGCAAACATTTCTAACAAAAATATTCCATTATAACATTATGACTTGACTGTTCTTTCCCAAAGACTACAATCATATTCATACTCCTGACAAACTTCTTGACAGCAGACGTGAACACATACAAAATTGGTTGCTTTGTTCCCCTCAAAAGCAAATAATTTTTCTGGTTACTTCCACTGTTAGAAATTAATTTGAAAGGAGATTCATCACACAATAGAATATCAGTAAGATACTCCATTAAACTACTCAAGACAGTGTAATTCAGTTTGTGTTGGGCCCTTTAACCTATCATAAGCCAGAGGGTGAGGAGAACTGGAGGGATCAGGGAATATGCAGATATCATAAGTCTACAGATACTAAAAAATAAAAATATTGTTTATAATTATAGATGCAACTGAGTCACATGAAAATAAATAAATAAAAAACCTGAAGAGTTCTCTGCCAGGGAAACCAACTGGCCAAGAAAAGGTTAAAACCTTTCTGTATACAGCTTTTGTGCCTTATTTTTGTGTTTCCAGTCAAAAACATGCCTTTTTCCCCCCCCTCCTCAAAACAGTATAGATTCTGGTTGTACATACAGAAAATTAGTTGCTTGTGGACAGCAAGAAAGGTACTTTTCTGCATATTTATCTGGCAGGATGCAATTACATAATATATTCCAGTTTCCTTCCCTGTTTTACCAGCCATTTTTGACAGACAGACTCCGTATAAGACATGGAATACCTATAGTTTAATATATTATGGCAAAGTCAGTGTTCCCAAGCATATAATTCATTTAAGGATCTATATTTATTTCCTATGCCATATTATTGGCCTTAAACTCAATCCACCATAAACTCTCAAATCCCATTTTAAAGTAGCTGAAATCAGGTCTGACTGGCATAAATAGTGATCAGCTACTCAGCATTTGTAAAACACGTGTAACAATGCACAGAAAAGACTTGGTGAGAACCAACCTGAGGATCTGAGAATACTTGCTGCATATTGTTGATTGGACCATATGGAACCCCGCTACCTTCAAAGAGCTGCAACCATTCCGTCGTTGCTTTCTCTGAAAACCTAAGGGCAAATGAAAAGCATGTGGTTTTAACTCTGTGCTTTCAGATTCTGAAAAGTGTATAGCATGTCCCCTCCCTCTCTCACTGCTTCCATACCCTTCTCCCCACTGATTTCACAGAATCACATTTCTTCTCAGGTAGTGAATAACATGATGAAAATGTTCTTCAGAAATGCAAAACCCAAAGACAGAGGGGAAAGAACACAGCTAAACTGGCTTCTATCTGATCATCTTCAGCAATGCAGCTAAATTTATCAGCAGTTTCAAATAAGGATCAATGGGTTTCCTCCAGTCCTTGATTACACTAATGTGCTTCACATTTGTTTTCTTTTATGTATGTACTTAACAACAAAGACACAGATCCAATGTGGGGACGAGTCTAACATACGACACTGCTCACTGAAAGCTGATGTAAAGCACCACAGTGTTTTTCCTCTATTACATCCAAAACATATGTCAGGATTAACAGCCACATATTTTGGTCAGATAACAACATTGATTACATATTTATTTGTTGTATGATTGTATAACCTATCCTAAGGACATCCGCTTCAGCAGATATATACACACTGCCTGTGCTGGTGAACCCAGAGCTCCATGTCCTCACATCACAAACAAAAAGCTCAGCTTATTTCTTTCTAAGCTTTTAATTCCATTACTGGTAACAACACTATTCCCCTCTTCTGTTAGATTCTTCTTTCTTTGTCTGCCCAGTAGAGTTACACACACACACACACACACACATATATATATATATATATATGTATAAAGAAAACACACTCTTGAAGCAATACCACTCACTGAGAAATTGTATTTTCTGCAACCATCTGGGATTCTGAATCAAAGGTGAACTTAATTGGAGATCCTATCTTAAATTTCATGGACATAAATTACACAGAGGTCTACCAGATTATTAGAAAGGAAAGATCTACTTAATGATACATACAAAACTGAAAACAAATTAGGTGTGATTTAAAGACCAGATGAAAATTAAATTAATAGAAACTTTGACATGGGACACTCACTCACTGGTGTTCTGTAGCTCACCAGTTCAGAGGTCCCCAAGTGTTATCTGGAATAACATCAGTAACATTCAGCTTTACTTCTAGCATGTTATTATGCAAAAACAAACAAAAAAAAGCCTTCCAAGTTTCTAACAGAAAGTTAATAGAGGTAAATCCCAAAAATCTCTAAATCAGTACAAAGTCAAACTTGATAAACTTCTTTTTATACATACGCAGAGATTGGCTGCAAAGAATTTCATGCTACTTTTGGACCAAAATGAAAACACTAGTCATGGTGAAAAGCTACACTTATATGAAGTATATGGCATGGGTATGGATCCAAGCTCCACAGTTAATGTCTTTCTTCCTGTGCAGAAACAACTTTCCCAAGGTTTGAGGGAATAAATCCTGATACCTAATGCATTTTGCACTCTAAATAAAGAGGAAAATGCTCAAGTTTTGCACTGCTTTTCCTCAGAAATACAAGCTTTCCTCCTGCTGAATATGTGCAAAGTTATCAAATTACACTAGTTGAAATGGAAGGAGCAATAACTCAGAAAAATCAGAATAAAAGGCTCTAAAGCTGCAAAATTTATGATGAAATGAAGCATCACTTCTGAAGAAATTAAGCATAATGAACCATCAGTTCTAAAGAAAAGAGATAAAATATTATTGCACTGTTCAATTATACAGGTCAATTAAACAAGCAGGGTCCTGCACCTGCGTCGGGGCAGTCCCACTATCAGTGCAGGCTGTTTCATAATTCATGGCCCACTAATCCCTTTTCATAAATTAAAAGCTTTTGTCAGCTACTATTTTTTCTGACACCTCAGCCTCCACTACTATCTTATTTCTAACGAAATACAGCACAATCTCCAAGCCAACTTTTGGACTCAGCATCATAACCTTGGTGCTAAGACCATCACTAAGAAATTATTGTAATTCTGAATATTCATATCATCATTCTTTTAGCCCATTAGTAATGAATAAGCCCTGCTATGTTATGTCCCTTGTACTTCTTTTTAATACAGAGTTTATAAATATTCTCTCGAGCTTAAAATGAACAAATTTGGGATTTAAAGGATAGGAAAAGGAAGTCTTTTCAACAGGAGTGTCAGTTATCTATATCTGCATAATCAGTACACTACTTCCTGATGTCATGGCAAATCTGAATATTCTTCAAGACATATTCTTCTTCAGTAACATTATTATTTATCCTTCCTATGTAACAGAAAAAAAAACCTCTTACAATTTTGTAGAAAACAAGTGACATTGTTTAAAAAAAAATACTTGTTTTGAATGGGCCTAACAATTCTCATAGTCTTACTTATTAATTTATTTATTGGTGGTTGGAGATAATTCCTAAAAGCTATAAACTCAAAGATGTAAAATCCCACATTCTATCACCCTCAAAAGAGACATGCAGCGTTGTCACTTGAAATTGAAACTCTTAAATCTGCTGTAGAACAGCTTCCCTTTATTTGTGGTCAAAGAGGCTGTTGAGGGCATACTGTTAAGCAAACTGGTTACAAACAGAACAGAACACCATCACTGCCAATAAAGGTCTGTTATACAGGGTTTGAGAGCAACAGCATGCAGCTATTTAGTTCATTCAGTTGTGTTTTATGTCTTGAAATAGCTGTTGTCGAGCATAAAAGGAGAAATACCGTTTAAAAATTTAATAAAATGTGTGGATAAAAAATGCCCAAGTTTCCCTCTCTGACATCAGCTACACAATATATTTTTTTAATAACCTGTATCTATCACTCCCTCTATCTAAATATAATATTTAATAGCTCTTACACAAATAAATACCATAAGCTTTCCTAATAGCAAAGGGCTGATTTTTAGGTTGCTTAGTATCAACAACTGATATTATGCTCAGCACTCCAAAATATCAAGTGAAGACCTTCAACAAAAAATTCTAAGAGAAGTAAAAGACTGAAATTTTCTCCCAAAAATTCAAAGTTTCAGCAGCAGGAATTTACAAGGCCTGGGCAATTCTTCTCCCTTTAACATTTGTTTTAAAATATTTTTCTATGCTTCGATATTGCCTTTTATAAATATCCTACTTACTATATAGTTTCCTTGATAAATTTACAATGTCACCTGCTATCTTTCAGTGGGGGAAAAAAGTGATTCATATATACATATATATAAAAAAAAAAAATCACTGAAACACATACAAGGCTAAACAATGGTCCATCTTCAAAACTTAAGCCAGGAAAAACAACTTTTAAGACTGTACAGCATCTGAACTCTGAAGCATGACACCTGTAAATGAATCTTTATCTGTCCATGGAGCCTCAGTGATACTCAGTGGCTGCAGAAGAGCTCAACCATGTGATTCACACTACAGGTACAGCTATTTCCAGATTAGTCCCTTTTCCCTCTAAAAAGTTCCACCTGCTATAGATATAATCACATAAATGCCATTTAAATTATCTCCAATTTATTTGTAGAATCATTTTAAGGTCTGTAGCTTAGCTTTCTACAATTAGTACCAGTATTTTGGAAGTTCAAAAGAATTTAATTTCCATTATACTAGTCTGTGGTATTAAGCTTGAATTAAGGCTCTGTCTGAAAACTCCACTAAAAAAAAGGACATCTGGCTCAATGGAGAACAAACCCATTATCAGGACCTTCACTGCAAAGCTTGTACTAAGGCTTGCCTGACTAAAAGAGGTAGCAAGTCTCCATGATGTCTTATTTGCATTTTAAGCAGCACTCTAAGCCTCCTCTGCACTGAATTACACAGCACTCATGAAGCTACTGAAGCTGCAATCTTCAAATCAGCCATCAGATTCTGAAACATTTAACATTAAAGACATTTCATGCTTAAAAATACTATAAGAATAGAAAGCATGGCCTGAGCTGAACTAGTTTAAATGTTATTTCATGGGAAGAAATCCAACTAAATAACATGTTTTTCCTTAATTTGTAAATCTGGCAGGCACTATTAAATGAAAAACATTAAATTTAAACTATACACTCAGCAAATTAATCAAAAAACATTACAGCACAATATAAGAAATAGCCTCCAAAAGTACAAAAATTAAATATCAACTAAAAAGAGCTTACATCTTACTTCCTTCCACAAAACACAGGTGTAATTCTGCTTCTTAAGAAGCAAGACCTAAATTCCCTTCCGCTTTCTAACAATTTGTAATAAAAAAGGGAAAATGGAACATTAATTGAAAAAAATAAAGTGTTTACTTGATTTGTACCAGTTGGATGAAATGGCTTTAATGAGTTAGAAACACAACTGAGTTGTATTAAAATGGGCTAAGTTTCTCATCCTGTTAAATATTAATGCAAATTTTGTTTATTTTTTAGTAGATTCTTTCTTTCAATGCAATAAAGATTTCTAAAGCATGAATGAATCCACTTTGTGTATATTCTTTGCATATATCCCATTTTACACGTTTCTCTAATAGACAAAACCATCCAATTCCACACAAAGTAAGACTGGAAGAACTACTGAAGCAAAATACTGCTCTTGTCTCTAGGAAGCTTTCAGCAATCAGTTTAGAGAAGTAATTGGACAGCTATCAAATGCAGCTGGAACAGCAACACCTAAGATGAGGAATAGTTTTTTACATGTGGTCAATCACAAAAGCCTCTGTTCTTACTAAAGTCCACAAGAGCATTTTTGTCCTTTTTTTCAGCACAAAATTCTGTTTCTATTCTATTGCACTATGGGTTTGTATTGGTTTGTTCTATCAACAGCCTATTTACTTTCAAATACCTACAATATTTTCTCTCTTCACTACTAATCATCTGTCTAATGGTAGTTAACTCAGTAAAATAGTTAGTACAGTTTCTTACAGTAGCATCTATGGAAAACACTATGCAAAATAAAAGTCATATTAAAAAATATTTGGAAAATTAAAATAATGGATCATTATCCCTTAGTGTACAGCAAATACACAGTTTGAGTTTTCAAAATGAATACTATGGTATTTACTCAATAGTCTGTAAGTACCCCTGTGGTAGTGTCCAATTAGTCTCCTCTTGGTTACCCTTAAGATCTGAGATTAACATCATTTTACTGACATGTTCTGCTGACACGTCTACTAGTTTAAAAGATGTCACACACAGTAGATTGTAAGTGGTAGCTACATAAAGCACAGTCTAGATATTTGTAGGTACCACAAATCTACCCTGAAACTTCTTTTAAACTTCTGCATATTTTAAATATCATTACCAGTTTAATAGCAATATTAATAAACCTTTATGTGAATGGACATTCATGTTTCTTTATGAAGTTTTGCATGCTGTTTTAAAACCATATATGATTTTTTCAAGAGTACCACACCAAAGAGGTATACATGTCTATATTATTAAATGTGTTTCTTATGGGTCCTGAGTAATAAAATTCAGCATTTTCCAGAACTAGTTCTTTTTGGATTCAGATACATTAGACTATGCACATTAGAAATGTACTCCTTTTCCCAAGTCTTCCTGTCTTTTTCTCAAGTAAGCAAAAAGGGCTGTAACTTCTATAGTTATGACAAAGGAATTGCAAATTACCTGAAAATCAGCTAAAGTAAACACACATCAGTCAAAGCACATTGAGAATTAACAAAAAGCTATATTGATTTTGTTGCTGTTCTTTTAACTACTCAAAGGGAGTAAAGAGCTAAGAAGGATTAGGTCAAAAAGCTCATTCAAAAATCAATGAAAAGATCTCCCTTGATTTCAGCAGCCTTGTAGCTAGTAATGTATGTCATCAAAAAAAAAAAAAGGATAGCAAATTCCTTATCAGAAAGAAACTTGAACTTCACACTTATGTGTGAAAATGCTCAGAAGCTTATTAAATGCTGAGAAAAAAAAAAAAAACCACAGAAAATACACATTAACTTACCCAGTTCAAAAATCAGATGTTTGAGACAGTTCAGATCTCTCCCAGTTCCACACACAGAAGTCAACATAACACTAAAAACTATTTAAAACAAAGCATTTCAGAGCAAACTGCAGCAAGTTTAGGAGCTGATGCTCACGCAGCTCAACCACCTATGCACTGGTGGTGAGGTAGATGGCTGAGCAAAGTAACTCTCACCAGCTGTGCTGCATTGAAGTCAATTATCTTTCCAACTTCAAACACCTGTCTTGCTGAAGCAGTAATCAACCAGGTGCTCACTCCTGTAAGGTGATCAACAGCTGCTTCAGTGTGCAAGGCTCTTGGTTTAGAAAAAGAAATGGTGGGGATGGGGAAGGAGATTTACAGAGACTGAGGGCATCTCAACAAGTTGTGAATTTAACAATGCTCACCATCAGGCAAATTAAATATTTTACAATACACTTTCCCTTTAGGTGCCCTCCTCTTCTGTTACTAGGTGGAAACAATTTAGCAAAGATCTCATTAACTGAGATTCAGGTTCCTCTGTGTTTCCTTCTTGCCCATTCCTTTTCCCCTCACACTTAAATATGCAACATGCAGCTGTGATGCACAGTGAAAAATCAGGACTTTAAAATACAAGTACTAGGAATAGAAGTTCCACTCTGAATCGTTTCCGGCCCTAACACTTCTGATTTTAATTCTACAATAATTTAGCTATAGCTGCAGGAGCACTAATCATGACCAATTTATGTGTTCTTCATTATGTGAGCTGCTTCACTTCAAAGGCTGATGGCGTGTCTGCTATTCCCCTTCCTCCTGCACTCATACAACCCCACACACTCTGTTCCATTTACAGGTTATTTTCCCCAAAGTACCTTGGATTACACATTCAGCTGCGCTGCTTTAAAATGTGTCCACATTACTGAGGTGCAGGGTAGGATTTACATTCAACTTCTGGAGTAAAGAAGGTCAACAGATTAGGCCCCCATCCAGCAGCTTCTCTTAAAACTGGCATGATACCAGTTTTTGCACAGATGTAACTCAGATTACATGTGCACACACTATATTGATGTCGTGACACATGTATGTACATATACACATATGTGTATGTACATACTCACATACAAAACAATTCACATTGTGCCCAGTACTATGGTGCTCCAGAAGAAGCAGAAGTAAAAGTGGAAGAGAGGTGGGGAAGAATGAAGCAACAATTAAAACTTGGTTCTCGTGGATAGATACACATCTAACTCACAAACCAGAGGTTTCCACTGGAAACATAAATACCAGAGCGCTCTGTAGTCTGTCAGTTCTCACATGAGCTGGGAGTCTCAGGGGCCTCCGGAGTAGCCATTGAACCTGACCTCCACCCAAGTAGGGTCATTTTAAATTTGACTCTTGGCACACACCCGAGAAAGGAAGGCATTCCTAGGCAATTGGCTTTTGTCAGAGCTCTGCTTTGTTGTCATTTGGGGAAAATGTCACCTAAATAAAGAGGAAGATACAGAAGGCACCGATACTTCCTTGTTTGTAAAGCAAACATAGTGCAAATGTCAGCAGTGGGATGAGAAAGAGGAAATAAAAAGCTGAGGGAGCCATAGAAAGTGGAGGAAGATGATGGGGACAGGAAAAAAAGAGCATAGCGGGAAGAGGACCAGAGATGGGAAAGGGATAACGCCACCAGTAGGAAAACAAGTACAAAATACCCCACAGGCCTATACTCTTCTTCCCTGTGAATATCTTATGACTCAGTGGTCCTTGCAGCATTGTACTCATTTCCCCACAGAAGATGGAACTGAAAAACACTCCCCCTCTCAAGATGTCTGGGCCTGGTTTCTGCAATTCTCTCCTCTAGTCTCTCAGAAGCAGCATCCCACTCCAGAGTGGTCTGCCTCCCAGTCCCTTTTACTGAGACCTGACAAGCTCTGTGGATATGTGAATTTATCCTCTCCTACCTGCTCTCCCCCTCTCTCTTTCATGTGTACTCTACAAAGGGAGCTGGGATGTTGTAAGCAGACAGCAAGCTGGGGTGAAGAGCTAAGGACAGATGTGCTGCAGTCTCCACTTCTGTCAGGGAGGAGAGAGGATGAGAAAATTCTTTCTGAAATGAATGGAGCAATTCACACCTCTCAGAGCTGTTGTTTCAAGCTACATTTATGTCTCAAGTCATATTCATCTCCATCTTGTATTCTCACTCAGCTCAGGACATCCCAGTGTGATGAATAGGTCATTTCACACCTTTCTGAAAAGCCTTCCACTTAAAGGTCAATTTCTTCTAAGTGCTGTATAATCCCCATGCTTATCTAAATGCCTTGAAATCTGGCACGGTTACTGCAGGTGGTGAGGAGAATTATTGATCTAAATTAGAGGTCATTTGAGTCAAGAATTCCCAAGATACAAGCTTTTTTAAAAAACCAGCACTCCTTAACATTGATCAGTTGTACCAATGTTTGCACACACATCTAGAATAAAACTGTGGCCGAAGAGTTTCAGTTGCTTACTATCTACCCAAGCAAATGAAAGGCATCAGCTATCTCCTTCGTATTCAGAGCTCAGATGTTTTTAAAAACTTCAGCTCCACACATGCTGAAATGCTCAAGACTTCAGGAAGTTCCTGACCTTTTGAGTAGGTCTGAACATCTCCTCCTATTCCTAAATAAAACCTGGGAAATTCTTTTCCTTAAGAGGATGAGACTAAGAATTCTTCTTCCTGCACTTACTAAGTGCTCAGAAGTTACACATGATTTTTAGTTAGTGCATTTTGAGAATAAAATTGAATTAAATTTTTAAAAAAGGAAAACAAAAGGTAAGCCATACCTTTGGAAATAGTTCTAAAGAGATAGGAGGAAGGGGACAGGTTAGGTCAACAGAAGTCTACTCTAGGCTCTAATAAGACCTCAACTCAATGAGATTATAACAGCATCAACAGCTTGGGAAAAAAAGTGTCCATATACATACTGTGCAAAAACAGTGATATATGCAAGCAACTGCAGAGTACCAAGTATCTGGTGCTTAAAATACCGGTGACTTGGTGAAACAGGAGGGAAGTATAAGCTGAAAGTGGTAGCAAAGGAGGTTGGGGCAAAGGGAAAGAAACACAGCTATATGTTTCCTCTTATGTGCTTCTAGTCACCGTAATTACTGTTGAGATGCTGAGACATCGACCATTTCTATCCATTTTTACTGGCCATATCAGCAGCAACACTCCCAAAGGATTCCATTACAGGACTGTAATTCCCACTTATGTTTCCAAGCATGTACAAAAGAGAAGGAACATTTAGCAATCACCATATTTCTATACATAGATGCACACTTTTACCTGCTTTTTACTGCTCAGCCTGGTACACCAAACAAGTTTGCTAACTTTTTCCATTGCAACATCACTGGAAAAAAGCTGCTTTGCCTCAAGTTGTACGCAACCTGCCTGGCACAGCATCACAATGAGACATGGATGAATGGCTTGACTGAAGCCTTAAAGGACTTTCATGTTCCTCTTTGCTTTCCACCACACAAAGGAAGGGTTCATCTCAACAAAGTGACTCTAGTAGAACCCACGTCAAGAAAATCACAACTCTTCTAAGCTGCTCCAGCTCATGTCTCCTCAAATTCATTGTGAGGTGAACAGTGAGTGAATGGGAGGGTCTGCAGGTGTTTCTTTCCAACTAATGCACCTTAGGTTTACATTTTCCATGTGCTGGAAAGCTGCAATACTATCAAGCAATCAATGATTTAATTAAGGTATTTTTCAGTGAAATTCTGCCATGACTATTTTGTCATTTCCCTTCATTTCTCAAGGGTTGACATTTTTCAGCACTGAGAAACTATTCATCTAATTCTCCAAGTAACTTCAAAAATGAACCATATATAATTTTACAAACA
This sequence comes from Caprimulgus europaeus, assembly GCA_907165065.1. The sequence goes on from OU015530.1 coordinate 4,643,018, forward strand.
ACTGTGCATTAGTGAATAAAGGCAAGGTTACCATGGAATGTGTATGGAAACATATCTGACCTCTCTATTAGAATGTCAAAGGTGTTTGTTATAGTCAGTGTTTTAAAACTGAATGACAGATGAATTCACAATAATATGACATAACAAAATACTATTGGAAACTTCTACTGCAGAAGTGTGGAGACAGTCACATACTTGCATATAAATTACACAGAAATTCAGCCCAAATGATGCTAATAAAACAGAACATAAACTCTGACAAAATAGACATAAAGCAGTAATTGAAAGAGCAATGAGGTAATCTGATGAACTAATAGCTACAGATATAAAAACAAATTAGAATTCTGGTGATTCATTCAAAGAACAACTGCTCCTTGAACTGAATCTTCTTATTCAGATAAAGAATGGCAGTACTGCCCATAAAAAAGTCCTGCATTCAAAATTAACAACAAGCTGTTAAGTAATTGATCTGTGGATGGCAAAACAGCACTCTCATAAGGTACCAGAGTACATCAGATAAATGCCCTATTAAATGAAATGAACTCCTAATAGTAAGTCAACGTGAATCAACTTTGAAATTAAGATTGTCAAGAAGGTAAGAGCTCAGAAGTAGGTCAAAAGAAAACAATTCCCTTTCAAGGGCTTAAAAATTATAGGAATATTGGGTTCATCTGGGCTATCAGAACACATTTGTTACAGGAAGGCAAGCAAAAGACAAATTACAAAAGTTCACAATTAACAGATGTACCATAAGTTTTTGAAAATGTGAGGTCACCTGGTGCTTCAGTATTTCATCGAAGGCAGGACACCTGAACATGGACAGGTAAGACAGAGACAAAAGTGCAACAGGAAGAGGCAAAATCACTCTCTCTACAGGCTTTAATGCAAGGTGATTCTGGTTCTCAACATCCAGAAAATATGTGTAGTTGAGAGGAGGGCGAGGAGTGTGCTGCTGAAACTCTTTTCTCAGACAGAATGAAAGGGGGAAGAAGCATCTGATTAAAAAAAATAATAAATAAAATAAAATAAAAATTCCTGAATTGTCACACACATGTTGATAGAGACTCATACAAAACAATAGTGCGACTTTTCTGGAGCCACTGACATCAGTAGATGTACTTTCTCTCCTGCTCACCCCATGAAGTGTTGCTGAAGCCACCTTCAGGTAGCATTACACAGATTTTTTTTTTTTCTCATGTTATATAAATTTAGCATCCTCTCCATTAAACAGAAGAGCTCTCCACAGAAATAAGGCCTTCTCAAACAGAATGAAAAAGGTAATCAAGCTATTTTAATCTCTCAAATACAGGGTCCCCGAGTTTCCTCTTAAATAATTTTTAATTAAGGTATTTAACAGGATGATTCCCACGTAGAACTCTAAGCACATGTCCTTTTGATTTCAAAAGGACTGACACAGGGAAAATCTGAGGCACAGAGTACCACAATATAGAACCAGCAGTGAGCGAGTAGCATCAAGTAGAGCTCCCTTGGATACAGCAACTCTCAGTGAAAACTTTTAAAATCCCAGTCACAGCAAAAGCAAACAGTGCTCCAAGCATTTTATTTCCAGGAATTACATCCATCCAGGAAAGCAGAAAGAAGTGACTGTTTCCCTAAAATTCAAGTTAGTGGTTAAAACTAAGTTTAGATGGTTTCTGAAAACTTAAATCTGTGGTCTGGCTTCTTGCTAGTCCACATCACAGCCTGTGTGCAAAAGACAGTGTATTTAACATCCATAAGTGTTCTCAAGACTTTTTTTTTTTTTAAATAAAGTATCTCAGAAGAGAAAAGCAAAATTTTCACACAATGAGAGCTTCTTCTACATGACTATTTGCATTAACAGATTAAATTTCATTTCTTCCCTCTTAATTAACTTACCGGGTTGACAATATGTCAATAAGTTCTTTTCTGTTCTGGACTCTGAGTGTATTAGTTTTGTATCTGGAATCCTTACTAACTTCAGGCAAATTCAGGATCTAAGGAAAAATAAAGGTGAGTAAGAAATATGCTTGGCAGGAGATAGATATACAGCTAAGGAAATACATTACCAATTTAAGTTAGTGTTCCAAAAATCTCTACTTCTCATTTATCTTTTAATATAGATTAGGAAATTTTACTTTTTTTTAAAAAAAAAAGATAATGGCTCCTGGTTAATGTTACATAACAAGTACAGAAAATGACAGAAATTAAACTCAAGATCCAAATCTTAGTTGACAGCTTTCACCATTAGCTAGGAGAAATTCTTATTGTAGAACACTAAAAAGTTTGTGACTTATTACTGTGATGTTGGAGAGATCTGTGGGATTATCCCACACTAAATTGTATGTCACAGAATAAGAAATATGACTGTACTTCACATGCTATACTGAGAAAAGCTATGTCTAAGAATATTTCTTTCCACTTCAGTAATTTCTGTCAAAAAGGCAAAAAAATGAAAAGATGTTCTTCTACAGAATATTCTTGTTATAGTTTTTCTTTAGGATTTCTTCCAAAAGAATTAATAATGCAAATTGGTGGTATAGGCTCCAAGAAAGGTGAAATATATGTTCTATATGTAACTCCCACCTGGCACATTTGAATTTTAACCATCATGCAAAGACAATGTGAATTATACTTAAAAGGAATTAAATGTGGAGAAGGAGCTTTGGAATTTTGTAGAGGCATTTATGAGACAGAGTAGCTGTGTGGACAATCAATACTTATTATATAGTTTATCTATTCATGCCATGATGTATTTATATAGAACATAAATAAACAGAATGAATTGTGCTTTCCAAATTTAACAAAAAACATCCCACTAACAGCAGCTACAGAGGAAGGCAGAATAGAAGCTTACAAAGAAAGAGACCATCACATATTCTTCACGTATTTTACTCACTAACACACACTCAAGATCAATTTTACTTATGATGAGTCTTATAATTACTTTAAACATGCTAATTTTTTTTTTTACAGGGCCATTTCCAATATTGCTTATAAAAAAACAGTGCTGGCTCAGAGCTGAAATCCCCATAGCCCATCATCCTATCCCTGCCTGTGGCTGAGCGCTGATGCTTGGGAAGAGCTGAAGAACAGGTCCAGGACATTTGATATTTCCTTAGTATTCATCCAAACTCCAGCCATCTTGAGGTTAGGGCATTTTTGAGCCCTATGTGAGCTCGAGTTGTTTCCTATGTATTTAGCAATCCTCAGTGGATTTTTGTTTTGGTAACATGTTCAGTGACTCCTTGAATCCATATTCCTATGTATTACCACGTGTAAGTGATACACAGAGAGGTGTCAATCTCTCTGGTATTTGCCTCAACCCTAAAATTCCATTAATTCCTCTGAGATTGGTTCAGACCAAGGCCACTATCATTTAATGACTCCTCACTTTGCTGGAGGGAATAAGGATATGGCTTCCTTTCCAAGTGAATAGCTGTTGATGACTGAAAACCATCAGCAAAATAGATAATTCTTTCAACAGATATTCAGAGATACTCAAAACAGATAGTCACCTTTGATGTAGCTGTCACCTAGAGTGACAAAACTAAGCATGGAAGCCAAAGTATCAGTAATTTATTATAGAACAATGACCATATTACTTAGCTTTTCTGCAGATTTTTATCTGCAAGGTAACATAAAATATCAATCTAGCATCTTCCATCAACACTTAATTCACAGCATATTTTCTTTCCTTCTATGTTTACACAACCTAGTTTATGAAAATCATAACATATCAAAATCTAACTTTAGAAAATGTGCTCCTTTTCCTGTCTGAAAGTTTAACAATAATAATGGTACTCCCTTAAAATGATTTCCTCTTTTTAACACTGCTCTTTTGGAGCTACAAATAATTGCTTTAGAAAAAAAAAATTGTGCAAGGTTGTTCAAAGTAAATGGCAGTGAATACTTATTTTTGAGAGCTTAAAAAACTCAGAAATTAATCAGAAAACTGTGGTTCCATTTGATGAGTTAGATGAAAAATGATCATATGGAGTTGCTCACTCTACTGTTTTAATTAACGGTACTGACTTCAGCTTTAACTTAACGTCCATCTGTTGTAAAGCTGCGCGTCTGTATATGTTCTCCACAATATTTTTTGTGACTAACAAATGCACATTTGAGAAGTTATTCATTAATGTGCCATTCATCTTTCTGCATCATGCTGCCAGCGTTATTTTCTTTATTTCACTGTGACCACTTGGAATGAAACTGCTGTTCTCTATTTCTAAGCCTCCTTCGAGATCTAAGATGCACGTTCAGAGCGTAGTTCTCTGCATTTTGTCCCCCAGCACTAGCAAACCTGTTTGTACTCTCCTTTGCAAAGCACAAAATCTCAGTCTTCTGAAGACTCTTGCTCAGTATTCCTGTTCAGATGAAGCAGTCACACATCAGGATGTGCTTTTGTAGCACCTGACCACTATGAAATGCACTTCAACCAGCAGTGTTTCCGAGTTTTTCTCCAATTATCCAAGTCCCCAAACAAGCCACAGTTAGTTGTCATTGATTTTGAAAATATCACAGTAAATTATTCCAGTTTTCCCTTTCTGCTTGCCTGAAAAGATACGGTTGAAGCAGAATGTTTGCAATTGTTTACTGCTTGAGCCAGCTGTTACATCTCTAGAGTATGTGTCTTCAGGGCAACGACTTCCATACAGCCTGTATTTTTAGCACCGACTCATCTCTGAAAGGTTCTCTAATAGCAATTCCAATGTTTGAATTAGTGCTCTCTGTATTTACTAAAGGTTCACCGGGGTGTTGCGGGCCTTCCTGTCATAAAGTCCTCTTCCTTTATTGGCTCTCCCATTTCATGGTGGTTTAAGTTCCAAATTACCTTCAGCATAGCACAGAGCATACCTCTAACGGGTTTCACAGCGTTCCACTGACTTCCACATCTCTCCATTTCTGGCCAATTAAACATCTCAAATCCATACCTACTATAACTCAATGAGGGTAAAAAGACTGTTCTTTTTAAAAACGAACAGTATAAATGGTTTATAGAAAAATCTAACCATTACCCAAAATTTGAACTATATTTTCTGGCTTTTCAATCCCTTTGAAATGCAAGCAATCAGAATTTTTCCATTTTCTGTACCTCCTACTTTCAATTCTAGAAATAGCAGAACACCTTTTTAAGGACAAAACAAAATACCATCAGCCTGCAGACTAGGGCAAATACTCACCTCACTTAATTTTAGTCCTACAGATTCTGAGGTAACACAAATCACAGAAACATTGCCTTATCTTCTGGGGTACAGTAACACAGTCTCTCAGCTGCACCCTAAAGTGAGGTGAATGCATGGTCTTAATTTTTAGTGCCTTCTAGCTCACACCATGGTGTTAGAACCTACTGAGCCAGATCTTCAGCTCTGCCTTACTCAAGGACAGCATGATGACCAGCATTTGGTACATAATTCTTCACTTCAGGTGACAAAGCACCAAGAAGATATTCACAGCTATGTCCTGTGACTTTCTAGAGATTTCCTTTATGAGACAATGAATCTTTGATAAAACTGAGTTGTGGTAGGTAGATACTCAGTCATTAGTCTTCATTCATGTTAAGATAATGACCACACTATCATGGTTGGACACCTGTATGAAGAAAACTCACTGAGAAAACTTTGAAGAGGTTAACTTGCTACTTATTGAGAGCCAATTCAAGCAAATTAAGCCAGACCCCTCCTGATAGCAAGGAGGGGTTATAAAGCCCAAACTGCACTAAGAGCAAATCACAACTGCACTGTCTTCTTACTACATGTTCCAGTTAGTCACTGTGAACATCCATGGAAACATGAAATGTCTGACAGGAACAAAGAGAGGAAAATAATGCTCAATTTCCTGAGGCTGCCAGCTCATTTAGAGTGTGATGAATTTAGGCTAAATACCCAAGTTCCCAGAGAAAAACCATAATGGCAGGAAAAAGGTAGAACTCACATTTATAAAAATGCTGTCTAATGCTATATGCAAAACTTCTCTTGTTCCAGCTTCTGTGTTACTGGGGTCTTTTGTTTGGAATGTTCCTACACTTCATTTAAGAACAATTGCTTCCCTACAACCACTCCGTCTCTTTTCAAATGTATTCAGTGTCCAGGAAAAAGTAATTCCAGTTATTAAAACAGCAGGAAAAGGGTATGTGAAAAATCCAAAACTGTATTACAACTTTCCAAGCTACCCTCTGTGCAAACAGACTTGCTAGAGTGGTGTTCCTTCGGTTCAAAATAATGAAGATGCCAGATTTTGAATGCAGCAGTCCTGTTTGAAGATTTGTTCTTCAACATCATATCTCTGCACCACTCCAAAGCCAGCCCACAGTCCTGTAATATTTATTTTCTAACAAGTTTGCAAGTTTCTCTGTGAGCACAGATCAGCATATACCAGTGTTTGAAAGGACTATGCACTCGGCTACTGGTTAAGGTGGCACAAGAACCATCCACCCTCTAGCTTTGCTCTGTTAATAGCTGTGCTATTAACAAAGCATGGGTTTTATGGAAAAAGTGTCACATTTCTTCCTGAAAAAGGCACCAGTGTGACTTCCATGACATTCAGCATTCCAGAACTGGAAGGTTGTTAGCTTGTTCATTTTTTAGCTAATTAGCAGTGCAGCTGCACAGGCTTCAAAAAGGTTTCAGCACTCACAAGTTTGGGAATTGGGGTGTTCTGAACACAGAGGCAAAGCACAGAAGCCGTATCCATCCCCTAAACTAGCAGCCAGAACCACAGGGCTAGAATTTATACTCAGTACTTATTTTCACAAAAAAAGGGGGAATCAATTAGCAATCAGTAATTATCCTTCGAGTCAGAATGGAAACTCTTACACATTTCTGTACTGCCGCCTAACACACCATTACCTTGCACACAGTGACAAACTGCTGATCATTTCCAGCTCCCACCACGATGTAGCCATCCTTGGTCTTAAAAGCCTGAAAGAATAAAGACAGATGAGAAGCTGTGACTAAACTATGAAATCTTAACACAACTTTTAAGTGAAAACGTTGTAAATAGTGTTCAAATGACTTCCTTAAACATTCCTGTTCAGATTCAATCTCTAATACTATAAAAGTGGCTCAAAGTCATCCAGAAGGATGGATGCAGCTTGTTTGATTTTTCTTCTTCCAGTTCTTCCAGTGTTTTTCTTTTCCAGAGTTCTTCCTTCCAGTGTTTTTCTAGAGTGGAGAAGTTACTTTAGTTGATAGTTTATTTGCTGAAAATGTGTCTTGAGGCATCCTGAAACTTTGCAAAGGTATCCCACACTCACAGGGACTGAGAAGGATTTACCAGGATAACACTTACTTGCCAGGAGCTATTTATTCAGCTTCACTCTCAGGCTGACTGAGAGCAGACAGCTGCACTGAGGTGTCACAGATCCTGACCAAATATGCAAAATAAATAAATAAATAAAAATTCCAGATAGCAATGACAAGTTAGGGGCTCTCATGGGGAGGAAAGGGATAGACTGCATCTTTCCAGCTCTTCAGATGGAGATTAAGCTCTCATCTTGGTCAGTGGTCTCAAGATTGAGACCCTGGATTGAGCTCCTGGAGAAAATGGCACTGCTTTTCCAGCTTTGAGGACTTTTGCTTTTATTTCCTTTTGACTTCATTACAGTGGTCTGACTTCATTAGTGGCTGACATATTTCATGGTGAACAGAACATTTACCTGGGCAGGACATAACAGCTTTCATTTCAGTCTAAATCATCCCCACTTAGATTTTCACTGGAAAAAAAGAAAATCTGTAATTGGCATCATCCTTGATTTTTACCATTGTGTCAGGGCACCTTCTAAAATTGGATAATGCAAACAGATTCCCCTTTGCTCCACACCTCCCTCTTATACAAGGGTGTGTCACTGCACTTTCAGTCATGCATGTTACAACCACAATTTTCACAAGGATTGGGGAATCACTATTGATTTTACTTCAGTGCAAGAGGCCAGAACAGGCTGGTGCACTGATGGTGATGAGGCCTTGCAATACTTTCTTGTAGAGAGAAACACTCAGCTTCCATTCTCAGAAATCTATTTTTTAATAAGCTATCATGTCCTGGTCTAAAGGTGTGAAGCCTTACTATAAATTTTGGTAAAATAATACAAAAATATATAAGCCCTGGTGTGGGAACACTTTAATAATAAAAAATCTTCTTATGCCACTATGGCTTATCCTTCTTCAGAAACAGGAACATGTTACTCCAATTTATGATCTTTCAGACAGATACAACTACATCCACACTAACACTCTTTTAGCATCTAGTATACTAAAAGCTTTAAAAACATTTGTGGAAAATTATGTCTAGTGAAGTGCAAGTAACTGTACATCATAGTTAGGATATCACTTGTTTGCTCTCACAGTGTTTCATTTCCTGGTAAATTGTATTGGTCTCAGTGATAAAGTTTACCAATTTATTTTTCACACATTTAATTAAGCACTTCAGTCTAAGATTCTTAGCAAGCAAAGATAAAAATCAGCAAACATTTAGTCCCAAGCATGCAAAAAAAGTCCCACTGACTTGGCCCCAATACAGTAAAAGTCTAAAAGCATGCATAGTATAAAGGTATTGCATACTCACACTGAGGAAAGCAACAAGCATAGGAAAAAATGGAGAAAATATAGAAAAGAAAGTTCTATATTAATGCACAGACATTTTTTAGATATATTTGTTCATGCAGACTTCTAACACAATCATGATAGACTAAAAACATGTAAGACACACACACACACTCCTCCCAAATAAATAAATGGCTTTCAGTAGGAATAGTTATGGACTAAAAACTGTCAACATAAACTTACTACCGTTAGTTGCAGGGCAGATCTGTTTTCTGAACACCCTGCCCAAACCCTGACCTGTCTTTCCTGACGCTCTCAATTCTAAAACCAGCCACACACATCTCACAGAAAATATGGGGTAAACACTACACATATCTGTGTGTATATGGAACACAATATAGTTTTTATTGGCACGACCACCTACTACTTCCAGTAAACACAAACTGGAAATTCTTTTACGCATTCTTTTAAACTTCTAGTCTGGATGCCTGTTACAGATTGCCAAGCCCACAGTATGTCATACGGACTTACACACAGATCCCCTTCCTCCACACTCCAAAAGATATTTAAATTGGTGGTATGGGCAAATCTTAGAGTGTTTACTATTTTTCTATGATTTCTTTCGAGACTCACATCCCAAAGAAGGCTGCAGTCACACAATAGCTGCACGCAGCTATGAAACACGCATCTGTACCCGTGGGCTGCTCATGCAGCAGCGGAAGTCACTCTAAGTTTAAGGGCCCGGTTATTAGCATTTGTGCTTCAGTTGCTTTGTGGAATGTGTGGGAAAACTGATTATTCTTAATTGCATTATATGTCTAAAAAGCTAATACAACAATCATGTCATCCTTACACAACCAAAATGGTATCATAATAAATGCAGCAGTGTCTTTTTCCGTGAAGCTTAACTCAAATGTCTCCGGCTGCTATTTTAAGCTTCCCATTATAAACCAGCTGATTATTTGTCAGTCATTGCTGCTGATAAAGCAGAAACATCCAAATGCTATTAGCACAATATTGATGCCAACATTTAAGGGTGATAACAATGGTTTTATTCATCACCCATAAATGTACGCAAACTCCAGGTTACCACAGGTTACTGTCTGGTCACAGAAAGCCTCACAATCTTATTATACAAAGGAGAGTAAGGGCAAAGTGCAGACAGATTTTAATGAGATTTTGTTTTGATAAACTGCTGTCCATCGCATCGAATCATTTCACATTAGCGCAATAAAAGGGACCACACGTACAAGGCAAAAGTCTGTTTTCCCTTCCTCTTTTTTCTGAAGAATGAGGTCTTCTGATAAGATTCTTGAGAGCACGAGCACGATTTAACCTGCTACTCCCATGTGGTATCTTGAATAACAGGACATCACTCAGTGAAGATAAGAAACAAAAACCAGACAAAAAAATGAATCCATATCTAATTCATGGAAAACACAGTGACAGAGTGCACAGCATCCAAAGGCATGGCTTTCCAGTGTGCTGTAAAAACCTTGGGGGTTTTTAAGATAATCTCTAAGTTCACACTGAATGATATATAGTATGTGACATCAACATATGTGTGTTCAAAACTAGATCTCAAGGCCTAATTCAGGACTGTTGCAGGAGGGCACTTCCTGGTCTAGTCTCACAAGCTATTGGCAGATCAAATCCAGCACACACTGAAATACAGCCTCCAGCCATCACCATTAGTAGGCAGCTTCCCAGTGCCACAAGGTCTGCCACGCTCAAATGCAAAGGATGCAAGTGCCATCCAAGCAGAAACAAGGTGTCACTTCTTCATAGACTTCTCAGGAAGAACAAATTGGGGGCCAAACAGTACTTGGAAAGACCAACAGAACAAAGCATTGTGTTTTTTAAATTGGAGGATTATTCCATATTTAGGAGATATTAACAGCTTTAATTATCTGAACAAGCTACTGGTTATTTTCATTACCAGTTGGCCTCTTTACTGATAATGGCAGTCAATGGTTGAAATACTTAGAAGCTTCCAGGCCTCCCCTTGGAGGAAGATCTGCACCACATCAGGTATGGTAAAAGGGGTGTATTACTCATCTTTTTGAGTTTTCTTATTTGATGTTCATACATGAATGTAAAGATACTTACAATCCCTTTCCACCAGGAACAGCTGATGTAGACATACCCTCAGATTTGATCTTGCAAGGTAGCACTGCCTTTTGATTCATGAAGTTGAATAGTAGCACCACTAAAAGCATCCAGTGATGGATCGTGAGGAGAACAGCTGAGGGCCTGCAGATAGTCACTATGTATGGGTGAGTTCTGGAGCAGGGCTTCAAGAGCAGTTGAACTTCTAACTGCTGCTGGTTTTACAGAGCAACAGGCTGATTGCTCCAACTGGCATCATGAAGCAGCTTGCTTAAGATTTTGGAAAGATGTCATCCTTTTGTAAAGGCTAGATACAGTATTTTTGTAAAGTGAGTGTTTGTAAGGTGAGTGTGCACAACAGGGAATGCTCTCAGATGGCATTTAGGGACAACACTCCTCTGAGCTCCTTCCCAAGGCTGGCACAGGAACAAGCAACTTTGTGTGAAGGCTGAATGAATCTTTGGGCAGAACAAAGGTACCTACTCGAGAAGTCTGTAAACTTAAAACCAGAGACAGTGAAACAAATATTTTCAAACAAATGATTACTCAGTAAAACACTATGTGACCATATGTAGGTCTCCATTTATGTGCTTGAAGTACTTCCCTGGTATGAATCGGTGTGGTCAAAGAGAAAAGCTGGTCTCCTGCAGGCTTGGAGCCACAGAAAAATCACAGTGTTACTTTTAATTTATTGCATAATTTGTCTTCAATTACACTTTGAAGTTTCCAGTGTGATATTCGATTCAATGCAAAGGTCATTTAAGGACAAGCATTCTCTAGACTTAATGTAGATTAAAGGCTGCAATTAGGAAGGTGATATATTCAGGATCTGACTGACCTGTCAGGCTCTCTTCTGCCAACCAAATGTATCTACAGCATATGTTGATTTTTAATTTTATTTTTCTTTCTCCAACCCTATTAAACTCTGGTTCCCAAATACATTAGAGCCAGAGATCCTCAGTTTTGCTTCAGATCCAGAACAGTTACATTCCTTCCAGATGGAATAAACTTGGCACATCGCTTCTCTACCTTTACACATGGGTTTGAATAAAACATCAGCTGTGCCACAGAATCATGGAGTAGCCACATTCTTTTTTTCTTTCAAGGGAAGGGCACAATCCTTTCATAACAACTTAATATTTAATTACTGTAACAAATGGAACAAGACCAAGAAGTTTGGTCAGCGGTAGTTCTGAGCAATACATACAAATCATAAAGACCACACACTTGGAAACTATTTGCCTACTTTGCACTCTCTTCCAGTGAAAGCAAACAGTAAAAATAAAAAAATGTAAATTTCATGGACTGGATTAATGCATGCTGAATGCTCTCACTGAGCAAACTGAAGAAGGGCACTCCACACAAAGATTTCACTTTTTCCCCTCTGGTCTTCTCAACCCACACGACTTGTCTCTCTCTTCACTGCCATGTTGCAGGACGTACTACCCTGCAGCTTCACAGCCATCACACTCTACCAGACAGACCAGTGTTACAAATATCTGCAACAACTCTCTTGCAGAAAAGAGTGTCTTGACTGGATGCCATGAGCTTGTGGGAAAGGTGTTTATGGTAGAGGCTGGGAATGATCACTTTGGTCTCTGAGAGGAGGCAGAACACCGGCACTGATGTCAAGGAAAGCACACCACAGCCTACCAACCATGGAGACCATTCACTTCTCCAGAACCTGTGACCCATTAGACAGTTTTTCTGATCAACCTTCAAGTTCCACATATGTGTGAGTGCAGAAAAAAAATGACTTTGCCCAACTGATCCAGGAGCAAAGCAGATGAGAACCATCAAATGCATACCCTTTATTTTTAGAGATGAGACTTCTCTTCTGATCATCTCAAATAACATATGCTGCAAGGAAATGAAACCATTTTCCTTGTTTTCTAATGTGAATGCAATATACATCTAGCCTCACCACCCAAAAAGCCATTTAAAAACTCCGGGAAGAGCAATGAACAGATTTAAAGTGGGAAACTTGACACTTTCCCAAATTTCTAAAATTTTAAATACTATACCTCAATTAAAGATAAATTCTCTGATATTGTAAACTGGCATTAAAACTGCCTCTTACTGTTGAAAAATAAAATACCAGGCACAGAATCACATTATCCATTGCCACATTAGTTTTCCAACAATGAAATTACACACACACAGACACACACACACAAAATAAATAAACTTTAATCACAGTATCACACTGGAGCCAGTGTAATTAATGTTGTGTCAGCATTTCCATTTAAGCCACTATTTTCAAGAGGTTTATAGCACAGCCATAAAAATTCAGTTAGGTTGGAATTAAGCAAACAAGGTCTTATAGAGCAAGCAACATTCAAGTATATATACAGACAGCAGCCAGTTACTACTTATATGGGAATTAAAATAGACGCTTACTGATTTTAAAGGGCACTGCAGAGCTATTTTTTTAAACAATATTTTTCTCAACATTTACAATAATCTCTCAAAAGCCTGAATCCAAGCTATGTTTCCTTACCCTTTTTCCTCCTCACACAACAGTTCACACAATTTCTTCCAATTTTGGGATTGTAAGCATTTTTTGTTGTTGTTGTTTCACTTTTAAAGTAAAAGAATGCAATGAAAACATTTCTTTTGAAAAATAACACACATGACCACAGTCTGATCCTGACAGAGGCCTCCGGGCATTACTGAAGCAGAAATGACAAATAGTTTTTACACCTTCCAAAAATCATAACATATAGCTGTCTGGAAAATCTGAGTACTCAAATATGAGGTTTTAAGAGTGCTATTTAGAATTTAATTCTAAATGAGGTTCTATTTCTGTTTGCAGTAGAAATCATCAGGGCAGGATTTGTCTCATTATTTCTGTTCCCTTTCCCCCTCTCTGCTCTTTGGCTTTAAGTGATGGAGCGGTACCATTTCCAAAGGTGAGCCTGGTTATGCTGCTTACCTTCCTGGTAACTCACACTGAGCCAGGCAGCCTGGCATTTCAAGCTGCAGAGAGAGTGCTGACCCCAACTGGAACTCAGACCAGGCAGGCAGTGTTACTCACTTAAAGGTTCTAATCATAATAAGGTCCTGCTCTAAAGAAGGCTCTTCAAAAAGCCAAGCTGAATAATTGGTGAGTTTTTCTAACAACCAGTCAACCAAGAAGAACAAGGGATCAAATTTAACACCGATGCAGATGAAAATCAGCAAAAACACCAGTGAGGACCTGACAACTAGAGGGGTGCAAAACTGGCTGCGTTTCACAATTTGGCACTTTCACAATTTAAAATAAACAGCACTCCTATTTGAAATCTGCCGTTTAGCTGCAGGACAGAATGGATAAAGGCAGCAGAAACCCCACTTCATCCTGCCAGTGTGGCTTTACCCTATTTTAGAGATATCTTTTTTTTTAATTAATTTGTCTCTCAAGCAGTATGTACCATTCAGTAGACACAGTACAGTAGAATAAGGATGGATTTCAAATATTTCAACCTTGACTCTCCAGTATCCTTAATTTGTGGTTTTAAGTCACACTCATTAAGATTTATTACATGTACTTTGTTTTGGTTTCAAACACTACTTTATCTCTAATCAAGGATTTAAAAATTGAACTGGCCAGACATCCAGGATGCACACTATTTAAAGTCCTGAATTTATGCCAAAAAGAAACACTGCCAGGCCATAGGAATAATGCTAGCGAGATCTATTTTTAAAAAAAACCCAAAACCTGGAAAATAACGCTTGATGAGTGAAACACTTATACATAAAAAAGCTAGAAGTCCCTTTCCTTTCCTTTCCTTTTCACTTTCCTGTAAATTTCTATTTGGTTTCCCTAAAACTGTAAAATTCAGATTTGTTTTTCTCCAATATTCTTTTTTTATCATTCCCCATTAGTCTGAGAAATATTGAACTATAATGTCACATTACCACCATTACAACCTTTTATCCACTTCAAATTTAGCATTATTCCAACAGTTAAAGTTTGAAAATTACTACAATTAGAAATTAAAATATTACACCTTTTGTCAACTTAAAACTGCTGGACAACTTTTAACCAATTTTTCATTCTAGCAACTAAGAAGTCAAATTATCTACTAAGAAAGAGCTGAGGAAATGTGCATGGTAGTAGCTACTATTTTGGTTTTTAACTAAGTTCTTTACATCTATGGCTTGTATAGTGCTTTTGGATACTAAACATAACTATCCTTTACAAAATAACTTGCTCTGGAGAATCAACACGGTGTAAGTGTGCTTCTGTTATCACAGCCTAAAATCTACATCAGATTTTATCCATGTCTGTACAATATCATCTTGCACCCCTTGCCCCTCCAAAGTCTGATGGACATAGTCATGCCAGTAAAATGGTGAAGGCAAGAGTAGGAGAAGTAGAAAATCCCAGCTTTCAAAAAAGATCCCACATTTTTCCCTTGAAGATTCAAAAGGGAAAGAAAAACTTAGTTTCCACTGACAGGTACAGTATGTTGTTCTTTAACAAACACTCTTGCTTCTTATTAATTGCTAGATTTAAGGGGTTTTTCCTTATGTTGCCACAATTTAGGGTTTTTTGGCTCAGGGTGTCCAAGGGACAGCCTCTTTCATACAAGAGAGCACAAACAACCAAACGGGAGAATCATAGGAGTCTGGGCTTATTTAGGGCAGCATTCTGACTCCGAAGATCACCGCATGCCACAGAGTTCCAATTTCTTGGCACTACCAGCCAATTTACTTCCACTCTCAATCTAAACCCTTACTTTTCACTTTCTTAGAGAAATGCCCAATTGCAAACCACAGTGGCAACTTAAAAGGTGAAGAACCATGACTATACTCACCTCTGCCAAACACTGTGGCATCAGGAAAAATGCAAAATGACCACATTTTTGCCACAGATAACTGCTGTAAGTTGACACTGAACACTGCACCAGCATCACTGCAACTCAGTCAACTGACAGGTGAGCATGAACATACCCTGCTTCTGCTGGAGTCTTTTGCTAAAAACATATTGTTTTACATATTTTCATAATAAACAATTACAGAAACAAAACAAGTGCTCACAGCGCTGCAATTAAATTAGATGTCAGTCACATGTAGTCAAATAAATTTAAAGCTACCCATAGCAGAGCACAGCCACGTTACAGTCTACAGGCTAACAGCAAAGATCTCCAGTAAGAGTGAACGTCTCATAAAGATGATCCTTGTCACAGAAATGATCCCTGGCTATGGCTGAGGGATGGTGCCAGCAAGTCTGGAGGAGCAGCCTGGCACCTGGCCTTCATCATGCTCTCATCTCCCTCTTTGTTGAGCTGGCAAAGTCAAAGGGCTGGTCTCCTAATGATCCAGATAGCCTTCTGGTGACACTGGGGTTGGCATCAAACAGGCAGCAGCAAGCCCGGCACACAGACCTGCCATTGTGCTGGGAAGGACTCAAATGGGCTGCTGGCAGCAGCTTGGCCTGTCCTTGTACCCCTGATGACAGCCTGAAGTGCTGCCTGCCCACTGTTCCCTGGAGTTGGCTTTGAAATGACCTTTCACAGAAACAAGGTTCATGTCCCTCCATTATACGAAGCTGATTATCTGATTGTCTCCCTTGGGGAGGGGAAGGAGGAGCAAAGGGGGAGAAGAGGTGTGTGGATTTCTAAGGGCACTCTTCTGAGGAAAGCATTATGATGGGTTTACAGCTTCCTTTACAACAGCACCAAAAATAATACATAGAAAGGAGCAACAAACTGCACTTAAATGGTTACATTAATTAAACAGAGGCAGCTTTCAGTAACAGTGGTATACTCGTACGTTTAATTTCCTTCCAATAGACGTTTCCTTTCACAGTTACAAAGCTTGGGCATTTTAGATGTTGACAAAGCTGTGTTTAAAAGCAGGAAAGATGGCTAGGGAAAATTATGTCGGGAGGGATACCAATTTTCACATCAAGTTATGTACTGAAGCCTAAAACTTTTTAGACAAAGAATATATTTCTCTTGATTTGTCTTTTCAAAATGTGCACAAGTTGAAACAAAGTACACCAAGTGAGCAAGCCAGCTGCCATAAAGAATGTAAAACCAACTGACAGGAGTGGGACATGTGGTTGTCCACTGGACTACAGCTTCCAAAGGAAAATGGACGCCTTTTCATTCTTATTTTTTTTCATGGACAAAGAAAACCCTGGTTTCCAAATGTATAAAACAGGAGGACAGCCTTTCCCTCCCCTCACAGAAGTTTAAAGCCCACTCAAAATCTTTTTGGTCTTAAAATCTGATGGAATAGGAAAAATAACAGGAAGTCTATGGTGGCATATGATTGCCTACCCTGAGTGTTTTGCGTTTCAAGGTTTTAACTAGACAAGTTGTGTTCCTCTATAACAGACTCTGCAGAAGTATCGAGGCCAGCTCAGGCTAACTGCCTTCACATTTGTCCTGGTTCTCAACAAATTGGAGAATGTGAACTGAGCCTCATCTTCCTAAAAGCCTTTCTTGTAAAATCCAATAAATACCCATTTGGACAGCAGCAGTTATCTCCTACTCAGATGTTTTGGAAAACCCCATGCTGCTGGTCTGCTGTTAACATCAAGAATCATGAACTTGGGCAGCAAGGAGAAGGAAATCACAATTTCTACTGATCATTATTACATTTACACTGTTAAAATACAACTACAAAAAACAGTTTGCAGAAAGACAGTTTCAGAAGGCACAGGTAAGTTTTCCCTTTCCTTTCTCACATTGGTTAGCAGAATGTAAACTTAAAGATCAGAAAGCAGTTGTCTCACAAAGGCGTGTTAAAACAAGGGTCATGTAGGAGGTGGGAAAGGAGGCATGTCAGGAGAAAGGAAAGAAAAAGCATTATTATTATTATTATTATTATTATTATTATTATTATTATTATTATTATTATTATTATTATTATTATTATTATTATTATTATTATTATTATTATTTACCTGGGATCACATTTTCTCCCATCCAGACAACAACAGGAGTGAGGAGTAAAAGTAAGAGGGCTTGAACATTTTCCTGGACAACTCTTCTATCCAAAACACCTCAAGAAAGGGAAGGAAGGAAGGGATGGAAACTCTGGGAACTCTAACAACCACAGCTGCCAGTCATCCTGCTCACTCTTCCACAGACTGCACTTTCCACTCCAGTGTCCACAGCCAGATGTCTGAGATGGGGCTTTGGCAGAGAAGGATTTTGTGGATATGACCCACAGAAATGAGCAAATACCTGATTCAGAAAGAGTGTTCTCAATCTAAAACTGACAGCTGATTAGACCTGGATATTTTGGAAGAAAAAGGAAATAATTTGGCTGGTGAAAAAAAGAAAGTGTGCAGTGATTCAGATTAAACTCTCCAACGAGGACAACCTAATCTGATGTCCTGTTGTTTTACCTTCTGAGGAACCGTCATGGGATTTGAGGTTCTGAAAATTAATGTTGTGCTTTAAAGTACCCAACAGTTTTCCTGCTAGAACCAACAGTAATAGCTGTAGAATTAGTGGCAGCAATGAGGGGTCATTATGTTAGCTATTAGCATTGAGGGGACATTGTAACCCACTGAATGCTAATGGACTTTGCTTAAAGGAAAATTAGATAAGTCACTGTGTAGAACACGAGTAACATGAAAATCATCTACAGACAGACCATCACCACCATTCCATGTTAAGTCATTAAAACAAAACCACGTAACCAATTCTGACTGGTATCTCCATTCTAACACTGCATTTCTTTAATTTTCCCAAGCAAAAACATCGTGCCTGACTCTCCAAAAGGAAACTATCTCTACACATTTTTCATGCTATTCTGTACCCTACTAGCTAAAACAAATGAATATAGAGTCTACAGAAAAGAGCTAAGGAACCAAAGCTTTTAAAAAGCAATATAAGGTGCAAAGGGATGGAAGAAAAAGCTTTGAGGGATGGAAGAAAAAGCTTTGTCCTTTTTTGGGGAAGAATTTGAAAGCAAGTGCCTTTGCTGTCTAGAGCAGCACAGAGGTGGCAAGTACCAAACAGGAACACAAGAAAAAGTATTCTCACCATTGTAAAGCTAAATGTGGCTCTAATGATAACAGGTTTTGATAAGTGTTCAGGAGATCAGTTTGCTGTCTTGGCCCAGCTCTAACATTGCTTATTTTTCAGTATGGACATGGTCATAAAAAGCTTGTAGCCAGATCACAGGCACCAATCGATCCCTCGTGAAACCCACCACTGCTCCCCCTCAGACGTGTCACAAAGTCCACAGGCCGACACACAAGGACTTCACTGTCCAAAACCTTTGTTGGCCCTGCCATATTGCCTGTGTTGGTCAAATCACACCAACAGCAGATAATCCTATACTGCTAAGAACACAAAGTTTCTGCTGCCAGGGGTTCTCATGTTTTCCTTCTTTTTCAGGCAGGGTGGCTGAGAATGGTCTAGGTCCATTAAACAACTGCAGATCTACTGACTCCACATCTGAGGTAGAAACTGCTGTCTAATTTATTTATTTTTTTTAAAGGGATTTTCAGATTATCTCTATTATCTCAACATTCTTCCCCCATATCCCCATCCATGGACGTTTTCTCTGGATGACCACAGCTTCCCTAACAGACAAATATTACCCTTTCTGGATGATGACTGGGCAAATTTGTGGCTTCGACAGACTTCTCACACTTTCTTACAAAAAAAACAGATGTTATTTCATGGAACTCAACGTTTTTCAGCCCTCTAGCTTTGAAGCAGTCACTGAAAAACATAATTCCACACTCTGGGCACCAGCAAAGGACTGTCCAAAAAACAAATCACAGTAAAGCAGCAGTAAAGGATCGCAGCAAGCATAGGTATTGGTACCCTCTTCATCTGTAAGTCCTAGTTATGCAGAGGCATAGCAAGCTCTTAACTAAGGTCTAAGAAGGTGTCCTCCATGTTGGAGGAGAAGCCATGCCAGATGTGCAAGAAGATGCATGAGGACTCTGCAGCTCTTCAACCTGTATCAGCTGTCTCCATATCTACACAAAAGCCCTGGCAAAACATGCTGCTAACCTCTTAGGGCAACAAGCTACTCTTGAACTGCTCTTGCAATGCATTTCATGCCCAGAATTTTCTGCTCTTCCTAAAACGAGAGTTGCATTTATGCCAACAGATGGAAAACATCATCATCTAGACTTGGATCTGTGCCTTGCTACTGGCTGGAACAAAAGCCATGGAAGTACTTTAGTTAGTTGAGTTAAAAACATTTTTGTATAGTGGCCTGTGGATGAAAAGTTTTCCCACAATACACTGCAGAAAAATTCATACAGTGACGTATCTTAGTGAAGTACCTGTAGAGCTTTCCGTGCTCAAGCCAGTGCCAGTGTAAACACAGTGCTCTGGTCTGACTTGCATATGGATTTACAAGTAGGTGCTCCATGGTAAAAACAATTTATAGCGACTGTGCCCAAAAAAATCCAAGACATAGAGCAGCTGGAAAAAAAAAAAGATACCAGCATAAGCAGGTCTGTCACCACAACAGAAAAGACAACACTCTAATATGAATCGAAGAGACTGAAACAGAAAATTAGAGGGAAATCCTGAGTCCTGGATCTCACAGTCTCATAGACAGAGAGGGGAAATCAAAAGGTCATACAAGTATGTGAGGGAATATTTGAAGAATCCAAGGATGAGAGCTGAGATGGGGAAGAGGGTGGCTTCCCTTCACTAAGGGACAATCCCCATCAGTGCTTCAACTGAAGAGATTACAGGAAAACTAGAATAGAAAAGGGACTGTCAAATCCCCAGCCAGGAACGTCCAACATCCAGCAATTCTCTGAAGCAACATCTTGATGGCTGAGCTGTACTGTGGGTCTACCATGGTACTATCATTCTCCACAGCTATTATCCCTGTTCTTCAGTGTAATGCTATCATCCACACTCACAAAGCAGTTTTCTTTCTCCTTCTGTCTCCAGACTTTTCTTTTCCATGTGTAAATCTTTTTTAGCGTTATGCTCAGTTAAACTGAAGAGCAAAAGATTTATCACTGAACACTTCAGCTCTCTCATCTCACAGGCTGTAATTTTTCAGACTGTGGGTCAGGGACCTTTCCATTTCACTGCAACACCCCAGAGACTAGTTTATCTGCAATGTGAATTTCCCATACCTTTAGTAATTTCTACTTAAGAGAAAATCTAAACTACCATTCAAAACTGACTAGAGCTCCATCTGTTGCGAAAAAGTTACTAATGTACTTTTTTTTAAAGCTACTAATGTAGCTTTTTAGACTGCTGTCTCTTCACCTCCCTGCTCTGCTCTGCTGCATCCCTCCAAATTTCAAATAAAGACAGAAAGGGTGCAAGAGACTTGGACACTGTGGAGGTTTCTTCTTCCAGTGAAAAAACTAAAAATACCTCTGAGAAAACTACAACCATCCTTCTCTCAAGTCAGCCTCACCTTAGCAGATACTAGATTTTACTCTTTGACTGTTTGGAAGTTCATCTCTGGCTTTCAAAGTGCTAAAGGCCTTTCCCTGGTGTGACTGAAGATTGATAAAGAATTGCTGATCCTGCCCTTTGGAATCCTGGAAGCAATGTCCTCAGGCTAAAATGGCAAGGTAAGATTTGATGTCATTGCCCATCTCCTCTGCATTTTACATCCCCAGGCTGGCATCCTCCAAAGCCCAGTTTCTGCTACGCTCATTACCATTTCTAAGAACCATGAGGGAAACGGAACTTTTTAAGAAAAATAGGACAGAAATTCAATTAATTGCAGATACTTTTAAAACTCTGTAATACTTTCATTATTCTGTGTTAATAGTATTATTAACTACTTCCTTCACCAGCTAAGTGTTTTGGGATTTGGGGGGTTTTTTTAATCAAGCTTCTGCAGAATTATAGCCATTATAACTTAATATGAATTTTTTACCATTCCTGAAATCCAAGCACGACACTGGCTTCTCTTCACAATTTCCCATTTCTATTTCAAGTGTTGTGTAGCAGAGTTTGAAGGAAAACTTTTTTTAAAAAATACTATTTATTAGAGATTTGTTTTATTTCAATTGGCAACAAAACATAAAGAAAACAATTACAACTGTTCCAAAAAGTCTACTCACCAAACAAAGGCAAGCATTAAAATAAAATCATTTTTTTCTGGTTTCAGCTGCTAAGAGCAATGTAACTCATCGTTCAGGATCAAACCACCAATGTCTGCTCATAACAGGGTAGGGTTATGTAAAATTAAGGCTGGCACTGCACTGTGCCCAGATAGTTGAGGCTTGGATCCTTAACTATGGATTTCCTTCCTTTTATGATCTTAAGCCAGAGAACATTAGCTGTGTTTTAATCTTGCCTTTTGTGAATTTCCTTGGTCTTTTCTTTCAAGTGTTTACATCCAATGATACAGCCCTGAGTGATGCCACAAAGTAACACATCATCCAAATCGAGCTGTTTACCACATATCCTATGATATCATTCAAGGTTGAATGAATCAAGTTTTTGTTTTGTTTTTTTTTTCCCATGGAATGATAATGTATTCATAACAAAGAACTGGATTTTTTTTTTTTTGTCATTCACCCATGTCTGTATCAGATGGCATGCTTATGATTAAAGGCTGCAATATTATGATTCTCTAAACTTATTCTAAATTATTTTCAAATGGAAAGAGAAAAAGATATCTGTAAAGAACCTTCTGCAGCAGTACCAAATCCCTTTGTTCTTTTCATTTTATAAAGACTACATGACTGGAATTCTGCACCAGACTCTCTGCAGCCATTGCAAACTGGTTTGACTTTACTACAGTCAAAAACCAATAAAAAGACACCATTTCATAAAATAAAAACAATTTGCACAAGCTAATTATCTCCTCAATCTCATATTTTCTTTTTTATTACAACACTGACCACATAAAATTTAAGTGCACGAAAAAGAAAATTATGAAGATGATGACTAAAGAGAAACTTGCCAGTTATTAGTGAGAAATTCTACAATACAGAAGGGTTTAGAACTTGACATTTTCCAGAGGAACTAGAATGAAAAGGTTAATTAGCTTTCATTAACTAAGATCTAAGGGGGACTTTTTTCTGCTAGTTGGGCAGAAAGACCAAAACAACTCCCTCCTTCAAGCACACGTGGTTTGACCTCAGAGAGACAGAGGAATAGGCTTCCAAAAACAGAACTTCACATTACAAATGTTAACATATTATTCAAAATGACACCTTTTCTGGATATCTAGGCTGATATTTCACCTTCCTATTAAATATACTGGACCTGATCCTCCTGCTACACTAAACACAAGCACAATTCAAGTTCCTTAATTTTGTCAATGTCACTCCATCTTATGGATTCAGCACTAAGGTGCTGGTGCTCTTCAAAGCACGTTCTCTCCCTGGTTTATTTTGCAGCTAAAACTTTATTAATGGCTGAAACAGCATCCACTGCAGAAATCCAGGTTAAAATAGCTTTTGGTCAGTATTGACACCACGGCATAAACAGAGTAGTACCTTAACCCTCAAAATTTCATTTAAAATTATACTTTCTACAATATAACTAATACATATAAACAATATGACTAACATCCCAATAGTTTAAAATAAAAGGCTGAACATCCAGTAGAGGAAACAGTAAAAATATAACAAATTATTGCTGCATAGAACATACATGTTGCTTTTAAATATCTAAGTTACATGAATTAATAATGCTGGAGGAAAAGGTTAAGGTGTAAAATAATCTTCATAACCAAGTTCTACTGCATTTGCCATCTTCATGGACAACAAACTTTCTAATGAGAATTAAAAGTCATCTAAAAAATACTTAACATGCCTGCATCTTTATTTCCAATACACAAAAAAACACAGTTACACTGGTCTGCTTTCCATAATGCATAATGTTACTGTGCAACATGAAACACAATCTTTCTAATTATTTTTTAAGTAACTAATTATGAAGGAAGCTAAATCTACCATTAAAATTAAAGTGTGCTTTCTGTCTATAAACAAGACTTCAGAAAATTAAGGCCTCCACCACACAGATTTGCTACAGTCAGCCTAGCTCTGGAGACACTATGCTTCCAGGATGGAGGCATAAATCTGTTCTCCTTGGCCACCCTACTGTCAGGATAGCAATGGCCACAGGGATTCACGTAATCTCACTATTTAGGAACCTTCCCAAAACAAAACCCAAGCTTTTTTATTTATTTATTTATTTGTTGTTAATCTGGAACACCAATAGCTGTTGGATGGTAACAATTGACCTAATCTGGCAAAGGTTGATTTAAGGATGAATGTTCTAGCCCCTTTCTGGTTCTGCCTGATTTAAATGACTATTTATATTCATGTAAGATGGTAACACTTTATTTCAATAAATAAAAGGTTTTCTTATTTCATGGTAACATTTTCATTCAATAAATAAAAGTTTTTGTTATTTCATTTGTTATCTCAACCACCCTTTCAAGCTATGTTAAACAAAAGATGTTTAAACAAATGGCTGATCAGCAGCAAAGCAAAAGAATTCTAATCTAATACAGCTTCTCTCAGCTGCTTCAGGATAAACTTTGTACAGTTTTGTTGGTTTGGGGGTTTTTTTGTAACAGGTACAACCAACAGTTTATGTGGTAATCCCAATTGTCAGGAAAGACAAAAATTTTTTCTTTTTATTAAGATAAATGGAGCTACAAACACTTGCTGGTCAAGATGACAAGAAAAATTTAGAGGAAAACTCACTTCAAAATTATTTTAAAATATCTTTCTGCTAATACTTTCAGATTTCGTGCAAGAACATGGAATTACAGAATGGTTTGGGTTAGAAGGGATCTTAAAGCCCACCCAGTTCCAACCCCCCTGCCATCAGCAGGGACACCTTCCACTAGACCAGGTTGCTCAAAGCCTCATCCAACCTGGCCTTCAACACTTCCAGGGAGGAGCAGCCACAGCTTCTCTGGGCAACCTGGGCCAGTGTCTGACACCCTCACACCAAAGAATTTCTTCCTAATATCTCAGTCTACTCTCACCCAGTTTAAAGCCATTTCCTCTTGTTCTATCACTCCCTGCCCTTATAAAAAGTCCCTCCCCAGCCTTCCCAGAGCCCCTTCAGGTACTGGAAGGCCTCTAGAAGGTCTCCCTGGAGCCTTCTCTTCTCCAGGCTGAACAGCCCCAACTCTCTCAGCCTATCTTAACTAAGATATGCATCTTAGCTAAAAGAAGGCTTCCACTGAATAATTCTTTAAAGAAATTCTTTAAAGAAATCATATCCTAGAATGATAACCCCTTAAGAGGGTTTTGGGATTTTTTTAAATAATATCTTGCTCCTGTTTAGACTGTGAATCTCTGTCCCCACAGGCCAGGTTCTGTCTGTTATGCATGTACAGGAGGACCCTCTGGTGCCACCACACTATGAACCAGCAATACCACCAAAAGCACGCCTCATCACCCTCTTCTTTTGTTTTTCCTCAGAAGTCAAGCAAGCTCTGTATACCCTAACACCTTCTACCAATAGCTTCAGAAACAAATCCAAGACCTTCCAGGCAGAAGAGCTATAGCAGACCTTTGCAGGCAATTTTCCTGGTGGGAGAACAGCCTACACTGTCAGAAAAGTTATTTTGCTGGTATAGCCTATTTGAGTTCCCAAAACAGTTACATGCCAGAAAGTAACCCCACTGCCAGTACCACCATTTACAGGAGAGCTTCCCCCAGTATGGCTCTGGCAGTTGAACACATCTAACCAACATAACTATTCCGGCAACACTTTCAAGCACAGCCAAGCTTAGCGTGTGAAGCAATTGCAAAGAGCATCTTTTTCCATGTCTCCACATGATAGGAGTTTTATGTGAGATGGAAAGGGTATTAAAGATCTGTCAACCCAAATGCTCTGTGTGTCAACTGGAAGAAAACACCACAAAAGATACACAGAACAATAGTCAAAGGAAAATGTTGCCGCATTTTCATCATATGAAGGAGGGTTGGGGGGGGTGCAG
Source organism: Caprimulgus europaeus (assembly GCA_907165065.1). The sequence goes on from OU015530.1 coordinate 4,668,520, forward strand.
TAATTTTTTATTTTATTTTTTTTTTAAATTAACAGTGTCTTGCTTGCATTAATTACAAGAAACATTTGAGTCAACTGTTCCTGGCTTGGATTAATTTTATGATTCAAATTATCCTGAATTTACAACACATTTGTGTGTGTTTCATACTGGGACAGTTTTAATCTTAGTAAATTAAGAGCTACAATCTGGTTCATTTGATTGTATTAAATTACACTTTGTTCTCACAGAATAACTCCCCTTCAGAATTCAACAGGTTTATCATTTGGAGCTTCAGTCAGAAACAAGAAAGACTGACTTGAGTAGGGAGTGATACAGAGCTAGATTTTCTGATCCTCTTTATTGATGGACGAAGTACTCGCTAGCTTTGGGGCCGCTCAGATTTTCATGTGCACCAACCCTGACAGAAAAATGTTCTGAATGTTTTATTCCCCTGGGATATGGAAGGTATGAAAGAAGTGTGAGTTGCTTGACATCAAAATAAAACAAGACAGTTCTGCAACGAATACAGACAGTCACAAACTAGCAAAAATTATTAGCAAAAACATATCTATGTGCATGGATCTTTCCTGTGCATAATTCCAATGGCTTCACACACATGCTGCTTCCATGGTTCCCAGTAAGATGGTGGTTACAAAACAGTCTCATGACTGTGTTCCAAGAGACAGGCAAGCCCTCTTTTAGGCTAGTTCTTGTATCACTGGAGAAAATCCAGTAGTAAATTAAATAAAAGGGAATCTGTCAGAGTAAAATATTACAGTTCTTAAATAAACAAAAGCCTAGACATACAAAGCTGAGCTTGAAACATCCTTTGCACATTCTTTTCTCATTATTTGCTCTGAAAAACAAATCATTTTATTCACTGTGGGTCAGATGACCAGTAGCTCACAGAATCAGAACATAATACAACTCATAAGCAAGATCCAGAACTGGCACAGAACCCAAGCCACTTCACGTCCCCAGTTATTTTTAGATTTGTAGATTTATCATCAAATCTTGATAATAAATACTTCCACAACAGTGATTTTTGTAAAGCTGTCAAAACTTTAGTTAAGATTCAAATCTTTTTTTTTTCTTTTTTTTTTAAATATAATTAGGCCACTGGATCAAATGCTGACACTTACACACTTGCCATGTTAACAAAAGGATACCTATCCCATTTAATAATGAATCAGCTTTGATATACACATTTAATAAATTGCAAAAATATCTACATCATTTTATGAATTCCTTCCTGTATCATGAAGCATTATTTATGAGTGTAATTTCAGCATGGACTAGCAACCTATACATCTACTCTTCCCATGAGGCTGAAAAGAGTATCATGAATGATTTCACCACTCTCTACTTCTCTCCTGGTAGAATATAAAGCTGGCTCTGAGATTAAAAGGTCAGACTTGATTGCCTGTCTGAATCGATTCAATTAGGACTGTGACAATGACATTTCAACTTCAGATGAAATCATTTGTTTATGAGGCATATTTATAGGTTTACCTGGATACTGAGAATACAAATACGTAATGAAATATATTTTAAGAGCAGCATACTGCCTTACATAAGCAATCAAAAATCCACTGCAGTAGTCACTCCTATGCACTACCAACACTCTTCAGTTTTAGTGTTTTGTATTTTTATTTTAGAGAAAGGACTTACCAATGTTTTCAGTGCAGAGAATTATGCTACGCTATTACATGGAAACAGTTCCAAGAACCCGGATGACCACTCTGCAGTCCTTACAATTTTACAGTACAGTGATATAATGTTCTCCCACAAAATATTACTCTCTGAAGAGCCTGATAAATGTTTATCTCTGGCTCTTTTCCCTTCCTGTTTAAACAGTATAGTTTCTATACTCTTCGACAAATATTCCCATTTAAATTTAATGTTTTCATACCCAAGCTCCTAACATTTCTATGCTTTTGAAAGTCATTCTCTTGTCCGCTGTAACTACACAGATGTCACTAGACAACACTGTTGGCTTGACTGATTAAAACTGTAGCTGTTCCTAAAACACCCAGGTCATGCAACTCCAGCAGGTAAGTTCAAAGTTCCTGTTCACATGTTATTCCATCTTGCAGTGGAGTATCTTTAATAAATTGCACCAGGCTGCAGAGTCCGGATGAAGTCTACGTGCCCCCATTTTTTTAATTTCTTCCCCTGCCCAAACTGCCAGGTCCTATTTTATTTATGAGAGTGCAAAACTTGCATGGGACTCTTTAATTTTAGACAGAAGGACTTTAATGTTGTCTGGCTCGTTCACATCTTTGCATTTTCCGCCAGGTCAGCAGCTGAAGGCCTTGCACTTTTGTACAAAATCTAATAAAATTATGGAAAATGACAGCAAAGAGAAAATTAATGCATCTTAAATGTATTTTAAAACATGATACAGTCCAAAAGGGAAAAAATAAAATGGGAAAATGTAAGAAAAGGGGTAGGCTATGAGGACCAAGAAAAGACACTCTACAGGAAATGAGAAAGTATATTGAGAAAAAATAAATCAAGGTACGCAGAGAAAATAACCACTCTGAGAAGCACCATTTCTGAGGCTGCAGCTTTATACAGTCAGCCCTAACTGACTGAAAAGTTGATGTCCAATCTGATTTCTCCAGTGGAAAGCCTGTGGTATTCTCATCTCAATCCCTAGAAGACAGTAGCCCTCAACATCAAAACTACATACAGTTCAGAAAATTGGCCATCCTTACTCAGGGAAGTCTAGGACTGAAGCTGTTTGGGAACTGAACTTCCTCTCACCCCAAAGTGGGTGCATCCTGTTGAGTCAGTGACTCAACATGGGCAACTTCTAGAGGTTGTAGGGTTTTTTTAGAAAACAGACATATGCTTCAAAGCTCTACCTTCATTCTTTTCCACAGACTTTTACCACAACCACTCAGAAACTAGGTCTATACTAGCAGAGTTCTATATTTATTCTATTTGAAACACAGTAAGCTCAACCAGAAAAGCCAGACACAGTTGTAAGATATTTAAACTGAAAAACATAACACATTTGAACATATGAGATATCAAGCTGAGAGGAAAATGCATACTGCTGCAACAGCTGAAAAGTGGCTGAACTTTGCTTTGTTTAAAACATCTTTATCAGGAGTTTTATTGAACCAGCTGAGTAGCTTTTTTTCTGTTTACTCCCTATTTCTGCACATATCCTTAGGTATACAGCAGCTGTCATATGATACATACATTCAAAAGTAGAACCACCAGGAACTCCTAGGTCTGAATTTTTTCCTACAGAAAATATTTATTCATCAACAGCAAAATGCACTATAACACATAATGTCAAAGAATAAGACAAGTTTAAAATGAGAATTAAAATCAGAAGTTTAAATATATTCACATCACCATCCTTGGATGTATTTAAAAGATGAGTAGATGGGGTGCTCGGAGATATGGTTGAGTAGTGGACAGGTACGGTTGGAGTCAATGATCTCAAAGGTCTTTTCCAACCAAACAATTCTATGATTCGTTATTTTGACTTTTTCCAGAGTTAAATGTTTTCATTTTAAAACAAATTTCGATTTTATTTTCCTTTGGATTTTATAGCAAAATAAAATGGGAAAAGTAGAATCAAAGTGAAACAAGATTTCAGTAGTTTTAGCTTATGGAAAAGGGGTTTTTTTTGTTTGGGGGCAGAGGGCATGGAAGTAGGAGAGGAAACGGGTCTTTGTTGTGCTGAGACAAAAGAAACATTGAAATGGCAGGAATCTCACCACACAAAAGGATTCTGTTTCTGTACAACTGCACATATTAAGTGATAAACTGCTACAGATAAAACAGTGAAACAGTCAACCCTGGCACATAAGCAGCATAACTCTGTAGCAAAGCACGTTGGAGAGCTTGAGGGAGCACCACCTTCCTGGGCCAGCATGCAGCCTCCAATTTGCACATTACAGTGACAGCACGGTTTGCAATCCTCTTCCTGCTCCTCCACACCTCCCGACCTGCAGGTTAAAGCTATCAAAAACCAGAGCTCTGCCACAAAAAAAGCCGCATTACATCGTCCAGCCTTTCCTCATCGCGGAGTGGAAGCACAGCAGGTCTGCAGCATCCGCCCCTGCCATACTAATGGCTTTCACACCATTGCACGCTGAGCCAAGCTGCACAACTAAATCACAACTGTGCTGGAGCAGGGCTCTGGCTGACACCTCAAGTAACTCCTGATCTTTATTGCACCTTTTTTTCCAAAGGGCTGGAGTCACATTCTTATTTCCCATTTGTTACCTATAAAGTCTGCATTCAAAAATGTATTACTGCAGCATTGTCATGGAAACAGTAAAGGCTAAAACTTTAACAACAATCTTGAAGAGTTTTAGGCAGCTTTTCTCAGACCATGGTTGCTGTATGTTTTCAGGCAGAGCCACAACAGATGTCACCAGTGATTAAAGAGAATTACCACACGTTTTTTATACGACATGTATGGTGACCCTCTTTATACTACAGAAGGGTGGGGAGACTCTTTTGTCTTCCTGTCTCCTTTCCTCCATTTGTCCAATAGTCCCACCTGCTCTTCCCTCCTAACAACTCCTTGGATGGTGCACATCATCTTGCTGCCTTTGCCACTCAGCACCCACTTGTAAAACATCCCTACCATCAGCCACTGCCGCTGGCATTACCTTCCCCATAAAACGATACAACCCGAATAATCCCAGGGCTTGCTCTGCAGCGATTATTCCCTTCTCCTGTTGTTCCACCCAACAACAGAACTGAGGAGAGGGGGACTTTTATCTGCAACTCTGATCATAGGATCAGGGGATGAGTCAGGTTGGAAAGGACTTCAGGAAGTCTGCAGTCCATCCTCCTGCAGGGTCACCTATGAGATCAGAAAGGGTTACTTGGGGTTTTATTGAATCCGTTTTTGAAAGTCTCCAAGGATGGAGGCTGCACAACATCTCCAAGCAACTTGTTTCACTGACTGTCCTCATGGTGAAAACATCAATTGTATTTGAATATGTTCTTACTGGAACACAGCCTTAGCTAAGCAATCTCCGTAATAAACAAATATAATATGAATAAACTTATAAATAGGAATATTATTTTATAAAAATATAAATATAAACTTATTCTTTAAACATCATGCAATTGACTTTACCAAATGAGATGCCGTGCTGCCTAATGGAGAAAACCACAGAATGGACTGGTGACTTTTTGGGTACTTCTAACAGGACTTTTGCCAGCCTGGTGACTGGCTTCAGACAAGTTTCTTCATTTCTGTCTCAGCTTCCTCATTTACACACTAAGTATAATGAGCTTTACTTAACTCTGTAGAATCTTTTGATGTTGAGTAAAAAAAGTGAGAGAAAAAAGGTAGGTTTGATAATGCTGGTGATAACATTGATGTAAGTGTTTATTACTGCTAAAGCAAAACAACTAAATATACATATATATGTACAAATACATATGTATGTAGATATATGTAGATCCCAGTGGAGCTATGACCATCCCTAATAGTAACTACCTCTGAATTAACCTTATCCAGGTTAATATCTAAATCCTATAAGTGTACAAGATTATTTATATATATATAGATGCATGTATACATGTATGAATGCGTATACATATATATAAAAGCTATATAAAAACTTATTTTGCTTCACATGTGTGTACATATACCTCTTAACTTTTCTCTTTAAACTGTGACAGTCCTAGGAATAAAGTTGCTCATCCATAAGATACAAATAAAATTTATTCAAATTCAACATCCCCAGGAAAAAAAAAGAAAAGTTCTACAATTGCTGTTATTTTTTTGTTTCCAAGGCCACTGAAAACACAGAAACGGAGCAGTTTGATCAGAATTCCACAGCACCACTCCACCCTTAAAGGTGTGTGTTGAATAGATCTGTAACACTCACTCCATGAAAGACCTTTCTAGACAGATATTGTAAAACATCAGACAAACTAAGCCTTCAGAAGGATGAACATATAAAGCTCATGGGAAGTTTTTATTCTGCAAGGGGTTAAACAGAGGATGATCTGAAGAAAACATTAGGTGCTTTGTAGCCTGTACAGAAAACATTTGCTTCCCTACAATGAGGCTGCAGTAGGAAACCAAACGAAGCAGTCAGATTATTAAAAGATGGAACAGTGCAGATGAAACCCCAGTTCAACCAGCAACACAGAATTAGAGTACAGGATGTTAGAAGGGCCATGTTCAGTGCCGCTCCCTCACTTGAAAGCAATGCTTTATAAGGTTACCGCTGACAGTGAGCTTGTACGTCCCGGCTCCGAGGTCTAGTCAAGTGCATGGCACAGTTTTCCTGCCAATTTTGCTACACAGACCTTATTATACAACAAAAATTCCCCACCCATAATCAACAAAGACTAGACATGCTGTACCAGAGTCACGATGCATGTTCACACTGGATTCTCCTCAAAAGAGTACACGTTGCTTTCAAACTCACGCACTTGTAAAAAGCAGATAGAGGGATCACGCTGTTAACCATTAATTTACACATGAAATTGGGTGCTGCACAGCTACCTTCTATCAACCTTTTCCCCAAGAGAGACAAGGAGTATTTTCTGGTATCTAACTGGAATGACAGGGAAAATTTAATAAGTACAGATAATTTATCTATCAATGTTGACTTAGCACTATATATATATATATATATAAATGCATGCATATAAGAATGTACTTATTGATCAAAATTCCATTTTTTCTTAAAGGTTATTACTTCATCACTACAGGGATAATAATTTCCCCGTTGTCCATGTCATCTTTTCTCAGTACTGAAGGAAAAGAAAAAAAACAGTCCACTGAATTTCTCTTCCACTCTCCCAGACCTGCATAATTCCCAATCAGATGGGTACACAGAAAAAGACAAGCGGACACAGGAGGGAGGACTGCTGTCAGCTAAGAGCAAAGGGATTGCAGCCCACTTCCAGATCTTCCCCCAGCATTGCTCAAGCAGAGAGGGTCTGTGGATAGCACTGACTCACCTTGGGCAAGGTGTGGGAGAAAAGCAGCTCTGAGGTGAAAGCACACAGTACAGCAGAAGTAAAACACATGAAGGGCCCAAAGCTAGTGCCATAGGGTTCATAATAGTGGGGTGAGTGACAGGACCCAAAAAGCTTGTTATTTGGTTCTGAGTGTTTATAACACGATGGTGTCAGGTTCTACACTAACATACAGTGATTCTCCCCCTCTACTCCACTCTCATGAGACCCCACCTGGAGTAGTGTCCAGTTCTGGGGCCCCCAACATCAGAAGGACATGGACCAGTTAGAACGAATCCAGAGGAGGCCACGAGGATGATCCAAGGGCTGTAGCATCTCCCCTATGGGGACAGGCTGAGAGAGTTGGGGCTGTTCAGTCTGGAGAAGAGAAGGCTCCAGGGAGACCTTCTAGCGGCCTCCCAGTACCTGAAGGGGCCTATTTGAAAGATGGGGAGGGACCTTTTACAAGGGCAGGGAGTGACAGAACATGGGGAGATGGCTTGAAACTGGAAGAGGGTAGATTGAGATGAGATGTGAGGAAGAAATTCTTCACTGTGAGGGTGGTGAGACCCTGGCCCTGGTTGCCCAGAGAAGCTGTGGCAGCTCCTCCCTGGAAGTGTTCAAGGCCAGGCTGGACGAGGCTCTGAGCAACCTGGTCTAGTGGAAGGTGTTGGAACTGGATGATATTTAAGGTCCCTTCCAACCCAGACAATTCTATGATGTAGAATGAAAAACTTTAATTGAGCCTGTAGAATAATTAAAATGTCAGACAGAAGCTCTCATTACAAAGATATGTTCACAAGATAAATAGGAAATGGAGCCTGACATTTCCAACGTGAAGGTGGACACCTAATTAAAATACTTTAATTGCTGTGACCTCTTAGCACCCACACTGTTCCCAGCATCAGTGGGAACAGCAGCTACTGAGAGCCTGGGAAATTCAGGCCACTTTTATTGAGGTGTTTAAATATGGCACTCCTATTTGAAAAGGCTGACTCCAACCTCCATAGGAATTGATCAGTTTGATTAAGTAGACAGATTTTGGACAAGTGAGAACATTTTGATGAATGCTTCCCAAAAGGAACATGGGGACAAAGAGGGAGTTTAAGGGAAGTTGTGAGAGAAACTCGGAATGAAATGGAAGGGGAGAGGAAGGACACCGGGCCCCAGCCAAGCCCTAGTTACTGCTTTTAACATGTGCCTGGAACTGTATATATGTGAGTATAAGAGGGAAATGAGCCAGAACAAATAAAATTGCAAAGCAAATGCTAAACATGTTTTTCTTCCCCACCTCATGGGAGAATAAATATTTTATCCTGCTACAGTTCTATTATTTATCTTCTTCATACCACATCCAATTGGGAAGTGAAACTGTTAAGACTTAATGTCAAGGTTTAAGGGAACTGTTTCATTTGGAGTTCAAATGCTTCAGTTTGGCAGTAGAACATCTGCTTCAAATGTTTCAAAGGCTCTTGACATTTACTACACTATGCCCAAAAAAATTTAAGCAACTGAGAGCATCACTGTGTACATTGTAAAACTGAAGCTTCTTTGCAGCGTGTCCCTCATACACTGTATGTCATCCCCGTGCAGAAAATAACCCACCGTTCTGCACCGAGAATTTTATTTCAACAATGTAGTAATAACACACTTTTTATTAGAGTGATAAAAATATCACTCATTTCTCAGTATAAATAAAGATGACAGGTTATACAAAAGAGAGAAGGAAAATGGGGGTTAAAAAAAAAAAGGAAAAAGATTTACAAGAATCACAATCTGCTCTTCAGTATCACCCTACAGCACTTTCTTTGTGTGTCACTATTTGACTGGAGTTCAGAGTTTTAGTTTTTTCTCAGCAAACACCAATTAAAAAAGGATTAAAAAGAATGTATTTTCATACATCTTATGGGTGTTTCTGAGATTAAAAACCAAATAAAAAGAATGGAATTTTCTCATTGTATTAATTTTTTTTTTTTATTTGTTCACAAGTGACCTTAGAACTCATAAATTTAAAAACTGTAGAAATATATTTTAATTGAATCTTTTATATGGTAAAAAAGCACTCAAAAACTCTTAGCATCAAAAGAAGGCAATATCTACTTCAAGGCTAAATTTACTGAATTTGCTTACACTAAGTAATAAAACCCAAAAAAAACATAATGTGAAAATTCATTGTCTTTAAAGGATAACAAATACAAATCACAAGTCAAAATGATAACTAAAACCAATCCCTCCCCTAATGTGACAAAATTGGTAGAAGAACTAAGTCAACCTCAAATTTACAGGTCCCACATACACAGGTGGGTGAACACCAGGTATATAATTTATTTAATTCTTTGAGTGCACAGAGTAAGATTGAACAGCACCTCTGGGCTGCTCAGTGGTCCCAATAAATACCTTATCTACACTCAACAAGGACTATATAAAGTAGCAAAATTGCAAGTTCTACTTACTTGCTACTTATCCATCAACCCCACAAGAAAGTTCTCAATCCAAACTGATAGTCCTCACCAAAAAATAATGTAAAAATTTTTCTGGACGATTCATCACTTGTCAACAGATCTTCCTTAAAATCACATTGAGAAGAAAAATACGTGAATATGGTCTTTAGACTTAACTCACTAGGGAGTCCTTTGTGGGTCATAAGACTAAGCAATGGAAGACATGAAGTGCTAGAAAGATCTTATCTTAAAAGCTGGCAGCTCTTCCCTGACAGGATGGCAGCAGGTTATTTTAAGGGTAGAGAGTGAGAAAGATGCACCAGTCAGAAACATTTCCAGTCAGTTGGAAATGCTTCCATTGCCTAGAGAGCTGTGACTGACCCATGTTTAATTATAATGGCATTGATATATTATTGCTGGAATAAGAGTTGCTGGTATACCTGGCCCAGGCTTTAGCTTTTCAGGAAGAAAAATGAGCCAAAAAAGGCTTTGTAGAGAAAGTTCAAATCAATACTAAATTTGGACTCTCATTATGCAACCAAATAAAATGAGATATTTTTCATACACTCAGGCAAATGTCATAGCAGGGAAAAGAGATGCTGACCAGGATGTGAACAAAGCCAAGTCACTCTTCCAGAGAACTCTCCAATAACGACTTCGTAAGAAGGATTCCAGTTTTCAAACACATGCGTTACCAAAAGAGGCTAAAAAAAATGAGTTAAATTCACTGATCTAAAGGAAGCTCTGTAGGCTAAGTATCCTGCCAGCATACTCCAAGTATGACAAATGCATCTTTTTCTCTTCTAGCGTTCACTCACGTGGGTGATTCGACTTCTGCTGCCTATATACCAGTTCTGTGAGATGTAGACATGACACCTGGGGTGGGACAGGGGTCCTCAGTCACTGACACTGGACAGGATGAGTGCTACAAAGGCTGGATGTATCATGTAGCTACTCTTCACCATAATCTCACCAGGGTCCCAGAAAGCAACATGCTCCCTTCCCTGTTTTCAGACACCGAAGATACCTTGCACCCCACTCCATTAAAGATTCAGTACAAGATGTACGACAGCAGATTCTAATGAAGTATTAGGTAATAAACATAAATATGGGATACTAATGACTGTTTATGTCTCCACAGCACAGAACGAACTACAGAAAAACATTTGCATTCAGCTTCAGAGAGTGTTCAGCTATTAATCCCATCTGTATAAAAAATTGAAAGTGCAATCCAAAATAACCTTATTAGTGAATTAATTTTTCAACTTTGGAAAATGCCAAAGTTAAGCAAATTTTGGAACAACCTTTTTCACTCGTTACTCAGGTTGCCTTTTTGGGTCCATGCCAACCTGTTAAATCCCAGATACCACATCTAAATAAGATGGGACATTTTTCATATACTTAAGCAAACGACAAAGTGAAAGAAAAGAGATGTTGACCAGGTTGTGAATGAAGCTGAGTCATCCTTCCAGAGAACTCTCCAAACACCACTTTGTAAGTCTAACTGCTTCAACAACTCCAACATAAACTACATTCTCTGTGAAACAGGAATCTCAACAACATATCATAGGATCAGATCAACTTTCTACAAGAGATGAATATACATCAGCCAAAAAGAAAGACTCAGAAGTAAAATGAGAGCAGCTTTCCACAAGCATTTCTTGGGAACAAGCAGGTATGCTGTGGTTATCACAGCAGAAGTGTGAATCTCCACTTATTTAGGTCTAAATTTCTTTTGTCTTTCCTCCTGTAGCTAAAGAACTATAACTGAGAGAAAAGAAAGATATGTCAATTCCAGAACAAACTGCAGATTAAATATAGAGAACCTGAGTTCAAACCTGCTTTCAGCACAAGTACTGACCATAGTCTACACATAAATATGTCACTACATAAACATTCCCCAGTGTTACAGAGTAACTTGTCTTAAAATCTGAAAATCATGTGTATCATGACCCTATAGGCTGAAATGAACCCTGCTCCTGCAAGGGGACTGGACTAGATGATCTTTCGAGGTCCCTTCCAGTCCCTAGCATTCTGTGATTCATTCTTTGAAAGCAAAATCTCTTTGGCCTTCTTTCAGAAGAAACTGTGGCTGCTTTGCTTTTAACAATCCCTTCAAAAAAAACTTCTTTAGATCTTTATTGAATTCTGATGCATTTTATCTGTTTTAACAAGTTAATGAGTATGAATCCCACCCCATTATCTATGGTTAAAAAAAGCACTTTAATATATTCTTAGATCTATTTCTGTTCTGTGCAATACTTAAACCAATATAGGTCACTTCCAACTGAAAATATTCTAAGTCTCATTGCCTTCAAAAAGAATTTATGTGAACCATATTAAGCATGTCCTTAAATTCATCTGAATAAGGATGCTCTCCTACATCAGAGTTGAAATGCCAGCACTTTCAAATGCTCTTTGAACATATTTGTTTATATCTTGACCCTGTCAGATTTTCTCATGTCTCTACACACTGAATGTGGGGAATGGACACAGGCAGTTCCTAGGTCCTTTACGTGTTGAGTGACTTAGGAAGAAGTCAGAAGTCATTTTCTTTGTCCATAAACTTTAATAAACTAAACTTTTTTTTTTTTAGTTACTTATTTTCAGGATCACAGTGGCCAAATAGGAAATAGAGGCATCCAAAAACCAATTTGTAGCTCTTGAGAACATACTCTCACTAAGAGTAGCACTCCCAGAAGTGCTCATACAAGCGCACAAACTAACTTGAGGAGAAGAAAAAGCACATGTCTCAGTGTTGCACTCAACTTTTGGTACACCAAGCAAACATTCACATGGATAATCTCACCCACATGTTCAAACTTCCCAATATTAAGGCAGCATACCAGAACAAGTGTAAGAATTTGAATATTGCCATAACTGATGCATGCACACTCCAGGATTGACAACACCAAGCAGAAATCCAGAAAATAGGTAAGGGACTTTCAGAGCAGTTTGTACTACTTTGGACCAAGTCCAGCTGGCTTAAAGACCAGGTAGTATCTTAACAATCCAGCACCAAAGTCCTTTTGTTTAGCAACTGTTAGACAAAGAAATTTGACTTGAAAATAAATTTTAAATTAAAAAATGCTATAAATCATTAATCAAAAATTTAGGAACTATATGCTTTTCAATTAACTTTTGCTAGATGTCAGCTCCACGCAAGACTCATTAACCTTACACACATACCATGTTTTACCAAAATCTCCACTACCACTGCCTTGAAAGACTTCAATAACCTTAATCCAAAACTAATTTTTCAGAAGTCTAATTCAGCCATTTAAAAAAAAAAAATCCAGGTTGAAACCCCACATTCAGAAGTTTTAGCCCACAACCATTCTTTCAATTAGAGTCTTTTCAAGTTATAAAATTGTCAAACAAAAGATCTATGTTTTTACATTTTAGAAAAATATTCTTCTTCCTCAAAAATAGCTTTGAATTTCCCTACTCCATTTGAATTTTTAATATAACAATTTCATGTGATATTTTATGTTAATTTACCGCTCAAGCACTCTCAGTGAAATGAAACCAGGTTATATAAGAATGATAAATGCAGTCTAAAGACTTGTGTAGATTAATACATTAATACTGTTGAACTTATATACTTGCTACTCTTCTATAAAGATGCCCAACATTGTTCAGTGTGTACAGATACATTTTTACAACATTTATGTTTTTCTCCAGCTATGTAACTTTCCTTCACCAGCAGTCTCCCTGATTTTCTGCTCCAATTTCAATGGCCAGTTCTTGTTTCTGCCCTGACATCACTTCCATCTACCCCTCTGCCATACCGTATGTGGTCAATCAACATGTCCACCACAGAAATTCATAGTGCCTGAAACCATTATGTTGTCTTGCTCTGAAAATCAAATTATCTCTTTATAATCTGGAGCCACAGCTCCACTGACAGAGAATTTTCTATGACTCATATAATGGGTAATACAAGAATCACACCTGAAGTTAAGGAAAGTCATTATTCAGTACTTGACACACAGCTCTGACCAAGCAGCCCAGGTTTACAGCCTGGAACCCTCCAGCTGGCATGTGCTAGAATGCTTTAAAGCATTGGCCAATGAGTCACCTCATTTTGCCAGTTAAAAAAATTAGTCTGTACTCTACATCACACAGAAATAATCTTTTCCTTCAGAAATCTCTCATGATTGGGAATCTATCAATACTGCTTAACTTCACCTGCTTATTTTACTTTTACATATATAGTTAATAAAACTTGAGGAAGGACCTGTTTTCAAAGGGATCCATCTAATATACCTTTTTTTGGATTCCTGGCATTAAAAGGAAAGCTTGAGTATATGTGTCACTTTCACAGCTTTAGAAGAATTTCACCTTTTGTCCTACTAGGATACACATTATAATTCAGAACCATTTAAATTACTACTTGCAAGAACAACTGAAAGTTAAAAAACAAAAGTCACATGGCAAAACCATAAAAGATTTAAGAGACTCTTCGTGTATTGAAGGAATTATTACTCTGTGTACTGAGGGTTTTGGTTGTATGATTGCACTATTAAAAGCAATATTCTTCTCATTCAGATTTGCCTATTTTTTTCTTTCCTTCATTCTCTGTATATCCAAAAAATAAGTGTGTTATAAAACTCACATCTTCCAGAAGAGAAGTTTGTCTCCCTTTAAGTCTTCCCCCAGCGAGTAAGAACTGTTTATCACTTACATTTTTTACAATTTTCCTTGTATTTCAGTATTTTGTTCCAATTAGGCTTCTCTCAGTTCAGCTCTGGATTTATGAATATGAGGAAGAAACCCATTTCCATCAGGTTTCACGTTATTGCTTCTCAAGGAGAAACGAGCTCAACTTCGTGTTGCTCCTCAAGAAGCCTACAAGGCAAGGGAATTTTTCAGCAGATTTTTCTCTACACATAATGCTGGTTTATACATCACCATAAGTAGTCTACAATATGGATTTACCAGTAGCCTTCAAAGAACACCTTGCAAGCCCCATTTCACAGTTTGTTTCTTTAACCAGGCAGTGTTGGCTTTGAACAGTATCCCTCAATATCTTAAATGAGTGGTATAACAGCGTATAATACATAACTATGACTCTAATAAATTTGCCTTGAGAGACCTTCAAAAGCAGAGCGATAGCAACACTTCATCTGAAATGGAACAGGGTACCAGGCAAGGTAGGGCAAGGGAAACAGAAATTTACATGGTTTCAAAGTGTCATCCATACATGCAATCACCAGCTTTAAATTTTATAATCACATACCTGCTTCGAGATTCCAATGTGCTACATAACAAATTCTCACTAACCACCTCCTAATCATGTCCTAGTGTCCTGCTTTCAGCTGGGACAGAGTTAGTTTTCCTCTTAGCAGCTGTGTTTTGGTTTCAGTACAGGATTTGTTACGAGAAGAATGTTGATAATATACTGATGTTTTTAGCTGTTGTTAAGAAAATCAAGGACTTTCAAATTGCCCAGGTACTGCTAGTATGCAGGTGCAAAAAACTGGAGGGCACAGTACAATTAATAGACCTAAACTGGCATTTGGATATGCTAATGCAATATTCAGTATCATAGAACATCATGTTCAGTATATAAGCAAGGGCTGGCCAGAAAGCTGCGGGGCTTTCTCTCTCTCTCTCTTCCAGGATTGCAGTTTTGATTATGGAATTATCTCTGCTCCAGGATCACTAGCTGGGGACCAGGCTAAGCATCGGTCTGCAGGCCATGAGCAATTGCACTGTGCATCACTCATTTGTATATTCTGTTATTACAGTTATTATCAGTATTATTGGCATTATTACTTTATTTTTAATTTTATTTCAATTATTACATTGTTTTTCTCTCAAGCCACAAGTTTTCTCACCTTTGCCCTGCTGATTCTCTCCCCTGTTCCCTGGATGGAGGAGGGTGAGCAAGCGGCTGTGTGGTGTTTGACTGCCAGTCAAGATAAAACTCCCACACCTAGTATGTCAACGGGACAATAAAGTAATTTCCAATCAAGCAGTTACTTCAACTTTTCCTAGTTATGCAGTTCTGAGAAAATATTTTGGCCACACCTAAAAAAGCATAAATATTTTAATTCCATTGTAACCAGTAAAATTGATTACATCTTCTGTTTGTTTTTCTTTCTCACCAAACACACAGCTAATTAATTATATGTCCATTATGCACCCCCATAGCATTCTGTCCAGTTATTTTTCTGGCAGAGAGATGCCAGCAGTGAAAAGAACTGATGTTATAAGAGTTATTGTACATACTTGATCTAGATTGGATATGCAAATCTCATCCTTTTTCTATTCACATCCTCCTTCCTGCACACCTGGATCACATTCCCTTCATTAAGAGAAAAAAAACCCAGCTCTATGTTCCCATTATCCAATAAATAGAAATGGAAGTACCAAATTCTTCAGTGTGATGACCTCATCAGAGGGCAGCTGACAAACTGGATATACTCACTTCCACTTACAGATATTTCTTGCTTTCTACTTGTGTTTTTAGCATAACAAAAAATCCCTTTCACATAGCCAATCTTCATTATTTAAGCCTGCTCTATGTAGCTTTAACTGATCCTGCTATGACAAGTCCCCAAAAGCAGTGGACAGAATCGTTAAGTCCTCTGTTTTCATGTTTTTAATAAATACTCAGATTTTTGCAGGATGCCATAGAAACCTGGCAAACCACAGAAATATAATTTCCCATTTTAAAACTTATCCATAACGATAAAAGAAATCAAACACTTAGTCAACTGCCTTAAAAGGTATTCTAGTCTGAAGGGAGGAGGAAAAGGAACTGACTTGTAAATCCAGATGCTAGAATCCCATAACAAAAAATAAGTTTCCTAGCACCAGCCTGCAATGCAGTTCCTTAAGTACTGAAATAAATATAACTTGAATGATTGCTTCTGATATACTGCAATACCAGATCTTTGATTGCAATTTTATTGAGAAAAAGTCAGAATGTACTGAAAGAAGAAACAGAAGATAAGTAAAATTTGAATTAAAAAGGGCTGATATGTTCCAAGCTAGGAAAACTCCTCTATTTTGACTAGATAGAGGAGTACATACTTGTTTTAGGAAAAAAGGTGCTTCTGCTTACACAGCGCAGCACCAATGATTATGACAGCAGTTTAACTTCATTTTATTCTTCATTGGTTCCTTTATTTTGATATAAACTAACTTGACACACCCTTCTTGCACATCAGGACGAAAGCCTGGGTTTTCAAGCTACATAAATGTCCCTGCTGCAAACCCCGCCTAAGATGATGTTCCGCTCTTACATCACAAGTAATCAGAGCTGGCAATTCTTAGCTACTCTCTGCTGCATGTTCCTGTGTTTCTGGTCAACACTTACTCTTCAGGATATTGTCACCTTGCACTTTCAAGACACATCTGTATCGCTCTGATTGTTAAGCCTTCACAGGGAATGTTTGTAAGAGAGCATGAGGCAGAATTATCTGATGAAATGCACCCTTCAAACACAAAATCTCTTACAAGCATACATAGCTAAGAAAAGTCTTCAGATGAAAAATCTGTACATCTCCTGATGCAAACTGGTCATGGTATGTACTATGGCTGTAAATCAAATCAGCAAATTTAACAAACAACAGTTGGCAGGAAATGTACAGTACTCCTGCCCCTGGGCTGCTATCCTGTAAAATAGAACAATGATTTATTAAATACATTTAACCTACATAGGAGCACTCATAACAGCCATCCACAGGTTCAATCCACTTTTCTTTTTTTAAGAGACCATTTGCTCTTTAGGTATAGCATAAGTACTGTCCACAGAAGATCAACACAAAACCATACAGTTACTAAGCCTCGATATTTTATTAAGGAACAGTAAATACACCCACTAAAAATGATTCTTTAAAAACCAGAGCAAAGAACATCTACAGTGCAGGTTACACTGGCTTGTTCTGTCTCCACCATTCTAGTAAAACAGTCACTATCGCCTTGATTCACCAAGTTACTTAAGCATATGTCTAATTTTAAGAACATGAATAATCCCCTGAAGTCAAATGACTACTCAGTCAATTAAAGTTAAACATATGCTTAAGTACCTTGATGAATTGAAGCCTGTAATTGCCTGCAGTTGTTTCTGCCAATTTTGCTGCAAGTAAAAAAACAGAGTTTTGCCAGTGAAAAAGCAATACCATAATGCTTTTATCACTGCAGAAATTAATTTTATTTAAACTTTTTTTTCCCCTTTCAAGTTTGTTTTTTCACGCATAGTTCTAGGCAAAGCGTTCATCAAAGTAGATACAATAAAGAAAATCACATTTTAAATGTAAAATAAATGTGAGGGTTTGGTTTCTCTTCCATTCACTTATAGAACATCTTTGCTGAAGTATGAAGTGTAAAACTTGGAAAAGACATGGGAGATGCACTGCTTCAAGTAGCTGATACTGAATTTATTGGGCAGAGGCATAAACTGAAAGAGCACGATGATGGATGGAACAAATACAAAAAGAAGCTTCACTCCAGAAGAGTTTTCTGAGATAGGAAGCTCTGCAGTGCTTGCAGGAATACTGCAGCACCCTGTGAAGTCTACAGGAAGATTTACATCAAATCTTGAGAGGTGGACTGAACTGTTACTTCTCACAAACTATCGACTTCCCCTTATTTGGAAGAAACCACATACTTGGCAATACCTGCTAAAAGTTGTTATTTTTTAATGGTTCCTAAAAAATAGGATAAGAAAAAAAAGGGGGGAAGGGGAAGGAATATAAAAAAGAAATATCTCTATTTATAAACAGAATGAAATCCTTGTAAAGTATGTTCCTTAGATCTATTAAGACCTTTATAAACATACTGTTAAAAACACAGCAACTCTAAACAATTTATAACATCCCAATTCACAGCCTTCCTGCCTGATCTAAGGCTAAGGCAGAAAACGGCTGCTGTTCTACGGCTACGGCTTAAATAATTTGCACAAGAGACAATTATCAGTGGCCAAAAGGTGAGAACCAAACATGGTTTGTTACTCCATCTAAAAAGTCAGTATTCAAGAATTTGCCAAGAACAGATTTTGCTTGTAGGGCAATACTGTTGGTGGTAAAGAATTACATAGATAAGTTGTTAAAAATGCCCACAAATAATAAATTAAAAAACCCATAAACTCAGAATAGTTTAAGGGATTCTGGTTCCTTATTTTCCAGAAAGCATCCTTAAAAAAACACCTTAGGTAGATGCACACCTGTAAACTACAAACACACAGAGCAATGCTAACCTACAAACTTCTTCCCCAGCTGAAGTTTTTGATTTAAAGAATTGTAAAAGCTTTTCAATTCTTCGTAACAAATTATCTGGACATATGCTTTTTCCTCTTGTCCCTGTGAGCCCTAACATTTCCTTATATAAAGACAAACCAGGTATAGCCCAAATTTGCCCACAAGGCTTAAAAACATGGAAGATATACCCAGAAGGTAAGTAGTTCTACTTCTGGAATTATATCGAAGGGTTCTGAATAAAATTAATGTTTGTGTATAAACCGAGCATCCTGTTCCCACTGAGATTATCCACCAAAATAACTATCGGCTTCAAAAATAATGGAAATTGTTATAAAAAATAACAGTATGGAGCACTGAAAAAAATGTTTGAAGCGTGGGGAGGGGGAAAAACGTTAATCTGACCTTGCATTATGAAAAGGAATAACTACTACTTCCTCGAAATCAGTGTCCCAAGAATTCACGATTGGAATTCAAGCCCCACTCCTGAATCACACAGGAGAAATGTGAACACACAATGGAATATGTATTTATATAATGAATAAAATAGGAAAAGGAAAAAAAAAGGAGGGGAGTGGTGGGGGGAATTTCTCTGTAGTAGCTTAACCTGCTTACCCCTCCAAGATTACCTAGCAGAGGTAAATATGTTATTAATCTAATGCAAGTATGACTTCACCAAGCGTAAATTTCAAACCATATTCCATGCTCCTGAGAATACCCTTCCACTGCAAGTCCTCCTACGTGTAGCTATGTAACACACAAAGTATTTCTCGCTGCAACATACACTCACTTAATAATTACCATTTTGGGTTAACATTCTTAAAATACCTTTTAGAATGATTACTGAATAAATCTGTTCCACTGGATTAAAAACCTACAAAGAAATACCTATCATTTCATTGTTACTATATTAACTCACGGTTTTCCCTTGAGAAAACAAAAGAGGAAACGAACCTGATTTTCCACTTTAAACTCTGTTCTCTGAGCAACTTTAGTGTTAAAATTTCTGCTAAGACAATCATTGCTTCCAATTTTCCCCTGAAGCTACGACCGTTCATGACCGCAGTTTGTTAAGAGTGATACACTGAACTTTAAACTCTTAAGAAAATGCCACAAACAAATCCAAATAAAGTAAGCATGCACCTGCTCCCATACTTAATTCTTCTCTGCATTTGGTGAGGTTGTCGAGTCCTCTTGTTAAATAATAGTCTGAATCACATCCTGGTTTAAGAAAAAATAATCCACAAGTTGTTCCTCAAAAAATCTCTGGGTTTTTATTTCAAAAGTTTTATAACTAAACAGGGTTCAGCTCCCGCAATAACTCTACAGATTGTTTCCACCCACACAAAAAAAAATCCCAGCCTACTTACTGTACGAGTTATACTGAAAATGTGTAACGCTATTTTCCAACTGAAAACAAAATCAACAGTGTGAAGAAGTGTAGAGTTCAGAGTAACTCTAGAGAAAACGAAGTCCAATATATCTTGTTCAAACGGTAAGTGAAATCAGAAAAGCTCACAAGGAGTAGGAGGGGAAGTTCAACCTTTAACTGAACTATTACAAATGGCAAAAGTAAATTCAGGGCCTTGAGGGGGTGAGAGGAGAGAAGGATGTGAGGGCTGAAATCCTGCAGCATTTTTACAATAGCTTTTTACAATTCATTCATTTCCAGATGACAAAGAGCAACTTTGCAGACAAGGCAAGAGCACCTGAAGAGGAATATAAAGATACCCTCACTACAAATTTGTCATCTTTTCTTGCTCTCATTTATGAAATTTGGAGAAACAGTTAAGAACACATAAAGGGAAAAAAAAATCAAGCATTTTAAAACCCTTCTATTAGCCCGTCCATGACCAGACAGAAAATCACCTTATTTGGAACATGTTTTCCTTTATTCTAAAATACTTCCATTAACACATCGAGTTCCAGAATCTACACTATTTCTGCGCACCCCCACTTCCACACAAACAGAGCCCCAAGCAAATAATTACTTTTCCTGTTTACGTAAAATAATTATGCAGGATTTCCTGAGAACATGATTTTCAAATTAAGGACAAACCAAACTGAAGAGTCTCCGTTTCCTTTACCACAGGAAATGTAGTGGATTTGGTTTTAAACTCAATTTATAGATCAATTAAAAAGCTGGAAGTTCTTATCTGTGACTGAGTTGTGGCAACTTTTGAAAGTTGGGGGAAACAATGCTCTAACAAGTATTTAGCTGTTGAAAATATCTTTTAGAAATGTTAAATTTAATAGCTCTCTAGTGCATGTCTGGGATTTCTTTGTAATCTTCTTGAGCAATGTGTAATATTTTGGCAAAACCCCAAACCCGCTCCGTTAGTAGTAGCAGAGAAAAGGAAAGGCTATAAAGTGAATTTGTTGTCTCTTTCTTTTATTAGTTTAAGAAACTTTAAACATTAAAGAAATCTTGCTTTACATTAACTTCACTCTGTTGCTGCATACCAGAAATTTAGTGCAGATTTGCATGTGTTCCATATGTATCTTTCCATATCTGCCCTACCTGGCCTAAGCAATTACTGTGCATGTGCTGACCAGCTGTGAAGAAAGAAGGAGGGGGGAAGGGGAAAGGGGAAACAACTGAGCTTTGGACTTGGAGAGCAGAGAGCTGAATTTCCTGGCTTACCCTGTGGCCCACTTAATGTCTTCAGTCAGGTGACCAAAGAGGCAAGTAAATTACACAGGAGCAGGCACTGCATGTCAAACAATAGATTATAGCCACACAATATTCCAATTTCCTTTTCTGATCACTGCACTCTCCATGTGCACGGGTTACATCCTCGATAGGCAACATTTTATGGTTCCTTCTCCACATGCTTCGTTTCCAAGAAAACAGAGCATCAGGCTGCAAGTCCATATATTGCATCTCATTTTAGGAACTTGGTATTCTTAATTTTATTGCCAAATTAATCTGAAAAGGGCAATTTTGGCCTCAGAATATTTCCTTGACTACTTACCTGTGATGTAATGTGTGCTCAATACTGTATGATGACCACACAGTCACATGTAGTTTCATGAACAAGGACAAAGAATTGGATTTCTCGTATTTCCCACATACTGAAAAGAGGTTTTTGCAATTAATCCGCTAGTTTTTAATGCTTAACTTGCATTTACAGCAAGATACATTCTGTAAGCGAATATCAAATATTGGTCTCATGGATGTTACGGAATTAAAGAAAAATATAGTTTGGCTCTGAGTTTATTTTTAGTTTTCAGTACATATATTAGGAAAAATAGTCAACTAGAATGATGAAAAACAAATTCCTAACTTTTAGTACACAAATTATCACCTCCAGCATCCCTTTTTCTTTAATATATTTTTTCCAATTTTATTTTGTACTGGTGGTTGATATTCATAAAGTATGCACACAGAATTACATTGGAAGAAAAATTGTTACAATACAAATTGCTGTTGAGCAGGAAAGCCTAGTCCAGCTGACAAGCAGATATTCTTGCCTCCTATTCTTTTTCTGGTTACTTGTCTGAAGGGCAGACAGCTCTTACCTGGTATTTTCAAAGTCCTGTCACATGCATTGGCAGTGTTATAATTTCAGATTTGATGTTTCCCAGCTATAGCAGATTTTGATCTCATCAGCTTAAAAAAAGCAGCTGTCTGCAACATGGGTTCATCTGTTCTAGTCTTTTCTACTTCAAATATTCTTTAAAATAAATTGTGCTAATCCCTCAACAGTAAAAAGCAGTACTATATTAATTCACATGTGGCCAACACAGCATCTTCCCTGCCTGAGCTGAAACTGCCATCATACCATGACTCAATCACCAACAGTTGCCAGTTCCACTGCAGCCACTTTCAGAACGATTCCGGAGACACTGAGTCTGCGGTATTTCTAATTCTCATTACAACTCTTTTACATATAGGCTCTAAGGCATTCTTGGAGTGCAGCATCAGAACAGCTACAATGGGTTTGAATGGCATTTTAAATAGAGCGGATGTGAGGTTTGTCCCTTAACAGCCTTTGGGACATGTTAAAAGCCTGAATATCCACTAGAAGACATGAGGGCAGAGCTTGGAAGCAAGGTTATCAGGAATGGTTTTGGGGTAGGGGTGTCAAGAAGAGCATCACTTGCTGGAATTACAACAGATGGTACAGGGAATTATTACATTATGCCAAGCCACATAGTCAAAATCACTCAGATCTCCCAAAAATCATAAGGTTGGCTTAAAAGCCACGATGCTCTAAAACAAAAACTACCAGTACTTTCCTCTTTCAGGATTTTTGGAGCTTCAGGGAGAAGCTGCCTTCCCTTCCAAATCCTGATGGGTTGATACATGACTGATTAGCCTGGTGAGTCTGAGATACATTACCAAAAAAATACCATTTACATCCGGACAGTAAAGTCTCACAAAATCAAGAACAGGGTCTTGATTCCCTTAAGGAGCTGAAATCAAAGACGCAAAAAACAAATAACTGAGTAGGTTTTTATTAAAATGGCAGGCAGAAAAACACAAAGCCTAGCACGCTGCCAACTCAACTTGGGTGATTATGTGAAGGAGTCAGCTGTCTTCCCTCTTTTTCCAACAAAGCAATTTTTGGAACTCATAATATAGGGAAAAAAAGGCAGGAGCGGGTGGGGAATCAGAGACTGGTAAGTGGACACAGAAGACATCGTTTTTTTCTGAAACTCATTATTATTATCATACCACTCATGATTTTCAGGACTCGGTACACTAATTTAATGCTAGGCAAGGAGATAATCAGTACATCTGTCAATATTTAAATGTTGTAACCTCATTTCCAGAAAGTTCCTTTTTATAGAAGACATGCTGTCTATCCAGTGTCTCCTTGCTTAAATTCATCACCTTATTGATTGGTATTTTACATAAAACCCGGAACTGGCACATTCCTCAAGAAGGTATTGTTTTAACTTCTATTTCCAGGTGAAATTCAAAAAACCCTAGCACAGAAGTTAATCAACAGGTCTTACATGTCCTTGAAGTCATACTTAACTTCTACTTTTAAAGGATTAAATTGGATTTGAGTGATTAAGTCTTATGAAGACGCTCAGCACACTAATCAATGCCATCTGAAACTAACTCATGACCCTCTTGATTCCTATAAACATTCAAAATCTCCAAGTGCAGCCCATCTGCCTAGTTTACCATAAGCACTGTGTTACTATTATAATCAATTACTATTTGCATTAAAATAATACCTGACTTTATTATGCATTATACAAACATATACTCAGTGAATTCATTAGCAAAGGCACAGTACACACCTGTGTGGCAATGTACAGGCTACACCTGGGCTAGATTATGAAAAAGCAGTGTTGAGAGTGTACTCTCAACCCAGTGCTTTCAAGTGTCATGACCTGCTACGATTTCCTTTAGAATCCTTGCAGAAGAGTCTGAGCAAGCTACACACTAGCAGCTTGGGGACAGAAGTGAGATACTAGAGCTTAGAAATGTGCAAACACAGCAACTGGATTCAAAACAAAAACAGCACCAAAAAAATCAAGCAAATTCTATGTCAGCATTTACCTTCCAGAAGGACACACATACATCTCCCCAAAACAACTAGAGAATGGGTAGCAGCCAATATTGACTTGCAAAGTACAAATACATTGGCTTAGATGTCTGTCTTGGCTCACCAGACTGCAGTGAAGGACAGTACCAACTTAAAAAAGGCCATATGAGAAACAGGGTTAGCAACAGGTTGGATATCACCCAAAGGAGTTATGAAATATTTGTCAACAGGAAAGAATTCTATCAACTGTTCATGGATAATTTTAACATTCTCATTTATAACCTAGGTAATGAGAAAAGAAATTTGAAGATGCCACAAAAGTAGAAAGAATTGCAAGTACTGGACAGACTGGATAGAACTGAAAATGTTTGCAACTAACTGGGAGATGAATTCTGAAAGTAGGAGGGGGAAATTCAACAAGAAAAATCAACTGTGAGGTTCTAGAATAAGGCATGAGTAACTAACTCACAGGAATAATCCACATACAAGAGAAGAGGATCAATAATTTACATGTTTCACAAACCAAACATGAATTAAACAAAGGCTCCTTTGCAACAGCTGGGTAACATTAAAGTGGCATTTCGGAACATCAGCAGAACCCACAGGACTCATGAAATAATCTTTCTGTTGTATTTCAAGATGATAAAAGCAGAGCTGGAGTAAATGTACTGCATTTGGTTCTGGATGCCACAAAAAATGTGTTCCAAAAAGAAAGTATAGAGAATAGCAGTAAGTTCTGGAAAGTGTGATCTCAGGGAAAGCAAACTGGGCATATTTAGCCTAGAAGCCTAGAAGAGACAGAGACATCAGTCCAGAAGGTCTTAAAAGACTACTGAAAAGAGTCTGATCTGACTCTTTCGAGCTGCGATTTAAACACTTCTTGCCTTGTGTGCCACCAACATAATGAATAATGAAGCACTAAAATGGGGAGGGGGGCATTGTGGAGTCCAGAACAAGTCAGGCAGATATCTGTGGAGAGCAATATTAACTGACACAGAGAAGGGATAGCTCCATCCAAGACTGTTTTTCCATGATTGTTCCCAGCATTGAAACTAGCTCACACACTTTTACATTACACTGTTCAGTGCCATGCAGTCATACCCTGAAAGACAGGAATAACCTCTCTTGAACAGCCTATGAACAGCTCACTATTTAAATAGAAAGTAAGTGGAAGGAAGAGGTCAGCTCTTCTACAGGCAGAGGAGAGGCACACCAAACTGGCCTACTCAAATCACAACATCACGAGTCAAATCTCAAAGCACCGACAGACATGTGATGGGAAACGCAGCAGCAGAAATTCTGGAAGTCAGCACCACTCCGTTACTTGCTCCAATCTGGAACTGGTGATGTCAAGAAACTGCTCTAACAGATTGTCAGCACTCACCCAAAAAGCAGCATGGCATTAAATGAGGTTGCAACAGCACCCAAACCAGCAATAATGTAGCTATTTGCCAGCAAACCTAGAGCTACATTTCTGATTTTCCTTCCAATCTCTTGACCACAAATCATTTATATTATCTTTTTAAATCTGACAAAGGCTTATACAATGAAGGTTTGAAGAAGCTCACACAAGATGCATGGGAAAGCACTATAAAACCCACCAATATTCTCAGTTGCTTTTAGCACCTGGTACTTGAGAAAAGAAACTATTTAACTGTTTTCCCCTCATCATTATTACTCAAAACTGTTAAATGGCAGGAAATAAAATTACTTAAGAATCTCCAAGGAGTTTGAAAAGGTAACAGTGAAAAGATAGCATAATTATGCATGAGTGCTAAGAGGTATCACTAATAACATGCTCTTAAATAAACTACCTGATCAGATTCTTAATACATGGGACTCTGTTCCTGCCTGAGGCCGCCCTCCTCGCTTGTGGATTAAATATGTCAATAAACACTGCAGGTATTAAAGAAATCTCAGATTCTTTCCTCATTCCAACAGCCACTTGATGGTCATTTTTACTCCTCATTCATCCTCCAACTTTGACAAATTAGTGAATGGAAACTGAGTATGTAAAAATGGGTAACATCAGGAAAATCAAGTGAAATCCTAGAATTACTTCAAAACATTCACTCCTATATTTAAAACCCTCAAATAAAATAAAATACTGTAAGTTTGTACACAAAAGAGGAAGAAATTATTTGTGGTTTTGTGGAAGCACTAAAATAAGACTCGGGGTCCATTGTTCTAAGCCTCAAGCTAAATTAAAATGCAGTCTCTGCCCCAGTGAGCTAAGTTAATAACTTGTGTGTTCTACAAAAGGCTTTGTTGCATTGTTATAGCTATTATTCACGGTCAAAACTCTCTAGCCACTATCATAACCACATATGCCAAGGATAAATTTGACAAGGTCAAAAAATTGTCTCTGTTTAGAAGAGACACTAGCACACAGACTAACATTGGCATTTATAACATTTTATGTTCCATTAGGTTTTAACTGTGTTGCAGAGATTCAGCTAATGCTTCTCAATTTGAAGTCACATCACCTTCCTATTTGTTTATTACTACAGCCATCCCACAGGACTGTGGCTTGTTCCAACGCAGAATCACAACTAATATCAACTGACTGCGTTATCAGTGGGACAGCAAATTAGAGGTTAACCTTGCGTCTGGTTTTTTGTTTTGTTTTGTTTTTATCTAGCAAAGAATAGCCTTTCTACTAAAACAATTTAACTTCTACTCTTTACCCTGGTAGCTTACTAAAATATAAAATATAGAAAATATAAAATACAAAACACGAAATCCAAGTTGGGTCTTCCATCTCCTTACAAGACAACGTTTTGGAATCTCAGGCTTCATCTACCTAGAAACATCCAAGCAAAGAAAGATGACTAATGATGTAAAACTACTATGCAAAATTTTTAAAGAGGTGAACAAAGTGGAAATTATGTCAAAGACAAATATAAATATACAAGAAGTTTAAAAAAATATAACCTTGGGGAAAACATGAATGAGCTGGCCTCACACAAACCAGGATAGAGAACACTGTAGATGAGCTCTACGTATATTTTATATATGTAAAAATTTGCCATAGACAATATGGCAATCAACTGCCATAATGCATCTCTAAATATATAGCCCAAAACCTTTTCCTAAATCCAGGCTCTATCTTCCTTATTGAAAATGGAATTATTTATTTCCCTCCTCTCAGTGGGTATGAACTAACTAAGCAAGGCTGTAGCAAATATTTCAAAACTTCTGGCAGAGAGAAATTGGGACAAACATCTGTCAAAAGTATCCTCGACAGAATTGAACAAAGGTGAGGGTGTAGACTAGATAAAATCTGCTTGTCATCCCCTTGGGGATACAGATATAAGATCAATTTCTCCAGCTTAATTTGTGTTATAATAGTAAATTCCAAGAAGTGAATATTGTGTAGTTCAGGTGATGGTAAGGAAGAATGGTTTTATAAAAAACAAGAACTACTTTAAGAAAAAAAAAAAAATGTATCTCTCATTTTCACCCTTCATACTCTCAATTCAGTTGAATTCAAGTCTTGTAGCAAACATCTTAAAAAGTAAGCAAACCAAAACAATTTTGGTAATGACAGGGGTTTAATAATAGACAAAGCCTTAGATTACAATTTCTAAGTCTTTTTACCACCAAGTTTTATTAGTGAGAGTATTGGTAAAAATACTTATTTTAGCATCACACAACACCATATCTGAAAGTAGCAAAGGGCATGAGAAACAGCCTTAAAAAGCACTGCAATTTAAAGCTTATTTTCAGAAGTAGATTTAGTACTTAAAACTTCAGTGCTTTACTAAGGCAACAGGACTGAGACTTCTTAAGTACATATATCGCTTTTGAAAACAGAACAGAAAATCTCTCTTAAAATAATTCTATCCTTCCAATTAAATTCCCAGAAGCAGCCTGTGCACTGCAGGACCACAGTTGTTATTCCAGTGGAGCTAAGCTTATTGTAGCAATAATGCAGTATTTTTTTAGAGGAAACAATATAGCCCATACCAAATTTCTTAGTATACATCAGTGCTTGGAAATTAACCTAATGAACAGGTTTCCATGACACGTCAGCTCACTGTAAAAAGAAAGGCTCATACTGCAAAGTAGCAATCAGGTTCTACAGTAAATCTTTATGAAGCAGAGCTCAATACCAAATACATCTAGAGATGCCAAACAAGCTTCATAAACTCCACTCACAGATTGACCCACTCTGTGAATATCCTCACAGGATATCGTAAGCTCTCCCATCCAAAAAATGAGAATAGGTGTGATTTATAGAGCAACCTCATTCATTAAACGAGCTCTGGATGGTCATGTTTCAGAGTTTCACGGTGACAAAGCACAGACCTCAAACACGCATTAAATACGAGCAGAAATGACATTCTCACAGTGAGAGAAGGAAGAAGGCTGCAGTGAGATGTGGGGAACAAGCATTTTTCTGGGGAAGTAAAGGCGATGTGAAGGTCAGTGGTTTACATTCTTGAGGACAACATGCAAAAGAGCGGAACAGTTTCGAACACCGTTCTGTTCCTGATGGCAGATGGTTCCCTTTTGGCTGAACAGTGGTAAAGGTTCTTAATCAGGTCTACAAGTACAGTGAACCTTCACATTGCTGAAAGAGAAGCATCACTCCATTAAAAGCAAGTTCATAAGCAAGTGTTAATCCCCATGCAATGTAGCATTTATCATTTTTCATGCAAGTGCTCATTCCAAGAGGATTATCACTTCCCCATCCTGCCCTCTGGCTGACTACACAGGGTAGAGAAATTCTTTATTCCATATGGAAGGGGAGAGGGAGGTTGGAGGAAGCTGTGATCTCCAGCTTCCAGTTTTGCTGTAGCAACTCCAAGTAAAAGTGGGAAAGAGCACAGGCCAATGCTGCAGCAGTTGCTCTTCAATAAGAGCTCAGATATAGCTTCCCAGAAGCTGTCTAGCAATTAGTAACGCGTGTCATAGCACAAAGATGAGGGGAGGGAGCAAACACTCTTTGCTAATAACTGTACAGATCCTACCAGCCCAACCAACTGAATGGTCAGATGCACCTTTGATTTGTCCACAGAGAGTAGTTCATTTAAGCTTGATTAAAGTGATTCTATTTGAAATGCCTCAGATATTAATAAAGTGATACAAATCAAGTACTGTAAGCACAGTTTGACAGCTAAGATCTGCGAGTATATAAATCCATTTGGGTAAGTTTATTAAATTTGAGCTGCCTTTCCTAATTAGATCTGCATTTTTCTAAAGAACTGCCCTTTGAGATGTAAAGAGCTTAGAAAAGAACATATTTTAGGTGGAATTATATTAGTTATAGGATACTTTTGCTTTCCTTCGGGGCATAACATCCTTACCTCTATATTCATGCCTCTGTGAGGGTGCCAGAGCCCTGGGACAGGCTGCCCAGAGAGGTTGTGGAGTCTCCATCTCTGGAGAGATTCCAAACTTGCCTGGACACTTTCCTGTGCAACCTGCTGTAGGGAACCTGCTTTGGCAGGGGGGTTGGACTGGATGATCTCCTGAGGTCCCTTCTAACCCAACCATTCTGTGATTCTGTGGACAGTTGCAGATTGCATACAGCTCACCTGGGTGTTTTTATATAACAGATCTACTCAGGCAACAATGTCACTGTAGGCAAAAAACACAGAAATACACCTATTCTAGCCTAGATGGTATGTCAAAGCCATCACAGAGACTTAATCAGAATATTATTTTGTAACATGCCACACAAATAATAATGTCAAAAGCACTGCATATACAGAAGCAGCTAATAATGCTGATAATTTGTAGCTACCATCGTACAGAGCTCCTTAGAAATAAATTCTGCAACAAAAACTAGATTACACGAATGACATCTAGTGGACATACTCTTCCATAACAATCAAAATTTTCCAACCAAAACTCTCCCAAGTTTCACATAGTAAAAGCAAACACCTGAAAATCAATTAAACAGTGGCAAGAATTTTCCTGAGGATTTTTATTTATTCATTTTTTTGCTCTTCATAAAGTTAATATCATCCTGTGGACATGCCTTAAACTCTCCTGTGCCCCACATTATTCACCATAAATCATCAGATCCTCAGATTCTTAAGATAATATAGCTTTAAGAGATTGTGAACACTGCCAAAGGCCTCACTCATTTCAGTCATTTAAAGTAATTTCTTTATGTTTCATTCCCCCTTATTAGCCAGAAATAACTGATATGTCCTGCTTGTACAATTCCTTGCACAAGGGTTTATGGTGTTTTATTAGGGTTTCCAGTATAAATCACTATTTATATAGGCAGGATGATTATGTCAGGAGTCATTGAGTGACACTGCTGCACACAGATTTCTGAGTTCTCTTTCAGACTGTTTAAACATGTTCAACTTTTGAGTGGCTGCACTGTACAGTTACACAATGACCATGAAATAATAGTTTCAGAAAAGGAAAAGCAAAGTTTATTCTTCTGCCCTGGATCCGATAAGCAGATTAAAGGAAAGCAGTGATCCAGCTACAGTCAGTATCTCCCCTGCAAGCCCACAGATCCTACTTTTATCCCTTTCCAACCAGTTACAATTTGAAGAGCAACCTACTGATCGGTGCTCAGTAGGTTGCTCTTCCTAAGAAAAGCCTACACTGCCCTTCCTAAGAATGACCATTTGACACGGATACACAGATCTGTAACGTTCAGGAGCCCTGCAACATGTTTGGAGGCTAACCATGCTGCTGTAAATAAAACAAACCAGATCCCTCACCCCAGGAATGGACAAACGTGGAGGAAACAGTGAACAGCACACATAAAAGACACGTATGTCCACTAAATGACACTGAACATCAGCACACCTCTGTTCTGATCCTAGTTTCATTAGAGTTCTTCTCACGTTACCACAGTCAAGTGACAGAATAATAATCTTAATGTACACCCAGTTTTATAAAGTTCAAACACATTTATAAGTACATCTAGAAGAATGTTTTATGAGGGACTCAAAATAGTCTGTGACATTTCCCAGGAGATAAAAAATAAGACAGTATCAATTATCAGCTATCATTCCTTAACAATAATTGTGATTATCCATATTTGGTTTGCAAATCCAAAGTACAAGACAAAAAAAACTACCTTGCAGGTATTGCTTAAAGTAGAAAGGTGCAGGGAGATTTCCTTCAGGGAAAAAAAAAGTATCAAATTTTAAATTAAAAATGCATTTGATTTCCATCTGAAAAGTTCCTGTGTAGAGGTAAGAAGCTGTCTATTCTATGTGAATACAAGATCAGCTTCTTTACAGCACTGTGACAGGATAGGATGTATATGAATGAAGTTCTCACAACATCTCACATTATACACTGAGCACAGATCTAAAACTGCCTAAGGCAAACCTACTGCTTTGATTTCCAGACAGCTGCTCTGTCCAGGACAGAGGCTTGACAACTCATGGAAAGATGATTACCAGAAAGGTATCAGTGTAATGTTGTCAGGTTTGAATAACTAGAATTCATTCCTCATATACTGGCACCTTTCTAGCAGGTTCCCACAGATGATTACAAAACATTTTCATTGACTAAAACAGCAAGGAAACAGAATCTCTACTCCAGCACTTCTTACCAAGCAGAGCACCAACTGTGGTCCTTTATAATCACAGTAATATCAAAACATTTGTGCCGTCAGTAGTTCATTGCTCAGAAAAACCATACAGGACAATGGGCCCCCAAGGAAGGCGAAACAGTCCAGGTGAGTATGATGTAGACAAGGTTCACAGAGTAAGGAGGCTCATCTTGCATTTCCTGAATCTAGAACTCCCCCTAAAAAAATCAGTATTTAACTTTTCTCGTGCATAAGTTCCACCTTCCCCTAGATTGAACCATTACAAAGCAGAGAGTTTCCTCCCTCACACTCATTTTGGACTTACTTAAGAAGGAAAGTTTCATGCAGAAAACAAAACTTTGCAAACAATTTAAGTTCTATTCTTTGTTGATTTGGATTCCAAGACACATTGACTGCTGAAGTATCCCCATAAAACCACATAGAGGTAGAAAAGAAGATTACTACACGTCACTGTTCTTTGTAGAATAATCAGTTTGAAATTTCTGAACTATTTACATTACTCTGTTGTACTTTCTGCTGGATAAAAGAAAAAAAAAAAGAAAAAAAAAAAAGAGTAATAAAAAGTTCTGTGAGATTCTCCAGAGCCGAGTTAGGAAAGTTGGTGCACATTGTGCTTTTGTATGAAAAGCATCTCTGTCAGATGAATCAGGTAAGTAACAACTTACTGCATTTCAACTTGGTTCCTGTGATGAGACACAAATGACATGAGTGGGATTTTCTTTGTAAGACTCCTGGACAGGATAAAATTCCACAAGCAAAAAGTATGAGATATAAACACTAATAATAATGCAGAGATATTTATATCCATGACTACACTCATCTTCCTACTGCCGCATACCTTTTACTTCCTCGTGAGCTTATACTCTGGTTTTCATAACACATTTCAACCATGAGGTGTTTAACACAGAGACAGTTTCCCCATATGAAGGAAATTTTATACCTAGCACATCAAGAAGTTGGTGCTTCAAGAATCTAAGTGATGCTCTAATATAAAAAACAGTAATGTTGGGTCTAATGAGTTATAACAATGCACAGGTCAGTCAACAGAAAAGATAATTGATTAAAATAATAAAATAATTTAAAAAATAATTTTCTGTTTGGCGGTTTCAACTTCTGTGCAGATTGGCTGTCTATTCTGAAAATATATTGAAGTATACTTGAGAAGACCCTGTGAGTCTGAGTATCAAATCTGTAACAGAAATAACATCATATTCATTGGCAGGGGGGGATATCTGTAAGAGATTTGTTTCTCAGTTTTTAAAGAAACTTTCATCATTATGGCCCAAAAGAAAACAGTCCTATACCTTTGGCTGCAAGTTTACCTCTGAAAGTGTTGCCTGGGGTGTCTGATAGCAGAGTGATAAGTTGGCAGAGGAAATACCCTGTAAACAGGCAGGTTTTGATAGACTCTCTCAGGAGAGGGAATATCCATTCCAAATGGGCCAATTGGAAGATGAAAAAGCAAATGTCTAGATCTCACGTGTGGTACAGGCAAGACAGCGACACTGCTGAAACCACAAGAATGAGGGAAGACCTTATCACCCCAACTGAAAGACAGTAATACAACTTTACTTTTCAGCACAATAATTATGTAAACCGGATGCTTTTAAGCCCCTGATTTCCTCTGGATAATCATGGAGCAGCTGTAGCTGAACAAGGTGTCTCATTATAGAAAGTTGTTTAAAAAAATTGCACTAATTATATTTAAGATACAGCCCAGAACTCAAGGTTTGTGTTCTAACACTTGAACCAAGCAAACTGGGATCTGATTACATGCACTATCACAGGAGTGACCTATCCAGACTACATCAGATATGCTCAAAGTAGATATTTTTTCATTAAGGATTCAGCACTCAAAAAAATCTATTTCTGATTTTGGTTGATTAGAATCTAGAGCTCTTCATCTTTGTGGCACATTGCAAAGTTCATCTCCATTGAAAAGCTATAGCAAACCCCTACACACAGTTTTACAGGAACCCTGAAAGACACTGGACACTGAAAATAAGTTGAAATCCTTTCCTTTGGGTTCTGGTGTTGAGCACACAAAACTGAAATCTCAAACATTTCAGATGATCACAACATAAAGTCAGACCATTATCAGAAAGTGAGAAAAAACCTTAAAAAAGTATAAAAGTCCTTGCACACCAAACTTTACATCTCTCTTATTAAGAGTTTCTTGCTCAGACCAAAAATAGACCTTCAAATCTTGTTAGTTTCATGAAAGAGAAAACCCAGTTGCCCATTAATGCTTAATTTTTATGTTTTTAGATACAAGGAAAAGCAAAAAAGGTCAATCTACAGAACATATTCAGGGATAAATTCTGCTGCTAGCTTTTCAGTCAAGAAGCAACAGGAAATTCAGTGAAATTACAGAGATATACTCAAAGCTAAATTTGGCCTTGTAAACAGAAAAAAAAAAAAGAGCCATTTGCAAAGATATTCTGAACAAAATTATTCATTTGAAGCTTAATGAAATAAAAGCTACACTAGCACTCAGCATACACGACTGAACGTGTTAGAGCACCACAGCATTTACTGTAACAATTGTAAGCAAAAAAGTATTATTTATGTACATATTTAAAGATGCTTTTGACTTTTTAATTAAATTTTGGTCAGTACTCTAGTATGACTCTGATCACACTTCTGTCACACAGAAATATGACATAAGTTATTTAGATTTTGCCTTTTTAATATCTTGAAAAGGATCTCTCATATGTACCTGATGTTCCATGATTTAACATTTTTTAGCAGGATTGCAGGCTCTGTATTGCTTCAAAGTTATAATTTGCTACCTGTGTGAAAACTCAAAATGCAGTAAAAGAAAACAAGATGAAGTTGAGGACATAAAAAATACCCAACAGTTCACTATCACATACTTGTTCTAAAATATGTAGAAATTCAATTTACTGAAACATGATTTTTATTATTTGAAGACATTATAGTTCACTTGCACAAAATATCTTGAAACACAAAAAAACCCCATTTATTTGTAAAAATAAGCACTGTGATAGTCAAATGTTAGTATAGTAAGCACAAGACAGTACATTCAATAACTAAGATGAGGGATGAAAGTCAGGTTTCTGTCCTAAACTATGTTTCAAATGAGCTACAGGAGCAACTATGAAAGCAGTACAACAGCAACAGCGAGGGTTAATTCCAGTTTCTGAAGAGCTTTGCAGTCTAAGTATAGCTTATGTTAGTGAAGCGAAAAATACAGTCTAGAAAGCATAATGTACTTATGGTTACCATCAGAATTATAACCATGCTAGCTGGTGGAATGTTAACAGATGAGCTGTAAACACACAACTCCACCCATAGTAAATCCACCCTAATTACTGGGCTATGAACAAGAAAATTCAGATTAAAATTGTTTATAATATTGAGGTAATATTTCTAGTATCTACTACAGAAATGGCATATAGAAACACAGGAATCATAGTTTACACAGGATTTAAAAAAAAAGTTATTAACATATTGATTAATCTAGATTAAACCAGAAGATAGCTAAAACAATCTCCTCAAATTCTATATATCTAGAGAGCTGGCTCTGAAAAAAAAAAAGAAACAAAGGATACTCATTGTAAATGCTTTTTCTTTTTACTGTGGAAAAACAAAGGCAAAAGGACATAAAAGAATGCAAGTTTCAGTTATTCAGCCAAAAGCAGTCCAGTGAAGATAAAATGTTTTGTCTAATCAGGTTTTTGATTTTGCTTATACAAACTTCAGACACTTCAGATCTGTTTTATACTTTCCACACACCAAAGTTCCAACAGGGCTGCACTAAAGGTCACATCACAGAAACACAGCAGAACGTAACTACTTGTGTAGTGGATTGCTGGTTACCATGGGCCATGCAAAGCTGGTTGGAGAGAACATGGCCACGCTGCTACGCCATGCCAGCCAGGGAATAGCAGTGCCATAGGTGTGCTGGCTACGCCTGAGACAAGAATGCTGCAGGACCAAACTCATCCTTGCAGAAAGAGCCTCACCATCTCCCCATCAGTCTGAGACAATGAGCAATCTGTGCCAGCTAGTTCATACCAAGAGAGTTGTCTATGCAGTGGTGGGTACTGGAAAAAGTCTCCCAGCTCAAGTAGACATTAAGTCTTACAAAAAAACCTGACTTTGTGACACCAGCCAGTGACAGTGTTCTGAGTAACAGTGGAAGATTTTTTGCTTCAGAGTTTCTATGGTCACAAGCAGCAAATCTTTACATGTCATGATCATCACCATCTCCACCACTGGAAAGTAGACAACACATCAAGTTTCCCTCCTTTTCTCTAAAAATAAAGGAGATGGTAAAGAAACTGAGGGGTGTTTAAGTGCAGTCCTAATAGACAAGTGCTGGGAACTGTCCTCCTCAGGATTTCAAAGACTCTGGCCAGAAATTAAGAAATCCAGGCTCTGCCCAGCTAGTTCCAAACATGACTATTTGATGAGAAGTGTCAAAATTATGAAATAAAGAACAGATTTTTTTAATGAAATATATATCCAAGTCTCAATAAGTTAGCATGACTTCTATCAAGAACACAAAATGATCAGCTAGAAAAGAACAAAGTTTTCTTTACTGGAAGAGTTTCCCATACTAGCCAGAAGTAAGATAAAACTGGTCGTAGTTTGGTTTGGTTTTTTTCCCTGTGCTTGGTTATGTGATGAAGGTCATGTTATTTTAAGGAATTTAAAGCCTTCATTAGATGTACCAGATTATGTATTCTGCTGGGGAGACCTGAGATCCGGTTAATTCATTTTGCCAACCTGTTGTCTCACTGAGCCACAGTGATTTGTAGCAAAATCAACAGAAAATGATAAACATGTAGAACTTTCAGATCTTCATGGTCATTTAGATTGTTCTTGTAGACTCCCAAGATAAAAATACCAAAATTCAGAGGCAAAATATTTCAGTTTATAACAGGTATGGAAGTCAGGTAACCCTTAAGAAATAATAAAAAAGTTTATCTGTCATTTAAAAACCACTCAAGTCATCATGCCAGCTCTAAAGTCATCCAATTTCAGCAAACACCTTTGATCTCTCAGTGTTCTGTTACTAATCTACTGCTGATGAAGAAATACGCAAAAATGCAGAAATGACAATGAACAACAGAACCTTGTCCTGCCTCGACACAGACACACTACACACTGCAGCAGGTCATGGGAAAAGTAAGGCACTTCTCAATCTCATAATACACAAAACCAAGAATTCCAAGAGCAAAAAAAACCTGATTATTTCTGCTTACCTGATAGGGAACAATACTTCCATGAGCAGTACCCCAGCGTTTTGCTTCCATTTTGCAATTAAGGTAATTAGCTGCTACATGAGTGAGACATGCAACCTGGAAAAGGAGAAAAAGTAAAGTCTTGAGGAAAGTTGAAACTTCACTGACAACTTTCTGAGATTTTTCTCTATTTACATGTGTTTCAGATAAACAAGTTAAAATATTTATATTACAAGACTATCCTTTATATATTACATATTATGTACACTTTTTAAATACCAAAAAAAAATCAGTTTACATCTATACCATGTAAGTGCTTGTATAAGTTCAACTCAATAAACTAAAAAAATAACACATGTCCTATAACACTAGTAATAATAGACAAATCTAGCATTAAACTGCCCTAAGAGATAAGACAGTATTACCCTAAATATTTTGCACTTTGGTCAGTTGCAGCAAAGGAAAGAAAAAAAAAAATTAAAAAAAAAATAATCA
This sequence comes from Caprimulgus europaeus, assembly GCA_907165065.1. Next base: position 4,705,867 of record OU015530.1, read on the forward strand.
GTGTCTTGTCCAAAGCCTAGTGGGAAGCATGATGGATTTGTGGGATAGAACTCACCATTTCCTGAACCTCAATCCCATATTTAAATCACAAAGGCTTTTTCTCAGTTACAAAATTATCTTTCTGTTTTCTCCTATGCTTCTCATTTTACATGTCCAAGCTATGGAAAATCCTTCTGAATTCTTCAGCTCCCCACATGCTCTGTAATATTAATTAAGTGGTAGACCTTGATAAATCATCTGTCATTAGAAGATAAAGAGAGATTTATCAAGTTATTAGGCAGACAAAACTGGAAAAAGTTTAATTTTCTGAAAAATATGGCATGCTAATTTAGTAACCATAATTTGAGGGGATAAATATATACTTTGTAAGCACAAATATATCTTGGGAAAAATAAGTGAATACTTAAGATGCAGTAATGCATGAAAATCAGTGGTTCTGTCATAATCAATGGCAGATTCTTTCTTCTCATTTCTTTGAGAGAATCCCGTGGGTAACTATACCTGAAGCCAAGTAACACAATAAAGCACTACAGTTTGCTTGCACTAATTTACCAGACACAATATATTTGTTTTATTCTGTTAACTAGTTGTGCCCATAAGTGCAACTGCTTGCCTAAACAATAGGCCATGTGACCTTTTTTCCAAAAATATTATTTTCTTCATATTTCTCCCCTAGATGGAAGAAATTTGGTATGATGATCCAAGTGTTTACACTATTCTGTGCCTACTAATCAGTCTAATCTACATCAAAACATGCAGTAATTAATTCAGAGTCCACCATTCACATTCCAGTATGTGAATTATATCAGAGTTTCTAGACAAAGAATGTCATTTCATTTCCTTCTCCTTTCTCCATATATGCTGAAAAGGCAATGTGAATGTGTCACTGTCACATTTAAAGCAAATATTCAACTGTAAATCATGGATATAGTGATTTAGTCCAGCAGAAAACCTAGGAAAATATACAGCAAATTAGAATTTAACTGCTGCCAAAAACTATATCCATATAGACTAACTACAAATACAATGTCTTATTCCTGAGTACTGTTGGAAACCACTTTGTAGTTGGATTTCAGCTGCAGTTTATTATAGCCCAGCGTTACTTCATTCAGCTAAAATGTAGAACTAGTCTAGTCTGTCCTTCAGTCCCCAGGAAAATCTCAGCAATTAAGGAAATGGATCTGGGAGTATGTAGAAAGGACATTTTCTTCTGATTTGCAACTTCCCTCAGCAACACAGAATGAAACACACCGTTGTTACAGAGAGTTTAGTGGGTCACCAAAGTGCGTTATTTATTAATAATACATACCCTGGACCCATCATTCTTGTCATTTTTCAGTTTGGGGTCACACTGCACGGTGATATTTTTTTCTACCATAGCAAATGGCTATGCAATGACAATGAAATATTAATTGTTAGATGTTCTTCTGTATTTGTGTGTAACACTACATAGCTGCTGTATTCCACACAAATTTCACTGACAGGCGAGATGCATCCACTACAACGGGTGTTTAATTTAAAGAGACAAGAATGCCCCCCTGGGATACATGCATTAAACTTTTCACACTTCTGGAAGGAAATGCTTTACCAAACTTAACTCTGGGAAGGACATAGTGAAATAACACCTAGTGAAACAGAAATGCTAAAATATAGATATTGACTATTTATATCTTATTTCATGTATTTGTTTATATTTTATGCTGTAGAAATAGAGCTATGAGTTTCATAAACAAAATTATTCACAAAAAGTTTCACAAGAAAAATTCTATCCTAATAGAACTTCTATCCTAATATCCTAGCTTTTTTAATGAGATTAATATAATTCTTTCACTGGTGGAAAACATACATGTCTAGATTTCTCTAAAGCACTTGTTCACAATACAATAGGAAAAAAAAAAAAAGAATTAAAACATAAGACTTGCTAGATACTGGAATTGTGCCACTAAAGCTTCTGCTCAAAGACTTGTTTCAGTAGCAACAGACAGCAAATGCCAGGAAAGTCAGAAGCTTAGTAAAGACAGCAATTTTGGAACTAAAAGTTGCTTAGACTACATCAAGGCCTCAGGTCAACATGATACTTAGTCTAAAAAATAATTCCATTTCAGTCAATGTGCCAAAAACTTGCTTGGATGGAGATGCCTACATAACCTGCTGAAACTGGTTTACTTATTATTGGTTTTTAATAATTCATGAAGGAAATAGGCTTTTGGTTTCCTTTGACTTCTGTCTCTGAGTTGGGTACCTTGTTCATAAAAACTGCCAGAAGAAATGAATTGGTAATAGTAGTAGTCGTATCATCATCATCACCCAAATAATCTTATATTTAACACATCACAGCAAGTATCTCAGTGCTTTGTCTTTACATATAAACACACTTCGTTGAGTGAATTCTGTGGCCCCTTGCCCCTTTCATAATAACTCTCTGATGAACTCAGCAGAGAACATTATTCTATTTCTACTGTCCCATGAAACTGCCCTAGACAGTCCCAGGACTACTGTGCTTTTCCCTTTCCTCTCTTCCTAGCTCAGTTCATTCTCTCTGGTCTCTCCAAAGATTTACTCTCACTAAAAAGGCAATATCCAAACAAATCTTTCAGCATATACATTTTATGTCCTTAACAAAGAATACAAAGAATTTATCTACTTACACCTTACGGTTGTTAAGCAAACTGCAGAACTATAAGCATAAAAAAAAAGATAACCCAAGTGAACATTTTACAGACATCATCCTGCCTAGAAAAATGTTTTTAACAAAATAAGTCCATTTCTCCAAATTCCCCTGTAATTTAAGACCCAGTTAGGACCTCACTGCCAGAGACACTTCTTGCAGTAGTAATATCTATAATGAAATCAATCTCTCAAAATGAAGGTTGGGTAAATCTGTATTACATATTCAGTTAAGTATTTTTAAACCTATATTTAAAAGTGCTTTCCTGAAACCTTATAGATCCATTTCTTTTCTCCTTTAATTAAGAACTAATCCTTAAAAGTAAACTTTGGACTTGTAACATTAAAGCAGATGTAATACAGTGATACAGACATCTCTCTATTCATTTGCTTGCAGAGACAGATCTATGCACTGTAAATATGTATTATCAAGTATCTACAGATAAGTGTTTCTTTATTTCACATCAATAAAGAGAACACACATTTCAACATTCCTTTCTGATATTACTGTTGATGGCCAAGTCACATATCTGTGTTACATACTTACTTAAACCAGAACAAAAAGAGAGCTGCATTAATGTCTGTAAAGTTATGCTCACCTTATGATGGAATCAGACAGATGGGAAACAAGATATTAAAAGCCACAAGGTGAGTAGACAAAGAAAAGAGACAGAATTTCAAAAGATTTTTTCCAAGACAGCACATCAAACATAATTTATTACAATGAGTTCGCTGAGTCAATCAATCATTTATGTGGAAGTTCAACAAGTATATGAATAACAAAAGATGACAGGTAACTGGAAAGAGGAGAAAATAACATTTTAATTATATTCTTTACTTTCTTCTCCCTCCAATTTTATGTCTGCTTTCCTGCCACGTATCTTAACAAGGCTTTGACTCCCAGCCAGGTTAATTTATTTTTTTTCCTCATTCTTTGTTTACTTTTTCTAAGAGTAGGCATGTAGACTGTCTTTCAGGAACTTTGAGATACATGTGTTTTACAGCAGCACAGATTTTTACACTGTACTACTGAACTAGTAACCCAAATATTAACTTATAACTTTGTAGAAAAAGTCATGCTGGAAAATTTCAGAGCCTTTTGTTGTGCACAGGCCAATAATCTTCCACTCACACCTTTTTTATACTTCTGGTGACATGGAAAAAAAGATCTTTACATGAGAAAAACTTGAACATAAGACCACAATCCTCATTTGGTGTACACTAACAAAGCTCTCAAAATCACTTATCCTATTTCTGATTTTACCTAATGACTGATTTTACTGTTTTATATGGTTTCCCCTTTCCATATTGCAAATAAATAGTTTGACACGAATACATCAGCATTCAAGTTTGATTAATTTTGCTTTTGAAGTTACCCCCAAACGCCCTTCTCATTTCTCTATTTATAATGAAGCTGCTTGCATGGATGTGCGCATGGGGCGGGGTGACTCTCAACTCTTGCTTCTTGAGTGTTTTTTTTCATTTAAAAACCCCTCAAAAACCAAAAACCTCTATCTCTACCAAGAAAACCCCACTCCATTTAGAAGAAAACTCCACTCTTCCAAGTTGAAGTCTAATTACATTTAGCCACAAGGTTTAATGAGAGCAGAAATAAGTTCTTACTAGTCTGCAATCACCTCACTGCTGCCGTAGCCAGTGCACGCATGTTTGCTATTAGATCCCAAACCATTGATCCCACTGGTTCAAGACGTGGCACCGTGCCACAGGGAATGGTGCTGTTCCACCAGTTCTTAGGCAGGCAGCTGCATTCCAAACTCCTGCAAGAACGAACTGGGCAGCAGGAACCACAACCCTGCACAGAGGAAAGCAAGCAAGCTGCCACAATCCAACCTAGCCCATTCCACAGAGGCCCAGCAGGAAGCCGCAGCCTTCCCAGGAGCTCTCAATAAACATCACCGTCGATCTGGGCAGGTAAGGGCCTCCCATCCAGCCTGGAGCTGAGAGCTCTGCAGGAGCCAGAAATCAGCTCAAGAGAGCCATACACCCACAGGCTGGGCAGACAGCCCCACCTGCAAGTACACTGCAAAGCTGCTGCCCACAAAGGAGACAGATTTTATAAATTCATCCGTGCAAGGCAGCAGGTCTGACCTTCTCCTGAATTCACAACTGTTATCCCATAATCCTTCTCCACATAGTTTTTCCCCTCCCCTTCAAGAGCCACTAGTACCGTAGCTGCTTTCAACCAGTGCTTTGCAGACCAGTAAATTCCATGAATGACTTTGAAGAGGTCTGCAAAAGTTAACTAAAAAAGCAAGACTACTATCACGTAGGCTAAGGCTTACTATGAGAGCCTACACTCCCTTTAGAAAGTGTCTGTGGTCACGTTAGGAACACCATGCTCTGGGTAAAAAGTGTTTTTCTTCCCAGTGATGCTGATTTCTTTTAATGTGAACCTCCAGGAAGTGATCACAAATTCACTCTTCTCAGAAGAAAACTCCTGGCTTTGAAGCATCAGCAAATGGTGTGACCCCAGCCACAAATACAATCTTGTAAAGATAAAATCAATTCCTTAATGACAAATAACTACACTTTTAGAATTGGTCTCATATTAGGTTCTGTTTCAGAGCCAACCAGACACTGAAGCAGGGTATCCAACTCTGCCAGAACTCACACGCACCTTGTGGAACTCACTGATTCAAGCTGATCAAACAGCACACAGCAAATCACAGCCACAGAAATGATGTGCTAGGAGGTGCTTAACGAATTAGAAACAATAAAAATAAAGAAAGCAAAACAGACTTTAAAGTGCATAACTGTGTAAATAGTTATTTTAGTGTGAAAATGATGGCTGAAAACAACTTTTGCTTTAAAAATAAAATTTAGACTACATAAATATAAACTGAGGCATCTGCAAAAACGCAAAGGATTTGCGTAGCAAAGAACTGTTGAGTTCAGTAAAATGCAACAGCAACAAAAACAACTGATCTACAAATGATTTTTTTAATTGAGTTATTTAGTACTTATAAAAGACCAGAATGAAAAACAAGATTTACTTTAAATGAGCTCTGGTTGAAGAAAGCAACATTTTAAAATTAAATTCCATTTTCTTGACTAAAATAAAATACTAAAGCTTTTTCTGAAAGTGTAAAAAACCCTATTACTTCCACCACTGAAAAATTCCTGTTTCAGCTTCGTAATCACACAGGAACAGCTCTAAGGAATCTGTCACTTAAAGTCTGTTAAAGAGAATATTCAGGTAAAGAAAGCCACAAGAACTCCAAAGTTAGTCTGTACACTTTGTGCAAGATCTTGGTGCACTTATATACAAACCTTAATCATATGGTCCTACACTATTTTTCTGTAAAACTTCCGACTCATTTAATCAGAAGTACTTACTGAATATTTACTTTTAAAATGTTCAGGAATACACAGCCCCAACACTCCACTGACCTCCTGGAGGGTCCCTACCAGCCTTTATCCACATCGTATGTCGTACACATTGCACCTTCTGCCACCCTGAGTTCCTTTCAAAAGGCACTTCCCTGAAACAGGGGTGATTCATCTGCCCCATTTCAAGTTTCCACTCCAAAGAACAAAGGCACTGACTTTCTCAGGAGGAGATAAAATCCTTTTTTTTTTTATTTATTTTTTATTTTTTTTAAAGCCCATCAACGTATTTTCCCATAACTTGTTCCTGGAAACAGATGAATCATTTTAATAGTAACTTTGAAAACAAACCACTCTTTGGCAATTCCATGACATGGAAAATTCAGCCAAAATAGTTAAAACTGCGGTAAAGCTTTATAAAAACTAAAATCAGACACTGATAACACACATATCAGACAACCTTAACTATAAATGACACTTCTACAATCATTTCCTCAAGTGTCCATCTTCTCTAAAGAAAGAACATATATCCATTGAAATATTAAATGCATACGCTCTGTATTTTCACACAGCTTTACTAAGTTCGGGCAAAATTCAACTTACAAGAGGCTCCTTCTGCTACATTTTATACAATTTTTTAAATACTATCACACATTTTCTTCTTTTATTCCTTAATTATAGCCTTCCCAACAAGAACCTCTGCATTTAATATGAATTACAACTTATCTGGTTTTTAATTCTATGTAATGATGTCTGCTGGTATTTCATTGATTGCTTAGAAAACAGCACAGATCGAGTTCTCAGAGCGGCTTCTCTTCAAGCACACTTACAAAACACAGAACAATTTGAGTTTAAAACCAGTAGCTATATTTGACAACTGGGAGTGAAAAGAGCAAAACATACAAATAAAATCCAGACAAACACCATCTGCTCACGTAAAAATTAATTACCTGTGAGGACAGGCATCAGAGTTACTATAGCAATTTTTGTTATTATTTGTAATAGGGTAGTATCCAGAGGCTCCAATTTGGATGCTACACACACTTTGTGAAGTATTCTGTTCTTTGATTTAATCACTAATAAGGATGCTTTTCCATGGAAAGCTACCAACAACCAAAAGAAGCAGTATTAAGGCACTTTTCACTTTTGATCTTATAATTAGAAACAGTGCCATTGACAAAGACAATACACGTACACCTAACCATTTACAGCACTCAGCTTTTTGCCTCTGCATTTATCAGCATTAATATTTGCACAGAAAAGAAAAAAAAAAAAAGAATCTTAAGTGTGTTTATCTGCTCCTGATAATATAATTTTCATCTTATCTGTGGAGAATTGTCACTCCACAAAAATAACAGTAATGTCAACAGCTTGTGCTGCAGCAGTGCAAGCAGGTAGATTTTTTTAGATTTGATACACAGGGAGGCACGTACAGAAACAAGCCACTGGGTGAGAAATGTGCCAATGTTCCACCCCTATTATCACAGCCAAATCTTCTCTGGTCGTAACAGTGTAATCGCAGCAGAACACCACTGGCATTAGCTGTAAGACTGCAAGATCTCTGGACACTACCCATGAAGTACTTACGTGCTAATGCACTGCAGGGATGACACAAGAAACAAAGCCATGTGATTGAGTGAAATGTTTGAAATCGGATGTTTTACAACGCACAAGATTGTATTCCTGTGCCTCTGCGGCGTTAACGAACGCCCAGCACTCAGTTGTCCACAGTGCTTTTGTGAGCACTGCACTGCTGTCCGCAATGCAGATGTGGTTCATCTCCTGAGCTGTTAAATAGCATACAGGTCAGAGAAACACAGTCCAAAGTTCTATTTGATTTGAGAAATAAATAGGTTAATATCATCAATGAGTCTGGAGTCAAAACACAGCACTTCTGCCTGACAGTGTATTCTGAGTAGTGACAACAAATTTGTGAATGATTCTCTGAAGAAGGAAGGTTTTCCTTAATCAATCTACAAAAATATTTCAATAGTACTGAAAAAAACCCCCAAAATGTTACATTACATAATAAGCTTGAAAAGAACTTCACACTATTTTTTATCAGGGAAATCTAGTACTACAAATATTTATTCCAGAGAAGGCAAAGCATTTTTACAAATAACTGAACTTTGATTTTTAGATAGAGTGCAATGGATACCTGCTTTTGAAGTCCTAAACCAGAATCTGAACACTATTTTTTTTTTAACAGCTTTCACTATAATATAATACACAACTAATGAATTATGACATCTGGTCTAATTACCTTTAAAGAGTTTCCAACTTAACTGATGAGCCAGAAACAAAACAGTGTTGAATAATACAAACATGGAGAAACACAGACTCATGGCAGCAGAACTCCATCAAACCAAAGTCATTAGTCTGAATTTGTTTTAGCACCATCCTTTACTTCACTTTTTTGATAAATAATAATCTACAAAGAAATTTGAATCAGAGCTATCTGAGGCAATCAAACCAAGCAGTATTAAAACCTTAGCTAGCCTTCCATCAGCAAACCCAAAAATGACACACTTGTTAAGGTTTATTAGATTTCCAGAGATTCAACAGCACATAGGAATCAGTTGTTTTGCTAACTTAAAATTTTCCAGGACATAAAATTGAAACCTCTTCCCTCAAGTTTCAGCCCTTTTCGTTGCTATTTACATAAATAAATAGTGTCTAATGTGTTAAAAAACACTATCCAAATTTGAGCAATTTACAGACTGACTTCTGAAGGCTTCCATGAGTTTAGAGGGAGGGGTGAGCTTTTGGGGTACACTAAAAGTGCTTATTCTGCTACTAGTTGCTTAAATCATTCCCATTTCTTTTGAACTACCCACATTATCCTTCTTCTCCTAATACTTAGCATGATCTCGAAATATGATCTGCTGGTAATAAACTACAACAAACATCTTGATTCCATTTTCAGAATTACACCCTTATTCAAAAGTCATCTAAATAATAAAGTCATTAAAAGAAATGTCTTCCTCTGTCTTCAAACTCTCCCTCCTATCCACTCCAGATAGCCATTTTGTTTTTCCTGTGTATTAAAAGGGTATATTTTTTTTCTCTCTCCTTTCTAGTCTTTCTCCAATTGATGAAAGAGGTAGCTCAACACAGGAAGAAAAAGCTACAACAGATTCAGGCTTCATTTCCTTAGCACAAGAACAATAGTAGCAGGACAAAAAGTCACAGAATTTACTGTGAGATAGCAGCTAAAGAAGAAATTCCCTTGCAATCTGAGTATGTGTTCTGTTTACAGAATAAAGCCACTGAATAACTCCAAGATCCAGTTAGAGTATGATCTACCAAAGGCTTTTTGCATAACTAATCATTAGAAATCACAACACACGTTCCACAGAGGCCAATATTAAATTGAGTTACTGTCATGTTAGTATGGTCTTCTGGTCTATTCAATAAAATTCTAGCTACTTAAAACCCCGAGGGATAAGTTCTGTTCTTAGTTATACTGATGTCCTCAATGGAAATGATCAAGAATAGCAGCCAAGAGAAGCGTTTAACGCACAGTATATAGTTGAATAAATGTTCACATTAATTAAAATTTTATTATCTTTTCATATCAGAGCTATGCAGTGAAAAAGACAACGTCTCCATACAGGGCATATACAATTATTTTATCGTGATGGAAATGAAGAATACAATGTTTTGCAAAGACGATGCTTTATAAACTTGTAAAAAAGAACCACTTATTCAAACCATACCCAAAACAAGACAACAGCGTAAGAGTTCTCCTAGTTGGCCTCCAAAATCACCAGCAGCAATGACTTCTAAAAAAGCACATTTTCTTTCTGTATTCAGTCAACTTACAACCTTCAGTTAGCAAACAGAGAAGCAACAAGATACAGTCAAGACACCTGAACGGTGTTTGAGTTCCAAGATCACTATTTCTCACACAACTTACTGCTCAGGGATCCTGTGATGTCACATATACCCTACAGGCAGTATACATACCCTACAGGCAGTATACATACCCTACAGGCAGCATGTAACTGTTAGCAGTTTTACCTATGCTCAATAATTTGTCAAAGACATCTCATGAAAGCCCTGAAGAGAGAGCAATAAAAGCACCTTAAATACAGAAGCCTTAAACACAATCATCTTGGGAAAAAGTGCTGCAGAAACAAAAAATAATAGTTTCTAAACCTCATGATCATCTCAGTAAACTAACTGCCAAACTAAAGCACAAAGATGGAATACAGAAAATAATTTATACCAGTTTGCAAGATTTTTATAGGGTCACTTCAAAATTGAGCAGATTAGGAGTCTGCTATGGCAAATACAAACTCAAATACAGTAATAAGAAGCAGAGAAGTGTCTGATGAACAATCATATAATACAAACAATATTAACCACATTATCCTGTCTGTGGAATCTGGGAAAAAAAATACACTCCAAAATTGCAGAAATGTTAAATGTAAAATACTTCTTGCAGATATTCAATCCAAGAGAAACCAACTTATTACAGTATTTGTTGGAGCCTGGTTGTAATTAAATACAGGAAGGATATTAAAACTTCCAAGAGATTTTTTTTTAAGCCACAACAGAAGAAAAGGCACAATTGCATAATTGGAACCAAATCCAAAACCCACTTCCTTCTTATTTACTAGCATCATCTAAGGGACACTATTTAGATGCTGAAAGGTCTGGAGCTGACAACTGTAAATCATCTAAAAGTTAAAAATTTCAAAGGAATTGTATGACATAGGTTAAAAGTTTATAGATGAGAGATATAGAAAGTTAGTGCTCACTGCAAAACCACATCCTAGCGGTCACCGTATCACTCTTATCAATAAAATCCTAGAACTTGATTTTGCTAGGGGAGAAGGAAATCCTCTTTGGTAGCAATGAGCTGCGATAAAGCCATAGGGCAAAAATGTATCATATACAGAATTTGAAAGAAAGATGCCTTTTTAAGATATTCTATAAAGATCATTTCTTTAGAGAACAGGATTTCACTTATAATTTGGTTCTACCAAATAACAGACCAGTTAAAAACTAAACAAATTTGCCAGTCAGTGGAGTATTTCTTTTAAAAGTCTCAAGATCATTTTCATTGAATTCAGATCAATGTTCTCTGTCATTAGCATATCTGTGCAGGAAACTAATATCAAGGGCATCCTCCAGCCCTCTCCCCTGCACCCTCCCCCACAAAAAAAAACTACAAAATCCTCTTGCATTTCTATGAGGCATAGAGAAAAGTGATAGCAGAGACACAGATGGACAGGAACATGCTAGGTTTTTTGCTATAAAATAAATCAAGCTGTTTTCAGGGATTTCTAATCATTCAAGGGCTTTAACCCCTGGGTTGTTGGTTTTTTTTCTTTATTTCTGACATAGTCAAAGTAATCAACACTGCCTAATGAAGACATATATAGGCCAGCTTCACAATTCTCAGTTCAGATGAAGGGATGGGCAGAAGGTGCAAGCACACTGCTATATGAGCTCAGTGCATGAAATAATGACAAAAGCCAAAAGTTTCATGCAGGTCCCTGATGTTGTAACAGCACTCATAGGAGGACAGTTCAGTACTGCTTTTGTTTTAGGGACAGAAAAAATATAGAATCCTTTTTTCTCATTAAAAATTACTACATTCCAGTGAAACTCACACTGAAGGAAAAGTTGTAACGATGCATCTGTTTGACCTCTAGATCCCACCATTAATCAACTGCAACAAGAACCTAACAAACTGGAAGTCTACAACTGTAGGTTCCTTATTGTTTTGGCAGCACCCCTGAGAGACTTCAAAAGGCTCTTCTTTTTAAACATTCCTCACACGAGGAAGAGCTAGCTTGAGGTATCTCAGCTTGGAATGTAAAAACATAATCCCCTTGAAAGCATGGATCTTTCAAGAACCTGATCATATCACAGTAATTACCTATCTTTAAAAAAAAAAAAAATAAAAAAAAATTACAAGAAGTACAGTAAGAGCTTTTTTTTTTTTACATTAAGTTTCAGATTTGTGCTACTCTTTCTTAGTACACTCATCCTTAAAGACTTACAAGTAACAAGTTAGCTTTTTGCTAACTACTTGAGCTGTGCAAAAAGAAAGAAAATGAACCAGTAAAACTAGATGTTTTCAGAGAGATTCAGCTGTCAGTTACGTTTTTCTTCATTCATTCTAACACTTTTTCAGTGTGATTGATCACGTGAGTTTCCTTTTGGTCTCCCAGAACCTGATCCATAAATATTTTTTCAAATTTAATAAATGTTCTCATTACGGCCTCGGGCCAACACCCGAAAGTTAATTTGGACTGAAGTAATAGGGTTACCTAAACCAAAATAATCCTTTACTAAGTAACATCTTATACCCATACTCTGTTCCAAAATAACAACTTATTTCAGTTTAATTTACTCGACACTGAAGTAAATAAAAACACTTACTCTGAAGTAAGATTGTGCACATGTGGAATGACTTCTTAATAACTTTTAGAGAACTATCATTTGATAATAAGCATGGAATGAGTAAATGTTTAAAAAAAAAAAAACCAAACAACTACACTGTCCATCATTTAGTAGTTCTTCAGCTAGGCATGTAGAAGTCAAACACCACATATGATGCTTTGTTCACCAACATCTACCCAAGTCTTCATTCCCTCTCTTGCGTATGCCAGTGAGTGGTCTAGAGGATGATGATGTGGAACTTGAGATGGAAATTTTGCAATATGAGAACACGTCAGTGCATAGCAGAATCTATCCTAATCAAGGAAAAGGATTCTAAAGAAAAATGAGACAATGTAAGGTGAAATAAGAGTTACAGCAACACCTAACTTTAACTCTTCTTAGCTTCAACATTTGATAAAATACCAAACAACAATCAAGAAAGCTCCATTAAAAAAAAAGCTAAAAAACAGTGGAACAAGGAATCAAAAAATAACAGAATTACTCTGGAAATGAATAGAAATCACTGGAAGTCCTTTTAATAAAATTAGAAATGAAAAAGATCAAGGAGAAGCTGCCATAATATAAAACACTATGATATCTTCAACAAAAAAAATACCATCTATATATATACAAAGTATTTAATATGTTTAACATATATTTAAAATATTTTTCTAAACTACTTATTACATTTTTCAAATATAGACACAAATACATTTACAAACATACGTGAGTATGATGAAGAGTTCAGTCCTTACAAACATTTTAGAAACCAATGAAAAATTATTTGTTGATTTAAGCAAGAACTTCCCCTCCTTTCCCGAGCTGATTTCAGTCGGTATTTGAACAAGTGCAGTAGGTATTAAAACAAGAGTGACCTTGATCATTAGCCTCAGTCATTATTATCACACAATGATATAGATGGGAAGGAACTTTTGGAGGTCATCTTATCCAACCTCCTGCTCACACCAGGGCCAACATTTTGCACAAGGGGCACTCTATCATGTCTCAAATGTACTGACAGGTGTAATGTGAAGAAAAATACCGCTGAATAAAGATTAAAATAACAGCACTGCAGTAGCTTTGATTAGTACTGCACACAGTTTTGATGTATGTTTTAAAATGTACACCAAAATTCCTATGCACCATGTACTCAGTTGCTACCAGCAGGTATCTATACCAACAAGACAATGTAACACCCGGTCACATGCACCTCATACCAACATTACTTTCTTTTTGTGTATTATAAATCATAAGTGTTCCAAAGACAACTTAAAGTTCTCATTTTTTGTGGTATATGGTATACCTTTCATGAGCAAAACATCTTTGTCTTTACAATTTTGATGAGATTCCTCTTTAACTTGCCTAGAGAAAATGGTGTACCTTCAAGCTTACTTTATTCTTTAATTCCCAGAGTCAAAAGGCAGACCTCCTGGATTACTTTACTTTGACATTTGGGAGACACTTGATTATCCTGGCTGATTTTTCACAAGTCATTCAGTCACTCTGGTAGTAATATTACCCAGTGCTAATTCCTCCCTTCCAACAATGGTTTGAGCATTTATGCTTGTCTATCTCCAATTATCTACTACAACTGTTAACTTATAATCTTAGGAATATTATAAAACTTGATTAACCCATCTTTTCAAAGAACATAGAGGTCCTTTATAAAAAGTGAAAACTAAATGTAACGCAGTAGTAACTATAACTAGGTCATATAAAATGGTCACTACCAGAGTGGCAGAATAAGCAAACCATCACTAACACCATCATTGTCATTATTATTGTTGTCATTAGTTGTACTAACTAATTTGCACTAATTTATGTCAAAATGGTATTCTTAGGTTCAAATATCTAAAAAACTAAAAGCAATTGTCTTAAAACTCCTACCTGAGATGACAAGAGATTACAGTCAATGTGCAGTCCTTTCCCTGTCTTGTACCTCTGAAGTAAACCAGCCATAATTGCTCCGTACGTATACAACCCAGTAGCAAGATCTGTCATGGCTACTCCTGGTCTAACTGGATCACCATCCTAAAGAAAGAGAAGAAAACACCCCAAAACAAAACAAGACAAACAAAACAAAACAAAAAAAAAAGGACAAAACAAGAAGAGGGAAAACATTACTTTTTGTTATAGTACATTCTATACAAGACACATCTGAAAAAGTTTTGACATTTCTGCATTGCAAACTGCAAGAAATAAGAGGATCTTTGAGTGAACTGAAGTATAAAATCTACTTCTGAAAAACAGATATTCTTACAGTATCTACACAACACTAACGTCATGATGCTGCAGACTGCAAATTGTGAATGACTGATGATGCTAATTCTTGCCCTAACAATATAATGCTTCAGCTCATCAATGCAACAAGAGAATCCAGTGAAAACTGAATTTCACTATGCCTAGAAGTCAAAGGTCTAAAGGATTTCCACAGCATGCTGACCCAGGTGTGTGTCTGTTTGAAAGGCAGAATCATGTTGCTTTGCTCTTCTCACTGTCTTTCTCCTTCCTCTTCTGGCCCTCCCCCAGCCAAATCTCAGCTTTGTATTTTCCGTTATACACACACCAGGCTGCTAGTAGGAAAGCCAACACAACTTTGTTTTGCTTACGTATGTAAATACATGCAAATTATTTACCTTCTAACCCATAATCACTGGGAAGTGTTGGTTCAAATATCCTTTTTCCTTCTCTCATCCTTTTTTCTTGCATCAAGGGAAGGGTCTTTATTTTATATCATGCATTTCAGCGCTTCCCTAATCACCAGCACAAAATGCGGCCTCTCCGTAATTAAAGGCGCAATGAAATTCTCATTTCAGCCAAGACAGGCTTTTGCCACAGGAGCTTGAAAGTGCTTCTTCTGAGACATTATCCCAGTTCCTACTCTGAAAAGTTTGAGGGCAGGTTCTCACATTCTGACAGCAATTCCTTGCCCTGAAGTACAGTCCACAAATAGCAGCACAAAGCTAACAGGACTGTTTCAGAGTTGCCGCACCTCAGTCAGCCTATCACAAGCCAATTTAAAATCAGTTTAATTGAGAAATAATAACTGTTTGTCAGAGTTCCCATAAATGCCTTTAATGTAGCATAAATCCAGTAACACTGAATTTACAGCATTACTTTAATTAGTCATGTCTAAAGTGTTAAGTGTAATCATACTTTAAGATTGCAAGAATGTTTACTGATGATTATAAAAAAAAGTACCTTGGCTTCAGGTAAAAAATATAACTTATCTTCACCGTATTTTTTTTTTCTTTTGCACTCCCACAGGATTTATGGAAGTCTGACATCAAGTCATATATGAGTCAAAAATTATTTTAAGAAAAATAATATCATACTGCATTATTAATTGCATTAGAAGGTCAATCCTGGGATAAAAGACTGTAGTAGAATATTTGCTGTGTAAGATGGAAAAGGCTGGGTTTTTATTTATATCATAGGAGTGACTAAAATAATAAAATCTGTATCAAATACATCAAAATTTCTAAAAAAACCTGTAAGGATTAGTCTGTGACTATAGCCTAGATATTAGGGATGATAAATAAAGTACATATTCTTAAGGTGAACACTGCTTTAGGAAATATGCCTCTTTGGAAGAATCTCTTCTTCCTTCTCCACACTCTACACTGAGCTACCTCAGCTTCCCAATAGAAAGCACAAGTCAAAGGTTCCATCCATTTACCACTCTCCTTGCACTCAACTCTGGGGGAAAACAGGAAAGGAAGTTTATTTTTATATGTGTAGGCCTACTAAGAAAACTAATTAGAACATTAGAAGGTTTTTGCTTCTCAGAGCTACCACTGAAAAATACACATTAAAAAAAATTCTCCCCCCCAAAAATAATATTATCTGCTGCAAGTTCTCAGTTTGTTAAATTGTTCTTTCTTCATTACAGCCAAGACACTGGGATGAGAAGAAATCAAAAATACTTAAGATTTGGCAATCAGATGTGCAGCAATGTTCTTAGCTTGAAAACACTTCCCACTGTTCTCAAAGCATCATTCATTTCACCCTCAATGGAGAAAACTCCACTTTGAAAATACAAAAATCAGGACTATTTTAATCAACCATTATATATGAATTTGTCTTCTCAAGCCTTGATTCTAGCACTTTCCTCACCAAGTATTAAATGTTTCAAAGCAAACACTTCCTTTGCCTCAGTAAAAAGTTCACCTTTATTTCTAAAAATATTTTTCATTTCCCCTTACAGAACAGTCCTACAAAATACTAGAACTATACTGCTATGTTATTTTTAACACATTGGCTTTACTTCATCCTAACACTCCATGACCCATAATTTTGCAGCAGTCCACACAATTTCTACTCTTCTTTGGTCCTTCTACCAAGATCCATGACTACCTGACATTTTTCACCCTTTAATCAGCTTCTAATATCCACCTGTGCCATAAACCAGCCTTTCTGTGACAGGATGCACAGCTGTCAGTACTGAGATGCATTCATTCAGGTTTTCATTTCTGTCCTGCAGAACAAGGAGATGAAGCTGCTTTATGTGAAAGATAAAGCTCCACACACAGAGAAATACCTCCCTTTAGTTGGAGCTTCTGACAGCAGAGCAGTACTTTTGTGTAGCTAAACATTATACTAGAGCAAGTTACTTTAAAAGTAATAATCTCCATCACCACAACCCCCGCCTGCCAAAAGGGACATTATTTTCCTGGTAGAAGGATAAATTGTAGGCCTGGTCAGGGAGAAAGTGCTTTAAGCAAACAAAGCTGCCATCCAGGCTCAAGGGCTGGGTTGAACCTTAATTAGGGGCAGCACCAAGACATGCCCTTTGGTCATTAAAATGATGAAGATTCACTCCATAGACCTTTTTTTCTCTCACTGCTCTTTGCTGTTTCTCAATCTTACCATCAATTTACACTTTTCTTCCTAATTTTTGCCATTTGCTAAATTCTTTACAATTTGTCAACACAATGTGGCCCAGAGATAGCCACAACACATATTGGAAGTTTCCTTTCCTGAGTCTTTTTTTTTTTTGCTCTTTAACATAATTTCTCCTCCCAAATTTACGTCAGTAATATAAAAATGATCCATTAAAAGTGGAAATTGTTCTGAAATTACATGCTTAATAAAAACATGCTAAGTCCAGTAGTCTTTACAGATGGGAAATAGCTGCTGAAGCTAATATGAACCAGCAATGGGTATATTTTTCAACAGCTCTGAGCTATATATACACCATGTCTACTCTTTTGTTGCAGTTTGTTTGGTTTTCAGCTGAAGAATGGTCCCTCTGGTATTGTAGATCCCAATCATGTCTTGCTGTCTCGTGTTCAGTAAAACAAAAACGTTTCTTCAGCAAGAAAGAATGCACTGCCCTAAAGACACCCTGATCATCCAAAATTGCATGCAGTAATCCACTTGGAGATGGAAGGGGATTTGTATCCAAATTGGTTTTTATTTAATTAATTTCAAGTTATTGCGTTAATGAGTCATAGAAATTTTCATCAAAGGGATATTCATCTGGCACTGATGTATCTGAATATATTAAGTAAAAGTTTTCTGTTCAGCAAATATGAAACTTGAATGTGGTGTTTAACCAGGAAAAAAAAAATCTATAAATTATGTCATCCAGGACAATAAAAGTGTCATCAGTGTAAACTTTGTCCTTTTAGCATATTTTAATTTATGTAAAGAAAAACTGAATGTGGTCTGAAGCAACTACTTTCATTTAAAACGGGTTTGTGGTACAGATTTACACAAAACAGATTCCTCACCAGTGCTTGTAAGTTTTCATGAACACACTAGAATTGCAAATTTCACAGGTGTCACACACTTCTAATACAGAGGTCAGCAACTACATGTGCAAGAGCTTGAATTCCATGCAGGTTTCTGCACATGAAAACATGGTTTAAAGACAGAATTCTACTGTTCCCTGAATGTGTTTGGTTTTGCACAATCAGCAAAAATCACTAGCACGAACGCAATTGCTCGTGCCCATAACTTTGCAGCACTGCACAAGTTATAGCTTGATTCCAAGGCTCAGAACTTCACTCAGAAGCACTTCAAAGTAATCAGCATTAAGTCATTTCAGTAACAACTATTTCCTAGCAAAAAAAGAAAAGCAAGTCATTCAGAATTTCTTTATGTAGGAATCTTCTCTCAGAGCTTAAAAATCAGATGCATAAAGCACATGATCTTGTCTCCTTTCAAGAAGTTTATACTCTGTGCCAAATCTGATGTTATTGTCTATGTTTGGTGCATTCCACATTTGTATTACACTAACTTTAACTCCTTTATAAAAAGATCACTTGGATAAAATACACATATTTTGGTCAGAAACATTCATCTCTTCCACTGTGATCTCTTTACTGCCTCAAAAATTACAGTGTTACATCAAATATGAAGTATTGAGGAAAATGAATGTTACATATGTGACAGATTTAATAAAGGTTTTACTCAAAATCCTCTGCTAGCAATATATTGATTTAATTGCATAATATTAGGATTTTATTGACTGGAGGTATGGCCTCAGTACCCAATAAAATTATGTGATTTGCAACAGTAAACTACTTTCTGAGACATTAAATCAGTAGCCAGATGGCTGGAAGAAACTCAAATTCACAACATGAAATTTCTCTAAGCTAAAATAGAATATATATTGCTATTAGCTCTAGCCACTTTAAAAATGTCAGATACAGGACATAATTTTGGTACTCTATTATTAAAAGGCTTTGTGAGGAGCTGTAAATATGGATTAACATACCTCAAAATGAAACACCTCAGTGATCTATGTAGATGTTTTTGTTGCTGCTGCTCAAATTCATTCTAAATTTGTCTACTGCATCAGATGATACCCCTAAGACCATCCTACAAGCACATTCAACAGCTTGTTTACTGAAGGGAAGTTTCCACAGAGCACTGCTATAGTGATGCTGTTATACTGATTATCTACAGCTACTGCAGTGCAATACAAACCCAACACCATCTAATTATAACTTTTTCTTTTTTCTTCAGTTAGTAAGACTGGCTTTTTCAATTTTATTTAAGGAAAAAAATCATACTCTAGTTTACTAGGGCACGCTTCAGATGATCATGTTACTTTTGGTATATGAATTCCATGTTATCTGGTCAACAAATAATTATATGTTTAATAAAGAAAAACTTTTTTCTTTTTTAATTTTTTTTTTCTCCTTTACTTTGGCCACTTTTTTACATGCTGACTGAAACAAGGTTTTCTACTTCTTTCAGAGCTAGTTGTGTGGAATTTTAAACACAACCCAGTGACATGAACATAACATAGAACGTGGAAGACTTTACTATTAATACATTGTTATTTTAAAGTAACTTTTGAACAAGCAGACAGTATGATTTTAAAGCCATTTGAGTAAATTTTCACTACAACAAGAGGCACATTTGCTTCTTTGGATACACTGACCACTTAAGTCCTTGAAATAAAACTGTCCTCTATACATCAGAAAAGAGTTTCAAGAAACTGATGAAATAATATATGACCAACTTCAAATAAAGAAAAATAAGAAGCAAGCTTTAGCATGTTTATTTTAATCATGCAAGAGAATGACTAAGTTTGAATGAATTGTTAAAAGCCCCCAGTGAACAGACAGAACTGTTACTAAGAATGATTAAATGATTCCTATGATTACATTGCCTCAAGTCCTGGTGAGGTGATGTGAACATCTGGATTTCCAGTGTAGATCTTAACACAATCTTTTCATAAAATCCATCTTCATCATGGCCACTGAGGACTATTACTCTCATAATAAAACTTATGTGCAATTATTCAGTATAACATTTGTATTTTCTGTCATTAACATATCACTGAAAAGCTTTACAAGCATCCTGGGTTGGTTTTTTTTTTTTCCCAATTTTTCAACATCCTTTCCTTTATTTACACGGTACTAACAACACTGGCCCCTTTCCAACACTTTATACTCCCATTTAATTTTGTTTGGTATATTTTGAGGTACACATGAAGTTTCTATCCTTGTTTGGAAGTACCAACCTTCACTCTACAGACAGCAGGGTCAGAATGTAAAAATTACTTACATTTAGTCCCTGTGATCAGTTATTGCTTAGTGTATATGTGCATTGTACATTTCAAGAGAAGCACCTCTAAGGACTGCACTCAATTTCATGTTTTCTCATGTTTGAGATGGGAAATCCTAGGAGCACATCTCATTAACATGGCAGCAACGGGCAGACAGTCTTAGGACACTAGGCAGAAGATATTTCAGCTTCCTCAGTCTAACAATGCTTGACTTTTTTTTTTATAGAAGTAAGGACTCTGTTAATAATTGCCACAAGCACAAGAGTTCTGTTTGCCATTGTTCTCAGTGGAAAACAAGTCTATTGGCAGAATATCAATCCTACAGTAGAGTTACATCCAGATCATGCATGGTTAGCTTTCAAGAACCTACTCAAACATGAATATCTAACACTAAGTACAGAAACTTGATGAACTCTTTGTTTATCTAGGGCATGCAAGTGTCATACTCTAAAGATCTGCACTACTGCTTCCAGAGTACTGGGAGCACCACCACAGAAGACTATCTAGTGCTTATGATGCATAAAATAGACTTGTAACACTATCTCACTTGAGAAGTGAGATTTGGAGACCACATTCCCTGCATGAGTAGGTGATTCAAGACAGCTTGAGTAAATGCCTATTTGACCAGTGTTTTTCTGAGGTGAAGACACACATCCTATGTATCCCTGGCATCCAGATACTAAACTACTGCTTTAATGCTTCCTGTACTGCTGCAGCTACCAAAGGTCTTGGATATCAGTAGGAACAGCAGCACATAAAGCTTTTCCAGAACTAATAAAGGCATCTCTGCTTATTTTCAGGCAGGATGGTTGAAAAGACAGTTTGTCAGAGTTATCTGGGTGGTTTCACAATTCCCTCTCTTAAAGAGGAAATATCAATACCAAAGTATGGGTGAAACATCCCACACGAATGTATGGTTCCATCATACAGGTGTCAACAACGCATCTATTACAGCTCTTGAAAAGACTATTAACAGGTTAGTATAAATTGCCATTTAGAGATTTAGGATACCATTTTTCTTCCACCTTCTGTTTCTCAGGCATTGGCTTTGTGAGCCTGTAGTCATATATCTGAAGGATGTAAGCACTATAATTTTCTGAGATTCTGGGAGATAAGACCTCTTGTTGGACTCAGGAGGACATGCATAACAGATATGTTAACAGAGGCAAACTTGCTCCATGCAGCATCCAGTTTTAGTCTGTGGCACACAGATTCTATTAAATGTGTAAGTTGAGCACCATACCTCGTGCCCTGTGATATGCATGAGACCAGAAACAGCAGCTGCAACAGAGTCATATCCACCTCTCTGAACCATTGGACCAGTCTGACCATAACCTAAAACAGAAAGAGAACAATTAAATCAATCAAGCTTAAGTACAAAATAAACACATATTACTATTTTAGTACAAAAAGGAACCAACTAGTATTTCTCATCAGTTCTTGTTCATAAATTTTCCAGATTGGACAACCAGTGAATGCTATTATATTTTATTTATTCCTGCACATTTTTAAGAATAAATGGTCAGATTTATCCTGTGCGGGTTGATCTCAATTCCAGACAGATTCCTGGGCCTGCTATGTTTCATTCACTTTGGACAGCATTCCTTTTTTAATTTGCTGGATCACCTGAGGTGGGATTCAGATGTCATTTCAGAGGCTCTATGGTATCTCTAAAGGTCTCCAACTGCTGTCCAACAGGGCCCATGTTGCCTATGTTGTATTGTGTCCTGGTTACGTTCTTCCAACAACCACCACCACAAAATATTCCAGTTAAGGAGGTCTTGCAGGATCAACTGAAGAGGTTACAAATCCAGATTATTAATCCTATTCCCCTGCCAGGGATTGCTGCCTGTCAATCACAATACAGCCTACTAATTTAGGGCTGAAACTGGAGGCAGTTAATGTACTGGGCCTGTACAATGTAACGTCCTTAAGTGGTCAGAGGTAAGTCTGGTTTTCTTTTACTGAAACAGTGACCACCACCACAGAGCAGAAAAGTCACAGGGGAAAGCAGCAACGTTTGATTTAAATTATTAGAACTAATAGAAACCATCAGAGCCCTTAAGAATCAGATTTAAGAGTCCCTCCTCCTCAAAGTAGCAGCAAATTCAAAAGCTATTCCTATGCTTTCTTTCCCCTTTTCAGATATCTCTAGGAGAAATCCCTTAATTACAGGAGCAAACAGTTAGGAAATATTTGTCACAGACAATATTCCTAGTTTGGCTGGCACTTTTAAGGCAATGTTTTTGTATTACTCTTAGCTGTGAGGACAGTATTAAAATAAAAATATATCAACATATACTTCAAGATAAAGCTTCCTGAATTTCCTAAATCTCCTTTAATTATTCTCCCAGAATAATCTTCTTTATATACAAACAGTCTGTTTGGTAAATGTGACAGTCTAAACATTGGCTTTGTTGATTACAGCACACAATTGAAAAACATTATTCACTGCAGTAATCATCCTCAGTACCTCCACTTGGAGGAATGTCTTTAGGTACAAAATTCATAAATTACTTCTGATGTACAGCACAAGAAAATAATGATCATTTCAAACTGGAGTCAAAGCACTTTGTTACTCAAATTAATATTTAGCAAATGATAGCAAGCAAAACAACATCCACTAGCCATACTGATTTCCCCATTATAGCACAAACTATCTTAATTACGGGATATTTTTCTGGAGACGTCAGAGCCACATTGTGCAAAGCTGAGAACTGAACTGAAGTTCTACACCAGTGTCACAGGGAATATCAGGATAGCACAGCCAGCACACTGACTTTGGCAATGTAGCTTCAAAACAAACATTTTGGAAGAAAGGGTTCAATGCTCTTCTTACAGTCAAGACTGTATCTTATTGACTTCACTACTCACAAGAGAGAAGAAAAAACCTACCAGTTTACCCAATTTTATTCAAAATTGTGTGTCTGACAACAGCTGACTGAGACCCCTGAAAGAGCAACTGGTGACATTTCCTTTCATATTTACACACTTCAGTTTACAGAAAATAACAGTTTTCATTTTTAAACATAACAGGCCTAGCAAATAAAATACAGTGGATCCACCCAAAAAAGTTCTGAAGGGCTCTAACTAGGCATATACCATTATCTCATTGGAATGAACTGTAGCATTAAAACCATTTAAATGTGTGGGGCCACTTCAAAAACAAAATCTTGCTCAATAAAAAGAAAATACTCAAAGCAACTTTAATTGAATAGTGAAAAGCATATTGAAGTAAGTGAGAAATAATGTACTGGCCTCAATTATTAACAAAGAAAAGACATCTCAACACATCTGCTCACACAAATGTTTTCATAAACAGAAAACATCTGAAAATTAAGCATTTAGCATGTAGACAGAACAACTATAAAATGCTTTGCAATGCTCTTCTGGTAAGGACAAACACCCACCCCTCAAACACTACATTCAGGAAAGGTGACAGGCAACAAGTCACACATTTTTCTAATGGTACTTTAGAAATACAACTTTTTGAGTCCTTTTCACATATTATAACAGCCTGGTTTCAAAATAAAAGTTATTAAATAATAGCTTTCTGGTTAAAATCAGAGGTTCTAAGGAGTTCTTAATTAGTTTACACAGGTCACAATAGATTAAAAAAAATACATAATTCTGCTTTTGATCTGAATTTTGAATTGACAAAGCTAGTGTGGGGACAAAAATCTGTCGTCATTGGAAATGGCTTGCCCTAGGAACTATGGACATATAAAATGCCTGGAAGAAGAGGCAGCCATCTACCTGTAAGAGTTCAGTGACAAATAGGTGTTTCTAAAAATGAAAGATCTCCTTAGCCAGACAAAAATCAATGGCTAAACACAGAAAATTTTGTGTCTAGTGCATAGATCTCACCATAACTGTAATATATATCCATATATGTGTTTTTCTGCATATATACATAAATACATGAAACAAGTTCTTAAATATACAAAAATGCCACCTGAAGTTTATGTTTATCCAAATACTCTGCATTCTCTCACACTTGAATTCAGCATGAAAAAGCACAGATGCAGTTACACACCCTGAACCCTAAATATAGGTTCCTGTTTAGTACAACGTAGTTAGTGGCTTATCAAGTTGAGATACAATGGAAAATACTTCAGGCAAAAAAGATAATCCCTGTTGAATACAGAAAGAATAGACATACAGTGCTGATTTCTGAAGATGACAGAAGGCAACTGATTACTCTTGCTCTGTACTGCCCTCTGGTGGAGTTTACCTCCTCAGGCTACAGTCAATGTCTAAATACTCTCCTTCTACCAGCAGAGAATTTATTTTAATCCCTTAAATCTAATGAATTTATTTTTATTGGGGGGAATATGTTTCAGAGGAGAGACAAAAGAATTTAAAACTTCATTTAAACAAAACTAGAGTTTTATAAATCATTCAGTTGGAAAGGGAGCTGCATAGATGCCTAATCTCATGTAAAGCTTTAGATTTGTGTAAAATGGAATCTAGAAAGAACAAAAGGTTGCACCCTCACTAAATCTCTATTCAACTCCCAAAATCCTTGTTCTACACCTTGTACTAACAAGGCACAATTTATTCTGATACCTGCCACATCCTCACGTACCTAGATCTCAAAATTGTTGCAGTATAAGCTTTTTCACTCTACTGCAAAATGTACATCAGTTTCACAGTCAAACTGGTTACAAGACACGATAACCCCCAGCCAGATCTCCAAGTGTCTCCTAAAAATGGTTATTGTCAAAGCATTATTTAAGCTGCACAGAAAGCATTTGAAACTACCAGAAACACAAATTCTAGCTGTCCACTCAAGGACTATTTGCTTATTCAGTATAGTCACACCTGTATCTTCCTGTCCTGGCCCTGCAGCCCAGTCCATCTTCTACATAAGAACATGTACTTTTATTGTCTTTACCTCTCTCTGAGCAAGAAAAACGAACTAGGTACGAGACAAGTATGAAAGAACAAGTTGTGCTTCCTACCTTGTATCAGCTTAAGGGAAATACGCACCTTTAGGACTGGCATTTACAAAATGAATGCCACAGCTTTCTACCAGCAATCCCGTACCCTCCCAAATTCCACCAGCAAGCCCATACCCTCCCAAATTCCACCAGCAATCCCGTACCCCTGCCTTAGACAAGAATGGAGAAAGTGACCTTACTGGTTATATTTAGCATCCCTTGTTTTTCTGAACTTTCCAAATGGTTAAAGATAAATTTGCAACTGGAAATTCTGAATTAATATCCTTAACTAAGATCTCCACCATCTCTCTTTATTAGTCTGCAGCATAACATACAATATATTAAGACATGCTTAACGTGACATAAAAAGTACCACCTCGGTTCCTCTTTTTTTTTTTTTTTTTGCTGTTTGAGGGAATAAGACAATTAAAGTTTCATAAAATAAGGCAGTTAATATGGAATAATGCAGCTCGCAGTTATTCCAAAAAAGCCTCCAGTTGTTTGATGACCAAATCTTTGATACAAAGCAATGAGAGAAGACTCAAGATGCCTAAAAAATATTTATCTAGCAAAATTGAAATATAATCATATCAAGATAAACAATAAATGACAATAGCACTAAAATCCTCATCACTAGCTGGAAGCATTACAAAAGCGGTAACTTTATGCAAGATAATAATTACAACTGATTGAAGATTCGTTTGGTAAAATAAATTGAAATAAATACATTTCCCGTAAATTCTGGCAATATATACCCATTCCAGTTAGAACAAAGAGCGAGATTGCTGCTATTATCCAATTAAATGACATTGTTATTAATACATCATCATTCCTAACAAAAGAAAGGACTGAGAGTATTTATTTCTCCCAGATTTTTCCAGTTGGATCAGAGAGACTTAGTCAAATAATGACACTCTTCAATGGGAAATAAATAATAGCTACTTCTCCAGGGTTGGTGTGACATTCCTGCTCTGATGAAAGGGGGCCAATTAATCTGAAACGAAGAAGTCGCCGCTGACACAATGAAGCTAATCATCTCTGTGCTTTGTGTACAGGCGCCATGGGATGGCACTCAAGCTTTGGAGCATACCACAGGAAAAATGGTAATATTTGCAGGCATCATATGGGACAAAAGTTTGCGAAAAAATAACATGTCATAACAAACTACTGCTAGTTTATCCACTTTAACACGGTCAATATATTTATCACATAAAAAGAGACATACTTTGCTTTGGAATCCACCCTAAATGATTCTGTTCTGAGAGACAGGAATAAATATTATGAAGTGAGAAAGGTCAGGCTGAAGATTAGGAAAAATGTAATAACAGTTAAAGCCGTTAGACTGCACTGAAGTGTTATTAGTGAAGCTGCCAAATGCCAGATGCTCAAAAATGTCACACTAAATTTAAAAATGCTAGCAAAAACTGTTTCCAAAAAGAACTTTGTTAGAAAAACAGACTAATGTGTCTTTGCAGGTTTAGCTGTATAATACCATGTCAGCTACAACACAGCTTTATTTCAGTTTTGCCAGATGACAGTGGGATTTTTAGCTACAGTCACGGCAGACATTCTTCATAAATTTTTAAAAAAGCAGGCAAACCAAATAAACAACTTTGTCCCAGACAAAGTTCCATGTGTCTGTAGATCCTACGCTATTCCAAGCCGTGTACTGAACACACATTTGGACACCCCATTTGCTTGCTTAGGAGTTACTGATGATACGATGACAGGATTCCTAACACGTATAAAAACAATTCATCTCAGCTAGGAGCTGCCTGAAAGCATCTGGGACAAACAGACACCAATGTGTTGCAATATCATCACTTCAAGGACAATTGCCCTCAAACAAATATTTTTATGTAGGTTATCTTAAATTCATTTGGAATTTTGACAAAGGTTAACAAAAATGCTCCTTCATTTCTCAAATGGTGGTGCATTTGATTTGTATTTGACAAAATTTCACATTTTTCCTAAGACAGTGGGTCACAAACAGAGTTTGCACGTTCCACAAAACAACAGAGAAAGTAAATCTGAAAATAATTACTAAGAGCACAGGAACTGGGAGATAAACGAATTCATGAAACACCTGAAATCGCTACCCTCATTTCTTCATTACTATTTGCTTTCAAGCTAACGATGGCCTTGTAATTAACTGCTACAGGAAAGTCTGAATATTATTTTCTGTCATAAAAAGAAAGATCAGCATTTATCAATTTGACCTTTGTCCAAAATATTTGTATCACATGCTAGAGAAAACCAAAAGCCATCATTTCTGCACTTCTTCATGATTTGATAGCATGATAAAACTTTGTAAGACCAAATATAAAACACATTGTACTAAAAGGAGAGGAAAAACCAACACGGAGACATGCTGTCAACACAGACCAATTCCCTGTAGCTCAATTCCCACATGACAAATGACATTATTAACTCAGTCTGTATAGGATATTCTGAGCAAAACATAGAAAAATATGTTCGACATAGGCATTTCTACAAATAGGGACTAAACGTTGTCACAAATTCAATCCAGATAGATGGCTATCCCTGCTGAATAACAAATTAATGAGAAACACCTTTTGACTTGTTCTACTGCCAAAAGAAAACATTCAATTAAAGACAGCTTACATCTTTACTTAATAAAGATTAATGAAACAAGCAGAAGAACACAAGCAATTCTCTGTGATGAGAAAAGCCAAAATCTAACAGACGCATCATACGAAACTTTGCGATGTCGGAGCTGCCAAATGCGTTAGCGAAACGAGGAACGACTTTTGGGAAATGCTTGCCATGTGTTGGTCAGAAGGAAAGGAAGTACAACTTCCTGGGCAGGCAAGCTCACAGGAGATCAGAACTGATATGAAAAAGGTGAAGTCAGAGCAAACTGTCTAGAGAGATGAAAGGAGTTAAAAAAAAACTAACCAAAAACCAACCTTAAGTGAGCAGGCATCAAATCTAACCAGCAATCTGATAAATACATTTCATTTCCCAATTGATGGCTGGGAATGTGTACAATATATCAATTACTTTATTGCTTTTACACATGCTGATTTAGACATCCTAACCCCGTATTTTAAACAAAATCAGGTGTTAGAAATTGAAAGGCAAAGATAAAATAAAATTATTAAATCAAATGCAAAACTTTCTGCGAGGATTTAGCTACTGAAAGAGGAGAAGGGGAAAAACAACAGCCTCTGCCAGTTGTCCAACTCCATTCAATTTTCATGTGATCTGGGTACCCAGCCTCACATGACTCCTCTGAAAACACCAACCACGCTTCTGGGACACAGCCACAAACCATTCCAAACAACGCAAGCCGGGCTTTCAACAGGCTTTTAATCAGGCCTGCAAACTTCTGGGCCGTATCTTCTAGCTTTTCTACATGCCAAATGGAAGTTACAAGAAAGCAGTTCTTCCCCCCACAACCTAAACTAGAATTACCTAAAAGATGCTACTATCATTCTGTTTCACTACATCAGCTCAAATTTAACTTGTCACCCTCTGAATTTCAAGGCAGAAGCAGTTTCTCAATTTAAATGGTGACACTCTTCTACAGAAGAACTCAGAGATCAAAGGAGACATGGGGACCATTTTATGAAAACAAAGTTTCAAAAGTCTCAAGCTTTTTGATAACATTCAGATTAAGTACTTAAACTTTTTCCCCCCTGCCTTGCAAGGAGGCTGAGACACCCAAATTCCCCACTGCTGTTTTGAGTTTATACAAATATTCCTAGCTACACACCCTTAAAGGTAACAACTCACTCCTTGCACTCTGCTTGTCCCAGATACACCTGATCTTGTCACTCCACATACTTGTAAAAGCTAATTTTCAAAGTGAAGTCAATTATTCTTACCAGTACAGCAGTGGCATTCCCTCAGAATCCATCCAGGTTGCAAAACTCACCCAGAAACTCTCTAAATACTGAAGTGAGCCATCTGTACTAATCTCTGTGTGTCCTCATCTACTTTGGTAGAACTCCTCTGACACGCTATTACTACTAAAGGAAAGGAATAAAAATGTTTGTGAGAAACACCTAGCTAATGCTGGACATCAGCCAGGAGCCAACAGAAAGATACCAGGGTTCAGCTCAACAGATACTAACAGCCTTGCTATTTTTGTAGAGAAAAAAATGTTTAAAGCTAAGAAGTACCTGCAAGGTGTATTTTCTGTGAATACTGATAACACTATGGCCAAGCAATAGTGTCAGGATAGCCTCAGAGAAGTCTCAGCTCTGAGGCCACAGATACACAGTAGTCTCTGATAAGGTCATGATTATTCTATGACAGAAATTTAAAGTAACTACTTATTTACATAATTATTTTGCATCTGAATCAGACAGCATTCATTCTAAAACGGTTATTACCTCAGCAGCCCTGAGCAACCTGATCTAGTTGAAGATGTCCCCATTCACTGCAGAAGGGTTGGACTAGATGACCTTTAAAAGTCCCTTCCAACCCAAACCATTCTACAATTTGGTGGGACTGGAGAGAGTTTTGTTGACAGACAAACCTGTGCAGCAATATTCTGTGAAGAAGGTGACCTTGACAAAGCACTCAACTGCGCCCAGGGATTGCACCTCATGAGGTGTGTGTACTATGACCCTGAGTTCTCCAAAGTCAAATACATAGTCCCTCAAGGGGCATTAATGATTATTAGCTGAAGCTGGAAAAGAGTGTCAAACAAACTCAAAGTCAGTATGGATTTTTTTTCTAAACTTTCCAAACAGTTCCTCAAAAAATTCCAAAATAAATCTGTAAAGTTTAATTCCCTAAGAGGATTAAGTAAATTATATGGAATACAATACATTTGTAAGATTCCAGGCTGTCTGTTCAACTCAATCCTTTTGCTGATATTTTTGAGCCTGATTACAGTCATCTTTGGTTTATACACTCAAAACACCTAAAGAGCTCGAAGATGGAGTACGCATCTCCCTCCTATTTCTGAAACAATGAACTGTAACATGAATTTCATTCGCAGTCCTGATATAACATGAATTTTCTATGCAACCTAAAGAAGGTGTACATCCCGGCTCGAAGTCTAAATCAACGGTTCCTGCAGGTCAGATGGAAGTGGAAATTTGCAGAAACTCACCAGTACATTAGAGACTAAGAGAATATAAAGTTGTAAGAGCCTTTTCTTGGACATACATATGAAAGTGACCTTGAATATTCTTAATATTAACAGCTTCTCTGATTATACAATGCATAGTTAAATAAATAGTTGCTGACCATTTACAGGAATTTAATATGTGGATCAGCAAAAAGCAAATGTATCTGGTTACTTGGAACAGTTGAACCTCATAACTGACGCATTCAATCCATTGCCTAATTTGAATAGTTTTTTACTAACAGATTTTGCCAATTGGCTCCTTAGGAAGGGTCATATGTGAAAAGAATCTTTGCCTTCACAAAATAAAAATTCTGTAGTGGACAACTGCTATTTCACATACTTGCTTTTTCAATGATGAGAAACACCTAAATAAACACAACCCATATAAGAAGACAGCAGTTCAGTCTGAACAACTGAAAAAGCTTGTAATTGGACAGAGCACTCAAACGTCTTGGGACATCACTTTGTGAAGGTTTTCAGAACTGCAATAAAATTAACAGAATTAGAGCAATTTATAGCAGAGGAAATGGTATCTTTACTTCCAGACCTTGCCTTTTACTGTGTTTAGTTTTTTCAGTTTGAATGTTAAAAGAAGTTAGGATTCATTACCAAATGCACTTCCACATTAAGGTCATGACTTTAATTTGACAGAAATCAAAGAAACTGACAAATAATCATATAGTATATACCCTGAGCAGGTACATGATATATGATACCTCTTCTTATTGCACAAAGAATATAGTTTTACAGGAGTAAGCACCCTGTAGTTACAGCTCCAGAAAATTATTTTGAAAGATGTACTCTCCTGTAAGAGGTTACAAAATTTTGGCCTTCCATTCTCCTCTTGAGAAGGTGGTCAGACTTCACTGCAAGACATGATCACAACGGCACTAGGCACCTCTGTCCTCACTGCAGTGTCAACAAGGACTCTAATCCTGGCCAAGAAAGTCATCCTATCTATTAGAAAGCTTTTCTTAATGTTCAATTGGAACCTCTTCTGCTGAAATTTTAACAGTTACTTCTTGTCTCATGAATCACAAACAGATCATTATCTTCTCTTTACAAGAACTTTTATTTATGGGAAAACTTATCCACAAACCTATTCTCATTACACCTTTTTTTGCAGTTATATCTACCACTTCCAATAACAAAGTTTTCTCTATAAGACAACTTGCAGATTAGTGGGTTTCAGCCAACCCTGACATAAACACTGGGACAGAGAATGCTTTTAATGTTCAAGTACCTGGAAAATTGCCAGATACTGTCACCATTTTGGTTTCTAAAAATAACAAGATACAGGCAATTTTTCAGTAGCTTGTGTCTTCTACACCCAAAACTGTTTTATTTTGCTTTGTTAGCTACTGACAAAGTGTTTTATTTTATCGCAGTAGTTTAAAAACAGGAATAATTAAGACCATATGCTTACCGGGAAATATTTTCAGGTCAACACCAGCTACTTACAGTCTTCCTACCAATCTAACACCCATAGAAAATATCACGAACAGGCACAAAGACACTGGATCTTTGCACCATTTTAATAAATCGTATTGATTTCTTTAGTGGAATCTCAAAACCTCACCATTTCAAACTGTAAAACAAAAACAAACAAACAAAATTCCCACAATCTTCATATGAAAAGTCCATCAGGTAAGGACAAAAGATTAATGAGACAACATAAAGCAGAAAAGGTGGCTACAAAATAGAGGATTCTCTGAAAAATATTTCCTTTAGGAACCAGCAGAGGAATCTTTAGTAATAACAAATAAAATGTTTGGAGGTCTTTGCTTGGGTTTTCTCTTTAGACTATTAGAACTCAAACACAATAAATACTGTTTTACAAAAGCCTACTGCAAGGCTTCTGAGGCTGCTTAAAATCTTCCAGCTTTATTTCTGTTAACTTAGCTAGGCACCAGTCCAAGTATAATAGCTACTGAAAAATAAACATTAAGCCATCAGTAAGTGTCTCCACAATTGTACTGTGTTGCTATGCTGTTCATATCCAGGATTTCAGTGCCTAATCTGGTTTCATTCACTGTAAACTAACCCAGTGTCAAACCTTACAGCTCACAGGCTCTCTGCTATGGTATTCTTCATTAGGACAGAGTCCAAAATCCTGAAGTTTCAGATTTTATACGAAATACTGCTAATTTCATAGTCCTATTTAGATGAAAAGACCAAGCAATAAGCATGAAGTCATAAGAAAAATATTACTTCCATGCAGAGCTGAAAGTCAATACTTAATTTTAAAGCAAGGAAGAATTATTACTTGTTCATTAAGCTTCATATATGCTTCATATTTAACAAGAAATGAGAACACTTGTTCAAAATCTGTGAGGATTTTGAACATTACATAAACATTACAGTATTCTAACAAGCAATCCCAAAAATTCAAATCCTATTATTCAGGCTTCTAAAACACATGACCCTTAAAAAGAAGTATTAGGAGATGTGAACAATAAAGTAGAAGTAATTCAAAGTAATCCCATTATTTGCCATCTGCTTGCAAGCCTGATTAGCAGTGGAGTCATTGTTGCCCAGTCTTCCTCAGAATGATGAGGATTCCCCCCCTCCCCCAGTAAAAGTTATTATAAAATAATCTAACCCTGTATTAAAAAAACACCAAATACACTAAACACAGTCTGGGAAAAAATACTTGTTCTAACACACTCATATAATGTTTTCCATTTGTGTCCAGAAAAGCAGAAGAGGTAAAAATCAGTTTGCAGACAGATCACCTATGATACAAAACAGACAGCAGGGAAGATTCAGATCTTCATAAGCAGCAGAAATGAAGATCAATTTCCTTGTACAGCATCAGAAAGAACTCCCTGCTCATGTTGCTGTCCTTCAGTAGGATAATAATTAGCACCACAGGCTGGGAAAATAAATTAAAAGCTCCCACTAGTCCTCACCATTTATTTCCAAATAAAACAGTCAACTGTTGTAAGGTTGTGACAAAACTTACTTTATTTTATATATAAATAACATTTACAAAAATTACATTTCATGTAGTTAGGATTGCAGTTTATACTCTGGATACTATTGTACTCTAGGAAGAAATACTGGCCACAGAGTGCCAATCCTGAAAGAGCAGACTCTGTTCTGGAAAGGATCATGCCAAGCAAAAGGAGATCTGGGGAATTCACAGGTGACTTTCTACAAGACAGAGTGAAGTAGAGGCATGGTACCATCTTAATTTCTACTGCCAAAATGAAGTAAATCCTTAAAACACGGTAGTCCCTAAATAATTTTCAGAAACCTCAGCTATACAACCGTTTCCCTTTAATCAATGGATATCTCTTTTTTTCAGTCTCCTTCTGGAAGTTTTACATTTACAGAAATCATCTTTTAGTCCTGAACAAGTACTGAGAGCACACTGACAGCTCTCACTGCTACGCCATGATAAATGACTCAACAAGGCAGTCCACGTTCTAGGACGAATTCACCATGCTGGTTTAGAGATAGCACCAGTTTTTTTTCTACACAACACTATCAAGTGGCATAATTGTATTCTGACTGGCCTCAGAAATTCACTTTTTGTAAAGGAAAGAAGCTACATAAACAGACTCAAGTTGTTCTCTCATGGAATTTACCAGCAGAACTACACACTACGTAAGGCCACCAATTTTATAAGTTAAGTCTCTGTTTGCAACTCTTGCAGGAATTCATATATAGAATTAGTATAGTCTTAAAAGTATCAGTACATTCGACTATGTTGATGGCCACCTCAGATATCAGAATAATTACATGTAAGAAGCATAATACCCTCTTAAAGCTCCTGCTGTTTGCCATAAAGCTAGTTCTTAACTGCAAAAGGAACCAGTTACTAATCTGTGCAATCACAGAGTTTCCACTGAGAATTACAAAGGAGCACATCAGTGCAGGGGAGAAAAGCACTGAAGTGTCCAATTCAGCTCCCTCCATATCCAAAACCTGCGAGGTCACACTGTAACCCACCTTCCTTGGAATCAGGCCATCATTACATCTGATGATTAAGTTTCTTTCACATACTGATCCCGAGGCGTACAACAAACAACTGACACCACTTAGTCTGGCATTTTAAGAAGTCCGTAGTTATCTGACACCTTGTTCCAAATCCCCTGAATCAATATCTCTGTAATTGTGTTTGTTCTCTCGATGTGTAGGATTGTCTAGTTTTTCATTTTTAATTCTACTTACATCTTGCTCTTAAAGACATAAGGAGGCATCAAACTCTGCATAATATTAGAGGTCAAAATTATCTCTGCAATACACTATGAACTTTTAACATATAGTCTTCCAGCTTGACAGGATGCATCTATTTACCACTCTTCAGAAAGAAAACAGCTAATAGTATATCTTCATCATTTATTATTTTGTATGCTGCTCTTCTATTCCCAATTACTTAACTTTCTGAAAACCAAAGGCAATCCACTTCTCCCATGGTCAAGTCTGAACTCATTACTTTCATTACTAGCTCCCAAAATTTTTCTTAAAATTTTATTTTCTTACTACCCTCATTTTTTGAATACCAAGTAGCATTTTGGCTACTTCTACATGTTAAGCAAGGATTTTTGATGATGCTTTCACATACCATAAGGATCCTCATTGAAGAACTACTATGTGAAAATTTACAGAACATTTTAGGAAGAGAGGCTTAGATGGCCACAGTAGCTCCTTCTGATCACACTTTCTTTTTTTTTTTTTTTTAGGGGAAAAAAAAAACCAAAACCCAAGGTTTCCAAGCTACCTTTCATATGCAATGTTTCTCACCCATAGATTATTATTCTCTCATCTCTTTTCACTTGTCCATATAATTGTTGAAATCTGGTATCCAGAAGTAGACTGATCCTTCCAACTGAGACCTTATCAATGTGGACAGAGAAACAGTCTTTTTGGCCATATTCATCTTTATATAATCCAGTATGATACTAGCCTTTCATCTAAAGAAAAAAACCCATAGCTTCCAGAAACTATTTTAAAGAGTATAAGGCTGTAAAGAAAGTGCTGTCTTCCCCTTGTAAATCAGCTTTAGATTCCTTCTGCCCCTCAACTCTAAAACCCACAAAAGCCCTGTAGCTTGTACTCCCATGAGCATTTTGGGCTCATCCACGTTCTATTCCATCACCTTATTTTGAGGGGAAAAAAGGTAGTTTTTATAACCCATAGTTATTCTTTATATAACATGAGACCTGACATATCAGCTGACAATCACTCTTGAATCAAGTTTTTTATTACTTCTTGTACATCACATTTGCCTAGCTTGTCTATGAAAGCATTGCTCAAAAGTCTCAAAACCAAATTTACTACAGTCAAAATATAGGGCACAATGTTTATTACCCTGCTATAGATAGGTAATAATATCGTCCCAATAATGATTTGGGAAAATCCACAGTCTGCTACTCAACTCCTCAAAAACTGTTCTCACAGACTGTTTTATCTCTAGATCCTGATTTTTAATTTAACTGCCCACTCCAACAACTTCAAGATACCAAAAAATTACAGATCAAGTCTTTAACTGATCCATCTACAAACTACATAATGCAAAAACTAACACTTCCCTCCCCCTCCAATTTATTGTACCTAGTTTTAGGGTTATTTTGCCTTTTTCTAATTGCAAAAAAAAAAAAAATCTTTTCAGTAATTTTGGATAACAAATTTTAATAACTTTTAAACAGATTAATGATCAAGACCATTTCTATAGTTGCTATTATTTGCTCAACCATTGCTTGAGCCAACTTTTGAATATGACTTTGTTTACTACTTGTATGCTATCAATAAATAATTCACAGTATCAAGAAATTATTTTGCCAAATGATATAATTTATATTAAATACCACCATTTTTAGTAGGAGCTATCATTTTGTTGGCAGGTAATCTATCAATTTTTAGCAAGTCATTATATCCAGCCTAGAACCATCTAGAAACCACAAGAACATCAATCATCAGGGGAAGGAGTGGGCATGAAGACACAGACAATCCAAGTTACCTATAATTTTATAGGCCAGAATCATTTGGTAAGAGGGAGTCTACAAAACTGTACCTAATTCAAGGCAATTCCACATCTTACCACAGTTAGTTCACAAATTAGAAGATTTGAAGAATTCTGGCTAGCTGTTGCCCAGCAAAACAACACTGCGGTTGGGTTTTCTTTCCTGTTGTGAAAATACTAGAGGCAAAGTAGGATATGCATCAAAATTATAACATTACATCTTCTCATGAGAAGCCACTACAAATTATCAGTGCAAAACAAGATGTATTGAGAAGTACATGCTGGTTCTTTTGAGTTATTATTAACTTTCATGTCGATGGGTGGAGTGGAGAAGTATTTTCCTTCTCATAGATTCATCAGAATCGCTCAGGGGACACATAAGATTTACTTGCTATTTCTGAAAAGTGTTTGTTTATGGATCTTAAGGACTTTATGTACATTAAGTAAAAGTTATACACACAACAATTCCAGATTCTCACCCATATGACACACAACACTTCCTCTACAAAAAACTTTTGCCATTCTTTCCACCTAATTATTGCCTTTTTACAACCATATTGTTTGCCAACAAATAAATCAACAGTTTAGTACAGTCAAAGTATTTGTAAAATCAGAGTTAAGACTAAGTTTTCCGGGATAGAGACTCCAAATCCTCAAGAAATGTATTCTGTTACAGTAACACAAAGTTAATTAAAATACCAATCTCAAAAAATCTTATCTTCATAGTTTCTTTTGGTTGAACTAAGAATATTTCTAAGACTTTTTCTATTATTATTATGTATTCAATTTCTTTAATGCATAAATACACCAAAAAGTCTTTACAGGAGTAAAATCTTTTAAAAAGGTAGAAAACTAAGCATCATATACATATTTTTAAAAATTAAATGACAGAAAATAAAAAATGTTGTAATGCCACAAGCAACATGCAAAGCAACCTGCATATGGTACAAAGTATTACTTCTTAGAAAAGGAGGAGAAAAGAAAGGGGTGAGAGGAAAAAAAAACAACCTGAGGAACACTATCTCCAGCATAACCTATCCACGAGAGAAGAGCAAATACAATTCACTCTAATTAGCAAAGCAAGGGGATGGGGCAAAGAACCTGAGAGGAGTAGCTTTCATCATTCAAAAACAAACTACAAAATTCTTCCAAAACATATTGCCTTCAAAGCCTTTAAGGAGAAAAAAAAGAAAAGTGCTTTGATGTGAAAACAATGTTGTCCTTTTAAACAGTGCCCCCTCCTGCTCAGAAATAAACCATGACTGTTTTAGTGGAAGCCCTACACAGACCATTCCGATAGCAACAAACGGTCACTCCCTTGTGAGCTGTACATGATTTACTTTAACCAGCCAATATTCAAAAACTTAAACCCATCTCAGCCACAGAACTGTCAAAATATATTATATTTAAACTAGTTCTAAGATTACTCTCATCAGCAAAGCCAACTTGTAAGTGAGAACAGACAATTTGGAGCTCGAGAGCACTCAGGAACGTTGGGAAATGTCCTGGAACTGCTCGCAGCCCTGCAACAGCCACTGCAGGGCTGGATACATTCAATCAGAGCTGTTTGGATAAGAAACTCTGTGTGCTAATCACCACTTCCAAAACGCCATTAAGGAGACAGCATCTGGCTTACCTATGGCTAAACTCTTCACCTACGTATGACCCTGGACTTTCTGAAAAATTACACTCTATTTCATTTTCCTATCACTAATAATTTGCAGCAGTCCAAAATTTGGAAAGAAGCAATTCCATACAAATATTACTTCCAAATTTAAGAAAAAATTGCTCAATTCTGGATAAGTTATAAAGTAGCATATCATCAGACAAGGAGCATGTCTTCCAGATATGACATTCTGCTACAATACACGCCTATTCAGCTGAACCAGTCACCTCCATATATGCTCAATTAACAAAAAAGCATTTTCTGTAACAAAATCCCATCTTGATCTTTAAGCTGTATGAGAATTCTGAATGGTTTCAGAATTTCTCACAATGTTTCTGCTGTTCTCAAAAACACAAAACCAAGGAAGCAAGAAGCAAGTTTGTTTTGCTACATTGGAAAGAACAACTTAGAGATGTTTGCTTAAAACTCCAAGAATTTCTGTTCTTTAGAGTGAAGACTTGAAAGAATGGGAGACCTTTTTGTCATGGCTCTGCTTTTTTTTTTTTTACCCTGTTTTGTTTATCCTGTTTTATTTATTTTGTATCCTGTTTTATTCATCCTGTTTTGTTGGGGTTTTTAAATTTCCATTAGAAAATCCTCAAACCCAGCTTTAAGGTATCATGGGGGCTTGGAAATATACACCCCCCCAAGGAAATATTAGTGCTTTAAAGCTAAATTCTCCAAAGATTCAGTCCATGAAGTGCATGCTCCACCATATCACACATCCCAGCAGTTTGTTCTGACAAACGTAGGCACACTGTCCCCACAGACCAACTGAGCATGCTCTAGCTCAGTTTTTCTTTATATTTACTGCTCACACTTATTGTGCATGAGGATAGCACACAAAAACCAAGCACAGAAAGAGCATATCCCGTCTGCTCGATTCCTACTAGCACCCCAAGGTAAAAAATGAGAAACAGAACAAAACAAGTCAGAATGAAGGCTCTGAAGGACTAAAGAACACCATTAGCTGGAAAAGGAAGCTGAGAGGAAAACATGAGCCTGAAGCCGAAGGAGGTAAGGGAAACTGATGTTTGGTGAGGAACTGGATTGGAGGGGGGAAGAATCT
Source organism: Caprimulgus europaeus (assembly GCA_907165065.1). The sequence continues at coordinate 4,745,063 of OU015530.1, forward strand.
GAACTGGCTGAGCTGGGGAATCATGGCTAGGAAAGAGGGTACAGACCAAGAAGGAAGGGAAATAGATATGATAAAAAGACCAAGAAGAGGGCACAAAGAGATCACATAGGTAGGAGGCTGAGAAGAACAGAAATACTAGTCTATAGGAAGTGAGGGGAAAGGGAGGCTAGCAAGAAACATACAGTACCAGAATTGGGATTGATTAGACCAGATTTCATGCTGATACCACAACTTAAAGCAAGGAGATCAAAGGAAATAATGAGTGAAGAGTAAAAGCTGATGACATCTCTATGATATTTTACCCACCATCCAGAAGGAGAAATACGTTTAATGGAATACATACAAGTGTTATATTACAGATGGTACATACAAACCACGATATACTCCAAAGACAGACCAGCTCCACCTGGCTGAAGGTCAAGCAGTATGAAATGGAAATTCCTATGTATGAGGACACACAAAAACAGTATCACAAGGAGTGCACTCATTCAGCATCTGAACCACTTCAAGATGGTAAATGACAAACAAGAGTCTGGCAAATAACCTCATCTGTAACCAGGTAATGGCCACCATCACTGTAATCACAAACGCAAAACGCAGCCAGTGGGTGCTGAACCAGCCAGTAACCAGGATAAAGATGTTCTAGAAGGTGAGCCCTTGAAAAATAAAAGGCTACCAGTTAGTGCTGACTATTGGTGAGCTACTTTCACACAAATCTTGTCACAAGTAACAGTCTTTAAAAAGGGAAAGCACCTCTCCTCCAAAGTGTAACCATGATAACACTGATAATTATTTGAGCACACACTCTCTGGAGTAGTACAAAGGAAAGACACAGTACAGTCTAGAGACAGAAAATTACTTTCCATTTTTTTGGATGGCCCTTAAAATTAAAAAAAGTTTTAATATCCTATTTGATTTATTTATACTTGCATTCAATAAGTGAATGAAACAAAAAAGAAACTTAAAGACATCTTGATTGCAGCTGCTATACAAGTTATGCTGTAGGGTGATTCTTTCAAATTACTTGTTTATTGATTGCATTCTATACCTATGAAGTTTAAATTTGAAAGGTAATATGGTTCCAAAAATAAGAAACCAAAACATTCCAGATGATATCTGGTCTCATTAATGAGTTAACTAAATGGTTAAGGGAAGCAGTGTCCAATAATTGTTTGTAATTTGTTACGTGAATCAGATATAGTTCTCGGAAATCTGCTGTAGTTGGCCCTGCTTGAACAGGGGGGTTGGACTAGACAATCTCAAGAGGTTCTTTCCACCTAAACAATTCAGTGATTTTGTGAAATTAAACAGTATCTTTCCTTATGCCCTCACTTTAAGCAAGGTTCTTTTCTATTTTCAGTAAGATACCAAAGCACTCAAAAGCTGATGCATAGTGTGAATGGAAAAACAGATTTACCAAGCCAAAGGCCAAGCTACCTCACATGAATTGTAGCTTGGATGTAATTTTTAATTCTTTTTCATCAATTAAGGGTACAACAACTACACAAAAAATGCAAAAGCAAGCCACTTGACAAAATTCCAGTTGTGAGATTACATGCACAAATAAGAAAAACATTGTGGTAACTAGCCACTGACCAACCTAAGAATGGATTTAAACAAAGAGCTTCTCAGCAAGCCCTGAATATAATTGTGATTCTGTGATTCTTGTCTTCTTCAAACATTTGCCACACAAACATGACACAACAGACTAAAAAGCTATGAGGTTCCTATTAAATGACAAATACCCTGCAACTAAAAAGTCAAAGCCATTTATTCTCCTGAAATTCAGAGGCATAACAGGTTTGTAACTAAGACTTTAAACCAGTCTAAAAGTATTTGTAACTTCTGTGTTTTAAATTAATTGTATTTTAACAGTAGACTTTACATGCACAGACCCTTTAATTTTAGTGCTTAACCAAGATGTTTTGGGGTGGGTTTTATTGTTGGAGTTTTTTTATATAAAAAAATTTTCAGTATTAAAATTACTTTTACATGTATGTAGTTCCTGCAATTCACATGTCTACTTTCTTTTCATTCTTCCCAGCATTTATAAAGTATCTACAACTCTTCTGCCATTTCAGTTACCAGGCAATAGACTGTAGCAAAGGAATGTCAAACTTCTATGAACATATAACTGCACAATGCTTCAGGACAGTAAAGAACACTGAGATTATCAGATATGAAACCTGCAATATGTAAACTGGTACAGTAAAACTGCTGGGGGAAAAAAAGAGAGAGAGAGAGAGAGAGAGAGATAAATATATATATATATATATATAATCTATACATACACATATATCTGTGTTATTGACCAGTTCAAAGTAAAATGCAGGAAGCCCAGCCAGTCCTGGCTCCTTTGAAGTCAACAGAAGCACACCAGGCTGCTGTGGTAATGCCACTGTTGAACAACTTATAAACTGTTGACATGGTTCACAGTTGCTGCCTCCTAATTGTTCTATAACTGTTTTAGAACTGAACAAACTCACTCTTTCCATTTGTCTTAACTGACATCAAAATAATATACTTCTATATAACCACATGGCTTCTATAATAAGTTGGCTGGAATAAAGGAAATAAAGAACAAAGGTAATTGAAACCAAAATACCTGTTATTGAACAGTACACTATTTTAGGAGCAATCTTTTTAATGTCTTCATAACCTAGACCCATTTTAGCCAGTTTCCCAGGGACGTAGTTTTCCACAAAAACATCAGAGACTGCTGCAAGCTTTGAGAAATAAAAAGATGAGTAAGATTTGTTAGTGAGCTTCCAAAAGTTCAATAAATTTGAACTTAACTGAAAAATCTCACTAATCAAAGTGGCTCTAGCCTTTGTGACTAAAGAAAACTTAAAAACCTAGAGAGATATTTTTTGGCCTGTTTGACTGTGTATCTCTTCAAACTACATATTAGAGCTGATGCATATCTAGAAAAACAACTATCAAAATCCTCAAGTGATTTGACAAAACTAATATAATTACATTATCAGTATCACATCAATTTCACAAGACCTGATGATAGTTTACAGAACAATTATCACCTTTATACTTGCACTTAACTTGAGAAAAATAGGAGGAGAAAATTTATCTTTATCCTTCATGCTTTCTCTACCTTTGAAATAATTTTATAAACTGTTTTTCACTTTAAAGGCATTGATTTCAATTACTAAAACAGAGGCCACACATCTCACCTTCTGTAAGTAGAAGCAGAATAATGAGCTCAAAAATTTTATTGGGTTAAGATGAACATAAACTCGCCTCAATTAGAATAGAGCTGTCAAACTCTGCAATCCTATTTTCTCCATCACATCTAAATGAATGACTTAGTCCAAAAAACTACTGAAGTTAAAGATTAATATATAACCTTGATGGGCTTTAAATTACATCTTTTTTTTCTCTTATAAAGTTATGAATAGATCTATATAAATACATATACATGTTCCAATACAATTAATACTAGTTGAGAACTCCTGAAGCAAGAGAACTGCTTGTTAAAAGAAAGATGTATATCTTGGAGGAGTTGTAGATTAATTTTGCTTTAGGCTGATCCAAACAAACTGTTATGTTCTTAAAACTCAAAGGGATTTTCAGTCTCAAGTGGGGTTTTAAGTCCATTGTCAACTGCAATTTCACACTTCATGTCCCACAAGTCATACACGCTGAACAAAACACTTTTTTTTAACCTCTACCTATTTTATCTCAGTAAATTTCACAGATTTACTGCACACATACAAATTTTTAATTGTCAGATATCAAATTAATAACTTGAAATGCAGAGTTTATTCTTTACGACTCAGGACTGAAACAATAAAAAATAGGCACAGTTTGCATGCTGTCAAAACCTACCTCTCTGATTAGCTTCGCTCCTTTTGAATCCTTCATGTTGATAGCTATACTCTGGGGATAAAAAAAATACAACAGTAATTTATGTGAAAGCCCTTCTGGTAATTATCAGCCTCTTCTAAACTTAACCAACAGTTAAGTTTTACACTACAGAAATATCAGAAAAGTCATTTTTAATACACACCCCCTCTTCCCCTGCAAAAAGAAATCCTGTTGGTAAAGCAAACTGAACTGTCCCACCAATGGATCAGACAAGCACCAAAACAAGTCTGACAGATGTGCAGCTGGGAGCTGCTGCAGTCTGTTCACTGTAAGTTTGCACAGCACCTACTACTGCAAGTACACATGGTGACACCAGAAATATTTGTTTCAATAGCAACAAGCCATTAAACAGCTCAGGTATGTCATGAAACTTCATCTTAAACCTGAAATTTCACAGGCTACCTTTAGCTAACCTCACTGTGGTATGATGCCTGCCCTCCTCCAGTTCTAGCTGCCAGCTGATGCAGGTCAGCTGAGCTGATGCACCTGAAAAAAATTATCTTTGAAATAAAATAACCCCTACATTCAGCAGGGTTGACTTTCAGTCTATTTGCAGCAGCAGCTGAGGACTGGCAGGACCACTCTTGCTTTTTTATTTGCTTCAGCTGACCACAGCACCATACTAGAGATTTGCATCTTTTTTTGTTCAAATGAACATTTTGTTTTTTCTCATGAAATTTATTCACCATAACTTAAGGCCTATGTAACTATTGTTCCATTATATATGTTATGAATCAAACAAAGCAGAAGTGTTACATCTTCAGTTGTAATTACAGAAAACATAGGCTGATGTTCAATACTGCACTCCATTTACCTTCTTATTTCTATTGACACTGAGAAAATAAATACTTTCTGTTCCAGCAAAAGGTGGGCCCCAGGCTCTTGTATCATCACCAGCTCCTGAAAGAAACACCAGCACATTTTCATAGTTGTCCAACATCACACTGCCAACAAATAAAAGAATCAAAAGTTTTCAGTCATCATATTCAAACCACCTAAGCTTCATAAAGCAGGCAGGACAAAAAATAGGTTTTTATGTGTGTGTATATATATATATAAAAAATAATATATTTATGTCAAAAAACATCTAAAAATAAATGTGATTAAGCTAAGCAAGCACGGTATTTGCTAGTGCTGGGATTACTTTTAGGCTTTAAAATATTAATAAATCACAAATACATTGTGATGTGAGGCTGTATTTTTTTTTTAGCTTTTGTTTGAGAGGTTTTTGGAGGTTTTTTGTGGGGAGAGTTGTTAGGCATTTGGGGAGCGAAGTTGTGTTGTTTTTTTGGTTTGTGGGTTTATTTTGTTTTTTAACTTAAAAGCAGAGCTACAATGCCTTTCTTACAGGCAATCCAGAATTCAGTAGAAGCTGTTGCGCTGTGCCAATCACACAGTGCACATGGTCAATAAGCTATTCCTGAAAGCCTCGGGACACAACATCAAGATATGACTGATCAACAACTTGTTAAGCTGCAGGAACATGAACAGAAAGAAGGACCTGCTGTAGCTCCAGTTCTTCCAGAAATGCTTGTGCCTTACAGAAAAGCAAGAGGGCATTAAAGCTGCTGCAGACACTGATGTCACAATATCATTTATGCTGAATTTCCAATTTTAAACCTTTCTTAAACGTCACAGAGACTGGCAATCTATTTAAATTAGAATTAAAGCTAAACTGCAATTCAGATATAATTCCAAGTGCTTGCAAACAGGCACACTCCTATTATCTACCTCAATATCTAGACTTCGCCTCCGTGTTAACTTCATGTGATTGAAAACTTAGTGAGGCAACCCAGAATACTCCGATACTAACACAGACATGGAAACAAGCCGAAGGACTTTTGGTCTTGCACACCATAGCCACAGTCATAATTCTTCTATACACTACGGTAAAACTAAGTCTACAGCCATTTAAGACCAACTGTGGTCGAAGTTATATAAACATATAAATTACTCATCAACAGTTGTACTGTTTAGCAACTCAAAGAAATATTTTGGTTCAAGTGGGAATCTTGGGGGAAGAAAAAAAAAATATATTTGCTGTATGTTACTGCTTCAAGCCATTCAAAACAAAACATTTCAGTAATCCTTTCCATGCAGGACACTAGTGTGGCTACTATCCTTTACAGATTAATACTCCTGCGAAAGCAGACATCCTCTCTCAGAAAGAATCACAGAATCACATTCTAAAATGTTTGAAATTCAGAATTCTCAGGCTGCCCCTTCTCCTTCAATCACAAAACAAAACTAAGAGCTGGAATGCAAATCTTCAAAACTGTTACTTCATACTTTATCACTGACATTCCTCCATTCCTACTACCTAGATACTTGAAATAACGCCATTCAGTCTCATCTGATGGTACAAAATTGATGCAGCTTCTGCCCTCTCACAAAAGTGAAAAATCTGAAACAATAGTGAGTGATTAAGGATGACCCATAGGTTGATGGGACAAAACTTGTTAGACATTCATTGTTTTAAGTGTTCAAATACCCAATATTTCTTACTTAAAATAAAATATAGGGAATGTAAAATATTTCAGTATCTCAAGTGTGCAATTATCTTTATCAGCTCTTTTCAAAACAATACCAGAAGAGAGAAACTTAAAACATGGAAACTTAAAGAAGTTAAAAATACATGACAATGTGCAGTGGCATAATTACATGTCTCAAATGCATAATGATGCATAAAACTGAAAGCCAAATGCAGGGAATATTTTTTAAAACTAAACGAATGCCACACAATCCTTGTAAGGCCTTACGAACTAAAAAGTGTAGCTATTCCATAAAAATGAGGCATTTTTTACCATTACCCAATCTTATAAGAAGCGCATGTGCTGAGTGGAAAAAAAACCATTGTGTTAAGCTAAAATACACAATAATAAAATAGATTCTATTTATGAAGCTAATTACCCAGAGTCCAGACTCAGAAGTAGCTACACAAGTTTCTGCATCAGCAAACACACACTCGAAGCTTGTTAACCTCAGACACTTTCAGCACTGGCATGAAGATTTTAATGCATATTCAGAAATCTCCCTTTTCTAATGAACTTCCATTTCCACTTATACAGGAATATCAGATCCTGGACTTTAAAAGATACAACTACCTCATTCAGAAAGTAACTTTTGTTCACTTTGCACAACTCCAAAGAAAGATTGCTTTGACAAGGTAATTTTTAATTAGCAATCTGAGACTGTACTGGAATATTAAAATTATTCTCAGAATAAAGTTGATATAGTATGCCAAGTCACCTTATAGTCTACCAGTCAAAACGTTTGCCACCCCCAGTAGGTGTCTCTAATATTACACAAAAGCAGTGCTAACAAACTATATATATATATATATATATTTTAAATGCACATACTACCTTTCTCCCTTGTAATAATAAAAATTCAAGGGAAAGGTAGAGTTTCTGTTTCTGAAATTAAAATGCCTGTCATTTCATCAGTATTGTAATCCTGAGTAGTTAAATGTATTCCTTTTTAAAATTATCAAAGACATTTTGGCTGAGCGGGAACTGAGCTGAAGATTCTGAATTCACAAATGATTCTATGATTTTATGATTAAATGGGAAAAATACTTTCTCCATAATTCTTATGTAACTAATTGCTGGAAGGATTTGTAAGTTTGTCAAGTTTTGCATGTCAAACACTACACTTCAAACCCTGTTTTAACCCTCTCACCACAGTACAAAAAATGCACCATACACCTAAGTATTCACAAGCCAAATTTAAAATCTAAGCAAAGTCCAAACAATTCAAACAAAATTTATTTAGTTTTCAGTGATGGAATAAGGCACTTTAAAAAGCAATGACCGGTACTGGTTTGTACATTAACATCTGGAAAAGTTACCCGATTTTACAACTTCAATTTTCTCACACTTATTTTCTAGATAAAAACATAGATGACTTTTGATCAAAACACACACATGAAGCACAGTATTAAACTTCAAGCAAAAAGATCATACATGTATAAGCAAACCTACAAATAAGTAATTCTTTACCACACTGGAAATAGTACAAGGACATAAAATGTTCCCAAAACTTGAAAACTGTTGGAAAAAAAAAAAAAAAAAAAAAAAGCTATAAAATTAATTATTCCAAAGCACAATACACACACTGACACCAAAAACACACCATCACCAAACAGACACAATATTATCTTTCTAATTATTTCCAAAAGTTTTCAACCTTGCATTCTCAGCCAAGTATTACTTAAAATTCATAAATAACTATTTGTTAAGTTACCACACATTCTTATTATATCTACAATAGATAAATAAAAATCTTACCTGGTCTTTCCACTTTGATAACTTCAGCCCCTAGATCTGCTAAATTCATTGTGGCAAAGGGCCCTGCAAGCACCCTGTAATATTAAAAAAAAATCTTAGTTTTTCTTATCAGAATATTTGCATCTAACAAACTGTTAGAAATTACAGACAAAGCACAAACCTTGTTAAATCAAGAATTTTCACACCATCCAATGGCTTTACATTACTAGCACCTGACAAAAAACAGAAAACAGTAACTTAGTCTTGAAATATATAATATTTTTTTGTAAGATATGTTCCTCATTGGCAGTCTGAAACACTGTTTTTATGACACTCTCCCATCATCCTCCCTCATCTCCCTCTCCACATAAAGGAGAAAAAAGCTTTTCTGCACAGGTAGGTTATTAGGAGTATATTACATTAGTAAAGCCTTTCAAAGTTGGAAAACCTTATGGTTAACCTTGCAGAACACCTAACAAATTCTACAATAAAGCTACTTTTTTAGAGGTATTTTTATACATGCCTTCCATACTCATAGCTTTTAAAGACTAATCCAAAGATCCAATAAAACCATAGCATGCAACATCAGAACGACACAAAATAAAACTAATGAGTAGCAAACCAATGTGAAACAGTGTCCTCACAAAGTGTTTTGACCTGCAGGGACCCATGCACTTGTATCACACACAAAGAAGTTATCTGCATTTCAAAATAAGAGGTTACAAAACTGAAGAGAAGGTACAAACCAAGGAAATACTTGTTCTACCTTGAACTTTCCATGGCAGTCACACATGCAAGATAACTTCTAGGAAGTCACAACACTTTCCTCCTTTCCCTCACCTTTTCCAACCTGACTAGGCCTAAGAAACAACAGTGGCAATAAGCATCACAGGCAGAGCAAGCAGTATCTCATAGCCTAGACCACAGGTTTGCCAGCTGTCTCTTCAGTAACTTTGGGTTCTCTCCATACCACACACACACACACAAAAAAAAGAAAATCAAAACCTAAAAACACACCAACACACACCATACCTGGCCAATAACTCCACAAAAATTACAAGACACTAACTTGTGATAAGCATTTCTTTTTGGTGTTTGTCCAGGTAAGAGAAAGATGTAAAACATGGGAGGGAACCACAAAAAAAAACCAATTACTTCAAGCACAGACTTCCTTACAGAACAAGAAGAGAACCACGGTCCCTCAAAGCATGCAGTGCAGCACGGTGCATCTCCCAAATCACCCAGCAGTGAATGCCTGTGTCACCTGCTCCACACTCCCTCCATCAGACCTGAGCCACCCTTCAGTCACCCCCATAATTCCCCTCCTACCTTACTGTATACATGGTAAGAAATTGATATAGAAAGATATCTATAATAATAAAGCTACAGAGATATGAGGCAGCATTAGGAACCCAAGGCTTCTGCTAAGATGTTTTCATTCACTGCACTGCTCTTGGAGAGAACACGCATCCCCATTCTTCATCTTCAAGACATTTTTCTCAATTACTAGCAATCACTCCAGAGGGATTTGAGTTTAATGGGTTTTGGTTTTTAATACAATACACAACCCAAGCAGCGTGTTGAAAATGCTCTTATCTAGGAGCAGCCATGTGTTTTGCACACTTTAAAGCCTTTAGGAAAACTCAGGCTGTCACCTCTCTCCAACGCTGCACACCTCAGTGAGGTGTTGGAAAACACTTGTGCTAGTGCCAGGAAAACACCACAGATCCTCCAGTTAACTTCAGTTTTATCAAGTTGGCTCTAGCTGAGCAAACACTTCAGCATATGCCTGTCTGTTCAGGAACTGAGCGCACCATTTGCTTCACAATGGCGTTACTCTGTGTTTACAGAAAACACATCAACAACAGCTTTACTGTAGAGCACAGCTCCATTAAAAAAAAAAAAAACACTTTAGTTAACAAAAAGGGTCCATCTTCCTCTATTTTTTTCCCCCTGCATCTTTTAAAGGTGTGCGTTCTCACTCAATGGCTCATTTATCCTCCTCCTCGGCCAGTATTTAACGCTACTTAGCATTTCCCACACGCACACACTACCAGAACAGCAGCAATTTTTCAGATCCAACAGATTCTCTATCTGTGGCTGATTTGCAGGCATCCATAAAGGTATTTCTCCAAAAAGCCTATAAAGTGTTAAAATTAGCTCGTAAATATCCATTTATGCATAACTAAGACTGATGAATCCTTACTAATTATCATCTCACTCAAATTACAGCAATATCTAACACTCCATTCAGAGATTAGACTCTTCTACAGTTGGAACAGATGAGGAGGGTACAACTGTTGTTTCACACAGATTATTGTGATTTTTTTTTTTCAATGATGAAAAATAATGCTGATCTCCACAATGATAAAGAAAAGCAAGAAGGAGGAGAGATCAAAAGCTTGCTTTTGAAAATCTGAGGGGAAAAAAAAACCCCACAACAACAAAAACAAAACACACACAGACCTGTCAGTTTCTTCAACCTAGAAGAGCGCAGATATTCACAGAAGAAACCTTACAGGACCTAGATTTGCATTCCAGCAAGACATTAATTTGCTGAGACAATTACAAGAGAGAGCCTTTGGACTAGCAGAGACACAGCAGTTCTGGTACACTGATCCCGAGTACCAGAGGACTATCAGCTCCTTATTGCAGGAACAAAAAGAAACAAAACCACACTACAAACAAACAGAAAAGACCAGAAATGATCAATAATGACCAGAGTAGCTCCTGGTTTGGTTTTTGGGGTTTTTTTTCTCCCCTCTCCTCACTAGCTTCCTATCAGGCACATACCCAAAGTTAAACTTTTCCCACGGGTTTTTTTGTTGGAATTCTGGCTCAATAGTTTAAAATCTCAAACACCACCTTACATTTTCTCTCTTATTTTTGCTTTTAATTATTCCATTAAAATTCCATTCATAATTATTAATTATTTTAATTATTCCATAACGATGACTGAAAGAAAAATCCACTCTCCCAGCTCAAACTACATCCTATTGGTAAACTCCCTATTCCCATGGTGCTTGAATTTACTGCAAATCAGACAGCTGTATGTATCTTTCACAAATGGCTTTGATGAAGAATAAATAGATCCACTCACTCTCAATGTGATTTAAACTCTTTAGTTAAGCTCTGTAGGTTCTCCCAAGCTGGGTCTGATATAACAATATGAGTAAGCAACCAGAGGGATCATCCTATAGAACAGAAATTAATTTTCACATCATATTCCCATAAAAAGCTTGTCTTCATACTTGCGACAGAAGAGGGCACTGAGAAGACAGATTATTAGTACATTTAATATTTTTGCACCAATGCAAGTTAACAGTAAATAAATAGATTCCATTCCAGTTACATCCAATTCCAGAGGACATCGCTCCTTAAGTCTATCAACTCTCACTGCACAATCAATATTTTTTAGTTTATGCATGCAGTAAATCATGATCAAGTCCATCACCACCATAGATTAATTCACTATTAACAGGTACACTCCAACCAGGGGCACAGCTGATACATTCATCTTGGGAAACAGAGCTCCAGACCTCCTCTAATTCTAATGCAATCAACACAATTGTTACTATTTTCTTACGTTATTAAACAACAGAGAAGTCTACAAGCCCGAAGAGAAGGATTCGTAAACAGAGAAACTGACAAGCCCAAAGAAAAGGATTTGTAAACAGAGAAATTTACAAGCCTGAGAAACAGGATTTGTAAATAACAGAGAAATCTACAAGCCCAAGGAAAACTTCTTTGTTGCAGCTTAGTTTTATTTTACTTCATTAAAAAAACAATCAACCAACCGTATGAAGACAGAGTTTTGTAACCTTTGGCACCCCAGCCCTGGAGCTGGACAAAGGCCACGGCAGCCCCGCTCAGCAAAGCCCCGCAGCCTAAAGGGGAGACAAGCCGGACCACGGCCACACAACAACTCGCGTCTGCCCCGAGGTGACCCCGTTCGTCACCCACCGCCCCACGACCTCACCCTGGTACCGGGGGACGGGAACGGGCTCAGCACCTGGCTGCCGGCTCGGTACAGCCCCGTTCACCTCGCATGAGGGCACGGAGCCGGTCCGCGGTGCTGTGCGGGGGCGGCGGTGGGAGCCTCCCTCAGGCGGCTCGTGCCCCCCTCAGGCGGCTCTCGCGCCTGCGGCGGTGGGAGCCTCCCTCAGGCGGCTCGTGCCCCCTCAGGCAGCTCGAGCTCCCCTCAGGCAGCTCGTGCCCCCCTCAGGCAGCTCTCGCGCCTGCGGCGGTAGAAGCCTCTCTCAGGCAGCTCGTGCCCCCCTCAGGCAGCTCGTGCCCCCCTCAGGCAGCTCGAGCCCCCCTCAGGCAGCTCGAGCCCCCCTCAGGCAGCTCGAGCCCCCCTCAGGCAGCTCGAGCCCCCCTCAGGCAGCTCGAGCGCCTGCGGCGGTAGGAGCCTCTCTCAGGCGCCTCGCGCCCCGCACGGCCGCTCGCGCGCGTGCGGCACCGCCCCAGAGCCCCCGGTACAGGGGCGCGACGAGGCGAAGGAAGGACGGGGAGGCTGAGGAGGGCGCGGCGCGGCTACCTGCCGGGAGAGCGCCTCCGCCCCGCGCCCCGCCGCCGTTGCTACGGGAGAGGGAGGCGTTGGCCAGGGCTCTGGGGCAGCTGGGCGCTGCGGGGCTGAGGCTCCTCCACAGCCCAGCACGGCCACAGCTCCTTCTTCCCAGCCCGCCACGCAGCATCTCCGCGCGCGGCCGCTGGGCACCCGCAGCGAACGCCACGAAAAGGTGCGCGCTCCACCGCACTGCGCAAGCGCCACTCGCCACAACCCCGCTCCTCTTCCCGCACCCGGGGAAGCGTGAAATTGTTCCCGGGTTGGAGGAGCGTTAAATTGTTCCCGGCTTAGGGCAGCGCGCAGGCGCGGGGCGTGGTCTCTCCGCCCGCGCCGGTCTCGGTTTTGCCGCTGTGAGTTCGGGGTGTCCCGTTGTCGCGTTTCTACCTCCGCAGCGACACCGTTCGCCTCCGCTATAAAGTAGTCCCGGCTAACAGGGTATCTCTGCTGTGGTTTGTAGTGTGCAGAGCACCGGGCTGTACAAACCGGGAAGCGTCCCACAGCTGTTCACAGAGTCACAGAAGTGCCCAGGTTGGAAAAGATTGAAAAATCATCGAGTCCAATCATTAACCAAACACTGACAAGTCCCCGACTGACCCATGTCCCTCAGCACTGTGTCTACACGACTCTGAAATCCCTCCAGGGATGGGGACTCCACCACTTCCCTATGCAGCCTGTTCCAATGGCTGAGAACCCGTTCAGGAAAGAAATTTTTCCTCATATCCAGTCTAAACCTCTCTTGGTGCAACTTGAGGCCATTTCCTCTTGTCCTGTCACTTGTCCTTTGGTTGAACAGACTCACCCCCACCTCACTACACCCTCCTTTCAGGTAGTTGTAGAGAGCCAGAAGGTCTCCTCTCAGCCTCCTTTTCTCCAGGCTCAACAACCCCAGTTCCCTCAGCCGGAGGGAACTGTTCATGTCCTTCTTGGAGTGAGGAGCCCAAAACTGAACCCAGCACTCAAGGGGCAGCCTCACCAATGCAAAGGACAAGGGTAAGAGAACTTCCCTGGTCCTACTGGCCACATTGTTCCTGATACAGGCCACCAGATAGACAACATCCACAGCCTTTCTGTGGATGGCCACACTGGCCACACTGTTCCTGATACAGGCCACCAGATAGACAACATCCACAGCCTTTCCTTCATCCATGTTGCAGCAGTAATCCCAGTAGTTCCCATTTACAAGGTAGCCCACAGTACTGGTGCTATTAAATCTTCTCTCTCATTTTTGGTGCCGTATTACCTACCGTGTAAGCTCTATCTTCAGTTGTATGAACAACGGTGGAAGGGTTAACTTGGATTGACCTTTAAATGATTCTTCCCTGAGCTAAGAACCTTCAGGCTATTTTTAATTTGCTCTAGGGCAGAGGGGAGGGCTTGTTACATGAAAGTTGTGGTGTCTTCTTCGTCTAACGGGATAAAAAAGCCTCAGCCTTTATTTACGAGAAACACGCTGCGAGGATAAGACAACAGCTGCATCTCAAGAGCAGATAAAACTTCTGACTGCTTGAAAATCAGCATTACGCCCAGCAGGGTCTTAACAGAGTTGTGGGACAGAGGTCCTGAATGCTGAGGAAAAACATCATATGGAAAATCTACAAAACAGCTTTGTTAGATGTGCTACGTGTAATAAAAAGTATGGTGTGGATGCTTAGGAAAGTAGAAGCAATTAGGATTTGTCTACCAGAAGAAACTCATCAGCGAAACTATCCCAGTACAACTAAACACATCAGTCACAATATGTATTTCTGATTTGTTTTGTGTGAGAAAGGTTTAAATTAAAAGAGTTGTCCTTTTCTGGGATAAAACTGATCAAACAGAGAAACAGATATGTTGATAAACTGTCTTGTGTAGACATGGCATTCCTTGTGGGCATAAGAATAGTAATAGCTAGAAAAATTGTCTTCTAGAGAAGACAGAACAGTAAAGGAGCGGGTTTAGTTTCTCTCCACTTCAGGATTGCAAAGATATTGCTCCATGCTTTCACAGGGATGTTGTAAAGCAGCGGAGAGCTGAGTCCACCGAGAACAGAAAGTGATTTCTTTCAATTTCCCCCACAAAAACAAACAAACAAACAAAACTCAAACAGAAAAAAAATGTTTATAGCCAAAGAAAAGCGAGACTTGGAAAGCACAGAAACACCGTGCTTATTGTATTGGCTAACTTTTGTTCTGGCTTGTTGTATTGGCTAACTTCTAATACAACTTAAAGTTGTATTTAACTTTCATACGTTGCCTCATCCTAAATCTGAGTAGTTGCACTAGTGGAAATACAAAAAACTCTCTGCTATTTTTCACTGAGCTGTTGAGGATTTGCATTACCATAGCTGAGAAGAGAACAAGAATGCTAATACATAACATGGTTAAATTGAGTTTATGTCATTAAGTATGAGGTTCTCTTCCAAGAGAACATTTTCCCATGAGTTTGTATGTGTAGGTCTGACTGCCTGAGCTACCACTCTACTGAAGAACTGATGACAGTTCAAAATGATTGATTTAAAAAAAAACCCAAAAAAAACCCAACAAAAAAAGCCTTTCCATTAAAGTATTGTTTAAATATATCATTATATGTGTTTGCCGTTGGGACTGCTATGTAGTATTTGCAGGGTCATGTAGTAAAAGACTGCACAAGAACGGAGTGCAAATCAGTGCATCTGAAATGTGCCACAAAACGCGAGGCAAATCCTTGGGCTGCAACATTGGTGAAGGGTTTAGAGGGGAAGGGTATGAGGAGAGGCTGAGGTCACTTGGGTTGTTCAGCCTGGAGAAGAGGAGACTGAGAGGAGATCTCATTGCGGTCTAGAACTTCCTCCCAAGGGGAAGAGGAGGGGCAGGCGCTGATCTCTTCTCTCTGGCCACCAACGCCAGGAGCAGAGGACATGGCAGGAAGATGTGGCAGGGGAGGGTGAGGTTGGCCATGAGGAAAAGGTTCTTGAGGCAGAGGGTGGTGGAGCACTGGCACAGGCTCCCCAGGGAGGTGCTCGTGGCATCAAGCCTGACAAGATTCCAGCAGCATTTGGCCAAGGCCCTCAGACACATGGTCTGAATGTTGGGATTGTCCTGTGCAGGGACAGGAGTTGGACTCAATGATCCCTGTGTGTCCCTTCCAACTCACAACATTCTGTCATTGTATGGTAACAGTTGATTTTCTTGATTTTTATCAACTGCAGTACGTCAGGAATTCCCTGACAGATACATGCACTTCACAGATGCTGCCGGTTGTCATTATGCCTTTAATTAAATTCAATTAAAGCTGCTACACATCAGCTGAAACTCTCTTCCTTCACATTATTCCTCTTCAGCTTGAAAACGCTCAACCCGCCGTTGTACTTGACGAGCCGACGCCCGCTCTCCCACTCCCGAGATGGCGGCCGACGGGCCCGGCTCTCCGGGCCGCGGCGGGAAACGCCTCCGTCCAGGACGGAGCGGTCCCCGGCGCAGAACCGCGGAGAACCCGCTCGGCTCCCGGCGCCGGCTCGGCCAGAGCCCGGCTGCTCTGATAGCCGGGGCGGGGTGTAGGTGGCGGGGGCGGAGCGCGGCCCCGGACATCCCTCGCCTCTCCTTCCCCGACCCGGAACCGTTTGATCCCGGAACGTTCCGTCCGCCTTGGCGGGGAAAGGGAAGAACCCGAAGTGCCGTCGCCCCGGCGGGGTGGCCATTGCGCAGGTTTAATTCTCTCCGCCATCCCCTCGCCGATCCCGGCCATGTACCGGCAAAGCTTCCGCCCCCCGACGCCTCCGTACGCGGGCGGCGGCTTCCGGAGCCCTCCCTCCGGCGGAGGCCCCGTGCCCGCCTCTCCGCGGGGCTACGGGAGCCCCCACCACACGCCGCCCTACGCCCACCGGCCCGGGCCCTACGGCAGCGGCCACTCGCCCCGAGGCCACAGTTTCCACGGCGGCGGCGGTGGTGGGCGGTTCGGGAGCCCGTCGCCGGGGGGGCAGACACCGCGCAGACCGCAGAGCGTCAGCCCCCGGTACCCGGCTCCCTACGGCGGTAAATCCCCGGCTGGAGCTGCCCCGCACCCGCAGCAGCACACGCGTTCCCCCGGGGGCTTCCAGAGGCACTACCAGGTATGGGGCAGGCGGGAGGGGAGCGGGGAGCAGGCCCAGGGCGTGTGCAAGGCGCAGCCTCCATCCCCTTCACCCTGGGTTTTTAGGGGAGAGGAAGATTTGCAGCGCGCTGGGCAACATCTGGCTTTACCCCCCAGTAAGGAGGAGGGAGAGGCCCCAGCGCCGGCAGCGGGTGTGCTGAGGAAAGGGAAGAGGCCCCAGGCCTGGCTGAGGCCTCTCCTCAAGACACGAGCACTCAGCAGAGTGCAGCTTTCTTCCCTTTTCCCATTCTGTTGTGTGAAATTGAAGTACCACCCAAAACTGCAGCAAACGCCTCTCGCCCCGGGGTGTGAACCATCCCGCTGGTCAGTTTTCTTTAACACAGTGGCAAAGCACTGTGTGTGTTTTTACTTTCCCTGCATTGTCTCACATCGTGGAAGCTGCCCTGTCTGCACACACAACTTTCTGGGACATGAGGAGAGAGAATTATTCTCCTAGTATAAAAATTCTACTAAAGAGAATTAAGCTGAAAGTTCTTTAAGCAGAAATGAGAGCATCTGTTGGGATAATAAAGTATCATTTTAAAGTCTTTGCATTGCACTGAAAGCTTTAATTTCTATAAAGCAGTTTTTCGAAGAGCTGTCAACACCAGGTTGTGAGTTATGCTTTTTTCCAGGTGGTTTCGTTGGGGTATGTGACTGGCAGTGCAGGTAGGGCTGATGGTTCTTCAGATGCTACCAACTTGATGTACACAGCTGGCTTGATGCAATATTAGGGAAACCTTAAAAGTGTGAACAAGTGACACATGAAGAATAGGCACTGATAAAGTTTTCAGGTGCTCTTCCTGACACTTCAATCTTTAAAGGGTAATAATGAAGTCAAATCTTAATAGAAATTAGTAAAACCTTAATGTACCTGCACTGCCTAGTCACATTTCCATTCAAAAATAGTCTTTGGTTACATTTTTATGATTCAGATAACTATCTTCCAGGAATCTCATAGGTGATGGAAGGGGATTGTTATGAATTTTGTATGTTTTCTTCAACTCAAGAGCAAAGGCTCTCCCAGTGGTGGAAGTCTACAGCTTGCTTGACCTCTGCACCTGTTGAGAAGGCAAAGGATGTGGGGTTTCTGCTGCAGGTTCTGGAGGGATGGTTTATGTCACCAATGTGTAAACATCTCCCTTCAGAAAATCACTTTTTGGATATTCAGTTAAGTGTTTTTCAAAAGTGTACCCTAAATTAAAAAAAACAGGCAGGAGTCCTTGTGCCTCTGGTTTTAGTCAGAACTGTTTCGGGTCAGGACCTGTGGGCAGGAGCAGTCTCATGGGCTCCACCCTTGGTGTTGAGCAAGAAGCTTGACATAAAGAAGGTACCAGTTTGAATCCAGTCACAGCTTGTCACATTTTCCCTTCCCCCCTTTCCTTCTGCAGACATTGTGAGTAGTTTAGGAGCACTGACCTGATGGTGATGCTTTCTGAGACTACAAAGATATATGTCTGTAGGGTTGCCCAGGACTAAAGTCACATGTATGTGTGCACTTTTACATGTATACACCTGGGTTGTTTTGCCTGGGAGGGCAACAGAGGCAGTGACAGAGGGAGGAAGTCTCATAAACCATCAGTTCCCATTTTCTTTGACATGGGCAATGAGAATCTCAGTCTGGGAGGCCATGAGCAGATTCAGGTAGAGGGATTTTTTCCGTGTTCTACACATCAGATTTCTTGTGAGGTCTGTGGATTGTTCCCTTCTTTGCTGTAGGTCAAGAGACCACAGTGATTTTGAAATTTACAATGCTACTGTCACCTTTGAGACCCTTTAACATCTCGTCAGGAAATCCAAAAGACAGTTTATATTTATTTTATTGTTCTATTAATGACATGTTATTAGTATTCTGTGCTCATTTTGTGCTTGCAGACTTCATTTTTGGAAATGAATAGAAAACTTAAGCATAGTAAGCTTGATTTTTCTGAAATGGCTGATTTAACCTTTATGTGGCCAATACTTTACAGAGCTTTCTGTCTTTTCCAGAAAACAGATGTTATGAAAACATCTGTTGTATCTCTTGAGTATCTCCTCTTAGAATTCACTTAAGACATAGTGTTTCCCTTTCGATGCTCAACAGGAGTTAGTGGCATAGCCAGGAGCTAGTTAGTGGTGATGGGTTGAAAATTAATATAGAAAATAAAAAAATATCAAAAAATATCTTGTGAAATGGTATAATCATGGTTTCTGTGTTTCTGTGCATCTGCCAGCAGTTAAAATTGCATCAAGTGAAGGAAGCTGATAAAGGGGGTGATTGTCCCCATTTCCAAGGCAGTATTACCACAGTCAGGAGCATTGTTGATAGCACCAAACGATTTTTTTTTTCTTGTTGTTGTAGAGAGATACTTGTTATCTGGAAAAATGATTGAGAATAGATTGACTTTTAAAGAAAGCTCAGTGAGAAAAGGTTGTTGGCACCAGTGACAGTAAAACACAAAGATTTTTTTCAAGGTATCTTTGGCACCAGCCAGTTTCTCTTGCACAGAATGTTTTCTCTTGCACAGGTAAGGCTATTTGCCTTTTCCACAGGCCTAAAACATGAATAATCATATTTTGGTATTTTTTTTAAACACTGATTGAAGGCCATCAGTCTTGTATTACATAATAATACATTTCCTAGATTTCAGACCTGCAAAGATGTTGGTGTTACTGATGGCCTGCATTATATTGCAGTGAAACTTAACATTATAAAATAAATCCATGCAAAAGAGTCTTACCATGGAATTGTTTTGTTCTGTCACTGGATACTGCAGATCATTATGTCAGTTCAGCCTTCTTTTGAATGCTGCAGATTAGACCCAACATTTAATAAACTCCACACTCCAACTGTTGTACAATGTCAAAGTTACAAGGTCTTCATTAAACACAGTGTTTTAAAGAGTTAATTCATTATTTTTTTAAGAATGCACTGTGTACTGCTGCTTTACTGCTATGTGTGGGTGCTTAAAGAACATTAATGTCACTTTTGCTAGTGCATGTTGACTTGCTCTAGGAAACTCCTTGTCCCTTAGAATGTTTTTAGCTGATTCTCTCACTTTCCCCCCCATGGTTTTGATACAGTACTTCAGAAAGTAATTCTCTACCTTTTAGTCATTTTTCTCTCTTAGGATCATCACCTGAGCTGCATAACCTAATTGTACTACTGTGAATCATTAGAAGCAAATGCCCTGTAAATAAGACTTGGATATTCCCACATTTGGCTGTGTCCCTGTGATCATCAAGCTTTAGGAATTCTAGAAAAGTACTTACTGGGACTGCACAAGCAGGTTCCTGCCGCAGCACAATTTCAGACACAGATCCAGGACTCAGCAGTTTCCAGTGGAATCAGTTCTTCTGGCAAAGCAGAGGGGAGGGGCCTTCACTGTACTACCCCATTTCTCAGTTTCACCCAGAAATTGTTTCATGTGAGCTATTCACATAGATTCTGTAGGGCTCAGTAGTCAAACTCAAATCCCATCACTGCTGGTCCAGAAAGTCAGGGGGATGGGGAAAGCCGCCCATAATCGGTGCTTTTACACTCCTTTGCAAAGTCAGAGGCTGATAATCAGCATGTTTGGAGAATAACTGTTGTGTATTTGTGATACAGGTTGTTTAACTTTGGTCAAAACAAATGAATTTCAGCAAATACAGCTGTAGACAAAACCTCACTTCTTAGGGAAGTGAATTTGAGGAAAAAAACAATGGATGATGCCAACAGGAGAAAATGGTTATAGCCCTTTCCTTTGTGTCATAGTTCTTGTAAGTTGCAGTCTTGTAGCAGGTTTGCAGAAGCAGTTATGGAGATCCTTGATCTTTAAAAATAAAATAAAATAAAATAAAAAACCTCAAAAGCTCCATGTAAAAGGTTGGGGGGGTTATACAATATCTACTTAATCACTGATTACTGCCCAGATTGTACCTCAAAAATTCATCTGTCCTCAAATTTCACAGAACACTAGTTTGGTTAAAACAGGGTATTTTTCCCCACTAAGTTTTTTGGGTCATTTGTAGCTATTTGCTTTCTACAGTGCTGTGTTCAATCTGTAAGTACTTAATATCTGACTCTTGGTTTTGTGAATATTATCAACTTCTCCTCAGCCTCTAACTCGCTCTCTTGTTGAGTTGTTCAGCTTTTGAGTTAGACATGTTAACTTCAGCAGCTTATGAAAAGTAGCATGAGGAACACTTCTGTAGTTATGTGCCAGAGTGATGACAAAAACAAGTATTTTGGAGAAGACTGGATTTCTTTTTTTCTTATCCTGGTAAATCATCATTCCTAATGAAAAGTATAATAAATACAGTTAATATTTTTCTGAGGAAGATGCAGGTGAGAAGAGTAGTAATTATCAGTAATAATCAGCTTCAAAGCTCTGCTACATTAGAAGGAAATTATATATTTTAATTACTTTTTTAAAAAAATAGTTTGAATTAGTCTATTAAATGTTTCTTTACCTGATGGTTTTCTTCCAAAGGGATCACCCAGGACATCTACTCCATTTGGTACAGCGCATGGCAGAGAGAAAAGAGTGTCTAATGATGTGGAAAGCTATTACAGACCTTCAATGCTTGAGGACCCCTGGGCTGGCCTAGAGCCAGTTTCTGTTACAGACATAAACCAGCAGTACAGCAGTGAGCAAACAACATACACTGGTAAAAAAGGGAGGTATTTCAGCTAATAACACTTTTTCAGGCCAAATAACTCCATCTTGTCAGGAAAACTTTGGGACAAAAGTCTTTACACTTACACAAGATGAACAATAATCAAGATCTTAGATAATGCTTTTATTTGATCACATGTCCACCCTTTTATCCTACTTTATTTTTATTATTATTGCATTGGATATTTTTATGTATAAGAGGGAAAAGGAGTGGTAGGAAAACTTACATTTCTGGCTACGTGGAAGTGCCTACCAGCTTTGAAGAACAGTGTTCTGTAATCACCAGCGACTTGATTTGTGACTGTTAAAACAGGTTTCTATCTCTTTACCTCTTCCATGCCAGGTTGTTAGCCTTTTATTGTAAACTCCTTTAGGAAATGGTATTTTTTTATGTTTCAGCATTTTTAGAATGAAGTTAACTTGGAAATAAAATAAAGTTTTGTAAAACCCTTGTTTTGTAACGTGTAAAGATTATTTTAGGACTTTTGTTAAGGTGTACATGTTAACACAACTAGTACTAGTGAAATTAGGTGACTTCTGTAAATGCTTTTGTACGCTGTAGTTAACCTCTGGTTTTGTGCATAGTATTTTTTGTTAATTGTAGCCTAACATGAAGTTGAAACGTGACTTTTAGCTATCTCAGGAAACAAATGTATTGTCTTTGGGAAGTCAAATTTATTGAACCAGCTCGAGTCATAACCATAATTCTGTAATCATTTGCTTTTGTATTTAAAAAAACCAACTTATTTGGAACAAAAACAGGCATTTCTGGACTACAGGAACAAAACTGTGTAGGGGCTATTAAGGAACAGATAAAACATCAAGATTAAATAAATGCAAGTGTACCTTTTTGGATCCACCTGTTATATGGGCATAGAATGAATGAAAGTTTGTCACACAGTTGACATGAGGACATGGATAGCATCTTTTTCTTTTCTTCTGTACAAGATTTTTCAAGTTTTTTAAATTGTTTTTTATTTTTACCTCTGGCAGGCATCTGTGCCTAGAGAAGTCTTGTTTTGTGTGCATGCATGCTGTATTTTTATACTGAAGAGAAATACAATGAGGTCTTTTTTTTTTAGAGCTTGTCTATCCATGGAAGATGTGTTCTAAATGCAGTAGTGAATATTGTAATCTAGAATAAATATGAAACAGTTCCAGCTGCAGGCATGCTCTGAACATGCAGTAGGTATCTTTTTTGTTGGACCTACCATTATTTGTTATCTTGACTTTTAAGCAGTAGGTAAAGGGTAAAACCTTAGTTAAAAATAAAAACATTAGTTCTGTTTTCAAAACACATGTATTGTTGTAAGCTTCTTACTTCACAAAAAACATATTTTTGTAGTTCTGAAGCAAGGTGAGTGAGAAAAGCACAGGGAATGACATTAACCTGCTCTCAGTAACATTTATTTTGCTGAGGTAGAATAGTCCTAGATCCTCTTTATCTGTTTCAGCATAAAATGACTTGGTTTTAGTAGCACCTTCAGGAACAACTTCAAACAGGAAGCGGGATTAACATGTTGAAATGTGCCAGCTGAGTCTCTTGCACTTTCCTGACCATGAAGCTTGTCACTTGTGTCTTCCCCCAACTGACCTTACTGTTTTATATCCAAAGAGGCTTCTCAGAGAACCGTGAACATACTGCCTGCTTGTTATCAAGACTGGTTAAATCTTCATCCCAGAATCAAAACTGGCTCAAGTGGCAGCTCTCAGTATCATTATCTGTAATGTGTGCCCACAAAACTGAGAGGACCTGACACGTTGGTGAAAGCCTTTAGAATTTATAAGTCAGTTAATCAAGGCCAGGGTGAAAAGTATAAAGTTTTCTATCTTTTTTTTTAACTTTTTAACCTTGTCAGGTGCTGTAAAGTTACAGGACTCTGCGACAGAGTCATTGTTTTTGTTACTACTATTTCCTTTGTAATTCAATATAGTTTACTTTTTGCAATGTTTGGTGATCTTGGGGAAACAGATACGGTGTTACTTAAGAAACTAAAGCTCTGATGTGTTCCCAGTTAGACCTGAGAAGAAACTGGGTTTGGAAAGGAGGAAGGAAAGGAAAAGGATTCATGACAGAAGAGAGACTGTTAGAGGTGGGACTGCTTATACAGTAGCCAGTCTCAGCTGCCCTCGCACATCACAGAGATGTATTTTTCCACTTTGGCTTTGCAGTTGACCCAGGGATCAAAGCCAGCTGCCTCTGGTAATAACTGTTAACTCCTGGAAATGGGTGTCAGACATCACTGAAGGTAAAATGTTCCAGAAAGAGAATTGAGGAAGCAATCTTGAAGCACTTTTTAACCAATACAGCCCTTCCACAATGCCATCGGTTAAGCCACTGCCTCCAGTGCACATCAGGATATGACCCAAGAATTAAAAGTGCATCATACTGCTAAAGACTCCAATAATTTGGTCAAGACTCAGCAAGAAATTAAAATGTAGATGTAATAAACTTACCTCATCATACTGCATCAAAAAAGATTAAAAATTGCTCACCTTCTGGCTTCTAGGAGAAATTCTGCAATGACAATAAAATTTTTAAATGTTGTTGTTGAATAGCTGTATAATGCATGAACACCTGTTCAGAACTATAAATACAATGTACTTCAAGCCAATTTAAGCTTTGCTTTGTTTGCTATGATATCCAGGAAGCTTAAGCACTTACCTCCTCACTGAGTTTTTTCTCTTTTCCCCATATGTTTCTAATGGAGATAGGATATATCCCTTCCTCATTTGTTAATGAAGCCACTTCACAGTAACAGCGTGGCTCTGGAAATAGCATCTGATGATAAAAAGTCCAGCACAAATACATCTGTCCCTCATGAGCCCAAACAAAATAGTGCCTGTGTCTTGTTAAGGAAGGAAGGGATTCTTCTCTAACGAGCACACTGAGCATATGGGTATTGTTCTTTCTTCCAGAGACTTTTGAGGCTTTGAGGTAAGTCATTGAGCTCCTTTTTCAGAAGTTGGGATTGATATAATTCTTTTCCATTCTGCTTTGTGTTGTGTTTGTTCGTCAAGTGCACCTGACTTTCCATTCAGTTGCTGTAAAGGAGCTGTGTAACTCATGACAAACTCCCTTCTGGCAAAAAATCAATTTAATTGGTTGCTGTTTGTTACTGTGTTTAACAGCAAACTACACAGAGCTAATATCAGAGTAAAATCACTTCAATCAGCCGAGTACAATTCTGTGCAACATGGCAAGACACTGGGCAGGGAGTTAGCCCAGCTGTGTGCTGTAATATTTCACAGATAGTTCAGGTTTGGGTTTTTGCTGTGACTGTGTAATACAGAATAATCATTCTAACCTGAACATGAGGAAGAACTTTGCTGTGAGGGTGACTGAGCACTGGTACAGGCTGCCCAGAAAGGCTGTGGAATCTCCCTCCCTGGAGATATTCAAAACTCACCTGGACAAAACCCTGGTTCCTGTGCTCCAGGAGTCCCTGCTTGAGCAGGGGGGTTGGACTCAATGACCTTCAGAGGTCCCTTCCAACCCCAACCATTCTGTGATTCTGTGAAAAGAAAGAAAATAAATTTAATTAATTTCATTCAAATGTCACTGTTAATTTGCATAGTATAGTTCAAAAGAACGTGAGTCTCTTTCCTTTCTTACTTGTCAGAACTTAGATTTTCCAGAATGGGCCATCACAGTTCACCCAGGTGAGCTGGGTCAGAGCTTTTGCAGTTGAGATGCTGGGATGGAGATGGTGGTCAGCACAGTGCCAAAAGGACTTTGTGAGCAGGGACACCACTGCAGGTCAGTGCAACCTCTATTAGCCCATTCCCAGATCGCAGCCAGCACAAGGACAAAACAAGTAGGACCCCTTCCCTCCTCACACACATGAGCACACCTCAAGGGGTTTTTCATTTTCTAAGCCAACAGCGAGTTATTGGGTCAAGGAAAAGAGAATTTAAATTATTTTATGTATTCATTAGTGACAGCATCTTAGGAGGTAAAGAATTGACATCAGGTCAAGCTGAAATTTTTAACACAATTATTTTAAAGCGGGCTGCACAAAAACCTGTGTGTGCTTCCCTGCTTTTGTGGGCAGCAGTATTCATAGGCTGCTTGGTGCTGTAATTAAAATACATTTAAACCTTCTGGTGTCCATATGTATTTTGCCACAATCTAATTGCTGTGTAGTCAAGATAAGTGAAAAGCTGTTAGCATAGAGTCAACAAGTGTTTGGGTTTAAATCTTTGTAGTTTGCCTGAGGAAATTCCTAAGAAGTCAGACTGCTGAACATGATGTTGAAGCCACTATTAATATAAATACTAATAAATGGAAGAACAAAACTTCTTTCACGCTGATGCAAATCATTCCCTTTTCAAGCATCACACAAGCTGATGCTGAAAGAAGGGTAGAGAAAAGTTAATTGACAGCTTCTGTGGATGACTACACAGCATAAACCACAAATAAGAGAGCAAACACAAGCTTTAAAAAAACTCTGGCTGCCAACTGGGGAGCAGTATTGACAGTAACTGGATTGTACACAGCAGTGGCACAGCACTTTGATAATCAAACCACCACCTCCTCTGGCTTAAGGAAGGTTTTTAGGTTAATGTAAAATAAGGTTTGAGCTATATTCCCTTAACAGATGTTGAAAATTAACCCAATGCTACTCCTACAGCTGAATTTGTAGAAGACAATAAGTATCTTCACCACTTGTCTGTGACATCTACAGCTTTGCACCTTTGCCTTTTTTTTTTTTTTTTAAACTAAGATAAAACTGTGCATTTGAAAATCTCCAGGATTTACCTCAAAAAGATGAAAGGGAGAATTAACACCTGCAAATGGTCCAAGTGTACAACTTGGGTTGGTAACTCTTAGAAGGCACCAAGGGTCCATCTACTGATAACTTGCCATTCCACTTTCCTACAGCTATTTTCCCTGGTCTGTAAATTTTTACTAGCCTCCTGGTTGCTATGGCAATTAAATGACACCAAGGAAAATGATTTGGTTGTTCATTTCCAGATGTTAAGAAGGCAGAACGTGCACTGCAGACAAGAGCTTGAGAAATTGCTGCAACTGTTTTCAAACGAATGAGCTGCCAGGTTGTGTCCCTGCTGAACCTGAAGACAGCTCACACTACCAGCAGTGTTCTGGTGCTTAGAATCACCTCTAAAACAAAGTTCCAAGCATGTAGAAAGCTTGTGCAGAGAACCTTTAAACCCCTGTTTTCAGGGTATCTGTTGCACCTGGTTGTATTTTTCTAACACTATTTAATTTCCTCTCAGAGTAGTTGCTGGATGTTTTATACATTGACTCTCCTGTAGCCAATCATCCTCACTGCTGTCAGGTGAGGAAGAAATAGTTCTCATCTGTACTTTGAGGAGACACAGTGGGTTTAATTTCTTTCTGCCCTCATAAGCAGGTGACCAAACTATCTTTTCATGAACCAAATCTCTATAATTTATCTTCTTACAGCTTGAAAAATAGTAGCTTCTAATACATTACTGAGAACATCCACAGGGCTTTGTGTACTTTATATTTCAGGCAAACAGTTTAAAGAGACCTACCAAAAGCGTGCTGGTTTGGGTTTGGGGCTTTTTTGGGGGTTTTTTTGTGTGTGTGTGTGAGGGTGTTTGGTTGGTTGGTTAGTTTTTTGGGGGTTTTTTACACACACCCACAGACTCCACCTTAACTCCAGCCAGATAAGATAATTTAGGTAGTCTTACCATATTTTTTTCTTCTCTGGTGAGTCTTCTATTGTCTCTTTTTCCCCCTCTTTTTTTCTCAGAGCTGTCTGTACACTAGCTCTATGTTAAGGCTTTTTCTACATAGGTTTTCCATGGAAATAAGTCTGCCTTTCCTGTTCCTTCCATTGGAATAGGCTTGATCCACCCTCCAGGGCTCTGCTACTGATAATTGTCTGCTGGAGGGTTTGGTGGAATCAGTGCCACTCAAACACGAACTACCCAGTCCACTCACAGTCATCTCTTAGTGCCATGGTGAAAATAGCACTTAAAATAAAAAAAATCCTGGAATATCCCAAACACAAATATCACAATGCTCTACATACTCCTAAATTTTAATCATTAGCCACTACATCTTTGGTGCCTTCATTCTGTTTAGGTCTTGCAAAGCAGCGTTTGCATTTGTTGTCTCACGAGCAGAAGGAGTTAAAATAATTCACAGTTTTTTGGTTTTTGGGGGGTTTTTTTGGGGAAAAAGAAAGGAGGCAGAAGCCAGGCCAGGACTGTCCTGGAGTCATGTAAACACAGATATCTGCTTGCTGTCACTTTGTCCATCCTTCTTTTAAATTCATAAGACTAAAAAGCATCCCACAGCCTGGTGAGACCAGTCATCACCTAGTCCAGTACTCACCAGTT
Organism: Caprimulgus europaeus; assembly: GCA_907165065.1. The sequence goes on from OU015530.1 coordinate 4,772,845, forward strand.
GAGGGAGAGCATCTCCCAGGCCACGTTCTGCTGGCCCTTCCTGTTCCCAAGCATCCAGAGTCCAGTGAGGGACACTGGGGCACGTACGTACATTTGTCCTTTGTTAACACTCTCTCATGGAACTGCTGACTGCGAGTCTTGGAAGCTAATGATGTAACTCATTCTTTTACAATATATTACCAAGCCTTATTTACTTCTCTTATTAAAAAAATTACCCAAATTGTCCAGATGTTCTATACCTAAATCACCTGAGTATGCAGGGAAATGGTGAAGCACAATTGTGGTGGTTTAACTTGTCTGGCAGCCAAACGGAACAGCCGCTCGCTCACTCTCAGTGCCCCAGTGAATAGGGGAGGGAAGTGGAGGGGTAAGGGCAAGGAGACTTGTTGAGATAAGAAGAATTTAATAATTGAAATAAAATAAAATAATAATGATATTAAAATAATAATGGTGATAATAGTAATAATAAAATATACAAATGAGTGATGCACAGTGCAATTGCTCATCACCCACTGACCAAGCCTGTTCCTGGATAATGATCCTGGAGGAGCAACAATCCCAAAACTGCAATCCTGGAAGACCAAGAGCCAGCGAGAGACACTCATTAAAATACTGAACATGACGTTATAGGATGTGGAATATCCCACTGGCACATCCAAATGCCAGTTTGGGTTTACTTATTTTAATATTCCACCCCCAGTCCTTTGCACCTGCAGACTGGCAAAGCACAGCAAAGCTGGAAAGTCCTTCATCTCTCAGTGACAACTGAAAACATCAGTGTGTTACCAATGTTCTCCTCATACCAAATCCCACTCCCACACCAAACCACAGCGCTATTCCAGCTACTAAGAAGACAACTAGCTCTGGCCCAGTCAAAAACCAGGAGAACAATAAACATACATGGCATGAAGACCATCCAACTAGAGTTGCTACCTAGAAAAAACTAAACAAACCACAGTGATTTCAAGGCCAAGTGTGGTATTTCAGTGGAAGCCTACAACTCTCCAGCTCTTGTGCAAACAACCCCTCTTTATCAGATTTAGAAATCAGGGATCATCTCTCATTGTTTTGTCTCTATGTTGTTTGCAACAGGCCAGTGTGGAAGATCTGAGCTAACAGGAAAACAATAATGCACAGTTCTAGCACCAGCTTTAATCCTTATATTCCTCTGAACAGAAATTCACCTTACAAATGTGAACATTACTTCTAATATAAAGTTAAACCAACATGTTAATTACATTTAATTAAGCATCACATCGAGCTTTAGAGAGGATAACTATTGTTCCATCATTTTACAAGTGGGAGAATTAAATAATAGCAAGAAAAGGTGTCTTGGTTAAGCCTTAGTACAACTAAATGACAGAAAAGAGCCCGGTGTTTCCTGCCTCCCCTATTCCATTCCCTAAAGCTGATGAATCAATAAAATTTTCAGAGCCAGTTTCAAATGCATCACCTTCCACTTTCATTTTCCTGAGCACCATTCAAATTTGCTGTAAAGACTGCAAAGAGACTCAGAAAGATTGTTTTTTAACAAAAGAAATTCAGTTCTTATGTTGTTAGCATGCAAGGACTTGGAACAATTGAGAATATCTATAATTTCTTCAATAATTTCAATGATTTCTTCAATAATCCACCCATTTGTGTGGTGCACAGCTCTCAAGGAGAGCTGCATTTTGAGTCTGCTGTGGCCAAAAGAAATATGCCAAATTATACATTTTTTTTAATGGAAGGTAGTTTTATTTTTAAAAAATATATAAAATCTATTCAAAAGGGGAATTCTGTCACTGGAGAATTAAATGGAAACGCCTGCTGATGTTAATGGGTTTAGATTTCATCCTTTATCTGGCCTAAAATGGGCAATGACAGTGGGAAAAATTTCAAACTAACAGGCTAAATTTTCATGCAGAACGCTACAGGGATGGAGGTCACAGTCTCCTAAGAAAGAGAGAGGAGTACTTCTACTCTTGAATTTCACTGCACATGGAAATGATTTACGCTGTAATCAAAAGTGGAGCCCCTTCCAGTGGAAGATTCTCAAGCAATTACCACTGAGCAAACCAGTCTTTACTTCTACTAGCCATTAATTTAATGAGGCTTCTTTATCTTAATGACCAGCATCTTCATAACCAGCAGATGCCTCATCTGGGGAAGCACCTGCTCGCTTGTCTCCTGGAGACAAACGTGGTTCAGCTTTTCAGATTAATGAAGCAGGAAGCAAAACTTGACAGCATTCTAAAATGCACTGTAATAAAGTTTCTGTGCTTCTAAACTGAAAAATATTCCACAAATTGAGGTTTCAGGTCTTCCAAGATTTTTTGGTTGGGGATTATTTTGATTTTTTTTCCGTGACAGGAGCTTTAAGTGGCATAATCTCTTTCTAGAGCATAAAGCTGTCACCATAATAATTACAAGTCATTTCATGGACCTTATTTTTAAAAAGCTCCAGGAAATCAAGTCTTAACAGGTTAATGTATCACTCACAGTGGTCAAGCTGTGGAAGTGCTGCATATAATATTCCAACAACACAGGATATACTGCAGGGTGGAGATGAAGTTTTGCAAAACACAGTGTGCAATATAAATGTTACAAACTGAATTCTGGCTTTTTCTGCCCAACTACAGAGTCTTTAATGTAACTTGAGCAGCTTTTTCATCCCCACTTACAAACTGCTCTGCAGAAGAACAGGAGCTGCCAGCTTCCTCGGTACACTTTGGAGCCCCCACTTGACAAAAATCCTAGAGCTAAGAAATCTAACTGAACTTGTTGGGTCTGTTTACGTGCTTCTGGATTTAATAATGCTGCTGTTGATGTGTTACCTCTCCTGTCCTGTGAAATTCTCTTACACAACTTGTCAAAGCGTCGTGCAACCACACGGTGTTCTCTTGGAAGAGACCGAGCCAGTGTCCTATTAAACAGACTCCGCACAAAGCACGTGCTTGTATGCTGTTCACCTTGATTTTTGCCTTGTCAAATTGTCTCTGTGTTGTGTAGAAAGTTGGTCAGTTATCCCCTTTTCCTACTGCAGAAGCTGGTTTGAATGTCAATCCCACTTAAAACACACCTACAAATAGGTTCCCTCAAATTGAGCGTCAGCAAAGCATCTGCATTTGATGTTCTTTGATGAAATCCTGACCTTTTCCCGTTATCTGCAGCCTCTTTTGTTGTCAGGAAAAGGTTATAGAATTTTTTCTTTTTAATTAGTCAATAGAACTGATTCCTCTCATTCTCATTACATTTATCTTCAGCAATTGCCTCTCTAGAATTGAGATCTCACCTCATATTTAAGCTACCAACTATCTTATTTTGTGCCGGACTACCATGACTATATTTAATTCTGTTGGATGCTGGTTACTTCCCTTCTGCTATTGGCACCACAAACACATCAAAAGGATGAAACATTTAGACAGAAACATATTTTAACCAAGACAGGAGGATGCTTCACATTGGGACTGCATCTCAAGTGATCAGATATTTTTAGAACTTGATAGAAATACATGCTCATGAAAAAAGGACTCTTTAGATAGTCATGCCAGTTTCACCAAAGGATTTTGCTGAAAACTATTGTTTTCTTTAAATATTGTATATATTCTTTAAATATTTAAATATTTATTTAAATATATTAAAATGTTGACATTTTCTCAAACATTTTTTTTCATTTATCACTTCAAAAAGAGTAACAAGATGCTTTTAAACAAATACTGCTTCAAAAAAGTAATTGAATAATTTATTTACTTACCAGCCTGTGAACTACGTACTGTGATGTGGCTCCTTTTTATTTTTACATATAAATTTCATGCAAACAAATCCATATTTAAATGAATTGTATGAAATTATGATTTGGTATAAATTGCATAACTGTGTGCCCATACTCTGGGCATACTAAAATAATAAGAGATATAGTTAAAATTAATTTCCTGTCACAGACTTCATATTAACATATCCTTTCTGCATTTCACATTTCTCCTGTCTGCACCTTATTTTCATCCCACTGTATCCAGCTGTATAACTACATTTTAAGTAAGCCCAGAAAGCACTGGATTTCAGATGCAGAGTAATGCTTTGATTCACCACTTCCCATAATGAAGGGTGTAACAATAGTTTTTAGAATAGAAAAAGTCCATAACACTGAAATCTTAATAAAGGAATTGAGAAATGAGAAGGAAGAGTCAGGAGGATGCAAGGTAGCAACAAGTGACAGGTGCTTCAATAAAGCACAAAGAAGGTCAGTAAAGAATTTGGATTCTTACAGTTAAGACTTCAATGTTATTAAAGAAAAAAAATTAAAAAAAGAAAAAAATTTAAAAAAAGAAAAGAAAAAAGAATTAAAGAAATCTAACAAACAAAAAAATCAAACCCAAGCTGGATCCTCCCAGGAGCCCAGTTGAAAGAGAAAGCCATCTCCAGTTTATCTGATGCTAAAACCTGAAACAGGGTTGAATTTCTGATAAAATAGATCTGCAAAATTCTGTGGGATTTGGGTTTTTTTTTTTGTCATTGTTCCCAAAAGGCAATATTGTAATTGCAAGTAGAGTTTGTAAATAAAAATTATTACTACTACCTGCATGTCTTTTTCCGCTATCTTGCATAATTGTGTGTGCTTGCTTGGAAGCCTCGGAGCAGGATCTGCAATCCGTAACGGGAAGCAATCTGGGGAGAAAAATGCACAAAGCTTCTAACAAATCCTGCCAGGTTTAGGGTAATACTTTCCTGATGGAGAATCACCACCAGACCATCTGCAGATAAGGTTTTAATTATTATTTACTACCTCAAACACATGATGGATAGCTTTCTGTTCATTTCCCATGCCTTCTGTAGCTCTTAGTCTATTCCCCCCTCCTACAATGAATGATTTTCACTAAAAAGGTATTAAAATAAATGGTCACAATTAATCTTTGTTCTGCAGTAGCAGAGTTGAAAGCTGGAAGGTGACTATGCAGTTGGATAACCCACTGCTTTGTCTTGAGGGCAAGGAGCCTGGGATGGAGATGACGTGGGTTTTCATGAGTATTTGTGGGGTGGGGAAGGCTCCAGGACTGCACACAGGTAACCTGGCTGCTGGTTTTGTGCACTGCAGGCAGCTCCTTCCTATCCCAGTAGGAGATATGTTTTTATTTGGCTGGGGATGTGGGTTTGGCCATTGGGCCAGCTGCAAAGCAGAACTTCTGATCTCTCAATCATCTGTTGCTCAGTGGGGGTGCCCATCATAAAGTTGTGAAGGAAGAAGTTTTAATTTTTCTAATAAAATTTAGCACATATTGGCATTGTTTAGAAACTCAGGCAATGCTTTTATTCTGATGCTAATCCCAAGGGATTAGGTACAACTATATTTTATGGACAAGAAACAAGGTACAAAGCAGCCGTCCAGGACAGAACAAGAAACAACCTCATCTAACCCAAGCCTTGGTGCTCTACCTTGTATTTTGGAAACAATCAACATCCATGGTGGAGGGAATTGGGGAATAGCAAATACTGGAGCAGCCAAAAAAAGTTTTTTCCAGAAGGAATTATAAAAGCAACAGACAAAAGGCAGCATTGGTAATGCTGGTGTTAAAGATGCTACACAGCAATACTGGGTTTTTTTAACACCATCATCTAAACATCACTGGAAAAACATTTTGGAGCTTCCTTACTGGACACATCAGTAATGATCTCTGCCTTGCTCCTGGCTCAGGAAAAAACCCCTCCTAGGCCAGGCTTCTGCCCAGTTCCCTGCACAGCCCATTCCTTGCTCAGGGTGACCTCAGCACAGAGCAAAGAGGAAAACGAGCATCAGCTCCTGTGGCACTGATGTTCAGAGAAGCCTCCACGGAGACACCAGTACTTTCCTACCACTGCCACCTGGGCAACACCAAGATCCTCAGAAAACATTCAAAAAGCAGGAGAAACAGTGGTTTCCCCCCCATGCACAAATCAAATACCAACCACAGGAACCAGTTCATCCCCCCAAGCTACCTTAAGGGCAGCACACAGCTCTCAGATCCACGTGCGAGTACCAGAAGCTCCTCTCTGTGAAGCTGACACTCAGCTATTCCCTTTTCTACCCAGTTATGTCTCTCATATATTGTTATTTTTCTAATATATATATATAAATAGTCTTCACAAAGTCTCTTTGCAAGAAGTCCTATTACAGACGCATCCATCACATGAGGAGAACCTGCTGTATCAATAGGACATCCCAAGCACCCACAGAGGAATTGTGGAAGCAGAATGAAAGCCACACTCTGAAAAGCAATCCCAGTGTTTCCTCTTAGCAAGGGCTGCTTCACCTAAAGAAAAAAGTACTGGCTGGGAATTTTCTCCATGGGCAACAAAAAAAAGCCCAAAATAAAACAGGATAATGAACAAGTGGCTTTAAAAGCAAAACCCTCAAGCTCCACGGAAGCAAACGCAGTTGAGTGGGAAAAGAAACAGTTCCTCTTGTTTCCCAAATGAAGATCTCTCTCCCCTGGTTTGTTTTTGCTGCCAAGAGCTTGGACTTGCATTTTTTTTCCCCAAGCAATGTGGGAGTTTGGTGGCTGTAATCCCCTCATCTGGATGGTCTGTCAGAGTTTCACCAGCTTTCCTTCAAAACAGAAGCAACTTAATCCCAGTTCAGCCAATTTAAAAGAAGTTTTTGCTTGGTTCTTTCAAAGCTAACAGGCAACAGTCCACAGCTGTGACATGAAATGGGTTGCTTCCTCTCTTGCCACCGATTCCACAGATGCATTCCTTGCCCTGTGTTGACACAGGCTGTTGTTCTGCAGTTATTTGCATCTCTCCTGTTTCACTTGATGCTGTTTTATTTCTGGCTGAGGACGCTGATTCAGATGTAGATCCCACTGGAGTTATTACTGGCACCCTTTCCCACAGCTTGGTGGCCGTCTGGCACTAACAGCTGAATAAATGGGATGCAGCACTGTTCTCAAACCATTACAGGTTCATGCCACAACACAAACCAGAGCCAACTTCAAGTCACAAAAGCAGCTTTCATGAGAAAAACAGAGCAGACAACTAGAAATTGTTTCACTCATCTGTCACATCTGCTACATGCAAGTCAACATCTTATCTAATACAGCCTGAACTGGTCATCAGAAGAAAAAATAATCCATGTTTTCACTCTATTTGCCAATGTAGTTGTATTGTCTCCAAAGCAAGAAGATGGTTTGGGCTACAGCTACACATTTTGCCAGCCCAATGTCAAAGGACACCTACATAACTGGTGCTAGCCCCTGTGCCTTCCTGGGCTTTCTCCATAAGTTACTGAAGCAATGACAGCAGTGATCTGTCAGACCTGGAGTTTAAGAGTACTGAAGATAAAACAAGAGGCTTATTTTTGGATGGAATTACAGCATTTATTAAAAGCAGCAAATGTTTTAATTCGATTAACTGATCAAAAGCAGGAAAAAAGCAGGCTGAGGCATTCAAAGCTCAGTTGTGGAAGCCACGCTGGTTTTACATCCCTCCACCAGACACTGAAAAACACCTGGGTTTGATTTCTAATTCCTCCTAACGCACCCACCATCCTCTTTAAAGAGACACTGGTGGGGAGGAGTGACCACACCTCTGCTTGGACAGCACTAGGAAAAAAAATGTCACATTATACACACCCAACATGCTGGAAAGCTCAGGCAAGAGGTGCTGGAAATGCAGCATCTTCTCAGCCCCGGAGGTGGCCAGCTCCTGGCAGCTCAGCTCCCCTGCGCCAACGGGAGCTCCAGCAACAAGCACTCCGACTGCCAATTGTTGGGGCTTTTTTCTCTGAAAAAATATTGGAGCAGTCAATATTTTTTTTTAAATAACTTGCAGAATTTTAACAAGCTGAAAATTACATTCACTTGGGTACTAAAACAAAACCTCAGTTTAACCCAATGATCTTTTGAAATCCCGTTTGACAAGCAGAGAGGGAAAACAAAGCAAGACTTCAAGTTTTCATGGATTTTATTTACAGGCCGCACAATACATTTTATATACAAATGGCTTAAAATAACAAAGAGTAAGCAAGCTGAAGCATAACAGTTTGATTATTTTAAATTAGGTTGCCTTGAAATAACTCCTGCAATAAAGTATTCTTCACCCTGATAAGCAAAAGTTAGTTCGATTTTAAGTCAACCCAAGGTCATTTTGTTTTTAAATACAGAATTCAAATCCGTTTTCTGGCGATTCCTTAATTTCATGACACACTTCCATGTACATAGAACATCTCAAAACTATCAAGAAGGGAAATAGACAAAATTTCCCCATGTAAAAAAGAAACCAAAACAGAGTAACAGAACAGACTGGAGAAATGTGGTATGGAAAACACTTGCGTGTTTTATTAACGAAAAGAAGAACGCAAGAAATACAGCTGAGATTTGTCTCTCTTGGGAACAGAATTCATGGTCTCATTTGCCCGCAGACAAGAGGTATCCTATGTTACTGCAGTTTTTACTGCACAGTTTCTCTACCAAATTTATCCAACTGTAAACTCCACCAAAACTGAAAGTGCCTCCTGCACCAAGCACCAGGAGAAGAGCACCCAGAACCGTACGTAACGGCACGGATCGCCTCTGCTTCCAGAAAGCACCTCTCGCTACCGTGGCACGGAGGAGATTTTAACGGAGACCATGTTGTATGGAAACATAAGAAAATATAGAAATTTGCCATTTTAAACTTATTTTTTCCAAGAAATTATATTAACATTTAAGGATACATGTTATTTTTACACCTCTTCCCTAACACTGCTCCTTCTGTTTGAGATAATAACAACAAGCAATCCATGAGAAAAGCTGTTTCCTTTTGCTTTGGCTGATTTTAAGTATTGAAAGTATTTAAGTCATGGTCATAGCAGTCCAGTCGTGCTTGCTTTCTTCCTCTTGGTATGGCTAAAGACCACTTAATATAAATAATGAAGTACTTGCTACTTGATAGTCCATAGTTACAGTATTTTGCTATGTTTATTTAGAAATACAAACACACAACACTTACTTTTCGATGTAGTGTCCAGGTCTTTGTAGCACATTTTGGAATTGCAGCACAGCAAATGCAAACCCAAAGGAATTTGGTGGGGGGGGACAGGGATGAGGAGAGTAACAAAAGCCACAGCTCCACAGAAAAATAATGCTGTTTTCAGAATGTCTACTACTGCATCAAAAATGCAAGAGCCACGTGATGGAAAAAGCCAAACTAGTACAGACTCCCTCTGCCGAGTGGAATTTGTTCAAAAGGGTAAAATGCTGAACTGACATGAGCACCTTGTCATGTGATTTAATTCAAAAGAAATTTTGATAGATAATAACACAGGTCCAGGACAAACAAATATGGACCTACAGTCCTCAGATCCAGCCAGTTCCTTGGCTACTGACCTGCCCAGATGCAACTCCAGGGCCAGGGGAGCGCAGCCGCGGGGAGAAATCCTCCTGCCAGGCACCCCAAGGGCTCCTCACTCACACACAGCCTCTACCTGCTCAGGAGGAAAGGCTGTCAGCCAAAGAGGCAAGGAAATCCCTGGGCTGCAGATAAGGTAAATCTCTTCAGAGTCACCATCTATGGCAATATGTTAAATTTCCCTCCAAATTATCCCAACACTGCTGTTCCAAGTAAATCTAGTGACCAGTCACAGGCCAGTAATCCTTAAACTGAACTTGGGGGAAAGTCATTGTGCAGTCTGCATCTGCCACAGAGTGCCAGAGTTTTCTTTCTGATTCACCTGGAAGTCAACTGTGTATTGCATCTCCTCCTCTCTCCGTATAGTCAGGATTGCTCCTGCTGTTTTGTTTGGATTTTTTTCTTTTCATGGCCAAAGACTGAAATCCATTTCGGCAGAACAACGCAACGTCAGAGAAGTGCCAGCCCGAAAGGAAAGTGACCCGCTGTCTACACAAGCAGAGGGGACTGACTCATCTGCACTTAGCTCACAAGATGAACTAAATGACTTGAAAATTTACCTCCAAAAGGGAAGCAGGAGGAGACACAATGCCTTCCTTGCATTTTTGTACTAGAAGTCAAATAATTTAATCCTCTGAGATCTACCTTCCATTTGAACTTACCTGCTTTTTTTTTTTTTAAGAGAACTATCACCTGCAGTTACATTTGAAGTGCAGGAGAATAACACCAGACTGCACATTTTTAGTGAAAGCAACTAAGAGCTCTGAAAGTCTTGAATCTGAAAAAAACCCAAAAAATTAAAATAAAAGGAATCTGTGTGTATCACTCACTGTGGGACTGGTTTTTTCAAGGTCAGTAAAGAAAAAGCCTTAGCTGACACTGTCCATATCTAAATGACACTAATGATTTTTTTGCCTTTAAAATTTTACTACCAGAAAAAGGCTACAGGGGTGTCCTTGCTCAAGGAACACTATCCAGCACACTGTCATTCACACGTGAAGCTTCTGTTCTGCTGAAGCACAGGCTATTCAGGTCAGAAGTATTAATTTCTGACCATGCCACTTTTACTTTCAGCTTGCAGGATTTTCTACTGTGTCTAAGTGAAGGGAACTGCCAGACTTACAGGGCCATCGTTAAGCAGCACGACTCTCTCTCTCCATTTCTCATCTGCCAGATCCTCAAAGGCTAGGTAGGAGTTAGCCAAGTGAGTTTTCCTCCACGCTCTACAATGTGGTAGTTAGCCAGATAGGAACCAGGCTTTTCAACTAAAAACAAAACAAAACACCAACAACTTTGGCTTCTATTCTGAAAAATCCAAAAAGTCACTGACAAGACTACGTTTGTAAATAGTGTAAGTAGAAATTTTACTTTTTAAAAAGTAATAATTAAAACACTCAGTTACATAAGGTACCGATTTGTCAACTGGATAATCAGTTGGAAAATTGTTTCCAATATGGGCTTTAAAACATTCTTTGACGTACATGCAAAATATAATCACACCTCCTCTCTGCAGGAGAGAGACCACTTGTTGTCAAAGGAAAAAAAAACCAACAAAAAAACAAACCAAAAAACATGCTGGAAGCTGTAATTAATATGAGGAGTGGCTCTTGGTAAGTTGTAACTACAGTCATTTTATCAGTTGTTCAGAGAGACTCGATTCCAATCTTAAAGTGTTCTGTGGAATAGCAGATATAAAATCAATTAATTGGCACAATCACAAGTTTACAGAGATTTAGAACTAGCATCAAACATTTTGCTGTTGCTTTAAACACTGGTCATTTTTCCTTTGGTTACTTCCTATTTGTGGTAAAAAGGTGACAGCGTCAGCTTTCCACACAAAGTAATTACTGCTGTTGATGTTTAAGAGAAAAAAAAACCAAACTATGTAATCACTTGGTAAGGACATATGAAGTATAGTTTATTTGGCAGAGGAACTAAAACACTTACTACAACTCCAAGAGGGAGCTGAGGAAAAACTACACTCTTCATTCTTCTCCTCGCTTTCAATGTTTCTCACGAAGCTCAATTTGGAAATGATGGTTTCATCGAGATAAGATTAGGTCTCTAAATAACTGGCCCACCTGAAGTAAACAGCACAAGGTTATGACCTGTTTGAGTTGCCTATTATTATCTGAATTTTCATCTTAACTACCTAGGTTTAGGTATTATTTTTCATATCCCTCTGTAAAGTACTTCTGAATTTTTGCAGACCTTAAGCTTACATGTTAAGGCACTTACCATTCAAGTAAAACAGTTTTTATATAAACAAGCCCGGGAGATGGAGAGAACATTTTACCAGAACATCCTTTTTTTTTTTGAAAGAAAGAAAAAAAATAATAACATTGACCAAATATTTATAAAATTTTGCATCAAGAGAAAAGTTGTGTTTTATTATCTGAAATGAGCACAAAGTACACCTTCCACAATAACACTGAAAGCAGTGCAAAGACTGACAGTGACCTTTGACTAAAGGTAGTTCTGTAAAAAGAAAAATACCAAATAAATCAGTGCCCTGCTTTGATTGTTGTAAAATTATTATTATTTTTTTTTTTACATAAAAGTTGGTCCAAACTTACAAAAAAAAGCACAAATGTGCATAGTTCAGAAGATCTGAAAGAGTGCCATAAAAAGCTGATGTCCCTAAATTTAGCATCCACTTAAAACTGCCAAAATACAAAATAAAATTCAGAACTAGAGTTTGTGAACATGTACAATCAATTTATCTAGTTTTCAGACAGCATGAGTTTTAAGCATTTTTCATTTTTTTTTTCCTACTGTATGCGAGACCCTTTTCCACATAAAAATAAAGCTGTTGAATTAACATTATTCAAGTCTGTTTGAACTGCTGCTTTAAACTGCAGCTAAAAGGGTGGGAGGGGGTTAGGGTTGGGAGGGGAAAAAAAGTTTTTCCAGATAAAAATGATGTGCCTGAGGAAAAACAGATACTCAGTATGGTAATCCTCTGCCTCGCCCTCTCACTGCAGATGTGCTAATGTGTCCCCTGTATCCTTGGGAATAGCCAGGTCCCTGGGCAGGAGAAGTCCAAGTCTGTCCATGCATGTGGGCGATGCCAGGGGGATTTTCCTGTAAGGTACTTCCATAGCTATAGTTGTGAATCTTTGTGGGTAAAGAGTGCGTGCTCTCCGGCCCCGCCGAAGCGTCGCCGCTGCTCCCCAGGACCGGGATGGGACCGTGGCTGTATTCAAACCGATGGTCTTTATCTCCACTAAACAGCATAGGGCCAGTGTTGAGGTAAATGTCTCCATAACCAGTTACCGAGCTGGGAAAGGATTCTGAAAAGGCTGAAGGAGGAGGAGGGGCACCACCAGAGTGAGATGAAGCAGTACTGTAGTTATCCAAAGACTGGATATCCGAGTTTCCAAGGAAGCTCCTCCTTTCTAACGCTCCTGACGATCCGCTTCCTATTCCATCGCTGCTGCCGTAGCGGGCAGACGAGAAGGAAGATGATCCAAAGTTATCCTTGTAGTCAGGGCCTGGCACGTAGGAGTCTCTCGCCTGATAATCCACGCTCGCTTGTACCGGCTCCTCCGTCGTCGCCTGAGCTTGGTGCTGAGCAAGCAGCTGCAGAAGAGCTGCTTTCACTCCCGCGTGGGGATCTGCTCCTGAAGAGTTACTTATAGGCAAATGCTGGTTCTCTGTCCGATAATCAAGGTCTTCATCAGTGAGAGGCGGCGGCTCTGGGGGCTCTGGGGGACGCTGGTCTGGAGGCAAGATCCGAGGGCGCTCTTGTTCGGGTGTTCGGTTTAGAAGCCTCATCTCGGACTGCCTAACCAAATCCTCTTGACCTAAGCAGAGGAAAAAGAAAAGCTTTTGGAATAAAAATATACAATAACAATACCTTAAAGGAAAGGACTCTTTCCTGGAACAATGCAGAGCTTTGTTATTTCAATTCTCACTAACTTATTAGTTAATTTTTTGGTAGTTGGACAGATTATTTTGGAGAAGGCAACAGCTCGTTTGCCTCAGGAGGGTGATGCAGGTTTGTCCTCCAAGTAAGGTTATCAGGCAAGCAGCTAAAGAAAAATGGTACAAGTTCCTTAAAAAAAAAAACCCAAAGACAAAAAAAAACTCCCTCCAAAATGCAAGCAACACATAAACACTAAAAAATCCAAAGAGGGATCAGAAAAGATTTGCAAACAGGGATAAAAGTCTTGAGGGACAGAAGGCCATCCTGTCAAGGAACAGCAAAACTTAAGGTTAAAAAAAGCCATATGAACAAAAAAAAAACCTACCACCCAAAAAAACCTCACAAAACACCCCCAAACCACTTCAGAGGATTTTTTTTTTCCCAACAGCTGCAAACACCACAGAGGAATAACCTAAACCACCATATAATAAAACCAAAATAGCAATCCCAAAAGATCAACAACAGAGCTCTGAACTATGAGAAGACTAAGGAAGCCACTACCATACCCCAACGGAAACCTTCGACCATGTCTGTTAGTGACAGTTTTGGGCAACCACATACACAATCTGACACTAAGAAATTACTCTAGTCAGCATTAAAACCAAAAATAAAATACCTTCTGCCCAAAACAAGCTTTATCTAAACACACAGTCAAAACTGGCAAATCCCATCCATAAAAACAAAAATAAAATACCTTCTGCCCAAAACAAGCTTTACCTAAACACACAGTCAAACTGGCAAATTCCATCCATGAATTTGCCAGAGAAGACTATCTTCTCCACCACAAACACCACCAAGAAAAACCCAAATCCCCAGGATAATGATTGATGTAGCAACTGTTTCATCAGAAATATTACTGGCACTTGTGTGGGGATCACCTTTTGCTCTGTCTGCATGGAAGCTGTTAGAGTAAGACACAAATTCTATGATCCAGACATAAACAGTGACAAAATCAATGTATCAGCCCCCCTATACTCACAGACTTCCATGGTTAACACGTTAACTCTTTAGCAATAAAGGCCTTCAGTACCTGCAGATGTATATAATGACTTGATCAGATGTGGGTAGCCGGGTGCCGGGGATTCCACGTCCTCCCGGCTGACAGACACAGGAGTGGTGGGCTCTGGAGGCTGCCTGAGTTGTAACGACATTTCATTTCCTGATCCGTTTTCCTTCTCCTCCAACACAAAATCTTTTTGTTTTGTTTGCTGAGCCTTTATTAACTGAGACAACAGAACAGCAAATGCACTCTGTACAGCTGCCTGGGCAGCGTCAGTCTCCGCTTTGGGCTGACTCAGCTGAGCAGGTGGCACAGGAGGCTGCGTGACAGTCGGCTGCTTTAGTGACTCCTGTTCCGGCGGTGGTGGCGGAGGTGGCTGCTGCTGCTGCTGCTGTTGTTGTTGTTCTGATTGTTTTTCACCTGCTGACAAAATTCCAGCAGGAAGATTTATTTTATTGAGTTGTTGCTGAGTCTCTGGGTTTACCTTAATATTCAACACTTGGGCAAACTGTGCCAAACTAACGCTTGTTTTAGACTGTAGCAGGTTTAGCAGGATTGCCACTTCATTCTGGTTTAACTGCTGTCCAGTGCTTGTTTTTGCTAAAGACAAAAAAGGTGGGTTTAAGTATTATTTAGAATTGGCATTATTTCAGAAACTCAAAAATAAGACTAATCTAGCATGGCTGACACAAGCAGCAAAGCATGGGTTTGGACAACACAGAAATGGAATGCTTTCACATACTAACTGCCTTTGGGGGAGGACCTATAGGAAATGGGATAGTAAGACCCAATATAAAGGAAGTGACTTCCAAGGGGTGCACACACACAGACACACACACAGACAGATGAGAAACATGAAGCTGGAGCTCAGTTTTCCACAATACAACTAAGCTAGGGCTTAAGGCCACCTGCTTCAGGCAGCTGTAAGATTTCCAGTCCCCACAAAATATCCTATCTTTGATATATCACATCCCTCTGTTAAAAAGTGGCCATCTGCAAAACCCATTTCCAGTCATATTCTGGCCCATTCTCATTCAGCATCTGGATTCTAACACCTGCTCAAGTGACCAGGCTCTAGGTGACCCAGAAGCTAGAGGTGAAAATGCAAAAGCAAATGCTGTGTTTGAAGGACAAGAAGTCAACCACTGAGAAGCAAGAAAATGCACTTTTGTGATGAGATATAAATGAAATGGAGTTTGCCACAAATAAGAGGAGATGATGATGATGACACAGGGGAATATAAGCAAGGAAATCAAAATACTGAAGTAGTTTCTTAGTCCCAAACACCCATTGTGGTAGTTTACTTTGAAAGAAGTGAAGCAGCATGGATTTCAATATGCCCTATGAATAGATGACTTAAAGTAATTAAAAATTAAAAAATCAGTGTGTGTGACTGTGCTGGCAGAGCCCTGAATTTTTTTTAACCCAGATTAACACGAACACATTCTGTCCTCTCCTATCCCTGCCATTCTGCTAGTTCACCCATATACTAATTCACAGCAGATTCAAAGCCATGCTTGAAAACATGCTTGTGCACACAAAAATATTAAGTATTTGCATTGCAAGACTAAGAGCAGCACAGCTGGGAACTGCTGCAAAACCCACAACTCACTATTCTACTTGTGGATATGCACCAGGGTATAAGCACTTGGAACCTACACAGGCAAGATCCAAGGACTTCTCTATATAACAACTGATGGTATGCTCAACACTCAAACTTTTTTCAGACTCTCAGTGAAAATTCAGCAGAAAAATGCCAAATAGGGAAACTAATCTACCTCTTTGGCTAGTTTCAAGCCTGCTCCAAGAGCAAACTCTATTCTGGGAAATCTGGCAGTTTCTACCACAACAGAATTATTGAGCTCTACACTGCTCCTGTTAAATTGTAAGATGCAATAACGAGGGGTCCCATTCATGAACTGGAATGTTAGCAATTGGTCCAAGGTGGTTTGAAGCTGCTCTTTTGGGGTGCTCAGAAACAAATGCAACAGTTTTGCTTAAAGCATGTGTTTGTACATGGAGTTCTTTAGTGTGCCTTATTGATTACAGCATCTAAGGTGCACTATGGCTTCCAGAAGTGTGTTGCTCATATGGAAAACACCTCTGTGCTGAACTAAGCTCCACTGAAAATTAAATTGTCTTCTTTTCTACTCAGATATATTTTTTTAAGTACATATGGGCAAAGAGCAATAAAGCTCTGAATGATTCCTTCTCTATTTTAGTTTATTTTGCATGGTTAGTATTAATGACTGATAAACATATTAGTGTCTCATTGGGCTACCTGTCGTAAAAGCACAAAGAAAATAACTACTAATCTTTGAACTCTAAACTTCTACACAGTTTTCACTTGTGGGGGAAAAAATTGGAAAAACTACAGAAAGTCAAGCTTGAAAATGCTGCCAAAACTTTAGCCTAAAGGTAAGGAGTGGCAAAAACTCTCAGCTGGCTTACGGTGAGAAACAGGATGAACAGGAGCAAGAGGCAATAAAATGCAGTAAAATATGATCTAAAAGACTATTTTCTATATATTTTTGCACAGAGCATTTGGAGCTCTGCTCTGTTGTTAAATGAAGAGTTGATTCAAGATGGTTAATAAAGAATTTTAAGGCCCTGTGAATGCATTTACTGTTTTTTCTCCAACTGAACTCCTGTATTAGTGCCATAGGATTTATGGTCACTTGGCACAATCTAAAATGGTCTAAATTAAACTTATCAGGTATCCATTTGGTATTGTTACTCTATATTTTTCTATGTATTATGAGGGAACTACCACTGAACTGCTGAGTATCTCAGCTGAGTGTCTCAAATGGTGTCTGTGTAGGAAACCATCACTTTACTCTTTATATTATATTCATAAAATTGGTCTCCAAGAAAGATACTTAGGTTAAGTGTCAGAATTAATGGCTGTGCAATCTACAGAGGTACCTACTTCTCATTACACCAGGTTTTGAGTTTGGGTTCTGTTTTTTTTGGTGTTTATTTATTTCCTTTTTTTACAATTTAATTCAGCTCCAACAACTTGGAAAGCTGAAAACTAACATAACACACAGAGGGAATCTGTTTCATTTGAAATTATGATTGTTCTAAAATCTGCCTTCTGATCAGTTTATCAACACCAATAAAGCTCCCCCAATCTATGGAGATTGTGATGAACTTAGAGCAGTAGCTGGCTTGTGGGGTTACAGAAGAATTATAGATAAGCAAGAGATAAAATCCTCTCAAAATACAGAGCAAGGTAGTTGCTCTGACCAGAGTGAAAAATTAAGTAAAACTTCCAAGGAACACCTAGTTTGTAAAAGCAAAGGTAAATCTTTTGTAACAAAGATTTAACTTACAATGCTGTTCCTCCCTCAAGAATCCAGGAGACGTCAGTACTCTGAACATTAACATCTAAAATTGCTAGAGGTGCAATCCAAGTAGAAGGTAATTATAAGAACTGAAAATATTACTGACCAATTGCTACACTAGAGTTGCCCTGAGTTTTGAGTTGGGAAGAAGTTTGCATGCCTTGTGGGGTGTTGGTTCTGCTCTCATCCATGCCCAGAGACAGATCCTTCCTAGGGACTTTAGTTGCTGTTGAGTCATCAGTCATGCCCATCTGCTTCTGTCTTCGGCGTTTCTTACTCCACAGCTCATGGCAATCCTGCCACAAAGGAAGGCTGTAAAGAATGATTACAGATAATCAGTTTTATCACAGATTTTCTTTTTATGGGTTTTTTTTATAACCATGCTGGTAAAATAAATGCTCAAATTATACATAATGTAACTTTTGAAAGATGAACCTACTGGAACTTGGAAAATACATCAGAAAACACCCAAAGCCAGCAAAATCTCAGATCTGCTTTTTCAGGCTGAAATCTCTTCACTGATTGCCTATTTCAGAAGCACAGGTTCCTCTGGCAGAAAAGGTGAACATGTATCTTAAAATGAGAACCAATGTTACTTTCTTGCATTAATATTTATGAAAAGCCTAATTATTTGTCTAGTTTAAGACTTCAAAATCAGTGTCACACACTTGCTATAAAACAGAACTGGCAGAGTAACAGGTAACAGTTATTAATATGAATGTTTTTTTCAGGGTCCAGGTGACCAATTCCTTTTGTTTGCTTGTAAAAGTTTATTTTGTCCACAGTAACAGACGTGGCTATCTAGTATTTATAGTTATACAGCACAACTAAGGAATAGAGAGGGAAGGGGAAGAAAAAGAAAAAAAAAGTTGCAGGAGTAAGTTGTGGGAATAAATAGCACTTCACACTAGCACAGTTTGGATACTAGGAAGAACAAGAGCTACCCCAGTTATTTAAGACAGATAAAAGCAGAGGCCAAAGTCTCCTAAGGAAGTCATCTGCCACCAGTTCTGTCCTCCCATTAGTGTTCCCTGCAGGCATGTCAGTTGTGATTTCCTGATGAACACAGAGACCCATCCCACAGATAATGGAAAGACTGAGATAGGCAGTAAAAATAGTGCCTCCTTCTTTCCTATTACATATGAATAACTGTCTGAGCAGTTCCCTCACCCAGGTACATGATAAAATTAGGTGACAGATGACAAGAGCCACTGGAAAGGCAATTCTGACAACTGCTTCCTTTATTCTCTCCCTCCACATACCAGGTCAAAGACCTGCCAAGTATTTAGTCAAAACCAACTGGAAGCAAGCAAGAACTCATTGTGAGAAGCATCCTAGAGGCCTTGCAATCAGCACTGTCATTCTCTTTGAATAAACAGCTGTTTCTTCCCAAAACAGAACTTTACTATTCCAAGAGAGCAGTCAACACTTTCCTATGCATGCTCTGTCAGAAGTGAGTGAGGTTCCTCTTAATTTTTAAAAGGACATTCACAAGTAGTTTATTTTGAATTTCCATATATCAGCTCCTA
The DNA here is from genome assembly GCA_907165065.1 of Caprimulgus europaeus. The sequence goes on from OU015530.1 coordinate 4,791,991, forward strand.
GAATGGATGCACTACAAAGCCTCTGAAAAAAAAGCCAAATTTCTTCCCATTCACTTACTTTAAAATGCTGTATAAGTGGTTCTGAGATTTTAGTGAATAGCCCAAGATGGCTGATTACTGATATTCAGTGACATATAGAGTCATATTCAGGCAATGAGACCTCTTAGCCTCATGTAAAAGGAGCATTAGTAACAACTATGTGTATGTAATAGGCATATCTTGAAAGATTTTTAATAAAATTCTTAAATAAAACTCAAATATTTTTCCCAGTTGGTAACTAATTAAAAAGAAATTGGCACAGGCTGCCTCGAAGGCACAATTTACTTAAATAACATTAAATGCCCTACGTCCTGGTAGCTATCTTGAGGGAAGAATGAAACCTGCAGATTCTGTAATACCTTTTCAGTGTTTTCCTTAGAACTTGTTCCAGTATGATTTGTACTGATTAAAATGACAATTAAGTCACAGCAAAAACCCTAATGGACATTGCAACATATCTCCTCTCAGAGAAACCAACAGGAAAAACCCTACACAAAGCATTTAACTCCTCCTGCCTGTAAAAGCAAGAATCTCATCTAGTATAGGAAATGATTCATGGTATTTCACTTTAACTCTTGGGTACCTCTGCAGAATTCTATACCCAGTGTCATTCTACCATCAAAGAAGGTAATTCAGATTCATGGAGGACCTCAAAACCCTTGGAAAAAGTAGACACTGATAAACAGAGATAAAAAGGAAATGATAGTTTTTCAACATCAGAAACATTCATCTAAGAGTATTTTTAAAGGTATCAATAACTAGTTCTAGGAATAACAAATGCAATAGTTCTCAGATCCTCACAACCACTGCTATGGTGGTGCAGGAGCCACTCAGCTGCACAACCATTTTAGTGCACAATCACCGTTACACAACCTCATGTATCCACATTTTTGTTCTGTTATCAGCTACTTTAACTGAAACAAATCAGAGCACGTTCACATTTCATAGAGGTAAAGAGGTAAGGACCATTACCCAAAGGAAATGACTTACTCTGGAGGAGGCATTTTGGATGGTTCCACATCTCGCAGAAACTCGCACTGAAGAGCTTGTTCGGCTGTGCAGCGCTTGCTGGGATCCAGAGCCAGCATGTAATCGAATAAATCTAATGCAGCTGGAGGGATGCTACAAAGGAGCAAAATGGAGAAAAGGATTTCAATTCTGAATCACACACTTCTGTGCAAAATTTCAATAAACACATCCCTTACAACATAACTGATTTTAAGTCCTCAGCTAATTTACATCCTAACAAAACCCACTCACAATCTGAGCTTGGTAGTAAGGAGCAGAGATAAAATTCACCTTTCATTACCATATAACCCAAGCTTTCTTTGCTTTGGGTGGTTTAATTCCTTGAAACACTGTTCTTACAAACTAAAGAAACAAAACCCTACAACTTTTTAAGCCAAGACCATGTTGTTGCTTTACACTTTGGAATTTAGCACCCAGGGAGCTGCAGTTTTGATTAGTCCATGGACAATAATTCTATTGCTTTAAAGACACAAGTCTCATTAGTACCAACACAAGGATACATTTCTCCTGAAACCCACAGTCACTGAAGGAGGGGAACAAACCCTGTAAAACATGCTTACAGCTGTTTTCCATAACTTTCACATGTGATACTTGCACAAAACTAGTCCAATGGTAGTACTTTAGAATACACAGTTCAGGTAACTCCTCTGTGTTGAATGAATTTATGACCCAAAAGACTAATGTTAACCAGACTTCATACTTAACTGTAGCCAGTTGTCCTAATAAAAACAATTAAGTACTCTGAGCTGGTTTTTTGGACAGGGACAACAAGCAGGTGTACCAATCATGGAAAACAAATGTTTCCTTAGGTGAAAGCTGACAGGTGGCTGAATTTTTAGGGCCTTCTTCCCTCTTCTTGAAGCTTCTATTAAATAAGGGTTAATACAAGCTCTGTGGGTATCATGGGAAGGATAAGAACCTAAAGCTGTTTTTCTTTACACTTAATCTATGTTCATTCTCCAGAAAAATTAATGCTATTACAGTTGACTAAACTAGTTCTTCATCCTTACAAAGCAAATTCTTCTCTCAGTTTCCGACGATACTGCTTCTTTGGTTTCATTGTGTTGAAATAAGCTAATTTTATAACATCAGGCCACACTGCTGGACAAGGACTCCCACAAATTCGGCTGTACAAAAAAAAGAGGGGGGAAAAAAAAAGGTTATGAGATTCCAAACCACAAGTGAGCACAGCTGTCATTTTATTCTTGCACGTACAGTGAATACAAAAATAATTTTTATTAATGTTCAGGTTCTTTTAGCTCAAGTTTCTCTACTGCCCAATGCCCAGCACTATAAATGATGGTGAACTGTCTACAAAAGGTAATCAGAGCACGTTCACATTTCATCTGCACAGACTAAACTTACTTTAAGAAGTCCACTGTTTCTGCCTCACTGCACCTCAGGCATCCTCCACACAAATGTTTTGAAGAACTTAACCAACTCTGTCTGGACAGTACTCCAGGTATTTGACTTGGAGACCTGGATAGGCCAGGTTTAGAGTGCTAATTAACTTTTATGTCCTTAGCTCCCAATGCCAGTGAAGAAAGATCCACCAAATGGCCAAAAAAGCATTTTTCACTGAGAATTTAGTTGACACCAAAGACATAAGAAGTGGGGAAATCTCAGTAAGGCCTAAGCAAGACCTGACCACTAGAAAACTTGTATATTTTTTACTTCAGTAATGAGTTTTATATCTCAAGCCTCAAATGAAGTTGCCCATAGTCTCATTCCTCCCCTTCCATCCCCACCCATTTTGTCCAACCGAGGATGTTTAAGCACAGGCTGCCCAACACCACAATTCATTTTACAGGATGTGGAAGATGTCAAACTCTGATTTAGGCAATCATAAAAAGATGTTTCACCAAAATATTTCCCTAGTTCACCCCTCCCATTTATTAGATTTAAACAGTTAGTGTAAGAGACCTAATGATCTATTAGGTCATGCAAATGCTATGCAAACCAACCTGACTTTACATTGGTTGGGGTATGTAACTTTCAGGAGGGAAAAGGAAAATAATAAATTATATTTTCCTATCAGAATTTACTTCAGCTCTATCAGTTAGATATATGTAGATAAATGTAGAATTGTTGACTGTAACATCATGGTGGTAGAAATGTTGATAAAATTGATATATTTAAACAGAAAAAAATGCATAGCATCAGTGAAGGGGAAAATGAGCTACAAATAGCAGCATCCAGCAGAAGGAAATCAAGAAATTTTAAGTTTGCTGTACTGAGGTACAACACAAAGAGAAAAAACTTCCAATATCTGCAGTGTGATGTGCTTCAATGCCATCTAGTGCTCAAAGGCAAAAGTTTCTCAAGTCAGTTTAGTTCTTACAATGAGAATGACCACTGATATGCTTCGTACCTCCTAAAAACATTTGTCCAGGCTAGCTAATAGCACATTACATGGAAACATGCTACTGCTTAATCTGTTTTAAAAAAATCTCAATATATAGCTTCATAATATTTTTATTAATTTAATTTTTAAAATAATGTTGACCATTTACTGTTCAGATTCTGTAAGTTCTGTAGGACTCATCCTCTTTTCCCCTTGTTTCTAGAAAGAGGACCTCTCCTCACTAATGAAGTCAATTATATCAGAATCAAGAGCAATTTTTTTTTTCTTCTGAACAAAGAGGAGGGAAGATGCTCCAGTTCCACTCAATTATATACATATAAAACTCTATGATTTATTGAGATAAGGAAAGAAACAGAAGTTTTACCTCCATGAAGTGTCTGGCAGCTTGTAAGGGAACAGAACTATTCCCACAGAAATAATAAAGCCCAGGTGTGTAGGTGGAAGGTTTGAAACAAGAACTCAAGGCCAGTAGCATGCCAAGTACCCACTCCTCCCAAATCCCACCTGTCCTTATTCCTGTCCTTGTTTTCACTTCATCTGTTGCAAGAAGTTGTAACATCATCTTAAAAAATAATGGACATTTTGACTACTTTCTCTTTACAGCTTCAGTAATAGACAACTCCAACTGCTCTACAAAAACCCCTCGTGCTATTCAGCTGTTCATTGGTAGGACCACAGAATACTCACAAAACACCCTTTTCCACGTCTGAGCAACAGTCACTTGCTCTACATACCCCTCAAAAGCTCTAACATCTCCCTCCAGGCGATAACTGAGTACTAGTAAATGTTTGCAGTGCGTTATCTCTGATTTTAATACTAACAAAAGAAACCTGACAGTTAATGAGGCACCTACTAGGTGGTAGTGCTTGTGAGTTACCTTATGAGTTCCAGCTGAGCAAGTTCTTGATTTGCTTGAAATATTGGCTTTTTTGTAAAAAGTTCACCCAGGATGCAGCTGTAAAACAGTTTGGCACAATTTTATCATTACAGCTTTCAATATAGATTGACAGAAACATGTAAGATTTCTTTTTGGCTTGTTTTTATGCTTGCTACACTTCTGTACCAAAGCCTTACCCACAGCTCCAGACATCGATAGCTGGCGTGTATCTTTCTTCTCCCAGCAGAAGTTCGGGAGGCCGATACCATAATGTAATAACTTTGTTGGTATATGGTCGGCTGTTGAGGGGAGGAAAAAAGAGAGGACTATCATTTTACTATGATCTCATGAAAAAGGGATACTTTGAGGACTTGACTTCTGTGGTGCTGCTTAAGAAGAGTACAATGTTCCATTCCCTCTTCCTAATCTTAGTCCTGCAAAGCTGCAACTGCACAAAAGCAAACACAACTGTCTGACCAAGGCTATCAAAGGCCAGATTGAAGATATACATAATAATCACATACAGGATTCTCATACCATCAAGATATTTATTATATCAACAGTAATTTCAGAAGGATCTGCTTGGATAAAGCCAGTGATTTTGGGGCAACTAATGTTATTAGAATACTGAATATAAAAGACCTCTAGGAGCACTCTGAAAAGAAGAAAAAAAAGTCACTTTCCCATCTGTAGGTAGGAGCAAAAGAGACAAAGCCTTTTTCTTGAACTACATCCTTCAACAATTTTGATTACAAAGCCTGGAATGCTTCCAACACCTTCTTATATTTCACAATGTCTTGAATTCTCTACAGCTCTAACCCAAAGTTTTGGTCACAGGGAATAATCCTTTCCACTCTAACGCTAAGGCAAGGATTGCCACTATCTTAGACACACACTGGTTTTGTGGACAGGCTGAGATAAAGCATCAACAGTTCAGAATGGAAGGCAGAGAACAGATGTTAGGCTTTGGTTGTGTTTAAACCAGGGTGTCTTCAATGGGATCTCAGAATTCTTTCAGTTTTAATAATTTGCTCTTACCAACACTAGGTAACTCCAAACAGAAAGCAGAGTCACCTTAAGTGTGGAGTTTGAACAACTGCAGCACAAAGTCTAACAAATTCTTGTAACATACTCAGTGGCACAGGTGTCATTTCTGCAAAATCACCCAGCTCCTTTTTTTCATGAAGAAACTCCCCAATTCCTTTTTAAAGTGTAGTGTGTTTTTGGCAACAAAAGCATCATTTATCATATTCATCTATGAAGCAAGCATTCCTCTAGGAAATGTTTACATGGTATGGATTTTCTCTACAGATACAACACTCATGTATATTAGTATAGGCTGTTTTTTATTTGAACAGATGTCTTCTTACACAATCTGTCATATCTCCTACTCCAAACATAGTGAATCCACCAGAAAAAACATTTAAAGGAGCAGAACTACAACAATCACTGGGAATTTACTTAAAATTAAGTTTTTATTAGACTCCTACTAAATTCTGTACCCTTTTGAAAAGTATGTAATTCTAAACAACAGTAAAACAAATGTAAAATACATTAATTTAAAGCAGCAGCTATTATACACTTGTTGGCATACAAGAATTACATGTTACTGCAGGTCAGAAGCTAATCAGAAGGAAAAATTAATGACAAAAGAATTGTCAAAAAATCTATTAATGAGATTCTAATTATCCTCCCAAGTTCAACTGGCAATTCTATTAGCTAGTGTAATTACATTTTAATCTTGGTTTCATTTATGCATAATGATATAACAACGTAGCTGTTTGATGTATAGTAAAATCTGTTATTTGCACTAAAATGACACTAAACTTTAAATCATTCAATTCTTAATGAACAGTTAAGTTTTACAAGCAAAATTTAAATTAATTTTAAAACAGACATTAAAAAAAAAAACCATGATAAACCAGAGAAAAAAAAATTAGGTCAGTTTGGTGCACATTTAAATGGGAAGGTTGGATGGCATCAATCCCTTTTATTATAAGTACATCCAAAACAAAAATTAATTATCCAGCAGCTGCTTAAAGATTATTTTAGCCTGCTACTGTACTCAACAGTTTTCATAACTGTCCTTAAGCATATGTTCCTGAAATAACAGCTCAAAAGACAGCGAAATTAATGCTATTGGGTTCAACAACGAGCTCAGAGCTCTGTGAGGACACAACACACTCATCAAGCTCACATGATGGATATTATTTGCCAAGTTAGGCATTCAGAAACCAAAGTAAGCTCAAGTAGCTAATATTATCTGTATCCAAGCACCCAATGTATGTACTAGTGCAACGAACATTCAGCCTGAATTCTGAAAATCCAGTTCCACGTGACATTACAACATAAATACTGAAGTTGTTAACCATAAAAACTGTGCACCTGCTTCCTGGAGTACAAGCGTAACGAAGCCAAGAACAACAGAAGCACAAGTCATAACAAGTTTCAGAATAACTTTTATTTAAACTTGGAGCTCTGTTTCCAGCAGATTCAACAGCACTGACTGCCTAAAGAATACAATGAACCTGTTCAAATGTTAAGGTTTAGTCTTACACAAAAGTAATGGGTTTTTTTGAAAAGAAACAGTACACTAATTTGTGTTAGCAAAAAATTTGGCTTTCCCCAAATAAACTTTTCCTAGGTATAGCAACAGAAAGAGAACACTTGAGGTTTACAGGACCAGAAACTAATAGTAAAAACCTACATATTGATGCAACCTACTTAGGACTGTAAACTCTTCATTTTTAATCAATATATGGCCCCTCTCTAGTTATGTATCCAGAACACTTGGAAAAGTTATATACTTGCACAAAGAGAGTTTTGTGGGTTTATGCAGTGTAAGACAACATGCACTTCTTTCCATTTCCTAAACAATTATTTATATTACAGTACAATAACACCTCCTCTAAACAAAACAGTCTTCTGCCCCTCAAAATACTTTTGAGTTTTGCAAAAAGATCAAACTTCTGAATGCTTTTTTCACAGTATAATTGTATCTTACCTTTCTTCAGAGTTGTACAGCCGAGCAAGCCCAAAATCTGCAAGCTTTATCTGCCCTCTGGTGGAAAAAGCAAAGAATAATTTATTGGTTAATCCTGATAAGATTTCTTCCCCCCAAAATCAGGTGAAGTTTAGGATTTTGAGACAGCTGCAACTGATCTTCACCAAACCACATAAATGAGGAGTCAATGCCTTACAATCTAGGCATCTCTTCAGGAAACAAATACACTAACTTACTGAATAGCAAAGACAAGTAAGCAAAATGAGGTATGCTCATCAAATGCTATTTATGTAACCAGATGTTAGTCAAAATTTAGGTGTCTACTGTAAAGCATTCAAATCATTACCTCTGCAGGAAAAGGCTGAGGGAGGGAACTGCTTTTTTCTCATGCCTTTACTGCTAGCATAAGCATTTGTACAACAAACAACTATCAGCAGTCGTACTTCCTTCTAGGAAGCCATCAAAGTTCTGGTCTGCTCTTGTAAAGCTTAAATACAGCCTTTAAATCAGGGTGACTAACCAGATAAGGGCTGCTATTTTTGGCAGCAGCCAACTTACTGAATGACACAACCCCTAACCCCTTCCTGATTTCTCCCATATCTGAGGGGAAGAGTAGAAGATACAGAGCTCTTGCCTGGCAGTTTCCACAGCTAAAAGGCACTGCTCGATGATCAGAAGCCCCCATCATCTGTAAAGCCTGGATGACTGAAAGAGAAAGCTACCTGCAAGCTTCTCCAACACATGAAATCAATGTTGGAATGTTACATGGAGTTTTTGTTTTTTCTGTTTTTATGAGCTTTTCAAACTCCTGTCACTTTCAATTACATGCAAATGTCACTTTCAAATAAATTTTATTTTATCAAATTAGGGCAAGACTTGCTGATGTGTGTAAGAATGACCATTTTGTGATAAAATATACAGGTTATAGTTTCCATTCCATTTTCCTCCTCAGATGTGTGCTTGCAATTGCTGTAATACTTGGAGAACCCTCATAAACAAAGATATGTTCCCCTCAAATTTACATGCTTATTCCTCAGAAAGCATATTTGTAGAAGATCAATTAATTTTTAAGCAAAGACATTAAGTTGTGCATCTAAAAGACATGTAATTCCTGTGTCTGGTTTCAGGCTGTAACTGTTAATGGCATTTTAGAAACACTGGCTCAAAATTATTCAGGTCAATTATCGACTTTTTCTTCTTCCAGTAGAAACATCTAAGGATGCTCAAAAAATATCCTAGGGGGAAAAACTCAGTATCCTGGGTTGGAGAGAGCACAGTATACCAGAAAGCTCCACCTCTGTCAGGTTACATCTCAGCTTATGAGTTCCAAAGGTGCACAGAGCCAGCACCACCCCTGCAGAGTAGCTGGCAAACAAGAGATGAGGTGAGTGGGCACAGTGAGTGATGGGTGGTGTGTGTACAACTGTTTGAGAGTCTGCATCATAATCTGACAATACTGTGGTGCAATTCAAAGCTTAAAAGTCTAATATTTGTTATAAGAAAAAAAAAAAAGGAGGAAAAAAAGGAAAATTTTATTTGGGTAAAGCTGGAACAAAACTAGTGTCCTACCAAAAGAGCCCCTTGATTCATTTTGCCCAGTATTTAAAGTCTCCAACAGCAGCAGCAGATTTTTAGGGAGAACATGGGAACCTGTTCACTTTGGGGCTCATCTTTTTTGCACTTCACCACCACCTACAACCATTGTGTTAAAGAAGCTAAAACATGTATTCCTGTCCATTCTCTCCAGCAGGTGTTACCGATCCTATCCATGAATGTGTCTCATTTTTCTGAATCTCCTGAAAACCTCCTGTGACAACAAATCCCAGAAGCTGGCTCCTTGCTCTGTAATGATACTTTTTCACTGTTACAAACCTTGCTCTTACAGCTGCTCCCTGGTTTTAGTACTGCTGGATTTGAAGAACAACAGTTCTGTAGTGAAGTTATCTTACTATCTTCACACAGGCTTTTTATTTGCTGCTGTTGCATGCTGAATAAAAGCATTTTTACTAATATGATTTGTAATTCCAAGTGGTTAAAGAAGTAAGAAACAAATTCTTCTCCCATTTGATTACAGCTATAACTGCAAGCCAAAGCATGTTTGAACATGAATTCTTTTAAAGCATTATTCTGACTGATGAAGACAAGGACATTGGAATTATGTCACAAAGAACCAGCCTAGCCACACTTCATCTTGCAATGAGATGGCAAAAAGAATACACATCAAACACTTCTGTCCTAAAATTCTGGTTTTAATCTATTTGAACTATCCCCCCATATTTGATCTAAAAGATTCAAGTTTTAAGCTTAACCTGTGTTAAAAGAGCAGGATTAACAAATATTTGCAGGATCCTGTGTTAAGCAGTAACATCACCACATTAGTATTTTACAACTGATTTCAGAGAAACTAGGCAATCTAAAAAAAGTTCTGCTAATGGCTTGAAGCAGGTGAACTGTGAAGATTAAAAGAAAGATTTAAAGATGTCATTAACATATGATTTTTTTTGCATATTTTAAGTAATAGCCATACCTATTATTTAGTAGAATATTTGAACACTTGATATCTCTGTGCAAAAAGTTCTTCTTATGGCAATAGGCCAGGCCCTCCATCAGCTGTCTCATAAAAGATTTAATATGATTTTCATTAAAATGAACCAAACCAGATTCCAACAGTCCCATCAAGTCATGGTCCATATATTCAAATACCAGGTAAAATGCACCTAGAAAAAGAAAAGGAGGGAGAAATGGAGAGAAATTGATTTAACAGCAGTCCAAAGCATTGCTGCTCCCTACTCTGGAAAGCTGGAAGTATTTTTCACACAACTGTTTACATTTTCTACAATGAGCTGTACCTCATGTCCAATAGCAGCAATGAAATATAGTGCAGTAAAATGTTTTCATAAAATTGTAAACAATTATATTAGTAAAATGTTTGTGAAAACAAATATAAAGCTACCATATGGTGCTTTAATCTAGATGGACATGTACTCTCCCTATGGCTCTTAATTTCCATCCACTTTATTTAAAGAAAAATTAACTGGGTTAATATCCCCTATGTAAAGTTTGGGGAGAAATCTAGAAACAAAATATGTACAGTGTTAGCTCATCTGTCATGATTTGGTGACTGATTTTTCTAAGCTTTCAGCGTAGAATTGGGTCAGAAATAAGCCTGACCTTCTCAGACTAAAAATAACCATAAGAGAAGACAAAGTGATAAAGCAGAACTAACCTGCTAGCAACAGCAGCTCTGCAAAGGCAGAGTTCATATTCCAAGTTGCCACATACACACATTAAGCATAATAGAACCAGGTCTTATCTCTCATTAGCCTGTGCAATTCCACAAATAAAGCTATTAAAGCCAAGGCTCTCTGATATATATACATATAAGTATTTGTAAAGAGGAAAAGTGCCGAGTGCTTCAGAAGCAGCAATCACCAGTCTCCAGTGCAACCACTCCCAGTACAATCTACTTTTTAGTATTTAATTTTTCCTCCTCTTCTTAACTCTGAGGCAGAAAAGACAGTGCAGTCCCTGCAGAGCGCTGGTGGCAATGCAGAAACCACATTCAAGTGGCTCTGTCTACCTTCCATTTTCAAATGCCTCCCCCCAAACAGATTTCAAAGCTCTGAAGTACCAACAGCTTCTGCCCAACAAGAATCCATTACAAGTTCTAGTTCCTAAATCAGAAGTTTCACTTCAGAAGTCAGTGAAAGTCTTGGAGCAATAACGAGAAGTCAGCTCACCAAAATGTATACACACACACACAGAGCCAAATTCTAATGAACTGACTTGTTTTCTTGGGTATGAGCTGAAAAGGAGAGAAAGAATGCTAAATCCATCTGCTATTTAACAAACAGAAAAACTACTCCTACAGTAAGTGTTAAACATAACAGAGATCAGTGTAGAGCAGCTAAACCACAGGCCACTGCATAAGACACGAGTTCAGTGTTTTTAATTTAGGTCCTGCAAAATACTGATCATAAAATACCCCAGCTGGTGTGCACAGAGGAGGTGGAGCAGGAGTTAAATCAAGCAGGTACAACCCAATCCCATCACTTCAAAAGGAACGAAGGAAGCATGAAGAGCCCTAAAAAACCCAAAGTCTGCTGTGTTTCTGTTTGCATAACTGAGCTCACCAGTGCAGTTCACCAGTTCAGAATGGTAAAAGCTCAGAGGCTCCTCATCTTGGTCTTTTAAAATAAGATAGCTGGCAACCTGGTGTTAGGTCTACTTCACTGACAACTGCTGAAGGATGAACCATGACATCTTTTAAAATGCCTTGAAACAAAACACCTGATATGAATGCTGCAGTGCCAGAAGAATCTAGATATGCCCTTCAGAGGATGTCAGCTCAACAAAACTGAATACCAATGATCTCGGTATCTTCTTGCTCTGGAATACAAAGGGAAGTTAACTCTGTCAAAGCAGCAGGCCACACCCTGTGTACATGACAAGGAGAAAGACAGGGAAGGGTCAGTGGGACTGCAGACCTGGTTAGTGAGAAGAGTTGAACACAAGTCTTCTTGTTTATATGCAAAGCAGGTTCCATGCCTTGAGTGATTTTCTGCTCTGCCACTAGCTCCTGGGATTTTTCACCACTATCTCTAACCAGCAATCACAACTGGTGCCCTCATGCAGGAAGGAAAGCTGATCTCCTGATACCTTAATGTCACTGCATGGTGATGGAGCAGCAGCTGGAACAGCTGAACAGTAGAATATGGTGAATCTGCAGGTAGGTACACAATAAATAAAGGAGACTCACGTGGATGGAAACAATCCTTGCCTTACTCCTTTTGTCTGCACCTAGAAAAATCCATCTTCTTGACCATTTTGTCAGTGAAGATTATTAAGGGTGAGAAAGTGAAGTACCAGTTTAGAATAATCAAAGGATTAACACATCTCCTGTTCATCGATCTCAAGTCATGGAGCTCTAACAGTAGCAGTTTTCTTAAGCAAAGCACAAAATGAGCTGGGGTGTAATGCTGTCAAGCTATGCAATACAAAATGGGTACCTCCACAAAGCATGGCACTGATGATCTGTAATAATAAAAAAAGCACCTTCTGAGGGACCCAAAACACCAACCAAAATGTAATCTGCATTTTTTGTGACACATGCAGGCTCTGGATTTTTTTGGACTGTCATGAAACCACAGAGATCTGAAGCAGGACATCAAGTTACGCATTTGTTCCCAAAGAAAGATCCAAGTGCTTCAGGCTGGGCAGGGAGGGGAGAGGAGGGAGCAGCAGGGGAGAATGATCCAAAAGCCTACATAGATGACAGCTTTTAAACAAGTATTTTCCAAATGTAATTTCAGAGGGAAGGTGTTTGAGGTTTCTCAAAAATATCTGATTAGATAAAGATTGGAGCAACTGGGAGAACAGGAGTGCCTTATTATGTGCAAATTTTCATTGAATCCTTGTATAACTGCATTACAATAGTATCCTGAAATATAAAAATGCTTTAAAAAAAACCAAAAAACCCAAACCCTGCCTCATTCAGTGCATGGTTTGTACAACGCTGAGTTGCTGAACAGGTTTCCAACATTTTGTTCTGTACACGCTGTTCAGAACGAGACTTCATCAGATTTTCATTTTGCTAATAAGCCTCCTCAGCTTCTTCTGTGCAATACACCTAGATACCTCCTCCCACCTTAATTGATTAAAGATAATTGGATTATATTTACTATCCATTTCCTTAACATTTCTCTTCCAGTACTCATGACACACTATATTCCAAGACAATTTTAAATGGAATTTTATCAAACAGAGCTTGAAAACTAAAGAATTGGCCAGCAATTCCTTTAAGTTCCTTACATTTAAATTCCTTAAAGTCCCTTTTCTTTCTACACACATTTTGCAAACCTATTTTCTAATTAGTAAAATACCAAATAAAGGCATAGCCACTGAATTAATCACCTCAAGACTAAAGAAAGCATAACTGCTATACTAATTTTTCCATTTTGATATCAGAAAACTTACTGTTTAAGACAAATTTAGTCTAATAAAACCAGAACTTTTCCCTTTTATTTTTTTCCCCTTCACACTTTCACCCAATATTAAGTTTTTTATTTGATGACAGTGTTATTCTCCCATTGCAAGTTCAATTAGATTCTCCTCTTGAAACAAATCCAACCCAAACTCCATGTACATGGAGGTTCTGAAACAGATGTACCAGCCAAAGGCATACAGAAGCCCTGGGAGTAAATTCTGTCCTTTCATCACATACTGCAGGGAAATAAGAAACCAAACAAAAAACTTAAAAGCAGAGGAAAAGTGAACCAAAGATATTAGAAATCTTTGATTAATGATCAGGGATTTTTCTACAGTCACACTATTCCTGATAATTTTGCTGAAGCATGAAAACTACTGGGGTAAGAAGTTTCTATTAGTTATTTCAGGAGTAGCAAGGCAAGCTGGAGATCATTAGAGGTTTCTGAACTCCAGATCATTGTGGTTTTACTCAACTTTGTAGGAAACCCAGATAAAGCTAGCTATGATACAAGCAGAGAAGGACCCCTGTAGTGAAATACCCTCTGCTGATGACATGATTGCTGTCAAACTCCTTCCAAACCACAAGCTTTCAGATAAAGTTCTTCTTGAGAGCTGTGAGAAAGTAACCTGGTAGTCATATGACAATCTACCACAGAGTCAGTGTTCTTCTGACATGCACTACAGAGAAATACCAACCTCATGCCTAAAAAGGTTTGTTAATTCCTACTGCAAATCAATTCAAAATATAACCTTTCTAAAGTCAACTTAGGTCTTAAAATTAATTACAGAAATACATGCACACACAATCCAAACAGACAATCCACAAACAGGACAAAAAAAACCACCACAAAAAAAACCCAACCAAACCACACCACCAAGATGTGATGTTAACCAGATCTTTTTTATTAGAGTCTCCCATGCAAAATTTTACCTCCTGCTCAGGTTAGCGATTAAAAATGCCTCTTCCAGGCAAAAGGAGGAAGAGATGTCACTCAGTGCACCTACTGGTTTTACATTCACAGCAATAAAAGCTAAATCAGGCACTCTCCAAGGGTCTAATAAAGAAAAAGATCATGGCAGTCCTATGGCTAGACTGCTGAGCACTTCCAGCTGATAAAGAGGGAACTGAAGGACCATCTCAGGTGCCCAAAGGAAAAGGAAAGAGACACCTAAGTCATATAAATGACAGATTCACTGAGAAAACAAACCTGCCAAAAGCCCAGAGTAAGAAAAGCCTTTTTCCCAGTGATTCACTGTATAACTGATTAACTGGCTCAACTAACTTAGCTTGTGAGGTGTACAGATTTGAATCTGCCTAGGAAATTGCCCTTTGTTTTCAACTCTGGTTTTAAGTCTTGTTTTCTTCAATTAAGTGTTGCACAGGAAACGTCACACAAATGTTCTCAGAAAAAACAAATAAGCAAACAAACCACCAAACACCCTAAGAGAAGATGAAGGGCTTCTGCAAAGTAGAATCCTCCTGCTCCAAAAGGACATGAGTTGAAGTTCATGAGTGTGAACTCCAATTAATTTGAACTACCATCAAGCAAACAAAAAGGAAAAGTGAAGGAAAGTTTAATTGCCAGCAGACTTGGTCATAAGCACTAAGTGTAATACTGATACCTGCAACTGCTCCTGCACTAGCTCACTAGAAGAAAATATTTTCAACAAAAATAAGCAGAGTTCTGAGATTTTTAGGAAAAAAAATGAATGGAAAGTATAGCTCATCAATGAGGCAAATGAGGCTTTATGTCCTGAGAGAAGCAGAAGAAGTTTTAACAGCGTGTTAAAAGACTGTCAGACTTGTGGTTTTTTTTAACTCAGCTGTTATGCAGACACACACACATAAGATAATACAAACTATGAGTCATGTGTTCCCATCCCCAAGCTTGTGTGTTCACCTGCCTCCCTCTGAATGAGGGTGGGAGAGAAAAGCCTACACGAGAGACACACAAAATGGCTACTCCCTGCCTTGCCACACTTTGAGGCAGGATCATGAATCAAGATGTGACATGACCAATTAGTAATCAGCAATGCTGTTCTCTGACTTTATCACCAAGTGTGTCTCATCCATAATGCAGCCTGCAAAAGTGAAATCCTCACATCTTCAGTAGAGCAGACCCACGTGCCGCCCGCTCAGCTGTGTGTGAGCCCAACAAGCAACTGTGCTGTCTGATGTGCTGTTTCTAGAAAGGATAAAACCAATTCTATCAAAGATGTGCCTGTTGTTAAAATATACCCTAAGCTGGCCAGGATAAAGCACAGATACACTTTTCTTCCACTTTATTTAAAGTAAAATGCTGTTGAAAATACTGAGACAAGTCAGATGCTCAAAAGTTTGGAAGACGTAGGATAATGCGACTTAAAAACGTGTAACACACCTCAAAATATCAGGACAAAGTTGCACAAGCCAAGCCATTGCTGGTTTGCAGGACAATGTTAAGATCTTAAAAAGCATCCTTAGAACAAGTACTGTGCCAATTGTCCCCAACATTCACACAAGAATTTGTTTTTTAGGTCAGCTGTTATGCAGATGCACACACAAGATAATACAAAGTTTTATTTTGTGCTGCATCTTAAAACTACCAAGATCCACCCAAGGTCAGGATATGACAAGTGTCCTTAGGCAAGAAATTAACTTTATTCATACTAACCAGAGGAATATGTGTTGGCAGAAGTGTTCTCATTCCCCACTTTTACAAATGGCCTATCAGCAGGGTTCTGCAAGAGCTGTATTTCAAAGCATATATCACACATTAAGCCCACATATGTTTATCAGAGGACAGAACACTTTGATTCTGCTGTAAGCTCTGCCTAAGACATCACTACCACTTTATAATGGTTCCTTCTCAAGCCAAGCAGCCTCCTTTTGTGTTTGCAATGCTTTACTGTGAAAATGACCAAACTTCCTCCCCCTCGCATTCGTTCCCTGTGTATTGGGACAATTTGGCCACAACATCTCAGCTATAAATCCCCATCTCACAATGAACTACTCATTAGAGAAATACAGAATGCAGTCCCTGAAAAAGAAAACCTTCCATCTTTTCACAGACAAATCATAATAGCACAGTCTCATTATCATGCTAATGCTTTCAAGAGACTATCAGAAACTCATTTTATTCTAGCACCTCCAGAGAAGCCCCTTCCCTTGCAAATTCTCTGAAAATGTAATTGTTTTAATAAGCTGTTAAATAAGAATGAGAAACTAAATTGAAAGCGATATCAAAAGCACAAATACAGACTTGGACAAAAAAAATACACTGGAAATTAATGAGACACAGTTTGACATACATGCATAAAAAAATTCACAATTCAACCCTAGACACGGCACCAAACAGAAAGGGAGAAAATTAATTAATGAGTCATTAAGTATTAAGTCAAGGCTCAGTGTGGTCTCATTAGCCAAGTAGGTTAGACCTAATTAAAACTCAGTACAAGACTCACATGAAAAGCCTAAACTGGCTGTTGCAGACTGACAGGGTTCAGAGTGGGTGCTGACCGCCGAACCTGCGTGTATCTAGAGAAACTCTTTTGCTAGATGCTTCCTACTTCTAAAAACAATAAAAAAGCCTCTCAGTGCTTTCCAGGTATTGTACTTCCCAAAGATGTGCTAGGAAAAAAACCATCAAACTAATTCCTGCTTAATTTTGACAGCTATCTTCTGATTTATCACAACATCACCTGGTGTTTCTGCTGGCTATGCAGCATCGACGGTGTTCTCGACCCGCACTGGTGCTGAGCATGCTGTACAGAAACTGAGGGAGGGAGAGCAGGGAAGCAGCACAGGTACCACGTTCCATCCACCCTCCTCAGCCAAACCACGGATCAAATTGCCCACAGGACACTAAAACACCCCCAAACAATAGGTTTTATAGACACAGACCTAAAAGGAAATGGCCTATAAAGACAAAACACCTACTCCAGTATCAAAAGCATCAAGCAACAGCACTGCACGATTTCCACTCTGATGCTCTAGGCTAAGGAGGTTGCAGCAACTCAAACAAGCCAGGCTGAACACTGAAGGAACTGAAACAGTAAAAGTCTGCATGCCTTCTGTTTGGGGAAAAACACCACCACCACACAAATCTTGCTTTTCTTTTTATATTTTTTCATTTATCCTCCCTCTAGCCTTCAAGACACACATGCCCAATTACGAAAAACATAACTGAAGCACAAATCAAACAAAAGCAAAGCCTTCAATGAAAAACATCTCTTCAGCATTGAGCCTACCATACTCTAAATGATATGATAAAACACCATAGGGAAAATAAAAGGCTAAAAAAGCCCACAATTATGAGCTTCCTATTGTTGCTGGCCTCTCTAACCTGTGAGTGTCAAGGACTCAAACATCTTTTCCTCCTCAGCAAAAGTGGAATCAAGTAACAGATTTTTTTTTATCCCACAAAATATTTGCAAAAATATTTCTATAAGCAAAAGGCAGAGCTGAGTTAAACAAAGGACTTCTCTTAGTAACTAAATCAAAATTAAAACCCCTTCTCAAGCATCACGACTTGGAAATGTATTTTTTAAAGAAGTTTAACTTCAAGGCCAGTGTAGCAGACTACTGCATTAAGAACAGGAGCAGAGAGAGCTAACCCTGTGTTAGCATA
Source organism: Caprimulgus europaeus (assembly GCA_907165065.1). The sequence continues at coordinate 4,809,903 of OU015530.1, forward strand.
CTTACCTTTATCCTTCTTGAAGTCCAAAGCATCTTCCTTATCTGTCACTATTTCCTTCATGTTGATAATGCTCTGGTGATTGAGTTGTCGAAGAATCTTAATCTCCCGAATAGCTGTAATTGGAAACCCTTCCTTTTCGTTATCAAGCCGTACTTTCTTCAGTGCCACCATTTCTCCTGAGAAAAAATTTACACAAAAAACATTAAGATTAGCAACCAAACTATGGGATTTAGTATGGAGTTTGCTCCTTTGTTTTTAAAACTCTTCCCATTGGTTACTATTTCTGAAGGGATTTAACAGTTAACATTTTGATGCTTGCACCACTCTGCTGAATGGAAAGAGAATTAATCATTGTTGGGAAACAATCACATGGAGAAGCACAACCTACACGCTCTAAGTCCTGTCTTCTTCCTCCTGCATACCTCACTCACCTGTGTCCCCCATACTCCACATGGGTCTATCAATAAACCCTTAAACAGGAGTGGTTATACACCCCAACAGCGTCTCCAGAGACAGATGTAGGTCTGCTCTGGATTTCTTATTACTACATCACCACAGGTCACTACAGCCCAGCTAGAAATATTACATAGTACAAGGCACCAGGCAGTCAGCTAAAGAGTTCTCAAACTCATCAGTATATTTTATACAAATAGAAGTGTCACTGCCATGTTTACAGCGAGGAGAAATTTTCCTTACTGCTTTACTGCAGGCTGGGCTGGATAAAGCCAGATTCTGCCAAATGGCAGAAGCACAATCTGCTTGTGATGGAGGATATCTAACAGTGTGCCAGCTCAACCATGTTCTTGGAGGTTTATCCCTGCCTCTGGAGAGTTTATTGACAGCACAGATATCTCTGTCACCTCTAAAAAGGCCTTATCCTACACCAGTGTGTAGGATACAAATCTAATTGATCACATTCCAGTATGACACAATGTCCAGGTGCTTTGAAAGTCCATTGCACAGCTTGTTGTAAAGCATCTCCAAGGCCACAGTGCCACTCTTAGCACAGGATTTGAGCCCAAAGCCAGTGGAAGGTTTGCTGTAACTGTATGGACCCATTCAATGCAGTGAGCAGCAACTTCTGCTGGAGGTTAAGAACTGACTGCCACACACAAATAAACCTGAAGCTTGACAAAGGGGCATATGGTTACGATAGGATTGAGAATTTAAATGAGTGAAGAACCGAATCGCAGGAGGGCGGGAAGAAGCTCCTAACAATGATTTGCAATGCTTCCCAAGGGAGCAGGCAAAAAATGAAATCTGTGACAGTTCAACTTGAGAAGGAAAGTCTGGAAACCGAGAGGAGAGCAGATGAAGAATGAAAAAAGAATTATAACACCACTGCTCATTCTTCTGGAGGTCAGAAAGAAGGAAGTGAGGCTGGTATGTGACCCTACGTGATTCAGTTACTGTTGAAGTAGAAAATTATCCAGCATTCAAAGCATGCACAAATAAGCCAGAGGGCAAGCCGTCACAGAAAGAATTTCTAATTGAACATAAACCAATCAAGCAACATACAGCACATATGCAGAACCAATTTCAATGCATTATCTATTTAGAAGTAGTGGCAACATTCCTAAGTGCCATAGTGGCAACTGCTTGATAATTCGAGCAATAGTTTAACATGAAATTAAAATATTATGTCACTGTTGTAAAGACAATCATGCTGCAAGAAAAATACCCAATATGCCACAATTCTGAGCTGTGTTCCAGGGGCAGATGCTCTTCCCACTATCAGCTAGTGACTATCAGGGATATTACAGGGCAAAATACTCAATATAAATATTGAGAAATCAATATATACTTTTTATATTGATTTTACTCAATATAAAAACAAACCCAAAATATTCTATTCATTTTAGAATTATAAAATTACATTTACTTTTTTGAACATACCTGTGTCTTTATCTCTGGCTTTGTAAACTTGGCCATAAGTGCCTTCCCCAATAATACCAATGATATCAAATTTATCCACACAGCGCTTTCCCCAGTCGATTTCTTTTTCTTTTGTTTCACCATGTCGTGGTCCACATATTCTAGAAAACAAAAAGCATTTCTAAGAATCTAAGGATACAGCTAATATATCTAAGGACTGTCTTAATCTTGAAAAAAAACCCTCAACACTGAATATTTATGAGATTATTAGATAACTGGCTTACTACCCATTAAGTGGCAATAAACCATGCAGTTTGATTCAAGCCTCATTAAAATATTAAAAAGTCATTAAAAAGCTGAAACATTTTTAAAAGAATATATTTTAAAGAATCTATTATCACTTGTTTGACAGGCTTTGGAAAAAAAAAAGTCTAAACAAACATACTTTGGTCTTCTCTTGCTGTGTAACTGAACTGCTGGTTTCTTTTCTTCAGGACTCTTGGGTAAGTCAGCTCCTCCAGGCAACTCGGGTGGAAGCGGCAAGTCTGCAAGCAGATGGCGAAGTTTCTTCTCTGCTTCTTTAACTGACTTCACTGAAAGATTCTCTCGCAAACTGTTAGGAAAAAAAGATACAATTTGGTTAAGAAATCAGACACAGCAGGATGATATTAACATGCACAAAGGAAAACCTATTGGAATTGGGTTTTTTTAATATAGATTTGAGGGTGTCGATGCATCAACACGTGAAGTCTCTGCTCAGAACTGGCAGAAGTTTGATTTATGCTTCACAAACAGCTCACAAACAGGTCCTGAAGATGCACAGCTAACTACCAAAATTCTACAGAAACTATGAAATCAGATCTTATGAAAGCAGATCTTCCTGGGGAAAGCTGAGGTTAGATGACACACCAAGCCTTAGCAGGCCAGACTTCTGCCACACAAGCTCCTCTCAAGTTTACAGCCTGGATTAAGCATAGGAAGTTTATGGCCAACTATTAAGAATATTTAGAGCTCAGGTGCCTCCAGACGTCAGCAGCACAGTGGTAAAACCTGTACTTTGACTGACTCCTCATGTACAAGAGAAGATTACTCTAATTCAGGTCACTCTAATGTTGCTCTCCAGAGATAACGAGCTTCCTGGTTACAGCCATGCTGCAGGCCATTACCAGGCAGCCCACATCACCTCACTTACAGATTCCAACCTCATCCATTTGCTGAAACACTCTGGATTCAACATGCTCCTAGTGATCAGCATGCAAATCAAGTGGGGGAAAAAAAAAAAAGATTAAAAAATGACTAAATTTTTGTTTGTTTGGGTTTTTTTTGTGTTTTTTTTCTGCCATGAGTTACTGATATCTGACCATTTTTAATCATCAATCATAATTAGGTAACAGACACTGAGAGTCAATCTGCCTTGAGAAAAAATCCCTCAAAAACATGTACAGCAATGTATTCCTTTATCAATTACCATACACAATAATTCTAGAGGTGCTCTTCCCATTCTAATGGGGGAATTCTGAAAACATCATACTTGCTGCAGGGTTTTTTGGGTTTTGTTTTGGTGTTTTATTTGTTTTTAACACATTGTTCCATTCTACCAGAACTTCCTTTAGTTAGCTAGATTTGTGCAGCTACTGCATATCCAGCAATTTTTAAAGCCACAATCATCTCTTAAACTTTATATTGCATAGCTGTTTCTCCTCCACAGGACTCTCATATACAGTTCTCTCTTTAAATTTCCAACTTGGATATTAAACTTTGTTAATAAAACTTCTGGTCATGCTTTGAGGGGACATCTTCCAAGATAGTTGCATTTGTCAAATCACAATATTTTGTTGTCAGCATCCTTCTCTAGGAACCTTTTCTGGAGGTTTTTCTACAACTTTTTATCTACTTAGTTTCATAGATTAAGCAGGAACTTCTATACATGGAAAGATCTTGCTATCTTCCATCACAGAGAATGGATATTTTCTTTCTTACATTAATTGCAAATAGCAATCTTAATATAATTAAAGCATTCCAGTGTTTTGCATTTCATGCTTCCCCATGAAAACAGAACACTTGAATGTCTTCAACCCCTTCTCAAGCTGCCACTGCCTGAATTTAAAGCACCACCTCAAGGCAGCACATATTGCTCTCATCACAAATATAATGGTCAGCATGCTATAAAGAACAAACCACCCTTGAACACTGCATGGAATTATCATGCTACAGAAAAACCCTTAACTTTGAAGTTCATATATTTGTATTTCTCTCACAATTTCACCCTCAAGCTTTCAATATTTGTGGTAGTGGCACATATGAGAGGTTCTGATTTTAAAAGTGATACATGAAAACAGAGGCAGCCAAGAGCAGCCTTATTTTCAGGTCTGTTAAACCACATGTCACTGACCACCAGAACAGTTTTCCCTTTCAGCTAACCCAGGCAGTGGTTTTGCAACACTGCTCTTCTTTTAGGTAGTTTATTTGCAGGTTTATCAGATTCTTACTGAACTTCACACTGACAGGACATTAGGAAACAGCAAGTTCTGCATGGCATCAAGCTTTCTTTGCAGGCACAATTGCCCCACAGTAACTCTGAGCCCAAGGTAAATATTTTTGCCACTCCCCCTCCAGAAATCAAACATTGATTTTATTTTTTTTAATGACTTAAGCTTTATCATGACTTGTAATCACAACCATTCTGATCTGAAGTTTGTAACATCCTATAGGCAAAACTAAACTAAGCAAAGCATGAATGGCATTCTATCACACTGGTCATTAATCTAAGGCAGCTGTTTGCAAGCATTAGGCTTGGTTTGTTTGTTTTTGAAAGGAGAATGACCCAGTGCTGATAGAGCTGTTTAATTGCAGCTGAACTCCTCTGTGCAGTTTAGCTATACTTAAAACAAGTAGTAAAATATACTATTAATGAGAAGCAACTATCCAGCTTCAAGACAAAACTTCATTACACATTATTGGAATTCAGTTAAACTAGTTGGCCTATTTTCTAGTTAAAACAGTATCTTGTGCTCTCAAACAACAGTGTCAGAAATCCTGTTTATCTAGAGAGGATGGCTTTGTTATAAATTTAAATGCAACCATATATTCACCACACAGATGTGATTCTGAACAACTGGAATGACATTTGCTACAGTGCTGAAAGGCAGGAAACAACATTTATCTTTTGCTGCTAAAAAAAAAAGTATCTGTCTAATACCTTGTTAGGTTGTATTTATTTGCCAAGGCCTCCTGTGTATCCTATTGTTTACTATAGAATTAAATTACTAGCAAACAAGAGAAACATTTACACCTCCCCCTACTTTTAGCTACTTTTACTAATCAAAGAAACACTTCACACATCTCAAAGAACAAAAGACAGGCTAGTTTCACAGATACAGATAAAATACTTCATAAGGCTTTGAATTTTTCTTTTACAGTTTGATTTTCTACAAAGATATATCACACAAATTAGTTTTTAGTTCAATGCTAAGAAATTTTGTTTTACTTGTTGTGAGAAGCTGACTTCTCATACACCTGAGAGGCACCAAACACCATGAGTAAAAACAAAAGTAACTTGTCTCAACTTCATCACCAAAACCAAAAGAAAAATTGTAAATTACAGCTCAACAGGATAATTTTGCAATACAAATCAAAGTGCATATTCTCTGTTAGGACTGTGAAGAGAGACTTAATGTAGCCACTTGGAATACAAACATGAATTTCTTCACTACAGACCAATTTTTATACATCAAAAGTTAACACAAACGACAAGCCATGAATCTCACTTCTGTTATACTCAAAATAATACTGATCTCTGAGATAAATCATATGAAAATAACACACAGCTATAAAAACAATTGCCTTCCAAAGGGAAGAGAATCTTTACCTCAAACCCCAGCTAATTAAACATTCACATATTGCAACTGAATCCAACTTTTCCCTGAATGTATGCACAAGTTTGTACCAAACTTGAAACCTTGAATGCACCCTTGCATTAGTCCCAAAGTTATTAACTACGAGCAATTTAAAATCATCTCTTTAGTGTACTTTTTATTGAAAGATGCCTCCAAGACTAAATCTTCCTCTTTTCCAGAATCAGCAAAATTATTTTTAAGATCAAATTCCTTCAGTTTGCTAATAATTGCCAGGTTAAACAACTCAAGAGCAAGAAGGAACTACCTAAGGCATCAGCCTGACCTAGCAAACAGGATTATATTTGTTTTCCAAAGGAAAGAATAATAACAATAAAAAGAACAGACAGTAACAACAACAAGAAGAATAAAAAGGAACAGACAACCCTAAAAAGCAAATCTAGTCACAACTCACCTATCAGTTTCTTTATCTTCAGGCAGCGTGGGAGGCAAAGGCAAGGGTGGCAGCGTGGAGGTTGGTAGTGCGACAGCCCGCTCCTTCTCCTTGGTCACTACACTCGGTGTGCTCGGTTTGCTCTTCTCTTTTACAGTGACCGGTGCCTGTTTGACAACAGTTACTTTATTCTCTTTTACTGCTGGAGGTTTCTGTTTAGTAATTTTGTCTGCAATTAAATTATTTTCCCCTTTTGTTTCAGGAAGTGAGACTTTTGCTTTTGCCTTGTCATTTTTCAAGTTGGTGCTGCTCGTAGGGGAAGGCGTATGCTCAGTTTTTATTTTCTTCAGTTCCTTGACATTGTTCACTTGAGGTGCGCTCACAGCAGTGTCGGTGTTTCCTTTAGTGGGGGTCGAAGTGTTGGAAGCTTTTGCACTGGCTTTGGCTGCCTCAGCAGCTCTTGCCTTTTTGTTTTTGTTCAGCTCAGCAGCCAGGCTGCTCTTCAGAGTCAATGTACTGGGAGAAATACTCGAATGACGGCTTCGGGATCGAGATAATCTGTGTCTGCTGCGAGACCTCGAGTGCCTCGATGAGTATGGGCTTCTGCTTCGAGATTTTGCTGATCTCCTGTTTTTAAAAAAGTTAGGATTTATCCAGTTAAAAATTAGTCTAGCTGCTTTCTCAGTCTGTTTTTTTTTTTTTGACAAACTATTTTTTTTTTAAGCCAACCATCATCACTGTGCTTATAAACAAATTCTATGACATAGAAGAAATCATGCCTTAAAAAAAAAATCAACAGATTTTACATCAAAATAGGTTAATAATAATCTGTTATTATTAAATAATCTAATATTATTATTCAATAATCTAATAGGTTATTATGGGGTTATTTCTCCCATTAAAGAACTGCAAAATACAAGTACACCTGTAGAACAGATATGTTCCTTTTTCCTCGCTACGTATCAGAGATGATTTTCTCCCCTAAAGAAAATCTGATCCTCTGCAACTTGTGTGAACACCTTCAGTATACACAGTATTTGAGAAAAAAATCAGCTGGCTATATAACCAGAATTCAACAAAGCAAGATTAATGTTACAACATAACAAGAAAGCTCTAACCACAACACTGAGGCAGCAATTGTGGTAATTCCTTGTGTTTCACTTTCACAATCATCATTAAAATAAGTTAGTTGAAAAATAAAAATACTGAATCCTAAAGGCTGCAATGTAACCAATTGAAAGACAGTGATAAACCTCAGCTTTCCTGTTTCAAAATCTAACTGTATATTTTTTCCCCCAAAAAAACCCCAAAATATTCAATACTTTTTATAGCACTGATAAACAAACATAATCCACAAGCAGGTCTGTGCTATATGCCTGCACCAGAATAAAGACACCAACAGAAAGCAGGAGGAAGATGAAAACAAACCTTCAAGCCATCTAGAAAACCATAGCAGGAAAACAACCTAGGATGAGGGTGAGGGGAAATAACAGTTCAAAAAGCCAACTTTCACTGTGCAAAGCCACTATTTAACATGAATTATTTTTCATTCTGTTTTTCGAGGGGCTATCCTAATTTGCCTAGTAGTTTTGATTCAGTTCTTCATTAAAAAACAAAAAGGAAAACCACATAACTGAAGTGAAGGACATGAGCATGAGTAAAGTACCCTAATCCACTGCTACCACACAGAAACATCGTGAAATAAATGAATCAAATGTGGGGGTTTTAATCCATTTTAACCATACTAAGAATAGCAAAGGTATTCATTAGATTTACAAGTATTCTCTTGATTAAAGTTTTGACAGAAATCTATTTTTCTTGAGTATATCACTTGAAAAGGAAGAAAAATTATAATCAAGATTAAGAAGATGTATTAATCAGCTGGACAAAGAAATAAGAATAGCAAAAATGAGACCTTGTGGAGATACAAGAACTTGAGAGCTTAGGAGATAGCACCAGCATATGGAGGCTGCCAAAACTTGAAAGGAAAAAAGAAAAAAACAAACCAAAAAGCAGCCAGCTTCAGTCATTATGGTCAGGACTATCCACTCCTATGTAAAATTTAATTTTAGTGACCATTAAATCAATTGTCACAAGAAATGACATTCAATGCTTCAACTGAACAAATATTTAATGTAGTACAATGATGTTTGTTTTGTGTGCAATATTTACTAACTTCCACATTTACACTCTTTCCCTAAATTATGAAATGTCTTATTTCTAAAGCAACATATAAATTCACTGTGGTAAGTCAAGATTACGTGGGAGTGATTCAAAACAACGAGTAGGTGTGCACACTCTAGCACAAGCTTCAAAATTCCATAGGTAAAAACTGAAATTGATACAAATGGCTAGAAACCCTGAAGGAATATAAAAATTTTAAAAATAATTTAAAAATAATTAAAGAATAAAAATAAGAATAAAAATAAGAATAAAAATAAGAATAAAAATAAGAATAAAAATAAGAATAAAAATAAGAATAAAAATAAGAATAAAAATAAGAATAAAAATAAGAATAAAAATAAGAATAAAAATAAGAATAAAAATAAGAATAAAAATAAGAATAAAAATAAGAATAAAAATAAGAATAAAAATAAGAATAAAAATAAGAATAAAAATAAATCAAACCCCACATGAGGACAAGCCTTGGAAACTCACACAGTTCAATTCTACAACAGGAAGCAGTTTTATAGAATTTTCTTGCATGGCAGGATAACAAGGACAGATGATGACAATAATAGTAACAACCATTATTTTTACACTTCTCACTATTATTTTGGAAAGCTAAGTATTAAATCCCATAGAAAATTTTCAGAGGTTGGGCCAAACTGAAGTAAAAAAAGTACAAGGTTCCACAATATAGACCTATGGTGGGGTAGGAGGGAGAAAAAGGAGGGCTGAGACTGTCCAGACAACACAAACACTTCCATTTCTAGGCCAGAGCTCTCCTCACACCGTTATCTCACTTTCCAAGAGGAATTACTATCTCAAGCAGAGCTATATGGCAGTAGGGCTGTAGAATCAGTATAATTACATTTCTCCAGCATCAAGCAGAAGCTGATAAGCCCCATTAGTCCTAAACTGACTTCCCTAAACGGTGCGTTATTTGCGAGGACGTCACTGACCCGTCGTGGCAAACGTTTCCCTGCATATCTCGTGCCTAAATCTGCTATTTCAACCGGACACTTGCTCCAGCTACCTCTGGAGAGCACAACCTCCATCCCTAGGACCTCACTGCAACCTGTCTTGGTTGTATTATTTTTTTTTTAACTTAAAAAGATGCCCTAAAGGTCTCAAAATCAGTTGAGACTTTAAGAAATCTCGTATTTTCAAATATTTAGATTTCTTTCATAAGGACAATTTCTGTTATTTTGGTTTTCTTCTTTGCTTGTTTTTTGAAAGGTGCCTAATAAAGAAAATAATCTATGTCACAAACAGAAACATGGACATAATTCCACATGCACTATAAAACAGTAGTAGCAGCTTAAAACACTACAGCTGCTGAGGCACCATGCCTGATCGTAAGACTGTTTCTGTTCCACTTTGGTTCAAAACAGAACAAGTTCATTTAAATCACTACAAAGGATGAAATAAGAAAATCTGTTCAAATGAGTGACTGCAAATAATCAGCTACCAGAACTTTGTGGGGAAGAGGCAGTTTTGAAAAGCTGGGGCAAAAATAACCTAAATCTTTATGGCTCCTTCAAAAAACCCCACGTATGGGAGCCAAGCATTGGCAGTGGTTTGATGTATCTATTTTACCAACATTAATTAGGAGAGTCTGGAATGCAAACAGGGATTTATGCAAACTCAGAAAGAAACCACCTCTCTCCACCCCAGGTTTCACACCTCAAATGCCAACAGCTTAACTTTCTCCTGGCAGAACTGCATCCACGTGGGAGATAACAAATACACACACACACAGTTATTTAAGTTCCAGGACATACTACAGCCCTTAACAGCAGATCAAAATGATAGTAGACTCATTATGATATAGGGTGACTAAGTATAATCTCTGCACTGGCTTAAGGTTTTCATTATTTAATTTTATTTTTAAAAATATGATGTATTACATCCTGCATGTCTCTGCTAATAATAAACTGTCGTTTCCTTCAGCATCCCAAAGACCTGTGCAAGAATCCCTTGCTCCACCTTGTCCACTGGACTAGACCAGCAAAACCATGAACACTGTCAACTCAAGAGACAAATGCTGAATCTTAATTATAAGGCAACTTTGTCATTATTCAAGTTACAAGGAAAAATTCTGGTGTTTTCATAAGTTTAATGATCTTTTCAAATATTCAACTATCACTTTCTTCAGTTCAAAAGTCCCAAGGGGACTTTCCAAGCTAGACAAAACCAATGTACAAGTTTCCACCTACAACAATGGCACAAAACCAAAACTATGGATATTTACAAGCTTTCCCTCAGAAGCACACACAGAACTCGGGAGTATTGCCTTATACATAATAAAAGCAATTCACTCTGTTCAGAGCTAATGCTCATTTGCCATAAAAGATGAAGTCACAGCAGCACAGAAACGGGCTCACACAAAAGCCAGTGTCTGCCATTTAACAGGACACTGACATTTTACTGGGACCCTGAAAAAAACACCAGCAGAGACATCTGAAATATACAATACTCTCCAAATCTTCCAACAAATTGCTATGAAATGTGCATGCATGCCTACACACACATATACATAAAATGCCCTACCTGACATTCATTTACCACCAACTATTTAATCTTTAATTAGCAGTTTGTTTTTAACAGTAAACAGGAACAAAAGCACAGTGGCTACAACTGCACAGAACTGCATTGCAAATGGCAAATAAATCCAACAAAAAAATCCTTTTTTTTTTTTTTTTTTCTTTTTTTTTCCACCTCCCAAGCCTGGAGAGATCATAAAGTAAACCAAAGGGCATCATCCAAACCTCCCAAACCAAAACCACCAGCATCTGCTGGTAACACACATGGGGAAACACTACTAAGAAGCCCCTGTCTCAGGTAAGTTTCTCCTGATGCTTTTTCCTATTTACAGCCAGAATTTCCTCCTCATTTCCAAGTACCTTTGCCACAACTGGCCATTAACAGTCTTCTAGAAGCATCCTGAACTCACTTCACACATGTCTATATCCCTACAGAGAGGATAACTGCCAGACTTCATGATATTCATAAAGATCACTTCTGAGCCATATGCAGATTTCAGTATGTCTTTTTATACACACAAAGGGAGAAGAAAGACCAAACCCCAAAAAAGAAAACTGATTTGCCCTAAAACTGTAAGTATCAGTAGGACGAGCCTGTATTAGAACTAAGAAATTCTTTACATAAAGCTGCTTTTTTTCTTCCCCAGAGACAGCACCAAAGGAGACCAGGAGCACAACTACATTAGCTGCAAAGAGAAACTGAAGTAATTACATAATATTGCATGCAGCTACGAAATAAAACCAGAAAAAAATCATTCAAAGACATTATCTACAAAACATGAATGAGAATTGGCAGATTTAAAGAAACTGACAGAAGAAGAAAGCACTGGTAAGGAAGTAATCCCAAAACCAAAACTCAACACTGCTTTCCTCCATTTTTCAGAACATGACAACTTTTTTCCCCCTTCATCTAAATAATAATAATAATAATAATAATAATAATAATAATAATAATAATAATAATAATAATAATAATAATAATAATAATAATAATAATAATGTTGGGTTAGGTACCACAGTTTTTTCTTCTGAATATTTTTTGCCTAGCACCCTAGAGTTGATAAAACAAACCAGTATTTGTTTTTTCTCTTCTTAACTAATACAATGTACTTATTTACTGCAGGAAAAACCTACTTAAGATACCAAAGCGTTAAGTAAGATACAAGTTTCAAAACTGCTACAACATTCCTCCTTCCCTCAAGGCAACCCTCTACTGCACTTCACTGGTTAACTTATCGATTACCAAACAGGAGATTTATTAATGAATTAAACCAAAAAGTCTACTGAAGTAACACCACTTATATCCTCAAACACTGAATGAAAGAATTCCAAATGGTAACTTAAAGCTTAAAGTGTTGTATTTTACTATCTTGATATTGGAAGTAACAGTTACACGTGTCAGATTGCCAGGGAACAAGTCTCACTCAGCTGACATGGTTTTTCTGCTTTCATGCTACTTTTCGAGGTGCTTCTTTCTTTCCCTTTCCAATCCTCCCTTTATTTTAATACCAAAAAAAAAAGTATTTCATTTTATTGACAAATAAGAACAGTCATGTGTTATCTTCTCATGTTTGTAAACTTGAAAACCTCTTTTCTTCTTAACTGCTTTAAGAGCGAGCTAAATCCACCGTGCTGGTAGCCAGCTACGCGCCTTACCTACGCGCAAATATTACACTCGGAGTATATATTGAGCAAAGAGAACTGATTCTGTCAGTAACTTTGAACAAAACAGAAAGGGATTCATAAGAATAAGAGTGGAAAAAAAACAATAAACTGATAAAATACTAAGAAGACATGGTAAGGTTCATAGTATGTTTGAAAAGGGAGACCTGACTGTGACCAACTGGCTTCACCGCAGCGCTCCCGAGACATTTATAATCACTCAGTAACATAAACCACCCCGACAAAACATTCCAGTTCATCACACAGCTCTTCCACCTTGCTCTACAGGCAAACTTCTCATTAATTTCTTTAAGCCCTAACAGTAACAGCGCTCTCTCACTTGGTACCTTAGAAATTCATGTTATTTATTTCCTCTAGCCCCTAGTTCAAGGTGATATTCTAAGCAGCCAACCAACCTACCTGGCTGCTTTGTGCATGAAGGTTGCATCACTAATTTACTAATTCAAACTGTAATTTACTAATTCAAATCTTTAAAAGAGCCTCCAATACATACACTAAAAAATTCTACACATTAATTTTATATGTTTCTTAAATCTGCTCCATAACCCTATGTTCTCAGATAAGAACTCTGCCTACAAAGAAATCAGCCAGCAAAAAGTCAATTCCAACATTATGTTCTAAACACATTAAAAGTCTCTTTTTTTAATTATTTTTTTTTTCAAATAAAGTCCCTTCCCACAACAAGGAAGGAAGCAGCGAAATGAGGAAAAGGAAAAGCACATCAACACGGCTGGGCAAAAGGCAAAGTCCACTGCCAAGTAACAAACCAAATATTAATCAATACATTCAGAATACGTACTAGAGCGAGGGCCTCAATATGTACTGGAAAAACTTATTCCAAACAGCAAAACCCTACAGCTTCACATTTTAAATTCTGCAAAATACAGCTTTACTAAATAAGACCAGAGAGCTTTATGGGGAAAAAAAAAAAAATAAAAATTAAATCTATTTTCACCAAGCAAGGGGAAAAAAAAAATGTCTGAAAATCTCTCCTACTCCTTTAAGTCCCAAAGTAGCAGAATTACTGGAGAATTATTTTTGTATCAGTGTATGAACCCATGAAGTAGGCATTCACCAGCTGAATGTGTATTTTATCATTTTCCCTATGCTTATTTGGCTTTTGCACATAAATGATCCATATTTTGCAGAGCCTCACTACTACAGACTAGCTACAGCTAGAGACTGAGACGGCTCTGTAGTACCAATCTTGTATTTTTCCTACAAGCACCATCCCCACACACACTAGTGCTATGCTAGGAGTGCCCCACCCACTTACTTTTATCTAGGCAGACGGGTAGGTGTATCCAAATTCAGGAAAAATGTGATTACTCATCTATACAACTAACTGAATTAAATGTGTGATCAAATAGCATGTGACCTGATTGGAGTCATGAAAAATAATTCTTCTCTTCCTACAACTTCATCCTAAATTAGTTTCCAAAGAGAGATGGTGCCTCCTTAGTTTGTCAACCATGAGGTTTTCTACTTTATTTTTTCCTTTTTTTCTTGTATTTTTTTTCTCTTTTTTTTTCTTGTGATTTTTTTTATTTTAATCCAGTCATCTTATTGGTAGAGAAATAAATACCTCATGCTTTTGGCATTATGCAAGAATTTCCATTTTGAAAATGTGCATGTGCTACTTGAGAACAGCTGTGTTACTATCCACAAGAAAACACAGACACACAAAATCCACCAGCAGCAAGTCAAGAAGTAGAAACAGCTCAAACAAGCAGTTTGCCCAAAAACACAGGCGTTTATTGCTATTCTAATGGAAAAGGCAATTAGTCAACCATTCAAAGAGAGTTTTCCAAGTATGGAACTCCTATCTAGAGCCTTTGCTTCCCTTCAGAACACACACTCAGGCAACATCACCCAAAGACAGTAAAGAGTCGCTACTGCAAGTCACAACTCTTCAGTCACAGCAACTGCACTGTTGTTGCTGCTGGAGACAAACAGCGATTCACAGGAGCGAAGCTGACTTCACTTGTTTCTCTTCAACTGTTTACTACACAGTTTCTCCCTAAACAACCCAGAGGATGTAAAAAAAAAAACCAGCAAAAAAAAAATCTAAACACACACACACACACAAAATCTAAACACAAATTTTCCAAGCGTGCAAGAGGCATTTTATTCTCATTTTCTACAAACTAAAATAACTAGATAATTGATTATCATTAACATTACAGAAGACACACGTAGGAGATATAGGCTGAAAAGAGTAAAAAGACTTGCAGCCTGGAATGCTCAGTCACAGACAAAGTTCTTACTGTCTTGACACCATTACAGCTGGATACAAGCCCAGAATTAAAGTCTTTAAATCATCCAGACGAAGAAGACAGGTGCTGTACGAAGCTGCTGCCTTCATGAGACCGCAATATTCCATCAAGTCTAAGGCCACTACAACATTATCTAAACAGCACAGCAAAAAAAATCCAGTTTTTTTTGGCATAGTACTACAGAATCAAGCAAAAAAAGACTGATTATTGCAGTTTTGAATGGCTAAAACCATGGTATAAATACCTCCCATCTTTAATTCCCCACTGCAATGCACATAATGTGTGTGTGGGAGCAAAGAAACACTAGTTTGCATTTCTCCACACCAGGCAAACATTGTGAACGACCAGGCTTACCTTCACACTTTTGTTTTCCTTCATTTCCCGTGAAAATGACATTTTTACAACCAATACCACATTCAGACAGACCAGCCTTGCTTTCCTACACATAGCAACCTCTTATTTTCACTCAGCCATTTCGATCCCTCTCCAGTAAACCTGACAACCTGCACTTGTTAACAAAGTCATTATCTGTATGCAAAGTATTTACCTGTCAAAGACACAGGATGCAAATTACAGATTTACTGGAGGGAGGAAGGAAGATGTGAAGTCACATAGGTTAACTCCTAGAAACAGATCTGCAGCTCAAGGAAGATTCACAGATTTACCACAGAGACAATACAAAAATCAGATTAAAAACTCTTGTGCTTCTAATCACACTACCAACAGAAAAAATACAAGAAACACAACACTCCTACAAAAGTTTGTTCTGTAACAGTCCCCCATGCAAGATCTCCTGTACCTTCCACTTCAGCTGGTGCATAAAACAGGATCCTAAACTAACTGGCCTGTCAATCCGACTAATACAGCTATTTTTAAGTGCAAACCTAGCGTATGTATTTTTGTTCATCATTATTAGCTTTCTTATGCCAGAAGATAAGCATCTATAGAAAATAATCTGATTCCTAGAGTGTTTAAGTTAAACTATGCACATAATATTCCCACTATCCTATTATTCAAATCACCTTAATAGAGTACCCCTAACCACCTATAACAGGCTCGTGCAGAACAACAAGGATAAGTTGTTTTTC
This sequence comes from Caprimulgus europaeus, assembly GCA_907165065.1. The sequence continues at coordinate 4,825,821 of OU015530.1, forward strand.
AGAGCACTCGCAGCATTTTCTGCTTGAAACACCCTATTGTACACAAAATTATTCCATACAACCATATCTCAAACCAATCTCTATTTTTTTCCTAAAGGCACCTTTGTTCTACCCCTCTGAACAAAGCAGGACACAGGTTTGGTACTTTGCTCCTTAGACAGCATTTGATGAGTGCCCAGGACAGCAGAGCTTACCAACAGCCAGTGAAACACAGGAACAGCTTCAGCATCCTCAAGGGACACACCGTGGGACTCCCCAGATGGTGACTGACACAAAGTGCTCAGCAGAAACACCAGAGAACAGTTCTCCCACCACCCACCCACCAGGTAATAATGCCTTGGCAACAAAATTCTTGCCAGTGGAACAGCAAATCACCTCACACATTTACAACTGATATTAATTAAAGTAAGCCTATAAACAATGAGGCAACAGTAGGAGACCAAGGTGGGAAATAAAAGTCTTCAGTTATACTAAGCATACTAAGCAAACACTTTAAATTCTCCACAGTTTTGCTGCAAGTTAAAATATTTTGAAGAGTTTTAATTCTGCAACACGGTTTTTTATCTGCTTAGAGAGATACAGCCCACATTTCCTCTCCATATCAAATTCAAAGTGTCACAGCATCACTGACCCTCACATTCTGAGGTTCCTACTAAGTAACAGTAAGAAAATGATTTGCAAGCACACATCAAACATATACAGGTATATAACCTTACTGGGAGAAGAGCTTAGATACGTCCTTGTAAGTTGCGTGAAATACAAAAGAAATTAACAAAACAATGTCAGTTTCTTTTTCCTAGCAAAGCAGAAAGTCTGAGTCTTTCTACAGACCTCTAACAAGAGACACTTGTAACACAAATTGCCTGCCAACTTGTGTGCTCTTTAGATTAGCAGGAATTAAATCAAACACAAATATATTTAACACGCATCCTATTATACAGGGGACCAGGAGACATAAAAATGGATCTGAGAGGATCTCTGTAGTTTGCAAGCAAAGATTTAAAAATCACGATGGGTCCTTCAGAAAACCTGTCCTCTGAGAAGCATCTTCCTACAAACATGCTCACTGGGACATGTTCTCGTGCCCTTTAATGTTTAAAAATGTTTTTCCAGCTAGGAGGTCTCCCATGGAGAGAAAGGAGCTGCAGGAGCATCACAGGCACCTGCATCTCCCTTTCTCCCCAAGAGAGGAATTTTCTGTGCGTGTCCTGCTCCCCTTCCCCCCAAAGCCCAGCTTTCTGGCAGCAAGAGGGAGGGAAGGAGGGCTTTTGTTGCTCAATGCAAGCCTCTCCTGCCCTCCAGCCCAGTCCCAGCTCCCCTCCTCCCCAGCCTCGTCCCCCCCTTCCCTCCCTCCTTCCCCTAGAGCCCAGACTCACCGGATAACGGGGCTGTAGGGGCTCCGTGACCGCCGCCAGCTGCTGTAGGGGCTGGGTGACACGTCCCCTCCGCGCTCGTAGGAGCTGTGCCGGCTGTAGCTGGGGGAGCGGCGGCGGCTGTAGGGGCTGAGGGGTGAGCGACCCACCGGGCTGAGCGACTTGCGGCTCCGCTGGCTCTGCGAGGAGCGGTGCAGCGGGGGGCTGTCATCCCGGCCGGGGCTGGGGGAGGAACGCTGCCGCCGGTAGGCCTTGGGCTCGGGCTTGTCGTCTCGGTAAGCCTTCGGTGGGTCCTTGTAAGCCGACGGCGGTTCCTTGGCCGCTTTAGTCCGGCTGCGGTGGGTTTTGCTCTCTCGTTCTTTCCTACCGCTGCTGGGCGAGGCGAGGGAGCCCTTCCTGCGGCTGTCGCTGCCACCGCCGCTGCTCTTGAGTCCCTCCCGGTCCTGGCCCCCGCTGTGGTTGTGGCGGCTGCGGGACTTAGAGGAGGAGGAGGAGGCGGCCTCGGCTCCCCCGCGACCCGCCGACCCCTCCTGCTGCGCCTTCTCCTCCCCCCGCCGGCGGTGCTCCCGGTGCCGCTCCTTGGAGCGACCGCTGCTGCCCCGGTGCTCCCGGCGGGACCGGCCGCTTCGCTCCGCCTCACCCCTCTGGCGCTGGGTCCCGCCCGAGGAGGAAGCCGGGCTCCCCCCGCCGCTGCCCGCGCCGCCGCCGGCCGCACCGCTGCCGCCGCCCACCAGCCCTTCGGACTGGGAGCTCACGTCGTCGTACTCCTCCACCAGCGTGCTCAGCCCCCCGCTACCGCGCCGCTTCTCCGCCTCCTGGCTCCCGCCGCCGCCACCGCCGCCTCCCCCGCGGCCCCGCCGCCGCTTGTGCCGGGAGCCCGAGCGCCGCTTTCCCCGCGGCCGCTTCCGCTCCCCGCCGTCCCCGCAGCAGGAGGAGGCGCCGGTGGCCGCCAGGAAGAGCAGGGACTGCGGCGGCAGCGGCGGCTGCAGGAGCGGGGGCTGCAGGAGGGGCGGCTGCAGGAGCGGGAAGAGCAGCGGGTGAGGGGCCGGCGGCGGGGGGGGAGGCTGCGGCTGGGCCGCGAAGCGCTTCCGTCTCCGGTGATGCAGCCGCTTCTTGTCGGCCGCCGCCTCCACCGCCGAGCTGCTGCTGCCGCCGCCGCTGCTCCCCCAGCCCCGGCTTCCCCCGCTCCCGCCGGCCGCCGCGTCCGAGGTGCTCGGCATCGAGCTCACTCACGGCCAGGGACGAGGACGCGGCCTAGGGAATCCGCCGCCGCCGCCCTCAGGGTGCTGCCGGCGCCATGGAGACCCGGCGCCGCGCAGACACACGGGGACACCGGCCGGCCGGCACCGGGGCCTCCCTCGCTCGCTCGTTCCCTCGCTCCCCGCCCGGCCGCCGGGGCCCGGCCCACCTCGCAGCCCGCCCGGCCGCGCCGCCTCACATGGGGCCGCGCCGCCACATAGAGGGTCGCGCCACCCGCCTTCGGGCCGGGGTCGGGGCCGGGCGCTGGGGGCGGGCGCTGACCGGAGCGGCGAGAGCCTCCCGCGGGCCCGGTGCGGCCTCCCGCAACGCGGAAGTGTCTCCTGTGGCGGCGGCCTCCTCACTCCATCCCGGGCCGCGGCTGCCTCGTCCGGCGCCGGGCGGCGTTACGCGGGGGTGCGGACGCCGAGCGCGGGCCGCGGGGCCGCCGCCTCCTCCCGCACCCGCTCCCCGACCGGGCGGTGGGGGTCAGGCCGTACCGGGCCGCCTCCGGGCGGGCTGTCCCAGGCGGCGCGCGGCCCTGCGCTGGCCCCGAGCCCGCTTACCCTGCCCGGCGGCTCCCAGGTGACCGGTCCCGAATCGCCGGCGGCCGGGAGCGGTGGTGCGGCCTCGGCGCTGCGCGCGGCTGACACACGCATACACACGCACCGGGGACACGGCCCGGCGGCGCGCGGCGCATGCGCGGGGCCGGCAGCGGAGGGAGGCGGGGGGGGGCCGCACCCCGCCAATCGCGCGCGGGGCTGCCGTCCGCATGCCCGCAGCCGGGACAGCCGCCCAGCTCTCGCGAGATCTCACCTTTACTCCCCCCCCCCTTACACACACACACTCACTCACACCGGGACAGCCGCCCAGCTCTCGCGAGATCTCACCCTTACCCCCCCCCCCAACACTCACACCGGGCGGCTCTCGCGAGACCTCGCCGCTCGCGATCACTGCGCCGCTCCCGCCCCGCGCGCGGGGGTCGGAGGTCGCGTCCGGCGGCGCTGAGGGGAGCGGAGCCCCGGGGCGGGGCTGCCCGGCCCCCCGGGGGCTTCTCCTCCTCTCAGCGCCCCGGCGCTCTCTGGAAGCCGGAGCGGGAAGGCCGCTGTGCCAGGCCGCGGGCTGATGGGGCAGAGAGGGGCAGTGAGCGAGGCGTCCCGGGCAGCAGGCGGCATTTCCCGGCCGAGGGATGGCGGATCCTGGGCCGCTGCTCCCCGGGGTACGCGACGGAGGGGCGGCCCGGGGCCTGGCCACCCTTACATCTCTTCCACCTCGGGGAACGCTGGCTGGCGTTAGCCTAGCCACGATGGGTGCCACGGGAGAGCTCTGCTTAAAATGCCTTAGCGCTTCAGCCATGTACACTTCATTTACATTTATATACATCCATTTAATTTTATATGTGTTTATAAATACGTACTCAAGCCAAAAAAATACTTGGTTGCTGCCTCATTCAGATCATACATGTCGGCAGCGCAGCAGGGAGCTCCTGGCTCACCGTACCCAGTCTGAGTATTTTCCCAGTGGCTTTGGATTAGAAGTGCTGAAGGTACGAGAATGTAAATCACAGAATCCCAGACTGGTCTGGGTTGGGAGGGACCTCAAAGCTCATCCAGTTCCAACCCCCCTGCCAACAGCAGGGACACCTTCCACTAGACCACGTTGCTCAAAGCCTCATCCAACCTGGCCTTGAACACTTCCAGGGAGGAGCAGCCACAGCTTCTCTGGGCAACCTGGGCCAGGGTCTCACCACCCTCAAAGGGAAGAATTTCTTCCTAATGTCTAATCTAAGCCTCCCCTCTTCCAGTTTAGAGCCATTAAAACACCTGAAAAATATCAGGAAGTGGTAGAAAAACATAAAAACTCAAGCTTTCCACCTTCCCCCAGTTTGTGGGGTTACTATCTTGAGAGATTTCCATGGTTGAAATCAGCTTTAAAAACATGAAAACCAGTAAAACTCCCAAGAAGCAGCACTCTGGAAAAACTGTGAGTGACACGCTGTGCTGGACAGACTATCAGATGTGCAGTGGGATTTACTCATTACATGAAGAAATGGAACAACCATAATTTAAAACATTTTTACAACACAAAAGAGAGTTTTGTGTATATTTCTACGCTGAAGGATGCAACCCAGGGCACCAGAGAAACAAAAGTGACCAGAGCTGAGCTACCGAATTCTCCTTTAAAGTGACTTGTGTTAAAAAAGATTTAATTCAGTGATGTATACACTGTATAATGGTTTCCTCTCTTTTTTCCAAACCCAAGCCCAAGTATTCCTCCTGTCCAGCTCCTGCACATCATCCCCTTCCAGCGAGCCTCCTTTTCACCAGTGTGTTATTTTACCCCACCCTCCATCACTCTGTTCCAACTCACACTCCTTACAAACGCTGTCATCAAAGCATTCGTTGCATATTTCTCTAGCTATGCACACTCACACACACACACAGACACTTTCCTTCAGGTTTTCTCTTCAGATGCATGCCATGTGGAGAACAACCACGTTCATTTTTCCATCCCATAGGATAGAGAGCCTGGCCCACCTGCCATTTCAGGAGAGGAGGTTGCTCTTCAAGGATGACTCTGACCTGGGTGACGATGCATTTGTTTGTACTTTGTCAAACTTTATGTTTATTTATAAACATCATAAAAATTCTGTGCCACTTAGGGGTCAGTAGCAGCATTCCTCATCTCTTCCTTGCTGTGTTCAGTGCCCTACTTCCCAGACTTCTCCTGGGAATTCTGTTGTGGAATAGCTTATCGTTCCACAGGACATTTGCTGATGTCCTTTTTTTGCTGCTCGTTACCCACGTGAGTATTCAGTGACTATGAAGAGGTTTTCCACTGTATATTGCAGCACACAGAGGGACACACACCAAAACAAGTGTATCATCAGGCTTCTGGCACATTAAAAAAAAACAAAACCAAAACAAAACCCAGACAGGCAACAACCCTACGTCATGGAGGCGGTTGTAGAGACCGTGGATAATTACACAGGACAGATCTGGACAACTCAACACAGCCTGCAATTTCTAGTTTACTCCCAAGCTGGGACTCTTCAGCCTGGAGAAGACTGAGAGGGGATCTGATCAATATAAATATATATTTATAAATATATATTATATAAATATAATGTCTATAAATATCTGAAATGTGGGGGCCAAATGGATGGGGCTGGGCTCTTTCTGGTGGTGCCCAGTGACAGGACAAGGGGGAATGGGCACAAACTGGAACACTGAAAGTTCCACACAAACTTAAGGAAAAACTTCTTTCCTGTGAGGGTGATAGAGCCCTGGGACAGGCTGCCCAGAGAGGATGTGGAGTCTCCATCTCTGGACATGTTCAAAACCTGCCTGGATGCTTTCCTGTGCAACCTGGTGTAGGGAACCTGCTTTGGCAGGGGGGTTGGACTGGATGATCTCCTGAGGTCCCTTCCAACCCCACCATGCTGTGATTCACTAGCATTTCTAGAGCAAGAATATATTATTTGAACAAGTTGGGTGATTAGCAGTAGAGCTCTGGAGTGAGCCTCATGACTTGTCAGAGAAGCTTCTTAACTAGAAGCTAAGCTGCTAATGACAGCGAGTTTACTCTGCCTGCAAACTGGCTACACCAGGTTGTAGAAGGATTTGCCAACAGCAGTTGTGTCAGTGTTGGCAGCTCTCAGCCATCAGGCGATGGCAGCATTAGGATTTGACAGTGAAAACCTATACAAATCCATAGGTTCCTGATAGAACAAAGCAGACCTGAAACAGAGTCCTTGCCGAGAATGAAATCCCTCATTGATGGCATAGTGCCAATTGTTGGCTTCCAGAAGAGCCAGAGAAATTAGGATGCATTACAACTCGTTTCCACAAGGTTTAGTGGGGAAGAAGTCAACAGGAGGGAGAGGCACACCAGATCGAGTGAGAAGATAGGTGTTGGCAGTGGCACCTGCAGTGGTGAGGTAACCAGTGCTCTGAAGAGGTCAGGTCTTGGTTTGTTCCACCACAAGCTGAAACTTTTATGCCATAGGAACGGCATAAAAGTTTGCAGGTGCAAGGTATTCTCACAACACATGAAAACAGTGGTAAACACTGGAGAAAAACACACTTGGAAAGGTGCAGCCAAAAAATACCATCAGCTCCACAAGGATTTGGATGGCAACTCTAGAAAATGAGCCCTTAGAAAAGGACTTCCCTAGCAGCCATCCCACGGAGGGAGCTTGGGCTGACACTTAGGTAATTTTATTTATTTATTTTTAATTTAAAAGCCTAAGCTCATATTCCATTTTTCACTCAAATTCTTTGTTGGATCTGCAAAAGCACATTAAGGCTCCCAAGAGCCTGTTCCAAGTGACTGTCCCCCATCCTTACTGTGCTAAAAATTGATACAAGTAGATGCTGAACCGCTCATGCACTAAGGAGGAGACAGTGCTACACACTTTGTGGGCACTATTCCCACTTCTTTTTTTGTTCAGGTTTTTGTTTTGCTTTCTTCCTTCCTTTTTTAAAGTTTCTGTGTCCTGTCTTTGTCACCATGATGTGTAAAATCCTTGGCAACACCCTTCTGCTGCAGGACAAACTGTCAATCCATCAAGGTAAAAAGAGATAGGAAGAGGGGTCAGTAGTTTGTGGATTTTTTCTTTTTCAGCAGAATTCCTCAGGGCTTGTTTGTTGACCTGGGAGGGATTTTTCCTTAGAATCAGGGGTTTTTTTTTGTTTGGTTGGTTTTTAGGGGGTTGGCAATGGGGAAAGCTGCCTGTTTTTCTCCTGAGCAGTAGCAATTATCTAGAGTTCCTTCACGTTTTGTTTCTAGTCTTCCAATATCAACCTGCTTTTTCTCTTTTTCAATATAATTCCCCCAAGCACACAGAGAGCTGGAAATTCAAATTTCTGCAGTGTCTTTAATACCTGGCCTCAATTTAATTATCTTGGTATCCTAGGGGGCTTGAGTTGTTTTGGTGAAGCGTGGAAATCTTAGAAGACATCTTATTTTTACTCTCTGAAGTACTGTATGTATTCACATGTCTTCTAACCATTTTACATAAATAATCTTCCCCAAACTGTCAGGCTGGCACTTAAATTGGTTGCCACCAACATCATCTGCTGCTGAAGCAGTCTTAGCAATGGATGAGAAGGTAGATGCTGGCCTCCACAAACTCACAGCACAAAGTTTTAACTTCCCAGTTCACAAATATTTGGAGCAATCACCCCATTTTTTAACTCAGGGTGCATTTCCTCTGCTGCCTGAGCTCCGCTCAGCTATACCAAGACCTTGACTCACTCCAGTGTGCTGGAACCAGCTGAGGGAGCAAGCAGACAGCTTGCAGCTTCCTGTGAAGGCTTACTTTGGATTTGACACCAAACACCTGGTCCCTAAAATAAGAAAAGCAGTGACAGGTTTGCAGCCACGCTACCTGCCTGGATAAATGCTTTCTCAAACCGTTCTGCATAAAAGTTTCCCTAGAGGTCAGCACAGCAAAGAACATGAAACAAAGGCTGTTAGCCCACAAGCACAAGATTTAAGGAGGGTGAAGAATATTTAAATTAATAAGCTAAATGGACATTTAGATATTCCAGTGGGATATTCCATATTGTATCCTGGCATGGGCAAGAGATTCTTGAGGGTCTCTTCCTCTCTGTCTCTCTCTGGCTCTCGCTCTCCCGGGATTGCAGTTTCAGTTCGGGATTGTCACTCCTCCAGGATCGTTATCTGGGAATGGGCTGGGCTGGGTCAGCGGGGAGGGGTGAGCAATGGCACTGGGGGTCACTCATTTACATATTTTATTACTGTTATTATCACTACTTTAATATTAGTATTATTATTATTTTAAGTTTTCTGGTTAGATCCAGCCTGGGACCTCTTTGAAAATAAGAGCCTTGGCATCTGTCTGATCCCGGGCAGATCTCAAGTGGAATGCATTGCAGCATTTCTTTGACAACAAAGCTTCAACCAAAAATATCCCAGTCTGGTTAATGTATTTAGATCAAAGATTAGCTTACACTCCAGTATTAGCAACATTGGCACCCTTCCTACCATTCAATTTTAGCAACAAGCTGAAGCTACCACAGAAATATGCAAGGAGAGATTTCTTTCATGAGTCATCTGTTAAAAACATACTCAGTCATTTATTTAAGTTAAAATCACAGCCAAAAATTGGCAAGACCAAGTCTGAAGAGAAATACAGCTTATGCACACGACTGACTCTGCAGCCACGTGGCCAGAACAGCCACCGTGTCTGACAGTAATGGGAGAGAGTTCAGAAATGAAGGTGCGCCAGTGGCTTTCCCCATTGAATTCTCCATTGTTGTAGGCTCAATCCGACCTTCTGATCCTGTTCTTGTACAGATAATTGTATCCCATCCATTCAGCTGGGTCTTTCCTGCTCTGCATTTTGCACTGGACCATAAATCACGTAGAGACCATCTACCCGCTCACACTCTGGGATCAGAGAATCGTTGCAAAGCTTGGTGTCCCCAAAAAGAACCCAAGATCTTCAGTTTCACATATTAATAGATAAAATATTTGACTCCTGCAGGTGACTGTAGTGAGGAGAAGGGTCAGATATGGAGTGTAGTTTACTGCATTATGACTGCAGTATTGCCACTGGACTTGCCAGAGATGACATTCTGCGTGCTACTGGGATGTTAACAAGTCTCTATGAATGGGAAAGCACTTCTGCACGCCGTGATGCTGCTCTGGAATAGGCAAAGAAATCTGCTGGACTCCAGCACTGCTGGACTCCAGCACTGCTGGACAATAGCACTGTGAAGCTCCTGTCTGCTCATCAGGAGGCTACGGAAACTACCAGAGAGACCACACAGATTTCTTAGCCAGCATTTGCAAAAGCCAATTGAGTTTTTAAAGCTATGAAAAAAAACAAAACAAAACAAAAACACAGAAAAAAAGGGAGTTAGCATTAAGAATTCAATATTAGTTTCATAGATAACAGCAGACTGAAGTTTAGAGCTTGTTACAAATGAAGGCATCTCTCTCTGGGCTGCAGTTTTACAAAGCAAAGCGTTTCACAAAAAGCAGAAAGGATGTTAGGCTAACTCAGGGGGGGAATACCACGGGAGGCTTTGATCCTGCCAGTGTAAGAACACAACTCCAACTTTTTGGAGGAGAAACAGGGGAGGAAACGTGCTCTCAGGTCTATCTCTGAGCAGCCAGACTGAGGGGTTTCAGACACAGAATCAGGCTAACCCAAACACTCCTCTCTGATGCAAATACATCACTCAGTTGGGATGACTCTCTGAAGACGTAACCAAATCCTACACACACGCTTCCAGCTACACTCCCTGCAGGCTGAGGAAGCACTTACCTTGTCCCTGAGTGTGTGAAAAGAGAATGACTTAAAATGCCTTTTTATTTTATTAATATTTAAAACTCATGTACCTTTTGAGTTTTTTTAATGTCATTTCCATTCTTATGGAAAAATACTTCTGGAACAAGCTTACCTCAGTTTGTCTGCCTGTTTTTTGACTGTCTTTGTTAGAGCAAGTAGAGATAAATTAGCTCTGGATAAATGGTAGCACACGCCTCGTCTCAGCTTTTACAAAGTGGCTTTTTATCAGACTGATTAGATTTAACCCACAATTTTGTTCACATACACACACACACACATGAAAAAGGCTACTGGAATATTTAGGTTTAACTGCTTGACAACTGGCATCAGGTCTAGCAAAGTTTATCAATAACACAGTTATCAATTAACACTGCACAAGTATTTTAAAAAAAATGGAAGTTTATTCATCTTTCAATGGCTCAAATAGCAAATAAACGGACAGGATAAGGCATCAGCCAAGACAAATTTCATGTGTCCAGTGGCTTCATAACACCTCAGTTCCCAGTATACAGGTTCCAAAGCAAAGTCACAACATTAGTGGTTAGACTCCCTGGCTAAATAGACCCAAATGAGTACACAGTAAGATGAAGAAGTGACTTATTTGCCATAGTTACATGAGTAACTTTAATTCTGCGCTTGGCAGTCTACTAAATGCACATACAAAACTCCTATCGATAAATATTTAACATGACAAAGATAACTCCTAAGACTTGAGTCCCCTAAAATGTCTGTTAGCACGAGAGTTAAATATTTGTTACCTAGTTTGCTTGAGCACATTTTAAACTGTCAGTTATAGGCTTACACATGTATAAAACTGGTAACAGTTTGTGGAATTGATCTTAACCTGTTTTACCCCAGGAATCCAAAACCCTCAAACATTCTGGTCTATTTTCAGTTAAGATGCAGGATACTAACCATGTGCTAGTTAGTATTCTTGCTGTTCTGAAGCAACTGAGGCAGTATGGTTTGTTTGTTTGGGGATTTTGGATGGACACGGTCAATGTTTCTGTATTGCAAAGCATGTTTGATTGTTTAATATCAACATCAACTAGGAAAAAAAAGTAGCTACAATGTTCCCCATTTGAAAATCAACATAAACTAGACTAAACAATACAAAACCCGCAAAGAGCTTCAGCATAACACACCATGATCCCGCAGCTGAGTAATTAGGAACACAAAAGAAATGAACTGGTGACACCAGAATTTCCCAGACAACATCTTAACTCAAAACACATCAGGGCTACTGAATCAGCTCCACTCCACCCTACTCCAGGGAGTTAAAACCCAAGGAACACCTAGACAACAAAATCTACTTGCGAAAGGGAAGCTTCAAGGTATCAGCACGTTAAGTTTTAAACGACCACTCCGGGCTTCGATGTGCCAGACTTCAGTCTTTGTATGTATTCTGACCCTTTAGTTTTAAGATATTATATTTTTTACCAAGTTCCAGAGGACAGAATATGCTCTGTATTATTCACACTACCAGAGTATGGCACACAGTGACAGAACAGACACTGCTAGCAGACAGCTAGTGAGTGAAATCATTCACGGAACCGCGCTCCACAGAGAGGGCAGTCTCACACTGATGATGCGCAGGGACAGTCTCCATGCAACAGAGTTGAAAACACACCCTTGATTAAGCAACCTGCTATGTTTAGGTTTTAAAATTAAGGCATATTCCAATGTTTCAATGTAAAAGATTACATCACTCTTCTCAGTTAATCAGGCAATGCAGAACCACGTGTCATTTTCCCCAGCGTAGTTGTTCGCATCTACATTATTCTTTTCGAATTTGCATTAACTCCATGGCAAAACAACTGCAGAGCTCCTCGTTAGGGAACACCTTCACAACTGTAATTTTCAAGGCAACAAAAGACAAGATGAATTGACAATTACCAGTGATAAAAAAGGACGCTTTACAAGAACCCACCAAGTCGTACTTCAACCCCCCCCCCCCACCTCTGTTCACTATGAAAGCAAAGACTCCCTAGGAAACACTACATTCAGAAGAAATGTGAGAAGGTAGGCAATTATGAAATGGACTGAACTTTGCTTCTCTTGAAGCCACACCATTTTTTTTTCTTTTTTTTTTTTTTTCCTCAGTGAATTTGACTTTCAGTGCAGCTCCAATTCATGCTTTTAGTGGTACATTACAATTTCCAACATGTTAGAGTAATTTCAGTCACTTGAGCCTTCAAAGGCATGCTTATAAATTACGGTTTTTATTAGTATGGTCAGGGTAGGAAAGGAATTCAGGGTTTGGATTATAAAATGCAGCATCTTTCTCTGATCCTTTTAGCTAGGCTTTTTCTTTTCTTCTTCCCATTCTTTTCTTTGCTGTCTTCCATTTTTCTGGCTCTGATTTCTCTCATTAAATCGAAAAACACCTAAAGATGACGTAAAGAACATAAGTGAAAAAACAATCAGAGATATATGAGTTAATTTAGGCTCTCACTGATGATATCCATTTCAGTTGTTTAGAATAAAGTCAAGTACATGCAACCAATTTGAATAAACAAATATTAATCCAACAAATCTTCCACTGGTTTTGAAGGCCAAGTTGATACAATGCCAACTTGCTTCTTTCATGGTATCACAGTGTTCCCCTGTCTTCTGATACTTGCTTATGAATCCTGTCAGAATTTTGCATGAGGATTGAAAAAGTCTCATCACAAACCACGATTTTTAAAATGTATTATCTACACTTTACTCAGGAGACTCAAGGAAATCAGTTTATGTTTCAGGTATTTTCAGCAATGAGCTGAACAAGTGCAACATTCAATTCTAGAAACATATTAAAGGGGCAGTAGCACACACCGAACCTTTCATGGTCAGGATGTCCCATGATGCAAGCCTAAATGCAAAGTGACTAGGGAAAAACAAAACAAAACACCATTTTCTTTAAAGCAAAGTTATCAATCATAAACATAAATAATTTTTTAGATCAGGTTCTCTCAACTGCCAGATTACAAACTCAAAGTACATATGAACTTCCTTTTTGTCAAGTGGTTTAGTGGGCATGGTGGTTTCACTGGAAACAAAACCAACAAAGTTGGAGATACACCAATGACTTAAGGGAACCTACTGTCAGTTAAGGCTTTATGATTAGACTGCCTAAAGATACTTTATTCATTTGAAAAGCAGATCTGGACTTGATTCGTGGGAAGCTACAGTGAATAATCATTTAATCTTTACAGTTTTATTGTAGGAAATAAGCTGAGGACTTCTAAGACTTTTCTCTCGCAGGAGATGTTCTCTAGATCTGTGTCAGGGGACTTGATCTATTTCTGTGAAACATGGAGAGCACTGGGGCTGAAAAGTTCCTCTACAGAGCTCAGCAGATTTTTCTTTGCAATGACACTAATCTTGTCCTGACTGCAGCAAAAGCTTCAGCCTTCATTACATGGGATCCAACGGAAATCAATGCAACTAAACATTTCCATCAAGAAATAACATTGCCTTTAGATTTCTAAATGTGCACTAAGGCCAAGTACTTGTTTGTACTTCAATCTGTGCTAATGGTAAGAGGCAACCATCACCTTCCTTAAGTGCTGATGCTGTGCTACAGGATTTAGCTGCCTGGGGCACGCTCACCTTTACCAAAGTGAGTGGAAACTGACTGTGCTTTCCTCAACTCAGCAAATCCACTCTTCTGGAATTCAGAGAAGATATTTCTTACAGAACAGTAACTCAGTTTGCATAACAAACCTTGTCATTTCAGATGTTGCAAGTAACTAAGAATACCTGGTATTTACTAGTGCCAAAGCTGCCTCACTTATGGCCTGTCAAACCCGAGTTCTCTATGACACATGCTAACCTGGATCCATAATGCCACCAGCTCCAAAGAGAAAACTGGAGCTCTGTAGTAGCTTACCATGTGTGTGCAAAAGCTAATGACTAGAGGGCTACTAAAAAAAGAAAAAATATATATACACACACACTTTTTTCCCCAGCTGCTAGATGATAGTGAAGTGGATTTTGAAGAGCTGGGAATTTCTGCATGACTGAAATAGATGGATGTTAACTGCAATCATACACCAAAACTAAAAGATGCACTGGTTTTTAAAACAACAACAAAAAAATCAGAGCTGAACAAATAAGAGTGAGTTCTCCTGCACTTAATTGACTTCATTTTCTCTACAGAACTGCATGAAATCCTTACTGTAGTACTGAGCAATCAATTCCTTCAGGAAAGCAACTAACAGGAGACACCAGTCAAGTTGAAGTTAGCACAAATGAGAACTCAGGTTACAGCTGTCATGCTGCAACTGACAGCTCATATGTAAGGATTTACATGAGAGCATTTTTCAATGTGTGATCAGAGTCAATAGCTCTGAAAGGAAAGGTTTGCACATTGAACTCAACTACTTATTTCTTTTGCCACACATCTGTTACTCTTGCAGTCCATGAGGCTGAGTGTTATTCTGAATTCTGTATTCCAATAAGCCTTTTAGAGTTCTAACTGAAATACTTAAAACTAATAAATAATTTATCTTCTGGAGACAAAGATTCTCTGTCTTTTATCTCATGACCTTCTGAACCACGTTTTATCCCTGAAAACTCATGAGGCACTTCTAGGCTGTTCAAGGTTTACAAGGGTTCATCCATTCTTCATCGAAGCCACATACAACCAGGCATCTGGTTAGATGAGGGTAGAGAGGGCTCCAATCCCTCTCTTACCTACTTTTGTAAGCTGTTTTATTCTGCCTGAGGATCAGACAGCATTCCTCACTGTTCAGAGCAGATTGTCTTCTAGTTATAGAAAATGCAGTAAGAAGTCTTGGCCAAAATAGCTATTCCAATAAATTTTTAATGAAATGAGGTCTTGTATAACAACTCCTTGCAGTTTAGGGTGGGATAAACTTGTTATGCCTAAACATTTTCAGCGTTCTACATGAAGTCACCTCGTCATGCCCTCCTTGAAAGCTAAAGAAGAGAAGTAATTGATTCAAATTTCACAAAAATAATTGCTAAAATAATGAACATACAGAGTATGACCCATGGAAAAGAGGTATAAGGTAAAGACAGCTGGAGAGGTTGCTTGTATAAAGAAGCCAGTTATTACCTTGTCAACATTAGCTCGTGTTTTTGCAGAAGTTTCCACATAGTTAACATTCCACTGATCAGCTCTGTTTTTTGCTTCCTCTACAGAAACTTGCCTTTTATCTTCTAAATCTGATTTGTTACCAACTAGCAAAAAAGGAACGTTCTCATCTTCTTTTACTCTTAAGATCTGCTCCCTGGAGAGAGAAAAAAAAAAAAAGAGAGAGAGAGAGAAAGGGGGAAAGAAAGTTAAGCTTTGCATGGAATACTATTCTTGGAACAGAAAAAGCAGAATGCAGACTAAATACTCTTCCCTCTTACAGTGAAAACCCACTTATTCCTTTTATGAAGCTTACATAACAGTAAAATCTTAAACCTCATTATGATATTATACAGAATCAAGACAGACAACTAGTCCTCTAGGAAGGAAGGAAGGAGGTGAGTCAGTAAGAAACCAAAAGAGTAGAGCAGCATTGCTTCAGGTGAGAATTTATATGAATAAGTCATTCCTTTTACTAAAGGTGGTACTTCAGAGCATTTAGCACTGTCTTTACATTGCTATTTGCCATTGCCATTTTGAAACACCCCAAACTTCAGTTTTACACTCATTTTTTTCCTAATAACACATATGTACCATTTTTAAAGCTGATAAAATGTTTTACAGCATACAAGAGACAAATCTCTCAGGAAGCTTTCTGAAGTGAATCACATTTAGTCTCTGCAGAGATCTTCATCCACTTATAAACTAGTGTACAGGTACAAGGTGTACATGCATCAGATTTTTAAGGACAGATCCTTTTACTGTTTGAACTGCTAGGATGAAGGGTTTAAAGTTGTAAACAAAACTCAGTAGTAGTACTACTATTACTAAAACTCAGGTTTGGTACATAAGTCCTCACCACTTTAAAAAAAAAATTATGGAAGTTTTCTTCTAATTAGAAATGCATTAAAAGTACCAGGAAGAACAGTTTTCCCAGAAGAGGGATATTCTCTCTTTTGTCTCATACAGGAGTATGAAGTTAGTAGTGAAATGCAGCCCTTTATTATGGCCCAATTTCTGAGAGATCAGCAAAAAAAAACCAGAGAAACAAATTCCTTTTGCTGGCTGAGATAGAACCTATTGCCAGATTTAGAATTGAATGGAGAGAAGCTGAAGAGAATTAATTAACTGATATTCTGAAGGGCCCTTATTTGTTGTAGGGCAGAATCCTCCTGCCATTATAAGCAGCCCTGGACAGCATGCAGTCTTGTTGGGGAAGTTTGCTCATAGGGCTTAGAAACTGCACTTAGCCCATAACTTTTTTTTTTTTTTTTAAACCAACAAATAAGTATTTGAGGCAGTTTGTATCATCACATCCATCTCTGAGGTGTAATTAAAGCAACATTCCTCCTCTTCCCCACAAATACCAGTGGAAATGTTTGAACAGGGTCTGCAGCTACCCAGAATAGTCAGGGGATTAGGAAAGGTGGCCAGAAGAAAACTCAGTGTCTGTGCAAATAAGACCTCTGCTAAAAACTAGCAGCTTTGAACATTAATTGTGCAGGCAATGCCAAACAATTTCACCATGTAAAGTGTTTATCTAACAGCAATCCAGAAAACAATATTCTCCTTTGAGCCCTCTATGAATACTGATATCTCTTAAACAAGAAATTAATTATATGCCAGCTTGAAACTTAGAACTTAAAGTCATTAGACCCATTCTACTCAAAGCAAGACCATATTTTATCAAACAGCCTTTCAAACAGGTAAAAGTTCAGTCCTTGCAGGTCTGCTTTCTGCTGGAAAAAAACATAAAATGATTTGGAGCGATGGCATTTCAGAGCACACCAAGAATCTCGCTGAAGGCATTGAATAGAAGCAAACACCTCTCCTGTTGGAGTTCTGCCATTTAAGCATTGCAAAATTCCATGGAAACAATCAAACATCCAAATTCTTCTTGTCACTTTCTTTCATATCTGTCTCTGAAGTCGTATTCCCTCAGGCTGCTCAACAATGCAAACGTATTTTAACTGTACCTTCCAGCGATACAACTTTTACACAGAGCAGAGAGAATGGAATTTTTCTGAGTTACATTTTAGCATTTAGGCTACTACAGTTTCAAGAGCAACTTTCAGATTCAGATAGGGGAGAGTTTTAAATCTCTTCACTGAAGGGATATTTTTTTTTTCTGTCATTTTTGCTGTTTCAGCATGAGCACTGTCAACACTCACCTTTGCTGGCAGAGTAGGACTTTTTCTAGAGCCATTGAAGATCATGCACTTGGAAGTATTAATAGGATTTTAAACAGATGTGAATAGGTCATTTCACACCCCAGAGGAGCTCAACTATACTAGATAGTCCTGCAGAACTGACAAAATCTAGCATAAGCCTGCACACCACTCCAGGCCTGCCTCTCCCTTCCTCTCTCAAAACACATATACAGAGACACAAATAAAAAAAAACACTAGAAGAAAAAACCAACCCCTTTCTTCCCTCTCCATACCTCTTCCTCCTCCCTTAGAGATATTAAACATACTCTGATATTTCATGCTAATTAAGTTGAACTGTGACAGCATCCCTGAGAAGCCTTATTTCAGTGGGATGCAGATAATTTCTTTTTATATTTGTTTCCTTACTTTTATCTCAAAGGTTATGTCCTCTCCTATTTCACTACACTTTGAACTGGTAAGAAAAATTTTCCAGTCTCTTTTGTCCTTATTTTAATATAGTGATGAGTGATTTAAATAGGCTCTCTCTCTGTCAGCCAAAATTAAACACCTGTAATAAACTGCTGCCTGTTTAATAGTCTCTTACCATTACAAAGGTTTTAACATGCTGCATGCCTGAAAAGCATTTTAAAAACTCCTATCCTGTCAAATCTTTATTAAACCAGAAAGATCCAGTTCCCAATTTTGTTTTTATCATGTTGCTCCCTATTAAGTAAATTACTGACTCTGATGGGAAGGGTGAATGCTATGCAGAAATCTGTGCAGAACTCTTGACTTGTAAATTAAAAAATTTACATCCTTATTTTTTACAGAGAAAAATTCCATCCAAGGAAAACCAAAGGGACAAATTTACAACAGGCCTTTACCCAGAATCCCAGAATGGTTTGGGTTGGAAGGGACCTTAAAGATCATCCAGTCCCAACCCCCCTGCCATCAGCAGGGACACCTTCCACTAGACCAGGCTGCTCAAAGCCTCATCCAACCTGGCCGAGAACACTTCCAGGGAGGAGCAGCCACAGCTTCTCTGGGCAACCTGGGCCAGAGTATAACCACCCTCACAGCCAATAATTTCTTCCTAATTTCTAACCTAAATCTCCCCTCTTCCAGTTTGAAGCCATTTCCCCTTGTTCTATCACTACCTGCCTTTGTAAAAAGTCCCTCTCCAGCTTTCTTGTAGAATGCACAGCTACTACAGAATATTCAAAGATACTTCTCATCACTGCTGTTCATAAAATCATCTTGAAGAGGTAGAAAGATTTGTGTTGTTGACACGATGCATTTCACTCTCCCAGAATACAATCTGCACACTTCACATCACCTAAGCCTTTGCAGACAGACATCCCCAGACACGATGGTTCTGTGCAGTTTCCAACTGAAACCCAGTTACATTATCTTTATAACTATAGCATAAAACAGTTGGACATGCTACAGCTGCCCTCTTGCTCCAGGTGGTGCTTCCCAGTTAAAAGAAACACAACATAATCCTCTATATGAAGCAAGAACTTAAAAAGACCACTCTGGGGAGTATGTGGTACTGTACATCCATGACACGCAGCCCTACAGTCTGTAGGCAATTCTCCTCAGATTCATTACTCTGGACAGCAGTGTGACTACTCACAAACACTGCTTCTCAGCACAAGAGCCAAGCAACGCTGATTAACAAAGGGCAGCAGCCTTCTGAACATTGCTATGTGCCTGCTCTGTGGCAATAACCTTGTTGGTATTCAGAAACACAGCAGTGAAGATATCTGAAGTGGCAGAGACAGCAAAAGCATGGCTAGGCATCTGTTCAAAACACAATGTGAGTGACTACAGTAAGAGCTGTCATCTAATCTGGACTCTCATCAGCATAGTACAAAACAAACAAACAAACAAACAATCACTTGTAATTATCTCATTGTAATTAGAATAACTAACTTGCCTTGTAACTTACCTGAAGTCTGCAGTCGCTGCAAAGGATTCCAGCTCTGTAATAGAGAAGACACAAAGAAAACCTTCTCCGCTTCGGAAGTAGTTGTCTCTAATTGCAGCATAGTCCTCCTGCCCTGCTGTGTCCAGTATATCGATTTGGACTTCTTCCCCATCCAGAACCACCTTTTTCCTGTAGCTGTCTGCTTTGGTGGGCTCATAATCTTCAACAAACTAGAAAAAACCCAACATAATTTCACAACTGCAAGGCAAAAGCTTCTATCTGCATATGAGGATGTAACAAACATCTCCCACGGTTACTAGTAAGTAAGCAAATGGATTTAGGCTATGTGAAGTACTCAAACAATTCATAGTTAAAGCAAGCTCTCCATCAACCCAATTAGTTTATAGGTTTTTGCTTTCTTCAGCCATTACAAGGACATTTCAGAGGTCACTGCAAAACATCAATGTCTGTGCACTACCCAAACCTCTGCTTCTGGTCAAGCACAACATCTGGCTGCGTTTCACTACGGTGTGAGCCAGTTTTGACTTTGAATATATTTAGTAACAATTTTTAAAGAACACTGAAGAGCTAACTTCAGCCTTTTAAAGAATGACTTTCATGGGAAAAAAGTGAGAAAAGAGGTTTTTTTTCTCCTCTTCAACAGCAGCATAAAAAAGATGGAAAAAAATGTTCATAATTGCAGGCATCATGCCACTCACCAGGGAAGCTTTGAGCTATAACACCTAAATAAGTTCTAATAGGTCTAGTGAACAATGACAAAATATCCTGATAACATGACAGAGCATCTAATTGTTTAGAAGGCTGAAAAATGCCAAATTAAACCTTCACAGGTATGTATAAAGGACAAATCACTTATCTAAAAACAGGTTTTTGTTCAGTTTAATTGCTGACGTTCATATCACATCATATACATTTGATGTGATGTATATGATGTTATATATTGTGTATATATATATACATATATATAGATTGTATGTATATATTTCAGAAAATAACTGTACTAATGAACACTTGAGGAATACTACGTAGTGGACATCTCCCAAGGTAATTTCCAGTGCAGATTCTTACCTCATCGTACATAAACTGTAGTGTTAAAGCAGATTTTCCTACACCACCGCTTCCCACCATGATGACTTTGTGCAAAGCCAGTGAATTCTGTCCTTTAGGCTTATTTGCTGCCATCTTTGGATTGCACAAAATTCACAGGTATAAAGTGAAAAAAATCTAGAAGAAAAAAAAATATATTGTTTCATTAGTTTTCTTTTCCTTCTCCCACATGCAGTGTATTTGTTTTAAATCCCTGTATATCTAAGGACTTCATTTCAGTTCTATCTTCAGTGAAAGCAATCTGCTTTTTCACTGGAAGCCTTTCCACAAATTTTATCAAGTTCATCTTTTTTGTAGCATGAGCAAAGAGAGCCTTCACCATTTGGAAAGGGCACAAGTGAGTTCATAGCAGCCAAGAGCAATTAAATGAAAAGATCTACATTTTGGTATGTAGTGTTTTCTTTGTCAAAGAATTCTTGTTAGTTTACTAAGCAAGACTTGAAAAGGGAAACAACAGTGAGTCAACATCATACAAGAAAACAGGAGATTTGATAGCTGCAGGGGAAAGAAAACAGACATTTAAAGGAATCTGTAGTTTAAATAGTAAGCACCAAGACACAGCAGCAGCAGCAGCAAGGAGTAGCTACTGGAGAGAAAAACAAGTAAATATGTCACTTCACAAAATACTCAGTTTCAGTGAGTCAATCAGGAACTGAAAGAATAATCTAGTTTATGCACTGGAAAGATTCAACTTGCCTTCCTAGGCTACCAATATTGTTGTTCTGTATATTTGGAATAGTTGTCTGAGTCCCACAACTGCTTGCTCCAACACAAATCTCTGCACCTCACCAACACCAAAGGGCTCCACAACAGCCAATGCACCTACAGCCTCATGCACATGTACAGAAAGTAACAATCCCATCAGCTTTTTAAAAATCATGTTATAGTTTTAGCAGATCTCTATTATCTACCCACAGCTTTGTTCCATTCCCTACATCCTCCAACACTCATATAAGAGTATTTATTACATGATGACAGAATATTTTGTTGCACCATTCTGAAGACGTGGGAAAGTCGCTGCACAGCGACAGAATGTACCGTCCTCCAGAGATTTAAGGTCAAAACAAGCTCTGATGTCCAAAAAGCACCATGACATCTACATTACAGAAGATGTAAACACAAGAGACATCTATAGTAGCAACTAAGAATTAAATGTAACTTTGATTTTAGTAATTAGAAAGCTCAAAAAGAAGACATTCACATGGCAGCACAGTTTAGTTATATACAGAACTATCATCAAATAAAACAGTGGAGTAACAGAGACACTGTTACCTCATTACCTTTAACTCATCACAATCCTTTGTCATTCTCACACTAAAATGACATCCTCCTGCATAATGAATCACCTCTGTGTGCAACTTAAACAATCAGAATGTGAAGCATGGTAGTTTTCTTAAAACATTTATCAAAATCCCTAGTGGGGAACATGCCCTAGGGTTTTGTTAGCAGAAAGGCATGCTGACTGAACTTTTGTTAGAGATTAAGCCCATCCTTCCTGGAATTAAAAAAAGAAATAAGAAGTTGGAATGGTTTTGGCTGGGATAGAGTTAATTTTCTTCAGAATAGCATGTAGAGTGTCATGTTTTGGACTGGTGATGATGAAAGCAGTGATGGCAGCACAGGGATGTTGTAGCTGTTGCTGAACAGTGCCTACAGAGTGTCAAAGCCTTTTCAGGTTCTCCTGCTGCCCCAGCAGCGAGTTGGCTGGGGGTGGACAAGCAGTTGGGAGGGACAGGGCTGGGACAGCTGACCAAAGGGACATCCCATGCCACAGCTTAGCAATAAAAGCTGGCAGGGAAGTGTGCCTGGGCTGTCCCTGCTCAGGGGACTGGCTGGGCATGGGTCAGCTAGTGGTGAGCAATTATTTTAATTTAATCACTTGTTTTTCTTAGTTTTGCTTTTCTTTTTTTAAAAAAACTTATTAAATTGTCATTTTTTCAAGCCATGAGTTTTCTTACTTTCACCTTTCCCATTCTCTCCCCCATTCCACTGGCAGGGGGGAAGCCAGCATGAAGCTGCGTGGTGCTTAGCTGCCTACCAAGGTTAACTCACAACCTACGTGAAAAGCTCTCTCACGTCAGTAACAGTACCCATTCTGCTGTCAAATAGTCTGAAAATGCAATTAAAAATTAAGTCACTTAAATTGTTTTCCCAGAAGGGTTATCTAAGTGAAATGAGCATGAGGAAATACAGAGGTGTAGTGGAGAAACTAAAGCTATGTTACAAGTGTTTTGAAAAAGGAGATGGATGAGAACAAAAAAAACCCACAACCCATTTCTGTTTTGGCCTTCACGGCTTAAAAAGAACCATTGCTTCCTTTCTACTCAAGAGGGAGTAGGAGAACATGAAAATAGCTCCAAGCTACGTGTACATTTTCAACCTACTACATTGCCTTTTGAACTGTTTCACATTGTTTCATGTTTGCACTTTTCTCTTAAAAGGAAAAATGTAGCCTGAAAGTCACGCTTGCTTGTTTTCAGTCTGTATTTCAGACAAGTTATAGTAAGAAAATTCCTCTGAATCCCAGTCATCGACTGACAACAGCTCAGTTTGAGGAGTTTAGGTGGCAATAAGTACTTTAAGAAGCATAGAAACTGAAGCACTGCTGGATCCCTGGATATGGACCATACTAAGCAACAAAACAGACTTTACTACTGGAACAAGTCCAAACGAATTCACCAGGACCTCTGACAGGGGGATTGGTGCAAAATCAATACTACAATCTGTGAAAAAAAAATTAAAATACATAACAGCAATGTTCCACTGTAACATTTGTTGTAAATTAACCTATTTTTAATAGATTGAGCAATGTGAAAATTCATATTTTACTAGAAGTTGCAATTCAACAATGAGTGTCTCAGTGTGACAAAGAGAAGCTGACACTTTCTGTACTTTGTGCAACAGTTGATACATGCTTGAAAAACCAAAACAACCATGTCCAACTGATAGGATCCTTATAAATAATCAAGTTAATGATGCTCCTTTTCACTGAAAATTCTTTAACCAGAAAGATTTTATGGCCGCCTTTTGAAGCCTTGATAACATCCTTTTGAAGAAGTATATGAGACTGAGTCAAAGAAAGCAACTTGGAATTAAAAAAACCTGACCCAACCAGTCAAAGCAGTATCCTGAGTCATCAATAACTGTCATGGAACTGCATTCCAGTAAGACACTGAAGGCAGCAAAACCTCACGCTACCACAGACTTCAAATCTTGCAGATAAGCTGGTCAGAAATACTCTGCCACATTTTGTAGTGGGAGAAGGCTCAGGGAGGTCAGTCTGCCCTCAAGTTCTTCACAACCTAATAAAAACATAATGCTGGCAAAATTGAGGCCTGCTGAACGGTGATGGTGTGAAAAGAGAGAGGTAAGTTAAAAACAAGGCAAGTACAGTGTGATACCGTGCAAACGACACTCAATCCACAGAGCCTGCTTCTGAGCAAGTGTGTTGCCAGGGAGGAGAAAGGCCTTGAAAGTGATCATCAGTTTGAAGCTACTGCCACATACTTCTACCTGTTTCAGTCTGCTTTCAAAAGGAGAGGAACATAGATCCCAATTTCAACAGTAAAGCACCTGGGATAAAGTTTCCTGCAAAGTAAGTTTTTATACTCTTAATTTCTGTAGCCTGACTTATTTTCCTGAGTAGTATGAATTTGGGTCATATCTAGTTTCTGAATTGTCCTACTTTATAATTAGAGACTATGGAAAGAACCCTGTGGTATGAAGCTCAAAAAACCCCCATACTTTCATATGATGTGTACTGTTATTACTATTTTCTTTTAATCTCCACAGCACACAATGGTTTGGGGGTCAGAAGATAAACACAGGCTTATCCTGCAGCAGAATCCTCCGTCACCCTAGAGCAGAGAGAGGTTCCCAGAGAGCCAGGCAGGGTGTTGTCACTAGCTGTATTATCCATTTATACAGGTCAGCTTTTCACCACACCCACTGGTAATCCCCACCACAGCCACACAGCCGATGACATATCTGAAAGTTTATTTTTAAACAGTTCTTCGTGTAGCCTGACAAGTTGGAAGGGAAGTGAAAGCTTAACTGGCTTAACAACATACTGCCATACCTTCACTCAGGAGGGCCAGAGCTTTGTCCAACCACCATGCTGTGGATCACTCCTCACCTCAGCTGCAGATAAACTCCTAGGAAACTCCTGCCCTTTTCCAACACACAGATAAGGACACAAACAAACCAACCTCAGTGGCTGCTGCGCCAAAGCAAGCGGTTCCCAAAGCTCCTACGGCTGCTCACTGCCTGCTTGCAGATAATGACCCCATAATTCTGTGCTCCATTTCATGTCAGGCTTCCAGCTGGAGCCAGGATAATTTTTGTAGAGCCAGGTTAGGGAGTGATTAGATTAAATCAGAAAAAAACTGTAGGAGGAGGAATTGTAATTTATGTTAGCATCAGCAATAGTATCTTGTCCAACAGTCTGGAAATCTGCTCAGTGGAAAGAAGAGTATGTAGATAAATAACTTGTAGGATGATCCTACATGATTAAGATCATGTAGCAACAGGAACTTGTACAACTGTTGCCTGCCTTGAGTGACTGACTTCTACTCATACCAATACTAATTTCTCCAGAGTTTCACACCTCACATAGCACATCCTCTGTGCAAGAAACACAAATGTCATCTCTAGTCCCCCATGGATTCAAACACAACATTCAGCTCCACCCAGCAGAGAAATGAGCTGGAGAGTTCCTGGAATGGGACTTGGACAAGGTCAAGCATCATGTTAACTTCTGCATAAAGTCTTGGAGGACAGTGGTTATCCAGATCCACAAGAGCAAGTAAGATGATCAGGTGTCAGCAATAAAAGTGTTTTTCATCTTCAGGAACAGTGTTCTCAGGGGAAAAATAAAAAAAAAAGAAGTAGGAATCTTTGGTCTCCTTATTACATTAATCTTCATTTTGTCCTCCTATCTGCTTCTTCAACCCAATAAAGTGGGACCCAAATCCATGCTTTTGTGTGGAAAAATACTTACATCCTTTTTATCCCCTCACTCATATTGCTTACCTGATCAAATTTGGAAAACTCCTCTTAAATTGTCCTATTTCTCAGATGACTTTTTACTTACAAAGTAACTTGCTCCAAAACAATTAATTTAATCATGGTTCCTTACCTATCTGTGTCATCTGTCCTTTACATCCTCTTCAACACAATAATCCCTGTGTTTTTATGCTAAAAGAGAACAAAAACATGGCCACCAGAGTAGCTGTGTACCAGCCCAAACAGGGCAACAGACATCCAGCTCGAGGTGCTTCCTTTCCTTCACGGGGAGCACTGGTACAGATTTCTCCCTCTGTAGCCAGCAGCACACACTCAGGAAACTTACAGGAACAATTCTATCCAATACACCTAAACCTCAGGCAAAACATACCCAAACCTGGCCAAGGGGCCAAAAATGAAGGGAGAACAGAACAAGTGATCAGAGTCATTTCCTTAGAGAATGTGATTAAAAGAGGCCAAGAAGTTACTCTTGTCTATTGCAATCCCCTGGAGTCTCATAAGCTCAATGTCAGTGAGAGTGAGAGCAGAGCAGGGAAGGAGAAGTGTGACACCCAAGTCTCATCCTTACAGGCACAAATTCAGCTGGGCACCTCCTGCAGCGCTCTACAGAAAGCTGAATGCAGGCTGTGTGAAAATGCAGTTCTCCTTAACAGGAGGACTTTGATTTGCTGCAAGTGTTTGTTTGAAGGGGACTAGTTAAACACAGCTTTGTGTTTAAAGATAGTTGGTACAGTTAGTATAGTAGATTCTAGTTAATAAGTAGAGATAGTGCTGCCTTTCTTCAATTAGGAAACAATTTCTTACACTTTTATTTTTATAGCCTTATAAAACTATGACATCAAAACTTAACTCCAGTTCTTTTGTTTCCTTTCCTTTAAGGGAAGATTACACAAAGATTTGCAAGACTGTCATATTAACCTCATTACCCACTCACTTTTATGATGAGTAACTTTCTTCCCTGAAGACTGCTTTATATAATGAGCATAAATAACAACCGGTAGCTCGTACTCGTGGCACCTGCTTTTACTCTGTTTTGTAACTGAGTTAGGATTTGACTCGTTTGAAAGTACAGGAATAATTTAATTGAAATATGTGAGCTACCTGCACAATATTAAGAACTACAGATAGTATGCTTTGACCAGAATGCTTCCAGAAAGGCAAAATATTCTACCAATCACTGATGGAACAATTAAAGAAAACTTAGTAGTGGAGACTCATGTTCCTCTAAACAAATGAGTCAATCACTTTTTTAATTGAAGAAACTAATACCTGCACTACTCTGTACTTTACACTTCATCTAATCTATCAACTCCAAAAACATTTGCTTCAACTTTTTATTTCATTCTGAAGTAAAAATGGGTAGTAGTTATTTTACAGTAACCTTACCTTTTAAAGTGAGTTTTAATATTACCCAAAGTTTTTTAACTCCCACAAAGTGACTCACAAATCTGTTGCCCTCCATGACCTGCAAATTACAGGTCATTTCTCTGAAAAAAGCACAGGACCAAGAACTTCAAAAAGTGACAATGTATTTCATGTCACCAGGGACCATCAAGCAATATGATCTTATCCATTATTAAAAGCTCACAATTTCATCCAGTTACTTCATTGTTTATTTTGGTTAACAATAGCAAAATTACGCTTGAGAATGCATTGTTTGAAACTGATCAGCACAGACTAGCATATTAAAGGCAAAATATCTGGAAGACACCCTTAGGAATGACTCAGATATTCCTGCAACAAAAAGGTTCCTGGAAATGGAGGGAGGCAATGTCCAGGCAAGCGGAGCCCAACCCTCTCAGCAGCTGCTGCCTATTACAATATTCAAACCAGATCAGCAGAAACACCCCATGACCCAGAAAGAGACAATACAGGAGGCCATGGGGTGGGATCCACGGTGCCAGCTGCTTGAAGAACTGGAGAGTAAGGAAGTTTTTTAGGTTAGATCAGCATTGGTGTAATAGGTGTCATCCCATGTCTCCAGTTTGACTGGTGTTTTTATTACAGTTTAAAACACGCAACATCTGTCAAGCTCCACACAAAGCAACATCAGGATTTGATTAAGGTAGAACAAATATTTCAAGTCTTAAATAATCACTATAAATTCTAAGTAGTAGCCTAAAGAAAGGAGAAACTGAACCCAAATACTCAACCTTATCTTAGAAATGACTAATGAGATAAACCCTGAATCTCAACCTCAGAACAAGTTAGAAATGCTTTCCTAAGTCCTTTCCTTCCTCCTGAAAATCACCCTTTGCCATAAACCTGCTTAACTGGGAATCAGGATCCGTAGCTTCCCATGACATTAACAAGCAGTTCAGCAACTTTCAAGGTTTGGTAACAACCTTCTTTCCAAAGCTTTCTAGTGCACACCATAAAAGTTGCTTGACTGTCCCACACCCAGAAAACAAATTTACTAAGGCAACTACACATCTGCTAAGAAAAGTCAGGGGTAGAAAACTGACTTGAACTCTTGTCTCTCGGCAGCAGCAAACCTCCTCTGGCAGAAGACCTACATTTCCCAGCTTCTTGAGACAGGTACTTTGACCTGTAACCATATCCAGGCACTGAAACTGAGAGTCAACCAGTGAACCATGAAGTAACCAAGGTCCCATCACTGCTCTAAATTACATCATGTTGCTATGAAGGACAGTGGTCCCCACACGCCCACAGCTCTGTGCTCTGAAGACATCATCGCAGGAATCGAGATCTCTCCAGCAAGAAGTCACTAAACCACTAGAGAAGAGTAAACAAGTTGACAGCCTTCCAGCAGCCCTGAGGCTCCACAGAGCCTTAGGGCCAGCTTCTGGGCACAGCCATGAACTATGCAGCAGCTGCTGAAGCAAGGATGTGTATTCCATATGTTTTAAGTCATCATTTCAGCATTTTGTTACCAAAAAGCCTCTTTGGCTTCCTGCAAGAACACTTTCGGGGAGGCACTTCCATAATGAAATTTCTTGAAACCCACGTGGAACAGCACAAGAAAATCCTGACAAAATAAACAGCAGAATTAGTCTGGAACAAAATCAAGGTCTTAAGATTTTAAACCTTGCAGTGTACTGAAAAGAAAAGGAAGCAGCTACTTTTGTCTACAGAGAGCTGACAAAACACACAAGGCTCAAGCCCAACCGTGTGTGTATGTGTGCAAGGCTGATACAAAGTGAACCTGCCACAGTCTGACTGATAGTCCCATCTCTTTCCTCCCCATAGCATGTCTGTTTCCACAACTAGGTGGCAAAGCAGTTTAGAAGTTGCACCAGACAAAAACTAACCCATCCTGGTTTTTGGACAGACTAGCTACCTAAACAAGCTTGCTGATGCAAAAGACAGACCAGAAAAACCCAGAGCTGAGCATGGGAAATGCTGAACTGCAGCACCTCCAGCCTGTAAACACTGTGGAAAAACAACACAAGTGTTGTAACATTCTTCAACTGCAATTTAGCACCTGTTGAAGGCTCCTCACTTTTTATGTGATGGCTATTATGGAGTATTTGGAAGAATTGTAGATACTTGCAATGGTTTATCTGGACTGATCAGAGATTAGTGGGAAAAGAAGCAAACTCAAGTGCAGCACCTAGGTTAACATCAGCAGCGAGCTTGTTTTCACAGTTCAATTGACTAAAGTTACACTGTGGAGTAATTCTGGTGACAGAGACATTTACATGAGTCTAGAATATGGTTTCTGCTTCCTCAAGGTCACTGTGTGGCTGGTGCCCTATGTCAGTCTATGCTCAACACTGAGGGAACTCAGCTTTCCGAGGCTGACAGTGTTGAAGTGTCGCTTGAACACGAAAAATAAGAGTCATGTCTTCTCTTAAATTAAGTTTCTACACGTGGAGGTCTAATCTAGAATATTAACAGAAGGCATTCATTTTGCATTGATTTAACATTATATACCCTGAGGAGAGAATTAAGATTAATGGTAGCCATGGTAGAACAATGAACAATTAGATGTCAGTAGCCCATCAAAGCTATCAGGGCTAGAGACCTGCATGGAGTCAGAGGCAAGACAGACACACAGATATTATAACACTACAGCCCACCTTCTAGAATAAGCAAAACCAAGCAGGAATGATATTTAATATACAAGACACTTTTTCCCCTCTTCACAGAATGCAAGATGCAAGGCATAGCCTACAAGGATGAATTTTAGTAACACAGGATCAACAACTCAGGGTCTTAAGTTAGTGCTGATGTTTAGCTAAGGAGAGGGAAGAACTTCAAGGACACCTTTAAGTTAGTGTCACCTAAAAAATTCCAGCTAAAGCCATTTTCACACCATATTTCAAGTGAAAGAAAGAACATTTGGAAGTCAACTTTTGACTGATAAGTCAGGCATTGCTCACACTTGCACAGAGCTGCTGCTTCCAGCAATTCTGGAAAGCAAGAAAAATGGAGTTCCCTTGAAGGCACTATGCCAGAGCTTGCAGCATGAGCCTCTGCAATTCACTTTTAAAAGCTGTTCAAGAGCTCTACACTCTTCAGAAGAAATCTCAGCCACATCACCGTGTCATTTTTGCCCCTGTACGCTTACACTTCAACACTCACTACAGAAACTTAAGGAAGATTGAAATGTAAGCATTTTGACTTGGCTTGAAGAAGTAAATTCTTTAAACAAAGT
The DNA here is from genome assembly GCA_907165065.1 of Caprimulgus europaeus. The sequence goes on from OU015530.1 coordinate 4,855,691, forward strand.
ATGAAGAAAGCTTCCAAAAGATATACTTGAAAAATATAGGTTTGTCAGAACAAGTCCATAAATCAGGCTTTTCTCTAGCCAAGTATCTCATTAATTGTTAACAACACTAAATTCTTCCTTTAGTTAGAAGATCAGAATGATCAGAGGTGTATTTGGTAGAAAAAGGAAATATCTGTATGGTCATTTTTACAGCCAGAAAAGATGACTTAATATCCACACTCACCAAACTCAAAACTCCACCCAAACTGTTTCACTGCTCTATAAGCAGGGAAGTTTAACTTGTGACAGAGAAACAAATGGTATTTGCAAAGAAAAACCAGGTTCCCACTAGACTCAGGGCAGGCTACACTCAACACCTAAGGAATATGGTATAGGCAGTTGTAAAGTATTATGGTGAAAACTCACACAAACACCCTTAAATGCTTCCAAGGTATTAGCACAGACAGAACAAACGCAGAAGGCTTCTTTGAGTAAAGCTCCTATGAAATTCTTGACGTAGAAAAAGTGTAAGGATTTAAATAAAGCATTTTTGAGGCAGGCACTACCTTCTTCTGTGTGGTCTGAGCCAAGGTGGATGAAAAATTCAACAAAACCGGAGTCAGAAGACTTAAATACACCACCCTCTGCATTTTATTAATTGGCTCCTGACAATGAAGGATGCAGGGAATGAGTGCTCCAGCGGGCACAGGCACATTTATATCACAAATGGTGCAAGCACACAGGACCAGACACAGGTCACTAGCAAGAGACATCAAGAAGCAGGTACCACCACCACATTCTCCATCTCCTCTTCACAAATACAGGCAAGCATTCTCTCTCCCCACAGGCAGACTGCATCAATACACCAGCCAAACAGAACCTCATAAAATAGGAGCATGTTGGATTTCCCGTTTCAGAAAATTCCTTTTATTCCTCTAAGGAATCTTCCAGCTGTAGCAAATAAATTTCATTAGTGAAATCTGACTTGGCAAAGTACATTACTTCATTTTATGACTTTGCCATCTGTTTTACCACCCAACTACCAGTGTGTAAGTACTCTTTTGTAGTATGACTGTAAGAGCATTACTTTTGTAGCCATATTTTGTTCCAGTAACTTCTCCTCTGGTTTACATTCTATGCTGTGCAAATTGCTCCTCCTAAAATCCATTTTTCTGTTTTATTCCAGGGAAGAGGATTTCATATGCTTGACTCACTGAATGAGACTGGTTGGCAAAGACACACAGACTTGTAATTAACCTTTTGAATAGGTGATTCAAAGACACAGGTGGTTCCAGACCTGATGTTGCATGGTAATACAGCATTCATGACATTGAAACGCTGTTTGGTCTGATCCTCTATGATCTGAAAAATTGGTAAAGTCAATCTAGCAGGTACCTAAATGACACACTTGGACAATTAATTGTCTTTTAGTTCAATATATGCTTGCCAATCATATGATACACAGTCCAGTTTCATGGCTATTTCACATATTGTGGGCATAAAACATGCAGTGGCTAGAAACGGATGGCATTCAGTTCATGAACTTAGCATGAAGCTATGAATATTCAGGTCAGTTTATCAATTTCCATATTAAGTGCCAGCACAAGGTGGTTTTGGACTTGCCCTGGTTAAAATACTGTTCAGACTTTTCTTACAGTACCACAGAAGACATTTCCAAGTTAAATGTTCTCAAATTGTAAAGTACTAACTTTTAAAAATTGCTTTTTTTGTTCCTATTTGAATCTTAAAGCTCTTATCATGCACATGGCAATTCAGAACACTACAGAACTGTTAAATGACTTAAAAGAATTTAAGTGTTGTTCTAACAGAACAAGCTATCTAAAAAATGTTCTTATACAGCAGTGTATGTGAAAATCAGGGATCAATTTCTGAACAGAAGCAAGCACAATGTTCATTTTAGACTACCTGGGTAACCAGGTGAAGCAGAATGATAAAAAATTCACAAAAATCAGTTTTGTAATCACACTCCAAAGGCAAGGAGTCCTGGAAAAGGCACCATTTAAGGATGGCACACTACTGCACATCACTAGACAGGCATCAAGCACATCCCTTCCTATGGGCAGACACTCAACACAAAAGCTAAAGGCATTCCAGTGGCGGTCACAGACCAAACCCAGTTTATTTTAAAGGCCAGTTTCCCCAGGAAAGAACTACTATATATGTGTGTCACTGGTGAAATCTGACAGCTTTATCAACATTTAATTGATTTAATTCTATACATGTTGTAAAGCTAAACACCACCAAGTGTGAGCTGTAATTCTTCTGTACAGGTGAACTTTTAAATTCCAGCGAGAAGTGTGTGACCTCATCCCTTTCCAGTGCTGCACGGTGTAATGCAGGATTTCCTCTGGCCTGCAAAACCTTCACTACTGCTGACTTAGGAAAACATTTTATTTCCAGCTGGTCACTTACACACTTTCAGTTCAGCTGCAGTACTTCTAACAGCATCAGCTCTCCACAGAGTCAGAAGCTAATTTTACAGCTGTTACCAAGGGGTTTATTTCTTTAAGCTTAACACACACACAGCCTGAGTCCTGCATAAAGTCTGGAAAAGTTAGTGTTGTTAAAACCCACTCTGGTTGTTCACAGAGAATGGTCAGCATGAAAGGTCTTCAGTCTGTTGAGAAAAAGAAATTATGTTCCTGAAAATCTCTCTTTCAAACTACTGACAATCCAAGAATAACTATGCCATCCTGACTGGGTTAGCTCTGACCATTTCAGTATTTTATTTTCTTGTATTTCACTAGCCAAATCCCACTCTCTGGCTACAAGATTGTTTCTGTTTCAGTTTCTCCTCTGAGAATTATTTTTTCCCTGTATCTGTTTATATATAAAGTCTTACCTCTTAAAATTGTAGTAAAACCTATTAGAAAGATTCCAATATAAAACTTTGCTCCTCAAGCAATGGATGGTTTTCTTCAAATTTTCCAAACTACACTTAAGATCACTAGAAATAATTTGCTTTTGCAGTGCTCTTCAAAATACTCCAGCTTGAAGAAACTCACTTAAACTATGCACGTTACATACATGATCTCAGTTCTAGCTCATACATCTTGCAGAGAACACTTTTGTTAGGTTATTTCATTTCTCTATCCTTTTTGACTGCAAGAGCTATAAAGCTCAACCTTTGCAACACAGAAAATACAACAGGGAGAGGTTAATCTTCATTTAATTCTAAGGAAAACAGATTTTTGTCTACTAGAAAAGTTCCACATGTGCTAAATAGAGTTACCTAAAAAGATCAATTTGCCCAATAACATCCAGTGAAAAACTTTAAAGACAGGACAGTAAAGAAGTTTCTCAAAATAAAAATCAGGACCTTCTACTAAGGTTTGTGAATTATTCCAAAACCAAACATTTCATATCTTACTCCTTGGTTCTCAGGCAAAGAGGAGTGGAGAAATTCCAGCATTCTGGTGAGCAGCTGCATTATAAAAATCTTTCTTTTAAGTGTAATTGTAACTGTAAGCCCATCAGTAAAACTAATAATCACATGCCCCAAGTTAGTGACTGACAGGGAGGCAGTTGCATGGGACTATGTACAGAGGGTTTACTAAAGTATTTTTGTGGATCAGCTCCTGGCCTCTGGAAGAACAGCACCGACCTACAAATTACAACCTCCCGAGCTCTGAGCACAGGAAATACCAGTTGGCAATGCCTGCAATGGGATTCCTTAGCAAAGCACAGAGACATTAAAGATCAGCAATATATATCACTTAAAAATGAGTATTTTCCCCTCACAGCAGGAGCAGAAGGGGAAAAAGTTGAGATCATGACTTAAAATCCAAGTTATTATCAAAGCAAGATGTAGGAAAGAGGACTGAGACACAGCTTGGATTAAGATTTATAATTTAACTCCTCTAAATCTAAAAGGCAGTGACAGCTCCTGCTTAACTGTTGTCAAACAACCACACCCAAGAAACAACAGTTCTGCCCAGAAACAACACTGCACCCGGAAAAACCACTTGGTTAACGTCACCCTTCTTAATATTTCTGAAACAAATGCACCTGTGGGGTTTTTTTAATTCATTGTTCTAAAAACAGTCCTTTATGTTACACTACAGACTACACCAAAATGATGCAAACCAGATTAATAACTCAGACCAACAGCTTTCTGATTGTTCTTCTGATTGTTCTTCTGATTGTTCTTCTGATTGTTCTTCTGATTGTTCTTCTGATTGTTCTTTGAATTTTCATTATTGTTCTTATCACAGTCTTCATTAAACAAGGAAAAACAATCAAGTTCTAGCTTTTTTTATGCATCTGAAGTTACAATGGGTATCTTCCCAGTGGGGTACTCCAACATGTTGCAGACCACACTGAATTTCAGGGTGGAAGTTACAAGTAGCCATCGTTTCTCCCTTGCAACACTAACCATTTAATAACATTTTAGAGCCCAAACTTGCTTCATGGAAAGCAGTTTCTGGTATTTAGCCTAATGCATCTGCTCTTTAAATTCTGAATGACAATACTGGACTGTATAGACAAGGAGTCCAGAGTGCAATCATTTTTTTTCTAGGTTAAGTTTTCCTGTTTTATTACAAACCTTACTTCCAGTGCCTATGAATGAACTGGAATCTCAAAGGCATCACACCTGATCAGCAGCAGGCAAAAAAATACACAAGGTGGAGCATGAAGGAAAAGATGCTTCAACAAATTGTACTCGTACAGACCAGTGCTGTGCCATGGACTTCACAACGTGAACTAGACCAGTGTAAAACAAATCCCATCTTCACTTTCAAATCAAAACTGTAAACCTATAAAAAGTCAGAGCATTCAAGTTGCAATGAGCTGTGCTGAGCTACCAGTCCTGACCAGACTGGACCAGTCACTGAAGCATTGCAATGAACTCTCAATCTGGACATGGTTAAATATAAATTTTGACCTTACAGAAACCAGTAGTTAAGAGTGTGTGGTTTAAAGTGTTATTTCTTAAAATACAAGAGTCCTGAGGATTGGAATGAAGCTGTATTTGGATTTTACGCTATAAAAGTGGAATTTTAGTGTGGTTAAGTGTGTAAAAGCTTTATAAGTTAGTGGTGTCATACCAAAATAGCTCTTCCACACAATAACCACTTTAATTCAGTATCTGATCTTGCTTGCTTTGACCTCCATGGACAACAGTGACAGATGGTTAAGGATGAGCTTCTCCCAGCCTTGCTTTGAGCAGGACCTTTGGGACCATCTACTCAAACATCTCCCATGGGGTGACCTCACCAGTCAAGGGTGGGTTTTGTGACCACCAAGGCACACCTGCAGAAGTCTGTCACATAAACATTGTCTTCCTGTCTGTATACTTTCATTTTGAGGTCTGAAATAAATCCCACTGGGGAAAGCGTTGCTGGAATTAACTACTTGCAAACTAAAAGTCCTTTCAGGAAAGCATGGCTGTACCAACAGCACTACGTTGGTACAACCTTCATGTGACAGAGGAGCTTTACTCTGCGCTGTCTGATGGGCTTCAACGAGTACCAGCAAAGAGGAGGACTACACCACCCAGAGCTGGCTTCTCACGCTCTCCACAGAAGTTTCATGTCTGGAAGGCTTCCATGTTTACTGCACTCTGTTTAATGTTGATGGAAAGATTTCTGCCTGCCTATCCGTGGGTGTTATACATAAGCATTCTCAGACTGCTGCAGAGGAGGATCAGAGTTAGAGATCAAGTCTAACAGTGGCACAGAAGGGTATTACGTTAGCATTTCAGAGAGTAAAATGAAACAGGTACCAAGGCCTGACTGCGTGGCTGATCCCTGCTGCTAAGCACAGGTGCCAATCTCCTTTGCAAAATCACATTATCCATAACTGGCAGAAATACTTGTTTGGTCATACAGAGCATTTACATGCCATTTTTAAATGAAACCTTGTGGGCCACTGCCCCAGACATTCCCACACTCTTGCATCTAATGATGTAGTAAACTTATTGTAATAGAGAAAAACATAATACATTGAATGAACTGTACTCGTAAGAATTCAACCCCTAGTGTAATTGCTTGAACTAAGGAGCCCACATCACAAAATAAGCATCATCAATTCCACTAAAGTAAGGATTGCAGAGTTACTATGCAACCAACTCCCTTTATATCTCTTGTTTGTGCTACCTTCTTTGCATTCTTGGCTCTTCTCCCTATTGCCATTATGAACTGATTACAGCATAGCTTATTTTGAATTCTCTATAGTAACTGTCTTTTTCATTACATTTCCTCTGTTTATGGTGTCTAACCTCTCCTACACGTCCCTTTCTCCATTCCTCCCCTCTACCTACAGCTTGGAAACTTCAGTGTTACTGATCTATTGCCCCAAAAGTGCTGGGAATTCTGATAGACACAAAACTAATCCCAAACAAAACATGAGTAGTAAAGACTAAACTACCCTTAAGGCAAAGGCAACCAATTGTCTCATCAGGTCATTCTAAGGCAGTGGTACTTGCCTTATACATCATTTCTTTCCAACTTCCCACTCCTAAATCCAGTACTGTTTTTCTGCAGGGACTTCAGATTTCTTGCTGCTGTGCAGAGCTCCTCAGACTCAGCAGTCTAAGCCTAACGTGACGGTTGTGAGTTGCACATCTGCCAAAGAGATTTAACAAGCAGCTTTGCCCATTGACAAATCCTCGGTCAGTAGGTGCTTACTCTGACTCACAATACTCAAGAAAACATGACAAGAAGCAAAAAAGGATTTAATAACTCCCTAGTCTGCCTGCAAAGTACATTTGCTATAAAGTGAATCTAAATTCTTTACATCCACAAGGACTAGAAATCATTTCAGATTCTGCAGACAGTAACACTTTAAAGTAACATTTTAGAAGTACCCCAAGAGCTGATTTTAAGCACTGCAACAGACTAATAACATATAACCATTTCTTCCCTATTTAATAATGTATAAAATGTAAAACACTTTGCAGAACGTTCAGTGGATGAACAGTAATTATACCAACTGTTCTGTTTTCTTGATTCCTCACATCAATTCTTCATAAAGGGACTTAAAACAAGTTGTCCCATAATTGCGTGTGTGATGTGGGCAGGTTATAATACGTTCATGAGAATGCTGTCACTAGCCTACCAAACTACCTTGTTCACTTAAAATAGATTTCAATTTAGATGCAAAGTAATTTCAATAGCTTGAAGCCATTAGAAGTTTAATGGCAGTTGGCTGTAAACACTCTAAATGGGGTGGGGAGTTCCCAGAACACACCAGCCATGTGATCAGTGATTCTTATTCCCAGGACCACTCTACCCTATAGCACTGGCTAGGTTAGCAAAACAAACACATCTAATTACCAAGTTCCAAGGTTTTTCTCATACAATTATTTCTTCTTCAGTTGTGAAACTGCAGGGAAAATAATGCTGTTGGCAATTAGCTGTTGCCTAAACAACTTTTTACGTAACAAGACACTGTACCTACACATTATTCTTTGATACTGGAGATTGCCATACATCAGTTTCTAAAGCAGCACCACCCTTTGCCTCAGCAATTATTTTTTTTCCCCCAAGTCAGATGCACTTGAAATTTAACAGGAGTAAAAAGCTCATCTTAAACAGAACACCTCTGTTGCAGGATAATCCCTTAGAAAAAGTACACACAGGGATGTCAGTGCACGACTTAAGGGAGGTTCAGAACACAACCACTCTTGGGGAAGTCACTCTGAATACAGAAGGCACACAGACCACTGCAATGTCTCAAAAAAATCCCCTTATTTAACAGTCTTGTGCTCCTCCTCGGCTGGTTTTAGCCAGCACTGCCTTATCCTCACAGCCACATCTCTCCCTGCCACCCTCCCTAACTTCCCTCCCTCGAATAATCGACTATTTCTAAGGATTATTTATGTAAAGAGTACCTGCCCACAGATAATAACAAATGCACAGCTAGTGGACATTCTAGCTTTCTCTTTCATGGTTAAAGATCCAATCTTTAAGGTAAATGAAAAAAAAAAAAAAATTACATTATTTCAACATTGCCAAAGCGCATGCAAGTCAAAATACTGACTTCCCCTTAAAATGGATGTATTTTTTCCCTTCCTCCAATCTAGAAGAGAAGATCGAGGTCAAGGAATTTGCAAGAGCATAGGAGTACATTCACTATTTAGTATCACAGCTTATTTAACCCCACAGCTGACCTCTCATGCAGTAGACCCAAGTCTTTTTCTGATCTTTTAACACAACAGTATGTCACATTCTCCCATTTTTACAGAAAAAGAAAAAAAAGGGTAAAAGACTCTAGCACTGGCAATCCCTATAACTTCTGCCATTTGGAGGCTTCTGCAAAAAAAGTTTGACAAGCTGTCTCACGAGCACAGACTAAAGGGTTTCACTCTGCATCAGAGATTTCCACATCACATATAGTTGTTCTTCATTCTATTAGGAATGCTCACAATTTCCCAAGATTTAAATGCTGAGGTATGTGCTATTCAATGAATAAGGTGGCTGAAAAGAAGCAAAAGGATTTTTACTGAAGACCCCAGTTATAATCACTATTAATTATACTGATAGCTAATAGTACACCAGGATCTTCTCCCAGTCCACACAGTTAAGCTGGAGTCTCCCAGGAGCTCCTCACTTCTCAGTATAACTTTCATTGGAAAAAGATTGTCCTGGTTTTTAGCTGGGACAGAGAGCTGGGTTTCTTTTTAGTAGCTAGAATAGTGCTGAAACCATCACAAAGACAAAGAACAAGCGGCAGCTTTTTGTGCAGACCTCCCCATAACCTATCTCCAGACACTGAAATGCCACTGTGTTATCGCTTCCACTTGTGGACGTGTGATGGTTTGCACTGCAGAATGCCAAGTCTCTTTCCAATGAGAACTAGAAATGCAAGCTTGAAATAAAACATTAGGGTCATTTTGAGTCAGAAAATAAATATTTTGTCAGTCTTTCTGCCAGGACAGTTCAGAGATGCTCCGAGGTGAGGCAGACACACACCGATCACACATAAAACCTCTTCCCAGGTGACTCTTGGGATATGCATGGCCCACTTAACATCTTCATTGTGAAGGAGACTAAAGTAAAGGGGAAGGAGTTGAAGCTGTTGACTTCTATTTAAAGAAAAAAACAACCCAAAGTAAACACCAAATTATTTACCTAACCAAATATGTGAGCATGGTCAGGCTCTTTTATTTAGCAAACTCAACAGGCACGCTTTGTACTGTTGTTGCAGGCAAAGCACAAGCCACAGTTAGCAGCAACGCCTTGTAACGAGCACCACTAGAGAAGAGAGCAGCGCAGGACAGCGAGCAGCCACTACACCTTACAGGAACGCGGCTCTTACTCATCCTCGGACTGCAAGGGAACACGGAGAGACACACAGACACGGAGGCTCCGGCTCCCAGCCCCTGCCACGCTGCCATGGCCAGCCCAGCCCGGGGTTGACAACTGACTGCGTGTCCTGTGAGGGTGGTGAGACCCTGGCCCAGGATGCCCGGAGAAGCTGTGGCTGCTCCTCCCTGGAAGTGTTCAGGGCCAGGTTGGATGAGGCTTTGAGCAACGTGGTCTAGTGGAAGGTGTCCCTGCTGATGGCAGAGGGGTTGGAACCGGAGGAGCTCTAAGGTCCCTCCCAACCCAGACCGTTCCATGGTTCTATGACAGCCCCAGCCGCTGCCCCCTTTGTTGGGGGTGAAGGCGCTGCCGCTCCGCGCTCATCTGCAGGTGCGGGCGTTGCCCGCGCTCACCCCGCGTCCTCAGGACGGCAGGGACCCCGCACCTGCCCCCCGCTCCCGCGGCAACAGGAGGCGGCCGGACCCGCCTCACCCCCTCCTCTCGCCGGGGGCTCCGCCACCCCATCCCTGCTCCCCTCTGCGCCCGGCGGGCAGCGGCAGGCCCGGGGCGGGAGGGTCCCCAAGCCGGACGCCCGTAACCTTCAGGGAGCGGCCGGGCACCGCCCGCCTCTCCCCACAGCCCGGGGTGGGGCCGACCGGCACGAACCGCCGATGAGGGGCAGCGGGGCGGCAGCCGCGCCTCGGCGCCGACCCCCGGGCAGGGAAGAGCGGCGGACGCGGGGTGCCCCAGCCTCTCTGCCGCCCGCTCCCCCCACCGCGGAGCGCTCCCGCGGCGGCGGCGGCGGCGAGCGGGAAGGGGTCCCTACCCGCGCGCTCATCCCCCTCCCCAGCCCCGGTGACGAGGCGCCGTGCGTCTGCCTCCGGCCCGGCCCGTTCCGCTCCCCCCACGCTGCCCCCGACTTACCTGCGGCAGCGGCAGCGGGGCGAGCTCCGCCGGAGGAGCGGGCGGGGCGGGACGGGCGAGGGGAGCCCTGGCGCCGCCCCCGCGCGCAGAGCCGGCGGCGCGCGCGGCCCGCGGGGGAGGGCGGGGCCGGGGCACGAGCTGGGCCGCGGCCGCCGCAGAGGAAAGAGCGTCACCGGGCGTGGCCCCGCCCACCCCTCCCCGCGCGCGCTCGCGCGCAGGGGCGGCAGTCACGCGGCGGGATGCGCATGCGCAGCGTGGGGCGGAGAGAGGAGCGGGCGCGCGCGGCGGGGCAGGGGCCGGACCGCTGGTGCGCGAGGGCGGAAGCCGCTTCCGGCAGGAGGCGGGGCCTCGCGAGGCTGCTGCTTCCGGCAGAGCGCGCGCGCGGGGCCCCGCCCGGGAGCGGTGGCTGAGGGAGCTGCTGGAGTGGGGCCGCGGCCGGTCAGGGCCCAGAGCGCCCCCAAACCCGGCAGCAGCGGCTCCCCGCGGAGGGGGACGGGCCCCTGCCTGGCTCTACCCGGTTCCGGGGCTGGTCCCGTTTATCCCAGCGGCACGTTAACTCGGGAGCCTAATGGTGGCAGAGTGCCTGCTGCTCCACCCGTGTGTCAGCCGAACCTGTTAAGCGAGACAGTGCGACAAACAGCGTAGCATCAGGTCCGCTCCTCCTTCCCCCCAGCTAATCCCCGGTGTGGTGAATAGATGAGGCATGTCGTGCCATGGTAAGGAGAGAAATTCCTGACATCTGGCGCCAGATTTATAAACACAATTATTTTTAGTGGTGAAAACAACGTGAGCTCCCCTCCAGGGACAAGTACAAGCTGAGGAAACGTTTAATATCCTGAGTTTAAGGAGAATTATCACTGGCAGGAGGGAACATGAAGCACTGAGATTGCTAGGGAGTTTTTTATTGTCATGGACCCATCCATGCACAAAGGGTTTTAGAGATGCCAAACAAAACGGGGACATAGGAGAGTTGTCATGTTAATAATTCAAATAATAATAACGACCCCTTAATGACCATATCTGTCCCTGCTAAATCAGTTACTCAAGTGGGAGCTGTGTGTAAACACAACGTGATTTTAACCCATAACTGATGGGATGTACCCGAAGCATCGCCTAGAAATTGCCTGCTCAGTAGGTGGTTTTGTGTCATCAGGCTGTAGCCGTTCAGGGATGACACGAATTATTTTGACCCCTCCCCTCCTCCTCACAATGACTTGGCTGAAGGTGGCTTCTAAGTGCAATTTCCAGTTTTTTGTCACCTCAGCTGGAGATCTTTGACCTCAGCGTTCGCATCAGGCAGCCTTGGCACTCTATTTCCAAAGCAGGTGCACTTTGAAAGCTTCTTTGTTCTCTGTCCTCACTTTTCTGCAGTTTCTGACATCTTGGACATTTAGCCAGTGATTATTCTGTCTCCCTCTAGGATTTAGTTTCATTGGGCTCACATTTCAGCTTGAACTAACTTTTGCATATTCCACAGAGTTTGAGAAACTGCTATAGCAGTAAAGGAGCAATCCAGGTGCAGTTCATGCTGATGAAAACACCAGAATACATTAATTTACACAAAAAAATGTTGGATTCTGTTAGATGGAGGGAGAAAAAAAAAAGAGGGGAAGGAAAGGAAAGCTGGTAATACTGAGAACAGCCAAAAGAAGACACAAAACATTTTGGATATTTTATGATAGGGAAAAATTTGCACAGTAGTTATGATTAATCTTTTCATGAGACCATGAAAATATTGGAAGAGTCTTAGCCTGACCCTGCACATATATTAATTCAAGAAATCCTCACCCAACCTCTGCAGCCCTTTGAGTGTCTGTACACTGTGTTACTCCCTAATAAATATTCCAGATCTGTTGGAAGAGGGGCTGAGTCACAGTTGAGGTGTCAGTAATAGTGGGGTCTGCAGCCACTCAGGACTTCCTAGAAGCCAAGAAGTGGTGTGTTAATTTCACCTCCACTGATCTGTTTTCAACACCTGCGTTCAGTCACACCCTGAAATCACACTGTTTTAAAGATGTTTAGTTGCAGAAAAGCTGTCACTGGTGGTTGAATCTCTTGTTCCCTTCTTCTTTTCTGAACCAGTAATCATCCCCCTTCCCTTCATGTGTTGTGGAAGGGAAGGTAAACTCTGTTGCTGAAGTTAACCAAGTCTCTGAATTTATTTTAATAGCAGTTTGGATCATGCCTTTTTAGTATCAAAATACATTCTTTTGGTCATTAGTGTTACAGTTCAGACCAGGAGCACACCTCTGAGACTGAACTCTCGATTGTCTTGATTTCCTCTGCTTTGATTTGTGTTGTAGAGTGGTCTTGGAACAGGGAAATTGGGTTTGTGTAGGATGGGACACTGGGATGCACTGCAGGAGTGGATCTCCACTGCTGGTGGGCCAGAGCAGAGCTAGCCCCAAATAACCTCCCCCTGTAATACATCGAGTGTGGTTGCCTGGTTCTTGGTGCCAAATGTTTCACGGTGTGGAAATGCCTCTATTGCACCAGAGAGTCACAGAATGGTCAGGGTTGGAAGAGACCTCAGGAGATCATTTAGTCCAACCCCCCTGCCAAAGCAGGTTCCCCCAGAGCTCACTGCTCTCTGGTGTTTAAACACTACAGCCAGCACCTAAACCCCTATAGACGGTGTGGCAGAGATCTGCAATGTGGCCCTAAGGACATATGTGGTGAGTGGCCTTTGTTATGTATTAGCATACGTGCTCTGCACCTAAAATACTGGCAGAGAAAATTACAAATTGTAATTAAGCAGAGATGTAATCAATTGTGTGCTACCAGTATTTGCATTATGTACCATAACACAAGTGAGAAATCAGCTGATACTGACAAGGATTTCATTTGTTTTAAAAAGCTAAAGATATCATGGACATAACAGACAAAACATGTCCAAATCTTTGGGGAAAAAACATTGATATGCAACTTCCTTTTCCCCAGGGAACAAAAAAAAAGTACTTGTTCCTTTTATTTAGCACACATTTTATAACACACAATATATGTCTAAAGTTTGCATAATTTAACACTGTAATTTTATCTTGGATATAAATGAATGAACCATGTTCTTTGGAAAACTACCTTATCATACATAAAACATCTATTCTTCCTTCAAGATCTCAATAAGTCTTCCAGGGTGAGGAAGACTTCATTTTTCTAAGGGACAAAATAGAAGAGGAACAAAACCACTTACTGGTTTTTGAGGGCACCCTCCTTTTCCAGCCCGGAATCGATCAGCCTGGCATCTGCTGGGTGTGGGGACCTTTGTGTTGTGAAGTGTTACTGAACTGGAATCAATACAGGGAGGTAGGAATTCCTGGTATTATGGGTAATTTCTTCTCTTTTATGCTGATGGCCCAACTGAATTAGAATTCATTAGACAATGTTTTATTACTCATGCATAAGGATGCCTGAAACACATTTGTGATTTAATGGTGTTTCAGGACTAAAGGAAAGAAACCACCCAGCTCCAATCCACCATATCACCCCCCCACAACAAAAGAAGGGAGTGAGCAGCTTTCACCTGCCTCCAGTTTGTACCAGTTGTGAGAACTCATAAAAACGGGTGAAGAATATGGCAAACTATTGCTGAGCTAATTATCAACATACTCAAACTTCCCAACTGTGTGACTGGGTGGTTTTGTGTGTGTTTGTGTAAGGGACAGTCAGGTTTCAGGGACATCCTTTGCTTGAGGTACATTACACAAGAGAGTGCTGGCTGCCTTGAGAGGGTGGTGCATGTGTTGAGGGACTGAATCTCCCTCTGAGTGTAGCTGTTTCTCTCCAAAAACCAGCAAGAAAATCTGATGCAACTAAACTTTTGTTCTGTTTTTAGGCAGAGCAACTCCAGGCCTCAGCGGACAGCCGACTGGATTGGGATTCAGGTAATTTTAACTCTGCTCTGTGCTGGTTTTGGCTGGGACACAGTTCATTTTCTTCCCAGTAGCCAGTATGGGGCTGTGTTTTGGATTTGTAGTGAGAACTGTTGATAACACAGAGATGTTTTCATTATTGCTGAGCAGGGCTTACACACAGTCAAGGTCTTTTCTGCTCCTCACCCCACCCCACCCGCGAGGAGGCTGGGGGTGCACAAGAAGCTGGGAGGGGACACAGCGGGAACAGCTGACCCCAACTGACCAAAGGGATATTCCAGACCCTATGACATCATGCTCAGCATATACAGCGGGGGAAGAAGGAAGAGGGGGATGTTTGGAGTGATGGAGTTTGTATTCCCAAGTAACTGCTACGTGTGGTGGAGCTCTGCTTTCCTGGAGGTGACTGGACACCTGCCTGCCCATGGGAAGTAGTGAATGAATTCCTTGCTTTGCTTTGCTTGTGTGCACAGCTTTTGCTGTACCTATTGAACTGCCTTTATCTCAACCCCATAAATTTTCCCACTTTTACCCTTCTGATTCTCTCCTACATCCCACTGGGGGGGAGTGAGTGAGCGGCTGCGTGGTGCTTAGTTTCCAGCTGGGGTTAAATCTTAACATGCTCTCGCAGTGTCACTAATCTACTCTGATCTTGGTTAGTCCACTGTCCATCCATTTCCAATCCCAACTTTCATCTGCCTTTTGTATTTAGAGGTTCAGCTCTATGAGGTAGGAGTAATTTTTATTTTTCTATGCTTTTGCAGCACTTACAATCAAGGGAATATTTTTGTGATGTGCACAGATAAACATCAGCTAATGTCAAAATAAAGCAATCCAGTCCAGATTCTGAACACCACAAATCAACAAGTGCACGCAGAGGTGCTGTGGGCAGTTGCTGCTACTACTCTTGCTCAGTGCAAGGACATCTTAGCCTGTCATCTGACAGAGGAGCTTCCCATCATGTGTGACTGCCTCCAAACCTGTCACACGTGTCCCCCTACACTTGCAAACTGATCTATATTCCCTAAAAAAAAAAAAGATAGTGAGTTTACTGTAATAAACTGTTGGGTAATGAGATACTTGCCCTTGCTGAGCTCTATTAGCTGTCCAAATGACATTATTCTCAGTCCTCCATCCAAGCTAGTCGTGGTGCTTAGAGCTTTCTTTACATTTTGAAAAGATCATCCATCCCTGAATGCTTTGTGCCTATAGAGAAAGTGAGGTGAAGTGACTTGAGTAACAATGAATCCAAGAGTAAGGGGGAGTTTGCAGTCATTCATCTTGTCATGCAACAGAGCTAGGAGAAATGACATCATTCCAGTAGGTGACTAGGAGACTGGGAATCTGAGATTTGAGGCTCCAATGTGGACCTTCAAAATATCATGGTTATTACTTGTTCTGCAGATTCTGTGCCTACTGCATTTGCTTTGTCTCTATCTTGAAGAAGAACTGTTGCAGCTCTTAAGTGATGGGTTCCATTGATTCCAGCTGACTGATATCTGCTAAGAACATGAATGATGGTGCAACACCTGATTTTAGTTACAAAAAGGATCAGAAGAGTCTTAGAAAGATGAGATACGTGGGATAAGCAACAAATGTTCAGTTACTTGTACCAGTTATGGTGTCCTATGAAACCTTGTAAAGAGAAAATGCGTGCGTGTGAAGCCAGCCCTCACATGTTCATTCACGAATGGCCTCAATTTGCACCAAGGGCAGTTGAGATTGGATGTGAGGAAGAATGTCTTTGCTGAAAGGGTTCTCAGGCATTGGGAGGGGATTCCCAGTGCAGTGGTGGAGTCCCCATCCCTGGAGGGATTGAAGAGTTGTGTAGACACAGTACTGAGGGACATGGGTTAGTCAGGGACTGGTCAGTGTTGGGTTCATGGTTGGACTCGATGATCTTAAAGGGCTTTTCCAATCTGGGCAATTCTGGGATTCTGTGATAAATCACAGTTGCTTGTCCCTAGTGCCTTTGACTCAGACAGTAAGTAACTAGAGATTATAATGCTCAAGTCAAGCAGAAATCAAATGTTAACCGGATCTTGACTATGCTCCAAGGTAATGATACACCCTGGCAGTGCCAACACATTTCTACATCCATGACCATTTGCTACAAACCTCTTTTTTGATGTCTGTCCTTTGGCATTGGAGCATCTTAATTGCTTCCAGTGAAGGAGTAGGAAACAGCTAAAGCCTGCCAGTGCCAAGTGCCTCAGAGTGCAGAGCCAGAAGTGCTGTTCACTAAGTTGGGATGTAAAGCTGGTTCAGTCTCTATGGCTGTAGTGAAATAAAATGCAGACACCAACATTCTGATGTTACTGTCAGGGACAAACAATTTACACTCTGTAACTGGAGAGATGATGTAGAGAGTGAAGGAAAGATGACAAAATGTATTGCAGTATTTATGGGTTGTAGAGCCATAAAATATAGATAGCATCAGACTAAACTAAAAACTAAGCAGCACTGGGTTTAGCCTGCCTTAGATGGAAGAATAGATAAAGGAATCATTTCAAAGCTGACCAGTTTGGATAAACACTGATTCATGTTCCAGTTACATGCCCATTTTATAGCTGTATTATTGCTGCTCACTCTCAAATCCCATGACACTTTGTGAAAGAACACATATTACCTCTGATCTCCTGACCAGGTATCAATTCAGATGATCCCAGCGACACCTCTTAACGAATCCTGCAGTTCCAACTGGAACCACTGGTTTTCACTGACCACCCCAGGCCCCAGTTCTGAATTTAGACTTATCTGTGGGCTGTTACATAGCTGCTGTTTTCTCTGATCAACAGTTCAGCTGTGGGCTTCTGGAAAAATGGAATTCCCAGAAAGTGCTGGAAGCAGGCCAGAGAAGATACTGCTAGTGATTTATTTTTATTCTTCAGATGAAAAAAAAAAAAAGAAAAAAAAAAGAAATCAACACTGGGTGTAAGATTAGTAGAAAAAAGCAACCCTCAGCCCCTGTAAAAAAAACAGAAACAAAAAAATACGGCAATGTTGCACTGGATATGGAATTCCTGGAATCTTTTCCAAACTGCTATCATTTAAAAGTATCAACACTATGCAAAGTTGTCCCTTGTACTGTATTAAGTCTAGAGTATCTTCACTGAAACCAAAAAATTACTTGAATTTATGCAAGAATATGAATCAAAAATACATTGATCCTCTCTCAGAAGAACAAAGTACCATCCAATGAAATGGAAAAATCATCAGAAACAGAAGAGCTATGAAATTACTTTCATATGAATCACAGGAGACGCGTTGTGAAGCATGTAACCGAGTCCGAAATTTAGCAAGATGCAGAAACCCTTGACAAAAATAAACTAAGAAGTAATAATAATGAATTTCTCAAAAGGTCCCTAAGGAAGCATACCAACTTTAACCCTTTCAAAGAGGATAACTCCAGTTATTTGTGAGTAAGAGTAGATTTTCTCTGGGGAAAACTTCTGTAACTGTGCACATCAAAGTTTGTTTTTGCTGCACGCACCAAGAGCGTAACCTGGAGCAGGTGGGCATGCAAGGTTCGTGCACTAATTCCTGTTATCTTTTATACTGATGATAATATTTGGCCAGTTGCCTCTTTTTTTGCTTCCCATGAAATGACCCAGTTAAACATTTGTGCATCTAATATGCCTGAGATGCTATAATTAGAACATTTTTAATTATTCAACACGCTTAACTCTTCTCTGGAGTGTGGTAATTTGATGTGACGGTTCTGAATCCTGGAACAACATCTTGATGTGAGGAGCTTTCTGACAGTGCTTAAGCTGCTGTTTCTCATGTCTGATCTCAGTCAATGTTAGAATGTTATGTAGGAATGAAGGCTACAACTTGTCTTGGAATATGTGTCTTGTTCTGAAAATCTGGCACTATCCCTTTCCTGGAAAAACGATGGAAATTCATATACCTAAACAGATACATTTGAGCACAAAGGAAAATGTTACTTTTTCTTTAAAAATTAAAGTGAATTTTAGGCTTATCAGCCATGCTGGACTGTGGCTCCTTAAACTCCAAGTCCTCTGTTTATTTGTAAAGCAGTAGCGTGTTTCCCTCCGTTGTTTTGGAAGTGTTCACTTCAAGAGTTGTCAGCAATTAATTTACTTTTCTGCTTATTCAGGACACAATCAAACCACTGGAGTCAGTATCAAGATCACAGAGACTCCAATGAGCTCTGGATCAGGGCAAACATTTATGAAAGTTACCACAAAACCATGAAGCACTACTGAGTTGTGGTATGTCCTATGTGCACACATCCATTCATGTGATCTGGACTGAGGCAACCTGCTTACTTCACATGGGCCATAGCACATGGTCTTGCCCAGCAGAAAATATTTCAATATATTGTTCAAGCAAACCTAAACTAAAATGCCTCTCTAGAAATGCTGAAAACATCTTTTTAAATGAATGCACCAAGTCACAGGTAAAGCTCATGATTATAACAATAGTCAGTTTAAAAATAAATGAATATTTAATGGCATAAGACAAGCTAATAATTTCAGGTAGGTGTGACCTACCACAAGTGTGGAATTACTCACATCAATTTACTTGATCACCTTTCACCCTCTTTGTAAAAGCTGAAATGCAAACATATTTAACTCTTTCAGCTGCATTGACTTTCACTAAGTAGCATGCTTGACACCTGTCTGTTTGGAGGCAAATATTGCTTTTTGGCACATAACCTTCTACTTCTCCTGGGATTCCTAAGTCTGTGTGTAGTTTTCTCTGTAATCTTACTGAGCTATTTCCTTTCTACTCAGGTACCCACATACAAGTCCAAGATAATCTCCTTGATGTGTTAGGAGACTATTTCAGGCACTGCAGCATGACTGATGGCGGCTGAAAGCAGAAAGTATGCTGTAAGACAGCTTGAAACACTGCCAGGCAGGGTTTATGGAGGAGACATGCTCTTCTTGCCACAGACCTGGCATTCCCAGTGACCAGGTTTCAGGCTGGTGCCTATACTAAAGTCCAGGATTAGACCTTGAACCTCACACTGGCATTGTGCACCGAAGGAGACTTGCAACAGGAGGTGGCCACAAAAGGATGCACAAATACAGTGCAAACATTATAGAATCATAGAATGGTTTGGGCTGGAAGGAACCTTAAAGGTCATAGTATTATTATTTTTTTTCTTTTTTTTTTGTTCCCTTCCACTCCTGAGCTAGACCAAAAGCTCCCTTATGGCCTGCTTCCCTGTTTTGCTGAGTGATTGTTGCTATCATACCTCCCCCTGTTAAATTCAGCCTTTTCCCAAGAGTGCTGCACCTGCTGAAAAGACGAGGACAGACATTAGGCCTTCTCCTTAGGACTTAGATGTGGAAAAGATGATTGACAGAGTGCCTCACCCATTCTAAAAATTAGCAGAGTTGAGAGGTGATGTTGCTGTGCTTATCAAGCTTCTCAAGTTCAAATGCTAACCCCTGGGGACCACTTTAGTGAGGAGCAAACCTTCTACCTTGCACAGCACCTGTGGGTGCTGTGGTGCAGGTGCTACAAGTAGGAGCCCTGGTGTCTTGTGGTGTGGATGGAGATGATGGAGATACAGGGTGGGCTGCAGCCCTCCTGTAGACATCAAGGCATGGGTGAGTGGGATCATTAGTGGTGTAGAAGTGCTTGCAAGAGCTGGTTGGGGTCTGTTGCTTCCCCTTTCTCCAGCTGGTTGAGGTGGCCTGTGGTTTCTGCTCACTCATCCAGCGGGAGGAAGGTGCTGACAGCCCTCAGTCCCCATTCCTGCTTTGGTACATGCAAAGGGTTTAGAGGTCCCTCTCCTTGTCTGTCTCCCTCCCTCCCTGCAGTGCTGCTAGCTCAAAGGGGACAATTCTCTGTGGCTATTGTGCCCTTTAGGTCACAGCAGCACTTTGCAGTATTTTTTTCTGGCTCTAAGCAGCAGAGTGGGGCGGGTGGGATGTTGCAGGGACTCAATTTCCTCTTATTAATCAGTCTGCAGTCTTCCTGCCTGTCCCAGGCTGATGTATTAGGGAGTTCACTGCAGGTTTATTCCTTATGGAATTAGTGGTTCTGGATGCACTACATCTCAGCAAAAAACTTTATTTGAGTCTCTGGGTTCTGTGTAAGGTTAGAAAGAATATTTATAAGGAGAATGATGATGAGCTGAAAAATATTCCTTTTCATGGCCTCATTCTCCTTCCTTGCCATCCCAATGAGAAAAAAAGTCACAACCCTGCACTGAGATTATCCCTCTGCGAAATCATAGAACAGTTTGGGTTGGAAGGGACATTTCAAGGTCATCTATCCACCCCCCCTGCAGTGAGCAGGGACATCTCCAACCAGATCAGGTTGCTCAGAGCCCCATCCAAACTGACCTTGCATATTTCCAGGGATGGGGCTTCTGCTACCTCTTGGGGCAACCTGTGAGCGTGTTTCACCACCCTCAGTGTAAAAAATGATCTCAAAATTTTTAATCTCTAATCAAAATTAGCTCTCATGAGCTCTAAGTGGGTGTAGAAATCTGGATGCTGAAACCCATGGCAAGGCCTTGGTATTTATTAAGAATACACATATGAAATTGTGCAAAGGTAATGAAGGCCTCATTGTTTAACAACCTGGAGATTGGGCTGCGTCTCTGTATTTAATATTGAGAATATTTGCCTATACAAAATCTCCCCCCTGCAGTTTTTCTATCAGAAGTCTTACAAAAATTAGACATTTGTATGCAAAATTCAACTAAACTAATTTTTTTTCTGTCTCCTCTTTTAAAGTGCAATACCTATGACCTTAGTAAGTTTTTATATTTTTCTTCCTCCAACTTTTCTGGTTGCCAATGTAAATACATGCCATTATATTAAGAACATTTTGACCTGTTTTTCAGGTGCAGTGACAGCTATTTCTACAAATGCTTTAATGGAACAGTTGCATTTAAAATACCAACAAAAACCATGGACTGAAACTCTGAAACTTGTCCATTTTTGCATGGTAAGAATCACAGATTATGTGAGAGAAGGGTATTTGGTGTAAAAGCAGGTTGCCAAGATGGTTCAAAAAACTACTTGACTTTAAAAAAAACCAAAACAGAACCCCAAACTGGTGCCTGTTATAGCCTGTCTCTTGATTTTTCTTACAGTGGATAAAAAAAGTTTCCTGAATTATTTTAACTCTTCAGAAGTTAGCACTAATTATTTAGCACTTTAGGTTATTTTCCATTCATTATCCTTAGCACATTCAGAGGATGTAAAGATAATTTCTTGCCCATCAGACTGGAAGAAAAACTGTTTTTCAGAAACTGGCCTGAAACCTGTTATCTAGGCTCTCTCCTGCTGTGAGACACCTTAAGTAGTTCCACGCTTCCCACCCTCCCAGTAGCTCATTATAGTTAAGAATCATCTTTGTAAAAAGCAGATTAGCACTATTGCTGTAAGCTTAATATAAAAAGTCCCATTCTTCTTTTTATTAATGCTTAACTAAAGCCTTGCTCTGAAAACAATGTCCTGAGTTGGAATATAGTGAAAACTTCTCAGCAGCCAATGTTCTTTGTGAATTGAAGTATGAAGTATGAGTTTTCAGACAAGAGCTAGAAGAGAAGCTGGGAGAGGTTGCTCGCTACTTAAATTAGTATTTCATCTGGAACTTGCACACTGAGTCTAACCAAGTTCACCTGTGGTGCTTACTGATCTTTCCTTTCACTCAGATAGATTCCTCAAAAAAAAAATTCTAACTATTTTCTTAGTTGATCTCTAGTCTCACAGTGAAATTGGCTGACATAGCTCGTGTTCAGCTCAAAACAAAAGGGAAGGGAAAGCTGCTCCCTGCTCCAGAGGCCTCTGAGATATAATTACTGCTCAATAGGGTCTTCATTAACCCATTCAGTGCTGCCACTTTAGAGGCAGCTACAGTCAGAGGTCGCCTCTATGACAAAAAGAAATGGGTGGTGTTTTGTTGGACTGGGTATCAGTGTCCTGTGTCTCACATACAGTGACAGTCATCTTTGGCAAGTAATTTAAGGAGTCTTTCTTTGTCTCTTGTTTTCACACATGTGCTAGGATAAGCCACTTCGCCGGCCGGTCAGTAGTGCTCCAGATAGTCCCTTGCTCTCTTGCATGGAGAAGATACAGAGGACATTAAATGGTAATGAGCTCTCAGATAACTCAGAGTGTATTTTTTTATTTGATGGAAACTACCCATCCTTCTCTATTGGTGATGTTCTGCACAAAGGGGTCAAATGTACAAACACAGAGGTGGATATGAGACAAGAGGCTTGTGACTCATCTTTGGGCTAAGCCTTCAGGCTATAGCTATTCTCAAAGTCTGAGGATAAGCTCTATCCAGCACAGAGCTCGTTAATACTAGGGTAATAGTTGTCATTAATAACAAGAAGTCATGCAAGAGAGGCTATTTTCTCATTACCTAAATCACACTCTTTAAAGCAGGATAATACTGGTTCTACTTCTTGATCATTGCAGCCTGGTTAAATAACGTTTCCCTTTTTTTTTGCAGCTAAATCTTTGTATTCTGTGCTGAACAGATTGGAATCTTTATCCAAACAAAAAGGGTAAGTTTGTTTATGAATAAATGCAAATGAGCAAGCATGGCCCCAAGTCCAGTGAGGAACACCATCTGGATGGCTTGTCAACAAGATAATTTTTTTTAGCTCAGTGTTCTAATGGGGTGTATTACTTGGAACTGGCATAACTGCCTATTTTGATTAGTCCTTTGTGTGGAGGAGGTTGTGGGGTGAAGAGAGGACATGCATGCCTAGGTCCCAAAGCTACAGAGTGAGGTAAATAGTTTTCAGTGAACCAACATGATAATGCAAAGAGCAGAGCACAAATATATTGCTTGGTTGGATCGGTTTCAGAAGCTGAGCCAAGGGAGAGTTATTTTTGAAGCATCCCTGGTGTCTCTTCCCACGACCAAGTAAACTATACTCATTTCCTTTCTTCATGTGATAGAATTTGTAGATATACAAGCCTTTCTTTTTTTTTTTTCCTTCTTTTTCCCTTTCCCCTCTCCTCAGGCTCAGTGCTCACATCAGCCCCAGTGGGACCATCTGCTACATTACATCGGACATGTTTTATGTAGAGGTTGAGCTGGAGAAGGATGGAAAGGTGATAGATGTAAAGTTGGCTCACCTCGGAGAAACTCCTGTGGTAAAGTTAATTTTCTCTGTCTCTCACATCCCTGTAATCTCCCACCTGGCCTCCAGCTGCCATGTCAGAAAGTCTTTGGCTTCTTTTTGGTCTTGTCACACCTGCCAGCCTGTGCATGACACCAGCTACCTCTTTAGGCATCTGAATCTCTCACCTAAACTTACAACTCAGTTACAGATATTAAGTACTAATATCTGTAAAATATTAAAGTGAAGCTCAACTGACACATCCACCTTCCAAGAATTTTGTAGTACCCTGCCTAAATATCTGTATTCTCTGACTTTGATGTTATCAATATACAGTAAATATCAGGGTCTTAAAATATTTCTCCCCGAAGCGTAGCGCAATATATATTCCAAATGGATGTCCTGGAACTGTTACCAGCAGTTCTGTTTTTCCTTCTGCCTTCTTTGGGAGTATGTGCATCCCTACTAATAAGGATGTTTTTCTTGCAAAATTTCTCATTAAAATATTGTCAAAATATTACTCTCTAGTTCACACACCGTGTTCTGCAGTTGTTCAGTTACAGACAACCCTTCAGAGCAAAGATAGAACAACAAGCTGTTGTGGGAGGGTGGGGAGTATAAATTCTGATTTTTATCAGTAAGTATCCAAATTGTTACATTAATTTGGAGTTAATTTAGTCCCTTTTTTTTCAGTTGCAGTCAGCCCAGGAATTTCAAGTTGTTCTGTTTAATCAGCACAGGGCTGTTGATCAGTGCTGGACAATATTAGGATGGAAATGCATATTCAGAGAATTTTACCACAGTAACTGCCAATAAAAGAAAATTGGAAATAATTTATCAACAAACTATTTCTATTAATTTTATCCTCTTCCACAGAGCCTTTTTTCTTCTAATTATTATATCTATATTATGTTTTAACTATTGTAATGTCAGTGTTGATTTTGTTGGGGTTTTTTTTAAGCTAACTATTCAGCTAATTAAAAATAGTGGGGAAACAATCTTATAATTGCCAATGAAATGCTTTTAAGAGATGTTTCACAAAGGATGGTAAGAAACATGAAACTCCTCACTCTTATTCCTGTAGGTCTGTGATGACTTGCTGCAGCATCTAAGGTAAAGAATTATGTGCAGAGTCTCTTGTTGAATGGAAAGGAATGTTGTGGAGAAGTCAAGGCTAGAATGGTTTCAGTGTAAGAACTGAAGGAAAAAAAAATGAATCCAGCAAACAACAGAAGAACTGACATCTTTTTGGGTTTTATTTTATGTGGGAAGTTGGTTCCAATTCTCCATATTGGAGGTTGGTGGCTGTTGTACCTGTTATTACTTGTTTCCAATTTGTAAATTCAAGGCTGAATCTGCAGCAAATATAATTTTGAAAAGCTACTCCAGGCATTACTTATTTCTCAAGTCATTCCACTGAATGCAGCTAAATTGCATCTGCTTCAATGGAGTGAGGGGAAAGAGTAATCCCCAAAACACTGGCTCTAGCTGCCAGCTGAACACCCCCTTTGAATGCTGGCATTTGGGTTGACTTGGACCCATAATTTTGGAAATGGACTGATGATAACAATTCAGAACTGGCAGATTTACAGATTCAAACCAGATATTACTTTTCCCCTTCTCCTTCCAGCAAATGCTAAATAGTCTTTGTATTGTTCTTATGTAAATGTCTTGACCACGATCCTTCAGGCTTCTGTCACAGCAGTGAAAGCCAGGTGACATCACATGGCCTGTTTTTCTTTGCAAATGCATAGGAGGAGATGTTACTTTAATTTTCTCATGTAGCAGTAGGGCACTATATACATATTTATGTTGTTGGGTTTTTTTTTAATTATTATTTTTTTATTACCACATTTTGCTTTGTCTGAATAGTTGCTGTTCCAGGTCAGGCCACCACCTTAAAAGTCCATTTGGAAGTTCTCCAGCCAATATTATCAAGGTTACAGGTTTTACTAATAATTAGTATATTTAAGAAATTGGATTCTTATTTAAATAGTTGAAAGGGAAGGTAAAGAGAGAAAGAATAATCATTGACCTTGCATATTTCACCTCTCTTCTATGTGGGCCTGTACTACATCATCAGTTTTTCCAGCTCTGTCTTTCCTCAGAAATGAAGTTATATTAGCTTTGTGGGTGTAAACAGCTATGTCTTAAAGTTTTAACTTGCATTTTCACAGGTTTTTGACTCCTAGTGATGTTAACTGCCAGCAGTTTAGCTGAGTGATGGTGTATAGTTACCACTGGCACTGTGGGTACTACTTATCTGCCTTCCTGTTTTTGTTAGGATTTGGCATGAAGTGCAAGTATCCCTTCTACAGCTCTTGGTGTAGTATTTTATTTGGTCATAAGGCAGTTTGTTATATGTGTAATATTTCATGTGAGTCTCAAAATAACCATAAAATCATGATGAAATAATGCATAGGCTGGTGCTGTGTCTGTGCCTGTACCTGTGTGTCTGCTTCCCTCCCTGTTCCCTGCTTCATGGAAGAGCCGAGTGTCTTGTTTAGGCTTCTGTTTGGAAAGGTTTTGTCCCAGTGTGAAAGTCCAGGCAGGCTTATCTGGTCTCTCTGCTGATCCACACCTGCATGGAAAGGGAAGGTCTGTCGGCTGGAGTACAGCTCTCTGGTGACTGCAGTGCTAGAGAGTTTAGTAAGGCTTGTAAAATCCACTTAAAATCCACTGAAGCAGGTGAGTAAATACCTGGTGGGGTAATCTGTGCAGAGCTCCAGGCTATCATAGCTAGTCAGAATCTGCAGGAATTCTGGGGTTTGAGCAGTCTGAACCATTCCTTCACAAACTTACTCAAGCCACTTGTCCCCTGCTCTTTTTTTTAAATTGTTATTATTTATGTATCTATCAGTTGTATTTAAGATCTGTCTCTCTCACAGGATGGTGTGAAGTGCAATATTAATACAACCCTTGGTATTTTTGATGAGAAGAACAACATACAAGTGCATTGCATTAGGGAAGTGTTACTACATGACTAGCTGTATTGGAACATCAGGAAAAGTGCTTTGCAGCTGATGAGCTGTCAAATTTGTGTACCATGCACATCTATTGCTTTCTCTAGTGCATATTTAACCAGTGTCAGCTCTAATTACATTTGCAACAGAGCCAAGGATTCACATTTCCTGGTACCTTCTAAGAAAACTTAAAAGCAGTGCTGCTACTTGCCAGATCTGATAAGGACAGGGCCCATGTCATTCTGAAATGGTGCTTTTTCTAGCAAGTTAGATATGAAAGACTTATTATCCATCTCATTTAGTAGTGTGATAACAACTGTTTCTTTTTGGTAGGATGAAGAACTATGATGCCTTTGGAAAGATTCTAGAAGACCTGTCCAATCTGTATCAGATTCCAGGAAAGAGGTTGCAACCAGTTTTTACTTGAAAAGCTTTTAAAATCCATACCCTAGCTTTTGTTTACTTACAAAAATACTAATTTATCTTTTCTCTCTCTCAGTGAAATGAAAGCTAAGGGATACCTTGCTTTGCAGGCCCTTGAAAAAGATCTTTATTCAATGTCTCTTCTAGACAGGTAACTTTAAGTCTACTTCTTTCTCCCTCCACCCCCACCCCTTCATTTCACTAAAAAAACAAGTAAACTGATCTAATTATAGAGCAAGATACGGAAGACTAATGAGTTTTCTCCCAGTGGAAAGCTTGAAGCCTTTCTGCAGTTCACCAACCTCAGGCACACCAAACAAGACAATCTACTGAACTGCACTTTATCTAAGAGATTTGCTGGGAAACTGGTTGGTTGCAGAGCTTGGGTGTGTGTGTGCATGTGAGCACCCACAAAGAGCAAACAGCACATCTGAAAGCCAGCAGTTGTGTTTAGATCTCTCTCTGCAGCACAAGTCAAACATACCTTTTGGGTGTCCTGCTGTTTGGCTGGCTTGTTTTGTGCTCAGGAGTAGTGGATGCTAGCTTTCCTCCTGTTCTTCCTTTTCTCATTTCTCCTTTCAAAGAGTAGGATTATGGTTAGATGGAGAACAGATTTTCCTAAATCCTCTGGTAATTGTACAATGATTTTCATTCTTTTCAGAAAATCAGAGTTGACAGCAGTGCTTTCCTTCTGGATTTTTGAAGCATCTTTTCTGCTCTCTTGCCTATTAAGGACTCTGGGCAAGCATGGCCTTCTGTAACTTGAAACACTCTTGGCTTATTTTTTGTACTTTGTTCCCTTAAGAAGCCTATTAACTCCATGAACAAATATACTATATGCTTGCTGATCAATGATATCTCAGTAGTTATTATTTATGAGTTGATTATTCTTTCCATCTATGATGTAAGTTAATGCACTGCAGAGTTTTAATACACAGCTGTGTAACTGTATGGCTGTATGTATTCAGCTGTATGATCACATTTGAGGTTAGAAATTGGTTCTGTTTTAGTTTACCCAGGTTATTTCCTCACTCTTTGCTGCCACTCCAATATTTTTATCCCCCTTAATTTTCTGGTAATGAGCACATCAAATTGCAACATGAAAAAAGCTCAGATAAAGGGTTGAAACTGGAAACCCAAGTCCTAGGAGTAATGCATGAGTGGAATGATAGTGTTTTGACAGCTTCCAAAACAAATGGAGACACAATCTACTTCCAAGAAAGCATTATCTCCCTTTGATTAAGGGTGCAAATTATCCTTTATATTAGCCTAGCTAGCACTGCGACTCAGGAAACACTAATCAAGATGTGTTTTGAACTAGAACACAGGATGTAAACAGAGTTACTGAAGTACTTCATGGAAAAGTAGGACATCTGGTGCCAAGAACTGGAGGTGATTATTTTTTTTTCTCCTTTCTTCATAGATTCAAAGAATTGTAATAAAAAACCCTACTGAGCTGGTCTTTATTTACAGTAAAGACCCTCTGTTATAAATGAAGCTTGCTGTAGGGACTTAACTGTGTCTATTCTCAGGTAGTGCACAGACATACAGAAAGAGAAAATACAAAGAGGCCAGGTGGCTTCTCAGCTATTGCAACATTGACTTTGCACCAGCCCAAAAGCAAAGCCAGCGATATTCTGAGGTTATGTGGGAAACCACAGTTTGGGAGTAACCATGAGGTAACAGTGGTAGTAGCTGAGATAATACTTGTGTTGCCTAAAATGCAAATACAGTCAGCTGATAAATGTTTTGGCTCATCTACACTCTCAGAAGTGTACTTTAACCACTAATGTGTTATAGTTCATAAAAGTATTTCTAATACATGCTACTGCTGTCCTGTTCACAGCTTGGTGTGAGTGTCCCTCATGCAAGTACCACAACTTTCTATGTCAGCCTAGGCACTGAAAGCTAGCAGTTCAGCTAGTATTTTTAAGGCTGAACAACAGGTTATTGTGCAAGAGATGGAAAATTAATCTAATCTTTCCAAAGATATCTGATGACTTTATACACTGAGGGTTTAGCTGTTAAATGCTGACTAAGAAAATGCTGTGATTTGAACATATATTGTAATTAGAGATGAGGAATCTGCCCATCTATACTGCTGTTGTATTTTTTCCCTTTCTCTCAAGATGCCCAACATATTTCCTCTATTAACATGTTTAATAACCATTTTTTTTATTCCTCAGGAACCCCTATGACCATTGAATTTTACATTTCTCCCTATCAAATTTTGGAAGCAGAACTAAATCCTGGTAAAGTTAGAAAAGTAGAAATAACTAATGTGATAACTTTTTCAACACTACCTGTTTCACAAAGCAAAATTCATTAACAAAGCTCAGAAATAAGTTTTAAAATTCTAGTTTAGCAGAATGATTTGTGTGATGCACTTTAGCATAATTATAATGTCCATCACAAAAACTACTTTCTCATTTCTTGGTTGTTGACCCGAATTGAAGTGAGAGTGATATCAAACAAAATAACTGCCTAGCCAGCATGAAAATGGCTGATGGTTGCTTGACCTGTTTCAAGGCATGTTCCAAAAGCAGCTATTGCTGCTATCACCATTGGGCAACTTTGGCCATTTGATTGTGGTCTGTGGAGGCTGCTTCTTGCTGCCCAAGCCATTGTGGCTGTGGGTTGGACCTGACCTTCAAAAGACCTCACCATTGGGTGTTTTGTATGCATAGGAGTAATCTACACTGACATGAGAAAAATAATGCAGTCTTCTTTCTCCCTCAGGTGTCCAAGTATGTGGAACAAAAGCAGTTGTAACTGTTGAAGGTACAGACATGCTCCACAAACTTCCTCTTTCTCCTCTGCTTGTGGATTCTGAAGCTGGAGAGGACGGGTGAGGCTCTGGACACTTCTAATACAGAAATGGATTTACAAGTCATTGGCACTAACTCAGCACAACTTACATTTAGCCTCAGCTAAAACAGGGAGCTCTCTTTTATTGATGGTGTTAAGCTCCATAGCTACAGCTTCTATTACCTGTGGCTTTTACAGTTTTCCCAAATGGACTTTAAAGTTATTGTGTTCATATTTAACTGTGTCAGTTGCATTGAACTATGGATTTATTCATAAGATTTGAAGCCAGAAGGAGCCACTGGAACAATATTACTTAACTTCCTAGTATTCAACAAGCAACTCCTGCCTAGTTTCAGAATAAATAAATCATATATTGGGATATTACACCTTTACTATACAAAAATAGTCTGTCATCCCACCATGGATACTGACACCTCATCTCTCTCCACATCAGTGCTAGGCTGGAGGGAAAGCCTGAAGTCATTCTCCAAAATAAATCACTACAGAACAATTTATAGCAAACATTCTTGCCCACTGTTCCTCAGTTTTTGGTGGCTCACTTTTCCTTTCTGCAAGTCTTCACATTAACCTTGTTTTAAAATGTTAAAAGCTATAATTGCATTTATAAAGCAAAACTTTTCTCAAGACAGAAAAAGTATGGAACATAGCAAATGACTAAGGACCTGATAGTGGCCTTGCACCGAGTCCTTATTACATCAATTTCTGTAACAAGCTTTCAATCTGATTACCTTTTTTTTTTCCCCAGCAGCTCTGCTTTTTTGCCACTGACTGATGAACTCAGCATGGATTTGTCAGCTTTTTTTGTACTGAAGTTTCACCAGCCTATTCCTATGTCTTCATCCAGTATTGAAGAGATACAGAGGCTCACAGGCATGTTCTAATTATTTTAAGACTAAGTACTTCTGTGACTATGCATTGCTTATTTGCCTTTTATTTCCCTGTGTTAATGTTATAAGAGGAAAAACTGGTTTCTGGGACTGAACCTGTTCTGTTCTGTCAGCCCAAGCGTAATATTTTAGCAATCAGTGCAAAACACAAAAGTTTTACAAAAGATATGTCAACTACAGGCAAAGCTGTTAAACACTATCTCCAATTCCCATTAGGAAAAAGGGGAATAAAAAAGGAGATTAATGTTTTTGTATTTTTAAAACATTGTTTTTGTTTTTAATATTAGCTTTCATGTAGAGTCATAACCTAAATGCTAATTAAAAAAAAAATCACCTGGTTTCAGGAATTCAGATTACTGGCTTGAAACTAGCTCCTCTATATGAGCTGATTGTTCAATCTACCCTTAAAGAAAAATGCAGTGAAGACTTGTCTACACATAAATCCTGTTTCTTTGTGGTGAGTATACACTCTGCCCTTGTGCAAGATACATACTTAGTTATATTTCCCCATAAGTGAGGGATGCAGAATTCCCAGAATCCCAACAGTATTTAAATGCTCTTTAGGAAACAGCTCAAGTTATTTACGAAACAGTATTAAACTCTTTCAAGTAAGTGAGCTTCTCATCCTCATTAATGAAACACTGTATGCATGGCTGCTGAAGTCATACTAATTTGTCTGTGTGTAACTCAAATATTTACTCTTCTAAAAACTGCACAGAATTTTATCATGAACACCTTAAAAAAAAAAAAAGGAAACTTACTGGCTGGTGAGAGGAGCAAGTCCCAAGATAGTACTTACCTAGATTTTTGAAGATCATGCTGCATGTCACGCTGCATATCACACTGTTGTAACAAAAAAGATTTCTTGATTAGAGAACACTGAAAATATTGATTTCTTTTAAAGGGACTGGCAGGAAGAAAAGCAAGAAGTGTTACAACAGTGATGTCAATCACTATCTAAAAACCAGGCCATAGAGCCATGGCTGTTTAACTGTAGATGGCTTCCCTTTTAATAACTTTTAAAATAAAAAGTATTTAATTTAGGCCACATTAGATGTAGAGGAAAACTTTTAGAATAGAAATAGAATAGAAAATGGTGGCTAAGATGCTTTCTGCCAGACTTATGTGTAGGGCAACTACAAGACAAGCTTCAAAGATCTACTTTTTTTTTGCTAGGAAACATTAATTTTGCAATTCATGGCAAAAAAAGAAGAGGGCACTTATTATTCAACTAGCAGTGTTAGCAGAGCCCATTGCCTACATAGTTCTTAGTGGTGGTACAGAAGGTAGTAGTAAGTTTACACCATGATAAAATAAGGCTTAGCAAATAAAACCCATAAGATGGGATGAATTTTTAATTTCCACTAGATACTCACTAAATGCTCTGTAACTCTTTAGCAAATCCCTAAAATATTAATACTTGCTGGGAGATTGTTTTGATTCTGAGTTTAAAGATTTTATTTCTAGAAAAAAATTGCTAAATTTAATTCTAACCTTGAAAGGAACGTAGGAGAAATCCTTTTGCTCCATGAACACATGAGGAAAAGCTCCTGCTCTTCAGCTTTTCTTAATGTAGACTCAGCTAATTAACTGCCCTGCCCTGTTCTTAAGGTGACAGTTCCCATTTGGCATCCTGAAGTAGGTAACACAATATTGCACTTGGTGTTTTGCCATAGAATCACTGTCAACATGGACAGGTGGCAATTTTTTTCTTACATCTCCCCTTTCTCCTCCTCTTCAAATGAACCACTGGGAGATATTCTAGCCAAACATGCTTCTCCAAAGAAAGTGGTAGTGATGGAGGGAGCAACAACATGTGATGCCACAAAGACACTTCAGGCAAAACTGTTATCCTATTTGTACCACTGTCAAGCAGCACTACTATGATATTAGTTCTTAGCATTTCTACAGCCTACAGGGCTTTAAAGGGTAGTTGGAAGAACTGGTGGCACTTGAACTCCTGACCACTTGACTCTGGGTATATTCATCTAATTTGGATGCATTTGGGAGGGAGAGTGGACCTCATTTAGCTTCCTCTAAGGACATGCTAAAACTGTGCCTTCCAGAATTATTTTTGCTGTCAGATTGTGCAGTTGCCCAACATCAAGCTTTACTTACTCGTTTTCAGCCCTTGAAATATCACCACATTTGTTGTTCAGTCTCTTCCAGATTGCCCAAAGCACTGTTACTTCATAAACAAGGGCTCAGAAAAATCAGATTTAGTAGGAGCCTTGGTCAGTAAAATCCCATTTAGCCACCCGAAGTGTGTGCCTGGCTTATTAGAGATTCTTCGACATCAAGTGGTGTGTAACAGTCTCATTAGCAGCTGCGTCTCTGAGAAGCATAGAAATGAAGGTAAATTGCCTGGTTGGAAGCAGTGGCAGAGTCTTAGCTTCTAAGCTTGGTGTTAACAGATTTCCTGCTCCCTTGCCAAAGCTGCCATTACTTGTGGAGTATTTTAAATTATAAAAAAATCCTTAATTCTAGTATGACACTATTGAGTATTTTTTGTTTAATCTCCTAGGCCTGACACTTCTATAAGCATAAACTAAGTTGCCAAAGTAATGAATAATGACATTCTACTGTATCAAGATTGTAAAAATTCTAGCATGTGCTTCAGCCAAAAATAGTCCAGGTTCAATGAGTGGATATCACTAAATAGTAATTTTATTTCTAGATGATTCAGATCTGCTTTACTTTGAAGTGGTACCACACAAGAACACCAGCTTTTCTGTCTTTTTCCTTCATCCTGTGAAAGAGAATTTAGCCTGTGGTACGTGTGGAATAATTGATACTGTCCTCTTCATTGGGCTGAGAAGGGACTTGGTTCTATGTAGGCTCTTGCACTCCACTTCTCAGTTACAAGTATGTTCTAAGGGCTACTCTCCATGGTGTGCAACCCATGAAAAACACAAAGTAGCCCTTGTGTATAAATTGCTTACTAAAAAATGTTCTGTACTCAGCAAAAAACAGAAAGTAAATGCAAATATTCAAGTCCTGTTCTGTCTTGGCCTGCAGTTAACAAATAACTTCTGTAACTTCTACTATTTCTGAGTTAAGTATATTAGGAAAAAGCAAGTCTTAAGCAAGAGCATTGCTGCAAGCCCCTTCCCACTAACTTCAGTCTTACCTCTCTTGAAGCATCAGAATGAAAGGATGATTTTCAATGTTTATTAAAAAAATATTTTGAAATACTTCTGTTCTGCTCTTTCTTAGTGATAATTGATGTTATAACCTCTAGAGAAATCCAATGTCACCTTCATTTAAATCCTCAAGATCCAACTCTAAATTCTACTGATGACTTTATAACACGAGCTGTGAAGCGGTAAGTAGTTTTAATTCATAACAGTTGGAATGAACCTCAGTTGTCCATTTAATGGAAATATAATGAGCATTCACAATGCCATAAACTCAGCAACCAAAAAACTTCATGGTAGTAAAATGATGTAACAGTGAGAATAAGTTACTTTAGTGTCTCAGGTAACTCTCTCAAAAGTCCTAAATGTTGATAGTGATGGAAAGTTTGTTTCTAGTAGAAGCATGTGGGGCAGGGAAACACTTTCTAATTAAGAGTTTTACCTTTTATAAAAAGATTCTTTTTTCTTTTGTGATCATGCTTTTCTGAAGACTGTAGCTGATGATAATCTCATGACTGGTATAACTTAAAATAGCATGGAAAAGACTTTTTCCACATCTTCCTAATACCAATCAGTGCTTGTTTTCAGAAAGTGAGGTGTGTATGGCACATCCACGACACTGTCTATGGCTCATTTTCTGAAACAGATTCCAAGAGAGGCATGTTGCTGTGATATATCACCATACCTTAGAGAAAGGACTCAGAGCACTGATTCATTTGACATGAGCTAGTATACAACTATTATCTATTTGATTACAGTAAGATTAATGCAGGATGGATTTTGAACCTGTTTAATTAGCCTCTCCTGTCTTAAGTCACAAGATACTAGATACTATTCCTGGAACCAGATAATTCTATTGTTAGAGTGGAAAAAAACTCCTCTAATGTAAACAGTGTTTTAGAGAAGATATGCTCTGTACTTTTCTTATACAAAACATGAAAGTTATAATTATAAAACTCATCAAGAATGAATGTATTTCAGTGTTATTAGTTTAGGTTTTCATTAAAATCACCCTTATGAGTTTGTTTTTGGTTTCATTTTTTTTTTTTTTAAATAAAGCCTCCTATTCTTTCTATCAAAGCTTCTTTGCACTGCTAAGGTAAAGATCCAGCACTTGATTTCACTGTGTCAACACACATTTTCAGCACAGCACACGTAGTTATACCGTAGTTGCAACGTAACGCCTATCAGGTTGTATAAGGCAAAAAAGATGCACGGAGGTTGTGCTGTTTTTCACCACACATTGTTCTGGTGTGAGCCACAGTTTTGTTTTGTTTTTAAAAGAAGTATGTTGAAGAATGGATGAAGTCTGTAGTAGTAACTAATGTTTCATTTCCTTCCTTCAGTTGCATGTCAGTCCCAGTTGTCATGAGAGCTATTTACAGGAACGCTGCCAAGGTGAAAGCTGACAGTGAAACACAAGACAAGGAAGTAGACACAAAACAAAAACCTGAACCACCATGTGAGCAAGTTTTGCATTCTAATAGTCTTGAAGAAAGTCCTTCTGTGGCTGGTCAGCAAGATTTGGTGGTGACAGATAAGGCAAGTATTACAGACAGACCAAAAGAAAATCTCTCCACAGCCCAACTGGAAACTCTGGGTGATAACATGGAAAAAAGTAACCCCACAGCCAGCACAGAAAACTTGTGCAGAGTGGAGGAAAGTAATTCCACAGCTAGTACAGAAGCTGTTACAACAGATAAGTAAAACAATCTATTGTTTGATAATCAAACAAGAAGGAAATACTTTCCCTGGTGTAGACTGCTTTGCTTTTGCAGAAGCAGTTGGAGAGAACTTGGCAAGCTCATTGTCTACTTAGTACTTTGTGAATGGAGTTTCCTCTTTGCACACTATTAAATACACAGAAGTAACACTCTCAAATTTGCATTTTTAAACTTCCAAATTTGGAAAGTCTAACACTGTTCCAGTCACTTTTGTTTGCACCATATTCTACCACAGTATGGAGAAATTTCTGTCTAACATATGTGATACATAACACATGCACTTGTAGAAAAGTAATATTTATCCATGTCAGCATTATGCTAAATAAACTGAGAAAAATAAAGTTGTATCAACAATTTTGTACCTACATAATGAATGCAGACAGCCCAATTTGTCCACTATGTCAGAAACAAGTTCAGTAAGAGATTCAACCGCAGTTCTGTTTTCCCCTAATGCAGGACTGGTACTGAATGGCAGCCAAACTTACAGTTTACCAAATTCGTGGCAGGATAATAGAGTCTTTCATAAGAAAGTTGTAAACTCAGGCTCTGAAAACAAAGTAATTTTACCTTAGCTTTTTTCCTGGCCTCAAAGTAAACAACTGTTTTGTGATTTAATTTTTTTTAAGTAGAGTTTAGGCCAGCTGTTCAAAATTTCAGTTTATCTCTGTCTAGACCTGCTCTGTCTCAGTCATGAAGGAAAGTTACAAGCAACTTAAAACAAGTAGAGTCCTAACTTCCTGTAAATCAGTTTAATTAGTGTAAAACAGAGACAGGCATTCACAAAGAAAACACTTGCTGACCAGGGCAGTTTGCAGCTACAATTAAAGCAAGCAACAGGAAAAGGAGTGAAATATCGGATGTTGTCCCAGAAATGCAAAGTTGTCAGAAATATGCAACGTGCTTCTAAGAGAAGGTGAATAAGCCCGGCTTCCTTGAAAAGTTTGGGAAAAAACACTATGGGAATGAGGGAAAGAGAGTTCAGGCTAGAGGGACTGGCAAAATAAATACAAAAATAACACAAGCAAGCTTATTAGACTGGAAAGGTGTTCAGTGTGGTCTAACAGGGTAAGATCTAGTTCCACCCCCGCTGCTCATGGCAGGGGGGTTGGAACTGGATGATCTTTAAGGTCCCTTCCAAACCAAACCATTCTGTGATTCTATGATTAAGATGGTCTAACAGTAAAACAATTGAATTGTCAGTAATTCTGCATTTGAAAAGAATGGTGTGTTTTCAGCAAAAGTGAAACAGACCTGCATAAGGACGACAAAAATAGTTTTTAACAGTTAAACTGCACTACACAGCAGTTACAGAAGATAAGAAGAAGAATTGGACAAAAGGTGAGAAATTCCTGTATTTTATATAGTGACTAGAGTCACAGCACTCTAGAAATCAGCAGCAAATCCTGTTCTGTGTTGCACAGAGTTAACCTATCAGCAACAGCAGCTTAATCTGCAAGAATAGCCTGTCCATAGCACTAGGCATTTATTTTTCAGGTATTAGAGGGGACCTATTTAGAGGGGCTATTTAGAGACCTGCTCCATTTCCAAACTGCTGCTGAAAGAGAAAGTGAGGCTGAAATGACAGCTGCTGACACAGAACAGAAACATGCTGAGTAAATCTTTGTAGAGCTTTAAAAGTTATTTTCCCTTTCTGTGAAAGTTATGTTTAAGGCTGAAAGCAAAAGAGTTTTTGCCAGGAGCCAAAGCATGGTGAAGATTTACAGAAATTAATTACCTCTACTGGGAAGTATCAAAATCAAATTTCCCCAAAACAAAGTGATGCATCAGCCTGTACATGGTCCACAAACTGAGAATCAAATCCAGTTGAGATAATTTTAAATACCATGAGACAGAAACACTAATGTGACAGTTGCTGGAGATGATGGAGTATATCCAGTGGTAAGCCCAGCTGCTCTACTAGCCAAACAGTCTGCTTTTTAACCCAAGCAAGGGTTGCCCTTTCAGGATCCACGCAGAGTTTTGCCTTGCTGCACTCAGACTGCAAGGAACCAACCTCACTGTTATTTCTACAAATGTTTTCACCACAGCTGCCAACATCTTTGTGTTTTCCAGCTTTAACTTCATGGTACTCTGTCCCAGCTGGAGCTGTGTGATTAAGGTCCATGTCCTGAACAGAATCTAAAATGGGTCCAAGATGTGGCTGTTCAATAGAATTCAGATACTTAAGCACATCTTCTTCATGCTTTCCAATCACATCAAGAAGATTATTTATCTCACTTAAGGCAGAATCATGTCCATGAAGATGACACCAGGATAAGAGAGCACTGAAAAGTGAAGAACAAAACAAAAAAAGTGATTACATGTTTCCACACAAACTTCCAGTTGCTGAAGGGACACAGCAATGTGTCAAGATATCTATATGATATAAATGTATATATGTTTCCTTCACATTTTTTCCAGAAATTCAAGCAGTAGAATTGAGTATTAAGTTTAAAGATGCAGATTCAGATAATTTTCAAAGAGCAACTGAAAGAGGATTTTTAAAAATGGTCACTCTACACACAGGTGAGCAATTCCCTGTATTAA
The DNA here is from genome assembly GCA_907165065.1 of Caprimulgus europaeus. The sequence continues at coordinate 4,893,318 of OU015530.1, forward strand.
AGACCTGAGAATTCTCAGATTGCTCACTTTGCACAGATTCACAAGGCACTATTTCTGGGTTAGTTTGGGTTTTTTTTAATTAAAATAAAGCAGAAACTGCATGCATGCTTCCTCCATACATACCCTACACACCCACACAACCTTAAAAAGTTTGTAACTTACTTCAGGGTTCCTCTGAACTGGCCACAGGTAACCATCAGCTCAGCACCGTGTCTATAACCTTGATTGAAGCCTTCCTGGAGTGCGAGTTCCTTCCCAGCCTCGACTCCATCCCTATAGCCTTCCTATAATAGAAGTAATGAAAGAGGCTGTTTAAAATGTGAAAAATTTGACCTCTGACAATTTCATAACAAAAAAGTTTAAACAAGTATTCAGACTCTTAATTTACAGTTTCTAAGTTTGAATATCCCTCCCAGCTCCACATCCACCGCCAAACCCAAACGTGGTTTTTTTGCACTACACTACAATTTACTGATCTGCAAGATCCACTTCATTCCCAAAATGATCCCCAGCAGGTCAGAAAATGAGAAAAGTATTTTTAGAAACATCAAAAAATAAGACAAATCTGCAAAGAAGCATGCTTGCTTTTATGACAACCAACTCCTTTATGAAAAATTCCTTAAAGAATAGCACATATAGATTTCTAGACATCTAAAAATACACAGGCTGCAAAGCCTCCCCTTTAACAGAGGCACTCTGCTGTCTGTAATCCACCTCTCCAGTTACTGAGCCTTGCTTCTCTATTTGCCAGATCTCACTCAATTCAAGAGTTATACCAGAAAAAAAAAGATGGTGATGGAATGAGTCGCATATAAATACACGTAACATTGTGTCTGCTTTCTGTAACAAACAGCTAATGATTGTAATGCAAATTAATTTCTTTATATTCTAATCACATTACTATATAACATAGAAGAATTCTTAATTTTTTTTTCACATCAAAATTTCAAGTTGTAAGAGTGAAAACTTCTATTTGCTCATTAGAGAAGAAAAACAGTGGACTTGCTAGAGAAAGAGCCAGGAACAAAAGTGTTTCTTTATTTTGGCCAACATCCAGCTCTAACCTCAATGACATCTTATGATTTCACAGTATCTACTCATAAAATACCACAGGGATTTGTGCAAGAAAACTAAACAGCCCCTTAAGAAAACCAGTCTGTTCAAAGGACTCGGCTGCAGGAACTTTTTCCTTGGAGAATAATACAACAGCTCTGTTGTAACACCCTTCCTCATCAACAGCTTCCATTCATTTTCTTCAGCCAAATGCCATTCACCCCTGAGCAGACGAGTCCTACTGGCCCCACTAGGAATGAGAATGTATCTGTTGAAGGAACCTGGGTTTATGGACTTGTTTTGTTCCCTGTGGAATTCCAGGGAGGGAAGGGCTGCAGAAACCTGCTTTCATAAAATATATTTTTCACTAGGAGAATAAATAAGCCAAAGAACTGCTCAGACCGCAACATCTGATTGTGGTTCCACATGGAGTCACACATCTTAAACCTGACTGATGAAGAACTCTACTTAAAAACCCAAACACCTCATCTTTCTTTATTAGCACTGTTTAGCTGTGTTGTTCTACACCTACTAGTGGTGTACCTACAAGTATGAAGTAAACAGAGCACATCAGAATTTAGCACTGCCTTTTACAAATGCACATCATTGTTCAGAGGGAGCTGATGTCTTTTAGTAAAAGAGTTTCTGTAAAACCTTGCTACATCTTCCTGACATTCAGAAGAAACTAAGCCACAGTAACTTTTAAGCAGCCACTTTTTGCCTTCCCCTTTAAATCAGCCATATCTGTGTACCAAGGTATGCATCAGGAAATCTACAACAGTCAAAAAGAGTATTCAATCATTGTTATATTAATACCTTCAATCTTCTTTTCATGGTGCTGTTCCATTCTTTCTGCAGTAGATACATCTCATCTGCATCTTCATCAAATATATCCTCACTGGATCGGCCGACTGCAACTTGTACCCAGGACATAACAGCAGTGATTTCTACGACCTCTATTTATGTGGTTGAAAAAATACTGAGAAACTCTCAAAAGTCACTCTGGCTAAGTGTCAAATTAGAAGTGTAGGCAAAAAAAATGAGAGTTCTGATGAGAATTCATGGATGGAGACAATTACTCAAACTGTCCCTTTGTTTCCAGGTGGAAAACGGATGCTGTTCAGCATTGGGGTGCATCTGTGGAGAGAACACAGTCAGATCATCTCTGGTAAAGCAACTTCTGTAATTTACGAGGACAACTTAAGGCAGTAGTTTCTTCCCTACTAATAGCAGTGCTACACATATGCGGGTCAAATGAGCATTTCTAGATGCTGCTCGTACATGAAGAAGAGGCAGAAACAATTTAATGACTTGATTCTGACAGCAGCTGACAAATAGCCACACACAGCCTCCGTGCGAGGCACTGTTACACACACCAGTCATTACTGCCTGCAGAGTTAATTACCAAGGACATTCACCTTTGATTTTCAGTTTCCTGGTTATGCCAAATGCTTAAGCATCTTCGAAATCTGAACTAGAAATACTCGTTTATATTTGAAATAAAGAATTAGCTAGCTCTACTGCAGAGGGAAGAAGACAGAATTGGATTATTTCATTTTTTTCACTGAATAAAACATGAAAAGGTCACTCATAACTCATTCACCGCACTGCTGGAAGCTCTCACAACACACAAACGCTGTTTCCAGCCGAGGCACCGAGGGCTCTGAGGGAACCGAGCCGCCCCCCGCCGAGCCACGCTGCTTTTCCCGGGACACAACCGGCTGAGCACCCACCGGCCCCCACCCGCCATTTCACGGCCGGCCGCTCAGCACCTAGCTCCCCACAGGTCGCCGCGCTGCGGGAAACCTTCCTGCTCCCTCATCTGGCCTCACCTCTCCCGGCTGCTGGCTCAGCTCCGCGCTCCGTCCCTCACCGCACACCACTGCTCGCTGGGGGCCGCCATCTTGGTTGAGGGCAAAGTGACTTCACAGCCGTCGGAAGCAATAGGGGAGCGGCAGCCATGTTGGCCAAGGGCAAACTGGGCGGAGACCACAGCCGCCATCTTAGCCAGCAGCCCCGTGGCTTCAGAGCCCGTCTGAGGCACCGGAGGCGGGCGGCCATCTTGAGGGCGGGCTCAGCCTCGAGTCCGCCCCAAAGAGGCGGGCCGGGAGGACCGGGCTGCGGGGTCCTTCTGCCCGCCGAGGGGTGCGAGGCGATGGAGAGTTGTTCGGGGATTGAGCCGTTGCTGTGAGCCCTTCTCCCGGCTTTCCAGAGCGAGGGGCGTGTGGCTGCCCCAGGCCTTCCACAGAGCCCTCAGGCCAACCCCGGGCTGGGGAGCGAGTTCCCAACGCGGCACGGAGGTTTCATCCTCTTTTCACTTACAAATTGTAGAATTTTTTAAAAAATTCTGCCTTGTTGGCTTCCTGAAGTTCATTGCAAGTCAGGTGTGCCCTTAAGCTGTGCTCTACAAGATTTGGGCATTACAATAATAAATCCTTTTTAATATGAAGGATGCCAGCAGGAGTCAAGTGTTGAATTGCTTGCTTCTGTTAGGCAAAACAGTAACATCCTTTTGATAGAAATAGAAGAGAATAGTGTGTTTTTGTTGGTGCACGCGGCATTTGGCTTATGGGCATAAAGTTGATATAAATATACTCCACATCAGCCTTAAATTCAAGTTGTATTTTTCTCCAAATTGCCAACTCCTGCTGCTGTAAACGCCCTCGTGTACCGAGAGCTTCTGCAGGTCCCTGAGGGGGAGCACGTTTGCTCCTTGGCTGGACAGGCTGATTTTTTTTTACTGAGCTGGCCACGGTGCCACCTTCATTCCCTGGTGACTCCCCGGTGTCCCACGGATGGCTGGTGACCCTCCTTACAGCAGGGCTAGGGATGCCGATGGCAGCAGAGCCTGTCCTCATGCCGCAGGTATGGAGTGATGAACGGTCGATCGATCGATCGCGTGCTGGGACTTGCACAGCCACAGCACTCTCCTTCACCTTGTCCCTTTTGTTTTGCAGAGACAATCCGTCCTTCTGCTCGTGGCACGTCTTGGATGCTCGCTGCTGGTTACATGCTGAGGTATGAGTGGTCAAGTAACCCAAATCTGTCTAGAAATTAGTGTGTCAGGGGATGAAATGACACTGGTGCCTCTGGATGGCCAGAACTGTGCATATCTGTCCCTCAGCAGTTACTACACATGACCATGACTACTGATTTCCTAGCCCAGTTCTATCATTTCCACTGCCTCCCACCTCTGGTAGAGGCTTATTTAGCTAGCTCTGCCATTTTTTTAAACAGGCAACAATGCTGATTATAACCCCTATGCACAAATGCACAGTCACAGAAAAGCCTTCTAGCAACAGAAACTCATGACCCCTCATGACCAGTCATAATGGCACTAATAAACCTGGGTTAACCCTTTGCTTATCAGCTTGCACTCTGTTCCCTCAGTCTCTCTGGGAAGGATACACAGATCATGACTCAGGGTCACAATAAGTTTCCCAAATTCACACCATCTCAGTTTAAATGTCTTAAATTTACCAAAGTTGATCATTCCACCACAGATGCTTGTTTAAGGTAAGTCCTTATAACCATGAGAAACAATGAAGAAAGCTCATATTCCCACCCTTTCTCTTAGTAGTTGTGGGTGGATAATTTGGTGAATCATATTGTGAACATACAAGCAGCATTGTTGGGTTATGAAGTGCAGTTGCAATGTGAAGACAAGTTGATTATATGCTGATGGCCTTGACAGGGCCCCTGGCAGGGCTTGAGGGTGAGGTGTAGTGCCTCAGGGTGTGGATGTTTTCCACACCTATGTGCGTTCTAAATGAAGCAGTTTCTGCGTATTATGGTGACATTTTGTAATGACACATGCCAAAGGATCAAAACACAAGAACAATATTTCACAGGCTACTAAACAAAATAAAGAAAACTTGCCTGAAAATGTGAAAAAACCAAAGATCTAGTTGATTTGTGACCCATTGCAAAGCTTGTCACTGCCATTATCTAATATGACCCATGGTAAAGTTTGTCACTGCTGTATCTAAGATTAAAACTGGCTAATTTTAGGTTTATGGTATCTGTTAAACCTAAGGTATCTCTGAGCTGTGAAGAACATGCTTGGCTCAGCAATTACTCCCTGTACACCTGGAGTACTCTGGGGAGGTTCCAGAGGGACCAGTACACAGTCAAACAGAGCTTAGGACTACCAAGAGGTTGTGGGAGATCATTACAAAAGATTTCTATCAGCTTCATCTTAACAGTAAGGCGTGCCATTAAACAATAAGCCATGAGTGATTGCCAAATCTATGAGCACAGTGGCATGGGCTGCTCCTTTACACCTTTATTACTGTACCTAATGCTTCAGATAAAGCATTGCTCCCATTCACATCATTGTTACACACTCGTATGTTTCAGTCATCAGTATCTCAAACCCAAACTGACAGGAGCAGCCAATGGGTTTTGTCTCAATGCTCAGAGATGCCTCAAGATTTCAAGCTTTTTTGAAGGGTGGTTGATTACCATAGCCAGGACTCGTGCTGTGTATCGGCTACTCTGTGGGGCAGGATGATCACAGGGCAATTTCTATTGCTCTGTATTGCTGTCTCTGGCAGAGTTGAGCTAAAGCTTGTGAAGGGCCCTGGGTAGAGGATTATTTACCGTGTAAGTTATTCTCTGGTCATACAATGCTTATTGTCATGAACCAACAGAGCCGTGTTTCATCGGCTCTAATTTTGGGAGTAATATAATCCTTTTCAGAAATCACAGTTCTTAAATGGCACTTGGATGAATTTCAAGAACACTTAAATCACTGTTCACTTGTTCTCTGTAGTAAATGAGACTAAAACATAATGGAAAAGAGTAAGCTGTTGAAATGGGAGGAGAATGAAACTATCCATATTCAACACAGATGGTATAGGCAGTGTCACCAAACGTCACACGAAGTTTCTGAAGAGCCTTAAACCATAATGCCCTCCCAAAATGTGTATTTTACCTCTGGTCAGGTCTGTAGTCTTTTCTAGGTATGTGGCTCTACTGCCTGGTCAGATTCTGGGCTGTTGTTGTCCTTTAACATGGTGAATGAGAGGGCATTGGTAGGACTGCCTACAACAGCAACCAGAAAGTCATACTCACCTGCAGCCTAAGTCTCTGTCCTGATCTTGGCTCTCCTGTGCCTTTTTCGTTCATGTGAGGGCTGGTGGGGTTGTGTACTGCTGGCTGAGTGTTGCAATAATAATATACAGTGACCTCCAGTGCTTAAATCCTTTGCTTCCAGACCTACCACAGAGACAGAAACAGTGAGCTAACAGGTTAGCTGCAAGGTCATAGGCTTAATGAGGTTTTAAATATTGCACCTCACAGCACAGGGGACTATAATGACCCTAAATTAAACAAGAGGGTTAATATGAACCTCTAGGATCAATGACTATTACTAGGGCACAGTAATAAACACACATTTCTGTGTTTTCCTATAACATCTCTCATTCAGGATATGAAGGCAATTTACTATTAAAGCCCTATCACCATCTTGTGATGAAGGTAAGTAATACATAGGAATCACTTCCCCATTTTTCTGAAATCTCTTCTCTCTTCTTTAATAACTTTATAATATTACACAACACTTTGGGTCAAAATGTCTGATTTAATGTCAGAAGAAAATGGAAGAATATGGAAAAGAGCTAGAAATTTATGAATATATCAAGGGTAAGTGTCTAGCATTCACTTCAAAGCACCACAGGAATCTTAATAACCATTTTGCCCCTACTTCTCACACAAATGTTTTTGAGGAAGAGGATAGTTTTATGCTTTTTCCTTCCCCTATATTACTAAAGCACAGAACTTTGATAGTTAAATGTTACAACAGGGCAGTTTTCCTGCTTGCTGAATCATTACCATTTCAGATCCTGGCAAAAAAATAAACCCTTCCTGAATATTCCATGGACTGCCAGCAGTTTGGCTTGTCCTGAATTATAAGTGGAAGTGGTTAAGCAAAGGAATAATTTTCTTTTCCCCCACCTGCTGTCCCCAGGCTTGCTTTCAACATCTCTAGGGAAGCCAGGCTTGCAGTCTGAAAAACTACTCTGAACCCTTGTGTACTAAACAGAGCAGCAGGTACAGTTTATTAACACCAACACAGTTCCCCTCCATCTGTCAGTTTCCTCAGTTTGCTCCTCAAATGAGTGAAATTCATTGTCCTGAGATGTAGTCCATAATTTCATTCTGGAACTTCAATAACAGCTCTAAAATTGCAAAAAAAAAAAAAGAGGGTATGGCTGAGATCAAAATGAGTTATATACACATTCCAGCTCCAGACTAATGCTGACAGAACAGTGTAATAATGGACTACTCTGTCCTTTTTAGAATATACAACAGAGATGCAAGGAAGGAATATTCCTAATTGTCTTCAATCTGTTGACAGTGAGCTTTTTACAGTGTGAAATTCCCCATGAATAGAAAAAGGTTATGTCAGTAAGGACAAGAAAATGTAATAAATTCTACCTTTTAGTTGTGTAGCTGAACCATGTGTCTACTGAAACTGTAATATCAGTGACGAGTCTGACTGGTTTTGTCTCATCAATAAATCAGGATCCTGTAGCTCTGTGACTCAGATATCCTTCAGTAAAACTTTCTACTTTGTTGGTTACATTTTTTGATGTAGATCTGCCTTTTTTGTTTGTAGACTAATTGATCATAATATGCAAGTAATTACTGTAAATGTAATTGGTCCAAGGAAAATGCTGTATTCTACTTAGGAATTTCCCCAGTGAATTGCAACTCTCTTCAAATCACACAGAGTTTTTATCACACCTGTGTTGCTTTAACAGAAGAGAAATGCCAGCTCTTTTCCTTTGGCTAAGAGACAAATTGCCCTCCTGTTTTATCCCTTGTATAAACTCAGGCAAATGATGAAAAACTGCAGGAGTAGGAGCTGTACAATGCTGATCCAATTGTCTGAAGTGAATGGAACTGCTAGAAGGCAGAAAACTTGTGCAGTGCACTGATTGCTTTGGCACCTGAAACCATGAGAAAACAATTGTTTCAGTGACAATGCAGAGCTCCTGAAAGGTGGAGGTTCTGACAAGGGTGGTTAAATGGTGGCTGTTGCATTGCAGGTGGGTTGTGAACAGTTCCAGTACAGCGTGTATGCCGTACCTGCAGCCTGTAATTGGTTGTTTGGCTGTGCTAGCACAAAGGCTGCCGGGCAATTCATCTCCTCAGCTGTGGAAGGAAGTGAGATGGCATCGCTGGGCCTCTCGGGACCCAGCTATACACTGGGGCTGGTTCCCTCCCCCAGGGAGCTACGGGCTTCTGCAGACCCGTTGTCACCTCAAAGCTGCTACTGGAGCTCTCTGAGGAGGCCCTGCTAGGTGAAACAAAGCAATTGCCCAGGACAACATATTAACTGAGCACAGCAAGATGTTTATGCCCCTTTTATCCATTTTTACCTTAGGAGGGTGGGGTGTTAGATGTTACTGCACCATCCCTGGCAGGGCAGATGGGTTGTGCCTTTCTTTTCTCCTAGCTCCTCTCTCTCTTAGTCCTGTCCTCTTCACCAGCGCTGGAAGAGCAAGCACCACTTTGCTTATGGCTCTGTCTCTCAGTTATGCTCACCTAGCTGGAGGTGATGGCATGTAGCTCAATGCTCAGCAATTTACTCTCCTGCCTTCCCTTGAATGTGATCTTAACACTTACCTTGGTTACTTTCTCAGACCTGCAAGTACAGATATGCTCATCTTTCACAATGATCATCGGTGTCAGTGGAAGGTGCTGTCTTCAATAGCAACTGCAGGTGCCATGCAGCTGACAGAACAGGAAATCTGACATTTAAACAGGGCAAACCATTGCATGGGGCATGTCTTGAATATTACTCACTAGTCTGGAAAAGACTGAGCATGGTTACTCATAGTTACTCCATATTTATTTCACTGGACTTAACTATATACATGTACATGCACTTACCTCCCTATACTTTGCCATTGTATTTGGCTCAGGAACAAACAGATGCAGTTCATCTGACCCAACAATAAACCACCATCTAAACAAGGTGCATACAAACAACAAAGCACCTAACATTAGGTAGTTTGTTTTTTTTCTTTGAATTATTGTGGTCAGTATCTGTCACCTTGACTTATGCTGAGAAGCACATTACTATTCAGGTAGTTATTGATTTCTGTGGGTTTGTGCTCAGGGTAACATAGTTCTCAGCGTGCAGGATCACAGAGAAGGTGAAATTTCTCATCAAATTTTCAGCAGCAGAAGGCTTGCTAGCTCTGTAAGAAAACTGAAACAGCAGTGGTCATGTTACAAGCTCAGGCCCTGACTTTAGAGTAATCATATGATACATTCAAAGTCTGTAAGCTGCCTTTTTTGGCTCATCCAAAAGCTGCAATGAGTGTCTCGGTGGGATATGTCAGACAGGCTTGGCTCATATTTTAAATAGGAATAAAGAGCTTCAAAGTTCTTCAAAGAACTAGAAAAAAAATCAACTACAAACTATCCTTCCATTTTGTGAAATAAATGAGGTCACACCTTCAGCAAAACTACCTATTGTATTTTGCCACTGACTCAGTGTATCAGCTGCCTAATTGTGACTAAACAGTTTTACAAGTAATGCAGCAATTACACAGCAAAATCAGAATGAATTCAGCACCACCTGAAAGCTGGGAATCCAATTCTGTGTCAGTGGGACAGGCACTCTATGTTACAGGAGATGAAATGTAAGGGAAGCTGATTTGAGGCAATTTATGCAGAGGGATGGCAAAAAGCTGTCTATAGAAATGGGCTACTTCATTTTATTCCTTCCTAAACCCAGATTCCAGTCATTTCTCTTTCTGACTCCCATACAAATATCAACTCCTCTGAGAAACCTCTCTCACTGCAATAGCTTTGTTTGGATAGATCAACTGAGGTGAAAAATACATATCAAAATGGGAACTGTGTTATAATTTTACTTCTGTAGCAATCACACTGTATACTGTAAGGTTTTAGACTGTTACTTGTCTGTAGAATACTAGCATTAGGGTCTATTCGTGTTATTTATAAACATGGTATTAACTGAAATTAACTGTCAGTTCTGTTGCCAAAACTTTATAAAATTTTCCCATTTTAGAGTCTTTTTCTGAACTGTAACTATTTTTTTGGTGAACTATCATAGTCTATTGAGGAACACCCTTTCACCCTTTATTGCAATGTTTGCCAAAGGCATTTCCAGTTTATTAAAGAGACTGTGAATTAATAATTTGGCCAAGGAAAATTTGTAGGTTCTCCAAAAATCACCTTAGCACACGTGGAATAGGTCTCTTTCTAGCACGCAAGAAAGCAGTGTATAAATGTTTTACCAACATGCTGAGGGGTAGGTGTTACCCTCATGCAATATTCGCTTCTCAAGATAATTCTCAGAATAGGCATAAGGCCGTGTTGCCTGGGATTACTGGAAAACATAAAACCTTGCTTTGTCTGTCACTCCTACCCCCATATTCCTGTGCAACGTCTGTTTTCAGAAGCTAAAGCAACAACCTTGTTTCCTGAGTGACTGATGGGGTAATGAAAATTAACAGTAGCCCCTACAAACACCATTGATTTTATAAAATATCTCCAAGATGGGCACTCTGTCTGTGTATGTGAAACAAGCGCACGTCTGCTGCTGCTTGTAATAAATGTAGGCAGGCACCTGCACCCCGGTACCTACAAGCATTGTCTGCAGACTCAGAGGAGCCCAGGGGCGTATTTCAAATTCACTTCAACAAGGGCACCAGGCTGTGGTATAAGGATCTCGTAAAAATCCATCCCCTAGAATCCTGTAAGTAATCTCTGGGATATCCTGCAGCCTTTCTTTCATAAAGCCTTCAGCCCGGAGTCGAGTGGGCTGCACGCGTGTGAAGCTGCCCTGATTGAAATGCCAATATTCTCTCTCTCTCTGTGCTGTGAAATTTACAGTTGCAATAAAACGGAAGCATTCCCTTGCATACCAAACTGAAGTGGCTGTGAGGAACAGCCACTGAAACCCCTCATTTATTTTGTGGTTTTGGTTTAATTGACGTCAGCCTTCAATCCTTCCTGCTGGCCTGTTCATTGTCTCCCTCTCCTGGAGATTCAATCTGGATTCAGTGTACAGCAAATTCATTACTGGACTTCCCCCTCTGAAAGGAAGAAGTCACACTGTAGTTAGAATCACGAGCATCTAATCTTGGTATTGTTCTTTTATCTACCTTTTTTTTTAAAAAAAAAAGTTTACATATTTCCCACAATACCCATTGCAAGATTCCCCCCAATCCACAACACCTCCCTCATTTCCCAGTCCAAGGTGCTGTTGAGGGAGAATATGTTAATAAGATATTTATCCATCTCCCTAACTCCAAATAACCAGAGACAACATAACACAAACCTTTCTGAATAATTAATGGAATGATTGATGGGCAAAAAATATTGCAAACAATGTATTTTAGGCATATTATTTAATCAGCAGCAATGAAACTGCTTATTTAGTAAAGAAGGTGAATAATTTCTTTTAATACTAAAGGATGAGAATTCTGGTAATGCATGATTTCTACATATGACCCAGTCAGCTCTAATCAGAGACTGGGACGCACGTGCATGACTTGCATGCAGTGTGCAAATACGGAGGCAGTGATGAGATGAAAATAAGTTGCTCAGAATGGTGAAGGGTCACCAGTACCTACCAGTCCTTTGCAAGAACGGGGCCCAAAAAGTGTTTGGAATTGTCCTGGTTTTTAGCTCGGACAGAGCTGGGTTTCCTTTTAGTAACTAGAATAGTGCTGCATTGGCTGCTAAACAAGTACTAGCCCAGTGAAACCACCACAGCCGTTAGGGTAGAAGAACTGTCACGGTGTAAAATAAAGAGAGCATGGAGGCAGAGTTGGTAAAATCCTGCCTCACTTGGGAAAATAAAAACAAATATTACCTGTAGAGAACAGGAAGAATTATATGGGAGGGCACAGTGTGTGAGTGCACCCTCCTTGTTAATGCAATTTTTTTATTTTGGAAAAAAGTATTGTGGGAAGGATGTGGTGACATCTTAGGCAGTACTGTGCTACAAAAGGTATTTTTTAATACTGAACACACAATGATCCTAATGTTCTTTTTAGCACAGTGCAGACTGTGTGGGGAAAAAAGATTCCTCCAAAACCTGACTTTTGGTAGTTCTCTCCTGTTCATGGGACAAATCCTCTTCTAGAGCCATCTCTGATGTTTATAAGTCAGTAGTTGTTACCTGTGGGGACCATGGAGCCTTAGAGCTCAACTGTGGTAGGGGCAGTATTGTGGAACAGGATTACTATGGACTCTAGGATAATCACTAAGAAACTGTTAATTAATTCTGCACTTACAGCTCACCCCATTTCTAAAATGTGTCAGAAAACATGGTAAAAGTTAGGGATATCCACCAGTGGGATTTCACAGCAGGTGCCACATCAGTGCTATACAACACACCAGCATGGGGACTTATTTCTGGTGAGAACAGAGCCATTCATCAGAAGGAGCAAGCTTATTGTGGCTTCTGCAGTTGAGAACTTACAAAGTGTCCTAACACTTCACATTACACCTGGCTAAGTAGGACAGTCTCAACTTCTCCTGTGAGCTTTGATTCCACGTTGGTACCTTGTTAGGAGTCAGCAGATTCAAAGTAGCCAAGCCCAATTTAAAAAGTGAGGTAGATTGTACATGCTCTGGTTCTCCTCCATTCAGTGGATATTTCCTAAGTATTTAGTCCTTTAGGGAAAAAAAATAAAAAGTAGAAGTACTGTGTAAAAATATCTACAGAATCTAAAGCCCTTCAAAAGAACGCTCTGCTACTATGTAATAGCATGTATCACTCATTCATTAAATATCAATAAATAATTTAAAATCATCTGTAATTTGAAATGCTCCTGAAATCACATCCATTCCCCTGTTTAGTCTGTATAGACTTGTAAGGGGAGTTTCATAGGCTGTCTTTGAAAGCTTTTGATTTTGAAAATTGATTTTGAAATGAATGATTTTGAAATTTTTCTCTTGCAGTCATTAAGAGAAAATGGAAGAACAGCAGATAAATCATTATTTGTTTGACATAACTATCAGGAATGGAAAAAAAAAATGATTCCTTGAAGTGAGAATAAACCCTTTCTTCAGCAGATGAGCTGCTGGCTTCTAAATCTTCCTTCTGCAAGGAGAGTATATAGGAGGGTACAGGATATTATGCCTTTTCCTTCAGCTAGCTCTTAGCAGATTTCCAAGAGGTCCAGCTCATCCCTTCAGTAGCTCTGTGCCCTGTTTTCGGGTGCCAGGTTGTTGATTCACCAAGTCATTGACTCAGTGGGCAGGATTTCAACCCTGGTGCCCCAGCCAAGCGCAGGGCATGGCTTGCCCTCGATGTTTAATTATAAGGTGTGGGTTGTTCAGCTGCATTTTACAGCTGTGACAAAAGGCACCTTCAGTCAAATCTTTACAGGTAATTGATGTGTTACTCCTCCTTTGCTGGATCAGAAGTAGTGGCCTGACCTTAACCACGTCACTGTCTTCCTGCTGTATACATTTCCCCCACACCTCTGCAGCAGAAAGGAACTTTATAGATTCTGAAGCTAAAACAACGAGAATTTGTGTGTGCACATGAAATATTTCCTAGTACAGTGACATAGATAAAAATCACAACAAATGTACTTTAGATTAAATGAATGAATGAAATTTAAGACTGATACTGCAAAATAAATTTGGACAGGCTTTTTTTTTGGTAGGGGGAACTCATTAGATGGTGAAAATTAATCAGGCTGTGCATAGTACCCCACTGGCAAGACATTACTCACTGCAGAATAATTCTGTTGTTTTGGGACTTTGTATGTGTACTAGATTGATGGTGATTCAGTGTTTATTGAGGTTTTTGATTCACATCTCATTTAGGTTTATACCTACCAGATGCTCTTTATTTGTCATTGTATTTCTTAGGAAATTTTTTTTTAATGTCAGATTTGAGTGTCTGCATGATGAAGATGCTCTATAAATGAAAGAAGAAACTGAGCAATATTAAACATCACAGAAGACAAGTGATTGCTAAGGGTAATGAAAGCAGATTATGATTACAAATAATAGTTTAAGAGAAAAGCCTGAACTGATCCGGGCTTTGGTTCTAAGGACAAGATCTTCCATCAAAATGCATTATTTTGCTGTGTTTCTAGTCTTGAATTTGGGGATTTAAACTTAGGAATAAAGCTGAAGTAGGGCAGTTTCTAAGAAAACTTTTTTAGTAGCAAGACTTCTTTTCTTCTAAGCAAGCCATTAAAACCTCCTTGTCCAAAATATTTACACAGAGAAGCTCACACTGTATTATATGCCTGATACTGTATTATAAAGACAATATAGGAGCACTGTAAGAATCAGTACCTGCCCAATCCTTTCAATCCCTCCTCCTTGGAGTAGTGGACTGGCTCACGTTAGATCCAAGCCCCAGGTTCAGTTCTCACCGTTGAGTGTTGCAGAGATCAGTGTCAGAAGTTGGCTTCTTGTATGAGAAACAAACCTTGGCCACTGGTTTGCAGGCATGGACACTGACATTACAGTATTGTTTGTTCAGGTGATATTGATCTTGCTCCCCCACCCTCACCCCACCTGTGCTTCTTTGAATCCCTTCCTGGAATAGGAAAGGCACACGAAGATTTAGGAACCCTTGAGGAATCCTTCATCATTTCAGATAATGGAAGAGTATTTTCAGTCTTTAACAGCTGAAACTTTATGAGCAGGAGTTAGGTCAGACATCTTCAAGGAAGATTTTTCCCCACAGTAGATACCAGAAAAGCTTTTGATAAATTTCCAGCAAAAGGTCATCTTGCTGTAAGATACCCTGATAATCCTTCCATGTACAAATGTAGAAACTGGTGTGGAAAATTCCTGGGTCTATTCATCATGAAAAATTCAACTAATAATCAGATATGCTCTTCATGCAAAGTCAAATGAAAAGATAACCAATACAGCTCCACAAATATATATAGGAAGAATAAAAGCAAAGAATAGCTTAGATAAATCCATGATGCAAAAAATACTTAGTCCTGTTTCTGTTATGAAGCTAACTGAATTATTTTCCTTCAACTCTGAATCAGTAAGCCATGAGACATACTGCTGAAGGAAAGCCAAAATAAATTGAGTTTGGGACCATAGCCCATTGTCTCAAAAAGAGACGATGCAAACAAGAATTAGTTACATCACAGCACTTGACTAAAGTTGAACAGTGAAGAGGAGGTGGCAGTGGTACCAATTGCTTGCTATAGACTACAAGAGGAAAATTGTTTTCTGGTAAACTGAATTAAATCCTGAGTGACCAGAGGAGACAGTAGATGGAGTTGTTAGTGAATGGCAATATTAATGGTAATCATGGTTAGAAGTTCTCACCAAAATAAACAGAGCTTTGTCTGGAGTCTTCATTTCTTGCATAGACTAGGTTAAAATGAACTTCATATTTTCTCACCCAGGATATGGTTCTTCCCATTGGGAAGTACCCAGGGGTACCTAGGAAGAGCCAGGAACTGTTCTATGAAAAGGAGAAAGGGGGACAAAGCAAGCAGAGACTGTGAGATTTGGAAACTCAGAAAAGAGACACCAGGTGTTTTGCCATATACAGCAAAAAGAGCAAAGCATTAGAGTGCCTGAAGTACGGACAGCAGCTCTGATGACTGGGTAAGACAGTGGTATGTCTGTACTGTACATTATTAAGAGCTGAAAAGCAGATAGTGGTTGGTGTTAATCCAAGCTGACCTTTTCTAGTCTAGTTTTACATGTCCTGTATTATTCCAGTAGTTTCCCCAGTAATGTGACACATATTTAATGAGCTCACAGGAAAAAGACTGGTGGCATCTCTGAAAAGATCTATCTGGCCTTCAGCAGACAAGATTTTACCATGCCTTTTCTATTTCTTGATTCTGTATTGACACTTCTCCTCTCTCTTCATGTGTTCAAGTTCTCCTGGACAAATTTTCATTTCAGAGTCACTACCGAAGCTGTAATCACAGCTGAGTTGGGCACCACATCTCACCAACCCAAGGCAATTCAAATTCATTGTTTTTGTGGGGCCTAGGGGCAAACAAACTACAGCATCTCTTGGCCTGTTACAATCCCTCATTTTTTCCTGACATCTTCCAACTTGCAGAAGGTAAGAACTGTTACAACTGACTTTAGGCAGTGATTTTTTCAACAGCCATCAGTGAAAAGCACTGTATTTTAGTATCTGTGTGTTCTTACATGGAACAATCTAACTATTTGGAGTGAATAGACGTTTCAGGAATTACACAATCCTTTTGTAAAGTTCTTTCTCACTAATCCACAGCTATGCCTTTAAAGATATCCTTGAGGAGATTTAGGAAAGCAGTTGTTAGCTCCTCTTCAAACTAAAGGAAAAAAAGAAAAGATGTTAATTTAGTACTGATATTAGCTCAGTAACATGAGTAGTACACACCTCATCATAAATATCTTGTGATGGAATGGGCAGGTTCAGTTTCCCCCCCCAAAAATAATCTTCATTCTTTCGCACATCTCTCCTCTGGCCTGTAGGTGTCATAGTCAGAATATGGATGAAATAGATAAATATTAGTCTACATACATGAAATAACTTTCTGAAAAACAATGTTAAGTCCTATTATTTATTGATTATTTATTGAAGCTTTGAAAGCAGAGAAACTACTCTACAAGCATCTAAGGAACCTACTAGTATCCAATACCAATTCAGTTCAGTGGGAACTCCAGTTCATCAAGGACAGAGGTGTTGGAGCCTTGGACATTTGTAAAACATGTAAAAGAGTGAACACTTAGGAAAGTTTTCGGGAATGTCAGTTTAAAGCTTTCCCTAGAATAACTACCTGAAAAATGGGAGTAGAAAAAAAAGTTTTATCTCCTATGTGTAAGTGTGCGATGCAAGAAGGATTATAATTTAATTAAGATTTAGACAAGTGACTAATTAGGATTGGTAACTTTCTGACTTGAGCCTTCTTTTCTCCTCGAAGGCGAGGAGAAATGGTAAACAATTCTGATGTAATTTGAAAAATATCTGACTTATGATGTAGGACCCAAGGTGGTAAAGATAGAATCATTGCTTAGAACCATGAACCCCTCTTCTGATTTATTAAGTAACCCAGTAAAATATTTCTATGCTTATTGCTATAGATATTAATTTATAGAAAGGCCTAATTTAAAGATTTCTAATTATTGCAGCATGAAATCTGACTTTAGTAATTCTGAATAGGAAAGACCCATCAAATATACACTGAGGACCCTGGACCTTGATATTTCTGTGACACATAGGTCTATATATTAACTTGCTTGTGTATTTCCAGATAATGGTACAATCTTGTGCAAGAATTTTAGGATGCAACTAGAGATCACACTCGGTTGTTCTGGAGCTCAACATTATTGTTTAACTCTGTCTGGAATAAAGGATTTAGCATTTCTGTAGCTATAAGGAGGTAAAGACTGCATTTAGAAGCAGTAAGGGATGATTACAGTGGATTTTCAAATCCAGTTGCAATACTTGAATATTTCTGTTCTGATCCAAGCATTTTAAATCCTTCTTAAAGTGGTCTAAATGAAACTTCCAAGTTCTCTCTCTATAACAATCTTATTGCTGATCACATTGCATAGTGAAACACTTCATCATGAATTTACTGCAGACTATTAATCCTTAGTCATCTGTAACACACAGAGCAACCTGTGCTAGGAGATGATAGTTTTGTCTGTGTTCCAAGATGCCCACTAGTGTGTGTCTGCCAGACATGATGTGCTATTAGAAGAAACAGGGCGGGTTTTGCCTCATGGTCTCTTATTTCTCCCTGTTGGTAAGTCATCTGGTAAGAAAGTGGTACCTGAAACTGTGCATTGTGCAGCTGGCACCATGTTTGAGTTGCTGTTGAAGACAAAGGGAGTCAGAGGGGCTCAGATTCAGCTCTTTAATTCTAAAAGGGCAAGGCTGGAGGACACTACCCACAGCATCTAACAGAAAGCATATCAGTTTAAGTTTTGAAGCTCTGGTGTCAGTTCTGGGTGCACCCACAAAGTTGTCTAATCATTCTGATACACCGAAGTCAGAGATTTGCAGAGTTCTGTTTTTCATACCAGTCAGACTAGTGCTGGCTGAATGAAGTGGTCCTGCCTGTCCACCTGCTGTAGAAATGTGACTTTGTCATGCAAAGTTTTGCTCTGGCTAAAGTGTGAGTGACACTGGGCATTGTGCTGTGCTCTGCCTGTGTTTGAGGTTGTGTCTAAAACATGATTTTTGGTCTGTCTCTTGGAAGAGCTCTGTATCTTTTAGAATGACAGTGACACAATATGTCTAGCTTTACACAACTTTATATTTCTTCTGTATGGATATTTACAGATCTGAGGTAGTAATCTTGAGCTTCTTTTATAGCTATTGGGTAGAAACAGACAGTTTAAAGGTGTGATTTTTAGCACAGCTAATTGTTGCCTAAAGTGTCCGTTTTTCCTCCAGTGACTCTAAAGGTGCTCAAGACTTAGCTCAGAGGTAAGCCTGCATTCACTCACATAAACCAAACAAAGCCTGATCCAACACAATAACTAGGAAGATTTCCAGTTATTTCAGGGAAATCTGAATGCATAAAAAGATAAGCTGGAGGGTTAGATGATGTGAATCTTATTGGACGCTTCTGTACCTAAAACTAGAGCTGAATGCTGCATGAATTATAACTGCCTGGTTAGACTAGGCCACACAGTGGATTAAATTGCAGCAAGAGCAACCAAGAACACAGATTGGTTTTTAAAAGAATTAAAAATCCAATCAATTATATAATGATTAATAAAAATGCCCCCCATCATCTAACCTGATCCCACTAGATAGGGTCTAGAACAACCCTGCTTTAGGATTGAGATGTTACTGGTGAAAAGGAAAGCTTTCCACACAGGCTGCTGGGAGAGCAAGTGGAAGGAAAAGAGTTTGGAAAAAGTTTCTAGAGGATAAAGACTGGATCTTCTTTAGGAAGCTTGAATGTTTTTTTTTCTTCCTTTCTGTATCTAGGGATTTCTTGTGCCCTTCAACTGTTTACCTTTCTTATAGCTAGTCAGCACATAAGCCATTTTTTCTTTTGCAGGCTCTGAAACTTACTGTTGCAACTGAAAAGAGATGCAACAAAGATTTCCTGCCAGAAACAAGGGTTTTCTCCACCCCAGAGGATAGCCTATTAAAGCAACAGGATCAATATTTAGAAAAATTCACAACTTTTTCTTCCATTTATAAAAGAAAAGGAAAACAATAAAAAATGTAAACAAGAAAAACCTTTTCTGGATCCTATCTGAGGCCCATATCAGAAGACTTTCATGATCTTAATCAGAAAAAACCCAGCATATCAGTAACTGAGTTCAACAGCCTTACTCAGTAAAGCAACCTTACCCGTATAGGCAAGAAATATTAATGCATGTAAATTACACTGATGACAGGAATATTCTCACAAACAACAACTGCACTGATTCTTGATGTTTCCTTTTACAAAATCCCTCAATAGATCTCAATCACACTGGGATGTCTGTGGTTCAAAGGCACCTATCACTTGGGAGACTTACCTAGCCCCATATCTTTTAAACTCAGGTAACTAATTAGCATCTGATTTATTTATTTGCATATCAGGAAAGAAACCTGAAATTATTGGGAAGGGTCCTTATCGGAAAGTTGTCCTTAAGGAAAACTTCATAATGTGTCTTTGGAACCAGCATTATTTCTTACTCTACGAAGAGGGGAAAAAAAAAATATCCTGTAGAGCTCTTAAGTCTCAGGTAACTTTAGAATGAGGGTCTTTTTTACAGTTTTCTTTGGTTTATATGTTTCTTGGAGGAAGAATTGTTAGATGGAGCACATCTCAATCATACTTTGACTCAATATATTTTTGTATAACATTCTGGCAAACAGTGAAAACTTTTTTTTCCCCAAAAATTATTATTTATTTAAGGGTTTTCTATGACTTAGTGATGCTCCCATTCTTCTAGGGAACCTTTTAGCAGAAAGAATTTCAGAACCTGCTGTTCCGATGTGCTACAGCATGCCAAAGACCCTGCTCTCGAGAACATAATGTCAAAATGTTAGCTAAATAAAAATAATAAGAGCTGTTTTGAAGGAACTGCTGCAGGCTGGTTATTGTGTGTGCTCCTTAGTAGAAATACAGGTATAAAAAAGTTTGGATCCTGACTGAGCTGCAGCAATAAGAATGGACATGAAGTATATTTTTAAAATTATTTGCAACTTCACAGTGTCTGTGGGTTTAAATTATTGATGCAGTGATAGCAACTGTCAATGAGACAAAGCTTCCCCTGAAACAGCAGCACGCTGTGGTGCTGGGAACTGGTTTGATTCAGCCCTTCCAATGCTTCTTATTAAGGAAAAATGTCACTTCTCTCATGTTAGGAGAGCAGAAAAAAAAGGAAGGAGGATCATTGTTAAAGGAGAAGTTTCCTGCAATAGTCTTTCATTACAGTGTGTCTCTCAGAACTCTTGGGATGGCAAAAATGTTCTAACTGAGCATGAAGGAGGTTGATCTTAGCAGTGAGTGACTGCATAATGTTTGCTATAACACTTGTTTTACATGTAGGGTTATAGCAGCAAAGAGGTCCCTGCTGCACCACAAAGGATGAAGAAGCACATGTGACCCCACGTACAGCCCACAGTGCATCATCTAGGGTGATGTTTAGACAATCCCTCCAGGACAGAGGTATTGGCCTCTCCAGATGTGGTAGGAGCACTTGCACCTCTGTTGGTATAGCAGCGACAATCGGGAATACCACAGATCAGTCTTCTTTATTACAGCTGCTCCCTCCTGCTGACCTCTGCAGCTATAATCTCCTGAATCTGTCTGTCTATATCTGACAGCTTCCTAATAAAGTTCCATTGCTCCAGGTGCAAAAGGACGTGCCTGTTTCAACTACGGTGGTGTAGGGCTCTTTTTCCTACTGATTTATTCAAGTTCAAAGCAACAACACACTAGGTGAAATTCATGAAGAGAAAAAGAGTACCTGGCGTTATTTGGATCTGGGGGTTGGGTTGGACCCGTTACTCCTGAAAGGAGAGAAGATTCCTGATGTGAAAACACCAGTGAGCAATGTGTGTGCTGCATATATACTCACAGAGTGGGAGAGCTGTGTAGAATATAAAATTGCATCCTGTGCTACCAGGGATCAGGTGCCAAATTGTATAAAGACAAGTGGGGAAATGACTGCAGAGTGATTCTCTGTAGAGAATGATTTTCAGTGGAGGAGGAGAATCGTGCCTCTTTTCTGTCCTCTTACGTGCACAGATGGAAGGAGAGAATCAAAAGTCTTCTGCTGTCATTTAGGAAACAAAGATCATCTTAATGACTTACCAAATAGTAATAGACACATGGATACATGCCAAGGAGCCTGTGAAACTGCAAGAAATGAAGTGTGCTTTTATGGCTCAGGTTAAGTCTCACTAAAATGGACTTGGATTAATATTGAGGCAATGGCTGCCCTCTGGTTGCAGGTTACCAACATGGCAGGACCTCACAGGATCTAAATGGGGCTTATTCGTGTAGCCTAGAGAGACTTCCAACTCCACAGCTTGACACTGCCCAGGGCACTGGCCTCAGGGGGCTATCCCTGGCCCATCTGCCTATCAGAGGAGAGTGGCCTGAATCCACATTGCTCAAAGGGCTAGTCCCTTTTCTCAGCAGAGCAGCCAGAATACACAGAGTTTGACCTGAGCCCCAGTAGAGTGGCCATAAGATAATTTGGATTTTTTTTTTTTTTTTTCCCCCCCACCCCTTCAAAATATCTGAAGTAGACAGCGCTGTGGTGTAGCAACGTAATGCAGGTGCACTAAGGATAATCAAGAAATGAGGATTTGGGACAATGACAGAGAGCAAAGCTCTCTGACAGTGCAAGTGTACTCTACAGGACTTGGAGACCAAGAGAAGATTTGCATAACTATTTGAGCAGTTGTGACTGCGTTCTTAAGGTGGGAATTTAAGGGGTCAGGAAAAAAATCCAACCAAACAACCAAACCAGCAATTAGATCTGGTAAGCTGACCCTCTGACCCCAAGAGGAAGCTTTTCAGGTGAATCCTCTTTGACTAAAGAAGCCATGACTAAAGAAATAGTCTTGTTTTATTCCTTCAGTGTTTAGGAAGAACACTGCTTCAGAAATACAGAAGATTGCTAAGACAACCAAGGTGCTTAATTACATCATTGGTTTCTCATCTTTCTGCTAACACCCCACAGAGGCCTGACATTTGGTTGCTTAGGTCAACTGTGTCTTGGTCCCACCTCCTCAAACCAGTAATGTAGCATGTTGCTCTGCCTCCAATTGCCTGACCTTCATCATGGTCATAGCATGAAAGTAGGCTGTACATTGACAGTGACCTCACATCTTCTTTCTTAAGTGAAGATCCTTCCAGCAGCTTTTACTGCAGTTAATAGCAAGACTACTGATATCATAAGGAAATGGATCCCGCAACAACTTTGATTCTGTATAAAATATTTACTGTTCAAGGGCATTGACTATAGAGTACTGACATCAGGTAGCACCTACAGATTGAAACCATTAATGTTTTTGATACTAACTCACAGGATCTAGCAAGAATATGTCATTTTGTAGTTTAACCACTAGTTAGTGTCATAACACCAGCAAAAATGCTCAGACTCTCATTTTTTTATAGAAAACACTGAGCAGGGGATACTAATGAGAAGATCTCATTAATGATATGTCATGAAGAAATGGAAGGTAATGAAATAAAAATATTCATATAACCTGGTGCAAAGAAAACATCTGTAAGCAAAAAAGTGACATTTCTTATTTGTCTAAATCTATCTTGCATTTATCTTTTAAAACCAGGAAATTCACTGCAGTACATACATGAATTAATTACATTAGAAGAACCATTGCATTTAACATTTTTCACAGAATCTCTATAGTGACACACAACTGCATCAGGTCTTCCTCACCCATTCTGTGGGTTTATTGTCCTTGGCTACCACTGAACATAATGGGGTCTGAGGCCTTTCATGTATCCTGGGTCTAGGGAGGGCTCTTTGTAGTCACAAA
Organism: Caprimulgus europaeus; assembly: GCA_907165065.1. Next base: position 4,916,344 of record OU015530.1, read on the forward strand.
GCTGAAACGTGCCCAACTCTACAGGGTTCTTCTATCAAATACAAGTAGATTTCCCCAGGACCTGGCTACCTGAGAATCTCACTCTTTTTGACATGTATATTCTCATATCTCCCAGAGAGTTAGCAAAGAATGAATATGTAGCTGCATTTGTCTTAGCACACTAGGAACTGTTGGTCATATTTCCCTGGAAGTGTTCAAGGCCAGGTTGGATGAGACTTTGAGCAGCCTGGTCTAGTGGAAGGTGTCCCTGCTGGTGGCAGGGGGGTTGGAACTGGATGAGCTTTAAGGTCCCTTCCAACCCAGACCGTTCTATGATTCAATGTCTTACAGGTGGGGAAACTGAGGAACCAGACTGTGTCCAAAATTAATCATCTGGTGAATGACAGAGCTAGGAACTGCAGATCTTCTAAGTCCTAGCCCAGTGTGACATCCATTGGGCACTGTCTAGTTTACATTTTACAGAAGAGGGAATTAAGACAAAGATTTTTGCCTAGGTCATGAAGACAGTCAGCCACAGCAAGGAGGACCCACCTCAAGACTTTTACTTGGGCTAGTGCTTGTCCCACTGAGTAATTCTTCTTTATGGACAGAAAGATCCCAGACTGAGCTTACCTTGCAATAACATGATGGAGGAGGCAGAAATCTGAGCAGGTGCTGTGGTTCCTTCAGCTCAAGGGAGAAGAATTTCAGTTTACACAGAGCTTTATTCTTGCCAAAGCCATGGCTGGAAGGCTGCCCTAGGGAACAAAACTCTGGGTTATCACAAGTGGAATACTTTCTGCACTCCAGCCACCCAATAACACAGGCTCCTATTTATACAGGTCTTGGGTATGGAGTTTTTTCACCCCTGACCTAAACAGATTTTTATTTTTTTTAAAATGTATTTATGTATTTTTGATTAGTTCTTGTACAGATATGAAAACTACAGCAAAGATCAGCAGGTGGAGCTGTAAGACTTGAGATGGAGCTCTCTCCTGACTCCAGCTCTATGCAGTTGTCACTGAAGAGTGAGGAAAACACACTGAGCTTTTCCCCTTATCTGTGTCAGGGAGGTTTGTAATTGGAGATTATGCAGATACCATGACTGAGGTTGTTGCACTCAGAAACAAAAATGAATATTAAGCCCTTTTATACCAGTAATTTATGTGGCTACTTAATGTCCTGGAAAAAAGTGGTAACAGGGTCAGCCCAATACAGAGAAGGCCCCTTGTTCTCTGCTTTTGGGCTCCTGTTAAAACTTCACCTGGGAGATATTCTAGGACTGGTAGGAACACCAGTTTCAGGGTGAATTTTTGCCTACAAAAAAACAGCCAACCAAAAATCACAGAACTCTACTCAGGAAATGGAAAGATAAAGAAATGGATAAGAAGTAGTGGATTCTTGCTTTGAACTCCTGTGAAAATAAATGGGAATTTTAATTTCCACCTCCCCTGCCCTAACTCTTATGTTCTCTTTCTGTTTCTATCCATGGTAGACAGGAGAATAAGAAATCCATCATAAAACATTTTTCAGTTTCACCACTATTAGCAGAGTGCTTATTTGCTGTTTCTTCAGGCACCTGATCCCCAGTGTAACACAAAAATGTAGCTTTACACTTCACTTAGTTTCACAAAACAATGAAAAAGTTTGATTTTTAATTTGTGCCACCACATTAAAAATCAAGTTTTAACCAGCTCCTTAGAGAAGCTCCTCACCAAGTTCATATGAAATGAAGCTGTCCCTCAGCCTTTGCACAGGGTGAAATGATATTCTAATACATTTTATGAAGCTTGCGCCTTTTGCACAGATTGTTTCTGTGGACTACAATGTAGAAAAACCTCAGGAAGAATTTCAGATTGCTATCAAGGATCTAATGCCATGTAGACATGCATAAAAATAGTTTATATACCAAAATTGTTGTATCTGCATTTAAAACATTAGGATGAGAATCTTCACAAAGACAAAGGGAGAGGGGAGAAAGCCCCCAGTCTGCTAATGCCATTTCATAGTAATATAATGAAGCCTGTCCAGTTTTCCTTTCTTTGTTTTATTAGTACCCAATAGATCCTATAGCAAACTCGACATAGGAAGTGACAAGGAAGGGCCTGAAAACTTGAGTTTAAGTTTAATAACTCATAAATATTCATGCATTCAGTTAGTTCAACAGTTATACTGCTTTATCTTCCATTTATTTTTCCTATGGGGCAGAACCATAAAGCACAGACCCAGTGTTAATAGATGACAAGTTATTTTAATATCTGTAGACTTCAGGAAAAGTAATTCAGAGTTGTTTTTGTTTAGTTATACTTTTTTGACACAGATAGAAGCACAGTGACATTTTCACTGTTTTTGCTCAAGGACAGAACTGTTTAGAATTCTGTTCTTAAAATCACTCAAGAAATTTAATGTCTAGTTTAGAAACTCAGAATTACAAATTTCTTCCAGATGAGAATTAATTTAGAGAGGAAACAGAAAAGTTTGAATCTCATATACTTTTCAGTTCAAGAAGAGACACCCAAGGAAATCCCACAAATAAAACCTACCAATATCACTTTCCTCACAAGTTTTATCGCTTTTGATGAAAGGCTGAAGCAACAAACACTTTAGAGAAATATTAACAGAATTTGTCATCAGATGGAAATTTCTGTGTCCTATTTTGATGCAACAATATTAAAGGGAATCAAATACATTCCTACATTAGGAACAAATGGGAAAATCTTTATTAATTCCTTTGTCACTCACTGAAGTGTTTCACATGGCTTCAGAGTAAACCTCAAAAATTTCCTTAACTGGAATAGCAGCCTATCTGGCTGACTGCCTTTAATTACATGTCAGAGGAAACCTACTTGTAGACCCCTATTAGCAGAAAATTATGTGTTTAAATGCAGGATTCCACTGCTACTATGTGTGCTGTTATTTCTGGTAGCTCTGTAACTGAATGTTCAGATATAATATTTAAAATGAGAAGTATGATTTTCTTCCTGTCTCGGATGGCTGTTTAACTGCTTGTGACTTCTCCCTGCTGGGCAAACACCCATCCCAGCAGGAGCCTCATTTCAGACTCTATTATATGTGAAGTCTGTATACAGCAACATCATTCCCTGCTACATTTAGAAAAAAAACCTGTTGCATATTATGAGCCTTTCCTCTCAAATATTCTCAGTTGTTAGTACAGCTTCTCTGGATGCTGTTATATTAAGGACAGTGGCTTTTTTCCCTTCCTTTCTGTGAGATTTGACAGCCTTCCCTAGGGACTTCAGACTGAAGTTTTGAATTTGAGAAAGTTGCCACAGAACTTCCCTTGCTCTCTTGATTCCCTCAGCTCTACCCTCTGCTAGTTTTAATCTTATTATAGCCCAACTCAACACATGTCAGCTGAGAAGTGCTTGAGCTGAACATGTTTAGGCTGTATTCCCCTCTGATATAAGGGTAGGAATGTACAGACCAGCCAGTCTGACTCTGGGTCATCAAGCATTGCAAGTATAAATCTCTTTACTGAAAGCACCGATGCAAATTTGTAGTTTATGGCCCCTACCTAGATCCAGGGTAAGTAAAGGTCACATAACAGGAGATCCAACTCCTTGCGTTGACTTACCTGTACAACTTATGTCTGCTGTTGATCAGGAGCTGCCATGGTGTAAGGTTGCTCTTCTCTTCAGGGAAAGAAGAGGTTGCAGCTGTCAGGGAGCAGTGTGAGCGGGGCTACACTGTGACAGGGGCCATGCCAGGAGCCCCCTCTGTCAGTGAGCACTGCTCAGGTGACCCCAGAGCAGTACTCACTGACATTACCATCCCACAGGGCTCAAGCTGGGTGAGCAGAGCTGGAGGTTTGAAAAAATGTCCATCAACAGCCTCTGACGTGGTGAGGAAATAAGCAGTGTCCAGGGTCTGGACAGAGTCAGAGCTGGAAACAAGGCAGCACTGCAGGTCTTGCCAAGAGGCAGGGCTGAAGATAACCTACCTACAACACACAGCTCAGTTCCATCCAGAAAAAAAAAAGCCTGACTCCAGAGTGAAGACAGACATCCCCGCCACCCAAATCTAAACAAAAAGTGGGTGTGCTGGGCTGAGCTGAAATATTGCTGCAGGGCCAATGGGCAGAGGGTGTGAGGAGGCTCCAGGTGAGGCTGGTCAGGACCATTAGAGCCCACAGCTGCTCTGATGGTAGCAGCTGAATGCCTGGCTCTTTTGTGACTGACAAGAGCATGAGCTACAAAGAACATGTTCTTCAGCTAAGAAATGAGCTGATGTACACAAAAACACAAGCACCAAGGGCCACATGCTTTACTGATTTGAGGGCATGTGTCAGAGCCAGGGACTGATCATCTACATTCTCCATCACCCACCAGGAGCTGCCATTCCCTACTTGCTTCCTATCAGAGCTCCCAGTGACTTTTGTCACCTCTTCCCTCATGCCAGCAGTTGCACATTCCTTCCTAGCATATGGCAAGAGTCCTTGCTGCTTTGCTCCCTCGGACTGCGCACAAAGCAGCTGGCAAAAACAATCCAATACAGCAGAACTCCAGTGGGAATGGTAAGCTCTGAATCATTGCTGATCACCTCCTGGTCTTTGGAAAATGGAACGAGAAAAGAGCTGAAGTGAAAGAATGGAGCAACTAAAAGCTCCACTGGAGCCAAAACTCTCTGGAGATTTGGAAAACTCAGAGGAAGTTTTAAAAAGCATGTCACACTGTGCTTGCAGGTATCAGGATGCCAGCAGCAGAGGAAATCAGCTAGAAGGTTGCCCTGTTTCTAGAATAGCTGTCTTTATGTGCCTAATAATTTCCATGTAACTTAGACAAAAGGAAAGTAATGCTATGACTGTTATAAGGAAATTTGAAGGGTATGGCACCACACAACTGCAAACAGTGAAAAATACAAACTGAAGGTGAAACCAGAGAACAGTCTGTGACAGAACTGAGGCTGAAGAGCAGTTTTTAAGGTTAGATATGTTCCCAGCAGGAGATGAGTCTGTAAGCAGAATCAAAAAATTCTGGGGGCTACTAGAGGAAAAAATCAGAATTAACCCCTCATGAAACATTTTGAGTTCACCAGGCAAAGAAAATCAACCAGTTCACAGTAATACTATGGAGGATGGTCAGTGCTCTGAACTTGAAGACATAGAAAATCCAAACCACTATGAGCCACCTGAGGCAGAAAGTCATGCAGAGCTCAAAGTTTCAGTCTGGCAAAACAGCAAGTGGAACTGGCAGGTATTCAGCTCCCAGGGTGTTTTATGGGGAAATTCATCAATATTTTGATGGGCTGGAGGCATGAAGGTTTAATGGAATGACGTTTTGATCTGGGGAAAAACACTAGCTGAGTATGGCTGGAGGCACAGAGCAACTATGGAGAGAACCAGAACTAAACTAAAGAAAACTTAAATCCTGTATGATGGAAGTAACATACCTGGAAGAGATATGTATGTAGATCACACTGTAGCTGAAGGTATCACTAACACACCTTCAGTGGATAAATAAGAAAGTACAAGGATAAGTACAAAGATTCCTTGAAATGCTGAATTACGGAGGGAGAATTGCCTCTAATCTGCAAGATGCACATAAAGCCCTAATAAGGGGTTGAAAAAATGAAGTCAGCAGCAGCTCAGAAATAGATCCTGTGAGATGAGATTATGACTTTCAGCATGGAGCAGCCACGTGAGTGACTCCCAACCCGGCTTACTAATCAGAGAAGAGCTCTCAGTCTACTTGTGTGAACATCTGCAGTCAACATCTAGGCTCTCTAATACAGCTTTGACATCTTTTTGACAGTTGTCATCATGTTGGAGGCAGACTAAAGCACATTTAAGATGTGTATTGTGATCATGTAACTTTATAAACAGAAACAGTAGAGGAGAAAGGGTAGAGAAATGGCTAGGGACCAGCTCCAGGATGGTTTTTGTCAACCTCCTTTTTAAACTATAAACATACAGTTCAGTTCTGAGCTGCCAAATAGTCTCTGCTTGCATGGTGGCTTGCCTGGTATGTTTACCACATAAGAATTTCCTTTGATCAGCTGGGAGGAGACTGACCTGGAAAAACCATTGGTATTATTTTGGTTTCTGATTGTCTTTGGGTCCTAATCTCTGCTGAAGACAGTCAGTATTGCTTAAGAAACTACAACGTTCAGTTGTGGAAATGACAGGAAATCTCTAAGAGTTCGGTAATAATAGTAAATATTTGTTGAAAAGAGTTTAAATGGGCATGCTTTCAAATCCCCTTTCATCTGACAGCCTGACAGAAAGATCAGAGAATTTGGAAAGCCCTGGCACCTCTATATACATGTTTCATTCCTAGCTCAATGATCTTCCAGTGGCTCTTGATAGGCTACTGGGGAGGGAGAAATTGCCAGGGTATAGACAGCATTCTGATATGTCTTTTCTCTTGGCATGGTAGAAACTGTAAAGCCATTGAGTTGGAAAGCCTTACATGTATGGAGAAATTATCAGGCATGGCCAAGGATCAGTTGGCTTTTGCTTTCTTTGTTGGTTTTCTTTGTACTGACAGAAAACTGCATTGGAAGGAACTGGACTCTGTCAAGGCCTTTCATGGCTACCAAATGAGCAATGAGAAATCCAGCTGTGCCTTATTCATGGTAAGAACTCGTTAGGAAAATCTGCATGACACAGCTGTATATCTTGTTAGACATGATGAGAATTTACATATTATGCTGTACATTTGTTTCAATATCAAATTTAAAAGGAAAATAAAGGTAAACTTGTATTGTCTTCCTGTTCTGAATGCTACCTTTAATTGCCATTGTTCTGCCCACATTGCTTTATTGATGCATTTTCAAACAACTCTGCTCCATCTACAACAAATTCAAAGTTCTGCATGTTGCCCCTAAAACAAACCTCTTTGCACTCCAGCTTTGAGTTTTAGAGCATTTACAAGGCAGCTCAACTTGCTGATTGTCTAAAGAAATTCAAAAGTGAAAGTGCTAACTTCTGCCATGTGACCAGGAAACATTGATAAGTGATGAATTCTTCTAATAACACTCTTCTACATTTTCCCAGACTTTGCACTGAAACAAGACGAGACCTATCCTGGAAATATCTGTACTGATGTCCTTGTAGTTACACCACAAATGGATGTAGCCCATCACCTGCACTAGAGTTACATTAGACATGAATCAATTTTTATATATATTGATCAGCATTAGGTCATGATCTTTCCATGAATATACACTCAAGAATTCAAGGATAAAGTTGAAGTATAAAATCAGCCAAGAGTATAAATATGTCAATTTTACCTCACATTAGCAGCAATAGTGTTTTAGTTCAAAAATAGACCTGCAATATAATTTTATTTTTCAGTTTTTCACAAAAATGTCACCACATCTTGTGTGCAGTGTACTAAGATTGTTCCTTATTAATATCTAGGTTCATGTCAGGTACATTAGTCTATTCATCTTTTATTCTGAAGAGGACTTTTTTGGGGAGAGGTGAAAAGGGGAATTTTTAGTTGTAGCCTGCTGAGACAGCCTATGTTTACTTTCACGAGAAGAGGTGGAAACATCCATTTATATGCAGTGATAGTAGTCTGACTTCACCTATAGATAACAGGGCATTGAGAGTAGCAAGCATGGATCCTTCTACCCCTACATAGTACATCTATAAAAATGACCCTTGCAACTTTCCCCATCAATGGATTCCACACAGAACAAGTTTTGATTGAACTTTGGGAGGTGCCACCTTCCAATACTCCAAAGAACAGGCAGACCAAACGCTACCTGGTACTAGCCAGTGTGTTTCTCATTTACTGCTTAATCTGCCCAGATACATGATATGATAGTTCAGCTGAGGTCATGTTGATATTGTCATACTGGATGGCACAACTGACAGTGAGACCCTCTAATTTGGATCATACCAGTTATTTTCCTTTTTTTCATGAGCCAATAGTGCATTATTCTACAGAGACAACTGCAAAAATTCCATGGGCAGTGGGTGATTTTGAAACCAGAATTGCCTAAAAGTCCATTGAGGTCTGTCTGTGGCCTAGAACAGCTAGGGCAACACTTAATCCTGAGTTGTTTAAATTCTCCTCTGGTAATCACATTCCCAACTTGTTATAAAGCAGGTGTACTGCTGTGACTCTATTAGTTGTTCTCCCTGGAATTTCACTACAAATGATTACTAGAACAAGGAGCATTGGTGGGTGGGGGGCAAAGATTTATATTGTAATGAGATGATGTACTCTGTATGGCTTCTAACACTACCAGTGTCTGCTTGGAAATTAGGTGTGCCAGTTCTTGTTTTCATGGCCAAACACAAAGTCAGCTGTGGTATTCATGCAAGCTCAGTTGCAAAATATATGATACAGTGTATGTTGTACATATGTGTTTTAAATGATCCTCAGAAGTTTTTTGTTCCCTTGTCATTTAGCATCTGCCTTAACTAGTTGTTCCTGTTCAATGCCTGTCCTGCTAGGCATACTTTCACTCAGCCATAGAAGCTAGAGCTGGAAAATAAGACAGCTAGCAACTCTAGGGTAGCAAGTGTCTCACAAAAGCATGTTTTCAGCTTCCTAAGTATATACAATACTTTTGCAAGCCTTGTTCAGACAACGCTTCTTCTTTAGCCAGTCACCTAACTCCTTGATGCTTTTCCTGCTTTCCATCTCATCTACGTCTTTTTAATTGTGAATGAGCACTCAATAGGGGTTTGCTCTTGCTAAAGGTTACCCAAGTCTTCCTTGTGGGCAAGTCCCAGAACTTCATGTCTTTTTTTTTTTTCTCTTTAATCTTCTGTCTGCTTTTGGCACTACTGGTGTCACCACTCTCGTAATCTGTTTCCTCTCTGGCCTCTCTTGATTTTCCTCTAGCTATTTTCAGCATATTTGTAAGGTGTCCCTCACTGTCTGCTACATCCCTCTCTTACCTGTCACAAGTGTCCCTGAACGCTTTGCCACTGGTCTCATCTCTCCCTGTATCTATTCACAAGGAGAACTTCTGAGACCTTTGTCCTGGTTTTTAGGACCATCACAACTTCCAGCCTTCTGCTCTGAAATAACTTCACTGCAGTTAACAGACTTTGTGCTTATACTCCCAAAAGGTTAGAGACTTAATTTTTCTAAAACTCATTTATTTCCATTTTTGGTGGTGAGAGAATGAATGTGGCAAGGGAAACAAAGAGTGGCAAGTGTCTGACAGAGGTAGGTTAGTCACAGACAACTGTATAATGTAGCAGACACTTTTTTGCAGTGCCTAAAACCAAGTATTTTATCTATCATACCATGTTTTCTTTAAGAACACAGTTGTACTGAAATCATTCATTCTCAGCTTTTGTCCAGCTTTTTTGTTACTAAAAGTGGATGCATACTGTATATAGATAACAGGGGCAAAGTTATGTTGTTAATGTGGATGAATTTTCTCATGGATTCAGCTTTAGCTTCTCAAATCAGGCCATTGCCCGAGATTCTTGGAAAAGTATTTTGTATTTAAAAATAAAGCTCTTATCTTTGGAACAAAAACTCTGTAAGTGTGAAAGGTAATACCTCCCCTCCAGGAGGATCTCATAAAACCCTGCAAATTCACTACTTTAAAACTCTCATTTTTGTATATTTTTTATTTTTTTTCCCCCAGGACCATACTGGCAAAACAAACAAACAAGCAAAGCCAAACACTTATGCCAAACTCAATCCCAAATAAAATTGGATACCTTGTTATAACCCCAGGATTTCTGACAGATTTACAGCAAGGATGGCTTTTGAACCATTACATGAAAACATGCCTTAGTAATAAGGTGAGCCTTTTCTTAAAAAAAAGCATTAAAAGCAGTAATTGTAAAATTACTTCTAACTCTGCTTAGATTTCTAAACCTTAGTCATACTTCTGACTTCTTTCTGCAAGTGTTTGATGATAATGAGTTGCTGTTAGTAATCTACTAAAACTGAACTCTGCTGTGACAAATGTTAGCACTTTTAATTAGCCTATTTGAAAAACACAGGTGTAAGAAATATGGACTCTGTGCCTGTGAACCTGTAGAATCACTACAAATTTCCTTTCTCCAGCCTACAAGGCAGAGACCACAATGTCTTATTGAAACAGGGACGCTCAGTTCCTCCAGGATACCAGCCAGAGATGGAATGCAAGAAAGCTCTGGACATTCCTGTCTCAGAGACGTCCTGCCGGCTTTCTTTGCCTCCAACAATCTACTGCAAATTCTCAATTTTCATCTTAAAATAATGCTTTTCTATTTTTGCAGTGGGCAATTACAGGCATCACAGATCACAGGGAAAACAGATGTGCTGCTGACCAGTTAACTTAGTCTTGCAGAAAACTGTCTACAGCCAAACAGCAGCAGATGGTAACTTACCCCTGTTCCACTTCATTACCTCAGTAAGGTGTGAATGGCAAGGCTTGTCATTTGTACCTCTTAGATATTAACATTTTTAAGCATAAAAAAATTATTTACTTTTAAAAATCAAAACAGCTACTACACACCTTCGTTTTTATGACAATTAGTCAGAACAGCTAAAGTCATAAACAAAAGACATACAAATATCTGAGCTTTCAGCAAAACAGAGCCTCATAGGTTACATGGGTTTCATACAGTATGTAGGGCAGGGCTCTGACCTCTCTGACATGGGTAAAGAAGTAATTTAATTACTGTGGAATTAAAATCAACTGCTTTACACTGGAAAAAAAAAATCTGGTGAAACTGAGAGCAAGAAGGAACTGGGTTCTTTCTCTATTCTTTTATCTCCTGCCCTCTGAACAAGTACTAATTCTTTGAATTCCCTCTTAGTATCCCTGCAGAGTAGATGACCAGCTGTTTTCAGAGATTGCTTAGAAAGAATTACTAGGACAAATAATTAGTGTACACAATCAAGACCCTCAAAGCCACTTGGGTGCCAAATTTTAGTGAACAAATTGCTTAAAGGATCTTGTAGTGTTTGAGCTATAACATTAACTTGTCATCCACTGACCAGCTGCTAGTAAAACAGATTCATTGGCCAGGGAAAAAATTATTCTGCTTGTACAGAACAAAGTGAAACAGAAGATATGGAATGATGAGAATGAAAATTAAGAATCTCTGAGTGAATAATTCAATTCTATTTCCATAATGATTTATTCTCAAAGCCCATATAATAAATACTTCAGCAACATCTGTTTTCCTGGAGAAAAAAAAAAAAAAAGTAACTTACTGGAAACCATCAATTAAATTACAGACATCTTCTTTAAAGTGCTCATAGGATCTACTCCAGTTCTATTCCTAGAGGTTTGTGTAAAAATAAGTGGGGGCAAAATATCAAACATTCCTCCAACATAATTGCTGAGCCTTCTACTGCTGAGCAACTCCGTCTAGCTCACCTACACAAATCTTTTCACTGAAATGCCTAGAAACACCTTTGGTGCAAGCAGACAATAGCATACAATTCCCCTGGCTCTGTTTGCTCAGAATGCACAGTCACCCAAAATAATCCTCAAAGAAGGTGGTTAACCCTCAGTATCACGGGTGGGACACAGCTGAATTCAACTAAATGTTCTATTTTCCCTTCCCAAAAGAAGAATCCCACATGTACAACTGTCACTTAATCATCAAACATGGCTTCACCATGGAATTCCTCCTTTGGTTTCCTGAGCAGGTGGAACTTGCATTTCCAGGTTATAGGTGTTTTTAATGCATTTTGCTATCAGCATTTCAGCTTTGTCTGAAGAAGGGAACTATGTGAAACTATGGGCATGCCTTTCTTATAAAGATTTTTAAGGGTGTAGTTTGCTGCATTATTTAAAACTGTCTTTTTCAAGCTGCTTATTAAACCATATTCGTAGTTTTTTTAATTGTTGACATTTCTCCTTGAAATTCTAATTTTTGCAATCTCTTCATAGAAATACGCATAGAAACTTAATACATTTTGATTTTTGCCAAGAAAAAATTGGACCAGCTGATCCTTGAGATCCCTTCCAGACTGCTATTCTATGGTTTGTGATATGGAGCCTGAAAGTGTGTGCTCCTGCCTGTGTGAATTCTCCCCATTTATCTACTTTTCATGAATCCTCTGCAGGACTCCCCCTCTATATTTGTCAGAGAAGGTGGTTAGTTATTGAAAATGAGAAAGTTAAAGTCTTGAGCTCTGCAGTTTCCTCCGCTTGTAAGAATTGGTATGAAAAATAATTTTAAAATATAATCACTAATGCAAGGAAAAGTTTTAAAAACTGTCAGCTAATAGTATGTTCCTCAAGGCATCCCTAGAATTAAGTATTTTTGACAATTATTTAGTAAGTGCCTAATTTGCTACTACTGGGGAAGAAAATTACATGGTTGCTTCTAAATTATTAAACAATATTTTGATGGCATTGACAGAGCAAATAGCAAGATATTGACCACAGTCATCATGCTATAGACAAATTTGCACAGTTTTCCTTTTTATCTTTTTATGTGAAATTGAAGAGAAGAAAAATGCCATTAACTGTTATGAACTATATGTGCAAACTGTGATTGGAAGCTATGCCAAGAGTTCACCTTCCTTTAGATTTTCTTGTAGAGTCACTAATTTATAGGGATTTTTCTAGAAAGCGTTTAGAACTTCACAAAGAAACTTGATTGTACCATACAGTCAATTTTCTGATTATAAAGGATTTTTGCCCTTCTGCTAATCATTGGCTTCAAGGTCTATTTTCAGTATTTTGAAAGAAATGTGTGCATCTTTAATAGCATTTTAATAAAATGATACCTAGACTTCAGGCTCACTCCAACTTTACCTCCCTTTTTAAGGAATATTCATCAGGAAAGTTTCATTTATTTATTTTTTTCCTAAATTCAAGCACCAAACAGATCGTTGTGTCACATATTCAAATACAGATATCCAGAAAGCTCAAGAGTTTGTGATCAGGCATGAGGCAGACACACAGCCTGCAGTTATGGGCAGAGGAAGAGGGAAGGGCTGCTCACAGTGCCTGGTGGAGATAAGCTTGGACTTGGGACTGAATGTAGGTCGTTACTGCATCTAAGGCAGGGACAGGAATTGTCCTAGGGGAAGGTTACTCCTGTGCTATGGAAGAGATGAGAGACCCAGATGAGAACATGGAGAAAAGGTGTTCACAGTGGAAGCACTGGAGTGTTTCTTTGAATTTGTACCTCACAAAATTTGGGTTGATGACTACACTTACAAGTACATAGCTGTGTCCGTGTATAGGAATGATTGAAAGATGGGCCAGAAACCATGCAACCATGACCAATATTTAGGATATACAAGAAAATGAGGTAGTGCAGAGTTCTTTCCCTCCCCACAGATATTGTTGAAAAGCTTGGTTTGACCTCATGTAGAAGAGTTAATCCACCAACACACCAACACTCCAACCTGGATCCACATGGATCATCACCTTTAATGACGTACCCTTTAGACAATAAGTTGCTTTCAAAATTTGAATGAACGAGTCACCAGAACTGGACATAAAAATTACAACTTCTTGTAAGCTCAACCTTTATTGTGTCATCTTTATGAGAAAGCCAACAGATACTGTATCACAGTTAAAATCAAAGATGATAACTGCAGAATTTCAAGTCCAAAATTCTCCAAAATTACTTTGGGGTGATTTTTGGAGGGGGATTACAGCCAAAGGAGGTCCAGTTTTTAGCGAACGAGTCCCCTGATATGTCAGTGCTTAGTAGTTTGCTGGATTAGGCTGCTATTGAGTATTCAGTCAGTGCCAACATACCTTTTGGTGATTTTGTTTGTTGCTTCCACTCTACCTATGTGTGTATTTTCTTTCAAGAAATGGTTTTCCAGGAGTTTTTTAAGCAAAGCTCCAGATCACTTGAATCCTAGTATGGTGTACCTACTGGAAAAGTCCATCTACCAAGGGGTTAGATTCACCTTGGCAATTCCACACCAGATAAATAAATACAAACATCTCATGTCATGACCTTTCTGTTCCACATATTCAGCACGTTTCAACAGTATAAGCAGACATCGTTCAGGCTCAGAATATATAAAGGCAAAGATTAAAATGCCCTTTCGTCCTAGAGTTTGGCACCTTGCAAGGCAGGGAAACACACTGGCTGCACAGTGCTGGGAAGCCAGCCCAGAGGCCACTTGCACAGCTCATGGCTGGCTGCTGTGATTGCCACAGGGACTCTTCACGTCACCAAAACTGGGAATGAACTTCTTAACACCAGTGTAGTCTTCAGAAGAAGCTGGCGTTCTTTATTGCGGCGCCGGGTGCACGGGAGATCGTTCTGCCTATCCTGCATACCCACTTTTCTCTCTACAAAAGCTTTATACTATCAAAACATGCATATTCATTACTTTTCCAAGAAATATTCATACATTTCATACAGTTCATCAACAAGCATATTCATTACATTTCCAAGTTCTCATTAATATGTGTAAATGTCCTTTTTGCTTGCGTACTGGTTGTCTTTGGGGTCATCTGGTGATCACTGTGCCCTTTAGTTGAACTTTTCTTCTGTGCGTGCTTAGTTCCTCTTTTGGTCTCTTCACAACACTTCTGTCTCCACAAAACTGGTTTATTCTGACACCACTACCTCATCTACCCTATTGACAGGACTCTACTGCTCAAATCTACTACAAACTGGAGCAGCCCTAGCAGATACGTAGCCACCTTTCAGTGTCACATTGTTTAAGCAGAAGGGGATGTTCTCTCTGAATGGTGTCATTTCAGAGAAGCCTAAACACAGACCAGCCAGCACTGCCCAAGTGCTTGGGTTTGTCTCCTGAAAGTTTTCTGTGTAAGAAACTGAGTGAGCAAAGGGAAGGGGGGGTGGAATGTTACTTTATATATGGCAAACAAATTACATGGTCATTAATATTGCAAACCTTTTTTGCAGAAGGAAAAAAAAATCCCTGCTTTATTTTAAGATTTTTAGTATGGTTTATTCTGAGATTTAGAAAACACAGGAGAGTCAGGCCTTCCAGACAAATGCATTTACCTTGACGGAATGCATTTGCAATAGCTTTACAACAATGGCCTAGAGAATACTTGCAATTCACATTGGACTTTTTTTTCTCCTTTTTTTTTTTTACTGCTTGGAAAATGGACCTGGTTCGTGGGCCTAATTCACAGCTACCACACCTACTCTCTCTGCCCAGAGAGCGAAGAGAATGAATAGGTCAATCACCTGACATATTTCCATCCAATTTCAAGGGTAGAATGTGTTCATTTTCTGACTAATGGCATGTCATTTTGCAGGAGCCTTTGGTCGCGAATTAATCCTGGAATCAAAACAGATTTTCCGGGGAGCAATCTTCCATCAAGTATTGATTTTTTTACACTCATGGAGTCTGTACTCCCTAATTTAACCTGACAATGATTCTGCACAATGGGCTGGGAGCACCTTGGCAACTCACAGAAGGAACTTTTAGTGTCTTTTCTTTCTGCAAAGTAAGGGGGGGTGGGGTGGGGAGTGGGGGGGAAGAGAAGACCCAAACAATACACTTAGTCACTGAGGGAGTGTTTACTGTCTGGTGTTTTATTTCTGATTATTTGGAATGGAGAAATAATGCTAACTTTAGAAGTAATGTAAGCTGGAGATGTCTCTGAAAGACCCATGACTCTGTGAAATCCTGTTTATGGCAACAGTCCCCTGCTGCTCCTGCACCTTTTCCTCACCCCCAGCACTCTTGGATGCTAATAATACAAAACCTGTAATAGCATCTCTGGTTGCAGCTGATGCTTTTATGAGATGACATTTCTCTCTAAAATAAATAAATAAATAAATACTTACACACATAGAGGCATAAAAATGCATCCTTTCCCAAAAAAGCTGTTCTTTGACTCTGGCCCCAGAATTCCAGCTACCAAAAGCTATCCTTTGCCTTTGGATTCTCCTACAAGACAAACTCCTTTGTATCTGCTTCTCTGCATGCTCTGTACTAAACATCTCTTCTAGCTGTTTGTTCTATTTGTTTGACTAGTTACACCAATGAGAAGAGATGACAAATATATCGTGAGGAAACAACAAAACACAACAGAATGAAAAGCTAGAAATCATTTAGAGACAAGAAGATTGATGGGACAAGATGTGAAGAAGAAGCCATCAGAAGCTGGTTTTTAATAGAAAACTAAGATGGAGCATTTTTGATTTTGAAGTTACCACTGCAGAAGCAAAATAATGCAGTGTAATCATCATTCCCAGGTTAAAACTCTTCTCTTAGAAATGAGCAGCAATACATATATTTAAGAGATAGTGGATAAGGTGCCCATCCTTCTGCCTTATTCTGAGACTGAAATGGAAGAGGTTTTAAGCATCTTGCACAAAGGTCTTTGAAGAAAAATAACAACATCTCTGCTGATGATTTAGCCATTAGAAACGCCACATTACTGGAAACATTGCTATATGACCTGAAGAATAATACTTTTTTCCTCTGCCATTTTAGAGACACAATTTGAGAGGTATTTTGTTGGAAATAATTTTTTTTTTCCCCTCTATAAAACAGCCTTTCAGCTTGACTTGGAACAGAAGAAATACAAAAGCCTTTACTGGCCTAACAGGGAAAGGTTTGGAGAAAAACATTCAGTCCTTCCTTCAGCTCAGCCACCACAAACCTAGCATAATAGTTACATTTTTAGGCATATCATACCAGATAGTTGTGACTGTGCAAATTTCTGAGTGATGGAACACTGTTACTGTCAGTGCTAAATTCGAGAGAGGACAAGAAGAAATGTAAAAGAGGAAAAATGGCTTCGGAAAAGACTTAAACTCATCCTGTGCCTGGCTCCATCAAGACTTAAATTCCTGAAAACTACAATTCCAGAGTGCAATGCAGGAAATATTTGCTGAAAATAAATAAACTGAGATATGCAGAAGAAAGAGGTCCACATACAGTTTCAATAATGATATTAAGTAATAAATCAGCAGTAGTTACTCCCGAGCACTAACAATACCATATGATTTTTCCATTGTACTATTTTAGGAATACCTTGGAAACCGCAAGATAAGTGTTTTCTGGCCTCATCAAAAAGGTTAGGGTGAAGAGCCCTTGTATGAAAAGTTTTGAGTGATAGAATATGTTTAAATTGTTACAAATGTTTATAAAAGTGCTTCTAGGCATAAAGATGATGACTGAAATCATACATGGGAACAGTTGAAGACAGCTCTCTTATTGTTAAAGAACTCTTTTCTCACAAGTTTTTTTTCTACTTTCATCTCATTTTCCAGAGACAGTTTGAAAGAGGACTGCTTCTTTTCTTCCTTGTTTTATGAAAGTGCCTTTGTACATTAGCAAAGTGCTTTAATAACACACACTCTGTAAAAGTCAAAAGTGCTCTATTACCCATAAGTATAGAAGTAAATAGCACTTGTTTTAATTGAAAACATCAAACTTTTGTAGCTCTAAACACATCAAAGACACATCCATTTGTGCATCTGTTCCAAAAGGTGAATTCCACTGCTTTTAGGCAGACTGCAAAAGAATCAAGCTTATTAGAGCTATAAGAAATTTTCAAATTGAAATGCCTTTCAACCTTCAAGTGGTTAAAATATGGAAATGGTTAATGCACTTAGCATGTGAAGCCACTTTGAAACAGTGAGTGGTTTAACTGATTATCCCCATCAGCTGTGATGTGCCAACTGACCAGAGACACTGTCTTAGGTCAGTCTGACTTCAAGGGAATACCTAGTGGCTTACATTTTAATGGAACAGGTTAATCTGTAGGTTAACTAGCAAAGGGAGATTTAAGCTGTTGTGTTTTACTTTACAGGAGTGTGCACTCAGCCTGTTGCTGTGGCTTGATTGAAGGACAATGTGATTTGGAACCACTGTAACTTGACATTTCTTCAACTGTACTTAAACTTTATATACACAGAAAAGTGTAGTGATTCACTTAGTGTCAGTGTAACAAAACTACTTCTAAACTCATTTATCTTCCAGCCTTCAAGGCGAAACTTAAATGGCTTAAGGAGTGTCTTATATTTAGTTGGTCAGTTATTAACTTAACCTGAAATAAGATAATGTTTCACAGCAGGGCTAAAGAAGTGGCCAGAGTGATTTCTGAGCCAAATTGAGTTACATTAATAAAGCTTTTGAGACCAGATGAGGGCTCCTGGCTCTGGTACAGAGTATGGGCAAATGATGAACACAATCACACAACCATGGCTTAAGAAGTTACCATCTGTCAGCAGAGCTCTAGTAACTGACTGTGATTAGATTTCATTCTGATTAAACAGCTAATGGAAAGAGGGCAAATAAAAGCAAAAATCAATCACATCCCCAACCATCAAAATATTAATAGGATTTTAAATACTTGTACATGACTTGACCTCCTGATTTCTACAGGCTTCTTGTCCCTAAAAGGGTGAGCCTTCTTTTTTCAAAAGCCGCCTGTCCACTATTATTTATTTGTATTGCCATTTGCCTAGAGGCTTGTGTCAGGACTCCAGCCACGTGGTACCAGCACACACAAGTTATTGTCTTTCTCTGCCTGACAAGGGTGGCAATGGTGCTTAGAGTCCCCACAGAGTAACATGTTGTACACGAGCCCCTGATAGAACTTCTGTACTACAGCTTTCAAGGTGTATGATGCTTCTATGTGGATGAAATCTCCTTCACACAGACTCAGGAGCGACTGTACAAGGCTCTGTGCCCCTGACAGAAGGGATGCTGCAACTACAGGCAGAGCTGATATCAGAATCAAAGTGTCCTGGTTCTCAGGGCTACACTGATAATAATTCCTTGCCCTGCGTACCATCAATAGCTTAGGAAGTCATAACAGAATTTTCTCTCACTCTTTAAAGTCAAGCTTAACAAGAAAAATACATGTCTTGTTCAACAGAATCACTAGCTCTGTACATTCCTTAGCCTTCTGCTGCTGTGCTTTGCGGTGTGGGCAGGAGGAGGTATTGTGTGAGGGTTCCTTATGCATTTGTCACATCTAAAAGTTGGAAGGTATCCATGCAGGGTACAGACATTTGGGACAACATTCTGACACCCCAGGGGTCAGTAGTCACATTTTTCATTACTCCAAGCAGGCACATGGTTATTCAAGATGATGCCCACAGCACCTAGAACATTCAGCTCGCACCAAGCTTTATAATAAGGGGAGCAAGACGTTAAAATATTAATCACATTTAGGACCCCTACTTTCAACTCACTTTAAAAGCGTGTTGAGTCCACACCAGCTCCTTTTGATCTGAATAGTGCAGGAGAAAGTGTTTGCTACTTTCAGACAGAAGCCACAATTAGAGGGCTGCATTTTGACTTCAGAGCTTAACTTAAGATGCTCCCTTTGATAAAATATATTATTAATTTATTATAAATCACTCCTACATAAGGATGCAATAGCATAAGATACACCATGTGGCATACAGTATGCAATCAGGAAGAAGATCAAAAAGATAGTGTATGCTTTTCTGTATGTATCCTTTCATTTTATTTTTTTCCCTTGCTTTGTATCACACCAAAGGTAAGTTGTTAGAAGAATATCTGTTTAATCAGTTTAGGTCAGGACTAGCTGCTTGCAACTAAAAGGCAGTGTGAATTGTGCTGTGGTGTTCTAGCATTGCTGAATAAGTGTGACAGGGGAACATACCTTGAAAGAAATTGCCTCAGTGGAATAATTGGTGATTTAATGAACGCAAAGCAAATATGTGTGGAAAGGTGAAGCGGTCACAGCCAGTCTGGCAAATGTCTACCTTGCAATTTATCCTAACTCATACAGATGCCAGTAATTCAAGGTATCTTTTTAGTAACTCTGGTTACTAATTATCATTACTAACCTGTAAGTTAAGTCCTCATAGTGTAAGCAAAACAAAAGAGTTCCAAAAAAAGGCTGCCAAATAGATGTAAATGTTTACTTTCCCTTCCTTCCCCCAACCGCCATCTCCACTATTCTCTTTCCACTTCACTTTTTTTTTTTTTTAATTTACCCAGTCTATTCTCATCCCCCTGTTTTGAGGACTCCTTTCTGCAGAGCAAGAACTATGTTTCTGATTACTCAATACATCACAGCGGTGGGCTGAGGAATGCAGATACCAAATCCTTGTATGTTGTCGGCACTGCTGACTTGGGGCTGGCATTTACTTGGTAGCAAAAGTGGAATAAAACAGACTAGCTTCATCCTGGCATGATCAGAAGGTCAGAGTACACCAAAATCTGGTGAAGCTGATTGGGGCATTTTAATAGTTGATTGCCCCCAGCTGCCTGTTTTCCTTCTCCTATGTCAGAAGCTCTTACAAATATATAATATGAATTTACATCTTAGTCATATCAGCAGTATGTCTGGCACCTTTATGTGTAGTTAGACAATGTACAGAAGCTTATCTAGCAGTCTGCTACTACAAAAAGAGAGTAGTCCCATTCCCCCATCCTTTGTCTTGGCTGTGATGCTTCTCTGATGGCATGGTAAGTCAAATTCAATTTACTAATTCAGTGTAAATCTGAGGTAGCCCTTGACCTATTATGTTTTCTCCCCAATTAATGAGCTGGCTGAGTTTAGCTTGCAGTTAGATGAGCATTGGAGCTGGTAGAAGAGACAGTGAAGGACTGAATAGCCAGAAGTATTAGAGGCAGAAGAGGTAGAGGCAGAAGCAAAGCCCTTTCTGGAACCTGCAAGCTCTCAGAGACACTCAGCTGTATTACCTCACTGCACACTTAAACCCACAAATCCTGGGATATTTCAAACTAGATGGCTGAAACACTTTTTTGGAGGAGGGGGAAGAAGAAGCAGTGCAAAAGAAAAAGCAAGCAAAAACGTGGTAGGAATCAGCTCTTGGGCAATCAAGATCTTAAGCTGCTGCAGCTGTTTCTGCTGTGGCTCTGCCCGTGACCTCGGCAACAGAGGGCTGTGCGAAGGAGTTTGACTTCATATTTGCAATAGACTGGGAATATGCACTCCAAGGTTATTGTTCTGCCAGTGTGCAGTGCTTCATTAAGGCTTTCTGCTCAATCTTGTCTCTGGATCTAACAATACATCTATTTCTGAGTAGAAATACAGTCAAGATGAGTCTAGGGAAGCAAAAGTTTCTTGGTCTAACTGTGGAACATGTACATCTGAGTGTTCAGGTGGCTCAAATTTCCAATATGATCCAGCTGAAACATTTGCAGGCTCCTCCTCTCCAAAGGAGCCTTTCTCTCAAAGTGAAGCTACCATTGTGTAGTACCTCTTAGGAGACAGCCAGAGCAGCAGCTCCTTAAAGGACTGGAAGGAGGATAATCCAGCCAGCAGGACTTGATGGCCAGAAACTGGTCCCATTGTCCTCAGAAGAGGTGAGCAGAGCAGGCTTAGAGAGGGTGGGAAGCTGGGCTCAGCCCAGGTTATCAGGCAAGTTTGTGGTGATAAGGCAGATCTGAGGCCAGTGAGTCAGGCTGGCTCGGTGGGGTGAAGTGCCAGAGCAGGGCCATGGGGGGCTGGAGCTCAGCATTCCTGTGGCAGGGACTGATGGCCCCAGGCTGGGCTGAAATGGGGTCCTGGGCTGTAGGCAGGAATGGGGGGAGCCCCAGCGAGGGGCTGGGCAGGGACAGTAAGGCCTGTTAGTGCCCTTAGGGCCTTGACAGTACCAATCTGCACAAGTTCACATCCTTGAGAAATGAAACCCTAAATCAAACTGATAAAGCCTGAAAATGAGGCCAGAATTTTTCCCCCTTGAAGGGAGAAAGGCCAGTGACTGCTGGAGCCCACCTGGCAGCCCTCCAGATCTTCTCCAGGATGGTCCATCCTTGTTCTACCTCTGCCTCCTGAGACAGCTATTGTTTTTCAAAACTCATTTACTACTCAGAAATTGCAGGGGGTTGCCCTTAAAACTGCCTCTTCATTTTTCCATATATTTGCTAATCCAAACCGACCAACACAAATGTTGATTGTTAGAAACCAGAATAATTGTCAGCAATGTGGAACTTTATTTTCAAATATGCAGGCATCTCTGTTGGTTGCAAGTATTAGAGTTGGCATGCTTTAAATGTCAACACCATTTTAACATCTATAGAAGTCTGAAGAATTAATGATGAGAGAGGTTCTTACTGTAAATGTATTGGAAATGGCAGCGTTCAGTTACCTGTAAATGTTAAAACATTGTCTCCTAAGAGCTGACAAAGACAATCAGGAGATGCATGCTTTAGTTTGTCAGACGTTCAGCCCCCGAAGACCTGTTCCAGCTCACTCTTGTGTTCATCTGAACGTTGTGTTCATGGTGCCAAGAGGAGTGGTCTGGGCCAACATTATAGTGACTTCTGCCCTGGGGAAGATGGGGGGGAACTGAAAATGAACCGAGGTGATCTGAGGGGGCTGCAGTCGCTGGTGTCTGGGTGGTGGTTGCTCTGTGGGTGCTGCTGTGGTGTAACCTGTACTTGCCTGTGCTCAGAGGCAGCAAGGAAGCTACTGGAAATGCTTTTGGAGAAAAATAAGAGGGCAATCTGCCCTTCTGGGAAGCAAAGTGGGAGCAGAGTCCACAGGGTTCTTCTCCTGGCCAAAATGCAAACTCAAACATTTTTAATGCTTTGCAGGCTGCAGATACAACCATACAACCTTCCAAGTGCTTGTTCAGATGGAAAATGACAGTGTTTCTAGAGCTAAATAAAATAATTGATGTACTTTAATGTAAATAGCTCTGTTACTTGAGATTGGATTGGGTAGTGGAAAATAACCACCAGCCTGGATCATTCAACACCAGTGCAGATTTCTCCATGTAATTTCCAGTAGTGACAGCCTATCTTGACAGGATAATTTATGTTTGAATTTCATCCGTTTCACAACAACTTGCTGTTCACCACTGAACTGGACTTCTCCACCACATCTGAGAGGAAAGCTGACCCCTCCTGAATGTGAAGTCTGAGTATGCAGCTGGCTTCTTTTACACCCTAGAAAGATGCTTCCACTAATTATCTTATTTGTGCTTTATGTAACATCCCTCAAAGTGGCTAGTGAAGAGAATGCCTCTGCTGCTTGAAACTTAGTGTAAGTGGTTATTTCACTTTTAGATTTGGACCGTAAAGATGACATTGCAGCTCCAACCCCCACATCTCTTCAGAAAGCAAACACAGAAAGGTCACTAATCAAAATTCACTAATGAGTTTCAACACACATACAGAGAAACTTTGTTTTTTCCATTTTTCATTCAAGTCTCATTTATTGTTTAGTACCATTGACACTGGTTATAGTCTAACCTCGTGGTATCTAAATTCTGTCCTGCTCACACCCTTCCTTGCAGCTGCTCTTAAGAAATTTTATTATTTTAAAACAGTTGGGAATCTAGGCAGGTGTATAAATATTCCATCCCCACTTCTTTTGCAACTTTCCCCACATCACCACAACCAAACTTCTGTGAATTTTCTTCCAGGAAGATGTGTAAGAAAACACTTTGAAAAAAAGTTGTTAGACTTTTCTATGGTTATTTTATGTGTACATTTCACTTTGCTGCAGGCAATGGCAGAAGAAAAAAAAAAAAATCAATCCATATTTGTGCAGAATGAAAAGATGAAAAGGAAAAAAAAAAAACAAACAAACCCTTGCAAAATAATTAGCTGTGTGGTGTAAGGAATGAAATAATCTAAAATACTCAACCTGTTCCCCTGCTGCTTCTGAGCCCTTAAAATACACAAACACATTAAGAAAAATTGTTAGGAAGGTTTATTTTGGGGAACAGGCTGCTCTTGTTCTGGAAACTAGTGAATGCTAGCCTTTTTCTGAAGCCTGGAACCTCCCCAGTTCTAATTTAGGGGTGAGTGCTTTAAATTCAACTAAAGCCAAAAATAACATAGCGAGGCATTTCTTTAGAAAAAGATTAAGTGGGTCAACCATTCATTCAGCAATGGATTTAAATGTGACTACAATGGCCACAACAAAAAAGTTTTATGTATCTATATCTGCATCTATGGCATGTTTGTGTGGGGTGTATATAAAATACAAATACATATATTCACATAAACATGTAAATGCTTGTTGGCATATGTGTGAATATATATTCACATATACATACCTGATGCATGTGGTTAATCTTGCATCTTTTCCAAAAGGCTCAATGTTCCTGGTAAGTCTCTGGAAGATGCAGAAAGGAAATATAGTTGCAATTGGTTTGGTTGGAATAGACTTGAAAAATAGTTTATTTAAAATGGAAGGACTTTGGAATGGCTTAAACATACAGCCTTACCATGACAGTGCATTAGCAGTGGCCAACTCCAGCAGGAAAGATTAATATTACTTATAAAAAGCCTGGTGTAGAATGTTTGTTGTACTGCCAACAACACTGTAGAGGAGGTGATTTTTTTTTGGTCCCTGGCAGTGATTTTTGCACAACATACTGAGTAATCATTGTCTACAATGCACTTTTTTCCACCATAAAACCTGTAGAAGGAATAATACGGCTCTCATTTTTCCTCTAGCTTTTAAGGAGAACTCTAAAATATATACCTCATGCCAGTAGTCCATAAACTCCAGTCATGCTCAGGCACTATGCAACCTGAGGCTACCAAGATCAATAAAATTATTGAACCCACAAATATTTCTACAGCTAGACTTTTGTGGAAAACTTATGTGGAAACATATATATCTGTGTGTAGGAAAAACAGACAAAGGGGCTGTTGTTGGTACAAGGAGCAAAGTTTGCTGGATTTTGACTGCAAGACAGTGAACATCAGAAACGTGATGTTCATGGTTTGATGCCAGAGCAGTATAAATTCAAGAGATGCATTCAGGAAATGGATTTAAGGAGGATGGATGACTGGCTCTGGCAATTGCTAATAAGATGCAGAATGTTTCCTGCCAAGGTCACTGGTTTTACTCCATTTCATTATCAATTATTAAATATCTCTTCTTCTTATTTATTAGTTTACAAGTTGTTTTCACATGAGGGACAGCATTTGGTGTCCTATGTGAGGTGAATTGTTAATGACAAATCAGGCTCAAAGCAGAGCAGTATCTGTAACAGGAAAACTACACGTTACATTGGTAGTAGCTTGCACTCTGTCAGCAGTCTCAAGTGGAAGGACAAGGTCTATGCAGGGATGTACAGCTTGATTATTATTTTTTTCTCTCCTGTTGTATGTGCCATACTGCAACAATAAGAAAGATAGGTCTTGATTTTTCTATATATGCAATAAACCTCCTCCCAGCATGGTAGCGGGGAGTGTACTAACTGGTCAACAGCTGGCTTTCTACTCAGATGTGCTCATGTCTAGGGCCACTTTACCTTATGAAATAAAAATAATAAATTTGTTTTTTTTCTTTTTCACCAGAATGGCAGTTTAAATTAGAATTTAGGACATTGAGAGGCAAAGAAGGGATTTGGTCATACCATAATAGTAAAAAATTAATAAATAAAAAGGGCAGACTGTTTCAATATTGATATGAAAACCAAGGGTACATTTTAGTTAATTTTTTCTCACAGAATTCTTTGTTTAGAGGAAAGTCTTTGAGGTTCATTAACAAAAATACAGAGATTTCTGGCAAGTCAGTCCTCAAACAAATAATTCTCTTTCTTCAGAACAGATATGTCATCTTTGTCATATTCTTCATGTTGCGAAAAGAAAAAAAAAAATTAAATATTACTGAGAGGATTTAAGAGAGCAGAAAATTCAAAGCACAATCAGGTGGTGTGAATCTCCTTTAGAACATGCTGACACTCTGAGGCAGTGAATAGTTACCTGCTTTTTGAGGGGGTTGTGTGGGGTGAAGTTTTGGATCCAGCTGTGCTCATGGATACGCTTCTGTGCTCAGCCTTTTCCTCATTCCTTTCTTTTGGTACCTTTGCCATTGGAGCGGCTTGTGTGGTTGCTCTTCAACCTGTTCCAATCATAGAGAAATGGGTTAGCTCAAACAAATTGAATACAAAGTGTTTGTTAAGCTTGTCCCAGTTGAAATGAGTTTGTGTGTGAGAAGAAGCGAGTATCTGCTGGGAGATCTGAAGAGGCAGGTGGGGATAGAGACGAGAAAAGGCGCAGCAGCCAATTCTAGTGTTGCAGATGTTTGCAGAGCACATCTGCCTGTGCTGAGAGATACTTCTGGATCATCATCTTCTGAAACTTGTTGCCTAGTTGATCTGGATATCAGGATGTCAGGGAAGACTGTAAATTGCATCTGCTAGCTATATTCATAGTCTTTGACTCTGTTCAGATTGCTTCATAAACATCAAAGGCAAGGAAAGCAGTGGCTGAAACCCGGCTTCCTTCTTCATATCTCCCTTGCTGGCACATTGAAGTGTCCTTACGCTGCGTCAAGAGCTAGGCACCGCGTTCTCTGGGTGCCTGTGTTCCAGGGGTTCCTATTCCAGCCACGGGGTTTATTACCAGACAGCCCATGAGGGTGGACCTCCTGTGCAGAGAGCTGCCTGTAAGGCTGGTGTGGGCTTCATTTAGCCTTGCAGTACGTTTGGCTTGCACAGTGCTCTCTGGTAGGACAGAAGCTTGACATGAGCCAGCAGTGTGAGACTGTAGCCCAGGAAGTCAATTGTATTCTGGGCTGCATCAAAAGAGGGGTGGGCAGCAGGGCCAGGGAGGTGATTGTCCCCCTCTACTCTGCCCTTGTGAGGCCCCATCTGGAGTATTGCATCCAGGCCTGGAGCCCCCAACACAAGAAAGTTGTAGAGCTGTTGGGGCAGGTCCAGAGGAGAGCCAGGAAGGTGACCAGAGGGCTGGAACACCTCTCTGATGAAGAAAGGTTGAGAGAGCTAGGCTTGTTTAGCTTGGAGAAGTCAAGGCTCCAGGGAGACCTCACTGCAGCCTTCCAGTACTTGAAGGGAGCTTCTAAACAGGAGGAAGAGAGACTTTACATGGGCAGATAGTGATAGGACAAGAGGAAATGGTTTTAAACTTAGAAAGGAGAGATTTAGGTGAGATGTTAGGAGGAAATTTTTCACCCCAAGGATGGTGAGGCACTGGCACAGGTTGCCCAGAGAAGCTGTGGATGCCCCATTCCTGGAGGCATTCCAGGACAGGTTGGATGGGGCCCTGAGAAGCCTGATCTAATGGCTGGCAACCCTGTCCACAGCAGGGGGGTTGGAACTGGATGATTTTTAGGTCCTTTCCAACCCAAACCATTCTGTGATTCTGTATCTTTGGATGGGTGGGTTTGGGAGAGAGCAATAAGCCTCACTGCCAAGCGTGATCAGCCTTTATTCTGATAAACTGGACTGGATATAGACTTTGCTGGCCTCATCAAACTCCTTTTACTGCACAGGTGCTGAAAGTGGTGAGCTTCAGAGCTTCCTCGAAAGCAGATGAGCATTAGAAGAAGAAGAAAGCATTGAAAAGGAATGTCCAAATCCTGTCCAGTTCTGGAACCAGCACTCGAGCAGCTCAGCAACAAAGCTACTTAAGGTAAACCAATAATCTCGTACACTTGAACATCTCCCTCCAGTTTAAATAGGCTGCTTCCAGTGTGCAAAATCTTGCTGACAGTAGGGAACAAAAACTGCCTCAAACTTGTTGCAGATTTTGTTAAATTAATGAATGAAAAGTTGTGTTTATTTCTGTCCTGTGTTCACAAGTAACCTATTTTTCTGATTTAAACCCTGAGCCAGAAAAATAGACTTTCTAATACAATAGCTCATAAACAGTTTCTACTCGGAGGCTATTTTCCTCTCCCCCTTCCTTTTAATCACCTTCCCAGTGCAATGGGAATGGAATGGGTTTTTTTCAGCTAGAGATTTTTTTTCATCCTAAATTACAATATAACTGCTGTATTGGAAATGGAAGTGACAGACTGCTTTCTTTTAAAGACAGTAAGGAACAATTTTAAAGGAAGCCAAGGCCTACCTCTTGTGCTGGGAAAGAGAGTTGTGTCCATTTATAGTAATTTAAATGTACCCCTGTGAGATTTACTTCTCTAAAGAAGTTAGCAGTGGGCTTTGTGACAGGAAGGATGTGAAACCAGACAGCCCACTGGTCCTTGCTGGCATGTCTGTTCTGAGGCATCGGTGTCTGGGCTTTTAGATCACATGAAAAATAATGAACTACTGTGAACACCAGGACTAACGAAATCTGGATTCCTGGGATGCACAACGCCTGGTGGCTTGTGGGGTCAGTGTGATATTTTTTCCTACAGCTGGGGATTTTAGGACTTACTTTCTCCTTGTCCCATGTTGGTTCTCTGGTGTCCAGTAAGGGTGGAGTTTACTGCAGCCTTTTTCTCACCTGGGACTCCAACCTGCCTCTTTCTTCTCTAGGCTATTTTCATTAAACCTGTAGGCAGTTATCTGTGAGGTTTCTTCCCTTCTGTCAGGTCAATTTGAAACCAACCAATGTTTTGAAGCACTGAGGTTAAAACTGTATGAAATCTAAGCAGATAAAGAAGGGAAGCATGCAATGGCTTGTTTCTTTATGATACCAAGCTAACGTGGCTATATAAACATTTAAATACTCTTAGAACTGATTGCTTACCTGAGACATGACTGAATTAGGCTGGAGATGCTGACTTTGTATATAGGCACATTGAATTTAACATATTACAGAATTACAGTACCTTGGTATAATTAAAATAGAAAAAAATCAAGCTGTGCACAATCAAAAAATAAATATGCCACGTGATTCTTTGAAAATGGACATTACCTTCCTGCCCTTCAAAAACCATGAATGATTACATATCAAAGCAGATTTGGAAAATTATTTCTATTACTCCAGTAAATTGTCTTAGGCTTAACATTTATCTTTTTAAAAATGTTAACTTGTTCAGAATGGTCAGGTTTCAATTTTAGCATGAAATTCAAGCTATTTCCTGACATAAAGGTAAGTTGTCATATTCTCATCTTCAGTTGATGTCTGGGGCCACAGGACCTGCTTTTGATATCACACCTTTAACCACCGCAGAAGAAAGTACGTTGTAAATAATACAAACTCCTCACAAGTTTGATGTACAGCTGATTGATACCAAGTGATTGATAGGCTTTAATTACTGTGTATGGCTGTTCTAACACACCTTCAGAAAAAAACATATTCTGTCAGTTGTGCCTTTTTTCTTCCTTTTTTAAACAAAAGACCATGAGTTTTGTCTTTTCCTTCCTCAGATGTAGTCTTTATTACATATTACCTGTTGAGTAATTTCTTTGAAGCTATCATGACCTGTAAAGCGCCTATGCCAGTGTGGATTTTTGATCCTTGCTGTGTGTTCCTCACTCTGTACAGACCATCTGGTCAGTTTTGATCCTCCAGACTGGCTGATAAGTCTTAGACTCAGGTTTCCAATGCACATGGGATTAGGTATACTGCAGGCACAAAATGGTGCTGCTTTAAGTTCTCCTCATTAGTGGTCAGTATGTGAATTTGTTAAGGTACCTTTAGAAGGAAGGATCTTAAATGCAGTGGAACAATAGAGAGTATTTTAAAAACATTTAACAGCTCACACTCTTGCATTTCTCCTGTTTTCCCCAATGTTCCTCTCCCAAATTATCTTCAGCAGCAAATGTTTCTGGCAGCATTCTGCCAAGCCAGAAACAAGAGCTGTATTGACTTTAGAAGGAATATGCTCATACCTTTCTTGTTGAGATACAATCCCCCCTGAGTTGTTTGTGTTTCAAAAATAATAAAGGACATATCAAGATTTACTGATGGATGAGCTAGAGTGATAAATATGAGTATCGATTCACAAATGCCTAGGGTAGGTCCAATGCTGTGAAGACTTACACATGTCACTGAATGTATGAATGAAGGTAGCATCAAAACATCAATAACACTAGTTGGGCAAATAAAGTTATCTACTTCAGGCACTGGCAAGATCAGCCCCTTTAGTTTCCACAACTAGTAAGTGAAAAAAGCTGTTACTGTTCAAGAAATTACCACTTCTCTTGAGGTAGCTTAACCTGGATGAATTTGAGGGGTTATTTTGGGGATAGTTCCATGCTCCTCTGTTTAAGAACACATAATTGAACTGAAAATGTCAAAAGGACAGAGACAAGATAGTAAAAAAATACCAGAGTGCCTTCTTTGCAAAAAACCCTGAAGGATAGTCATAGCTTTGTCTTACTTTCATTCCAGTTGATAGTTAAAAGCCAAGTCTGTACATTTTAGAGAAAAGGTATCCAGAGTTTATGAGAACACAAGATGTTTAAATTTACCAGCATTAAAAACTACCAGGAATGACTGAGTGTCAGCACAGGATGTTCAATAAATTTAAAAAGGGGTGGGTGTGCAGAGGTTCCACACCACAGCCAGGGAGTCCACAGCTGCTGGGACCATCCTGCCTCCCCCGGGATTGATTGCAAATGGCCACACAATTCAGAAGTGTGCAGTGTCACCATCTTACTCTCTAAGACCTTCAGCATCCTGGGACCATCACTGACAGAGCACATACAAGGTGGGAGATCTTCCTGCTGATAGTATTGATAGATAGACTGAATAGGGCAGGGATTGTTGTTAATTGAAAGCCAGGAGCTCATTAGCTGTAGCTGAACACCAGCAGTATGTGGTGTCCAGAAAAAAAAAAGAAGGAAGCAAGTCCAGACCTGACAAGCCTGTTGGTGCTGTGCTGGAGGAGTCCATGCCAGAGTTTTAAGCTGCTGCTCTACAAAACCAGAATCTCATGTCCTTTTATGAGCCTTTAGGCTCACTCATGTAGTCCTTAGCCCAGTTTTAGTACTGCCAAAGGAAATTTCTGCTGCCCCTTGAGCTTGTGTGTGTGTTCGTGGCCTGAACCACGACCTACCCAGGCTGAGTGTGCACGTGGTGGCACGTACTGGTGCTTTGGCGTGAGGCCAGCAATCACACAATGATACAAGAAGTTCAGTGTCCTTATGAGCACAATAAAATGAAAGACTCGTTATTCCATGAGCTGCTATATGCCCTTCCTGCAGCTGCTTTGGATTAGACAAGGCTGCTACTGGCATTTCAGAAGAAATCAGGGCAATTGGCATCTGGATTAAAAAAAACAGTTATTGCTGGTGAGCTACCTGGTGACTGTTGGCTCAGTCCTGACCACTGTTGTCCATAATGTGGCAAAATGCAACAGTAAAGGACTGTGAACGAGGAAAAAAACAAACCTCTGAATCTATAGAGAAGGAGAGAGAATGAAAAAAACTCAAACTCTTCCAACTCTCTAATTCTCAATTATTTTCAAGAACATCACAATCTCATATGGGAGTGATTCATATTAAATCTGAATTCTCAGATTAAAAAACAAACCCCAAGAGAACCTTCCCCCTTGATAACTCTTTTTGCTTCCTGAGTGCTTGTTTAATTGAAGTTCAAGTCAGTAGAAGAGAATCTTTGCCTACCAAAGCCCTGCTAATAATCCAAATTTTGGTCTCAGATACAGGTTTAGACTATGACTGGTCATAAAGCAGCTGCACAGGGGAATAGGCTGTATAAAAACACATCTTCCCCGTGTCGTTCTCTGATCTTAGTGCCAGCTTTGCCATTGCACCTGTCTGAAGGGAAGGGCAGGACACAAAGTTTATCATTTATCAGGAATATTGCAAATATGTTATTTTTTGCAAGAAGTATAAAAGAGAGGCCATGGAAAGAATTGTGCTTCTAAAGCTCTGTCCTGAATGTTGCACTTTGGGAGCTTTGAAGTTCTGTCATAGCCAAGCTCTAGAAATTCGTACACACTCGGGAAGGGGTGGGAAGTCTTGCAGTCAGCTCTCAGGGGCTTCAGTATAGGATCTCTTGTGAGCTCTCAGTGATCAGTGGGAACATAACAGATTCACTTTGCAAAGTCACCATTTCTTCTGACAGAGTAGATCCAGGTTATTTAAGGAACAGCTAGGTAGGGCCATGTGCCTGTGAGGCAGCTAAAATACCAAGAGCATGATTCAAAATTAAAATTGTGCATTCTTAAATTTAAAATTTTTAAATTTTTGCATTTTATAAAGCTTCTAACCAATGTTTGCTGGTTGCTTTATTGCTATTGAATGAAAAGATACATGTTCAGATTTTAGTAGCTGATATGGAAGCCCAAAGGGTCACTCTCTGCACCCCTGTATCATGTAAGTAGATGAATTATGTGAGTTTGATGTATGGCTGTTAGACCACGGTGTGGAGATGTGATGCCTAGAGGAGCTGGGGCGATTTTCCATACCCCCACATGTCTGTAGGACACCAGACTATCCTCATCCATATGAGATACGCTATGGAGCAGGTATGAACCAGCAGGTGAAGACTACTCAGTCCCAAGGCACCCCTCCTGGGGATCAACAGCGCTGGCACTCCCTGTGTGTAGGTGGTGTGTGGAAACCTGTAGTTGCTCCTTTTGAAATGAAGCAGGGATGCGGTGATTTAGCCCACGACACCAAGAAATGGCAGTGCAGGTAGTACTGATACGATTTCAAATCATCATGGTACCCCAGTGCCTTCTATCTCTTTGTTCTCAGCATGTGTTTAGCTTTGGATTCAGCTGCTTTTGTTTCAAATCAAAGGAAGATTTAGGCACTTAAAAGCTTATCTACTTTTTCCACACAGACTAGTTGGTCTAACAAAAGGCTATAACTCTATCATCCTTGCCCTGCTTATGATGCCTGGATCATCATGTCTACAAAAAAGTTACATTTTCCTTTATCTTTCTTATGTATCCTTTAAAATGAAGTAAAAAAAATGCATGGAGAAGGGAAATTCCAATCTGGGAAAATGCAGGGTAAATAAATATCCCTGGTACTCCCTGAATTTTCTACGCAAATATTTGATTTTTGTTTTTTATTATTTATTATGAAACAATATTTAACAAAATCAAAGGAAAAGGGTTTTGCAAAAGTTTTGTTCCCAAGTCTCAAACACAATACTCTAATATTGCCAGAGCTTTTCTCCTAGGCTGGTTTTTTTTTTCCAAATCAACTTTATAACACAACTAATCCATTTCTCAAAACACGTTGATTTTTCAGTCATGTATTTAGACAGAACTCAATATGACTTGATGCAAATGGCCTGAAAAACAGGCATTTCTGCTACCTAATCATAATCACAGAAAGAAATGAGGAATAAACCTCATGGCTTCTGCAAAAATGCAAGAGAAATGATCTGAGAGGCTGACCCAAGCTCGCTACGCCAGTCCCCGTCCATCACTTACCCGGGCTTTGCTACGGGAGCTGTGGAAGCGCCGGGAGATTCACCGCTTCTGGCCTTCGTGTCCATCTGTGCTTTGCTCCACTTGGCCTGGGGGATTACACACACTCACCTGAGTGATTCCACTGAATTCCTGAGGCAGATCCTCTAACTCTGCACATCTGTAGAGAAAATAAGACATCACAATGTACATGCCCACTCTGGGTACAGAAACAGCGTTAGTTTTGCAGATGAAGTGATGCTCCACAGTGCAAACGGATTTTCCTTCTTCCTTTCTTTCAAGCATTTAACTATTTTTGTATTGAACTCATGTGAAATTACACGAGCTCTGATCATGTGAATAATGCATAAGATTTAAGACAAACACATGAAAGGAGCTTATTTTTCATGTCAAACAATTCTTTATTTTTTTATGGTACAAATTAAAAGTGACAGATCTGAAGCTGTTAAGAAATACACAAAGTGCAGCTTTACTGACCATACAGATATTGCTCTAGATTAAGTACAGTTTTTGTCAGTTTTTTTATGGTTTTTTTTTTTTCATGTTAAGCAACCTGTGCAGATAAATCAGCTTTGGTTTCAAAGTCAGAGTTGTAAGGAGCTTTTAAATATCCAGTTTGGTTTCTTGGTCACAAGTCCACCACATCAACTCCTTTTGTAATTCTTCATATTTTTTAAACAACACAATACAGTCCATTTTGTACTGCCATCTTTCCCGCTGCATGCTCCATGCATGGAAAAACAGATCTCTCTGCAGTGCTTCATAAGTGACCCTGGTGACCATTTTGTAGATTATAGCACATAGGACAAAAATAATAATAATAATAGTAATAATAATAATAATTAATAATAATAATAATATCACTTTTTAACAATAAATAAACAAATGTGCCCCACATAATCTCAAGTTGGAAACAAGCAAACCACATGACAAAAAGCTCATTACAAAATGTTTTCCAAACAGATTTTACAGTCAAACATTGACATGGAAATCGATTTCCTCTCTTATCTCCTTATTTGAAAGTTGGTCAATAACTGGGTACAAGTAGAGTGCTGAGGTAAAACACTGATGAACAGTTTCATTTTTGTATTTCTTTTTTTTTTTTTTAATAGTAACAGTTTAGTATTGCGAGATTGTCAGCAACATTTAGCCATATCTATACAATGTGCATATACCTACATACATTGAGCTTTGGTCCAGCATTGAGAAGACGAGCAAAGGCATTTTACATATTTCTTTTTGGTTATAGCTTGAGTTCTTTGATACGCCTCTACTTGTTCTTTCCTAGCTCCTTTTTGCTTTCTTGTTCTCTCTTTTTTCTTTTTTTTTTTTCTTTTTTTTCTTTTTTTTTTTTTGCATTAATAACGTAAAGAAACTGGAACTGTTTGAATGCATTTGATTTCTTCAACTGTCCAAAATAGCTTTTTAGTGAAAAACATAAAAAGACAAAATCAGAACAGCAAGTGAACCCTTGGTTCATTATTCAAATAATATTTTTTTTTATATATATATAGATATATTTAAAAAAATTCAATGATCAATAAATTGGAAAACCATTAAACCTTCACATATGACTGAAGAGACTTTTGTTTCATTTGCTGGTAGCAATCTATCTTTTAGTCACATGCAAAATTAAAAGGTATTCAAATGTAATCAATACATGAAAATTGTTTACAAATGGAAACCAGAAATGTTGCCAGTAACAAAATGAAACAAAATATTTATGGCCCCCCAAAGATGTATGACTCACACATAATTTATCTTCCTAAGAATCTGTTCAGGCACCATTTATGCCTCATAGCAAAAATTTGTTTATAAAAAAATTAATATAAGAAGCATTACAACACTTTATAAATAATTTACAAAACATAATACAAAATTAGAAAACTGTAAAAAAAATCACTGCACATGAATGGTTTTAAGACTGTGGGATGAACACCATTTTTCCTTCCAAGCTGGCAATTTTTATTTCTTTTACATTTCTCACTGTCCTAGTTATACCCTTCCGATAGGTACTTTGGAAGAGAAGAGAGCTTATATAACTGCTGCCAGCGTATTGTTAAACATTTAGTGTCTTCCATACGCTGTTTAGTTAACTTTCCTTCTTGGTGGATTTTTCTTCACAAAATTTAGAGCAGTCCCTGGGAGAATTGGAAATTTAAGTTTTTAGGCAAAGAATGGTGGATGCTGTTGATGATGGAGGTGGAGGGGAGGGTGAACAGGTAATTGTCTATGTGGCATTAATGACTAGACAATTAGCAGCGTACTGGAGTCACGGGTAGGACCTCAGGACCATCCACTTCCAAATGTGATCTGTGCTTCCCTGTTGGCTTCTGGGTGGTCTCCTGATTGGTATGTAAATTGAATTGTGGCCCAAGTTTAGGGCTGTTTAGTACAGATAACATAGATATATTTGTGGATATAGGTATCTATGGAGATATCTAGAGAGGGAGAAAGAAAACCCAGAGGGGCAGATGTTGCTGTAAGACTCTCTTGACTTCACACGCTCAGCTTGGGTAAAGCATCTTTTTTGTCCCTCACAATTTGTCTGTGGTTACTGAGGTGTTTCTTCCCCCAGCAGATATTTATATATCAACAGTCGGAAAAGAGTCAATAACAATTCTCACTCTCCTCCTCATAAAAGCAATACTGAAAATATCCTTAAACATACCCTGCTGAAGCTTAAAGCCTAAAATGCATTTGCTGGATGTGAGCCCAGCGCAGAGTACTGGATCCTCAGCGCTCTCCAACCCTGACCTTTGAGAGTGCTCACATTTAGAGGCAGTTTCTGGCACAGATAATGGTCTTTGAAGCCTTAAAACTCCACCAACCATGCAGCAAATACCCCATTCAACAAGGCAAATCCCATTAATGAAACAGCGAAGGCCAGATTCAAAGCCTAGGGACATCAATGGAAGTCCCTTTCTTTCACTAGATTTTGGATATAGCCTTGAGTTCTTGATAAGTCTCAAAGAGAGGTGCTATTTGAAGACTCCAGCACTTCAAGAACCTCCTTCAACATCCTGGGTAGACCAGCAAAAATCCAGCACAACCATCCTGAGGTTAGTGAATGCAATCAGGAGTTATATGAGCAGAATTTTACTCTGCCACCTGTACAGTGAGCTGAGCCAAATCCCCAACGTTATTGGAAAGTCCTGATCAAGATGCAGTTTCTACCCTAACAGTGGCCTGAACCCCAAACCCAGCAGAAGATGAAAATCACAGGTGACCTTCATGGGTCAGCCCATACCCCATAGAGAACCTGAAACACCTTTCTCTCCCTCTTGAGCCTTGGCATACTCATAGGTCCAATGACCACAGTACTTTAGGAGATTCTTGTCCAATTTAAAAAGAAGCCACAGAGATAAAGTGTCTTTAAAGGAAAATCAATTCACCTGAAACATATTGCAGGTGACCCACCTTACTATTCCCAAAGGATATTCAATAGGTTTCCCTATATCCTGGATTGCTTTGTCTAGCCAGCAGTCACAGCAAACACCTGCAGAAACACATCCTCCTACTGAAGAGGTCAACAGGGAAAGCATCAATATCGGGGTGACATAAAGAAAAAAGGCAGAAGGAACAAAGCAGAACCATTGAAACAGTCTGCAGTGACATAACGACCAAAACAGCCTCATCACTTCTCAGCCTGTCGGTTTGTTTTTCATCAGAACCTCAAAAAATTTCTTTGGCTAGCGGACTTTGGAGAGAAATTGCTTCAAACAGAACCATCATAGAGATGCAGTACTGAACCAAGTGTGCAGTTTGTGTTTATATTACAAAATGAGTTTTGGTAACCTCTCCAGGTTCATGGCCAAAGGACAGAGAAATCCCAAACTACACGGTCGACAATAAGCACAATGTTCAGCGTGGGCTGACAGTTCATGAGACATAATCCTAATCCTTCTTTGTTACGTTTCAGCATATCAATATAAAAGTGTTCAGATGTCACTTTTCTTTTTAAAAATCCTCAAACAGTACTGGGTTATTCTGTGGCTTTGGGGAAGGGGTGAAGAATGAGCTGGAAGGGGGAAGGCAGCAAAAAGAACCAGAAAAAAAATGAAAACCAGAAATGCAAACCAAGACATATACCCTTAGAGAAATACCAGAACCTACAAATCACAAGAAAAATAAATTGGTTTTGGCACCCAAACGCTTGGAGATTGCAAAACTGCTGATGAAAACAAAAGGAAGGAAAAGGAGGTGACAGCTATGGAATGGCTTTAACACCTGTTTGGACACAC
Organism: Caprimulgus europaeus; assembly: GCA_907165065.1. The sequence goes on from OU015530.1 coordinate 4,953,447, forward strand.
AAGGATGAGAGAAATTAATCCTGTTGTTTTCCTCTTTGCAAAATACAAATGTAAAAACTCGTAACACAATTTTACACTCATAAAAGAGCAGACTAACAACAATCTAGTTTGCAATGCCATGTTTCTGACTTTGGTTAATAGTTTTCATAGTGAATCAGCACTTGATACCTGAAAGGCTACAATCACTCCTCCAGGTGGCAGGCTTGTATTCTCTTTTAAACAGATAAAAGTTTTTTTTTTCCTTTTTTTTCCTTTTTTTTTGTTTTGTTTTTCCTTAAAATGTGTTCACATTTTCATAATATACAGAAAAAAAGTAAGCAGTTATTTGGTTTACTTTAAGTCCATTTAAAAAAAACTGGCTTTTTCTTTTTTTTTTTTGAGGGGGGGAACTAATTCTACGACACACACACACACTAAGTGTTGTGTAGTTTCTTGTTTTGTTTTTAAATAGGAAAACCCACAGACATTTATAAACTGTTCTGTCCTTCTTGTAGTTTTCTCAGTCTTTTACTTACAAGGTGATGAACAGGTATTTTCAGAGTTCGAATGGTTACGTTTCTGTTGGTGCGAGGGGTTTGGTTTGTTTTTTGTGTGTGGTTTGGTTTGGTTTTGTTTTGTTTTTAGGAGTTTTCTTCCAGAGAGTCTGTTAAAGGCTCCATAGGAACTGCCGTTGCAGGCTCGTGTTGTTTCAACCGTTTAATTGTGTTCTTCAGCGCTTGCCTCTTATTGCAGAACCAAACTCTAACTACTTCCCGGTCATAGTTCAGTTTCTCTGCAATCTCTGTCATTTCTTGCCCAGAGGGGTGCGTGTTCTTCTCAAAGTGGGCATTCAAGATCTCAAGGGCTTGTGGCGTGAATGAGGTACGCCTCTTGCGCTTTTTGGATGGTTCGCTTCCGATAAACTCGGTAAGGTTCTGCATACCTGCTCGATGGCGGGCCTCAGCCTCAGCCATCCACCGCTCAAGCACCGGCTTTATCTTCTGGGCACTTTTAGGGGTGATGTCCAGCTTTTCAAACCTGGCAGGATACAAAAGGCCAGGGTTCAGTTTGGCTGTCAGACTGCTAGCTATAGTGTTCTCTTGGGCTTCCTGTGGTAGGAAAAAGTGGCTTCTCAGGATGGTGTGTCTGAGGGAAAATTGAGAAAGAAGAGTCTTACACTGATGCTCTGCCAGGGTGGGACTTCCTGCCTGCCTGACTAATTGACTGGCAGAGGTAATTTACAATGGATTACGAAAACTATCAGATAGCTATAGCTATAAATATATAGAGAGCTAGATATTAAAGCTAACACAAAACGAGCACTACAACAAAATTCTAAGTACACTAAATAACACAGGTTATGAGTTGCGTTTTCATATTTCTGACGATCTTCAAACCCTTAAGGCTAAGTCTAATTACAGGAAATGACATCAAAGGCAGTTGCTCTTTATCAGCTCTGCTTTGTGATTAATCCTTTTGTTTCCCCTCCCATCCCATGTTGTCCAAACACCACGGGTTTAATAACACAAACCAATGGCACTTACAAGCCTCTGAATATCAGGTTTCCTTTCCTTTCATTTTTTCAGTAATTTTCACTGTTTGCAAGTTAACGCTATATCCCTTTTCTGGGTCGGAAAAGGATTCCCATAGCTACGGTGGTGTTCAGCTGAAACAGCTGGACACTTTGCAATTATCTTGACTGCCCCCACAATGTGCAAAGACAGACTCATGTTTTCCAGATGAAACCCAGCATAATAGTCTACTAATATGCTGTGGCACCAAGCTGGGTTTATTGTGGGATTTCTGCAAACTGTACCAGAATGATATCATTTCCTGTAAATGAGGTCTTCTATATATCATTTTGCCATCAAAAGTCTTTTGCCAAACCAGATTTTAGAAGTATTATAAAACATCTGGAAAAGCAGCCACACAAAGCTTTAATCCTTTCAAAAAACAAGCAGAAGAGCTGAGTTCACATTTCAAGTCTTATAAATACTTGTTTCTTTCATTTACCGAGCTCATCCTCTCTTGCCACCCATTAAAAAAAGTCTTAACCCAACTCCTCTGATGCCACCCATTTGTATCTCCCCATTTTCTGGTATTTCACGTTGCAGAAAGGCAACAATTATTGCGTGGTGCTGAAGCACCGCCACCGCTAATCACGACGTGCTCTGGAGATGAGAGCCACCGAATCAATGCCCGTGTGCAAAGCAACTCGGTGACTGGGGTTGGCAATTTTTAGTGTCTCTATTCAGCATGTGGTGGCTGCAGAAAGTATACCAGCAAGAAACAAAGCATTTCTCACAAACAAACTATAAGACAAGTAATAATTTCAGTAAATAACACTCCAAAGAATTTTTAACTGGTGCCTGGGATGCTAGTGTAGGACTGACTGCGAGGTGTCCTTCCTTGGTGTCCAGTGACGGATCAGGCTGAAGTGTGTGTTTTAGAATGCATTGTCTGAAGTTAAGAAAATGCTGTTATTAGCAGGCAGAACATATCAGCAAGGTGGTGTGATTGCTGATGTGATCTGCACAGGTCACCGGGAGACTACTGGTGTCACTGAGTTGGTCATTCCACTCGCTTACCTTACTGCCCCTTCCCTGGAGTTCATGCTGAACCTCTTTTGTTACCATTAAAGTGAAACCTTACTGTTTCTGAGGAACAGCGTCCTGCCACTGAAGCAGTTTGTCTTGGTGCTTAACAAGAAATGCATGCTCATAGCAGGTTTTTACATTATATCCAAAATTATAGACATCTGGAGGGGTCAAAAGTAGTAAAAAAACCCCCAAACTATAACTTTGCAAGTATTTGGGACCAGCTTCTGCACTCAGTCCTCATGGTCTAAGCAATTTGTTCCTCTAAGGAGTCCTCTGTAAAAGGTCTCCTAATTCTGAGGTTTTGTTAGTCATGTCTGTGCTCCAACTTCATCTTTATTGGGGTGTTCATGATAATTTGTTAATGGGGAATCCTTTTTCTTTGTAAAATTCAAACCATCCCCAGTGGTTTTCTCAGGTGCGAGGTTGATGGAGGAAATGAGAAGACAGCAAACTAAAACAAAAGCAAAGGAAACTGCAATTTATCACTTTAAAATATAGTATTGTTAAACAACAACTGAAAGCTCCAACAAATTTGAAATTGATAAAAACTCCAGCAGTTTTAGGCATTCTTTACCAATTGACCAGAGGGAAGGAAAAAAAAATAAAATAAAATTAATCCTTAGCAACAGGGAGCAATAGCACTCATATCATTGGCATTACTTGTTGGTGTTGATGCTGCAGTACATGTTGTTTGGTATAACGATATACAGTCTTGAAACAAATTTCCCAGCAGTAGTATCCTTGTATAGACTGAATAAAGGTTATTTTCTACAGGGAGGTATCTTATAAGAAAAAACAGTAGGGGAGACCATAGAAGTGAGAGGATCCTATGGAGCTTTTTGTATTTAACAACAATCAATGGGTTTTATGGAAAATCATTGAGCAAAATGTGAGCTGCAAGCTCACTACCCCATACTGATGTTATTTATAACCTTCGTCTTAAACTGCAGGAAAAGTACACTTCCGTTCTATGGGGAATACATTAAAAGTATAAAGAGCAGATAAAAAGACAGAGCATTTCATGGATCACCAAGAACAAAATCCACTTAAATGAGCTTAGAGTTGGTTTCTTGGCTTTCACTGATGGAGAAGGACTATAAGGCATTGCCCAAGAGGAAAAAGCTGTTACCTAAGTGTGTTTGTTACCTCATGCATAAACATGGGATTACTGTAACGCACATACATGCATATATGGTGTTTGCTTCTAACGACTTTAACTCTGTCAAGACTGCATTATCAATCCTTGTGATTAGGGCAGATTTCTACTTCTGCTTTGCATGCATGGGCTGCCTGTTTGGTTTTGGTTTTTTTTTTTAGTAAACATTTGGGTGATAAAAGATGAATAGCTGTTGGTTTGCAAGATAGCAGGAAGGATAATTTTTTCCCTTCTGTGTTGCCTAGGTAAATCATCATTAACATCCCATATGTGAAGTGCTAACCACAGTAATACAGGTTTTAACTTAGCAGGGAGGCAGCCATGAAATATTTGTTCAGTAACCCTATCTGTAGAAAATGGCACAGTATGAAGAGGGTCAGCTGGTGCTTATCCAGCATCAGCAGGGTCTCCAGCTCGTCGACTGAATTAAGTCTCAATGCCAGGAACATTGTTTCTCAGTTGTTTAAAAAAGAAGGAGGGTAAAAAAAAGACTACAAGGGCTACACAACAAGGACATTTTATCTGCCAGATACCAGCATTATTGGCTAATTTAAGTCCCAGGTTAAATAATACATTCTAAAGACATGAGACTCAAACACAAGCATGCTCTTAGCAATAATCTGAATAACTCTGAAGAAGAAAGAGAGGAGAGTTTATGATGTAACTCGTTACCTGCAGATGGCAGACTGGCTATAGGCTGGGCCTTCCGTGGCGCTTAGGGCTTGGCCAACTTGAGTCTGCGTCAGGCCAAGGGACAGGCGCCGGATTTTAAAAGCTTTGGCAAATTCCCGGATTTCCTCCAGATTCACCCCATCCACCTCTCCAGTGGCTGTTTGAGGATCTGTTGAAATATTTTTGTCATCACATCAGTTCTGTGCGTCACACAGGAGCGGGCTAGGCTTACACCAGCTTCCTTGTCAAGATGTTCATTTTTTTTACATACTTTTTCCCTTTTTCTTCTTCCCCAAACACACACAGGCTTGCCTTGTTGGGCGCGTTACGAAGCACGTTCAGATTGCTAAAACACCAACTAGGCTGCAGCGTTTGCAGGTGCTGCTGAAAGATTTTCAAAGAGACTTTGTTGCTGAACTCCTGAAAACGGCCAACTTGCCTCCGAGTGAGGCGGTACCCGAGCTCCTCACTGCCATTTGTGCCTTGCAACACATCTCCCAGGTTGACAAGTCATGTTCCCCGTTTCCCCTTCTTACTACATATTGAAGGCTGATGTTAATATATTTATTTGCAATCTGCAGGGAGGGATCAATATACACACGAACTGCTTGGGTTTTTAATTTGAAATCAAGACTTTCCGTTTTATCTAAAATTAATGCCAAATAAAGAGACTCACAAACCTTCCTTCCCTTTTTGCAAAATACCCAACCCAAACGTCCAAAATAACCCAGCAAATGAGCAAGCTCAAAGAAAAATCTGCCTTTAAAAACTCCTTAATTTAAAAATAATCTCTTAAAATATGCTTTTCTGAGAAGCAGCCTTTCAAGCTTTTCATTCTGCCTCCCATCAGGTTGATAATCAAGGAGCAGCAACATCAGCCATTAGGTTTCGGATGGTAATGCCGCACAATTTTTTGCTTTTACATTAGCCCCTCAGAAGATAATGTTATGATGCTGTGAGAATAAATCTGTCCTTCCTCCCCATAGCAGCTTACTGACACAGAAGCCTTTGTCCCTGAAAGGGCACATAATAAAGCATGTCTACCACAGGAAAGCTCCTTTGGTGCTGGATAACTCGGTCAATTTAGGACTTATCAAGGGAAATGACACAACAGCTGGAGAATGGAACTTTTTTTTCCCCCCAAGCTACTGATCCCTGGCTAAATGAAAGCGTTTGCCAAGTCGGAGACAGCATGGGACTGGGATGGTGGGAGATTTCAAAGCGTTGTGCAATCCTGCGTGTAGTGAAGCCATTCTCCCAGTGAGACATCTCTATTGTTCTTCACCTCATTCCTCAGACTTCTTAGGTGAAAAGTTTGCAGCACAATAACCCATCAATTTCTGTAAATGCAAGCAGTTGTCCAAGGATGGTGCTAGACTATATTACTATTCTGAACCCTATATGAGAGTGGCTCCTGCCACTGCTGCCATAGCTAAAGACTTGTCAGCGTTATAGTAACAAAGCTTTCATTTTCAGGGGTTTACAAACCTGATGTAAAATTCCCTTATGATGGAAAAGCCCTATAAAAAAATCTTTTTGTCTAAGAACAGACAGAGGGAAGAGGTTTTTCTGCTATATAAATTTAGCCTGTACTGATTCATGGCTTGAGTGTAAGAAGCACACGTAGCAATAGTATTTTAAAAATATTCATGTGTGCAACCAGGGACCACATGAACTCTGCATACAAGTAGACATGCACATAGGCTGAACCTAGTTTTGACAACGCTCCACACTCAGAATCGTCCCTCCCGTTGTCAGTGCTGTGCTTGAGCTCACCTGTGCACACACTCGCTCAGTATAAAGCCAGGAGGTGTATTATTTGGTTTTAAGTAGTCAGCGCTATGACAGGGGCCGTTCAAGTTTGTAAAGGAATTGTCTTTAGAGGTGTGACATTTTCCTACTTACCCCATACACAGCCTATCTAGCATACCAGGTCTGATTTTCAAAGCCACAGAATGGAGCTGGATGCTTATCTGCCCTCTGGGTCTCTGAAGAGCAACTGATAAATGTACAAAATATCATAAATGATAATGGCCTCAAAGATTCCCTTGAGTAAAGTGCACTAAGATGGTGACCTTCCTCACCTCTTTCCTTCCTTCACTTTAAGGCCCCTGACTAAGGCTATTAGGGATGTGACAAAGGACGATTCAGGTGCTCCCAGAGAACTTACTCAAAGTAGCAAATTCTATGGCAACTGGCAACCTCCCAACTCCTGTTAGGAATAAAGAGGGAGGTAAGAAAGCTAAAGGGTTATTTGCTTGCACGTGATTGTAGAAAAATTCTGCCAAATCCTGCTGGACCCTTCTGGTACAGCACTGTTGCGACAGTGAAAATCATGGAAAGTCCTTTCCTGCTTGGGGGGCTTGGAGGAAGGAACAATTAGGCTGAGCTCTCCTTGAGATGAGAAAAAAAAATCTGTAATGCTCTTCAGGAATGTGGGAGTAGATTGTAATGTATGTCAGAGTATCTGTTGAGAAAGAGGCTTCATTCCTACATAGTGTCTTTGGGAGGAGCAAAGCACTAACAGAGGTGGACCGAAACACTGAAGCCTTTTATCCCTGAACTCTAGGGAAAATAGCATTTGTATCAAATCAGAACCACTTCTACTTCAGGTGTGATTCAGAGCCCTTTGAAATCCATAGAAGTAGTCCCTTGATTTCTGTCAGCTCCATAAAACTCAAATAGTACTTATGAATACCACTCTGTAGACATTACCATTATAACAGCACTGGTCTGGTTTACTCTATTGCCATTAAAATGCCATCAATACATAACCCTGGACTCCGTGGACTAATACATACACATATATAGACATATACAAATATATAATGAACTTGGTTTTAGTAAGTTCTGAGCTCTCAGAACACGTGTTTAGTACACTTCACATTTTAGGAAGAGTAGCTTATTGAGGACTGTAAATAAACCAGTTCTTTTTAAATTCAGTGGGTATCCTAGAGAAGGCAGCACAGGTGCTAACACAAAAATAAAGAGTATCAGTCTCATTGAGTGGTTGGGATTTACAGTAGCAGCATTTAAAGGCTCCCAGTGTACGTTATGGCTTGATAAAACAATGGTGTCGTGTCTATGAAACTACTGGGTGTTGGAGAAAGGCGAGAGAGTTGTCTGGGACCATTTTAGGGCATATGTGTACATATCTCCTAACAAAAAGGAAGCCCTCTAAAATTTCCCCAGATGTCCTGGTGGACACTGGAAGTGGACAAGCAGAATGGAAGAAATAAAATCCACAGGCTCTCCTTCTGCATTGAAACCCCTTTTTTCCTACTGCAGGGAATACTGCTCCCCCCTTTTGAGCTCTTCTGAAAATCCCACACCAGTTTGTTGGTGAGTGCAAATTTGCTGTGATTTTAATAGTTAGGGGAAAGAGTTGCTACAGAGAAATCAGTGCACCCTGAAGGAGAAAGCAAATTTTTGCTGCGCAGAGTTCTACCACGGGAGGGATTACAGGGGATGATTTCCCCAGTCAGACAGGAGGAGAAATAGCTGGCAGAGGAAGTCCAATGGAAGGTAAATTGGATAAGAGAGGCAGGACAAAACATTGTTAATGGAAAATGGACTGGAGCTCAGGGGAAAGAAAGAAGAATAATTTGTTTGTGGGAGGCATTTAAATTTTATAATAACAGATGACAGTAAAATGAATTTGGAAGGAAGAAAGGAACTTCATGTTGCTACAAGTCTCAGAGCATGAGGGGAAAACGGTGATTTCCACAAAGAGAACGAATGGTAGAAAAGTTAAAGAAATGAGAAGAGGAAAATTAAATGGAAAAAAGGAGGAATAATGATGTAGATGTGAATGAAGAGAAAACAAAGAAGAGAAAAGAGAACAGAGAGAGGATGAGACAATATGAAGAAATCAAACAGAAGGGACAGGAAGAATAGAGATTAATCTTGCAGTCCTTGCTTAAGCAGAGCTGCTTTTTAAATGTCCTTTCTTTGTAAACAACCATAATTTTTTTGTCTTTAGAAGAACTAGCACTTTTTGCTGGTGAGGGATGAAGGAGTGAGGATGAGATAAAAGGGAGAAGCTATAAAGAACACAACAATCCAGGGTGAGGGGGGAAAAAAGGATAGGAAATAAAACAATAAAGGGACAATGAAAAAAGGAAGGAAATGTACCTTTTTTAAAATTAGGAAACATGTTAAAGAAATAAAAATGTAAAATCATAAATATTACTACAATGGAAAGTAAAATCAATAAAAACAAGGAACGTGGAACGCTAAAGTTATTAAAGCCCAATTCTGATCCCTTTCTCATAGTACTTTAGTACACTTCACTGATGTGAGGTGGCCACAAATAATTATTTATTTACTGAAGTTACGTTGCTCGAAGCAATTTGATATACAGAATAAGGTAGAATAAGATGAATTTTATTTGGCAACAAGTTGTGGAATAAGGCATATCTCTACTGAGGTACTTGACTCTAGGGGCTCTGCTGGAGGACTGGACTGCAGCTTTGGAGTGAAAGAGGAAAAGGACACAACAATATTCCTGCCTCAGGAGGGTTAAAGCAATCAAAGAGATGTTCAGGAGGCCACAAGTTGTTTCTTGCTGCCCTCATGCCTATGGCATTCTTTTTAGGACCACTGGCCCATTGCAGGCCTCACCCTGCTAAATGGGGTGAGGTGACTTTGAATGGACTTGGCAGACACTAGGTTTCAATTGTAGGCTTGTTCTACAAAGCTCTGCTAGCCAGTGTGGGAGCTGGGACACAAAGAAGGCTTTGTTCAATGATGGGCCATAGGTTTGATGAAGTGGTGCTCCTGACCTTCAGGGATCTGCTCCCAGAAACTGAATGGATTCTGCAAAGAAGAACTTTGTCTACTTATTTCCCTGTGTGCAGGCACAGTTGTTAGCAAACGGGTTTTTAGTCACATGAAACAATTTTCAAATTCATGAAGATCAGTTAGGACTGTTTGTCTAAAAGATGGCATTGCCACTGACAACAAAAAGCTGTACAAGATCCTGTCTGCCCTTTCATCTTCCATCACACAGGTGGTTTGGTCTCTCACTACTGAACTGACCGTATCTTCTTCTTTCTTGTAGGCTGTTTCCACATTACTGGAAACCAGCAGGTAGCTCTCTTGTGCCCTGGAACATTGTCACTTAGGTGACAGCTTAAGTGGGCTTATGCATACAGTGTTAGCTCCTGTTTGTGGTTGGCTACATGTTCTCAAGAACATGCTGGACAGCCATCAAGGATCATTGAGATGACTGTTTGACTTCTGTCTGTGTGATAATGCAATGTAAACGGCAGAAATTAATTGATTGGCCTCTCACACTACTCAGTATGTTGGTCTTGAATAGCTACGGACTGGATGAAGCCAGAAACATAAATTTAAAACAACTCCAGAACTTTTTATTTATGTGTCATTATCATCAAGCTTTTTTACAGCAGATCCCCATCAAGAGCCTCTCCCTTTGGAATGCTCTTAAGATCTGGGTCCCAGTGAATCAATTCCCAAGCACAACACCTTCCTCAGTCTGACTGTATGAAAAATATTTTCCTTCCTCTGAGTTCCCCACTGGATTTAATTGAGTTTTCTTCTGTTTTGTGCAAGGGAGAAGCACTTCAACTATCTTCTCTGTGCCATTCATTATCACAGGCAGGGTATTGACTATGGCTAAGTTTGCCTGGCATTAGGGTATTGACTATGGCTAAGTTTGCCTAGCATTTGCCATTAGAAGACAAATTTTGGGTCAACTACTTCTGAGAACGAGGCTAATAAAACACATTGTTCTGCCTGGGATAAAAAAAAAAGTAATAACTCCTTTTCTTTAAGAAGTTTCAGTTTTGCTACAACTTGAAACATGGTCTTGATAGGTGTCAGGGAGAGAGTGGTTATGTCAGTAATTGGCTTAAAAAATCTGTCTCCACCAAGTCCAAGCAGGTGAGCCTCCAAAGCCCACACCTACTCAGTAGAGATTTCCTAGACCTCTGTGTGGAGCTTTCTTTAAGATTTTCTCGGTACTGAGGATACTTGAGCCTAAGGTTGAAGTAGAATGAGAACTTCTCCCTCCTATGATGTGGCTCTGGCCTGCTTTGGGCCAAGATGGCAGTAAAAACAGAGACTGACTCTCTTCTTGGTGATCATTCCACAACTCCTCTGATGGTTTCCAGAGAGGGTGGGAGTGGCATCTCCATTATTTGAATGCAGAGAGGACAAAAATTAACCTTGAATCTGAAGAAAAATAAATGATGGAAGGGAAAAAACATGAAGACTACTGAGGAGCAGGGATTTGAGTTTGGAGTGGAGGAAGAGAGGGTCTGACTGTGCAGAGAGTAGCAATCACTCTGGTAGAGGAAAGAAAACAGGGAAAAAGAGGCAGCAGTAGTGATAAAACAAGGTAGAGGAAGACAGAAATTACCTAAAAAAAGAAGACTGTTAAAAATGACACAGATATGGTCTGGGGACAGAGGCTGACTGGGAGCTGGAGGGGAATTGACATGGGAAGAGGAGTTGAGGAATGATGGACTGCAGAGGAAGGACTGTCAGGAGAAGGCAAGAGTAACAAAAGCACAGAGGCAAAAGGAGCAGAGATTGTGTGGAGAATAGAGTGAGGAAGTAATAGGACAAGTGGTGGAAGGAGTCAGGCCCAAGAGAAAGTCTATGTTCATTAGTGTATCTCCCCTCTTCCCAAACTGATATTCCTGTGCCTCATACTCCTCTGCTCTCAGACAAATCCACAAGCACAGAATGCGTCTTAATCCTTTTAAAGCAGGACCAACAAGATAACACAACCCATCAGCTTCTCCATCCACTCAGCTGACAGAAGATCTCCTATTGCCAACTATGAATATAAGCATTATCTCCCCATATGACTGACTTGCATTACTATTCTGCTTTTGTAACAATCTTGACATTTATCTGAGCAAAAAATGAAGCTAAAAACATCCTTAGGGTTTCACAAACAAACATTCAGAAGCTATGAAATGCTGGAGTTACAGTAGCCCACAATGCAGCCTAGTGTAGTCTTAGAGCCCTGGATTACCAGTTCTTTTTCCCCAGACCCTTGCCTTGTCCAGTGGACAGGAGGAATTGTGCTTCATTAAGGAGGAACTGATTGATGTGTTGCCTTTTTACTTCTTCAGTGTGTGGCCCCAGACCTCTATTAAAGCTCTTCACCGAAGACATAGGTATTCATTTCCTCTTGAGCTCTTCTGTTTTTTTAAATCTTAATTTATTTTCTTGTGTTTCTACAAGATGAGGGTCTTCCCCTTCTCATTCACAGAGAAGTAGATAGATATTAAGGGAAAAAGCATTTTTGGGTATCTAGTCTAGGTCAAGTGGGAGATGATTTTTTTAGACTGTGTCTTTAAATGGTTCTTTATATAGTTCCACAGTGAAAGTGCACTTAAAATTGTAACTGCAAGTACCAGGTTCTTTTGTAAATTAAAGTCCAGAGTCTCAAGCTGGATATTGAGGGAGCACTTATGAAAAAAATCTGTTTTAAGAGACTTCTCTGCCATTGCACTGGAATTACGTGGCAGATGGAAAGCTTCAGCAGCTCAGACATCTCCTGCCTGAAGCAAGACCATGCTTCACCCTTCTACAGTTCCCAACCTCAATGTTGCACCAGCTGGGGAACAATTTGGTGAATTGGGCAGGGAACAAACCCTGGGACAACCGCCCACCTCTTGCATTAGTAATTCTGGTGCATTCCTAGAACAATTCCATTGGGAATGCACTGAAAGAAGGATGAGAAAATAACCATGATTGCATTATTTTAATCACAACGTATATCATTATCACAAAATGCATGTTCTAGGAGGAGCGGCATACAGTTGAACAAGTAACTTTTTCTACAAGTAACTTTTTGATGGATTTATCCTATAAACTTAAAAGGGCTTCTTCCATATTGCTGTTTTCGTGTAGTGTGCTTATCCACATGGGGAAATTGACTGGAATAAATATTGTGGGGTAGAGTTAGTTATTCTAGAATATTTTTTTAATAAGAATGTCCACAAGGGAGGCTATTCTGGAGCAGCCATTGAAAAGTAACTTATTCTGCAATAGCTATTTTAGTCAATTTTCCCACACAGACAAGGGGTAACTTTATGTATTTTTAACATGAAGTCTCTTATTTGTCTCCTTCCTACAAGCTTGTCTACATGAGAAAATTTACTGACAGAGCAATAGCAGTATATTTATATCACTATAATTATATCTGTATCTATATATTTTATGTACTTACAGCTACCAATGCAGATATTTTTATTCCAAAATAAAAAGTACTCACACTGGGAGTTAGACCAGCATAATTTTACCACTACAGCTCTGCTAGTAATTTCCCCATGTCAACAATCTCGGAAATAATCTAACCAAGATTTTTTTTCCACATCTTCCCTTGCATGACAGTTTCTCCAAGCCCTTCATAAGCTTGTATCAGTCATATATTTTACATTACCAATATGGTGTGAGCTATAGTGTTTGTTTACTTGAAATATGTACATGGACTCTCTTTGAACAAGGTCACCCAATTCACTCAGGTTGTTGCAGATGTGCAAAAACTGTTAATGCTTCTTATGTAGACTTCTAACCTCTTGTTTTTGCTATGTAAAGACCAGAGTTAATGCTGAAAAAAACCAACCCCAGGACATAAGGTAACAGCGAAGATGCTGAACTGTGTGATTGGGAAGAAAGGGCTGTTCAGGAGGTCATGGTAACACAAACTCAGTTATTGCAGCACAGCGTGCTTCTCCCACCTTACAGTTCGTTCTTGTTTAAATTGTGCAAGCTTTTCCTGGCAAGAAAGGTCTCTTGCTCCAGATTTGTGTTGTGCTAGGGTTTGTAAAGCAGTTTGCTATGCTAAGCAAGCAAACAGTAATGAACAAGCAGCCTAACCAAAAGCAGGAGGATCTCTCTGCCCATCAAATTCTGGGCAGTGTAATTCATTATACTGACTGATTCAAAACCTTCTCATTTCCAAAGAACATAAACTACATTTCAGTTATAAGAATTGTCCTCAAAAGTCAATTAACAGCTGCCACCATTTTAATGACCATTTTTAGCATTGATTACAATTTCTCAAGGCATGTTTACCTTAAGCCCCACCCATGACAGCGCTTAGCAGTTCTTACTGGTAAGAGTCATTCTACTTAGCAATATACAATCTACCATATAGGGAAAAAAAAAAAGGAGGGAAAGCAGATCAGGAAACTCAGCATTGAGGAGGACAAACAGAGGGGAGAATTAAGGAGAGCCAGGGAGCAATACTTACTGCTGACTAACTGGCCAACACTCAAAGCTGAAGAGGAGGAGGATGAGGAGGAAGAAGAGGAAGCCTGACGCACTGGGCTTTGAGACATAGATGCTTGACTGTGAGCCAAATGCAGGAGATTGGGTTGTGAGGCTGCTTGTCCCACTTGCGTCTGGGAGGGCTGATGGAGCTATATGTTAAAATGTAAAAATAGGTATTTAGAAAACGAAGCAGTAACAGGAAACTTTCAATGCACCATCTCACCCATCTACTTCTGGGGAACAAATCCCATGGGAGCATTAAATACCATGAACTTATTTCAGGTGACAGTGTTACAGCAGGAGCAATCTCAGCTCCTTTGAATTCTGACTTTCCATTTTTTCTCAGTTTAATCAGATGCTTAATCTAATTAGAAGCTAAGTATTTGTTTGAAATGGGTGATAAGAGACCTATGACATTCCCAGCAGCATTCTGATTTAATAAATACATGTCCTTACCTGTTTTCTGACTCATGAAGTCAGACTTTTGTTCCCTACATGGATTCTCATACACATCAGCATTGTTTCAGAGAGGTCCTTTCATACATCAGGACCAGGGCCAAGAAGAGTGGGAATGGGGAAGACAAGATAAAATGGGGGGAAAACCCTTTCCTATGGAAAAGAATAATTTCTTTTATGACATTAGATCTAGCAAACAAACCAAAATGTTGATATCTTAGTTCTCAATTGATAAATTGTCCTTGCCTAAAAAAACACAGTGAAACTTCAGAGCCATATTCACATTAGGACTGTGTCAGGTAAGACATACCTAAAAAGTCTAGTGAGTATGGTAGATGCAAATGATACTCTGTCATACGTGAATCTGGCTTCACAATTTAATTCTTTTTTTTTAACACAAATTTTACAACAGTGTAGTCTTTGGTTGTTCATTAGGGGAAAGGAAAGAACCATTAATCCCTTCTACCTATAATAAGCTTTCAGGTGGGATTGAAAACCAGGAACATTCTGTGGTACTGATTTTTACATAAAACTCCCAGCAAATTCAAAGGGCTGTCTCTCTGCAGAAGGAAGGTACACAATGGACCTTACAGTTTTGAATTGCCAGCTTCTAGCAGTCCAGCACAGCCCTTTCAGAGCCTAATAATACAGCAATATAGTCCTGCTACACTCAGGTGACTGCTATTATAATACCTTTATTTTATGTTGATTCTTGATATTGAGCAAAGGGATTGCAAAAATGTACTAAAAGGCTTCACTCTTAAGTGACAGCTGTTATCTGCGTTCTCAGAAAGGGGGAAAGATAAAGGCCTATTTGGCCTTGCTTGAAGTTAGTAATTTAAACCTATTTCTTGAATTCTAAGGAGTATGAGTTTTTCCTCTTTTGATATTTAACTGAACAAATGACTTCAGAAAAGGAGCTGAATTCATTAGCAATACTCAAATTATATATAATATGCTCCCAGAACACATAGAAATGACTGGTGCTAAGTAGACAACAAATTGTATGGCATAGCGGATAAAGGTATCTGATCACATTAAAGATGACACTTTTCTGTGGAATACATATGAACAATTTTAATGACATTATTCCTGTTATGGGTCTGTTTAAGAATGAAAAAAAATTACAAGTCCTTTTTCTGCCTCCCACATGGAATGACAGAACACAAAATTAAGCAAGAAGCTTTGAGTTACCCTTTAATAATAATGAAAATGTTTTATCTGACCAGTTTTAGCCTATTCTGACTTCCCCAGGGATCGATAAACAAAACCATTTTATTACCTCAAGGAGTTTTTTTGGATCGAGCACAATTTAAAGGAAGAAAACTGCCACTTTATCAAAGGGATAATAGTTGAGAAGCTGACTGAAAGGCTTTCAGATCTCAGACTCATGGAAGCACTGGGCATCTATGAAAAAATTACACTAAGGGCTAGATGTTGTCTATAGAGAGCTTCCAACCCAGAACATCTACTACTATAGTATCTTCTCCTAGGGAAGCACTCCACTGGGAGGGCTGGCCTCCTCTGATCGCTGCAGAAACAGACTGACTGCCCATCCTTTACACCCACACCACTCCAGACCACAGCCTTCACAAACAGGCAGGCATTTGGGCTCGGGGTCTGTTGTCCAAGGGAATCTCTGGCAAAACTGAAGATTTCAGCCTAGGTGAGGGATGAGAAGTATTGTATTTAGATGAGTTAGATGCTTTTGCACTACTTGGAATAGTCTTAAAGATGTTAGTGCTTATCTGTGAGGATAGAAGAGCAAATGGAGTAGCTATCTTTATAAAGAAAGATCTGCAAAATTATAGTTCAGACAACTAAACTTCAACCCGTGGAAAAGTACTGAAGAAAATAATCAAACAATTTGTAAGCACCCGCAAGAAAACAGGGTAGCAACAGACAACAAGGATTGTTAGGAACAAACTGTGTCAAACCAATCTGATCTGCCTCTAAGACAGGGTAATTGGCCTTGCGGACAGGGAAAAAGCAGTAGGTGGTTTGACTTTACGAGTCTCTCAACACTCCCTCGTGCAACATTCTTTATAACCCAGGGAAACAGAGTTTAGATGAAATTGCTGCAGAATAAATGCAAAAGGAGTTGGAAAACAAAGCCAAAAGGATAGATATCTGTCTGTGGAAATGGAAGGGTGCACGTACGGGGCTTCACAGTAGTCTGTCCTCGTTCTGCACTGCTCAATATTTTCTTAACGACCTGGATGATGGAGAAGAGAATATGCTTACTACATTTACATGCCAATTATATGCTGGGAGGGACTTTTGATAGGTTGGAATACAGGATTAGGATTCCAAATGATCTTAGCAGTTTGAACATGCCAGCAGCAATGCTGAGGTGCTGCAAAAATGGAGAAAAGGCAACTCCCATACCCACCTGTGTGAGCAGGAGTGATGTCTGCAGCGATTGTGAGGAATCTTCTTTTCTACTAAGCACTGGAAAGACCACTGCAGGGGGGGCACCATGTCCACTGCTAGATCCACTTCAGAAAAAAACTGGACCAACTAGAGGAGAATAATTAAAGTGGCTGAAGGCTTGGGAGTTACCTGAGGCTTATGAAGACACCTGGAATGAACTGGTCATGTTTAATCTAAAGAAGAGAAGACTAAGCAGGATGTGTTGCCTGCCTCAAATATAGGTAGAACTAGTGAAAAGAAGAGAGAGATACTCTGTCTTATGTTTTATACTGGAGAGAATGAGGTGCAATAACCTGGAAGATTCAAATTAGATGCTGGGAATAGCTGTCTAACATGGCAGTGAAGGACTGGCACAAATTGCTGGGGGAACCTGTGCAGTTCCCATGAGGGTGCTTAGGAGCAAGTTCAACAAATACTGGAATAGCTGCTCTGCCTGAGAACAACAGAGTGAACTGGATAATCTCTTGAACCTTGACCTTCCAGCCTTAATTTTTTATGATTCTATGCTATTTCCCACCAGTATTTCTCAGAGAGAAACACATTATTTCTCTTTACATTACATTTCTCTTTACATTGACATTCTCAATACATTATACATACAATATTTCTCAGGGAGAAATACATGATCATGTAAGACACAGATGGCAAATCCAACATTTTCCAGCCATGCCACACATACAGTCCCTGAAGAGTTCAACTGCTGGGTGTGAAGCACCAGAATGAGAGGGCACTCTGCATCCTTCAGCTGTGCGTGCCAAGCCTGCGCACAGCCACTACTTAGCCCATGCACAGCGTGCTAGTTAAGTCTGGGAAATGTTTGATTCTCTGCACATACACTGCACAATGCACTTGCAATTGTGATTTTGAAATAATTGTGATACTCAAGCTTGGCAGTTTTCTTGTCAGATGTCTGGAAGTCTTTGGACAAATGTTAAGAAATTCTCAAAATTTAGGTGGGTAAAAAGGGATATGGCTAGTGAAGTCTGGATGCACAGTGACCTCAGATGTAACAGCATATACAAGAGGTAGTTACAGATTGTTGGTTTCTAACTCACTGTTTGTAAGGGAAAAGGGGGTAATGGGGGTTAGAGAGGCTGAAGAGTCACCTTAAGGCCCAGCCAGGGACTGAGGGAGGATTGCATCCTTAACTCCCTACATAATTTCCAGCACACCCTCTGCTTTACAGACATGACGGTTAAGCTGTAAATGTCCTGCTTAAAGAACAATGATAGTTATCTATGTCATGAAATTGCATTAAAATACTCTCTCTCTTTTCATCCACTATAATTTCCACTCCAGAAATAGCCTTAAGGAGAGCTGATGATTAGATTATGAATTAGATTCTAGATGACAGAATCAATTTGAACTTGCAATAGCTGACTTTTCCCAATTTTGGACACGTACATATGATATGAATTATATTTATGACTGTTGTGCATTTTCCATCCAAAGACAGAAGGAGGCAGAGAAATTACAGAAGCAGTTGCTGTAAGTGCCATTCTGTGTAGGTGAATGTAGTAGACACGCTGAGAATGATGACTGTAGGCAACGCTTATCAGTATCTAGCGGGAATATATGTATGCACACTACAGTTAAGAGGAATATGAGAAGCATAAAGTGCAGCATAATACTTCATAAGGATAAACTGAGGAATGGAAAGGGCCTGATTCTTCTTTTACATCAGCTTTACATGCTGCTGTCAACACTGAAGGTAGTACTGATTGATAATTGCAGAAGTGAAGGATTAATTTGGTCTGTAAGACTAAATTTTGTTCTTAAATTATGTATGCAGGATATTCCTACCCCTGGGATGGTTGGCTGAAGGCCTGTATTAAGGTTTCCTTATGAGATTAGGTATTTCCTTGCATCTAGAAAGTTACATGATAGTGGTAGAGCAACAAGGTATTTTGCATAAATTTAGGAAAGGGAAAGAAACCAAGTGGAAATAAAGAACAAACTTTTGAGAGAATATTGCCCTATGTCATAACAGAACTGCTACTGGTTTTACAGAGAATCTGCACAAACAGCAAAGGCAAAATATGGTCCTAATAGAAGGGAGAAGAAAGTAATGGGTTTAAATGGCAGCAAGGGAGGTCAGGGTCAAGCATCAGGAAGACCTTTTGAATTCGAAGGAGAATGGCCTAGGTTGCCTAGGGATGTCAGGGAACCTCCATCACTGAAGGTTTTTAAGAACAGGTTAGACAAACATGTGCCAAGAATGATATAGGGACAGTTGATCCTGCCTAGGGGAGGGTATGGACTGCATGACCTCTTCAGGTCCTTTCCAGTCCTATTTTCCTGTGATTCAGTGAAAAGGAAATCTGAGAGACGAAGAAACACAACAAATTAGAGAAGACAGAGGTGAAAAAGACAAGTATAACAAAAAGGGCAGAAGAGATGAAACTAAGAGGAGTGGCACAAAGAGCAAGACATACATTTTAAACAATTCCCTCATGATATATATAAAGATTTTAAGTTTTTTTCTGATGTCAGCTAGTTCTTCCTGGGAAACAGGGACATTAGCTCTAGTAGTAAAGACTAAAGTCCATGGAAAGTGCTGAAAAATAAATACCTTGATGTACAAAGACATCCCCTAACACTCTGAAATGCCACAATAATGCCTTGCAGAAGTAGTAGTTTAAGTGTTTCATGCTTCCATTTTTTCTGTAAATGGACTTCCCTGCTCTGTGTTTCCTAAAATGTGCCATACATTTCTTTTTGAGAAAGAGTGGTGGTGTGCTATGGCCACTCCATGATTTGAGAGCACCGTGGCAGAGGATGTCTGTCTTCAAACCTACTCATACTGGGCTTCAAAAATATTTTCTTAAATGTTCTAGCAAATGGAGAGAATAAGTTATGATGCATACCCACATGTTTCATGCCAAATCACTTTCACAGTCAACTCTGCCAGAATGTTTCCCAAATACTGTACCCCACCACCCTAATTTACCTTACTCAATTCAAGTAAGTGAATACATGAATATAAAAACTATTTGATGTTTAACAAGTATCTCCTCTCTCAGCATAGTATATATATAGCATAAAGGACCTCTATACACACTGCTTAGACTAACAGAATAGGTATATTTGGGAACTAGCACAAAGAAGCTGTTTGGGTTCACACATAGCTTAAAATTAAGACAATAGCAAAGAAGTGCTGTGGAAATAACTGGGAGTAGGACTTTGACAGCATCTGCTGAAGCTCTTTCAGAGCCTTTCTGTGGGATCAGAACTACATTTGAAGTACATGCTATAACTGAAGGTCTCTTGGCTCGCTAAATGAGGTTGAGGACACAGCCAGGCTTCTGTCAAAGTTATAATTTTATATGCAAATCAGGTGCATCAGTCATCTTTCTGACCCCCATCAGGAATGATGTAACATCAATATTATAGTAACAGATTTAAATGTGTAGGTAAGTGCATAATTCAGAGGTAACAGTAACAGTGAACAGTGCTTTACTCTCTCTATGCCTCAGTTCCTTAGAATGACACAGGTAGTGTAGGGACATCTTCCTATTCCCAGTGGAATAGTGCAGTTTTATTGAGTTTTTTGAGAAATCCTATTCCTACAAGTGCAGATGCCACAAAGAAAACTGTTCAGGAAGAGATGTAAGTCACAAGTCAAGTGTTCATGCTGTGGCAATGAAAATCTGATGCAGTCTCTTGTACTAGTCAATAGTCTGGCAATCTTGACTTTCAAAAATCTAGTAATTTTATCCATGGATGAAATTGAATTATTCAATGCTGATGGTAAAGGAAAAGAGAAAGTAGTGAGAAAAATTGTCACCCTCGTCACTGGAACTCATATAAAAAGCAAAAGAAAAACAAAGTCGGATTGAGACAACAGTTTAGTGGTTATATTTAAATATATAGAGAAAGAAGAGTTTATTTCTCATAAAACAAGACAGCATCAAAGCAATAAGAGCATTGCAGAGAGAAAATGATTGAGAGCTGGTTAGATTTTAATGGGAGAGGATAACAAGGGACTGCATAGAGTTGTGACAGTGAGATTGTAGGGTGTGTGTGGTAGGTTGAGACTGCAGAAAGAAAATGTCTGGCATGAAATACAGAAAGCAGATGTACAAGAATGACCACAGACCCATCTGAGAGCTGTCTATGTCTTCTCAACAGTTAATCTGGAACATGATAGCCAATGACAAGGAAGGCAGGGAACTGAGTATGTAAGAAAATGCTGCCTAGTAGCTTGTTTTATTGTGTTAAGAGTTGGCAGGAGCCCAAAGCTGGTAGTGCTATAAGACACGATGAAATATGAGACGTTCTGGCAGGCAGTGTAGATAAAACAAGACTGAGGACAACTGGGACTGCAGGCTGATTTAATGAATCTAGTATGTAGAAGGAAAAGCCAGCCAACAGCAAGAAGGGAACTCGCTTGATGAGGTACACTAGAGAAGAACATAATGTGCCAAAGTTACTTCTGTGTGGACAAGCAAGTGGTTAGGAAAACACCAATTATCAGGAAAGCTGTTTAAGAAATTCATAAACAAGACTGTGTTTTGAACCCCAATGATCACTGGCAGCTGGATTCTTCTTACCTAATTTCACTCATGTAAGAATTAATTGCCTATCCTAAAATAGCTACCCTAGCCCCCTCTCACATCAGTGGAGACAACAGATACCTTAAAATACCTGTTAGAGAGTCAACCTATCTAAAAATTATTCTATTTTGACAGCTTGAGTTGCCCCTTAGACATGCATATATCTTCTGTCTATGTCTCTTTGTCTCTACAGGAAATCTAATTAACTAGCTTCTAGCAGATACCTAACTGCTCTATGACTAACTTAAGCAAGATGAATCTTTTCCTCAATTTCATAAGACTCCAATTCATGGTTCAAGTTCTTCTGTCAGTTGTGTTGGTGTTAACATGTGTCGTTAAAGATATGAAAGAACACTTTTGATATGAGAGAACAAGGTTTTCAAATCTGATAGCAAATAACAATGCCAACAAGTTGTTACAACAAGCTCATCTGTTCTTGAAAACAAACCCAAGCCCCGTGCATTTAGCCATACAACCTGGATTTTGACAAAATCCCTCCTGAGAGGCACAGAGGAAGTGAAGAAGTTAAGGTTACAAGCTACTTTTTTATATTATGAGATATAAACAGCCTAAAAAAAGGCAAGAAACATAAAATTAGGAAATAAATCATCCTTTTTTTAAAGAAAGGAGACTGTAAGTAGAGATCCAAGGATTTATACCATAATTTTGAATGGTTTTAACAAGCAGCAAGAAAAGATGTTGAACAATGGTGAAGTTGAATCAGCAGGAGGAACATGGGAATTTCTCAAGTTAGTACAGAATACCATGAACAACTTAGAGATCCCGTTTGCAACACGCCGGGGGAGCGTTATGGCAGATGAGATATGGATAGGTGCAAAGTCACCCACATTAAAAGGAACCATTTTAGTGACTACATGGTAACAATCAGGGAAGCAAAGATGTGTCGTGGTGGATACACCTGCTTATTGAAAAACCTGCTCAGTGAGCAGGGGTAGTGAGAAAAAAGCAGGTTTTTAGGCAGAAAAGGATGCTGAAAATATTACGTAAAACAGTGAGGTATCCATACTGTGATCATGGCATTCAGTTCCAATCACAAAGTCTCAAGGAGAGATGAGTGTGGAAATTGAAATGGTTGGGAGATGGGCAGTAAAAATTATTATAAGCAAAGAAAAACTTGTTTATGAACAGAGGTGAAAAGGACACAGCCTACAACAGGCGTGCAAACAGCTGCCTGCTTTGGAAAGCCATTACAATTTCTAGGAGAATTCTTGGTGTGTGCAGAGATGCTGCTACTTAGATTAGCAAAATCTTGGGAAACAGTGAAAGCATCAAAGCTTTAACTACTCAGGGTAATTTAAAGAGGAAAAATCCCTACTATGGGTAGTTAAAGAACATAAATAAGAAACATCTATTTATTCTTAAGAACTAGAGGAACAGGATTACGATGGAACTGCTTGTGTACATTAAGAAGCAACCTATTTACAACACAGAAAAAGCAGCAGCACCGCTTTACACTACCTGTAAGTAATCTATGAGCTCATTTCCAGGAGAAGACATTGAGGTTTTAGTCTTTCAAGTCTGAAAAAGTTGTATGAATAAATAACACCTGTAGTCCACATAAGTAAATCTGACTAAAACAATAGCTGAGACATTGAAGTTTTCAGGCTTCAGGCAAAAAGTAAGCACTAGCACACATTACTTGGCAACTGAAACAGGCTACAGAGGTTCAATTACTGTGACTCAGCTAACATGCAGCAGCTTAGGATCATCACTTGCAATCATCTCTCTTTCTCCTGCAGTCCTTAGTTTCCAAGAAATGACAAGCTGAAAGTTAAACTAGAATCATCTGCAACTAGAACATTTTACTACATTATTTATTTTCTCATTTATTTCTCTGTAACATTCTTAAAACTCTCCCCAAACTTGTCTTGTATTTTTCTTTCCCCCTTCTAAAGCATCTTTCATCGAGTTACAAGACACCAAATGCAATGTGATACCATTTTACAAAATATTTTGAATTCCTGCTGAGCCCTCTGAGTTTGAGCACTTGAGTCTTCTGAAAACAAGGTTTTAAACTCATGACTAAATATGCTGTCATTAGCCAAAAACTGCAGTTTGGTGAAGTCTTTGCCCAGGCAATGAGGTAATTTCAGGATCTCCTTATAGCTTCTGTAATTCCATTTACTTTTCAAATGATACAGCAGTTTGTATAGTACCAGCTCAATTGCTTTTGACTTTCTGTCAGCATTATTCATAGGAGGAATCTGGCTCTCATACCTCTTTTCTGCTCCCACTGAAATCAATGGCAAAATTTCCTCCGATTCCTTCAATAAAAGCAGAACAGCCAGTAGAGGGGGCACAAATACATAGAAATAATTTTCTGCTGTCCCTATATAAATGATAATATATACTGTTTTTTCCTTTAGGATTCCCATTACTTTTTTCCCCACCGATCAAAAATACTGTCTTGATCAGGTTCCAACAGATTTGTAGTCAGGAGGCTCTGTGCTGTTTGGTGGCCCTTCCTGCAGCCCCTGGGACCTCAGGACTCTGTGTGAGAGGCACAGGCTGGACCCTGCAAAACTGATCTTGACAAAATAGTGTTTTCTACTCACACAGCGCTCCTGAGCAGACCAGCACAATACAGGGCATGTCTTTGGCTCTTGGACATAACCAGAGCTCAGCTGACTGATGGTCTGTGCCTGCACATGAGCCTGCAGGTGGGTGAACCAGCACGATACCACATGATGTGGCTAAACAGTGACTTTCTACTTCAAACCTCTGCTCTCATTCACAAGCTGCAGCCTTCAGCAGCAGTTTATCCCTTTCTGTGAGCCCAGTGCCACTCGCTGCCCAGACCAAGGTCACACCTCTGTCCCCTCCCTGCCCGCTAACGCTACTGGTGGACATTGCCTGGAAGAGGTTGCTTTGTGGCAGGACTCGGAAAGTGCATTGCTCTGTGGGTGAGAAGATCTCAGGCAATAATACAGGACTTCGATCCTCCTTCTTTATTTCTAAACTTCACACATTTCAAATGGGATCTCAGGATTGCAAAGGAGGGAAAGACCTAATCTCTTCAGGGGACTGACCCAAAAAGAAACACCCCACCCCACAGACCCCCAGGAAACCAAATGTAAACTGCTGAGTTTCTTATTCCATTGTCAGGCTTTCCCGTGCTGGAGAACACAGAGCCCGTCCTCCCATCCATCCCACTTTATTTAGAACCACGTACATGCAACAATTGCAAAAACACTTGCCAGTAGTCTAAGTCTGCTCCCATTAAGGAAAAGAGAGTCAGATAAATGACAAGTGCTTTGGAAAATGCCTCTGCTAGATACCACAGAGGATAGGATGGAAAAAGAGAATGTAAGGGTTTGGATGTGAAACATTTTCAAAACAAACAAAAAGTCACCTTAGAGATCCACTGGCTCTTTTCCTCTAAATTTGGAAAAAAAAATAAAAATAAAATCAATGTGGAACCAGTTCAGGGAGCCCTGGGAATCTCAGAAAAATACAAAAGGCTGCTTCCTGCCACTGGAGGTGTAGGCAGGACTAGCAAACTGGAGGTGTAGGCAGGAATGCTCAGATGCACATTTAAGTGAGTGACACTTCTATAAGTACCTTTTTGGTAATCACATTTGATGTCTTTTCCATCCTCAATTTCCTCTTTTTCAGAGAAAAAAGGTGGCACTACAATGCTTTGCTTTACAGATGTAGGCAAAACTAATGAATTTGAGTTTAGAGTACTATAAAAAGAACTACAGAAATCTTTTCAGATCTCGGTGCTGCACCCATCCTGAAGTCTGTGAACTACCTGGTGCCTTACACTGACTAATTATTTCCCTCAAAATATTTTCTGTCTATGCAAATATGTACAATCATATCTGATTTTCCAGTGAAAGAGACTACTAAGTTTTTGTATTTTTCTTTGTTTTCTCTGCACATTCCAAAACATTTCAAACCCCAGTCTACTAGATGATGACTAACCAAGGAACTAAACTGTATAAGCCAGATGGGCCTCTCTTATCTCATATTCCTACTGGGCTTTTGCTGCAAAATTTTCTCAGTTGGCCCTATATTGACCTTGAAAAGAAAAAAAAAAAAGGAATAAGTGGATAACCCCTGCATGTATAAATACATTCTATAATATGACATTATATATATATATTATATAATATATATTATTATATATATTACTACTAATATTATATACTAATAGTAAGCACTACTAATATACTTATGTGAGATAGAATTCATCTTTAGTTGGTGCAAATGGGAAGGAAGTGGGAGTTTTTAGCAAGGCCACGAGAGAGTCTGTGAGGAGTAGATGTCAGTGCCCCTGTTTTGAGGATCATTCAGGTCCAGACACTTTACCTGCTGGCCTGGTTTGAGCGGCGATAGTGTGATTCCCTGGGTATTGATCACTGGGAGTATCTGGTTGCCGATGACGGTAGCAATGATCTGACCCTGGGCGTTGGTCAGTAACTGTGGAGTTATCGGCTGCACCTGAAGTCCCTGAGCTCCACCTGCCGCCTGGCTGGAGGGGACTGGATTAGGCATCAGTGGGATTGTTCCAATAATCTGGAAAAAAATGACACAGAAAGGGAAAATGCACACATGCCACATATACTTGCCACACATAATTACTTGTTTTCTGCATGTTAAATCAAACTCAGGTGAAATAAACACAGAGAGACAGATATGACAGGCTGAGGGTGGGTAACAACCATTCCTGTACTGGGGTGATGAGGACTTTCAAACTCATTTGTGGCATCACACATCACCTGCATGCTTTACCACCATCCACTGTCATCCCCAACAAATCCACTGTGGCTGGGAGTGTACGAAACAAAAGCTGGGCCACGCTCTGGCCCCGGGATGATGCCTTGTTCCCACCTCTCATTTGAACACAGAGTGAAATAGATGCAAATATCAGTCCTGTTTGTCTTGCTTTCTACAACTCATCTGTACAATGTTATTATCTGTGAACTGATGTGCTTATGGAATTTTCCTTGATTTACTGATTCCTAGTACTCTGGATGACCACCTGTGACTCCTCAGGGAGGAACAAAGAGATACTGGTGCCTTTCGGGACACGGCTTATTAAGATACCTTCATAAAGATGCAGCTGCTTTTAGATGACAACTAAGTAGTACAACACAACAGGAGGGCTGTTGTTAGATAAAACATTTTAGCTAACATTTCTGGGGCAAGCACTTGCAGAAAGAGACACTTGTGACATCTCAGGTTTGAGAATACAGTGATTTCCTAAAACGTGAATGTGCCTGTAAAACTAATATTAGGATGAGATGTCAGATAGGTACAGCAAGAAAGCTTGTCAGTCAATAAGCTGCTAGATTGAAGAAAGTTATTCTGTTGGAAGACACTTTTTAGAAGTACTAGAGCATCTGAAACAAACTTCTGATGAAACTTGTGAATAAAACCAAACTTTTTTTTTTTCTTCTTTTCAAATAACAACAAATGAGGCTAGAATCATAGGATTATTGCAACAGGAAAAGTAAAAACCAGTTTAAAAAGCAAAACACATCTCTCTTTCCTTCACCACCTCTCCTGTGACTTTCTCTATCACAGCCCCCAGAAAACATCTATCCCATTGTAAGGCTTCCAGTCTTCCCTCTCCAGAAGCCTTGCTTCCTCCTGTTTATCCTCAACATCCACCACACTGCATGTCCTGTTAGTCCCCCACCAGCATGATCACAGTTGTCCTGTGTCCTTTATCACATAAATTAACTACTAGTGTAGACCTACTTGGTTCCTGAGAAATAGGGTGGATTATGGCCGAATTCTCCCTTTTTCCTCAGTGGAGATTGTAACAGGGTAGCTTTCCTCAGTCTATCTGATGATTCACATTCCATTTAGGAGCTTCATAATCTTTTAAGATCTCTTTATTTCTGATAAATTTTGTTGAAATTGGTCAACTGTTTCAAAGCCATTAGGAAGGTATGGAGAGATGGATGGATGGATGGAAAAAGGGAGAGAGGGACAAGCAGCACTAGCCACAAGACTCATTTTCTCAGGAAAACTGGCTAAGTTTTTCTAAGGAAACTTGAAAGCAAATTTGTCTCCAAAACATACTCCATTCCTATTAATTTATATTATACCAATGGTGACTGTACAATACAGTGTAAAATTAACTCTAAAATGACTGGTTAGTGAAAAAAAAAATATCAGTGGCTTTGTGGGCAGACCACTAAGTTACTTTCTGAGAGCACAAAACTAGAGGAACAACTCTGAATCTCTTGCTGAAGACAGAAAAAGGTTACATGTCTGAACTGCACTATGATCTGTGAAGACTCTGCATGTTTAAATCACCAGAGGGGATCCACAAGAACCCCAGAAAACCCATCCTCAAGAAAGCATCACGCAGCGATATCCAACTAACTCAGGCATAGCTGGAGGGGCAAGAGGCTCTCAGAGGACCACCCTCTTCCTTCTGTTATTAGGCTAATGTATCGCTCAACCAAGTGAGAGCATCCTAATGAGTGCCTGCCTCTTGAGCAGCCACAGCCCCATGGTGTGCCTCCAGGTAGGCTCAGCTGTGAAGGACAAGGTGACCGACTCTTTGAGTGAGAAAAGTGCACTTGGTTAGCTACGGCAGCTGAGCTAACAAGTGGTAAGTGCTGAAGCCATCATCCATTTACCAAACTGGCCCAGCTACCAGAGAGCCATGGAGAAAAGCAGGACAGCTCTCCTGTGGGAGGACCTGGTAAAATGGCAAGCCCACCTACTAAGCTGTCTTGTAAGAGCTGCATATATCAAAACTGTTCAAAACACTGTAAAGATATCATTTAAGTTCTCCTTAATGCATTCCTAAAAGGTAAACAGATCAATAAAAGATTATTACCCCCATTTTACAGAGCATGAAAGTGAAGCACGATGGAGCATATTCAGACAGAGGTTGTGATTTGGAGTGTTAGGCTTCTCAGCTGGAATTGCCTCTGAGTTTCTCTCTAAAGACCACACTATTTTTTTTTTAAAGGTGTCCCTACCTGAACTGCAGCTGCTTTACAGTTCACGTGAGAAGATGAGAAGGGAGGCATTTATTTACGTCATTATCAGATGTCAGAATGTTTTCTAAAATCTGACTTTCAGTGGGAATTAAATCCAACTTTGATGCAGTGCACCATGTAAATTTCTCCCAGTTTTTGGCAACCTAAAATATTTATGGGTCACAAATATAATCTTTCACTTTTACCATATGTCACCAAACACAGGGAATAATCCTTAATTTTATCAGCAGAAGCATAGCAAAGGCCTCTCCTTCCTCTGCCACATCAGTAAAGGACACGACCTTGGAGTGTCATTACTCCAATGTAACTTCAACTATCAAGGTCCTAATCCCAGCAAAGCAAAAAATGCTGCGCTGGTGTTATCAGTAATAGAAATGTTTGCATTCACATTTAAAATGCATTTCTTGGACTGCAGTTGGACATTTTATAGAATGACAGTGCTGAAGTGGACAGTTTGTAAGGTCAGAAGCAGAAGGCTATCTATATGTATTAATGTGTGTCACACACCATGCTGTCCACGGCGTGCTGTACATACACACAGCCCAAAACGCAGCAGGGAAAACATGCAGCTGAGAGAGGTGTTCCAGAAGGACAAATCAACAAATGTCCTCAGGGGTGTTAGAGTTGGAGCCAAGGGTAAATCTGAATGGGAAACAGTTTTCCCACTTTGTGAAACTTATTAAGATTTCAAGGGGTTTTTTTTTCCATTTTGTACCAAAACAAAGTAAAATATTGTCTGGTTAAAAACCAGATGTCCACCTGTCTCTAGTTAACCAACAGGGCTACTGTTTAGGACATGCATCCTTGACATGGAGAAACCCAGATTCAAGTTCCCCCTTCTCCAAGTACCCTTTCCCAAATGTCCTAACAGCTCCCTGGTTCACACTGCTCAGCTTTGTATGAGTAAGTAAAATATTCACTAGGGCAGAGTACTGAACCTGGATCCCCCCCTCAAACCTTGGGTGACTGTCCTGATATGGGGCCACATCCCTCTTCATCTAATTTTGGTAGGAGATTTCACCCTGGGCCTTACTCATCTGTGCTGTTAAAGTATCATAAAAGCTGGCACTTTATGAAGACAATTTATGTGTTTGATACATTTAAATTTTCTGAAGAAATAAAACAAGACCATGCTTGAGACACTGGTGTGCCACAATACAGACTATTTAATGGCCAGAGATTTCCCTGGAGAGAAGGCATTGCTCCTTTCTAGCAAATGCTGCTGCTTCAGATTATATTCCAGGACAGTTCAGGAATAGTGTGTGACCAGGGACTTATCCCACAATATACTTACAGAATCACACAGTCACAGAATGGCTTGGGTTGGAAAGGACCTTTTAAAGATCCTCTAGCCCAACCCCAATGCCATGTGCAGGGACAACTTCCACTACATCAGATTGCTTAAAGCCCCGTTCAACCTGACTTTGAACGCTTCCAGGGATGGGGCAATCCACAACTTCTCTGAGACATAGCAGAAGAGGCTTCTTACTCTGTCAGTGTTTGGGCTCAAATTCATAAACAATTCTTCCTGTCAAACACATTCTTGAGAAATTAAACACATCCCTAGAAGTCACGCTACAAAAATAGAATTTAAAAGTTTGGGGTTATTTTGCACTATGCATGAGGCTTTCACAATTCCTTTATACCTCATGCAACTGAAAGCAAGCACTATGTGTTCACAGAGGAGTTGCCAAACAGGTGTCATCTGCAAAACAACAAACAGTTTTGAAAGTTCAAGGGTTAATTCAAGGGATCCCCTTGCCAATGCTCCATAACCTCTAAGGGAGTCAGGCAGGGTGATGTGCAGAGTGTTGTTGATTAAAATAAATTACACCTGGTTGTATCTGAGGTGCAGGTTCCAGATAGAGGCACAAAATATGCAGATGTGACACTGGAAATCCTACTGAGATATTTAATGTAAATTCAGATCTCAGCTTTTTTACAGAGACAGGACTTAGTTCTACCTCTAATTAAAACACCAAGACTGTAATTCTGACCCTGTTCTAGTGACAAGAGTGTTGCCAGAAGCCTTGGCAGAATCAGATTTTCACTGCAAGTATCAGTAAGATTCTTTTATTTTTAGTTAATAGATACATGAGTTGCATCTTGAGATGCTTAGAGAGCAGTTTTTCAAGATTTTAGTTTAGGGTTTTGTGCTTCCCAATATTAATTAAGTTTTAAGAATCAATTATTTGTTTCTTACTTGAAAGGAAACTCAGGGTGATTTTTAGGAGCGTCTGAATACTCTCCACTGATGAATCTGTTAGTGTCATTTTAGCATCCCAGGAGTTCAAGATATCTGAGATCAGGCCTCCCAAATCTTACAACCTGAATCTGCCATTGCCACGACAACTTACATGACTGTTATTCATATGAAATAAAGTTGTAAGGCTTGACTTGCATCTGAAGTTAATTTGCTGATCTGCTCCTACCTACTGACCACCTGTGGGCTCAGCGGTCTTTGCCTACATAGTCCTGCAAACTCTAAACTCATCTGCACTGAAAGAATAAGCACACCAGGAAAGTGAAGGTAAAATCCCAAGGAATGGAGCTCACCATGAAGGGAGAAAAATCCCAAAGCCTCGGCATACCAACAAATATCTTTGCAGGTAATATCTGAGCACTGATACACCGAAGTGCTTGGTCACTTCTTGTACCATTACACGGATTTTGGTCCCTTGCCTTGCTCAGTAAAGGTTTCTTCTTAAAAATTAAATAAAACCATCTGATCTCTTAAAAAATGATCCCTTAATATTTAAAATAATATTTAAATAGAATATAGAATATAGAATATAGAATAATATAGAATAATATTTTAAAATATCATCTACAAATAATATTTATAAAAATAATAATAAAAATATCTATAAATATAGAATAATATTTTAAAATCCATTCTTATCCTTTCCTGACTGAGAACATACCTTCATATTTAATTGCCTTTGTAGATTACTTTGTTGTAACTCACAGGCTGAAACTGCGGGCGACTGCTCAGAACTTCTGGGGATAAATGGCTAATTGTAGCCCTGTTTGCACTGTAGATATAAAACTCCATTTTGCCTACCTGTACGAAGGACTAATTGCTGATTTCCCAGCAGTGGGTCTTTTCCTTGTGGCTCCTAATAAACCAATAGTGTTTTGACATTAGGTGAAGTTACTATGCGACTCTAAAATGAAGCATATCACAGTTTCATATTAAATTCTTCTCCCTCTCTCCTCACTGGAAGCAGGGATGCTGCCTGGCTTCACTGTTTTCCTAGCACAACTGAAGGAATATTACAAACTGCAGCCAAATGGTTGGTCCAACAACTGCCTTTGTTTCTGCTGTGAAAAGGCTAAGTAAAATCAAAGTCTGACCACACTAGGTTGTTTCTACTTTCAGCCAGGGCTAAAATAAAGCAAACAGTTCCATTTCACCTGAAAAATGTTTTGAATTATGAAAAGGAAATGTTAAGTTTGTTCTGTAGTATCATCAAAACGAACATCTCTCTGAATTTATCAGTGTGACAGCCCTTTAAATATTACAGGTTACTTATTCAGTTTTGAACAACAAAAGAACGATATAAAAATAACATAGAAAAAAGGAAAGTAAAATGAGCAAAACCAGAAAAATTATTCAGTAAAACAAGGCAAACCACCATATACACATAAGCTAATTTAACATCTCAAACCATGAAGAGAATGCATGGATGTCATCCTCTTATACAGTGAGCCAAAAAATCACCATTTGAGTACATGTTTGCTGATTTAAATATGCTTCACTCATCTTCATTTTCCAGTCCTCAGAATATAATCTGAAATGAAAGCTCACTTTAGCTGTTGCATGATGCTGGTATGTTGAAATCCATTTTTTTTCTAGTTTTATGGGGCCAAAAGCTAATTTAACCCCAGCAGTCATACCACCTGCAGTACATTGCACAGCCTTTATGATTTGGTCCATTTCATATAGTTTAGCAAATTTGCCTTCAGAAGCTGCTTCTGTTCACAGATATGTTCCTCCTTGTATGGTCACTGTATCAGCAGGAGTTACTTTAAGGAGACAATCTAGGGAGAAAATGACTGAGGAAAGGACAGAATAATGAGAATCTGCACAGGATTCTTTAGCTTTTGTACAGCTGCCCCATTCTTAATCACATATATATACACACTCACACACCACCTATATAAATTATAAACCCATAGATAATTATGTTTATATTGAAAAATTATACATATTTATATATGTGACTTATTATCTACCATTATCAATAAACCCAGCTACTTATATACACTATACTATATATACTACCAATCTATACACTAAAATACTGGAAGCATGAATACAAGCTCCATTGCAGACTGCTTCTGAAAGAAATGCTACTCCACCTCATTCTTTGGAGTAACGATAATATATTCTTGAACCTCAAGACAGGATGAAACTAAGGTTGCCTGTGTCTTTCAAAGTAAAAACACTATTAATTTATGCAAAGCTTGCAAATTTCCTTTGCTGCATTACATTTCCTAATGAGAACTCAAGAAAATGGCACAACAAAGTGCTATGACGAGAACAAGGCATCAAAGAGCGACACTAAAAACAGGCACCTATGAAATTGTACTTCTGAGTCACCACTTCATGTAAGGAATTATAATTTTCAAGGTTAAGCATTGTTCATATCTCACACAATAGATTGGATGGTTTATTGTTTGTAGGCATCATAATGGAACATTGAGTCTGACATTCTGCCTGACTTTGCCAGTGCTTTATTTTTTAGAAAATAATGTTTGTATACTAACATCAAACTATACAGGACTTCATTTGTCATCACTGTAGGAACTATATGCTGAAATTTTTCTCAAGCAAATACTCTTATGTTCTGTTAGCAGAGGCATGTATACAGTCATAAAAAAGAATGTCTCTTTCATCAGACATCCTGAATAACACAACAGAACATTTTCTCATTGGAAAAAATCTAAAGATATATAATTACCAAATTAAGGAGTAAAAATTATGTTGAGTGTCTGCTGAATTGTTGTAAGCAATCAACTTATCAGATTTATCTTCCTTTTAAAAGCAAGAATTAAGTCAGGCATAAAGACACTTAGAGGTCACAGTTCTCTGAACTGAGCAAAAGCACTTGTTGGTTTTAATTAGATCTGCAGGTCCTGAGCTTTTCTGAAAATCAGAGAGCTAGATTCTTATTAAAGTGCTCATTACTTAAAATTACTTGATGGATGATTTGTATAAAATATCTTTGCAATATTTGTTTGTTACACCAAAAGCTCCATGAAATTACGTTATGACAAAACAGCCAATACTGACACAACAGAATTGTTATGACAAAAGAACCAGAATTTCTAATAATGTTTGATGATCACAAAAAGAAGTCACAACTTACTGTTTTAAGCATTTGACTGCTTGTCTCCCTCACCACAGCCTTCTTGATTGCTCTGCAGATCCTTACAGGGTGTAGACATGGAAATACACTTTTGTATGTGTGGTTTTGGGGGTTTTTTAGTTTTGTTTTTTTTGGTTGTTTTTTTTGTAAATACTCTTGAGAACAAAAAGTAACAGTACTCATTTTCTCAGGAAGCAAATACAAAACGACTGAGCCACTAGCATGACTTTCTAGATTTAATTACAATGAAAATATTTTGGTAAATATTCATTCACCTCTACTTTCTCTTCATGCAGGCTGAGATTTTCTAGGCCATCAGTATATTCTTGAATAATCCACTCTCATCTTCTCACTATCAAATTACATATACTATATAAAATATTTATCAGAGACCACCAGATTTCTCAGTCTGTAACTCTTAAAGGTGAAATTAGTTAGGCATGCTGATTCATTCAATCATTTCAGATTTAGCCAAAACTCACGTCAAGAAGGCTAATAGATACTGCAATCAATCAGTAGCAGTGATACTCAGCATTGTTGTATGATCATATTTCTCCAAATACTGTTATAAATCATGAGCTTGCTACCCAGACACAATGACTATGGATGACACAGTAGGTGTGTGTCAACCCATCACTTCAACGTTGCACCTGTGCAACAAGACAATCTTTTAAAAACAAAGTCATACCCTGCTTCAGCTCATGTTTATATGATTTTAGGTGATCTGTTGGTCTAATTAATTAAGAGTTATAGCTTTTAACGTGATAGTCTACAAAAGCTCAAGGCAAGGCTGAGATGAGTACCTGTGCAAACCTTTGCACGTGGCCAGACAAATGTACTACTCAAACACTTCAAAATTTTACAGTGCATGCATTTCTTTAACAAGTGATTTTCAGACTACTGAGAATGAACCACTACACTAATCACCAGTGTGACTATGGTGGAACAAACCATTCTGGATTCCCTCCCCACTGTGGATGATCAGTACAGAAAGCAATATTCCAGCCTGCGAAGTGGACTTTCACTGTAAAGCAGCACAATTATGTGGGCGTTCAGGACAAGACAAAAAAACCTGAAAGGAGGTGGGAAAATTTAGATGGGTCATATGCAAGCTTTTGGATGGAAAATGGTCATTACTCCAAGTTTCTAGATCTGAATCTCTAGGAAAAAAATCCTTCCTGAGATCAAATGTAACTTCTCTTTGTCACTCATTTGTTCATTTCAGTACTCCTTGAAAATTTGCCAACCAAATATAAGGCAGACTTAGTCCTGCTTACTTTGTGAATTTGATACGGCTGCTGGTTCAGTGAGCTGCTCTGACAATCAGTTCACCTTTGGAAAGGCACTAAAATTCCAGTCCTCCACTGGATCATTTGTAACATGTTCATATACATACTGTTCATCTCCCTGCCAGTATTCCTATGAGCCATAAGGAATTCTGTAAGGCTACCTCAGAGTTCTCAAGAAGAGATACCATATAAAGGTAGGGGGGTTTTATGGCAAAGGTGGCTATCTCACTGAAAATACCCTCAGCTGGTTCTTTTCTTGGATGTTAGTAGCAGGACCATATGCTTCACAGCTTGAAAGTGCATTGGCTAAAGTATCTCACTATCAAACACATCATTAATCCATTTCACCTGAGCTGACAGATAGACAGGAAAGAAAGGTGTTCTGCTCACATCTTAACTTAAATTTCCACTCTACCCACCACTTGATACAAATCACAGTTATAATAAGAAGTTCTGTAATACAGATACTTAGTATATGTGATGGTATCTACCACAAATAACTGGTCCTAGCATCTCTCTCAGAACAAAACACACTCCTGATACAAAGGCACTTAACCCAGGAGGAAGCTGTCTGTAGATTTGGAGATGAATATCCAGCATTCAGTCACTGTTCCATTTCTATTGGCCAAAATACATTTGTTTGCAGTAGTTTATACAGATCTGAGTCCTTCTCAGGGCTATCAATTTATTTTTGTACATTCAAGGTGTTCCTAATGAAACAAATACTCCAGAAATGACAGTTAAATCTAAATTATTCTCAAATTTGGGGAAGACATAGCAAGGGGCTGCATTTCATTAACCTGTCAGGAGAACATGCAGCTTAATTGTCAGTTTCATTCAGGCTGGTCCATAATTTTGCTTAAGGAAGAGTTAAATAACTATGACTTTTTTTTGTTAAAAGCATCGGTGGACCTGAGGTAATCCCATCTCCAGCACCTGCATTGTTACCGTACTGAAACAACATGCTCCTGACACAGACAGACATACTGAAATTTCTCTTTATATATTCTGATATTAATTCAAACTACTTCATCTTTCTCTTCTGCTGGCAGCAGAGCCCAGATCCTTGAGGCCAGTTCTGTGGAAGGTGGAGGATCACAGACACTGTGTATTTTCTGTCCTTACATGTTGTCTCTGTATCTGTCCTAACAAGATTTCCTTTTTTTTTTCCAACTGTGACCTGCAGAGGAGCAAAGGTGAGGGGCTCCTTTACCTTCTTGACTCTAGAGGAGGAGGAGGAGGAGGAGAAGAAGGGCAGAGATCAGCTGTTTCCAGGATCCCTTCTCCATCTCTTTGTCACTTGTCTTACACTAACATTTTAAGTTATTTTGGGCAGGCCATCATTCTTTTTTCTATGTTAGAACCAGGCCTTAGCATAGTATTCCAGACACCATTATGGTAGTGCTGGAGACAATAAATAGCAGCAATCCTATTTGTCATTAAAAAACCCACAAAACTCAACCTATGTTATGTAATATTCTCATATTTTCTCTTAATTAAAAGCTGTGATGCACTTTATCAAGACTTGCAAGTGGGATAACACTGCTGCACTTTCTGGCAAAATTTACTGGGATTACAGGTTCCTGAGGGAAGAACTAAGGGGGTGCTACTTTACCTTCCTCAGCACTGAAACACTCCCAATACAAAAGGAAAATACATTAAAGGTCATTTTTTACTCACTGTGAAGAATGTTTAAGAACGTGGCTACAAGCTGGGGAAAAAATGAAATGATAATGCTAGAAGAAACCCTTATGCTTACAATTTATTTTAAATATTTCCCTAGAGCTATTGTTTCACACAACTTATTCTTCAGCTGTGGCAGGTGGGGTATCAATGGACCTCAATGAACTGCGCTGAATAAACAGATCCTTCCCAAGTTCAGAGGACATCATCCACAGTTACAGCTACAGCCTCGCTCTTCTCTCCTTACCCCTGATTTTCTTCCCCAGGAACACCCAGAGCACTTCCACAGCTCGGCTTTGCCAGTCCACATTTAGAATCATAGAAGCATTTAGGTTGGAAAAGACCTTTAAGATCACTGAGTCCAACTGCAAACCCAACACTGCCAAGTCCACCACATTCAGCCTCTCTCTGCTGGTGTGTAATGCCTTAATGTGGAAATGATCCAAATGAAGCAAGCAGAATCCTTATGGAGTGATGCACTATAGTCACTCCCTGAAAGAACCAGAGAACCTAACCACAGATGTCTTTAGTATATGAAAATTTAGAAGTATTAGTAAGGACCATCAGATGTTGCTGCCTTCATTCAGGCTTTGCCTTACACCGAGTAGTCTCCCTGATACCAATCCATCAAGCGAGATATTAGTTAGCAAGACTAAAAATGGTGGAATCTTCTAAAAGAGAACAAAGCTGATATGAAAGGGGGAAATAATAGCAACTGCAAAATGAAATTTAGTTTTGAGTATTGTCAAAATGCATATTGTACTTACAAATGTCCTTGTAATACATTTTTTAAAAAACAATGAAGTCTCAATAATATGAACCCTCCATAAAGCACTTCTTATTAAACCTCGGAGCAATAGTGGAGAAGAT
This sequence comes from Caprimulgus europaeus, assembly GCA_907165065.1. Next base: position 4,990,766 of record OU015530.1, read on the forward strand.
TCCGTGGTGTATGTGAATTACAGCAGAAGAGGATGAGTGAAGTGCAAATGCCACAGTGTAACTCGTACATGGAACATTTTAATTGTGGGTAATGGCAGATTTTCAATTTTGTAAGTCAAGGAATTGTGCTCATTTCTGAGACAGAACTGAATATATTAACTGCCCTTGAAACAGTATCAATATTTCTTCCTGTGCAGAGCACAGCACAGTAAAAATGCATTAAAAGATGAAAGCTCTTAGATCCTTTTGAATACTTAAAGATACCAGAACAGTGCCAATAAGTTTTGAGGAAGAGGCTAGACAGAAAAGAAATATTATTAATTGCCAAGATAGCACAATATCCCCAAACAGCGACACTGAGTGTACTAAGGACTATAAAAATACTTATTGTTCATAAGTTCTACCCCTGTGAGTCTTTCAGTCCACAATGGGTTCCTTTTTTTCCCCCTTCATTCAAGTGAAGTCATTAGTATGCCAACATATTTGATCTTGACATACACAATAGCTCTATCTTTTCAGCCCCCAATATTAGGGAAAGAAAACTGTCTGGGATTGTATCACAGTGCAGATCTTACGAGTCAGGAGCAGACTGAATAACTGGAATCCCAGAAGTCATTTACAAGAGCCATTGAGCTTCACTCAGTGGTCTGCTGGTTCTGCTGCCCTCAATGGTCTGTCGTGGTTCTGCTGCCAATTGCCAGGTAATATTTTGTAGGAAGATTTCATCTCTTGGCTTCTCATTCATTGATAATAATGCCAATTATCTCTGGACTCCATTTCAGTTTGGAGCTATGCTTGCATAATATTATCAAGCTTCTCTCTGGCTTGACTTCGACTAATAAAAATGAGAAGTAAATCTACTGACCTGAATTCAATGGGACTTGAACATGGCACAGGCTGATGTTTGGGTCTAGCTGCAGCCCGCAGGTCCTTTTAAATTAGGAATGGTCTCAGGCTGATATGTACCCTGCACAGCCTAGGTCTGGTTTTGACTGGTTATCTCAGACTTGGATATCAGCTGAAGCTAGAAAAACATAGGGATCCTTTCTCTTTCTCCCTGTTCATATAGAACCCATTCTGCCTCGTGGAGCAGCCCCTTGCAAACCAAGTGGCTGACTCATGAGTTGTTCTGGAAAGAAATTGGAAGTTATGTTATTTTATTTTATTTTTTTTCACTTCAAGATGGAACTTAGGCTAAATTTAAAATTAAATAAAAATCTGAAAAAACTGTTCAGAGTAGATTGAATCATTCTGATCAAAACTGAAATATTTCATATTCCTTTTAACCTTTGTAAACTTGAAAAACACTCCACTAAATTTTCAAACAGAACATGTAAAAATGAGACACTTAAATCTTATCCAGACACTGTACTTTAAATTTTTACTGAACAAAATTTGTCAAAATGACACATTTTATATTTAGATAAAATGCCATTTTTCCATCAGAAGTCAGCAATGAAAAAAAAAGTCATTCAGTTCTGCTCACAGTGCTGCAGGAATTTATACTAAAAGATTGATAAATGAGGTAGTAAAATGTAATTATACCTCACTCTTTAACACAGATTGAATGCAACACTAGAATCCTGAGGGATGCTTCTGGATGCACAATAGATTTCCTTCTCTAGAGCCCACTGCATTCATTGCTGCTAAGGTCTCCAAAAGCAGTTGCCCTAGAGCAGCCTCCAAGAGCTCAGCCAAGGATTGATGCTCTGGGTACTGGAGAAAGAAAGGGTTGAGGTAGTCCCTGTTTTGAAAAGGGAGAGGAAGACCTTGTGCTGTCAAGATGGGTGGTTGGCTGGCATGCTCCAATGGCACAGAATAAAGTCCTCCTCCTTCCTCAGTGAATCTGTGCCTCAAAAAGGCAGAAGAAGAGGACACTCCCTTCTTTAGCTCTTTCCCCCAAAGCTATATGCATTTGTTGAGAGCCTAAAACTTCCATTTATTCTGTAGCTTTCAACAGGGAGTCTTTTTTAAACCTCTTGAGACATGGACAACCTGGGCCCTAGTTTGAGAGTTGCTGCTCAGTGTAGGAAAATATAAAAGACAACGTTCAACTGTGATTCTTCCTCCAGCCCCATGCTCTGAAAATACTTGCATGCATTCCTCATCCATCGCCCTATCCTGAACGGTGCTCAGAAAACTCAGGGATGTCTAACGCGATAGCTAAGAGAGTCTATGCATCTACCCACCTCTCCTTCCTTCTCTCACCTTCCCTTCAACCCTCCCCCAAAAGAAAAGGAACCCATTTCTCAGATTAAAAAGACAGTTCATCCAGGCTCAACGTGCATAATATTTGTCACCCAGGCTGCTTCGCTCAGAAATGAAAATGTAAAGATGCGTAAACAACAAATAACCTCAAAAAAGAAATGAGCATCTCAAAAAAAAGTTATCAAATATGCATTTGTTTATCACAGTCAAGTTTTATGATTCCAACCTGATTCATATATATTTTATGAAGAGAATATCCATTGTGGTGGCAAAATTAAATGTATTTTGAAACTTGTATGTGACATTTATCTATCTGCTCTATCAGAAAAAAGTTGTCATATTCATTCAGACATATATTACTTTTTCAATTTCCTGTCAGTAATGTTTTTTTAATGTTCTTTAGGGTGAGACCACAGGATTTCTCATTTCTCACAACAAAGACCATAACTCATTAGAATTATGTTGATGAGTTTGTACCTAAAAAAGTTGCATCACTTTTTTTTTAGAGGTGAACGATTTGCACTCTTACCCACGACAAACACAGCTTTTTTCCTTTGTGTTTTTTTGGGGTTTTTTGTTTTGTTTGGGGTTTTTTTTAAGATACAGATTCAGGTAGAGAATTGTCAGCTCCTATTTTTCCTTCTTTTACAGATGTTCATCATATAAAACACAAACTTGTGGTGCAATTTTATGATGATTCAGGTTCTATTGTAAGCCACAAGAGATAATAAAGATAGCACAAGTATTGAAACTCCTTATCACATCTCTTCCTTTCCAAAGGGATCATTTTGATAGAAAGTTTATATAAACCCAGTGCTTAAGAATAAATAGCGCTGTGCAGCAGGCAAGGCCAAAGGTTCATGTTTAGAGAAGAAAGAGAAACCAATTAAAGTGAGTTAATTGAGAAGAGGCTACAGCTCCTGTGCAGAAGACTGGCTGGAGAGGTGCAAAGTTGAGATGGCAACTTCTTTGAGTTGCTATTAAAACGATGCTGTAATAAAACCTTATCTCGTGTCCCATACGCTCAGTGCAAGTCCTGTGACAGAAGCTGAAGTGCAGTGGGTCAAGCCCTGGGTAGAAAGGCCCTTTGATTCTTACAGAGTTTTTTTGATAGGCCAGTAATGACACCATCCACAAAACACACTAAAGTATGCTCTTTGTTGGTAAAAAATGAGGAGAATTCCACGAGCAACATTCAAGTTCCATTTCTGAACAAAAGCATTTGTTCAGAATTAGATTATTTGGAAATCTAATTAAGAGGATGTGCCTCCCCTTCTAAGCATACATAATATCTGGGAATAAATGCAAACTTAAATGATATTTGGTAAAGCTGGCAATAATTAGGACAGCCCAGCTTCAAAGGGCTGTTGATTAGTTTGGCTTAGATATGTACCTAAAATTATCTGCACACTAGCAACTTAGGCTGGTTTTTAGGACAGAAATTATGTGACAAGACTCTCTCATGACATTTGTGGCATCTGCTGGTTGGAGCTGTGCTGGAAATACTTTTAAGCTGGCCTGTGGTTGGAGGATTTAGCACATCCTTTCTCTATCCTAACCAAAACAGCAGGGTAAATGCTCACAGAAATGTAAGAAGTAATCTGTCAAAGGGAGGGATTAATTTCTCACTACTACAGGCTCAACAATTCTTGTTTAAACCAAAAGAACCTCAGAGATGCAAAGTCTTCATTTATGCACAACTGCTTTTTAAATAACAACATCCTAACGATGGAATACTTAATCTTACTTGAAAGAAAAGCTACTCAACAGAAAGCCCCTCCCTTCACACTGCTATCCAGCATTTGGTTAAAGTATCGGTAAAGTTAAGTCCAGTTGAAGTAATTCAAACAGACACCACTACCTTGGTCTCTGGGATACAGGAGCACAATTTTCACAAAAAACTTGAAGAATACCTCTGGACTCATCCCAGAAATAAGGGAGGGCAGCCAGCGCCGAGTTCTGCGTGGCCACTGACAGCTGATACCAGGATCTGAATTAAAACTCCTGTGACCACCATGGGGAGCTTAAGGAGAACATTATCAAAAGGACTCAAAATAACTGGTGTGTGGTATTCTAAGGATGGAATTTATGTTATTTAACATTAGCCACCTAACATTAGAAGTCCAGTTGTAGACCACTGTTCAAGCTCTCTCTAGTCAATGTAGAGAGTGAAGAATCTCTGCAAGATTCATCTCAGCCCCAAATCCATGCCCGGAATTAGTGGCGTGTTTTATTCTTCAAGAATGCCTGTTTCTTTCAGTGATGACAAAGAACACTAAACAATTAGCTTAGCAGCCTAAACTAACTTCCATGTGGTTAAAATTAGGGAAAATTTAATTCAAAGCCAGGAGTCTGAAGAGATGTAGGACTCTGCTGAGGACCAAAGTAAATTCTAAATATTGACCTGCAGCCTCTGAGTAACTTCGAAAAGAGTTGCCTTTTTATTGACCATCTGAATATCTCAGTTGTATAAAAAAGAAGGATAAAATTATTGTAAAAAAACCCTAAAAATCACAGAGGTTTTTTCCAAGGAAGAGGCTTAACTTTTTGTTTGTATGTTTGTTTTGTTTTGTGAATGACTATTAAAATTAGATTAGGCTTTGAGGAGATCTCACTGGTTGAAAGGCTGTTCAACACATGCATAAAATGTGTCTGTTTGACCATCTCTGTCTATCACAGACATGAACTAGGAGACAGAGATGATTCACTTAAATGGCTTCAAGTTGACTGGTAATATCTTGACACATTTCACTGGGGAGGGTATAACTTACACCAGTCTTAAAAACTAAGTTTGAAAAAAGGACACAGCGATGCCTGTGGACTGAAGATTTATTAGAAAGATTCTCTAACCATCTCTTGGAAGTCAAATTTCCATGTTCTGTGCAAACTCAGTGAGAAATTGCCTTCTTGACATGATGCTCATTTATCTCCCCTCACTCTGTGTTCTTTGAGGTCTCCCTTTGCATCATTTGTTGGATAGTATGGGGCCTATTTAAACATTTCTGCATTTGTGCTGTTGCCAGAGACCACAGTGATTTAGTGAATCAGGCATGCATCATTCATGTTTGTTCCCTCTTTCCACTGCATATGATTTTAAGGAGAAATAAAAGGCAAGAGGGAGCCAAGGGTATAACTTGCCTCAGTAAATGCTTTTTAGGAGGGGCCCTTTCCATTGATGGATCAGGTTATGAGAATTTGGGTTTCACTCAGTAATATTTAACAGATATATTTTTATCTGTATTCAGAAAAAAAGGCTTTTGTTGTTGCATACTTGTGACATTTTATTCTCAAAATACAAGATGTGATACATGGCTGGTCAAGGACTTCCACGTAAGCAAAGCTCTAACTATTGGTCATTAGGTAGAACAGAAGCATAAAGGTATTTGAACAGGCAAATGCTTCTGTACGTTACTATCAGTATTTCTAGGTCAGCAGTCTAACATTCAGATTTTAAATAATTACTCTCACTGAGAAACTGGTAAAAAGCTTCTCTAGGTTTTGTGCTGTACTCCCAACACCTCTGATAAAAACACAGTTTGTGATTGCAGTGTCAGAGTATTTTTAATCAGCTCTCAGGACTCCACAGAAGGGAATCGCATCAGGGCTTCCTCTGCCTTTCTCTATCAGGTGAGCTGAGCACCAGGTAGTTTTGTTCTCTTCGGACCTTTGTGAAGAAAACTTAAAAAATGAAATCTTAACTTCTCTAAGCAGTCATTAAATACTTAATCACAGCCTCCAGGCAGGTTTCTGTCTCGGCTGTTGTGGCATAAATCTCTGATGTGGTGGAGAAGAACGTGGCATTCTTTGCTAAGGCCAATTACATGCTCTCCTCATTCAAAGGCGAGGACCTTATGATTTACCTGCCCCCTGTGCCCACAGATTCTTAAACTTCCTGCTTTAGCTAAAAGCATATCTTTCAGCAATGCCCATAAACAACTCCTGCTTTCAAATCCATGTATCTCCTTGAGAGCAAACATAGGTGACTCTTTCCTACATGTGTCTCTACCTGAATAGTAGGTGCGACAGCGGGGACATTTCAGGGTATCAGAATTATGAGAGACATACTCCTGGGTGTAAATATAGACTATCCAGAACAACAACATATAGATTTAATCATATAGACTGGTGCACTGTAGGTGCTAATAGGGGTTGGGAAACCTTTCCCACACAGTTCTGCTAACAAACCTCAATTTTCTTGACCTTCCAAATACTTCACTCTGGCCCCTTGTGCAGAGCTGCCAACAGTACCAGCCTACGTGGTATCTCCTGGTAGGGAAGGGATAGAGTGTTTTCACACAGCATCCTTTAACTCCCACTTTGCAGTCATTCATTAATACTTATCTCTTGGTGAGGAATCCAACCCTGAGAAAAATACAGGCCTAGTTAATAGATTGCAGACAATTATCACCTGTGTACAGCCATGATTACACATTTCTAACATCACACTAGAGATGGATTTGAGGTAAAAGAAAGCATCACAGCATCTCCCATGCCCAGATGAGAGTTTATTTTCATTTGTTACCAGAATAAAAGTTCAACAGATCCCAGAGACAGGAGTGTGACTCAAGGAGGGAATTAAAATATTTGTAATTTGGGGTCCCTGTGTGGGTACTTGTACCTTTACTGAGGAGATGAGCACGAAGGTCCAGGTAAGCTTATGTTCAGCTGTGCACATGTCTATGTACACACATGCATGTGTTCATGTAAGTGGGGAGCAATTCAGTGGAAAAAAATGTAGACTAACTGAATCCCAGACACAGCATGTGGCAAAGAGAAGTTGTCAGGAAACAAAAATGGTAGAGACAGGGAAAGAAGAGGAGGAAAGAGGGAACTGGATACCTTGGGACGTCTGGGGATCTGTCACTGACATTGGCACCAGGTATCTGTTCATCCAAACTCTTGTTTCCACATGGTTTTATGCTTCCACTTATGGAAAGTATCAAAAGAGCAAAACCAGGAGAGGTGGCAACAAACTAAGGCTGATAAAAAGAACTGAGAAGGAAAGAAGAGGGAAACTTTAGCCTAGCAAATGGTGCCTGCTCCCCCTCAAAAACAGTGCACTGATCCCACCCTTTAACTTTGAGGATACCTGGGCCATCAAATAAGACACAGCTCAGCTTAATGCACAGCCTGCAACAAGGGGAGTGGATCAGGCCTCTGAAGATAACTAAAGTCAAAATTAAACTTTTTTTTTTTCAGTTGGGCTGCAATGACCTATTTATACAATTTCTTTTTTGTGAGCTAGCTTTTTTTAACATTACAAGATGTACCTGGCCTCTCTCATCTCTCTCTAAACTGTCTCCCTGATGTCCTGATCACTCTCTGATCTATTTCTCTATCTGCTGGGTGGATGCTAATATGACATATCCAACCTCTAAAACAAACCATTTATTTTGAAACTTGGCTATGTCAGAGTATTTGATGCGTCAAACATTAAAATGAATGTATATTTGGGTATTGGGTACATCATGTCTTGATATTAAATTATCTCCTGAAAGGTGGATTGATTTTGAAACTGGCAGGATATGTGTATTGCTTCCTTGAGTCTATAGCATGAAGCTAGACGTGAGGAGAGACTAGGAAAGGTTTTCTATGAAACAGAGACAGAATTGCTCAAGGGCTATGAGTGTTTTCTTTATATTAATAAATTCTTTTTTGTGCTTAAGGAAAGAGATTCTGTCATTCTCTTCCATTATTATGTGACAATAATACATTAATCTTCTATGAGAGATACTTATCCTAGAGATAATATTTAATTAATGTGCAAAGAAGGAAGTTTAAGTGAAAAAGGTACTTTAAAAATCATATATATTTAATAACATTGGCATAGATATTTCAAAGTCCTTTTTCTCTTTTTGATACCTGGGCCATTTGCATACACACACACTGAAGCCTAACGCTGTCAGTATCTGAAGAAAAATGGCAAACTGAGATATACTTTGAGAAAGACAGATTGAGTGTCCATTCATGGTTAGGTCTGTGATTTCTTTCTGCTTGAACTTTCCCTGCCACTGTTCACAGATGCAACACCTGGGAAAAGACATTCTTTGCACAATACTTTGCAATGCTCTAGATTCAAACCAGAAGAAAGGGAATCCTTCCTTTTACACGACAGCTCCTGTTCAGTGTGCTATTTGGAAGCTTGGGGGTCTGCATGTAGAACCCTATGGGTCTGCATCTGCTTTATTATCACTCTGAACGCTGCATGAATACAACTCAGTTGTTGGTTTATTGTCAAATGAGTTAATCAAGTGTTCCTGCAATTTTCTCCTCTATGTGAAGGCTGCTTGGGGAAGACACATCTTTTCATTTTCAAAATCTTCACAAGACATTGCTAAAATACCTGGACTTCTCATCCTTTCAGATTTCTAAACAAATGGTGGCTGCACTGCAAACGTGAGAGCTCCAAATTTCCTCTCCTTGCCTGTATTTCCAAGACATTCACATACAGATGTCGAGACTGCAGCCCAACAAGAAACCAATGGTTTTCATTCATGCATGAAGACTTATGACTTCTAATAAATTCCAAGCCATCCCAAAACAGCAGCAGTGCTCTACCAGTGAGTCAAGGACCTTACATATTTAGCATTTTACATTAACTTCCACTGCTGACAGAGTGATCTGCTTTTTTTTCCCCTTTGCCCAAATAGCCCTTCTTGGTTCTTTTTTTTCTGTTATCAATGTCACTTGAACAGAAAGTAAAATTCTGACACTGGGAAAAAGCATTTGATATAAACAGGATAAATTAGATAAAAGTCAAATAAAACTAAGCACTGTGTTACACAAAGAACTATAATCTATAGGGGAGTTTTTTTCAGGAATGATGAGGCACATCTGGAAACATATCTCAAACTCTCAGATTTGGTCCACTATTTCCTCTGCTTACTTATAGCCTTCCTATACTCCATCATGCAGAGCGTTCCCTCGTAAGAAGCTTTGGACAGACTAAAGGAGAAATCCCAAATTGAGAATAGTCTTGGATTCCACTCTAATGTGAATTTCTCATACAGCAGGACTTTCATCATCTCTGGTTGGACGATGAATCGGCCTCAAATTGTTCTCAACTTTGCTAACTCCTGAAGGCATGCAGTGATGCAATATTCCTGAGCATGATACACTGCTTGGGAAACATCCATAATACAGAAAGCACATTTCTTGGCCCCATCTAAATGCTTCAACTCTGTCTACTGCTTTGTTTACGTCATCTTAAAGAATTTTCACTGATCTTACAAGACCTTCTGCCTTTGCCTTCAAGTTCTGTGGTCTGGTTCCCAGGAACCTGAACAGCCACCTAATGCTCCTGGATGAAAGATTAAACTGTCAAATTTAGTCTTGGAGGATAATAATGGTCAAACCTTCTCTGTGTACAGCAGAGTTGGTTTTCAGGGGAAGGTCAAGGACTTGAAACAAATTCCAACAGTAGCTGAGGATCATTCCTGGATTTATCACCTCTGGCTTCATCATATTCTGCCGCAAGAACCAAGTACATTTCTGTTGTCTGCCTTTCTCTAATGCAACCATAAGCAATATGGATCTTTAAGAAACCCCTTCTTAAAGAGTCTTAAATCCAGATGAAAACAAAACCTTAAAAGGAAAGTGAAACAAACAAAAACATTCCTAACAAAGACAGACAAAACCTAATGCCCTTATCAAACACACAACTATGCTACAAACTTCTTCTGGGAGGAAGACCAATTTGTGACAGTCACTAGTCATGTTTCTTAATGCATTACTGGAAGGTGATAAGATATGATGATAAGGAGAGCCGTGTAAGAACCTCCATAGAGCAGAAAGATTTCATTGACTGTGATGTGTGTCACTGGTGATAACAATGAAAATTTGCCATGCTTATAACCACCTCACGATGCTAAGATGAACAGATTATAGGAGTGGTAGGTGCTTCTTGTAGTTACTAGTTAGCTTGCATGAAAATGGTAGGCAAGCTGAACTAGCAGTTAGCTTGGATTTCTCCTCTATGCAAAAGTAATTAAGAAGGCAATGACAAAAGGACAGGTATGTCCTGTATTTCTGACTTGAAATAATTAATTTAGATTAGTGAATAACATTTTCAAAAGTACTTAAATGCTTCTGGCTTTTAAGGCTCTCTTCAAAGTATATTTACTCCGTGATACCAAGACCCCACAGCTAGTAACTAATGAGCTAGATCCTAAGTCACCTTGTTGAGAAGCAGAATTAATTAGTACAGCCATAACACCGTGCTACCAAGGTTTTTGGCTTCTGGGATCTGTGCTAGTGTGGCACTGAGACATGTAAATGTCCTGTCTCTCAGAGTTTGCTTGCAATGCTCCCTTACAGTGCACAGACATGCCCCCAAGCACCAAGACTCCTAACACTGACTGAAGGAAACTCAGGCTCTTACAGGTACATAAATAAATTACTTTTGAAAGTAAGACTTGGTCACCTCTGAAAAAAAAAACCTACGTCAGAGATACAGCACCTTGGCAGAGATCCAGGCAAGAGGCTACAACTCTGAAGTGTGAAGCTCAAAGTAAACTAGATGGAATAAATTTTGGAGGCCTTTCTGGATAGCTGCTGATCATTTTGAAGTTGAAAGAGATTTCAGTACACAAATATCCTTTCCTTGGTATCTGATTGGGGACATCAGTTGTGATCCAGTACGTGTTTTGCAGCAAGGAAAAGTTCCACACTTGTCTCAAATAACAGCGTTCCCCTCGCAGTTCCTATTTGCAACAAACACTATTTAACATATCCACTCTCCTCATGGTAGATTTTGGGGAACATTAGAGGTCTGACTTCAGCTGATCAGCTAGTCTTGAACTACTCCTTCCTACTACTCATTTTCCTGGAGCTTTTGAGGAAAGTGGTGGTGGTGGTGCTTCTACTTTAAAGGCAGCCTCCTTGTACAAGCAGCTTGTGCAAAGAGGTCATACTGCATTTTTTTGCAACATTTTTGTAATGGTTGGTTCTTTGGATAATTAATTTCTAAATCTTTCACCCTGACCTTTTTTTTATCCTGTGAGAAAGTTTGATTCCCTCTGTTAAATATGGCGGTTCTGAATTTCTCCTTGTTATGAGGAGTTAATCAAATATCACTCTTCCATGTTGCAGGTGATAACTCTTCTAAATTTCACCATTTAAAAAAAATGTGGATATGGATTTCACAATTGTTGATATCCAAAATTTATCAGTGATTACTGCCTAAAATAGAACAGACTGGCCAGGTCTTGTTTTGGTATAATTAGCCTCACTCTCTGCTCCTGTCCATTTCAATTAAACTACAAATTTGCATGACCTGAGAGTTTGCTCCATGCATTTTTATATTTATGCCACTGTAGCTAAAACTGATGTTAGATAAATAATACGGTAAAATAAAGACACAGTCAGCAAAAGTATGTTAAAAGAATTATTTGTCTTTTGATTCAAATTCACATGGGAGGTAATTAAACAAATAGCCTCCTTGATGTGTAGCTGTGGGGAGACGAAACCAATGGAAAAAAATCTTCCCTTACAACTGACCTTTTCTCATATGTGCCCTTTTCTCCCTGCAAACAGCAGAAATACATGTACTCAGCCTACTGAAACTCTGAAGGAGGGAACAGAGTCAGACTCCACCCAGCAGAAATTCAATATATTAGTATGAAAGTCTGTCAAAACAGATTCTCCTGGCAAAGGGCTTTCCAAGGAATGTTCTCAAATGCTAATATTATTTGATTGTTATAACCCCTCCTTCTGACCTCTCCTTCAAAATGCACCTCCTTTATTATCTCAGGCTTGTAATCAAATTTCCTTAATAGATACTGTTCTGATACCACCAACTCAGATTTCTGTCAGGCTTAGCCCTGGGAAGACATTGTTAGTAGTCACTATTTAAACAACTATTGTTTAGATTTTTGTGAACACTGGTAGATGTTGTGAAAGCTAAAACATCAGTGGTTAGCATGCAGTAGAGCTGCAATAGATGTGGTGATAACAAGTGTTAGGAGAAAAGGCTAATGGACATCACACACCTGGAGAACAGTATGAACTGCACATATTCAGAAGGACTTTGGGGAGTGTTATACATTACATGGCTTTGAACCTCCTAGAAATTCTGGAGGAGTTAAAAAAACCCAACAAAAAACCCACAACAAAAAACAACCTCCTTTTAAGCCCCATGAGGAGGCCTACCTTGCATTCCCATTGATAGCTGCCAATTTTATTGATTAATGTAAAAAAAATTGAGATCACATGCCAGTCTCTACGTATCAACTTGGAGATGACTACTAATTTGACAATGCTAACTTTGTACTTGGACCTGTAGCTATGAAGAGATTCTTGCATCTGTGGTTCAAGAGAACTGAAAGTTTCATTAGCAACTTTGCATATACATACTCATTTGCTCATCACAGCATACTCTACCAACAAGAAAAAGGAGAAACAATTGTAAAGTTGAACAAGATGGTTAAAAAAACCAAAAGATTAGTCCCTTTGGTTGTATCTAGACACAAAATAACACGATTGTCACTAAACAGGTGCTTCAGTGATTTAACAGAAGCAGTGTAAATCCCTGTGAAGATATACATTTCAATATTCAAATATCTTATTTCTCTTAAGCTGAAACCCACTCAAAATCATCATGAAATCGAAACAAAAAGCTAATAATTAAATAAATAATGAAACTGGGCTCTCCACTCATTTTTTTCTCACTTGCTTAACTAAACTGCGTTGAAGTCTGCCTTAGACTTAAAAACTCTATTTCCTCTTTGAGGGGAGATGGCCCCAAGTGAATATCATCAGAATAGAAAGAAAATGTTACAATCACCCTTTTCCACACTGTTTTGTAATTAGCTAACCCTCCAGAAGAAGGCAATGGCCTTGTCTATGGGAACAGAGGGGTCCTAGCACAGTGGCCTATCATGTATTTTCTAGACTGTGGCTTCAGCCACTTTAACTATGACAAGACAGTTGCTACACTTAAAAATATAAACACAATTTGCAAGTAATTCTTACCATGTGACAAAAAAGTTGTTACAGAAAATGGCAAAAATAATAGTACCTCCATGTACACGTGCAATTGTTGGGAGGACAGAAATTCCCTTCTGAATGAAAAATACTTCAGCCCTTTCCAAGCCAGTCCACAATGAGGACAATGCTATTCTTTAAAATCCTATTTCCCTATTTTTATTGCACATGACATATTACATTGTAGTGTACAGTGTGTGGTGACGAGAAATTCCCTGCTTATTTAATTGTGATCCTTCAACGAGTTTGAAAGGGAGCGCTTTATTTCCATGTCTTTAATTTACTAGTTCTTTAGCTGATGATTTTATTAACCCTTGTATTTGAGAACTGATGCTTAACAAAAAAGGAGACGAAAAAAAGGCCCTTGGCAGTATTGTGAAGGCCTGGAACTGAATAATGCACTTTAATAATGAGGGATAGAGCTATGGCTTTTGCTGATGGCTGTGACCGGCTCCGTGACCTGATTATGTCGCAGAGTGTCAGCAGCTGAGACACTACAAAAGGGAGCGCATCCCATCAAATCTATCTCCATTGTAATCACCCGCACTGCTGAGAGGCTTGTTAGGAGCAGGGAATCCATCAGGCCTCATTAGCACCATTTACCATCAAGAAACTCAAAGAGCAAACGTGTACCCTCTCATCAGAATAATGAGAAACAAAGTGTTCCTGTTATCTAATTGGATCAACAACGCCTCTCTCTCTAGTTACTTTCGTGAGCTACTTGTGGACTACAACTCTCCAAAATTAGTTATTTTTTGTTAATTGTCAGGGTGGAGCTGTGCTCAAGGTTTTTCATATACAGAAGCTTTTCACATGTAAAGAGCAAGGCATGGTCACAATGAAGCTCAAGTTCCTCCGAGGGCATTCTTACATTATACTGATGCCATCCCAATTAAATTAACTGTTCAACTAAAGTATGCACTGAACAATTACACCATCCTTAGTTACATTTTCCTGTTAACCTACCAGGAAAATAATTTATTGTCCTCTTTAACCACAAGACAGTTCATCATGCCAACTCTTATCATGCTACTTTTCTACTCTTGATGGCAAAATGTTATTTCGCAATTGCTGAATTAGGATTTATTTATCTCATATCAGACAGCTTTCATCTTTCCCAAAAAGAAAATAAACTACTCAGCACCCATAGTTAAAATGTATTTAAACCTGTTGAAGTCAAGTGACTTATACATAAGCAACTGATGACAACTAAGCACTATATGTTTCAGCCAAGTAGGAAGCTGACTCTCAGGTAACACTTACAGAAACCAGAAGCATCAACCTTGCATCCATGTTTTTGTGGTTCATCTCCTTAACAAAGATGAAGAAAACAGCCAAAATACACTTCTCATGTACTTCATAGACATAGTAAACCTCACCCCAAACTCCTAATATTTTATTTCATTTGCAATAACAGAGCAAAAAAGAGTAATGTCGTTGTTACATCCCTGAAGAATCCAGGTGCAGCAGTGGCACTAGGATCCTACTATAAGGGCAGGCTGAAGCTGAGTGGGCAGACAGCTTCTCTTTGAAAACACTGCTTCTACTCACAGAGTGGAATCTGGCAATTCTCCTACCCTGGCCTTTAAGATATAAAAGCCCAGTCCTTCAGAAGCTTCCTGGGAAGTGCTGAGGGTAAACAGAGTGCAAGCAGTGTTACATGGGACAATAGCTCTTCATAATACGCCTCTGAAAATGAAAATTTGATTTAGAGTCCTCCACCTGTACCGTATCAAATTAAACTGGTGATCTAATAATATTATTCCAATGGATTAGATCTCTTTGCTACAGTGGTCTTGGGGAGCTCTAGTATTATGGTTCATATTGACATGTAAAGAAAAAAAAATCATACCATAATAGCATATTAATTAATTAAATTAATAAAAATAATCTATATAAATGATTGTTAATATATATATATATAATTTTTTTACTTTGATTGTAAGAACTCCTAGACTATTGGGAATTAAGGCCATGCCATATGTCATTTAAAAGATCATTTCCCTAAATTTGCCATAGGATCTTGGATTTGACCTACAGCTTAACGTCTCCTAGGATTACTGATCACCATCTATTTAGCCAGACAGATGGACATCTACAAGCCCTGAAGTTCTATAGCAGAAGCAGCGTATAATTACAGAGATTGCACATACTCACAGTGGGTAAATCATCCAAGCCTTAAATCTGCAGGAGTGAATTCTGGGTGTCACACTTGTGATTCTTTGAAAGGGATTTCCAAAGGGCTGATTCTTAGCATAGGATGGAAATCTGGCTCCTGAACGAACCCAAGCAGATCACTCAGAAATGGAATATCCCAAATTACTATTCACTTACGCTCCCAGTTTTGAATAAACACACCTTTCAGCTCCTCTTTACTTGCTATAATTTTATTAATGTGCAGGGAGTGTAATTTAATTTCTGGAGCGTAGTTTAATGCCACTGAACAGCCCTGTTTGGAAGACAGATAGCTTCAGAAGCGTGCTCTAAGCACTGTGGGTTCATGCTGAATATTATAAAAATGGGTGTTACATTACACACTTACTATCAATATTTATCTATATTGTGGTGAGCTCTGCAGTACTGATTATAAACCAAGGAACATTTGTAAAAACAAGTAATAAAAAGATAGCCCTTATTTAAAAGTGCTGGGCAAACAGATAGATTCTGTCATTTTATCCAACAATAGAGAAGATCCTTTCTCTTTCTCTGCAACCTGTGGAATTATTGGACTTTACATTATGTATGGAACACACAAGACTCAGCCTGAGGGAATCTATAGTTTCATTCAGTGCTATCTTCACAGCAGTATTTTTTTTTTTAAGTGTACAATGAATGGCCACACTTATATTTTCTGTGGAGAACATGTAAAGGGAAAAGTGTCCAAAAACTAGGCTGGGTTTACATCTCCAGCTCTTACAATGAACATCTTTGGTGCCAAGTGCCTCACGATTGTGAACCATTTCTGGAGCACAGATAGAAACAACCAGGCTTCTAGGTTGGAGCTGATCTGACTATGAGTTATAGGTATTATAACCAACTTTTCTTCCAAACCAATACCCCATCCCTCCAGAAATCTTAATAGGCTTTTGAGAGCCTCCATTTAAAGCTGGCTGCATAAAATGATCCTTTGATGAAAAGGGATTGAAACAAGGGTTAAAGTAGACATTGAAAGGTTATTGTAGAGGGCACATTGTTCATACAATCCTCCTTTAATATGTGTGGTGTGCACCTGCGATAAGATGATTCATTAGATAAGGCCTCACTTTGACAAGCTCCATCGTTCAACCCTCGGGGTAGTGATGGAACAATTCTGCACCCACCCAGTAAATATAACAAGGTCAGCATTTTTTTTTTCCTGGGACTTGGATGGTGATAGTGAAGCTCAGGATGCATCTTTGTTTATATGTTATGTTAAAAAATAAAAAAATAGGGCTCCTATAAAGTGTTGTCTTTCATTTTTTTAATGGGCCAAAAAAAAGAAGTCACCCCTGTTCCAATTAAATAACATGGTGATAGAAAATTATCAGGAAAAAATCTGCTCTTCATGTTTTGTTTTGGTTTTTTTCTTGTAGTAACCATAAGAGTAGAAATGAAACTTTAGATTCACATACTACCCAAGCTGCATCATTTCCATAAATATTAACCAGGGCCTAACATCCACATAAGCACTCTGGATATCACTGTACACCCAATTTGTAGCATTTAGAATAATGACATTCAAATTACTCAGTTACCAGGTCCAGTCATAAGTCAGACTGACAGATTTGTTGCAGTGACTTAATGTGAAACAAGTAGTCATGTTAATTTTAGTCCTAGTAAATGAAATAAAGAATGACAGTGTCCACAATCTGAAAGCTATTTAAGAATACTGCATCAACTGAATTATTTATATATATATGGATTCAGATGCATGTTTCTGAATCAAGTTAAGCCTGAAACTGAAATAGTTTGCAACAAATAAAACAGCTCCCAAGTGCAGATAATGCACAATCTCGAACATTGCTCAAGTTTCTGTGTGGAAAATTTAAATTTAAAGCAAAAGTTTCTCCCAAATTTGCATTACAGACTGGCAGATTCATTGCAAATTGCTTAACTTAGTTAATCAGCTAATGAGTAAGCCACCCAGTTAAATCCATCCCAGACACTTAATTACTGTTTGTGTTGCTTTACTTAAAACATTTAATATCTTTTTAGAAAGGAAGTAATACAGAAATGCTACAATCTGTGAAAAAGCACAGTAATAGCACAGTAGCACTTCAATATTGTTGTCTGTTATTAGGCATATATAAGTGGAAGAAGACAGCTGGTATGTTTGTTAAGATTCACGGGGTTGCTGGGCTTCTAAAATACCACATTATTGCACAATTGTAATCTCTTCAAAAGGCTGAATTAAAAGAAAACAAACCTTAAGCCTTTTTTAGCTTGAAAACACTTTACAACAGCTCCTAACTTCCTCCCAGTTCTCAGACTTTCAGTCCTTACCTTGTCTGGCAAATCAATATTTATTTATCCTCAATATGTGCGCTTTCAAATTGCTGTCATACCAGCGGAACTCGTTTTTGTCCCAGGATCAGCCTGCAATCAGAATTCACTGCTTGCTCCATCTTCTACTCACCTGTCCTTGTGCATTAGTGACGAGTTGACCTGTGACCCCTTGGAGACTGGAGAGGGCATTGCCAAAGGCCTGGGAGCTCGCTATTGAGCCCATGGCTGCTGCTGCTGCAGCCGCTGCTGCTTGACTTGCGAGCGGATTATTAACCAGCTGCAAAGAGAAAGAAAAGACCATGGTAAACCCTGACAAACACAGAAACCCAGAGTGCTAACTGAATAACCTAAAAGTGATGGTGCTAACACGGGTAAAACACTCTCTGCTCCAAGAGCTTGAGCAGTTCTGAGAAGTTCTTATTTTTTGAGGCTTTGGTGTCTTTGACAATGAATAGTTTTTAAAAAGCCAAAGGAAATTCCATGTTCATATTGAAGCATAAAACTCTCCTTTACTACCCTCTGTTTCTTTTTTCAGTTATGCTTGATATGTTTCTTTAGGTTCAATGGGTTAATGCTGCAGGTGTAGCAGTCCAATCCTGCTGTAAACAGCAATCAAAGATCAGCATTTGATTTCAGTGGGAGTGGGATATTTAGTTGGGGACATTCCAAACACAGACTACTTTACTAATGACCCCAGAAATTAGAAAAACCTGCAGATACTTTTAATTTATATCATTAAAGAATTGGTCTCAACGCCTAGATAAATCACAGCAGAGGACTCAAGCCTGATTAAGTTCAGTAGAAATCAACTGAAAATTCAAAATTGATTTGCAAAATATGATACCTAAGCAATTTACTGCTTCTCAGCCACAAATGATTAATTGCTGGATTCATAAATTTCTTCAGGAAGTGAGTTGTACTACCCACTTCAGTCAGTTCTACCTGGGTGCTCCATATAAAGCAGAGAGCAGAGTCATGGCTTTCACCGTAGGAGACTAGGGGAATCCCACAGAGGAACACTCCTATCGACACTTGGTTTATCAATCACGCAAAATGTGTGTTTCTCTGTCAGAATCCAATGTCCTCTGGGAGGTGGCTTGTTAATCACTGGATTATTGTGAAGTTTATATTTTCTGAAAATGGACAAATTTTGAACCAAGCATACAGGGATGACAGTTAAAAAAATAATTTAAAAAAATGCATCATTGGGACAGCTGTGTTGAGAATAATCAAACTGAGTTCAACAGGCTGAAAATGTGTTTTAGAGTGGGTTTGCCCCCCAAGAATCACTGCATTTTAGTAGAGCTTGCAAAATGCACATTAGCAGGGGAAAGCAGATGGAAGTCGGGGGGGGGGGGAAGTCTGGGGACAGCAAACACGTTTTTTCTCAGGCTGAGGTGAAAATGCTGAAGCTAACTCAGAAAAGTTTAGTGCTTGAGCTGAAATTAGTAGGAGTTCTAAGTCCTTACACCACAAGTAAATTATCAGTCCTACAGAGATGAAGAGTCACAGACACCAGTAAGGGTTGTACTCCACAGACAGGCTCTGCTTCAAAATAGGTTATAAAAAATTAATCAGCGATTAGTAGATGTTTTAAGCATGTTACAGATATGAGTAGTGTGTATGTTATAGATGTTTAGAAGCTCATCAGTAGAAGATGTCAGATATGGTTATAATCTATGCTTATAAGAAACCTACTTGTCTGTTGGACGGTGAGAAATCTACACCAATTGATTGGTCATACATTAAAACATCTATTAATCATTCATTAGCCCTTCATGAAGTATTTATAAATGGAACCTTGATATAAAGTGTTGCCTAAAGGGGCGCCTTGGGCACATCCAATCCCTCTAGAAATTGTAAAGTAAATAACTAAATAAAGATTAGTAGTAATGCTGGACAGAAAAAAATTACATTGTTGGAAGAAATATTTGGAATTGGAAAAAATTGTTATAAGAATCTCCAAAACCAGTCCATGGCATGAAAATCAAGGAAGAATCAAAGCACAAAGGAGGAAACTGTGATGACTGCTTGATTAGCAGTCCTGACGAGCTGTGAAGAGAGAGGAGGTGGGCACAGTGACCAAGGTGAAATTGGGAAAGCTTGCCTTTCTCCACAGCACTGGGACTTGGAGTAATTCCCTTGTACCTGTAACTACTTGGATAAGAAATGGGCAGCAGCACAAGTGTAAGACTTTCAGAAAAAAGACTTTCAGCCACAAATTCTTGCACCTATGATCCTCCAGCACCCGACTGCAGGTACAAATGATCATCCCTGCATGGTTACCTGTCAGCAGCTAAGAAACGACACCGCCTGCTATAGTTTACGGCTTCAGTCGTGTACAGGAACAGTTACCTGGGGAGCACGAGTAAGCTTGTGAGTCTGGAAACTACAAAGGGTTAAAACCTTCTAAAAATCAGACTATCACCTCCTAGAATCTCCTTTCCATTTTTCTTGCTCCAGTTTTCAAAACCTGTACGTTTTCAAATACAACAATAAAATTTAATTACAACAAACCCTGGAGACACTCAGGATTGCTTTTAGTTGCATCACAGAGATAAGCTACTTATTAAAAATGAAGGCAGAGGCTGTGATCTGCATAGGTACCCTGGGTAGTACCATGTTCCAGCAAAAATCACAGTGCATGGGCCAACTCACAAGGTGAGAGACTTTCAAGAGCATATAAAAACATCCCTATCTAGTCATAACTCTGATTAAAAATAAGATGATGCATTTTTCTTTGAGTGCTTTGGGAAGCTGTTGACTGCAAGTTCCACTCTGCTAAACTGACCCCTTTTATACTATATGCAAATTGGGGATGGAGAAATACTCCTCATTTCATTATGTCTGGATACTGAAGTAACTTCTAACAATATCTTGCTTTTATTTTAAAAGGACAATCTCTGACTCGAGAGATTTATGCCATTTCTCAGTGCAAGCTGGATCCCCGAGAACACTTATTGGAAATACTAGAAATTTATTATGAAAGATCCCACAAAGGGCTCTTTACCCATTTTGTTTCTGTATTTAAATAATGATTTAATTTGGAAGGCTGAGACCTTTGGAGCTGTCAATTCAGTGCCCAAATTTCTGCTCCCACTCAGAACACCGGCCGTAACAGCAGGTAATAGCGATCTTAGTTTAAAGTGACAGGCCAGCCCTCTCAAGGATGCCTCTGCTAATGACGTGATTATACGGGGAGGCAAACTTTATGAGGAAGAATCTGGTAATAACTGAGTAGATTCAGTCCATGTTTCTGACTTCCCAAAGCTGAACTTTTAAAGGAAAAGCATATGAAAGTTATTCTGCTCTAACTCGGTGTAAAACAGGAGCCATTCCACTGCAGCAAACAGAACTTACACAAATAAAAGTAACCTGTAAAATGACGGGGGATGAAAGAGGCGCTACTTACACGACCCTAAAAGTGGGATGTGTGAAGTGAGAGTTTCTAGAGTTAAAAAAACCAACCAAACAAAACTGCACAATTTCAAGAAAAGTGTGGTTTTCAAGAGTCAGTGCTGCAAGCAGGTTTCTTGAGAGCCACAAATACTTTTTTCTTCTGAAAGAATCCCCTCTTCCTCTCTTTTTTTTTTCCTCCAAAGCTAACTTACTATCTCAGTGAACTTGCTGTGAGAAACTGATCAAGCATTCATGTATTGTTGAATACAAGATCGGATTTGATAGCCTACACAGTAATTTTACTTTTCTCTATAAATGACATATCCTACTGAATTCTCATTCCCCTGGTCTGGAAACCAAAGAGCCACTTTCACTGATTTACAATACTACTTATTCAACAAATACAAAGAAAAAAACCCAAATGGTTTGACTGCTGAAATGCAAAGCCAAGACATTTCAGGATGCCAGAGCATCATATGAGAAAATGGGCTGGTAACCTGAAAGGTAAAGTCACTTTATGTAGTACCAGTATAAGAATAAAGTCAGAACTTGTATGTTTTCTAAAGGACTTGGGGAAGAGGCTAAGAATGAAAATCCACTCTCTGAATGCAGCAATGGAGAATGGAGGAGCACACTGTGGAGTAACAGCAGGTGTAACTTCATTTTACAAAATGGTATCAGTGTTTTTCAGGAAGGCTGTTAAAAAAAAAAAAAAAATCACATTTCTGGATATCTCCTAGAGATTAAATTAGTATAGAAAACCAATGTATTTGATTAGAGACTGACAGATCCTCAATCTCTTACTTTCTCAGCCAGTCCTTTCTGTAGGGAGCATCACACAACTAGATCAGCTACTGAGAGTGTTTGCTAAACCAACGCCTTTTAAGGGGAAATAGAAAAATCTTTTGATTTAAATAACTAGAAGTTGAGAAGAATCCAGCAATGGCTCTCAAACAGAACATGACATTTTTATTTTCTATAGAGTCTAAGTGAAAAGTGATCACAGACATGAAAGTTTTATTAGCATGGCAATTGCCTGTGTAGGAATTTCTGACTGAGAATCTATGTGAATTTTATTTAGATTATGAGAGAACTAGACATTAAAATCTAGTGGGTTTTATTCCCATTTTTTTCCACCATGTTTCATGAGAAAGATTCTGGGTTGTAGTCACTTGGCCTTAAGGGAAAAAGACTGTTCCAAACTGAGCACGAGGCTTCTGAGGATTATTCAGGTACCTTCTTTGTTACTGTGAGCAGCATTATCTTTGTATTGGCTGTACATGGCAAGGTTTGGCAGCAGAGGAGCTGCAGAGAAGGAGGGGTAAAAAAGAGTGAAAACAACAGAGGGAACATCAAGGTGAGAGAAAAGAGGACGAGGTGTGAAGAGGAAGGAGCAGCAGAGAGGAATTGTTCTGGACTGACCATAACCCCATGCTCCCTGCACCACTGAGGGTGGGTCAGGAGGGAAAGAGTAAAGCTGCATCTGGGAGAGAGGTGGAGGAAAAACGTGGTTCAGACTTAGTAACAATTTGTTTCTCACTATCTGAATCTATTTTAATTCATAATACATTAATTATCCCCAAGTGGAGTCTGTTTTGCCCGTGACAGTGATTGGTAAGCAGTCTCTCTATCTTGACCCATGAGCTTTCTCATCCTACTTTCTCCCTCATCCCATGGAGGCAGTGAGTGAGCGGCTGGGGGGGCATTTGGCTGTTAGCCAAAGCTAACCCACCACAACCTCCCATCCCAGTAACTGCAAACTGTATCTAACAACAACATGAAAATGTCTTCAATACCCTGAAGACAGCAAAGCAGAGCATTCACACCTAGATACCCATATGCTTGGTTCCTAAACATAAAAAAATTAGTATAGAAGAACAGTTTCCCTTGAAGTCCCTATTGGCTCTTCTGACAAATTCTTTACATAGTATTAATGCTTAAATTCCTAATTATCTTCAATATGCATATATACCTTGTGCAAGTTGCTAGCTCCCTTGGACCTGTATTAAATCTCAAAATTCCTGAAGGAATTTTTAAAAAGGCACTGGAAAGACTGCTTCAACTTAATCCTGGGAAAGCACCTAGATGCCACCGGGATAAGTGCCAAATAAATGTTTGTAATAATCAACAATCAAAAGACCACTTAGCATTTATATAGAATCTCTTGCAGCCAAATTTTTCAACTATGGCTGCCTGAGCTCTGCTGGTTTAATTTATTTGTTAGGGTCTTAAGCAAAAGTAAGCCAAATTTTCAAGAAAGCTGTGAACATGCAGATTCCAAGAAAGCCAAGAGAGAATACATAGGTAACATAAACCAAAAGAAGCTAATTTTATCCAAAAAGATACTATGATCAAACATTTTGGAAACTCTGTGTGTTTTCAATATCAGTTAGACTTTTTTTTTTTTATTTTGACCCTCCTCCCTCCCTTCTTTTTATGTAATAGGATAATTACAACATTTAACTTTTACAAATTATCAGGGTAAATTGTCTAATAAAATGGCTGTCATAGAGCCTAATCATGCAGAACTCTTTACAAACATGCCCCAGCAGGCAAATGTTTGAGGCAAATCCCAAATTATGAAGAAAAAAAAAAAATCTGTCAACATTTGTTATTTGTACATTGCTGGGATATGCTCAGCCTATAAACTGGACAACGTAGTTACAATATCCAGACCCACCCAATAATGTCTGATTATTTCAAAACTGCACAAATCTGTATTTCCAAATGCTTGTAGATGGTCAGAGTTCCAAATGGGCTGCTTAGACAGACATTTTAGTATATGCACATACATCAGAAATTTATGTGCAGAATACAACGTCGAGACAAGGATATTGGAGCATCTGAAAGCATCAACTTGCCAGGGACACTTAAAATATCTGGTTCTCACAGATACTTAATCTGCTCATTATATACATTTATTGTGGCTGAGCTATTTGCTGTCCAAATCTATGCTGAATTTTCTATCAGCAGTAAGTACTGATAGCGGTATCGCTGATGTGACATGACTTGATTCAATGCAAAGCGACGCGACCTGAGGTGATGGGAAGCGCGCAGCGCTCGTGTACGCCTTGATATGACATGGATAGAGGAGGATGCACAAAATTTCTCACATCATCTTGGTAAACAAGGTGCTGCTGGTCAAATTGGAACCAGTCTAAAAAACTACCATAACAATTTACAAAATAAAAAGAAAAGGCACCATTTTTAACAGAGTCATGGCATAAAGAGCAGACATCACTCACAATTCTCTAGGACCAAACTACTGGAGACATGAATAATGAAGAACACATCAGGGCACAGGCAAGGAGTGAGTGGAAACCAACCCAGCCATTTTCGTTTCTGCTCTTTTAGTGACAGAAAAAAAAGAGAGGAAAGGAAAATAGAGGAAAGGGATCCTGTTTGATTCTAATCCTACAAGATAAACTAAATCAAAGGTGTCAGCATGTCTAAGGCTGAGTCTTATCTGTTTACCTAGAAGAGTGAATATATTTAAATATATTTAATGTAATATAAATAACCATAAAGAGTAGTTGACCAACAACTTCAGCAGCAGGTCAGTACTTATAGGCTGCTCACAGACTCTAGTCCTGTGGGTTCCCAGCTGCCAACATTTATAAATTACAAATATGAAATGTTCCAGATCTGTATAAGCTGGCACGCACTGCTCCAGATTTTAATTAAACAGAGCCATCTTGGTTTAGTCTGGTTAGTTACCTCTATGTTTATGCAGTCTTTAAAATATCTATGACTTTATTTTATGCATGATGTAAACAAACTATCTCATCTGACTTTATGACATTTTGCATCGTTACTAATCATTAATTGTATTGGTGCTCATAAAAGAGGAAAGACTACTGAAAAAATTATCTGAATTCTCTTATTTTCTGAAGTAGTTCCTATGTGTGGCAAGATTGAAAGCAAAGAGCATCTCCTAAACTTCCTGAACGGGGCTACAACTCAGCTCATTCCAGGTTGATTAGTTCCTCGGTTCCTATGTTTGTCTATTTTTAAAATGATTTATCTGGCTTCTGAAAGATGCTTTCCCCGCAAGAAAAATGGCTACTTCAGGGCTCCCTTGCTGCTAAAAAAATGAACTCTTATCAAAAGGAAATTGCCATCTGTCTTCTCGGATAAGAGCCCAGCACTTGGGTCTCAGTGATCTAGCCTCTACAGAAAGTGTGTCAGCTGGGAGACACAACAAATTAATCTCCTTAATCTAAAACATTTATTTGCCTTCACTTTGAATGTGTGAATGACATGTGCACATGTAAATATGTCCATTTGCATATATAAATGTTAAAAAGGCAATGTAAGGTCACACCATGATAATATGACACTCCATGGTGGGTATTTGAGAAAACATTTCTCAAACACTCTTGTTTTACTGTACAATATGCAATCTTAGTTTACATGCTTGAACTGTTTAAATTCAAATATTAATGTTAAAAATCAGACTTTTAGGTACAAACCTTCTCTTTTGCCCTTTGAAGAATAAACTCTACTTAATACTTAGGGGCACAGTGCTGATTGAGAACATATATAAAGCTTCTTTACAAATTCTAAGCCAGCTGGTCTGCAAAGATAATTTTTGAAGCTGTAAATACATCTGGATACTTTCATTTGTTTGCAGTGTAATAGCATCACCAATGGAAGCTAAGTTCTCACAATGAAGTCTCATTGACTTGAATGTGAGTAAGATCAGATCTAAAACTGAAACTATGTGGAATATTTTTCTTTCCACTGCTTTCAGCTCCAAACTTGACCTTACTAGATGCACCAATCTGATAGGAAGTTGAACGATACAGATGACTCGTGAGCATCCAAATCAGGTTCTGAATCCAGATATCTAGAAAGCTGGAAGGATTTAATCCTCTGTGGTTATGTCAGTTTGCCCAACAGTCAAAATGACCTAAACAGCATAATTGATAAAGTGTTTGAGAAGTCCTATCTCTATTTTCCAGGTTGCATGGAGAATATGCAAGATATTAAATCAGTTGAGACACTGATTTTTAATTAGACATTTGAGTTTTGCTGAAATCTCAGTATAGAAAGTGAGATTTGTGAAGTGTGAACAAAGTTGAAGGAAGCATTTAGTTTGAAAACCTTGAAGTCAAAACCACATTTCTAATAAAATAAAAGGGGTGAATGATAGCCACTAAAACAAGGAACCTGAGTGAAAGTCTGTGTGAGGGCATGCAAAAAAGGATGCTGGGGGTCCCTAAGCAGGATACTGTTACCATGTTCCTTGGAAAACTCTATTTTATTGCTTTAGTATGGTTCTGAGTGCCCAGTGATGGACTGGGAACGTGACTTTGTTCAACTGTGTGCTGTGTGTCAACGGGGAGGTGACTGCTGCTGCTCCTTTTCTAAAGATAGAGCAATCAACGCTCGATGAGCCCGCGCTCCCCCTCCTCGCACCGGCACTACGTGAGCATATTGCACCTCAGATGGTAGCAACCTCCTGCCACGTTCCCCTGTGGAAGGTTTAATTTGACTGGAAACATGTAAGAAGTCATTACCTAACACAGGACTGAATGACTACAGCTCTTTAAACCCACTGTTGATGTACATACAAGCACCATTCTCTTTCACCAGCACATACAGAACATTTACCAGTTAGTTTAAATGTACTGATTGCCTCGAAAGCTTGCTCCCCCCTCAATAATCCAGCCATGTCCCACCTTTCCTGGCTGTTTTTTGGGGGGTGGGTATATATTTTTTTTGCCATGATACACTCTTCTTCTGCTTTTACCTATTTGATTCCTTTTCTCTGATGTCTTATCTTAGCCACTTTGCTCACCTCACTCTGGATCTGGTCACAACAGGTTTTCCATAGGGGAGTTGACACAGAGCTGCAAAAGCAGCAGTAAATCTACTGCATCTGTAATGCTGCCATATTAATTCCTAATCAATTGCAAAGCTGCATTTGAAACTCATATATTTCACCGCAGCAAAACCAAAATAAAGTCAAGCTGCCACCAGCAAATGAAACTTGGAAATATAATTAAAAACATATAGGCTAGGAACGTATTGTTTCTGAGGTCTGTGCAATTGCCACTGTGCTAGGCACTCTAAATTGATGGCAAGAGGGTATATGAAACCAAGATCCTCTTATAACAAAAGCAGAGCTCCATATTGCTTGAGGTAACAGAAGAACTGCTGAGAGCTGAGTGTGAGTGATGACTGCAAGTAGAAACTGAATTTTTTTTGCTGCAAGGATCAATTCCAAATTGGTTCAAATCTGAGGCTGAGTTCCTGCAAAGACTGCTTAAAGTTTGCCTAATGCAAGTCCTAATGCGGTTCTTGTTTAAACTCAAGAGAGTTTGTGTTAGTATGTTCCTGTGACCATGATTTTTCAACTTCACAGATAAAGATGGGGTGTGACATACCCCACATATACATAAAAATCACATGCAAAAATTAATTTACCTCTATGCTGATACTACTGTATTTTTTTTAAAAGTCTTGGCAAGGTTTAGCTCCTGTCATTCTCTTTTTTGTGTGAGTGGAGGCAGATTGTCAGAAATAATGCCTATGTTATTACTCAGTATCTGCTACTGGCTGAATGCATAGCCTGGGGAAAGTCTAATTACCATTTACAATAAATAATTTCCTCCATATTTATTATCAATGGAAATCTACTCATAGACATTCAAGCCAAGGAATTCTGCTATATGGGCAAAAATATGTACTATCTTTTTCAACAGCAGCTCAGCTTACAACCTGAATGTCTGTAGCTTTTTCATTAAATTCATTATTGCTTTATTGTACCTAGACTCTTGTTCTTCCATAAGGCACTGTCAATAGACAGACAGACAGATGAATTTCTTCATGTTCTAAGTATTTTCTACTTTTATCTGTTGAACAGATTCACAAAATATTTATGGGCCCTGTAGCAATTCTTGTGCTTTACAAAACAAGGGAATTTTTTGTGCTGAAAATAATCTAAGTCCCAAGTTCCTGGTCTGATTCTGATTTCTCTCCACCAGGATATACATCTGGTGTGATTTTAATGAGGTCAGAAGAGTTGCAATTGTTTAAAACAGAGGTAACTACTGTCAGAATCAGCCCCTTCAATTTCGTATTGCAAGCTACAAATCTGCAATAAGGGGGCAATGATACTCCCATTTGAAATAGGAGAATTAGCTGATTACACTGATATTTCATTGATATCAAATATTCTCACCAAAGACCTGGTTGGTGGTTTTCTCTGAGAACTAGAGAAGCTATCCATTGAAGTCAGAAGTCAAAACATTTCCACCTACAGCTGTGAAACTAATGGATTTTTCTGTTTGCAGACTGAAAAAATCCCTTGAAACAGCCTACTCACTCCCTCAAAAAAACCAACCCCAAACAATAACAAAACACAGTTCAGGCAGACCTGGAGTGGAAAAAAAAATGGAAAAGAAATAAATTTTAGGTCACATGAAACATTTAGTTCAAACCAAAATGATTTCTTGAAAGGAAATGTAAAATGGATCACCCTCACAGACGGGTGTTTTATAAATTGAGTGGAAATACTTCATTTCAAAGAAATCACTCTTACGTGCCTTTTTCCTTATCTCACCCATTTGGGATTGGGAGGAACACACATGTTCCTAAACTATTTCCCCAAATACACCTTTGGAAAGGGTGCAGTCTGCAGACCTCTTGGCAGCCACTGGTACTGGTAATTCTGTCAGTAACAGGGGTAAGCCAAGGGTCAAATTATTTTTGCAGGCAACTCAGCCAGACAATGCTGCTGTTCTAATGCAGCTCCAACAGCCAGTGATGAGCCCAGATCAAGTGCTATTAAGACAGGAGACTTTCACAACACCTATCACACCGAGATTACTTGTGCACGTAATAAAACAAATACTCCCTGTATAAATATGAGCCATTTGCTTTCCAAACTTAAAGGTGAATACATCCCCTTGAAAAGAGAAATTTCACAGAGGGCACTTGCTTGGTTTCTTACCATGCCAGGAGAAAACAGATGAACAGAAAAGGGATGGCCTAGCTTTAAGGACGTATTAACTGAACACAAAACCAAGGTGCAGTCATTCTGCGTTGAATTGTTTCCTCTCAACAACAGCAGTCAGCAGGCAGGTAATTCCTCTTGGTTTCACCTCAAAGAGACAGACAAGGACTCTGACTTGCAGAAGATGAGGTGAACATCAGCCAGTTAGAAGAGGCAAAGATCAATAGCCTCAACTAAACCAGAAGTTGTTACTTCTGCATGGGTCCAGGAGCCCATTTTTTGGTGGTAGCTGCAAGAGAGAAAAGTGAGTGTGCTGAGGGGGAATTTCCTTTCTCTCTGCTGAAGACCACGAGCCAGCTGAGCATTGCAGGTTGTGAAGGCATCTGAACCCAGATGTGCAGGGAGCAAAGGACAAGGGTCCAGTTGGGGAGTTTGCTATAACTCAAGGGTTCCCTCACGTTTCCACTGGTGAATCCCACCCTGAGGGATATCAAAAGGCTCCTTCTCCCCACTGGTCAAAGACCTAATTTAAAGCAGATTTACCTGATATACTGTTAGAAGTCCAAAATATTTCCTTTGATTTCAAGGAAATTATGCTGCTTATTTAAATCCATGTCAGTGAAATCAGACCTCCCTCTCTGTTCCCAACTAATATTAATCCAAAATAGTATGTCTCTTAAGAGCCATCCATGGAGCAGGTGGATTCCTATGGAGGTCAGCATAATTGCACCAGCTTAGAGCAAGGCAAAATTTACCTCACTGATGCTGGCTTATGAGAAATAAATCTGAAACTTTCTGGATATTAAAAACAGTGTTAAAACAGGGTGTTTTATACAGTAATTATAAGGTTATTTCTCAGTAATTCAATCTACTGAGGGTGAAAATATCTTTTTTATTGTTGCCTATGATGGTAATAATTCTCCCTGGCATCTGTAAAAGCAACAATAGCTTTTCATTGATTTTGCTTAAAAGGAAAGTTTGGGTTAGAAAATTAGTATTTCATGTGAAAACATGAAAAACTTTCCAAAGTATATGCGATGGAAATAGTAATAATTACGTTTGAGAAGGAAGGAAGTCTTGTGATTAAGGTCCCTGGGTAGAGATTTAGAAATCTCACTGGGGTCCAATTCTTCCATATATTTTCATTTCTTTAATTTCCTGTCTGAAAAATGAGAATAATAAAACTCCCCTGCTTACATCCTGTTTGCTTGTTTGTTTTCTCTTTAGATAATACACCTGAAAGTCCATTATGACTGGATTACATGTGCACGTGCACCACAGTAAGGTAAGATCCAAATTAAAACTCATTTTCTTATTTCAGGGCAAATCTGCATGTGGAATATATATTCCTGAATGCTGCACAGTACCTAGTAATTTATGTATTTATCTAGTATTTATGGAAGTCAGGCACTTAAACCACTGCCATAATATATACAGGTAATATTAATGGGGGTGAAAAAATTCCTCTGAAGTACAGAAATGAACGAACATCAGTAACTAGCAAAGCTGCTCACAAAATGGAGATTTTTAGCTAAAGAAGCACATAAATGGTAAAAATAACTACAAGGAGCTATGTCAAAGCGAAGGCTGACTTTCCACAAGGAAATGGTAGATCCAGGAGAGCACAGTATATATGTCTGGATCTGCTGCTGTTTATAAATTAACTGGTTCAACTTTGTTGACTTACATTATCAGAACACTGTATAAATAAAAGCCTTGTCTTCTCTCTGAAGTTGTGATCTGACAACATATATATTCATTAGAAAACACTAATTTTACCATTAATTGACACTTTTCATAAGATAAATCAACTACTCAACTTGCCACTGCAGTGGTGGGGAATTCCCCGATCCATCCTACCATTCCTTCTGGCTTTCTGTTTATTCACACTCTTGCAGTAAATGTCACATATGATACACCTTGTTTTTATCAAGTCCTATTTTAAAATGAATTACAGTAACTCATATAATGCTTACTTGAGCTCTAGACCTATCACTCTATCTTATTATGCAGAAAAGATGACTCACTTGTATAAACGACCCTCATCGTTTATATGCTGTTAAAGATAATAAAATCAAGGGGAAAACTGTATGTCAAGCAGCAAGAGCTGTACTACAGAGTACTACAGGCCCCTTAGCTATGATCAGCACCAACTGGCCTCCAGGTTGGTGAGCAGAGATGAGCAGCCACGGAGTTAAGGCCTTACCCACTCACCTGAACAAGTGGCTGCTGTGGAAAGGAAGGGTTGATGATATGCTGGGCAGCACTAGGGAGCTCTTGTTCTTCCTCTCGTCTGTCACTGCTGTGACAGGGATGGTTTTGCCTCCAGTTGGAGCTGCCCTGATGGCAGCCAGCTCTCCACATCACTGGCAGTGTCTTGAGGATGGTGCCTGTCCTGGGAAGGACAGCTCTATTCGGCCTAATTTGTTTCCTTGTTTGGGGTTTTGGGGGCTTTTTTATTTTGTTTGACTGCTGGCCAGATATTTTTTCAACCATTAGCAATCTTACACCTCTTCAAAGTATTCTTACTACCCAAGATCTACTTTTGCTTCCTTGCCACCACCTCTTCTTTGCTCAGAGGAAGAAGTGGGAGAGTCAGTAGAGACCATGTGCTACTGCATGCCATCCCACGGGGCAGCCTGAGTAGAGGGTGCCTTTGAAGCTTCAAAACACATTAATTAGCCTGAACCAAAAGTGGATGTGGTGCTTTACTCAGGGGAACTCAACAGATGATGTTGTAAGGTCATTTCCAGTTAAGATTCTTCTCCCACAGCTGAGATTTATGTCTAGTGCTTACTAGTTGTTCTTTACAAATATCCTGGATTGGACATGTAATAATAAAGGCAGTGGCAAAAATGTCTGTAATCGAATTATTCTTGGGCTACCCTTTACTTCCAAAAGGGGGTAAAAGTTTGGAAAAATATAGTACAGGGGGAGGCCTGCTCCTTGCTTACACCAATGTAAGAGTCAAGCCCTAACACTATAAATCCAGAAACTTAAAAAGTAAAAATAGATGGACAAATAATCAAATTACAGTATTGCAGAACAAACATGCAGCAATAAAAAGAAAAGAGCTCCACAGCATATTGTACATGGTACATATTTGCCAAATCTATATTAAAAAAAAAATCCTTGAAGACAAATTACAAAGGACAAGAGGCATAAAAGGAAAACTGAGAAAAAAAGAATATAAGAAAGAAACAAAAATACAATCACAGTTGAACTGGTGGCCTTTGGGATTGTGCCCTGGAAGTCCATGACTCCATGTACGTGTGCATGTGTGTTTCTGCACAAGAAATGCCCAAGACAACATACAAGAAATGCAGGATTGCTCCATAATCTTTAACAAACAAATAACAGCCTAATACAGGCTACCATCTAATATAGGTGATATATTATATCTAAGAAAAACCAAGAAATATGTCATGTATACATTTTGGAATGTTCCCTTAACCCAAGCAGAACACAAGTAAAAAAATGTATATAGAGATTAATCTCACCAAGGATAAACAAAATTACAGGTCTTGAATTATATTTACAGAAATAAAGCACTGCTGAGCTAATAAAAGAAATAACTAATTCTAATACATCAACACAAGAGTGCTGAAACATAAAAAAGTGGAATGGCAAGAATGACTATCAAAATAATTATTTTAAATCAGACACATGACATACTACGTATCATAAACCCACTAAATCCTAGATTAGGAATAGAAGAGAGAAGACTATAGGTAAATCGAGAGAGTTATGTATTTCTGTCATCTTTCTGCATCTCATAAAGCCTAAACACCAGTCTTGCTGTGCAGAAGATGTAGGAGAAGAGATGATAGGCATTCATAAGTCACTGCATAAGAGATGAGCCTTTAATCTACATGCGATGATCTTAGAAACACGCAGTCTTTTTGACTAGTGTTCTTTTTAGTTTTACAAAATAGTGTCACAACTATTCTGATACTCCTTACATTAGTACAGGAGAGAAAAACTTGCAATAATGTTCCTCTCAAGCCCATATTCTGTCACAAAGCTCCAAAACTGGCCTGTGTGTGAACAGAATTAGCCCACACTGCAGTCACATTTTTGTCTTCTTTCTATCTGGTTGGGGAATGCCCCCAACATCAACTTTCAGACTCTAAAGGTACAAAGCCAGTCACCTTGCATTGTCTGTATAATTGGCAAAGGGAAAGAGGTGCTCTAGCGGGTATTTCAGAGCTTACAAGTCAAGGTCTTCTGGAAAAGACTTTTTCCATTGACCATGGGGGCAACCAAGCATACATTTAAGTCGCTCAGTTGGATGGCACGTACCAAAGGCACGTACCCTGTACCAGGACCCACTGCAAATGGAGATTTGCAGTTTTCCCAGTTGTTGGCCACACTGCACACCAAGTCCTGCTGCCTGACTCGGGGCACGTCTATGTGTTGCTTAGTGATTTAGATTTGAGCAGAGAGAGGTAAGAACCTGCATTAAGGGCCCGCCTCTGAGCCCTAACTGCATAGCCTAGGTCCCAGATGACACATTTAAGTCAAATGATCGTTAAGTTAAATAACAGCTTGACTACAGAATCATAGAATCATTTGGTTGGAAGACCTTTGAGATTGAGTCCAACCGTACCTGTCTACTACTACACCGTATCTCTGAGCAGCTCATCTACTTGTCTTTTAAACACCTCCAGGGATGGGGACTCAACCACCTCCCTGGGCAGCCTGTTCCAGTGCCTGAGAACCCTTTCAGTGAAGAAGCATTTCCTGACACCCAATCTGAACCTCCCCTCGTGCAACTTGAGGCCATTTCCTCTTGTTCTATCACTAGTTACCTGGGAGAAAAGACACACACCCACCTCATTACAACCTCCTTTCATGTAGTTGTAGACAGTGATAAGGTCTCCTCTCAGACTCCTCCTCTCAGACTCCTCCTCTCCAGGCTAAACAACCCCAATTCCCTCAGCCACTCCTCATCACACTTGTCCTCCAGACTATCTCTGCATCTAAAGCAGAATGACAGATTCCAGACCTGGCAGCTCTTCTCTTCAGGAACCTGGGATGAGTCTCTGAGCACACATGCAGACATTCTATAACAAAAGCAAACTGTAAAGAGCAGCAATGCAGAAATGCTTGCCCAGGCCACAAAAACCATTGACTATGCTAACGTGGTAGTCCCCTTCTCTCTGCTTTTCATTCTCTTTATCCTGGCTTCAGTGTTAACCAACACAGACCTCTGGAACAGCTTCAGAACCCCCTGCACCGCCCCGTATTGCACAGGGCAATCAGAAGTGCCTTTGGCCACAGTACAGAAAATCTGCTGTCGTGCTTAAATTATGTCTCACTTTAACCACGTGCTCATTTCCCATGGATAACAAAGGTGCAGCCATGAACGTATTCTATGTTATAAGGAAAGTGTTAGTAATTTCGCCCCTGTTTTTAACAAGGGAGCACATAAACCTCCAATATAATAATTAAAAATTAATCCTTAGAGTATTCCTTAGTGGTTGTTCTTCACTGAGTATCCCCAGTTGGTTGTGATCCTGTTTTCTGCAGCTGTTGTACGCTACAATATCACACTGAAAGCGAACTCGCAAAAAACCCTGACCCCTCCTTCCATATCTTTGCTTTTAAGGTCTACTTACGCCCATAAAAAATAATAAAAATATTTCATCTCCTCAAAAGAACAGCTGAATTTATGCCCATTATGGTCATCATTACTAACAATAGGACTACTATCAGTGTAACTTCTCATCACAAACTTTTTAAGTAGGGGTCAATAATGTCTCTGGGAGTTCAAAAAATGCTAAAAAGCAAACCAGGAAAATTACTTCATATAAATCAGCCTGATGCAGATGAAATCACATTCTATTTCAGAGAGAATACAAAACAATCCTACAATCTTCTGGATGTTGCTTTAGCGTAGACTTCTTTCAAGAACTTCAGATACCAGCATTTCAACAGCAATAGCCCACAGAACATTGTAAACAGCTTATTTTAGATAGAAATCACATCACTTCTAAAATAGGGTTCATGTACCAACCGGCAATCAAATAGGGTGAGCCAACTGAGTAACACTGTGGAAGTTTTCCCCTCTGGTTTCAGCTTTTCTTAGAGGATTAAGGTCTGGAAACTCAATTTGTTCTACTATTATATTATCTATAAAGGGTGGTCTCTTGCTAGTTGGCTCACCATCGTGCCAAAGCCTAACACTTTAAAATACGTCCATTTGATATCTAGAAGTTATCGGCCAAAAAAAAAGAGAGAAACAAAATCTACCTGGAATTAATCAAAGAAAAGGTTTTTTCCCCATCATTACTTTCTGGAAAAAAAAAAAAAGATTCAAATACTCTCTATTATAAAAGAACTTGCTTTATTGTTGTGTTGTGAAGAATCCATTAATCAAACTGAAAGGTAAAGAAATTGCATTTTTACTTTTGTAACGTTTTAATACGAGATTCTTTTATTAAGAAACATAGCTTAGGACACTGTTTCTTAGAGACTGATCCTTCCTTAGAAACTCAGAAAATCTAGGTCCTACTTCTGTGCCTGCTAGGCTCCCTGAGTGACCTTGGACAAGTTAGTTAATCTCTTACCAACTAATTTATCCATCTGTAAAGTGGAGATAATCGTAATTTCTTTGTCTTGCTTGTCTGCTAAGACCGCATTGTCTTTAGGAGCAGAAAATGTTACACATGTGCTCGCGCTTCATACAGCCCAGTCACCAGAGATCCTAGCCTGTTCTTTTAGATCCTTTCCTAAAACCCACATCACCTTTATCAATATCATCTTTGTTTTGCAGGAGCAGACGGAGCTGTGAACTGCTCTAAGATGGCAGCAGCCAACAGGCAGTATGACTGCTGATCACTGCGATTTGCTTCTCACACTCCAGCAAGACACACTCTGGGAGAGGGAAGGTAAAATCACTGGGCTAAAATACAGACTAAGGCATAAGAAAAGTCTGGATAAGGAAACATCTTTGAAAAAAAGTTATCTTTAAAAACTGCCTTTCCCTTAGTCTTTTTATCAGTAATACTTTAAAGCATATTCATTTTAGCTGAGTTGGGGCAATAATTCACGCTAAATAGATTTAATGTCTTTTTGCTTTCAGTGTTGCCTAGATTGGTGAAAAGGAACTACCTGTATATTAAAAATACTATTTTAATGACAGAACGGAAAAGCCAGCAAATGATAACGCCTCCTGGCCAGGTAGAAGCTGAGTAAGTGCTAACAGCACCATTAAAGCTTCAGAAATCCCCAAATGCTGCAACAAGAGTGCTGCTGAGAGCCAGCCTGGCTGTTGATGAACACGCTCAGGTAACGCTACCCCATGCTCTACACACCACCCTGTTCCGCCCAGCCTAAGGATCCTGTAATCCCCCGTTCCAGCTAGCTGGTAGCCTGCTGTTTTCTGGAAAGCCCTTCCTGTTGCTGCCCAGGCCTGGTGGCTGCACCTAGGCTCTCTGGAAGGAATTTAGAGAAGGAAAAACAAGGAGAATCACTGGTATGGCAGCAAGGCTCAGTATGAGAGTCCAGAGGGTATGCATTGGGGTGGAGGAAATGGGCTGAGAAGGGTTTTCTCTTCACAAAAAGATGAGGGGAAGGGGTTTTTTCCCACAAGGGCACTCAGCTTGTGACATTACGGCAAGGTGAGGTGCAGGCTGGCACTGTACATTTACAGCATGCATTCTCAGACACCTCTATGCAGCGCTTGCTTGTTCTGCTGCTGTGCCATTAATTCTGGCTGGCAGTAGGAGGGAGAGAAAAAACCTTAAAGTAATTGCCATGAACATCATTTGCATTTAGGAGATCACACACTAAAGGTTACGCTGCGGTTCCCTGTGGAGATGTAGAGCAGAGAGCAGTAGTGTCCTGGCTCTCCACACTTTTCAGTGTCACTCCGTTGCTTCCTGCAGGACAGAGCCAGAAGCAAACATAGTTTCCAGTATTTATATACTGCCTGTATTTCTGCCAAATTTAGATACGGTTTTTATTTTCCCTGGCTACTCCTGCAGCCTCTGCAAGTTTTAGGGATTTGAGTAAATTCCTAACAGCCACAGGGAGCACAAGGCCCAACAGGATGTAGGATATGATATTCCTCATCCTCAGTTTGTCAGCAGGGTGAGACTCAGCTTCTGCCACTTGCCAGTGGCAGACGGGACAGCCACAGCCCCTTTGTGCCACTCGTGTACTGAGAACCCTACACAGACACACAGCTCGTGTTCCTCCTCATTACAGCAGCCCACCCTTCAGCTTTTCTCAGCTTGAAGAAGATGGCCCCAAGTTGATGCTGACATTGATAATTAACGTAGCCTAGCAGCTGTGGGTAACTACTCCACACATTTTAGGTACTTTTGTCCCTTTCTTACTAAGCATAATTAAATCTTAGCCCGCTGCTTTGAGACTGGCTGATTAGCTTCTACACATTTAGCCTGTAACATGGAGAAGTGACAACTTTGCAATACAGAGCACACCAGGGAGAGAGATCAGGAGGTAGAACACCTTTCATTCCTATTTGGCTATGTTCTTAACCCAGTGATTTGTCACTGCTACCTAGGAGAGAAAAACAAACACAAAACTGCCAAGTGTACAGTCTGAGTCCCAAAGCGCTTGATATGGAGACGTTGCTGTTATTTTTAAAGTTGGAGCATATCTTGTCTTGCATACCAAATTTAATACAGTGTACACCTTCCCACTCTGGTCAGATAAGAAATGCTGGAGGGAGTGCCTCTCTCACTAAGGCTGCCAGTGCCAGACACTGATTTACCAGTCCTGGAACCAGGGTAATGCTTTTGTGTTTCCAGGATCAGATCCTGCCTTACTGTGTGAAGGACTTAACGTCATCAGGCAGGGAAGGCTCTGAACGTGGGGCTGTGCTGGGAGCTCTACTGACATTTCTCACATGCAGAGCTTTTAGGAGAAACTCGAGGATGAAGACAAGTCACAGTCATAAAGTTTTAGTTGTGCCATGAAGACAAACTTCCCCAAATTCACAGCCACTCAGATCAATCTCGCTGACACTGCTTTCGTACTGAGGTATCGCACTTGACCTTTGACAGAGTTGGTGGGGCCTGATTTACTCTGGCGTGAGATCAGACCTAGGGTGTGATTCAGGACTAGACAAAAAAATCTGACTAATGATGTCAATAGAAAAAGGAAAATTTTATGTTCACAATTGCTTTGCAATGAATACTGATCTGTATTGAAAATCTTTGAATTAATGTGCTGTCTTTTTACAAAGTCTTCATAAAAGTTAGCTATAGATGGAAGTATGAATCAAACATCAGGACACTGCAAGTAGTGAACAAAAGGCATTGCTCATTATAATAAAAAGAAAGAAGTGTTTCAGATTAT
The DNA here is from genome assembly GCA_907165065.1 of Caprimulgus europaeus. The sequence goes on from OU015530.1 coordinate 5,029,134, forward strand.
CAATCTATTTTCTGTAATTAATTTAGAGAAAGTCATTATCTGAGCTCTGTTTCATCAAGCAGTGTTTGAGATTGCTGCTTTTCTCTGTCACCACACTAGCTAAACCTTCTCATTCTCCCAAATGATAATTTTCCTAGGACCTGACAGATTTAGCCAGTCCTGTATGAAGGCTGAGAATGAGAGTTTCCTGAAAAATATTAGATGCAAGTGTGAGGGCAGTCTCCACTTTTCTTTGCTCCTTTCTCCTTTGTGTTCTCCTTTCCTAGAAGGGAAGGGCCAGCAGATCTGTCTTGATCCACCCAGATTTTGCTTTAGTTTCTTTCTGTTCATTTTAGTGCCCACATGAATCCAATCTTTCTAACTTATGATAATCATGCATGGAGTAAAGGGAATACAGAAAGAAAGCAGCATTGGGGAAGAAATAGACTGCTGATGCCTTCAAGAAACATCTGCCTTAAATGACCAGAAAAGAAAGGCAAGGATGAGTACCAATTAGTTTAATATAAAATCAGAAGAATGGCATCTAAATTAAGCCCCCTGTAATGCTCTATAACAATACAAACCTGCCCCCTCCGTGATATTTTGACATTTCTGTAGCCTCTCCTAGATATAATAAAGCAAAAACTAAAGAAAAACACTTGAACTTATGAATTCCCTGAAACTACCACTCAGCTTTCATATTTGAGAGATTTGCAGCCAGAGATTTGATGCAATTTGTCTCCTGTTTGAAATGTTCTGACCTGTGCCCAATTCCAGGAACTTCTGGGTATTTTCCTAGCGCAGATGCCAAGCAGCAGACAGGTCTGTACTGTCATCAGGAGCAGGTGGAGTCCTACCCAAGCCCATCTAGTTCATGCCAACGCCATAACGAAGAGGCAGCAGGATGGACTTCTGTGTAGGGTGTAGACGTGTGCCTGGGATCCTGCACCTTTGCTTGGGTGGCTCATTGCATTTAATGCGCTGTCATAGCACCTTCACTCTTCCTGGCACTGAAACTTCCTTCACAAAACCTCGCTTGGGTATGTTAACACCTCTGCAATGCTACTCCTGCATTTACAGGGCAGACCTAGCCTGGACCAACATGCATTGCTAGAGACTCCAGATTCCACAGGGAAAGAGGTTTATTCTGAAACACCTGGAAGGAACCAAGGAAACAATTCATATTTCTAGCCAGATGTGCCGCTGTTCAAGACCCTTCAAACACAGCACTTATTTGTTTTGCACATAAATGCAGAATTTCCTTATCCCATCCCCAAGAGATGGTCAGCATTGTAGTACTACAGCACCAGCCTCACAAGGAATGCTCTGCAGATGTATGTCCAGCTTAAGGCTCCCCCATCTGCCCGGCCTGTAATGAATCTTAAATTTTCTCAAGATTATTGCTCATCACCTGAACAAGTACTGAAGTGTAAATGAAAATAGCTATCCCATGGAAAAAAAAAAAATCATTTAATGTCTGGAATAAAATGCCATCACTGTTGTGATAACAAAAGGTTTAAAGTGCATTACTGTCGCTTCTCTATACACTTGAAGGCTGGCTACTGGGTCAGATGGTGCAGCAGTCCATGTAATCTCCTGAATGGAAAAAAATTAGGCTCAAAGTGCCAAATAGACACCCACAACACAGTATCAGGTAAAACAAACACATTCCTCCTATCCCCCCCTCCCCAAATGTTAGAGAAATAGAGAGAAATTCCAGTCATTTCTCATTACTGTGAAGGTCAGCCTAGCTGGGAAAATTGTTTCTGCTTTACAATTCCCCAAACTGTAGAAAGCAGTTAGAGTTCTGGACAAAAACTAATGTTGCATTCAAAGGGAAAAGAGGCTGATATGGCATTGCTGCAGTAATAAGAGAATTTTTTACTCTTTCCACTTCCCTGTGAACCTAATCAACTGTGACATGAGAAAATATACTGGGCTCACCCAGCCAGAATCTGACTGCCACCTGAAAATGTCCTCAATATTCCACTGTTTGGGACTTTACAATGATCCTTCCGACATCAATTTTGTACATGTACATCAAAATGCCATTAGAAATGCTTACAAACACCTCCTGCTCACAGGCCTGCACTCAGGCTCCAATCGAAGCCAGGCTGTAAAGACTCCCCAGTGGTTGACTAAAGGTTTCTTTCGATTACTCATATGAAAGCATTTGGTTATGGAAAGGCATCTTGGGGGAACCTGGGGGATCTAAAGATCTCCCCCCTGACCTCCCTTGTAAGCGCACTTGAATGTCATTAGGAGCCATATATATTGAAGGTACTTTAAAACCTGCCTTTAACATTTAATTAATATCTGTTGACTTACTAAATTTCCTCATTCTCCTTGAGATTCAACACAGCAGCCATACTTTTCCAGGGCTGCAACTACATGGCAGGGAGTGGGAAGGTGTACTGAAAGGAGAGAACGAGAACACATGGTATATACATATCCCACCACTCCCAGTTACATGGACAGGTATGTTCTTGTCTTCATATACATGAACTAATGCACACATACACCACATATATGACGCAGCTCTGAATTAATATAGCCTTGATAAATTCTTGCCATATTTAATGCATTTCTTGGTGACACTTTTATTATTTGTCAGTGATGAAAAGGTGAATAAATCTAATGCAACCGAACGCTATGATATTATCACCCTCTTCTTTTGTTCTAATATTTACAGGAAATATTACAAGTGTTTGACATATAAATTGAGCATTTGACTGACTTTAATAACCATGTGATCAATAAGAAGTGATATTTTTATAGTCTAAGCTCAATATTTAAAGGGCCAGGGGTCATGGATTTTTATCAAAGCACTAAGGCTAAAACTTTATTTTCAGAATCTGTAATTCCTCTTTTTTTAAAGTCTGTATTTACCTAATATCATTAAAAGTCAAATTTTGCTCATAAAGTCTCAATCCTATTGGAGCTAGCATTTAGATATTTAGGGATTTATTTTAACTGTAGTTTCTAGAAGGATTCCTATAATTCCTTTTATTCAAATCAGTGTTGAGTGATAGGAAGTCACTCAATACCTACATTAAAGATTATTCTTTATCCTTGAAAAATACCAATTATTTTTAAAAAATTAAATTGATCAACCTTCATCATACACATGCTCCCTATGTATCTTATACTCATCTTTCAGTATTAATCATCTTGTAAAAATCTCCCCCTTAAAGCAGCCTAGGAAGCATCCTTTCATTTTGCATGATTGCAAAATAGAAATCAGCCAGATGCACTCCAAACAGCAGGCAGCCCTCCCAGGAAAAGCAGCGCTCGGGCCATGCTACAGTGGCAGCTCTCCCATCCAAACAACTGATAGAATATCATGTAACCTATACATTGAGCCCTTCTCCCCAGAGAGAACAAAGCCAAACTAGTCTTCACTTACATCTGGAATACTTCCTGAGCTCCTTGTGGGCTTATCTAGCAGTTATAGAAATTATTCATTAAAATTTCCAGCAGACAATTCTCAAACAGAAAACACACACATACTTATCCATAGTAAGTTACAGGCTCATGACCTTTCTCTGTTGTTATTTAGAATTGGTTCCTTTGTAAAAGTTACCGCTCGCCCTGGGACACGGAGGAGGAGAAGTTCTCTTTCTGGCCTGATAAACAGTCAAATATATTCCAAGATGGAAAAGTAAAAAGACCTCAAGCGTTCATTATTCTGCCCAATCAGGGCACTCACCAGCATGTGGAGCCCTTGGTTGAAGCCTCACGTCTGAATCAGGCGCAGGGAAAGGCTTGGACCTGAGGCCATGATACTGTTTCATGAGATGATTTCACCAGATGCCATGAATAGACTGGCTTTTCAGTGAATCCACAGTTTTCAACAAAAACTAATGAAAAAGCAGCCTTGAGTCGTCCAGCTGTTTAAAGTAAGGTTGCTAGGCATGTTACAAAGGAACAAGCTGTAGGAAAATGAGAGCGGTTATCACCCTGATGATTACAAATCTCTCTTCTTGAGATAAACCCCCTTTGCTCAGTGCTGGACCATTTCACTGGCATGGTTGACTTTATTTCATAGGGCAAACCCATGTCTGTCAGCTGTCAGAAGGGGGAAGTGGACTGATCTTTCCTTTCTACTTTGTGAGGAGTCTCCTCCTCAGATCGTTGCCCCTGTTGCCTTGATGCGCTGCATCATCCCCTGGGAAATTTAACGACAGGACCCTAACGTGAGGATTATATTCAACAGTGCAGCTTTCCAGTTTACTGGAAAAATGTCAGAATCAGCTATTCTAAGCACCAGGTTGTATTTCTGAAGCCCATGGTGACTTCCAGAATAAGGATTCATTCTAAATATTTTGTTACAATTTTTTTTTTTTTTTTGCAAATAGGTTTAAAAAATTTTGATGGAAAAATGATTGCACTACTATTATTTCCATTTGCACTATTATTATTTCCATTGGAAATGAAACTTTTTTAAATGTGGTGGGTATTCTGATTGTGATTAGGAAATCTCTCCCTCCAAATCCTCCCAAAGAAAGTATTTTGGCACCACTCAAATTCTCCAGTTTCAGGAGAATTTTTGTTTTGAATCCAACTTCCCAAATGGTGTAGAGGTGCATATGGTAAAGTAAAATGGATGAAATCAGATTTCACAGTTTTATTTCATCCATGTGAAACTTTGTCAGCTACCCTGGTTTTTTTCTGCTTTCTTTTTCTTGTTTGGAGTCAAATATTTGTTGAGATCATGGAGTATCCTTGGGTCTGATTTTTGTCTAATCTTAGTAGTAAGACTTTCTCCTGTGAAGAAATTACAAAACCAAATACATCATGTCCAGAAAAAATCTGCAAATTTCAATATCTGTTGCCTGGATGAGGAACAAGTCTTATCTGAAAATAAGGCAATTTTTCTGGACAGTCCTAGAAACCAGAGCAGCACCTGGCTGGCCTCCAGACTTCCAAGTGAGGCTATCACCAGGACTGTGGTCTTACTTTTATCATTTGGAATAAAGGATATTGTTAATCTAGAGAATCAGATTCAGACTTTCAAAACCAGAGACTGAAGATGAGGTTTGCATGGCCTTATTGATTCACAAAGGTAAATGGAGATGATGTATACAAGTCCTGAGCATTTTACAGTCCTGTTCAGGTTGATGCTTGTCCAAGAGTATAAATGCTCTTGTCACAGAGCTGGGAAACGTTTCTACATTTCACCAGGTGGTCTGACTTTTCTTGTAGGTTTTCCACATAAATGAACGCTATGCAAACCATGGTCACCATGAAATGGGCACAGTGTCTAGTGCAAAATAGCAGTAATGACTTTTTTCATAAGTAATGACCCCACCAAAAGCATCCCAGATGTATATGCTGACTCTTCTAACCCCTGGCCTCATTTGTATTTAGTGAATAATTGCTCTTTCTGTATGCGACTGCTTCTTTTTCTGCTGACTCCACTCCCCTTTGACCTGTAGACCCCTCAGATAAATATCCCAAGGATATCCCCTTTGTGTTCCAAGACATTGGGTAGTTTAATAACTTTTGAAAGTGTCTGTTTCAGTCTTTAAATAACTTACATGATACCATGTTTTCCTAGTAAACTGTGTTAATCTCTCCTCTAGAAATAATAGGCAAACTCTTCTTGTAATTTACACTTTATACAACAGTACAGTTAGAAAACAAAAAAGGAATTGTCACTTGCCTGACAAGGTCTCTTTGGGAGACAAAGCCATCTCTGTAGAAGAAAAGAATTTGGGTTTTGCTAATAGGCAACTTAAAACTAATTACTAAGCTTCACACAGGTATGTGTGAAAAACAAATATATCAAAACATAGACTTCTCACCTGCCCACCTCTCTTAGGCAATTGGGCTGCTCTTGGGACTCAGAAGCAACAGCACATCCCAGGGCAAAGCACATGTGCAGTTGCCTCCAAAAATCTTTTATTTGCTTACCTGGGGTCTGGCTAGAAACTTCCTATGGGTCAGACTTGGCTCACAGACCAGTTGCATAGCTTTGATCTAAACACGCTTTACTGCCTCTTCTAGTTTGCTTCTTGCTGGACCGCTGATGGTCTACACACAAGGTTTTGTACTTTTCCTACTATTTTCCTGAGTGTGTTGTTAGCAATGTAATCCTTATTATCATTAAACTAGTGTAAGTATGAATTGCTTAGGGGATTCAAAGTACTCAAAGTTTTTTGGTGATGATACATTAGTATGCCTATCTGTGAAGTTACACATTTAGGAGTTGAGTAACTCAGACAAACACAGGTCACTGTACAAATCCGGCTGGCTTGGTGTGAGTTTTGGCATTTGCAAATTGTCAGTTTCCTGTGATATAACCCATAGACACAAGCAAGGTTTTTCTAAGAAATCCAGGGATTGAAATCTGTATTTTTGTTCTTTCGAGGTCTAAGTAACAATTTCTACAGTTCACACCAATGAGAGCAACTGAACCCTTCTGAAAATGAGATCAATGCTTATTCAAGACACTAGCATTAGACTTTTGCACAGCATTATTTAATTTTAACTTGTCTACACTCTCTTTGTCCAAAGGCTAATAGAATATAATTACACTAGGCTAGGAAAAATCTGATAATGTTGTAGGCAGCCTTACACTCAAAAAAACCCCCATTGTCACTTTCCCCCGATAGCTCTGTCAGGGATACACCGTTGTATCTCTCAGTCATAATCAAGTGAGCTGAAAATTATTCTGAGAAGTAAATGTGTGAGGAAACCACGGGAGGCACACAGCAACACAAGGGATGCAATGGCCCACAGTGCACATGCTAAAGGAGAGGTCTTCATTGCCTCACCACGCTCACCACTGGGTCTAAGCCTCTTTTCACAGGTGGCACAAGACATCTTAAATTAGCTTCAACTATTGCATGACCAGGCCTGATTAAGAGATGGTTTCTGCTGGACCTCAGTGTGCTGAGTAGTGCCAACTCTGGGAACAGTGTAATGAAAGAAAATAGATGGGAATAGGTAATCCATTTCTAGCATTTCCTCATTCTCCTCAACTCTTGATGTAGCCAAAAAATCTTTATATCCACTTCTCAACAAGATTTAGGCTACAATAACATAACACAAAGGTGCATGATGAGCATATTTAACCAGCGCAATACCTTTACACAAATTTCAAAGCTCTGCCCCAAGAAGATACAAACCTTTAACTAAACCAATCCTCTACAACAAAATGGTGGTTACATTTGGATAATTTATGTATATACATAAGCCCTCCATAAATACTTTACTACATATTCATTTCATAGCACGGATTTAACTTTGAGAAACTTCCCTCTCTTTTTGAAAAATTGATGTGAACATTTTGGAAAACAAAAAAAAAGAAAAAAGAAAACACATAAAGACCATGAAAATTCTGACTCTCCAGCCCCAGGAGTTGATCTTATACATTTGTAGTTAAGTACGTTGGCAACTCTCAACTCTTTTCCATTGCCTACAGATTACTGACGTTGCTACAGGTTAAGACTGAGTTCTGAAGCTGTTTCTCTTACTAGTGAGTGTTTGCTTTTTAACATCTTAAAGTGAAGATGTGAACAAACCTTTGAAAAGTGACTGAATATTTCGATGCCAATATATTTTGCATGTAAAATATAAAAATCTCTGCATGTTGCATTTGAAATCTGATAAATATTTATTATCAATGCTGTTTGCTTTTAATCTGTTCAGGATATCATTCCTCCAGCTCTTTAGTACTTAAACAAAAATGGCATTTACATTACAATATTGCTTGCCAACAATCTCATTTTCTGGTTTAGTCAGCAGCCTTCATGCTTGATTAGTCTTTAATTATACAAATACCTACATATTAAAAAAGTTTTCTTTTTTCCATACTTTGAGCATGTAATTATTTTCTCTTGCATGCAATAACCTTTAATTTTAGGATTAAGCAACTGATTCTCTTTAGTATGGATGGATTTTTTCAAGTGTTAAAGCAAATTTGGTTATTGTATTACGAACAGGAAAATTAACTTTAGGAAAACCTTTCATTAGTGCATTTGACAGCACACTGAGCAGCTGACAGAAACTTCAAAACATTCAATATACTTGAAAACAAAATGGATACCAATTCCATGTCCTGTGAAGTCAACAGCAATCCTACTCTGAATTCAGCAAGAGAGTGGCTGGGGCTGTGTGATTCCTCTTTAGAATATTCCTTGCTTTTGTAGTATTAGTGTTACAGCAGGACCGAGAAGCCCAACGTGAGATCAAGGCCTCACTGCATTGTACCAAAAAATGGTGAAATTTTGCAGTCTGGAGAGATCAAACACTGGTGGGAGAATCAACAACACCCCAGAAAGAGGAAGTGACACGCCAGGCAGTGACAGAGCTGGGACTGCAGGCTGCTGCTCCCGACTCCAACAACCCACTGACTAGAGCACTCCGCTTCCTGATACAAATTATTTTCCTAAATGAATTCAGTAAGCAAAGGGGCAGCTTGATAATCAGATTAGAGGTGAACACGCAGATTTCATGTGATGATAAAACACCTCCCCTGCCCTCCCCTCCTTCCCCTGCAGTTTTCACCCATGAGAGCCTGGACTGCCAAGCCTGGCTCTCCAGGACTGACATACGTTATCTCAATACCTGCTTGTACATTTGAAGTACCAGTGATTTCCCCCTAGACACACTCTTTGAATGTCTATGGGGAAAACATCAAGGATTTTCAGAATGGCTTCATTTTCTCAAGTTTTGTTTATTTTTAGGTTTGTTTTACATGAACTGAAAACTCTGTCAGACACATTTTGACTGCACGGAGAACATGTTTCATAGTCAGAGGACAGTTAAAAACATGTAGGAAGCTGTAATTCTATAAAACTGGGGAGAGAGAAGAAGGGAAAGCCTTCCTAATGGCGTATAGAGCTTGCTCCTGTCTCATCTGAGAGCTGTGAGAAACCTCCTGCCAACTCCCCCAGCAGTAGTGTTAGGTCTCGTTATAAAATGAAAAGCTGCAGACAGAGGTAGGATGGAAATGCACACAGCATCTTATTCCAGGATGGTGATCAGTGAGACAATTTCAGCCTCTCACAATGCCAATCCTTCTTTCTGGATTTTTGTGTCTCTCTGCCAGTGGAAAAGGTCAGTAGGAATAAGGGCACTGTGAAGAACAAAGACATTGTTTTTCTCCTCTCCTCCTCCCACGATTTTCCTTTTCCTCCCTAAAATCAGGCCCTGTCCCTGAGGAATTCTACAGTGATGGAAGCTGCACCTTCAGATGAATCCTGGGAATGAGACTGACAACTTCTTTACTTGGCCCTTCCTGGACCTTGATCCCAGTACAGCCATAGTCCTCATCATCTGCCCCCCTGCCCCACAGCACATGGAGCACCCACACTGGCAGCTGTTTGGCACTTTGTGATGTGTCCCCCCACCCCAGAAAAAGGTCAAGAGGAGATCAAACCTCTACCACCTCCTGTGCTGTTCCAGCTGGAGCCCCCAGTCCACAAGGACAGCACTGGCCAAACTGGGAGGACAGCAAGAAGAGACAGAGACAGCACTCCAGCTGGGTTTGGTCATCCACCAGGTTGAAAATGGGATTATAAGGTTACTATGGTGAAAATCATAAAAGTATTAGCAACTACCAATTTTTATATCACCTCTTATCACATTCATTCAGAATCATCTTCTGATATAAAATTATGGGCCACTACTACTACAGAGTAATGCTCTGTACTGTGACTGGACCCATATTTTCAGGTTTTCTTGATAGCATCTGTACCTTTGCTAGGAGTTGAGGATCCTCCCAGGCCTGACTGCTTCCCTGATGCTTTTTACAAGCACATAAGTATTTTTTAAAGAATCTGAGCTCCTTTAAGAACCAAAACGCACCATCATCATTCCTCTAGTAAAAGGATAATCCTAGCAATATGTGATGTGCTATTTTCATACATCAGTTTTCCTCTTCTGGAAACTCAGCTTTGCCTTCCAATCTCTTTGGCAAATATAACTTAGCTTGGTTCTCCAACTGGAATCCTCACAGGATATTTGGTCATGTCTAAGCAATGAGAAATAAGTCAAATTCCTGTCCTGCAGGAATTTCTCCTTATTTAAGATGTAATTTCTGATGCAAATAGAGATGAATGATGGGATATTGAAAAGTTTCAGCAAACAAAAACCTGCATTTGAATATGATGAAGTATTTCAGTCAATTTCAAGCCATGACCATGAATTAAAATGTTTTCAGTGTCTTTTGTTAAATCACTATTTTTTACGCAATTCAATGTAATAAATCCTTTATATACAACTTAACCTGATTTTAAACAAAAGCTGTGCTTGGGTCTTTTCATTTCCCAGGCCTAAAATGAAAAAATAAAATGAAATTTTGGGCAGGGGAGAAAAACCTTGTGGAATTACATAATTATTAGAAAATAAAAATCACATAGAATTTCTGATCAGTTTAAGGTACTATAGTATCAAAATAAAAATTGGGTGTATTTCACAGTTAAGATTTTTTTTTTTTTTTCCTGAGACTCTCAGTGCTCATCTACTTCCTTGTTCTCTTTCTTTTACTTCATTGCCTTTCTCAGCTAGTGGCAAATATCTTCATTTCTTGACCCTGTCCTGGAGCAGCAACAAAAAAAAGGCACTGGTGCTACAAGACAGGTTGCCCTAAAAATCTTTCAGAACTTGGTGGTGGAACAAATGCTAGGAAACCAGAAGACTTCTCTTCCAGATGAAAATTTTATGGTAGGGCCCCTTAAGACTCACAACCTGTCTCCTTCTACAATTGATTCAACCAGTGATTTGTACTTCTTTTTAATTATTATTATTTTACAAAAGATTATAGTAGAATGTAGTATATTACAAATACATCATCTAAAAATAATTTTTAGGATCATCTATAAGATATCAATTCTGATTGGTGATTTCCTACCTGCTAGGATGTGCTGCTATATATCCATGGACTTAAATAATCCTAATTTCCTCATATCCTAACCCACTAGGAGCACTTCAAAATACACATTTTCTGGCTTGTGCCTGAGGTAGTAACCTCTGACCTTCCATTTTCCAATTTCCACATAATTAATTGTTGGTCACTTCAAACAAGAGTAGAAGGTTGGTGGAGAAAGGGGAAAAAATGAAACAAGAAGGATTTGGAAAGCTCATGTTTCCAGTGTGACCCCTTGGATAAAAGGATTTTTTTTTTCTTCCCTTTTCCCTAATTTGTTTCTAGTTGCAGCACTGAGGTCAGAATAAGCCAAGAGAATGAATGGAATAAACGTCCTGATGGGCTGCCCGAAGCTGCCTGGTGTTACGGATCAGCGTAAAACCAGCTCTCTTTCCTGCGCCTGGGCCGATGTAACTCACTGGAGTGGCAAATTACATCAGACCTACAGCTGTAACCCGACATTATGATTAATTTGATCAGTAATTTCTCCTGTTTTTCATTTTAATCGGTGTGACTATTCTGCTGTGGCAGGTCTTTCAGATCTAATTAAGATAAATTTCAGAGTAAAAGACTTGGCAGAATTTTCGAGTCAAATCCAAGCGTCAAGTGTGAAGACCTGCAGCACCAGTCAATCAATTTCCAGTAAAGACGGCAGGCTGTAACTCAGCAATCAACCCATTAACACTTAAGCAAATTTCATAATCTCCAGGCCTGTGCTTAGTCACTCTCTCAAAACATTCTGGCTACCAATAAAAAATAAAAAGTATTTTTTTTTTTTTCTTTTCAAACACCTGCTCTAAACTGCATCTGCTCAAACCACCAACAGAATCCACAAGTGGACGCTGATAGATTACAGCAGCATGGCTGAAAAAGGCTTAATTTTAAACTTTAAAACACAGTCTGGAGAGGTTCTTTTTGTTTGGTTGGGGTTTTTGGGGGGTGTTTTTGGTTTTTTTTGAGGCAGTATCTAGAAGCTGAGTGACCTCTTTTAGGTGCTTATTTGTACAAGGAGTCTTGAATAATATAATATCAGGGCTATACTACTTTGAGAACATTGCTCCTCAATCAAATTCAACAAGCCCACTAGGTTCTCTGTGTGCACTTGGTCCACTTGTTTCCAAGTATAAGAATTTTCTTCTCACAGAACTAGAAACCTGTGATGAAATGCAATTTTTTTTTCTTTTCTTTTCTTTTTTATTACAAAGAGGTGAAGGGTATGAAAAATAGGAGAAAATAAAGTAATGCTTTGGGATATTCTCTACTTCCCTGGAAATCTTTGGAAATATGGATGAAAAGAGAAATTAAGATAAATGAATGCTAGCAAAATAGATCCACTAGATTTAAAAGAATATCTGAGGGGTTGTGTCATTTTTTTCTGTTCCTAAGATCCCCAAGGGTCCTCCTCACTGCCTAGACAGGCTTTGGAAATAGAAGACCCTATGGGATGCGGATCCTTTCCAAAGTTTGTCCTGGGATATTATTTATTTATTTCCCCATTTATTAAATACTTCAGTTGCTTTAGGGAGTTTATTAAATGCTCCTATTTCAGAAGCCAGAGCTTACTGGGCAAACAACTCTTTTCTCTCCTTCAGAGAATTCTCTAGCAAATGGTTCTCTATATTAGCCTCAGCTTCTGCCCCCTGGGTGCTAATAATGACAGTTGTTTTGCTCGAAGATTAATTTCTTTTGCTTTAAATGTGGGTCAGACACCAGCACTCCTTGGGCTTCTGAAAATAGCATCACCTGCAGAGTATATTTGGATGGACCAGGCAGCCAATGCTCCAACTTAGAGAAGGTTTCCTCAGGGAATGACGATACTTGCTTATAAAGCCTCTTTGAAAACCCTTAAACATCTCTTTGCTCTATTTAAATAGAGTATTCAACAGCTTTACAGTGTGAATGCCTCGAAGACCCAAAACAGCAGTGAGCTTCTGGGAGAAGGAAGACAGTTGAGCAGAAGATCTGAAACCCTACTCAGTCCTGTGGATGGATACAGTCTTAGACCTACCTGAAATTAGACTTTCTGTGGAAGTGACACCCATGCGTCTTCAGGTGGACACAACGAGTACTAGCCCTCAAAAAAGTTCATTGTGCCAGGAAACCACCTTGCATGTCTCTGCACTGTGCACTGGGGCCAGGGAGCACGGTATGGTGTAGTGTGGAGACACCAGAATGTCCAGCTGGGACAAACTGCCATGGTGCCATAGCAGAATGGCCTACCCTGTATCCTTGATGGAAGTGTCCAGAAGAGGTGAGAGGAGAAGAAGAAAGTCATCCCTGGATGCACTGAAACTCAATGCCAACAATTTCTCCAGCAAGGTTCAAGTTTGTGAACAGGGATGTCTGTGTGGTTCACAGTGACCAAAGGAAGAGCATAAAGACAAAAGGAAGGGATCTGAATTACAACAGCATCTGCAATGGGTAATAAGCATATGTGTGTGTGTGGTACACGACTTCAACCATAACTTTCTAGCTAGTGGAAATGTTTATACAAGTACTTGCCTCATCCAACTCATGAAATCACCTTTATCAACCCAGAAAAATCATTAAAATACGGTAAAAAAACGCTCAGAAACAAAAACCATGAGTAGAACAAGATGCTTAAATCTTTCTGGACCTGTTTGAAACGAGCAGGGGATGAAATATGCAAAATATTCTCAACAGTTCACCAAGCTCAACTGAATTTAGCTGACTGCAGGGCAGTTTCCATGCTATTAGTTTATAGCTGAGATCTAGGTCTTGCCACTACCTCCTGGAAATCCACCTAAGATCAGCACCTCAGTAAGCTCCCTCTGAGCAGGTGATGGGCATGAACCTTCCTGGATAAATGTCTGCTGTATGCGTCTGTATCAACTGTTGCCCTGTGATGTGCCATGTCTCACTCTCTACTGATATCAAAAACTAGGAAATTTTGGAAAACTGATTCAAAGCAGTGCACTTGCTCACGATTTGTAAGATATTTCTTTGTCAAACTGATTACCAAGAAACTTAGGAACAGATTCAGATAGTCATATATTGCACAGCATCAGAGGCAGGAACTTATCCCCGCTGCCTTCCTCAAACTAACAGATTTGGTTGCTTCTTCTGTGTCCTAAATATATGTAAATTTATCAAAGTGTCAGTAAACACTGAGTTTTCTTTAAAATAGGTTTTTCCTTAATGAGCAGCTAACCAGTGAATGAGGTTCGGGGGAAGAGAAGAGGTAGTTTGTTTTTTGTGACTGCTGGAGTCTCAGGCACCTGTGTACACATTCTCCCTCATTTACAGCTCAGTGTTTCAGCCTTTCTGCTTTTCTTTTCTCCTTTGTTATAAAAGTGTTGAGGTTCCAAATACATTATTTAAGATTAGTATGAAAATTTAATCTGAAGGAGGTTCTGGTTTTGCTATCCTAGAGTTTGCTATTACTTGGAAGATTTTTTCCGCTGTTGTCATCTCCTCACTTCCCTTCTTCCCTCCTTTTATTATTGTTTTTTTCTCACTCATCATCTCCCCTCAGCTGCAGTTATTGTAGGCAGGCTTCTCTGACAAAAAGGTGCTTTAGGAAAGAGTTCTGAAAACAGTCAGAATAATTTTACAGTGGGGCAATCCCTGGGGGATTTCCTGTTTGTCTATTCCTATTCACACACCAAGAGAACAGTAGAAATCATTGGGAATTCTTCTATTCCTACAGTGCAGCTTTCCCTTTGTAGGTTGGGCTGTGGGTACGTTCATCTTCTCCATACCACTAAAACACACCGAGGGTGCCGGCACCAGAAGCTAACCTCCGCTTGGAGCCAGTTAAATATATATTGCTGACACAAAGCGCCTTATTCTGGTAGTTAAGCAGGATAATTGGCTACTTAGTACTTGGCTGATCTGATTTTTTATGGCACATAATCAAGTCTTACGGCTCCACAAATGTAATTGAATGGAAACTCTGTGAGAGGCGCTAACTATGCTTTGAAGTTGCAACACGCTGACCATTCAAGAACCCGTACAGTTTGCCATATAATAACATTAAACATTCACAGGAGCAGTGTATTTGGAGAAGTGTATTTTCCCAGAAGTAAAGGTTTCAAAGACCCCATTTCACAACGTGAGACAGGTTGTCTTTCACCTCTGGATTCTTTTGTCTCAGTCAATTGACACAATTAAAATAAAAACCAGACTACAGTTATCTATATGAGAAATTTCACCATTTTAAAATGAATGGATGAGCGTCTTCTATCATCTACCTGACCCACCACCTCCTGAAGCACAGGTCTGCTCTGGAAAATTCTCTGGGGTTTGTTGTCCTTTGCAAACCAGTGATGACCCTGGTTTTGCAGTGTTTCGCTCTTACCAGTGTAAAGCTGGATCATCATCACTAATGTCAGCACAGAATCCAGGCCCTGGAACCTAAAGCGAGGTTATTCATCTTTCTATACAATCATTAAAAGACTTCCTAAAAACAATAGTTTTGTAACTACAATCCAGTGCACTGAACTGAGTAAAGAATAGTGATGAAATTAGAGCAGGGTGTTACAGAAGAGTCTGACAAGAATCGTTCTGAGACTTTTACCTTGTGTACGCTGCACCAGTATTATTAATTTCTGATCAGCTAGCAAAAGTACCTCACCCAGGTACACCTAAGCAAGTCACTTTCATTTAATTTGCCTTCTGAAGGACATGGCAGCATCTGTAGGTTTTGAGATGTAATTGCTGTTATCCTTCAGAGTTTTTGGAAACAAACACAATCATCCTCTTGAATTACTGACTTTCCATGACAATTTTTTGAGGCTGCGTTGTTCTAAACTAATATCTTTCAGACAGATCCTGAATAATGTAAGAGGATAAAGCCCACATGAAAAAAAAATCAAGAATTCAGAAATGAAATTTAAGCTGTCAAACTATAACTTAGTTGATCTTTATTCCCTTAATATTCTTCAAACAAAACCCATTTCATTCTAGTTCATAAAGAACATTACCTTAGAGGCCACATCATCTCTGAATTTTGTTCTATGTCAATTTTTAAGTTAAAGCATTAGACATTCAAAAAATCCACATTCTAAGCAGCTATTATCAACTGGATATATGAACTGCTGCCAAAAGTGTGGGGGTTTTTTATGTTGGTGCAGAAGAAAACAATTTCAGTTCCAGCCCTCAAGCTAGATGTATGGGGGTAAAACAACTGTTCTCTGCAGGATTTCGACTGGAAAGATAAATTTCATGGAGGAGATCTTACCACTGCTCTGGTTTAGAAAAGTACCTGAACACATCCTTCAACCATATATAAAGTGCAAACAGCAGCTCCTCTAGAAATATTTATGTCACATGTTTGCATATTAAAGAGGCTAGATGAATTTATGTCACATGTTTGCATATTAAATAGGCTAGGTGAGGCCTGAAGTTATCGTGCTGAATTCTGGCTTCTCTTCTAGACGTCACCACACGGTGAATCTGTGAACAAACTCTGGATTTTCGTAGCTATTTAAGTAGTGAGGATCGGAGAGGAAAGAACATTAAAAAGACTTATCCCTCAATTTATTAGTAAGTCTCTAATGCTGAGCCACAGCTGACACCTAATGACTTTAATTCCTTGACTGTTGTTCTGAAAGTATCCCGGTCACACAGCTGGCTTAGCATTACTGGCTGAGCTCAGCCCAGTGGGAATACCAGACCTCTCATGCTGGTGTCTTTCATTAAGTCCAAACCCAGTTCCTAAAAAGTTTAGGGGTTAGTGTTTGAACTAAAACCACCTCAGAGTAGTTGGTTCCTTCCTTCTACTTCTGTTGAGTCTGCCAGATCCAGACTGCCCTCAGAAGGGTCATTGTGAGAATAAGCATGCTAAAGAGAGCAGTGTGCCAAGGTACCTTCACAAAAACATTGACATTGGCACCTTCCATGCAAGGAATTATTGGGTTTACTTACTTTTATTGCACTTCTGCGAGTGAGATGTGACTCTGGAGAGCTAAGAGTAGGAAGTGCTTCTACTGGCCTGTACCTGTAGGTCACAGATGAGACTGGAAGTACTCAGATTCAGCTGAGATTTACATTGGGACCAGAGGCTATATGAGAGCTAAGACTTCAGATTCAGTGTTAGTACAACCCTCTTGAGGTACATTCACTGAGATAATCCCACTTCCTCCCTACCCCAACTCTAATTTATGCATGCAAGTGCTTCGTTTGGAAAACTGAAGCAAAACGTTGAGCAGGCAGTTTTAGCAACATAGCATTCAGCATATACAGTTAGTGTGCCCACATTACAGCTGCACCACGACAATAAAATGTAACAGAAGCTCCTCTGGAAATATTCCTGTCTCTATGTCAATAATCTGCATACTAAAGAGTCCCAAAGCACTCACTAGCGTGATAGACTGGGCATTAAGTGGTGCCTAAGTAGCCCTTAAGACAATACACAGAAGAAGCTCTAGAAATATTATGCTCTACTGGAAGAAAAAGTTTAGGAAGCAAGGACACATCTCTTGTGGACTTTTAAGTCTATTAGTTAAGCCATTAAAAAAAAAAAACAGATTTGATGCAATTTAGTTGAAGCTCAGATTAATGCAGGTTTAACTGGCCACATGGAAAACAAATGCTTTACACTTCTTGTAAACCAATTCCCTTAATTGTTTGGAAAATGATTTTTTAATTATTAAGCTAATGCACTTTAATTTCTGCAGGAAATGGAGCTGAATTCATCAGCATGGATAAAACCTTTAAAGTGGGGTCTCAAAATTTAGAGAATAAACTGAATAGAGACTTTGCTGGTTTCTAAGTGCAGTTCCACTGCCCACTGAAAGACTCTGCTCACTTTGCAGACTACCCTGGTGTTTATTCAGAATCACACTTGTGAATACAGTCAAAGCTGTTCTTGCAGGATGGGAATAATGACACATGCAGTGTGAGAACACCCAAGGATAAGAAATCAGGGCTACTGGATCAGAGCTCTCCTGTTTCTGCCCAGGAATTCAAAGACAGGCAGAGTCCAGTATCAGTATGTAGTAGTGCCACAGTTGTTGGTCTATTAAAAAACATCTGTATCATTGCAGTGTGTATCTAGGAAAGGCACCACCTGGCATTCTTATCTTTGGAGTCCATACTGAGACCCTTAACAGAAGTATTTGATTCTCAGCAGGGCAAACATTAGGACTGTGATTTCAAGAGGAAGGGTAACCCATCCAACCCTTGCACATGTCCACCAGCAGAAGCTCTATTTCTTTTAGGGACAGTCAGGATCATCTAATAGCTAATGAACAGCTAACTTTGCTGTTCTCATAAGTTACCAAAAGGGGTGACTGCTGGACAAATGCCATTTGCAAAGGTCACATGCTGAGTCTGTTAGAAAAAAAAATAGTATTCTATGGGTTTTACAATATGGACTTTAAGAGCAAAAGATGTGTATAAAAGCAAAAGATGTTTACTCTTCAGAAAGGAGCAGACTACAGCCATCATTAATTATGCCCTTCTGGCTTATCAGGCCTTTTAGCTGTTCTAAGCTGCATGCCTGTAAGGATTAACTAATACAAGGTGGAATTTCTCAGCCTGTATGGTCAGAAGGTGCAACCTTCACTTGATTTCCCCTTGCAGTAAGAGCGTGCGCACTTTCTGTCATTAGAGCGGTAGAGATTTGCACGTGGGTCCTACCTGCAGTGGATTTGGTGAAGTAAGAGGAGATGGAAGGCTGTGCCCCGGTGACTGGCTGGGTTTCTGAGGGGAGCTGGAGGACTGTGGGGCTGGAGGCGGTTGGCTCTGGCTCTGGGACTGTGTTTGGTTCTGCTGAGGCGGTGCCGACGGCTGTGGCTGCTGGGTCTGCTGGGGTGGCTGTGAAGTCTGTGCCTGCTGACCTTGCTGCTGCTGCTGGCTTTGCTGCTGCTGTTGCTGCTGCTGACCTTGTTGCTGCTGTTGATGCTGGAGCTGCTGAAGATGCTGAAGCTGTTGGAGCTGGGAGTTCAGGGATGAGGTAGCTGTGAATTGAAGGGAGAGAAGGGAGTTATGTAGGTTTTAGTAATATCTACCACGTTAAAGATCTTCTGGATTGAATTCTGGTTCTGTTACGTTGTGGGGCATGCTGCTCACTGAGGTCAGCTGGCCTCAGACCTCAGGTTGTGGTAGGAAACACGTTCCCATCAGTAACAGCCTGTGGTTCTGCTAGCACCGTTTTGTGGTTGGACTTCACTGGAGGCAAGGAAAGGAAACTTTAGGAAGGGCTAAAGCTCTGCCCACAGGATGGGCATCAGAGCTGACCAGCAGGCTTTGCTCAGACAAGCTGACCAGTGAAGCCATTGGGAATTTTGCCTGCCTAGAGGAAGCAAACAGGATGTCACAGTACACAGCATAGCAAGAACTCATAGCATGAACTGGTGCTGTTATGTAGAGGAGGAAGAAAACCATAGTTATAAAATAAAGGATGCTCTGAGAAGAGCTTTATCATGTCTTTATACAGCAGGTGTCAGGAAATAAAACATCCAGCTGTGAAGTTTCTTGTGCAATGCATGGTAGCAAAAAAACCCAATAACGTGTGTGTGTCTCTGAAATTAGAACTGGTCCTTATCATTCACATCTAAAAGCTACAAAGTTCCTCCTGTGAAATAGGGTCGGTATTCTGTGCACTTGTACTGCTCACTTACTCCTGGTAGGAAAGGTCTGCTGTGTTTTGCTATCATGTGACCTAAACATGAAGCTTGGAAACTGGTGGCTCACATCAACCTGCTGGCACAGAGGAGGAAACTTTATCTCCCAGAGACACCTTCAGACTGAGTAGGGCATTTGTTAAACTCAGGAAGGCAAGAAGTGTGCCACGGGGATGTCACTGAGGAAGAACAGCAGCAACCAGAACGTCACAGGAGCCTGATGCTTTCTGGGGTTATGCCTGCAATGAGTCACCTGGGTCAGTGGCCTTACCCACGTAAATCAACACCTTAGGGGTTGTGCAGATGCCTGTAAGACCCCCAGAGGAATATCTTACAAGGTCACTGCTCTATTTTACACTCTGTATACTGCTTTGTCAACGCCACTCTGTATTCCAATATCCATCAGCCAAAGGAAACTGGGAATGAATCAAATTTGTTTTTTCTAAAATGGCATTCAGATTTCACGGCCAGAAACTGTTCACCAAATTATTTGTGGATTGGCAGATAAAGCCAAGTCATCTCCACTTTCTTTTCATGCTGATATCCCTATTTCAGCTTTCCAGATGTCTATGCCCTGGGGATGAACCTGAGGTCCTGGTATGACTTATGAAATCAATGAGCCATAAACTGGAATAAGCAAAAGAAAAAAGAAAACAGAGAAAGATGAAGCAGAATGAGTAAGCCAGAAAAGGCTGTATGAAGGAAAAGTAAAAGGCTTGGTAGGAAGAGCTGTTGGTCATCCATTCCTACACTCACAGCTGCTCTAAATGTTCTTTCACCAGAGGTGGGAATCAAACTACAAATATCCCTTTACAAGAATTATAGTCACACGCATGTGACTTCAACAAAGAACCTGAATAATACGGAGGAGGAGGACTGGTAACACCAATATATTTCCATCAGGAAGGTTACTGGTGGAAGTTTGGTGTTTAAACACAAAACACAAGCGACTATCAGATTAAAAACATGCATGGTATCTCATGCAAAAGAAAGCAACCTGGAGAAGTAAGGGTACACTCCCATCAATTCCACAATCAGAACTTGTACCTAAATCCCCAAAGCCAAGAGCACAGAATGTATTGGGCTCTTTGAGGCACGCCTTTCAGCTAGAATTTAGAAAATATGGCCAATAAAAGAATGCCAAAAGTATCAATTTGAGATAATAAGTGGTAACATAGGACAGAGGAATCACTGACTCCAATAACACAGAAGTGCAAAAACAGGTTAGTGCTAATTTTTGTCAATGATCTTATTATCAAACTTACAGCATGCAAAAAATATCTGTTGACAGAATATTCAAGATAAAAGCATCACTGCCTAGACTTCTTAAAATGGTGAAATACAAGACATGAGGAGAATGGTAAAGAAGCCAAAAGTGTAAAATACATGAAATTTCTTGGCAAACTAAAACAAATCAAAGGGTGGTTACATTATATTGCAAAAAGTTTATTGCTCTGTGTGTTTGCATGTAGCTCAGAGCAATCAGAAGACTAGCATTCAATAATCATTAGTATTAGTGTTCCCCACAGAGCATATGATTTTCTTTCATTGAAATGTTGCCAAACAGTGATGTAAGTAGCCTTGCAAAATCACAGAGTCTAAAGCACAGATATGGATACACAGAAATAGTACTGATGTGTTTGTTTACCACTGGACAAAAATTGGACAAAGAGATTATATTGTTGCATGTGTTGGGATTTACTTGCTAGAACAGTTATCCTAATGGTGTAGGCCCCAGCTGCACTAATGAGCCATGCCTGTGATCAGCTGTTCAATTACATTCTTAAAAATTAAATCTTCATTATTAACTTTGATTCTCCACAAGACCAATACTCTGTTTAATGGACATTTTGATGTGTATGTTCTTTCTTCTGCCAATACATAAAACAAAGGACAGAATCCAAAGGGAAGAAAAGGAGGGACAAAATGCCTCAAGAGCTTATTTTTTTTTTTAACCTAAAATTTTACAGGTTCAGGTCCTACTGAGATGCCAATGTAAATGCTGTTGTTGAATGGCCATCACCTACACACACTGACTTGTCTGATGAACGAAGAGGGTCTGAAGTTGACTTAGAAAACATCAAGTTTGTAAATTCTGTGGGCATGCCCAGCACTCGTAGCTAATGGCTTGATGTGAAGATTTTTTTCATTCCCAATCTAGGAACAGAAAAGCTTTGCGTTCAGCACTGCTTAATACTTAAATGCTGGCTGATGCAGGAATATCACTATCTCTACCATTCACTTTTGCACTGGAAATGCACTCATTCTTGCTGGGGTGGAAGGTAGACCCTCTGGGAAAATTTTGATGATGAAGAAAAGTTACTTAACGGAAATTTTCCAAGTTCATTGCCAGCAACTGCACAAAATTATTCAAATACCTTCTTCTCTTTACATATAATTCCTTTAAAAAGCCTCTCCGAAGCCCACTGTCATGCTGAGCTATAAATGGCATTGAAGTGGCTTAGCGAGGTACAATTGTTTAACATGCTGTTGCTAAACAAACAGATAGGGACATGGAGGAAGGACTGTGAGATCAGACAAGGCTTTCCCAAAGCCACACACCAGGTGTATTGCAAAGGTGGATTCAAGGCTCCGGATCATGCCTGCAGTCGGGTGTTGAGGCTGCCTGATTGCACTGCCTCTCACAATGTGCCTGCTACCCACAGCAGGGGTTGTGTCATATTATTGTTTGTAATCAAATCCAATCCAACTCCCAGAGCTTGCTTGCATACCTCATCCATTATAAATCGTATACCTGTCTAGCATTTGTCACTTTCTGCAGAGCTTGGAGCCTGATGGAATTTCAGGTGGTACAACAGTGCTATGTCTGCATTTATAAAAGATAACATGCACTGCCTACCTCACAGGAATCTTTTTATGACTTACTGGCTAACAGCTGGGTAAAACTTTGACATATTTAAGAGTGAGAAGTGCCTGCTTTCTTTCAGAATTGCATTCCAGAATTAGAAGGGCTTGCAAAAAAAATTGCAAAAAGTTCTTTCTATGGCTAAAAAAGATAACATAAAGCACATCACTTGAAAAGAGAGAGAATCAACTAAAAATGCACACAAGCTATGAAAAACTGAGGAAAATCCACAGAAGCTGTGTGCCATTTCAGCTTTCTCACACGCTGAAATATGTGCTGAATATATATGAGGCATCCAAGAAGAGAAGAACTAATACCTATGAAGAAACAACGGTACGAGGAGTTTGCAAACTTAAGTTTCAGCTGCAATTTCTTGGTTGTTGCAGCAGACTTCCCCAGGGATCAGCCCACATTTCATGACCCTACTTTAAGCAGATTATGTTTAGCCATAGTATCCAAGTATTTACATTAGAATAAGATACGGAGTTAGGTGGTGTAAATGGATTGTCAAGAGGCAGCAAAAGCAAACTTTCTGATGTCCCAGGTCACCTACTTCTACACTTGTCACTGACCTCAGGCTACTTTAAAGAGTTAGAGAAAGTTATGATCTAAGGAACACACTCCTTGACTTCCTTTGGGGGATTCCTCAGACACAATGCTCCTATGCATTTACAGTATTTACGTAAAATGGGTCTTTTCATGTTTTCCTTTTATTTTCTGTTTCTCTGCTGGTCACCTACAGAGGAAACTGAAAAAAACCTAAAATGCTCATGTATCTAGTAGAGTGATGCAATGGGAAAAATTCATCTCTGATGCAACCATGCTGAAAGAAGCAGTCTGATCCATGACAGGGGGAGTGACTGGATCTTTTTATTAGTGGGAAAACTGAAAAGGCTCTGTCTTCAACTCCCAATCCTGTTTGTATTCACTGAAAGTAGCATCAACTGCCTGCTGCCTCTGGCTAACATCCTATTACATAAGTATGGGAATGGCTCTGATTATATTTTAAATAAAAATATACATTTTAAAGTTTAACCATATTTCTCTAAAAAGTAAGGAACATAAGTAAGCCCACAAATGTTTATATAATGAAAACAATAAAAAATTAGGGCTGCCCTTTCACCTCTCATTCACAATGCAAACTCAGATTCTTAAGACCTCTCTAGTGCTCGGCAGAAGATCAAATTAATGTTCAGGGATTCAATTTGTGTCTAGAATCTGCTCTTGTGGATAAGCTTCACATAATGTCCAATTTATTTACGTAATGTTTTGTGTATGTTTGTTTCTGTGTAAAGAGGAAGAAGGGGTAGGAGGAATAAGAAACAATTTTAGCCTACAAACTATGGTGCTACTCTATCCTCCTATTTACATAATTGCATAGATGTTCTTCAGTGCCTTGATACAATGTACAGTGGACTAAAAAGAAAATCATCCATTAAACTTTTCCTGTTTGACTGAGCACAGAACGTGGCTCTTGCCATTTCAAGGACCCAGTGCCTTTTTCCACTTCCCAGTAATGGAGAATGCATTTGCATCCCTTAAACTGAAAAGTGCAACTAACAAACATCTGGGCTTGTGTTTGAACTGACAGGGCCCCTCTTTTTTATCCCCCACCCCGTTGTTTTTCTCTTCTAAGGAGGTAGATGCCTTTCTTATCTTTGAAACAGATTTCTAACGATTGAACACTCACTCTGAAGAGGCTAATGCAGGCCTGTGTCTACGCTCTCTCCCTCCTGGGTAATGAGGGGTAGGTTAGCCAAATGCCCAATGTGTTTTCACATACGCTTGAATTTTCTTTCTGAGAGCAAAATGTGAGCTGTTTTAAATACGTTAGCATCCTCTTCGTGGAAAAAAGGGAAGGGTTGGACTTGTGGCTGAAGAGATTAGTAATGAGATATAGAGCATATTATTTCTAAATCACTGGTTCAAATCCTGTCTAGGTCAATACAAGGAACAAAAGTCATTGCACTTTAATGGTGCTTTTGAGTGTTTTCTACCTTATAGATGTACTAGATGTATAGACGATGTATTCACACACAGATACCCACAGAGAGCCTGCCACACAGTCAAGGTAATAAATTGATGGTCTCCCAATACCTATTAGGAAGATCATAAAGACTATGGCCTTGGATGGCATCAATTGACATCTTTATTTGCACTTTCAGCAGAGATGCTAAGGACAGAAAGAGTAAGGAGACCAAGTCATCTTCTCCTTCCTAAAGGTGATCACTCAAGGTTACAGCTGCAGGACGCACATGAGGTTCTGGGGAGAAACTTGCATTGGCAATGCTCCTCTGTACCAACTCTGCACATAAACAGAGGGCTTCACTTTCTACTGTTGTCATATCCAGCATCTTTCATGAGCACTAAATTCACTTTAAAGAATATAGGCAATAAAAAGGAAGTATTAAGAAGAAAACCATCATAATTTATATGGTGCCTGTGGTGTCTCCACATTTTGATGAATACTGGAACTTCCCTGAAAAATGATCCACTGCATTAAATAAATCTGACATCTTTTTTCCTTACCAAACCTTAAAATGTACAATAATCCACTAAAATACTAAGAAAAAAAAGAAAAAGAAGAAAAAAAAGAGAAGAAGTTGTTTTAGGTAGAAAGCTTGACTAAGTATCAGGGCAAGTATATTTGGAATACTTCCCATTTTGAGATAATCTAGGGACTATTTTCCTCTAGTTTATGACAACACTCTGTGAGTAAAGTTCCCTGAGTGTATTGTAAAAATTGCATTAACCTATTTAAAATGCCCAAAGGCAAGAACAAGCTGGAGAAATTAGACTTTAATAAGCCATTTGCTTCCTCAGCTCAAATGGGACCTTAGGCCTCATATTGTACAGATGGCTGAAACATTAACTGGAGTCAGGGTATCATCAAGACACAGGGGATCAATCAAGGAGTTGTCTTGGGACTCTCATGCAAAGACAGGCAATTAAAAACCCACCATAACACAGTCTGAGGGCAATGTAAGTGTTTGAATGCCAAAGGCTGGGTGTCAAGCAAGAGGTATTTAGATCTGGCAAACTTCTTATTTTACAGGCTGATGGGTTTTTTTGGTGAAAACATTACTCTGTCGGAGATCAAGGGGCAGGCTCTTAACTTCAAGTCCTTATGCCAGATAAAAGCAATTTTCTAGTTACAGAGAGCAGGACTGGTCCCATGTTTTTTAAGAACAGAATAGTGTTAGAATGGAAAATCAAACTGAGTGACATGGTATTCCTACAGATTGGATCTCCAGACCACATTCAGCCAGTAACATTCCTATGGTCTAGAATTTAAGATAACCTGCCAATTCTTGGGAAAAATTCTGTGGGACTCCTTTGAAATAAACTAATTGACAGAGAAAAAAAAATATCATCTAAAGGCCAAGAGAGCCCAATATAAGATTTCACAATTGAAGGGATGTCACAGGGAACAGATGAATGACACAAAGAAATTAAGTCTGAAACGGCAGCCTGCTGACTCAGAGAACAATGACTCATAATGGACATCAGACAAAGGCTGGGCACTCTCTGCACATACAACCTTTAAGAACAGGAGCTGCAGGTTTTTTTGTCTTTTTCTCTCCATATCTCTTTCAAATGCTCTGATGTTGATGGGAACCATAATTTCCATGGCACTTATGCAGACCTAGCATTTGGCATGCCTCGAAGTAGCAATGCTTGTAGAAAAATCAGTGCAACAACACACGGCCCCAGGAGCTTTGGAAGAGGTTGCACAGAATCCTGTCCTGCAGTTCAGAGAGCCACAGGTCCCCAGTCCACCGAGTGCCCTGCCATTTCTTCTGGCAAGGTGGCTATGTGAGTCTTTGGGGCAAAAGGAGGGTCCTGTCAAGAGGAACTGGTTGAATTGGCTGGTGGCTTCAAAGGGTGACTTTGCATTCTTTCAGATAACAGACCTGCAGTTGCATGTCTGTAATTGTTTATGGCAAATGGCTCTTCTGAAAAAGAAATACTTAGCCAGGTATAGCTTCAGCAATGGTTCTTTGAAGATCAGGAATTATGAGAAGTCTCTTCAAAGAGTCTTTGAAGTGAGTCATGTTTCTTTAACTAAAAGTGAAGTTACTGTAAGTGAAATGTGCTGGGTTTTTTTGTGCATGTGTGTGTTTGGGTTTGTTTTTTGTTTTTTTTTTTTAAACAATACAATTGACTAGTGGATCAAAGTGTTTGTAGTTTAAAAGGTTGGCCTTGATGCTGAGGCTGCTGGAAGTGTCCTGAGAATGACAAAGGACAATGTCACTTTCCCACAACCTCAACCAAGGGAAGCAGCAGAGGGTACCGTGCCCACCAAGGTGACTTGGAATGACTCACTGCTTTCATCTCTCAGACTCTCATTATACCCCTGGTTTCTATCATTTTCCACTTCCAGTCTATTCTGAAAGCTGGAAGACCTGAGACAACTCTGTTTTCTATGAAGAATTCCAAGACTCAAGCAGCTGCAAATTCTGTTCCCAGTGTGCCAATTCCAACTAGGGAAGTTAGCTCAGCAGCAGTGAGAATGGGCCATGGAATGACTTGGAAAACAACAACATGGGTGTTATATGGATAAAGGGAAAAAATGCAGCCCAGCCCTTTCCTTTCCAATCAATAAAACTACAGCAGCAAGTAGGAGAACCTGGTGCAAAAGTGGCAGCTCTACCTTGCTGCAAGGCTGTGCGTGCAAATGCTCTGCTGGAGCAGTGACTCGGGCTTCACCCTTGTTAACAACAAGCCCTGTTATCCTTAATATAGCCTTAAAATTCTCCTGTTTTTACCAAGCCATGAAAAATTACAAATGGTAGCAACAGAGTGAAAAAAGGAGGGAAGAGAACAAAACAAAACATGTGGCCTGATCCCGCAAGGGCTGTAATGTTCTCAGTCCCTACGCAGCTCCCAGGGACTGAAGGCCATTCCTCACCAGCTGGGACACCCATGCAATATCACTTTGAATACTCATGTTGTTCCTCATCAGTCACTGAAGAAGAAAAATGGACTAAAAAACTTTTTCTAACTGACATGAGATATTGCTTAATAGCCCAGGAGCAGTCTCGAGCACTGGTCACTGGGTTGGTGAGGAGCTGCTGCACTCGGTGGTGTAACCTCAATATGGGGAGAAGATAGAGGTGTTCTCTTTAGATAAGGGATCAATACACAGAGACTATGCAACTCCCTCCACATGAGAAATGGTAGAAGAGCTGGGAAGTGAACTCTAATTTGGTAAATGTTACACCACAAGCCATTCCTGAAAGTATCTACCACTAGCAAGTACATTATGTTTCCCCGCTGTTGACTCGCAGTAGCTCTGCTCTGCTGTCTTTGAGAATCTTCCATGATTTTATTATTTGCTTTGCATAGAAAAGAAGAGCTGTATTTACCTGTGTGCATTTCAAACCACACCACGGTATCTGTAGCTGTTCTTTTAATGTCAGTTTAAGGCAATCTGCCTATAAGCCTTTTTCTAGTTTATTTCACTTGCAGAGAGATTAAAAACAAAGTTAAACAGCAGGTGAGCAGCGGTTCTGGACTCTGCAGCTGGTCATCTGCTGTGGATGGACTGACTGCTCACTTTTAATTTGCAGTAAAATGAGGGAAGCTGAATATCAAATGTCCCTGTAGCTCATCAGCCAAACATGTTGCTGCTTCAGGCGCTAATCCTAGCTCAGTTGTGCCTGGCATCTATCACCTTCACACAGCAACAGCGAATTAGCTGCTCTGTGAGTGCTCATGTGCTTCCACCTCCCTAAATTTCCTGCTCACTGTTGAAATAAACAACCTGGTTATTCACATAGATAAACTGCTCATCAGTACAACCTTTGGGTGGGAGACTTAGGGAGAAGATTTTATAAGCACTCTGCGTTCACAGGCTGTGAAGTCAGTCACACTTCTGTGTTAGGAGGAGGCTCCATCCACAGCTGAATGAAGGGCTGGAGAGTCCAGAAAAGCAGCAGCATTGCTGGGCCCCATCAATGCCCCATCCACCCCACGGCTTCCAAAAGCCCATGAGGAACCCCCATGCTGTTTGATATTTCATTCATTTTCATACACTGCAAAACAGCTAATAGCAGGCCTTAGAACAAACTGTCCCTCGATCTTACTCGAGGCCTTAGAACAAACTCCCTCTAGATCCTACTCTATCTACTAAGCTGCCTCTTCAAGTTTAACTATTTTTAATTTAAAAGGGATACACAGCAATTAATAAAACAACTTCTTCCACTTAAATAATGTATTTACTTACATGGAGCAGGAGTCCCCAGTTATAGAAAGGTGACAAAACCCAAAGAATAAATTTAAAATTGGACAAAAAAATCTACTTAAAAATCCTTCACTGTTTCTGTCCACATACACAGTCAGAACAGATGTTGTTGCCCTTTTGATGCAGTAACTCGTACCCGATTACCCTCATCAATGGAAATACTTCCTTTTCCAGACCAGATAATGGAAGAAAAGTTGAATTTGTTTGCTAACCAGTAATTCTCAAAAAAAACCCCAAAAAAACCCACAGGAAGCTAGTCTTTGCCTTCCATAAGGCAACAAGGCATTATTTTTAATATTCAGGATAATGAAATAATATTTTAAGTAAGGGTTTAGGTCTCATCAGCTGCATTTGTTTAACAATACCAAACCTGAATGATGCTACAAAACTGTCTTATTGTCATCTCCAAATTCCTCTGTCTTTTAAACAAATTCAGCAATGTGTTAATGCACAAAAAAATAAGTGTTTACCAATGTACTAAGGCTGTTATAAATATTAAATACACCTGCTGTTAATGTCATCCTTTTGAGAATTATAATAGAATCCTGCAGAACCTGCTCTAAAAATACAGAAAATTCACAAGAGAATGCATCCTAATAGGTGTATTTTATTCATCCTATGGAAACACACTGGCAGTGATGTAACTAGGTTATGTGGAGTTCCCATACAACAATCATAATTCTCTCAAGTTTTTCTTCATTAAAAAAGTGCAAAAAGATAACTTTTAACTGTAGAAAATTAAAAAAATTTTGGTAATGAAAACATTGGTCATCATATGAAATTGATTGCTAAGGTATAGACATAGATAATCATGTTTGGCTGGAGGGGGAGGGGGTGAGGGGAGAGAATTTACTGTTCAACAAACTCTCTTGCTTATGAAATCAGGGGATTTCTCAACCTCCTGAGGAAGCCCACGGAGAGGCGTAGGTGAAAATACCCCATAAAGACTGGGCAAACAGCGTTACTGGATTTACTGCAGTAAGCTCAACGGCAAAGAAATGGAAATGAGCTTGTTCCAAAATATTGCATTTAAATGAAAAGCCTGGACCATTCAACAGCACAAAATAAAGAATCACAGATCTGGCTTTTTGCTTAAATTGACTTATGTTTTAAAAAGGAAAAGAAAACGCTTCTCAAGCG
Organism: Caprimulgus europaeus; assembly: GCA_907165065.1. The sequence continues at coordinate 5,058,833 of OU015530.1, forward strand.
GGATGAACGATCTCATGGCAACCTTAAGAACAAAAGTTGGCACAGTTGGTGCACACGGAAATCTGAAACCACTACTTTTGATTCATTTTGCCAAGTTTTAACTAAGTAGATGCAAAAAAACGTTCCTTTCATTTTCAGTGCCAGGTATTTTGTCTTTACTCTGCTGATTTTAATAGCTCGCTCAGAAGCTTGGAAATGAATGTTTGTTCCATCATCAATTTAAAACTTTTCCATTTGCCAACTATGGATGTTTTTTCTACTGTGTGTTTTCAATGAAGCTGAAATTAATATGGTTCCCTTTGATTTTCCATCCAAACGCCAAGGGAGCATGGGGCAAACTATGCTTTCATCTCCATCCTTGAGACACAGCCAGGTCCAGCACCACATGACCACACCACCACTCCTTTCTTTCCCTTTCTCCCACAGTCTCCCAAAAAAAGACAAGTTTTGGACTCATGTTTGTCTAAAGACTACCTGCAAAGATCGCCTCTATGGGGGTCCTCCAGCATTCTAAAGGGAAGGGCCATTCCTATGGCTGTCAGCTCCAGCAGTTCAACTGCTGTTCTCCCACAGAGTCCTCAGTTTGAGCAGATATGGCCCCAACAGCCTCTTCAGCCTCTTTTTCCTACCAGCTGTAGACATTTACTGCTTCATAGCCTATGGAACTATGATGGCACTCCAGCAATCCTCGCTTTTGGACAGGGGACTGAAGCAAATGTGGATTTGCCTAAATGTTATTGTCAGGAAGCCTTATTCATGTGAGTGTGTGCAAAAGCAGTTGTGTAAATTCCTGCCTTTATTTTTTCAGCAATGTTTAGGGATTTTTTTTTGCCAAAGCTACACAATCAATAGACCTGATGAGAACTTAATCAGAAAAACACCTGCAAAGGTAAGGCCCCTAAGTGAAGACAAGTGGTTTTTAAGCAATCACAGTACATTTCACTAGGAAGTTTGCAGCATACACTGCTGATCATTTTGTGTAGTTCAATTATGGATCACACGAATTTCCAACTCAAAGAAACTAATACCAGCAAAGAATCTTATGTTTTAATGATTTTCACTTGGAAATTAAGAGGGGAAGCCAAGAACATATGACCTCTGAATCAACACTGGTCCATGCACCAGTACAAACAAAACCAGAAGTAGTTTTCATCCACTTAAAAAAAAAAAGTAGTGGTATTCTTAAATAGATTAATTCTAACAACCCTTAATTATCTTGCACAGTGAAACGATGTCTGACTTTTTGCAATCATAGTGCTAGAAGCATTGCTGATTTAACTGATGCTGCAAGGACTTTCAGATTAGATCACAGTATATCCACACAACCCAGATGAGCTCTAGATGCCTACGTGATTCTGGTTGAGAGGACTCAGTTTGCCACCTGCCATAAGAGCACTTTAAAGAAAGATTCCCGAGAAGACCATGGGGAAAACGTGAGCCACTGCCTATGAATAAAGAGCACATGCCACAGAGCAGCTCTCTCTGCTGAGATTCAGAAGAGCGCCCTTGGCTTCCGTACTGATCTGAAACTTTAATCTCCCCGCGGAACACTTTAATCAGAAATCATTTTCATAATGTGTAAACACTGCCAAATGTTTGATTGCAGGCTGTTTAAGTGATCAAACCTGCTGGTGGAAAATAAAATAAACAACAATCAAAACCATCAGACAAAGAAAGTAGTTATAAATAATTAAATATGCTGTACTGACAAATACTATTCCCACCTGGACGCTGAGATTCCAAGATGCAAAGCACAGTTTTCCTAATTAGAGAAAGAGAAAAAAAAACCAACAAACCAACAACCCTGTATGGCAGAATAAGTCAGATAAGAAACAGGGAGTTAGGACTGATTGTCTTATGGGTGAAGATCAGTGCCTGGGAATCCACTTCCTATTCCTGAACCTACTGTACCTGCACCACCTGGAGCACAGAAGTTAACATCCCTGCCTCACTTCCCAGTTCTACAGGAGATAAGTTCCAGTTCTACAGGAGGGATAATAAACTTCACTTCCCTCACCACAGGAAGCTAAATTAGTGAAGTACAGCAATGGGGGCTAAGATCCTCAAAATTAAGATGGTCAAAGATACATGAAGTTTTATTTCTACATGGAAAAGATTGTTACAGAGCTACATCTTACACTGTGTTAATGAGACATGGATGTACCCATTAAAAGTACCCATTTATTTTCTTTTTTTCCTACTTTTTGATAATGTCTGGGTAATGCTTTTATTTCCAGCAGCTCATAAGACTTTCTGAGATCTCCAATAATAAGGATGTCTTTTAAGATGAACTCTCAGCTCAGGCACATTTTAGGCACATTGTCTCACACTGGGTTTAAAGGATACCTCAGAATGAAAAACAATCCCAGATTTCCTGGAAGACTACTACTTAGAGTTCATTGCACACCACTGTGAGCACCTCTATCATCAGAGACACACTGATGGAGCCAGCTAAACCAAACTAGTTAATGATAATAACAATTAAAAAAAAAATCCATGAGAAAATTTCACCAACAAGACACCAGAGGTAATAAAGTGATTCCTCCAGTGCAGCAAGCTAGGCCAAAGAAACAGGAGGATGACAAAAGCAAATGAAGAAAGGAAAACAAATTCAAGGGCAATAACTACAGGACCCTGGTGGGCTTATTATGAGAACAGACTGCAGGTAACCACATCCTGCCGCCGCGATGCTTCATAAATTCTCTGGTCTTGTTAAGACACTGAACACTACTGACCTCACTTCCTCCACTAATAAGACCGAGCTGCTTTGTGCCCAGACTTTTTCATGCTTATGAAACTTGAACCATTGTGGGACCTTTCTTCCTTCCTGCACCAATGGTTACCGCCTCCCAAATTACAGAAGTACAAATGGGAAATGGAAACTCCCCCCCTTCTTGTTCAGCAGTAGGTGTTCACATATAGGTGTGCCATTCACACATGCAAGGAAGACCTTCGTGTGTTACAAAGCCTGTGTAGGCAACTTCCAGCCATTTTCATAGAATCACAGAATGTTGTGAGTTGGAAGGGAAACACAAGGATCATTGAGTCCAACTCCTGTCCCTGCACAGGACAAGCCCAACATTCACACCATGTCCCTGAGGGCCTTGGCCAAATGCTGCTGGAATCTTGTCAGGCTTGGTGCCATGAGCACCTCCCTGGGGAGCTTGATCCAGTGCTCCACCACCCTCTGCCTCAAGAACCTTTTCCTCATGGCCAACCTCACCCTCCCCTGCCACATCTTCCAGCCACTTCCTCTGCTCCACTAAGAACACACAGCAAGAGTCAGAGAGCCAAAGAGAGAGCAGCCACGTGAGGTGTTTTGGAAGTACTCTGCAAACACAAAGCCTACACAGGCTGTACAGTCAGCAGCTCTCCTTATTGCAGCTCAAAGTAGGAGAAAACAGTTACTCTTCTTTGCATTTACTTCTGAAGAGCAAAATATGCAAAGGCAGCTGAGATCAAGCCCAGCTCAGTTGGCTATGGCCACGCATGATCATGAGAATTTGAGACAAAAGCAGGCCTGTGACTTGTCCTGTCCATCTCTTGCATCCTTTTCTTCCCAATCTAAAAAGCACAAGATGAATCAAGGCAGAGTCATCCCTTCCTTACACATGACAGTGCAAAAACGTGTTCACACCATAAACACCACAGAAGGCTTGTCCCTCAGCTGCTACAGCTCTCGGTGTTCAGTCATGTAAGTGTGTGCCAAGGATGTACCTTTAAAATTTTACAATATGCAACTTAAAAAAGGTTAAATCATTATTTCCTTTTTCTATGAGACTAGTACCTTCACAGTCATCACTGGCACTGAAAGGAGACAAAAAATAACCCCTAAAAAGTCCTCATAGACCCCTCGTTTTCCCTCAGACAACCTCTTGTCCTTAAAAGCCAAAAGCCTCCCAATGGTCACCTCTTGCAGCTAATGAACTACACTACAGAGGCACTCTCCTCACCCTTTAGTACCTCAAAGTAAAAATGCTGCAAATGAAAATACACAAATCAGGACGGCCGATAAGGACAGTAGGACAACCTCTTCTCTGAGTTTGAGCAATGAGAGCAGCATCAGTGAATTGCTATTTCTGAAACCAAAAGGAAAATGTGGCCTTTAATTACTTTGTTCCAAGAGCTTTTTGTCTTGTGGATCTGATTTTCTCTTTGCTTCAGTTGTGCCACTACACTGCGCTCGGCACTTCCTTTGCCACCCTTAACAGATAACGCAGCAGTCTGCTGTCTAGACTTACTGTCCTTCCCAATAACGAGGGCATGCAAACTCTTAATATCATACACAGCAATAAAACTTGAAATAAAACAAAAACCAAAACAAAATACCATAAAAAGTCCCCAAAATTCTGGTTTCTTGCTGGCTTTCTCACAGCTCCTGCACAGGATCACCTTTCTCATTGAGCAAAGGCAGCTTATATTTAAATATTCCATTATTTTCTTTTCTACCTTACACAGACCGCATTGGGAGCCTGCTGTGTGTTTTTGGGCTGACCCAATCTGTTCTGCCTTGCACAGTCCAGGCATTACCTTCCCAAACGGCGCTGCCGAGCCTCAGGCGCTGCCAGCAGCTGCTCTGCACGGCTCTCCGTGCCAGGGACACCGCGCCGCGCACGGGGCACTTCGGAGGAGGATGCCAAGCTGCTATTTATTTCTGTCACCCTCCAAAGCCCCCAAAGATATCACATGCATTTATGAATTGCACGTACAAGCTGTTTTATCCTTGTATTTCTTTTAACCCCATCCTGCCCCGATTGTCCATTTCCTCCGTCCTTTTTCTCCCTTTTCAAGACTGCCTTCTGCTTTGTGTGGTCTGGCACGCAACAAGCAGATTTATTCTTCTTGTGCTACATATTCATTAAAAAAAAGGAAGAAAAAAGAAAGAAAAAGAAAGAAGGAAGAAAGTAACAGAGAACAGTAAAAATCCAGAGTCAAATGTGAGTGGCACAGCTATAATTCTTTATGAAGCAGCAGGTAAGATTGATTGTCAAGGGTCAAAAGGCTAGGTCAAACTCCGCTCATTCGTCAGCTGAATGTCATTTTTGTTTTCCCTGTCACCAGATAGCTTTAAAAAAAATTGCAACTCCTTCCTCATTATCTGGGACTTGGCTCCTTTCCTGCCATCCAGTATTAATGAAACTGTGCTTCAAGCCTGGCCTTCATCTTTGAGGTTCTTCTTCATGTACTTCTTCCCTTTCTTAACTACTACAGAGCGAGGACAATTTTAAAGATCGTTTTCTCGCACAGAGAAGTTGGGAAATTGCCGCTACAGCGAGGATGATTTGAAAACATACACGCAGTATAAACGTCTGAATGAACAAAAATGTAATTAAATCATAGCAGGTCCAAAGCCCACACAGCGATGTAATTGAATCATGGTTAAATCCATGCACCTCATATGGAATCCTTCAAAACAACATGATACAATATTTTGAAATCATTTATGAGGAAAAAAAAATAACTTTTTGTTATAATTGCAAGCTGTGCACCACTGGAATAATGCTAATACTGAAATTATCCATTGATTTACTGTGAATATGATTTATATATGCTTGTTTCAGATAAAAACATAGCCAATAATTCCTTTAAAAAGAATTAAACGTCTAAATTAATTGAAGTTAAATTACACCTACTCAGTGAATTTTCAGCTGGTCTGAAATGGGATACCATCTCAAGCCAGAGGTTGGTGATTTAAGGGGTGCTTCCCCAAACACAACCATTTTGTGTCAAAAGTAAGTTGAGGTGCAATTATATTGTACATTTATATAAAGTGGATACTCTTGTGTATATCAGGTGCTTTTCATAAAGCAGTCTCAAGGAAAATTACACAAATAATTAAACCTCATCAAAATCCTATCCATACCAGGACTGTCTCTCTGTGTAGAGGAACAGAATCAGGAACCCTTTGGTGACAGAATGAGAGGATTTGCTAAATTAATTTTCACTAAACACATTGCTACACAGGGTGATTTAAGTATGTTGACTAATTGACATAATACCTCCTTTTAGCTAGGAAAATGACCTTTTAAAATATTTATAATCACTCTTAGGCAAAAATAGCCTGAAATCCTGTGCTAAATTGGTGTGAAATAACACTTCACACTAATTTCCCTGCACAAGCAAACGTGGTGACTTCAGTGACACTATCCACGTGAACGACATCTCAGACAGGAAATTCAAAATGTTTTGAAAAAATAAATTAATTTTAACTGTGAGGAGAACATCAAAATAAACAACTCAAAACAAAAAGAAAAGGTTCTGATTTCAAAATACTTTGTGTACTATCCACCAACACCTCGGGAGAGCCGTTTCAAGGCCTGGCTCCTGCAGGAACACAAGCTCATCTCCATGTGCTTCCAGCCGTAGGTGGAAGATAATACCCACTTAAAATGTACAGAATTCAGCTCACAGAATAGTGGATCATAGAATTATTTAAAATAGAGACCAGAGTTTCACAAGTTGACAGTAATTAGTTAATCTAAAATTTGTGATTATTTTGCTCTCCTGTGATATTTGACAGCAATGGTGGAACTACTGATATTTTTTGACCTGACTGTTTTTTCAGGGCATATGAAATATTTGCTTCTGAAATGTTATCTAAACCAACTCATTTTTTACTAACTCTCAAAGACGACAAAATTAGAGGGAATTTCAATAAGAGAAAAGCAGCAAAGTGAAGGGAAATGAAGAGGAAAATAATTCTTATTGCAGAATTAAGTTTTCCTTCAGGATGATTTTCTCTACTCCAAATTTCCAATAGCAATAAAATTTGAATTTTCAACTTCGAGCTGGGATGGCACCAATTAAAATTTGAATAGAGGGCTTGTCATTAAAATAATTTTGCTTACAGCACTATGTTCTGCTATACACTGGCTTTTCTAGTCATGTTACAGTGTGGACATCCTTCTGCAGTGTACCGGTTTAAAACCTGGAGTGACTCTACATCACTAATGTGGGAATAAGTATTGTGGGATCAGGCCAAGTGGATGGATAAAAGTAATTGGAAACCAGAGCTGGACAGTGTCTAGGAGAGCCTCTTTTCGTTATGTAAAATGACTGATGATGAGATCCCAGCTGGGTTTTGCACAGGGCCTTGTTCACTGAAATATTAATGGATGACATTTAGCTAAACAGTGCGACAGAACCATGATCCTGTGCTGAGAACTGCCACCAGAAACACATTTCACTTCCTCCAATAAATACTAATTCGGTGCAGGCTGTTGCCAAAGTGCCATGCTTTCTCCTGACAAGCTACAGCCTTCTCTACTACCCACAGCTCTTTGGAATTACACAGCTCAGTTTTCTGGTCACATCTAGCACAGAAATTAGCTGAGGAGGCAGTGAGCCTTTCTCTGTCACTCAGGTGGGAGCAGGGAGCACGGAGAAGCTCCTGTGGATACAACACAGGCAGCTGCTCTCTTCAGTAGTCTCCATGTGACAGATTGTCAAGCACTACTTCCAGGTGTGGTGAAACCCAAAGTTTCAGCTCTGTCAGTACCACTCAGCACTGCTCCTTGCAATTAGCTGAGGAACATTCGTTAATTATGTGGAGCACGAATGCTAAATTTTTAGTGAAGAATCGAAGATGGTACATGAGCCTTCATTCCTGCTGAAAGTCAGTTAGTCCACCCATAATACACTTTGCTTCTTTCTTCCTACTCTGAACTAGCCCCTTTGCTCCCTCTTTTCTCAAAAAATTACCTTTTCCATTTTCTTTTTGTTTGTATTTTTTCCCTGTTTCCTTCATTCTGTGACTCCTCAGGGTTCCCTGTATGGATTCGCTCTAGACCATCAGACAACATCTATACAACTCTCACTGCACAAAACTGAACCATATGAGTGAAAAGCAGTTGAATTCCTCTCAATTTTGGCAACAGCAGTTTGAAAGCTGCCTGCTGAGATGAATTTTTGAAAAATTTCTGTGCTATTTTCCATGTTATTCAAGGCCTCAGTTTTACGGGGAGACAATGAGCTAAATTTTACTCTCACCTGCCTGAGGCCTCTTCCATTCTTTTTGGCCTTTCAACTGTTGTATAATTAATACAGGAGAAAACCTCAGTAAGCTGCTCTATCCTCAAACAGGATATTAGTAGCACTTTATTCTCACCACTGCTTTAACCAGACACTAGTGCTGTTTGTACTGTGGGCTGACCCTACCTGCCTGGTTCTTCCATGTTATTTATAACACTGATGCTCATGTAGCTTAAAACCATTTCTAAGCAGACTTTTCCTCACAGAACTTAGGCCTTTTACTTCCACTTTCTTTGTTTTGCTGTTTTCTGCAATATTATGATCAGTTGCTAACAGCTTTGTTATTGCAACATGACCAACACTTCTCTGATTGACTTCTAAGTTCTTCTACTTAGCTGTGTTTGCCAGCTCTACACATCTTCATAGAATAGTTTGGGTTGGAAGGGACCTTCAAGCTCATCCAGTTCCAACCCCCCTGCCATCAGCAGGGACACCTTCCACTAGACCAGGTTGCTCAAAGCCTCATCCAACCTGGCCTTGAACACTTCCAGGGAGGAGCAGCCACAACTTCCTTGGGCAACCTGTTCCAGTGTCTCACCACCCTCACAGTGAAGAATTTCTTCCTAATATCTAATTTTGCAGATTCACATAATAGAAAATACCATTCCTTTTCCCTGTCACCAATCTTATGCTGAGCTATTCCAAAGTGGTAGAGTACCTTTTCACCCTGTCTACATATGGGATCCCATCTCATCTCCAAGCCCCCTTCCTAACTCATATCTGATGTGGTTTTCTGCTTTCAGAATTTTTTGAGGTTTTGAACCTTAAGGCACTGACATTTCTATTCTTTCCTGACTCCACATTCAGTTCTTTAAGGTTTACATTTTCTTCATGAAATTTACATAAACCTGTCACTCCAGTATTTTTACAGCTCTCTCCAGTCATTACTTGGGCCCAATACTATCTTTATGTCTTCTGTCTAATATCCCATGATGAATTTCAAGTTTATGGCGAAAAGAGCATAAAATGACATACATGTTCATCTCTTTCAATACCTCACATTCTTCTGGGGATGTGCCCAAGAAGTCCTCAAGACAGTCCTAAAATTCTACATCATTAATTCTGCAAATGAATCCAGAACTGTATTTTCCTAAAAACATCAGGACCCAGCAAGCAATGACTTTGCAAGACAGTAGGGCAGGCTCTGCAAAACCATAGTGAGAGCCATGAAAATAAACCTGTGGTGTGAACAGCAAGAAATATAGGGTCATTGTTTGTTTGGCATCAAATGAGGCCAGAAGTATGCAAACCCAACAAAATGAGCTTTGATAGCAATATGGTTCCTGAATACAAGAGGTTTAACAGCCTCCCTCTAAGCTTGGCTTTGGTGAAACCTCTGTGCATACAACCAACAGTGGGCAAACTAAGAACTCCTCCCCCAGCCTCACAGCAAAAACCAGTATACAAAAATTAAAAGATCAAAAGGCAAACAAGGGTTCTTCCCACTTTAACTTATTGCTGCTCCCAAGATTTTCCTGTCAGAAAGCAACTTCTGCCTATGTGTGAGAGAAAAAGCAGCTCTTTCTGGCAGCCGCAGTACGTGGGGAAGTGAACAATAGGGCAGAGCACTACAGATACCGCTTCATCGCATCCCGACATCATTTCATGGCATTGAATTGAAAGATCTCTAAATACTCAAAGCGGGAGCCAGATGATGCAATTATCACTTGAGCATAATTCCTATTCACTGAAGGAAATTTGCCTGAGTAAGAACTCATAAGCTTCCCTTGTTACAAGATGATTCTTTATGCTTCGCATGTATCATGAGTAGCTGGGGCAGACAGCTACATAAAAAATCATTTAGCAAAAGTTCATGGACAGAAATGATTTCTTAGAATTGGGGTGTAAGGCTTTATAAGAACTTTAATGCAGAAAGCTGTGAATTGTATGAATTTGTTGCATTCATTTTAACATTAAATGGAGATTTAATGTGACTACTTTCATTTGTCACAAACGCACATAAGCAAGGCTGAAGGACTAATATGCAGAGACCTGAAATAGATTTCTTCAACGGGAAGCTTTGCATTCCTACAGGCGTAGCAATACCACTTATTTTAAGAAATGAGGATCAAATTAAATGTTTACTGCTGTAACACAGCGTTGCCAAGAGTGTCAGTAAATTTATGAACAGTTTATAATTTTAACTGTCTTCCAGACAGCGGGTCATATGTGCATTAAAGTAGTCATAATAACCTGTCAGTAAAAATTTCTTGTAGCACATTCATAGGAAAAAATGTTTGCAAGTTGAGCAGCTCGATTATGCACTGGCAGAACAGTTTCTCCTATGAAGTGGTACAGACAACCCCTCCAAAAAATAATTTCAGTTTGATCTGATGTGCTAACTGGGATTTTAAGATTCATTTATTTATTTTTTTTTTTAATATCCACAATTCCCTTTCACAATTCACCAAGCAGAATTTTTAACACACAGTCATTGTCTACAAAATCACTTGCTCTTGCCCCTAGATCTTGTCCCTTCAGAAACAGCCAGCTATCCCTATTTGACTTACAAGTTATTACTTATTGTCTGTATTGGGCAGTGTGCAGTAAGTGAGAGAGGCTCTCCAAACACTTTGGGAGGCAGCATTCAACAACCTGAAGCCTGCCAGCCAGTGCATTGTCACTGCAGCTACAGCCTCCTCAGGATTTGTACACCCTCATGCTTTTTTCCCCTCTTTGGAGCTGCTCTCACTCTCCCCTTGCAATAAACTCCTTTGGGTAGGGTCAGGCCCACCACGATGCTCTCGATGTTTAATCTCAGCAAGTAGAATGGTTTCCAGGCCTGCATCTACCCACGATGTCACCTGGCAGAGTACTGAAATCTCAAATATTATCCATCAGTCATTCCTAGTGCCACTTGTCCCCCCAAGGGGTCACAGCACCAGCAAGGTCAGCAGCAATCCGCAGCACAATGCTTACTCACTAAAACAGAGCTGGGGAAACATCCTGCTTCCCCTCGTACAGCTCAAGAAACACAGAACATGGGAGTGAAAGCATTTGGCACTGAACATATCTGCAGCGAGATGCCACTTGCTGGGATGTGAGGAGTGAACACTGCTCTGACACACAGGCACACTGGCTAACACACGAGATTTGTGTGTCTGAGGGAAGAGCTGCCGGAGTTTACTCACACTGTTACACAAAGTGGATTAAAACAGCCGCATGGCGGGTCTGCTGATGCCTCATTTCAGACGGCAGCATTCACGCTGTGGTCCCAAAGAAGGTGGCCCCAGTATCCCTGCTAACGAGCATCTCCTCTCATACTGACAAACTAAAGGTTACATGCTTCCATTTCAGCAAAAATGAGGTAGACTTACTTTTGCCTGAGCAGTGACCCTCTGCAGGAGACAGTCAACATGCAGAGCATTTAATCTGAGCGTTTAGCAGTTACAGGCCGAGTGCCTTCCTTTTTACACCTTGCTTTAAAAATCCCAAATCCAACCTGAAATAGCCACTGATAGAGACAGAAAATCAGCTAAACATGCATGGCCAATTACATAAAGTCATGTTAAGGTGAAGGTATGCCTCTCTAACTCCAAATAGCAGTTTATGATGTTGGGAAAAAAAAATAAAAAAGACTGTCCTCGATTCCAGTCCTGCAGCTAACACCTCCATGATTCTGACTTGTGTTTTCCCGGGACGCTAGAAACTCAATCCACATAGCCAAGTACAAACCTGGTAACTTTGGCCTCTAATTTACTGACATTATTGGTAAAGATACTAAACACATATCCTGAATACAAGAACACACAAACAAAACACGTCTGCTGAGTTTAAACAGACTATTTCTAGATTTATATAGATGTTAAGTGACATTCTGAATGGATGTTTAAAGACTCCAGTTGTGGAAAAATGTGGCCTTTGTCTCTACTGGAGCCAAGCTTCATTCTCAACATGTTATATATAAATTCCTACTCTTTTTGCTAAATAGCCTTTCTTTCATTCCTATGTTTTTGTTTGCACTGTGCATTAAGTACATCTTGAAGCTACCTCAAGTGATTTCCAAACAGGTTCATGTTACATTTATTTTAGAATATTTTATCCTTTGTAGGTAGTTTAGAGTTTTATATCTTAGAGTTTATTATTTTATATTTAACCACATTGAATTTTATCCTCTTGTGTACTGTCCAGTTATACTGTTCTGGTAAGAGGGATGGGGCAAGGAGGACGAGGCAAAATAAGCCCTTGGAACAATGACCTGCTCTGAGCGCACTCTCAATGCAAAGCTCTGAAATGTAATTCTTATTACCCTTTTCACAATTATATAAACTTATTATATTCAGTAAGAGACAGAATAAAAACACTTGATTACACTTTGCAAAAAAAAAAAAAGGCAAGTTTAAATACAGTGGTCTACACAACTTTTAATATTCAAGTTTAGGTTCAGTCTGTTCTTTATAAAACTGAACTAATTCAATATAAAACTTTTAATTAAGGGTGTTCTCCAACTGGGTATTGTTGGCACACAGGTTTCTGTACAGTGTGTACCTGTTGATCAGAACGATGCCCATATCCAGCAAGATAGTCATCAGAACAATAATGGACAGGCCACAGCCAGAGACAGTGGAATAAAGTGTTTCCATAATTAAAAAACAAGCATCAACAGCTCCCCTACATCCAGGACAAAGTAGGGGAACAGAACCACGTTAATAATTATTCTGGGAGGCTGCAGGATACTTGGTACTGATGAGCTTTCTGGCCTTGTCATGGCCATTCACTGTGTATCTCATGTGCTATCCAAACCATAAACATTCACCCTGCTCCTGCTACTCCAGCTGGAATGGCAGGCATCAAGCCTTCACAAAACAATTGTTTCCTGTTGCTTTTTAAATATTTTGTTCTTCTTGGAGCAGCTGCTGGGATAGATTAAATGGAAAGCTGACCTATCTAAACTTAATGACAAGGACTGTCCCTTCCTGTGGCAGCTGGTGCTGGGGAGAGGGTTACAGCCTACACAACAGCTTCAATAGATGTTCCAAATGTCTGCAAAGCCACTGGTGCTTCTATTCCAACACCAGCCTGGAGCCTACCTGCAGCATCCGATGTGCTGGCTGCACATGGAAGCAACAGACTCGGGTATCCCAGCTGATTATTTTTTTGCTTCCTTTCTGTTGTCCCAATTTACAGCACTTACTAATTTCAATAATATTTCCTTCTTGGTCTCTTCCCTGTACCTTCGTCCGAGCAGCTGGATCTGCTGTGAAACCTGTCCCTGATTCTGCCCCCACACTGCTCCTCCCTTGTTGAATGCTTTGGGGGGTAGACATACACCAGAAACACCAATAAATCACTAATAAAGATACATCTCCGAATAAAACTTGTCTACTCAGGACAACGAGCCATCCTGGAGCAGCTCCACTCTACTTCTGCGTTACATTCATCTGCACAGCTTCATCCATTTGTACATACTGTGCTTAGGGCCTCATCCTGCAGTCAATTCTTACATGAAAAATTTATCAATGAGATTTCTGTCAGACATCATTTTCTGAAGGAGGTCAGTGCTGGAGACTGGACATTAAGGTAGATGGATTCCTGGCTCAATGCAGTATGGCAATTTCTGTATCCTTAGACTCACAAAACGACTCGCTTTTCATCTGGAACAGTGCTTTACTGCCAGGGGAGTCTGCCAGGCTGAACTTATGGAAGTTGCTGTCTTACTGCATGGGACTGAAAATGCTTTAGTATACTACACACCTAACTCTCTTTGGTATGCACTTAACAGGAGAACTATGGTAGGTAAGGTCCTTATCAGCCCTTGGTTGCTGATATAAAGGGTACAGCCAGGAAGCTGTCACAGATTTCCTTCTTATCTTGCCCCCCAGAATTTACCCTATGGCTCTGACCATTCAAATAATAGGAATTAAAGAGATCATATGTAGGCACAGTTGTTATGGTACATTGACTTGCTCAGCTGCATAACCATTAGATGGCTTTATGACTCCCTTTTCAGGTATACAACAACTTCAGGGTGAGAAGTGATCCTTTTTCAGCTTAAAAGTAACAACAATACATTTTAACATATAGGAGAATAGTTATATTCCACGAAAAGCCCGGTAACACAGTGAGTAAATACCTGAATCCCTTCCTTCCATTATTACTGAGAATTATTCCCTGAGAAAATGATTCCCAATGTGAATACTTCCCAGTGCAGCATTGTTCTTGCTGAGAACACGGCTATCATATTGACAGGAATGCTGCGAGAGGCTTCTCCAGCAAGAGTAAAGAAAGAGCACAGCAATCTTGCAGCTGTGATAATTCAGAGTCACCTACAGGGCTGCACCTGCAGCATCCCCTTTGCTGGCAGAATATTAAGAACCAGTGCTTTTCATATAATTGTGTGGCTATGAAATCATTCTCTGGATATAGGAAAATATTCACAGCACCGGCTGAACACAAAGCAAATGATCTCAGCTCCTCAATCCAAGCGAGCGCGTCCCCTCCGATCTGTCTGTACAGACGAACACAAATGATGCATCACCCGGCGGGTGCTGAGACACATTAGGTGCCTGGCAGGTGGAAGATGGCATGTTGCTTTGCATGGCACTTTGGAATTGACCCTTCAAAGCCTGAAACTATTTGTTCTTTCGTTTACAACCCAAGCCAGTAATGAGGCAGCGACTTGTGGTAGCACTTGCGACATTAATCATGTTTTTGTGTGGTGAGAGCAGACACTGGATGCCTGATCGCTGCTGCATGGCGGCTCAGGCTGGTACTAAAGGCAAAGCTCAGGGATCTGGATCTACTGCCCCTGCTTGACACAGCTGATCATTGCCTCTTTTTCCACACAACATTCCTTGGCTTTCCATCACTTTGTTTCCAGTCTCCATTCTAGGGCAGGAGTCAGTGTGGTGGTTGGGGACCTCTGTTAATTACTCAGATGGAGAAGATAGCATTCTTGCATTGTGGCACAGAGATAGCACCTTCATTGCTTGCTGCTTTTCATACATTCTTATTGGTTTTCTTTCTTGCTCCTAACAACTTTTCATGGTTTTTACCCTACCCTTTTAGGTTGTTTGCATTCACTATTACACCTTTGTAGTCTCTAAGCTTATGATTCCTGAAGAGAGGTGTCCCCCACACACACTGTCACCTTCCATTCAGTCTGCCCCATCTTCCCTCTTTTTGGGAGCCTGTTTGCTATTGCAGACCTCCTATCTGCAGAACATATGATTGATTCAGAGTCATAAACATGCATGATGTTTTGTAGAGAAATAAGAAAGACAGATTCCTGCCATGAGGAATTTACATTGTAAAAATGGCTTTTTTTTCTCTTCCCTAACTCTCCTCTTTTTCTGTCAAGATTGACATCACCATGATCCCTTCTCCTCAGGCCTCCAATGTAAGCTCTAATTGTTCTTTTGCCTTGGCAAGATTTTGTTTATGACTGACCTTCCTAAGTTGCTTTCAACCTCACCGGGCAAAAGCAACTTTCTCATCTCTGCCTTTCTGACTACTCCTAACTATTTGCTGGAACGCTTCATCCTGTTTCTTCCCTGCATTTCAGAAAGATGCTCCAAAATCAGCTACTGTTAACTCTCCCTCTCCTGAATCATCTCACTTCACCTCTCTACCTCCACACCCAAGTTCATGCCTCTCCTTACTGTTTTCAAATCTCTCCTTGCCCTTGACTGTAATGTTAAACTTTTTTTCTGCAATATCCTCTATTCAACTTTTGCCATCTAGCAATCTTTTCTTTTTAGCCTTTTTCCCCTCCTAGTTCTGGCTTCTCACCTTCTAGTCACCTACCCTGGTATTGGATCAGTTACCTAGTGATTGTTGTCTGCCAAGTTTCCTGCTCTGAATCTGGAAACACCTAAATACTCCCCACTCGGTGAGACAGTCCCTACCTCACTCCGAGTCCTTCCTCCTTTAATCCTCCACAAAGGTCAACCACTTACTGTAGCTACTGTGTGAACTGTACTGCACACATTTGTGGGTTTTTTTCTGGAGGTGCTAAAGTTGCTATGGTTTCAAAACAGCTAGGATGCCTCTTCCTTTAAATTTATGGAATCTCAATCCCTGCCCTTTGTTTGGTGCAGTGCAAAGCTTGTCAAGTGCTTTACAAAACAATGCAGTGTAATGCAAATAATGACAGTGTAACTAATAACGACAAGCAAAAGATAAGGAATAGAAAATATAGTTGCACTTGGGCAAAATACACTGTGGAAGCTTCGTATTTAACTGGTATTAATATTGGTCACAGTTGTGATGTCATTAGAGAAACACACAATTAAATCCATAGTTAAGTAACACTGGAGCCTGAATCACAATCAAACATCAACAAGTGCTGAATTACATCAAATGATGTAACATAAATAGTAAAATACTTAACTTCAGTTACAATTTCTTTTGACCTTTGATTTCCATGCAATGTGGATCATTTGCTCATTATAAAAGCCCTGGTAGGAGTCTGTTATAAGGCAAGCAGTCACAGCAGCATACTTTTGTCAGATGTATTTGCATTTAATGTGTGAGGGGAGGGAGGGGACAGATGGAAGAAGTGGCAAGTTATAGGATAAATTTCTAGAGTTATTTAGTGGAAAAAAAACCCCAATCAACCAACAAACAGTTTCTAAAACATGCAGACAATTCTTTGAAACAAAATATATTGCCTCTGAAAAGCAGTAACCCCAATTTGGGCCTCCTAATAACTGGTGAAGATGAATTAACATCTGGAGATCAAACTGGTGAGCAATGACAAGAGATCACAAGCAGATCAGGTTCATCAGGTTCTTGGTATCATACAGAGGACTGAACTCTTACTAACAGTTACAGCTGAGGATTCAAAAGAAAAGTTACTGAGAGCTAAAAGAATTGGAACAAAACCTGACTAAGAGAAAAGCACATAGAAAAAAATGTGATTAAAATCACCATTTGATAGCAAACAGGCATAATTAAGAAAAAAATTATATTTTTGATTAACATCCTGCCTCTGTTTAATAGAAAATCAAAGAGTGGAAAAAGAAAAAAAAAATCCAAATTTGTATTGAATAGGAAAAAATAAAAGGAAGCAATTGGTCTAAAATGAAAGCTTATTTGGTAAAGGGGTAGTTCTGTAAATAAGATGCTAACCTGACTTCAGTCACAGGACATATAATGAAAAAGATGGTATTGGATTCTCTTAATTAAGACACAGGAACATAAATAGAGCCAATCAATGTGACTTTATGAAAAACAGTGTCAGTTGGACAAGCCTGACTACAGCCTCCAAGAGAGCTACAAGTTTGTTGGACAAAGAGATTGTGATGACATGAACTCCTTAGAGTTCTGCTTTAGAAAATCAGGCGTGTACCATAACAATATCGTACGTGTCAAATGGATTAAGAGCTCGCTAACTGACAGCTTGACACTTGGGCATATTTCTCCAAAAGGGGTGTTTTTAACAGGCTCTGCATAGATCAGAAGTAGACACAGAAGAATACAACCACTGCAATGCCCAATGGGGTTGATATTGTCTCTCATAGCATTTAATATTTCCATACAAGTAAATATGTAATTACTGCAGCAAAATGGCAAATACTGGGAGGAACTGGGCAGTCATAAAAGGTAACCTGACACACCTGGGTTCAAATCCATTTTAACACAGTATGAAGTGTACAAAGACCAATGGACAAGGCATGAGCACGTATCTCCAAACTCTTGCAAGCTAAAGCTGCTAATTCTAATGCATTACTGAGCTTCAAGGGCACAGCTACATCCCAAAGAACCATTGGAATCAGAAACATCAAGTGCAAGAGGAGAAAAGTAAAGTTACTGCTGTGTTGGAGACACTGGTGAGAAAGGTACTGGAGAACTGTATTAAGTTCCAGTGACTACAGAAAAAAGTTATTTAAAAGCTCTTGAAAAACAGAAGAGATGTGGAAAAGAGCTTCTAAAATTGTTAGAGAAAGTATACTACTGTGACAGGCTGAAAGAGCTTGACTTCAATCCATCTGAAACAAAACCAAGCAAATAGTGAGCAAGGTCATTAGATTTCACAAAAAGATGCTTCAAGGTAGGCACAAGAAGCTGAATTTTAAGTTATATAGAAATAAGAAATAAAGTGGCTTGTAAGTAATGAAGGCCACTGCAAAAAAAGATCTCTAGAAAACAGTAGATTTTTTCCATTCCATTGTTCTGAATTAAAATTCACTATTTGATGGCTTTCTGGAAGAAATATCCAGAGTCTGCCAGGTGAAAAAAACCAACATTTTGGACAAAAAAATTACTCTTAGTTCTAAACACCTGAAATTACAAAAAAAAAAAAAAAAGAAAGAAAGAAAGAAAAAAGACTTTGAAGTATATTTTCTAGATAAAAAAAGTATGTGTTAGGTACACCCAATGACAAAATGCAATACAAGTATACAAGCAACATTTTAGAGAAAATCACAGAATGGTTGGGTTGGAAGGGACCTCAGGAGATCATCCAGTCCAACCCCCCTGCCAAAGCAGGTTCCCTACACCAGGTTGCACAAGAAAGTGTTCAGGTGGGTTTGAATATCTCCAGAGATGGAGACTCCACACCCTCTCTGGGCAGCCTGTCCCAGGGCTCTGGCACCCTCACAGGAAAGATATTTTCCCTCATGTTCAGAAAACAAGTCTCTCCAAAATCTAACACTGGGGATTTTCTATTTGCTATATAGATTTTGTGGAAGAACTTGAATACAGAGGGAACAATATTGACACCATCCTTTGGAAATCAGGGTGTTAAGGCGGTTTTACAGTTCTCCTTGCTGAATCACTGTATTCATTTCATAGGAAAGTGTTTTTTCCACCAATTTCAGGGTAACTATCATGTTATCATATGCCTAATTTGCCATCCTTATCAAGTGCTTTGAAAATTGCTAACACCTAGCATATCACTTTTTCTCTAAACTCCTCCTGGAGCTTCAGTTATGGGATGAGACAGGCAGGGCTGGGTGACTTGCCTGTTCCTGAATGTGCAGATAATATCATCTGCTTAATTGTGTGTATTGCTTCCTCTTATTTCTACTATAAATGAATGCTGCCCAACAGTTCAGGAGCTGAAATACAGTGCATATTTCTGGGGGGAGGAGGATAGGGGGAGAAGAGATGTCTCTTTCCAGTTGTACATGCAGAGAAACCTAAGAGAAGTTTGCCACGGGGTTGGATTCCAGGAGATATCCCATATTAGTGTGCCCTGGCTGACTCTGGTGACACTTTGGGTTGATCTGCCCCTCATAAAGGAGCTCTGCTAAATGAAGTGTTGTACTGGGCTGGGGGGGTAAGAAGTGAAAGTTCAAGGAGGACTTATTCTCAGAAGATGAAAGTTAGATCAATGCCCATATATACTACTTCTGAGATGGCCAATTATTACCAGTTATGACTTGGATTTTTTCGTAGCCTGGATATCTATTTAAGCAAAACTTGAGAACCTTGCTTTAAACCAATGGCTATATCTTCTATTTTACTAATTAATTCAGTAATCACACCTTCTTTGACACTATAAGATCAAATAAAATTGCCTAGAGAATAATAGTAATGATGGTGATAATTAATAATATTAATAATGTGTGCAAAAATTCAGAGGGACCATAGTGATTGAATCTGGTATGTTTATCCAAAACGGGAACCTATCATCTCAGTGGTTTCTATACATCTATGTAGACAAAGTGCCATATAGTGACTTTGTTATAATGTCAGCATAATATTATCACTAATATTTGATACAAATTACTCAAACAGAGAAACAAAAGAAAAAGATTACTTAGCCCTAGTTTTTCAATTGAAAATTGAAAATTTTTCAATTGAAAATCCCAGTAAAATTCCATCACTTCTCACAGTGGTCGCGTGCCACCTGAGAAACAGCAGGCTGCTTTAGTCCATTGTCTTACCAGGAATTACTTAAAAAGGACTTAAAGAAAATCTCTATTTGGTACGTGAAGAGTTAATCAAACCTTAGCTGATCCGGGGGAGTTCTTCCCTGCAGGTCCTCAGAGACAGTTGTAATTAATTTGATCTTCTCCAGTCATTAACTCAGATTCATAGTGAGCTCTCCACACACTGCTCTATTAATTCACTGGAGATCAGTTCTCAGGATTCATTTAGTTAAGCAGCACTGCTGGATTACATTTTAAAACCCTTTAAACTGGTTGTAATTGATGTCTGTTTATAGAAGCTTACTTTAATGGAGTCAACGTGAGATGAAAATCTACCATACTAGTCTAAGATAGTGCCTTGCTGTTTAAAGCAAGTCTCCAGAGGCATCCAGTTAAATAAGAGACACTGCAAAATAAAATAAATTCCTCATTAATCACCAACCTACACTTGGCATTTTAAAAATAGTTTTTGGTCCTCCTGACTGCTGGTACCTTGGAAACGAATCTAAAGTAGATCTTCACCGTGCAATAACATACACATTTCTTCGGTATTAAGACTTGATCCTGAACCCAGCCAACAAAGCTCCTGTTGGCTTCAATGTAAAGTCAACAAAGGTGAATGTAAAGAGCAACATTGTCTTCCATTAAAATCTCAGTGCAGCCAGAACAATGGCTGCACTTCTCCTCGTCAGATAGCAACATCCTGGCAAGAAGCTCTTCCCAAAGTCCTGGAGCAACAAGGTGTGGACATTAGCATTCTGAAGACTGCATTCTGCTGTTGCTGTTCAGCAATTAAAACATGTTACTGGTGCTCAGTAACATGTTTTAATTGCTGAACAGTCAAACGACTTGACTTGAATTTTTGTCTTCCATGTGGCAGCAGATCATTACAGTAAAACAAGATGTCTGAATAGAGAGTCTGGTCAAAAATCTACAGCTTAGAGCCACCTTTCAAGTGACAGAAGAGGAAGAGAGTTATTTATTATATTTCAGGCAGAAGACTGGAAATTCAACCAATCCTTTGTGGGCCATTAGCTTTATCCATTCTACTTCCACACTTGGACTGTCTCATACCTGCCCATCTCAAAGCAAAGACAGAAGAGCTTGAGCATCTCTGTGGCAAGACAACCTGTGTAACATCAAAGTACCTCAGGTAATGTTTTCTGAAGTAGCTTGTTGGCCACAGAGTCCCTGTTTATGGGAAACTAATTTGAGACACCACACACTTGATTTTCTTTCTAAGCATTCAGAATTTTAGCTGAAATGAAGAACAATTTCAGGTGTTCATTTTCTCTGAAAATTAAACTCAAGCTCTCTTAGTTTTCCATCCAAAAATCACAAGCATCACAAACTCATATTCACCCAGAAAATAAAACAGGGCTTTGTGTTGGTCTCCATGACCACAGAAGAAAGATAAACCTATTATTAAGTTATCTACTATTACATCTACTCTTATCTACTGTTCATTTGTAACTTCTTTTACAGGGCTGTTGTGAGGCTAAATTAATAGCTTTAAAAACTTGCAAGATCTTGTGTGGAAGATGTTATTTAAATGCAAAATCAAACCGTTGCATGACATGGAGAAGAGATTCCTATCTTGCAGCACCCTTTTCTAGAATAATGTGTTTCAGACAGCCCTGCTTTGTGCACAAAAAAGCAAAGAAAAAAGAGTTTTAGTAGGTTAGTTTAGTAATGACAGTCTTAATATTCATAGGGCCAGATTCTCTTTTGTTTTACAGGCAGCGTTTTTGTGTTGTTCTGCAGGTATTTCAGTAGACAAAATGGCCCTCAATAAGATTTTTCCAGGCTATTTTATCTGCTAAGTTTTGTGTGTTCAAGGAAAGATCATGTATACCTTTTATACACAAATGGTAAAGGGATGGAAAACACTGAATACACTTTTTTTTTCCTCAAGCCCTAATTGCAGCAACATATTTACTCAGCATTCTTTAGGTCCACTCAATCACTGAAAGTATGGCTTGAGTGCACAGGGACAGTATGTGCTTTCACAACAAGATGAGACAAATTGCAACAATCTTCTTTAATGTGATCTCATACCAGATGAGCTGAACAATACTAGAGGAAGCCAATGGCAAACTTGACTGTTTCCTGCCAAATAAAAGTGAGGTGGAAATGGAGGTCGGTGATTTTCTTGGTGATAGTGTTCTTCTTGTCAGAAGTGAAAAGGAACTGGGGTGCTGCTCACAGCAAATGCAGTGGGTAATTTTGTTAAGTATATGTTATTCACTGCAGCTTATAATATACAAAAAAAACCCCCAACAATATTGTTTGATTCTCCAAGATGGGAAAGAATCTACAAATAATGCACAAGCATGAAGTTACAAAATATAAGGAGAAGGTGGCTTGCACTTTTCTGTATTTATTTATTTTAAATTTTTTTAGGATATGCCACCATATCATCTCAGCATTCCAGAGCTGTTAATGACTTAATTCTGTTAACAGATAGGTGATGATGCATCACATTTTACTGATAGGGAAACTGATGCCCAGGATGGGTCTGTGACTGGCTCAATGTTGCACAGTATGTCTGAGACATGCTGGAAAAGAGAAGACAAACATCTAACATTCATACCAGGGATCTTATCACAATCCATCTTTTTCATGTACCAAAATGAAATGAAAATACCTCAAAAGGTCCAACAGATGCCTAAACTGCTGCTTAATAATAATTTTCTCTGCTTTTGTTGAGTTTAGTATAATTACTCACTATGCTCTACTAGCAACACTGGAGATGACAACTTGTGTCACCTCTATATTTACTGTGTGGGAGCCTTACTGCCACCAGTGGGCTTCTTTTCCATTGACTTCCATTCCAATTCCAATAATTCCAGTGGAATTATTTTAAGGATGCAAGAATACACTGAGTATCCCAAAAAAAAAAAGCACTCCAAGAAGAGAAATGGTTTTAGTGGTAAGAGGCAAACATTGGCCAGCAGGCTCGCACCAAAGTACAGTCTGAGGCTGAAGGCTTTCAAAGCCTTCCAGGCCCTGAATTATCAATACATTACCACATTTATTTACTGCACATCTGCTTCCCTCAAAGGACTGTTAATAGAAGCATTCCAGATACAAACATCCATGTTAAGTATCAGAAGTTTAGTTCTCTGCACAGAAAAGCATTAACCAACTGTGCCCAGTTTGTGTCTACACTGGATGTTTGCACCCTGAATCTGAGAGCCCTGAATGGCTGGATCTGGCAAAATAAAATACATTAGCTATGTAAGATCCCTGCTTCTCCTGCTCTGGAGACTTGACCAGCACAGGTCACCTCCAAATGAAATGCTAACTTGAGTGAATTCATCTGCATGTCTTTTACAGAGTCTTTTGAGTCTCTGTCCCACTCCTGCTTTATTGCTGTGTTTATTTTTAATTATTATTTTATTGTTTATCTGTCACATTGGGAACGAGCAGGAGATTTTCTGTTAGAAATCAGTGACTTACACTCATATGCCAAAAAATCACCCTCTTTTTTCTTTTCCTCACAGGAACATCAGCTCTGTAAGCCTGGTTATAAAATACCTTTCTACATTAGACCCATAGTGTTGTTTCTGTGAGGGAGAAGGAGAGCAGGGGCAAACATTTCACACACCTGCATGTAAATATCTGCACTATTCTTCCTATGGGAGGAAATGTGAAGAGCAAGAGCCTTCCTCAGCTAGAGCCCTTGGTGCTGGCAAATGCACTGCTGTGGCCTCTGACACTTGCTCTGAGGCCTCACACCCAGAGTAACACATGGGATAAAAAATCTTATTTTTGCCTGCTTCATCGTGATGAAGGAGAAGCCCTTCCCAAACCTGAGGAGCCAATGCAGTGTGGCAAAACTGGAAATTGAAGGGATATTTCTTCAGAGATTTAAAATGCTGATGGTTACATGAAGGGTGGGAGAGAAGAGGAGGGAAATGAGGTTGGTGATACAATGCAAGCTCTGGTTATAACTACAGAAAGGCCACCACGTTACAGATATAAGTGCAAAATACCTTTGCTTTTTATTTTGGAGGAGAACAAGAGGAGTTATGGACTGCAAGAGAGTCTTCCTTTTCAGAAGGTGTAATGCAGTGTTATACTGAAGTGGATGTATCTTTTGAGTTTCAAATGTGAAAAGCAATGCCATTTACTGCCCACAAGCCATAGAGCTCAGTGTGTAATAACAAATAGTTCTGTCTTCATCAATCCATACTGTTCTCAACAACCCTGCCCAAAGCTGCTTCTGGGTGATCATCAGAGTTTGATAAAGTGATAACTAGATAATGCTATCAAATAACTATCACGATTAAACAAGTTACATGAGTCTTGAAGCACTGGAGCAATTTACGTGAGAAATGAGTTTTTCCTTCAAACTGCATGATAAAAATATATTAAACAAAATGGGTTTTGAACAGCATGTTGGAATTAGGTCAAGAAGAATTAAGTTTGCATTTTCTGAATAGCTACGAACTACTTTCCTATGAATAATGCAATTACTTTGAGTAGCAGCATTGTTTCCCTTTCTTTGGTATGTTGTTTCACTCTGCCTGTGCAATCTGTAGTAAGGTTGTTACACCTGTCAGTCTGGCTTTCTGCACACCTGGGCTACTTTCTGACATTACAGATTTCCTCTTTACCCAAAGCACAGACACACAAATCAGCCAGAAAACAATTTGCAGCTATTCAGGATTTTTACATCCAGAATGTCAAAAGCTGTTAAACATAATTTGAGCTCAGAGCCCCCATGTAATCCTGAGGTCGAGATGAAAGAATTAACAATCAGTCAGAGTGCTACTGATTCAGATTAGATGGGAAACCACATCGACCTGCGATATGAGATATTTCTAGCAGCTGAAATGACCACCAAATGAATTGATGGTGGTGTTTATTATGTACAATTCATAAATAGAAGGCAAAAGATTTACTGCAGTACAAACATGATTATCCTGAAGACAGGAAGGACTTGGAATAAAGTCAGACAACAGAGATTCTAGGTCGTCAAGGAAATAATAAATATAAATACTTGATGGCTATCCCCTCTGTAACTGTCCTCTTGATGTCATTCATATACAGGCCATTTAAGATCTTTCTGTACAACTTCCTCCCTAAACTAGCACAAAGATCATTAATCTTCCAGTAGGAGAGAGACTCTCTTGCCTTCTCCTCTCTGCTCAACTTAGCAATTTGTGGTGTTCTCATGCTTGTTTCAAGTTTAAGCAAATCCTCCTTCAGTTCCAGGATGTGTATAACTGTGCCCCAGACTGCAATTCACATCTCAATTCTTATCTCACTTGCCTGTCACCCTGTGGCACATTATGTCCCATTCGTGATCTCCTCTGACTTCTGCTCCCTAACGTCCTACGTCCTGTCCCCAACATCTCAACTGCTGTTCAAGCCCCGCTCACATCCTCTTCCTCCCTTCTCCAGACCCATGCATCAACCTATTCCTGAAACAACCACGTATTATTTCTGAACAAACAACCAGTACCGTACACCCAAGCTATTACTCCTCTCTGCCTTCCACGCAGTAAGTCCTACAGGGCATGGACTCCCTTTATATTTATGTCTTGTACAGCCCCAAGCACACTGTAAGCATTTAATGCATAAAATAAATAACAAGAGACATGCAGCTCTGCTGGAGACAAGGGGGAGCATGGAAGAAGCCAGATTTAGCTAATCAAACTTGTATTGCGTGAGGTGGAGCTTCAACTTACAAAACAGTCAGAAAAGATAACTGGGGCAGGGAGAAGGAGACAGACAACTCCTAATATCGACCCAGCAAAAATTCTGGCTTGTTTTTAATTTAAAGACCTTAAATAACCTTTCTGAGCACAAAGGCACTACCCATTTGTACACGACAGGCATTTTGATACTCATCTGAGCAACGCAACTCCCACTTGCATGAGATAACCTTTTGGGTATCAGAGTATTGTTTTAAAGACTTCAAGGACAAATAAATTTACCACAGTTCTGATTATTCAATGGTTAATTACCGTGGCTTTTATTAAAATATGTCTTTTCACTACGTAACTTCAGCTTCCTGTCATCCAAAGCTACAGCTCTGTCTGTTAGACTGATTTACTGTTAGTCTTTTACTGTAAGCACAAAACCTTCCCTCATTTATGCACTTGGAGGCTACGATTAATTTTCTCTTTTCACAGCTAGAGACTTCAGGCTTCTTCAGTAAAACAAACTTTCCAGCCCTCCAGCCATTTTTCAACCTCTTTCCTCTATCTTTGCCAATGCCACTGTTTCTGATGGGTGTCTATCAAATGTGTGCATTGTTTTTTGTGAGGTCCCTAGTAGTGCTATAAACGGCGACACAACCTCCCTTCTCTTGTCTGCGCACAGAAATAGCTCCACTCACCAGTTTTAAGGCAGTTAAAATTGTTTACATTGATTTAGTAGTTCCCAATAAGCTTTTACTTTCCATTTCACCATTCGGTTTGACATATGCTCAGCCGTGATCTCGGGCAGTATTCACCATTTAAACAATAATGCTGCATGATGCAAAAATAAACGCCTCAACGCAGAGGTGAGACTGTGGTTTAGTTCTTGCTTTTTGTGTGCATAATTTTGTTTGTTTTACTGTTGGAGCATTAATATGCATGAGCTATCGCATCCTTGTGCGGACACGGGAAGGCAGCCTTTACTGTGGTGACAGCAAGTCAACCCAGTACTCCTCAGCCAGGTATGACCTGGCTTAGGGAGGTGACATAACGTGCAGAGCCTGGTGTCCACCAGGACGTTACAGAGCAGCAGCCACTGCATCTTTGTGGTCTCACTGAAGAAAATGCACATTTCCCAGCAGGGCAGCAAAAACACATCTGTCCTATCGACAAATTCTTTCTGCTGACTGAAGTTCATCAAAATACCAGAGAGATGCCTTCTAAAAAAAACAGCACCAGTGAGGAAAACTTTCGTCCCCATGCTTCAGGTGTTTAAAAAATAACTTTAGCTTTCTATTGTTTTATCCATAATTCCATCTTGATGGATAAACAGGATAGTACACTGAGCAGCCCAATGCTCTGAAGTTGTTCCAAACACATAGAGTATGTCTTAAAATAAATAAATAAATAAAATTTAAAAGTATCTCAAACAAAAACCAACCCTCAACTCAATACTTCTGCTTATTCAGGTGTGCATCTTATTTTCCACAAAGTTACCATGAACGTAAATGAGAGGTATGGTATAAAGGTTATGAATCAAAAAGTTCTTGCTTGGATCCATTTTGACACCTTTCCCACTTGAGTGATGTGGCTCAGCATTTTTTTAATTATTATTATTTATACATCACCACATTCTGGAACTTCACAGAGAACCTGATACTTTATAGAGAACTAGAACAAGACCCTGCCCTGAGGTGCTTACAGTCTAAATTAGATGTATACAGTGAAAGATGGCAACAAACAGCAAAAAGAGGTGTGGATTAATAGTATAACAACAGGGAAAGAACAACCTGTGCCACGTCTCATTTCTAATAGGTGTCAGTGTGCCTGTTTTCTTCACTTTTGATCTGTATTTCAGGTGATTATATAAAACAAATACACTTAAAGAACAGAAATTAGAGGATATGTTTGGAAAAGGATAAAGAAAAAGATATGATTCATTAAGGCCTGACACAATATGGGAAGACTTCTTGCCCATCTTGTGTTTTGTGCCATGTCTACCAACTGAATTACGAGAATTAAGGGAAGGAAACCACAGTGACTTGTCTACAGAAAGGTTTTATCACTCTCTGACAACATTGAGCACATGGAAGGCCTGCTTAGTTTCTATTCTTAGATAGAACCATTTTGGAAACCATTTAAAATTTGGGAGAAATGCCAGCATTTCAGAACCAGAAACAAACTACTTTTTTCTAGGAAATTAAAATTAGAAGAAAAGAAAAAACATGAAAAAATGAGGTCCTCAAAACATTGCACTTGAATAGTGTTATAATTTCTTTGCCAGGGCAAGGAATCTCTTCCTAAGTGTTTTCACAATGTCCTTATTCTAGAGTGGGATCCCTGGATGCTATAGTAAATCATAACAATAGGGAGGAAAATCACATAGCTGTATCTTAGAAATCCATCTGAGACACAATGTGCAAAGACACATATTTATATTGCTACTGCTGATACAAATTTCCCAAGGTGTGACACAGGACCTCAGCCCCTCAGGATACTCATATAAGAAATAAACCATGTATGGATGGGAGTCAGGGAAAAGGAGCCAGGGGTCTTTGTTTCACAAAAGCATGTGGCATCAGACCTATTTAAAATGGCATACAGTCTCCAGCCGTGGCAGTAGTCAGACAAACATCTCTATGATGTTTGAGGGTACTGTTAGAGTGATCCTTCCCTTGGTGCATCATCCCAGGATCCAGAAACCAGCAGTCAGGAGACTTCCTCAGCCTGAGGTCACATCTAAACCACTGAATTTAATTACCATGAAAAACCACGAAACAAACCCTTCATTAATTTATCTAGTCCCATTTTGAACTAATTTATACTTTTTACTTCCACAGCTCCCTGTGGCTACAAGATTCACAATTAAATTACACACTGTGAGAAAAAGTATGTGTTTTTTCTTGTTTTGAAGCTATTCTCTGACAGCTTCAAGGGGCAGCCCATGCTGAATAGCTCTTTCCTATGTAGATGCTCTATGCAGTTCTTGACTTAAAAACTTCTTTATCTTTTCTAAGTGAAGGTGACTGATGTATTTAATTTGCCCTTGTTTAAAGCCAGGCATTCACTTCACATCATCTTGGTCTCTCTTTTCTGCATCTTCCTAGTTATATTATGTCCTGGATCTGGGCTCAGTAACCAACACAGGGAAAGATACCCAACATGTGAGCAAACCATGTATCTGAAAAGTAACATCATGATGCTTTTTGCTTTTGCTTTCTCAGTTTCTTTCTAATTATTGCTAACATTTTAATGGCCCTTCCTAATCAACTGATTCTAATGTCCCACCTCACTTCAAAACTTATCATGGCCCTCACAAATACTTTCTTAATTTAATTTCCACATACTCTAGGATGTGGTGAGATGAAGGTCTAGTCGAGCTATCAAGGTAATTTTGGGTGTCTTTGCTGTTTCATTTAGAGACATCTCCACAAATGTTACTATCAAACGGCTCTTACTCAAGGATGAAACTTATAAATCTCTTTTCTGAGATTTCTTCTTGCTCCTCACATGCTATTGGCTTCATGACAGAAAACTAAAGTTGCAAAGTAGGGAAACAGTAAACTGAGTGTTGTGTTTGCAGCTGGTTTGCTTTTTCTTACTTTTCTTTGTTAGTTTTACAGCAGCACAATATGATTATTTTTTCACAACAACAAAGGTGAGTTACATCATGACACCAGATCCAGAACTAAACATGAACTGTTCTTCAGTACTTAATCTGAGGAGTTAAATCTTTATTGTCATAGACATACAATGGGGAATTCAAAGCTGTATTCAAGTAATAAATTTCTCCAAAGCTTACTTTAAATAGATAAGTTCTGTAATGCTTGCTAAGGTTATGCAGTTCTTTATCCTGTAAATACTTCACTGGTAGCAATGAGAATATTTAAGTAGTAAGGAATTTTGCAAGTTAGATAGCTATGGGAGAAAAACTTTGAGTCTTGAAATTGAAAAGTGTATCCACTTTATAATTAGATCATTCTTCCTGAGAATTTTCTCAAACTTAAAATAAAAAGAATCAAACACCTACTTTTTTGAGAACTAAGTTGAAAGAGCTGTTTAGCAAGCCCACACACATTCAATTATTTTAATCTTCAGTCATAAGTCAATACTTGCAGCACTTTAATCATTTTTGATTCTCTTCCTTGAAGTCCCTTCAATTTATCAATGCCTTTTTAAATACAGATTCTGTAAGATGTAGTGGAGTCATTTTTTATGAAGAAATGAGCGGTCATTAGCAATCTGCTCAAGTGAAAAATAAATGTTAAGGATGAAATATACTTTTGAATAAAAAGTAACTATTATTTCATGTTGTTGAAAATCAGCTTTCCCCCTTTCCTGAAAATCAAATAAATCTTTCATTAGAGATGCATTCATGACTTTTTGAGGCATTCCTATGGAAGTGAGATTGGGCTTTTGTTCACCTGTATGTAACTGGGTGTATTTTAATCTCAGAGAGCTGGTTAGTGTGAATGTGAAACTGATGGAGTCTTCACAGTGCTCAGTGGCAATGGGAAGTCAAAGGGAACAGGCCAAAATACTCCTGGTCAGCAGATATGTAAGCTTGGTCAGATCTGAATTACACTACAACTCTGACAGAGTCAAACAAATCCTAGTTGCAAGAGGCTTTAGGATTCTGTACCCTTTTGGGCATCATTTACAGGCTGGCTGGTGATCAAATCAAGTGTGGGAAATTTGAAAAGTGGAAGCAATCAAGCAAATTAGTATGTCCTCCTTGGACATACTGGTCTGAGCACACAAGGCAGCTCTTTACCATTCATTCCCTGTTTAGTTATGTCTTGTTTCTGCAGCGTGTCAAAGATGACACATTGGACAAAGCTGACTCCTGGGAACTGCTGTGAAGCAGCAGGTGGGTAAGGTAAGCAGGAGACAGAAATCAGTATCAGCAAGCACACACACACACAAACAACTCCACATCATCTTCCAAAGCGACACTGATGGAAACCAAGGCTTAATTAAGGTCTCAAAAGCCAGCTCACTGCCTGTGCCAACTAGACATGGGCTCATCAGACATGGTGGTACAGGACTAAATACAACCTCTGATGCCTTGAAAAAAAAAAACCAAAAACCAGACCATGGTGGTGAAATTATTCCAACCACATTACTGCTTATGGGATGACTATTCTATAGGACTTTCAAGCACTCAGAATGATGTATCTGGAAATACATATTTTACTTGTATACTCTTCCCTGCTGCTTACTTAGAACAGAAAAATAACCCATTGGAAGAAGCACCAGTGGTTCCAGATTAGAGCACAGAATTTGCACCTGAAGTTATACTTTCAACTCAGTTACTAGTACATCTGTGACTGCAGGTATTTCAGATGTATTTGCCACTTGAGGCATATCTCAGGCTGGTCACCTAAATATTGAGGCATTTGGAGCTTGTGGCTTTTACTTCACCATCCTTATTTTTCTATATCCAAAGAGCTCAGAGTTTTGGGAGCATGAAAGGAATGACTACCTTTGTATTCAGTAAAAGTATTTCCAAAATATACGTTGACACTTGAGGTCAAATTCACCCCTCTAAATCTGTGCACCTCAATTTGTCTCAGGCAACACTGGTAGCCAGTGGAAAACTACAGGGACTTCTTGTGAGTGACCCACACCTCAGTCAGCTTTTTCAGACCCTGTGGGTGTCTCTCTGCATTAGCCCCAGACGGCAGCTGGAGGCATCACCTTCACAAAACACACACCTCTGGTAAAGTCAGGTGGGAAGAACCGAAGCATTTTCTATCCTATAAACTGACTTGGAAATTTCAGCTCTTTTTCAACAGATAAGGCAAGGCTGATAGACTCTTCAACCCAGGAAAGGGCTGCTGTGACACCACCTTTGGGATTACGAGCCTTTCTGGAAGAGCCATACCCAGGCATCCTGAGTCAAGGTTTTACTAGAGGCTAAATGTGACGCTCACCTCCAGTTTCAGTTCTGGCACTCCCCTGTCCTTCTCAGTGCTCCTAGCAAAGGAGAAAAACACCTTGAGAATTCACTCCTGCACCTCACAGTCAGGTATTCCCTCTAATGTGAGGTGGGAAGATGAATTTTAAACCTGGCACAAGGGAAAGAGGCTCTGTCTAAGTACATATCTACTTACCCAGATATTGCTAAAGCCACTCAGACTTCCTAGAAAAGACTTATTTCTTTGAAGGTGGACTATGCTGATCTGAAATTGGACATGTCTATAATACTTCCTGCAAAACTGCATATCTTTTCTGAGGGGCATAAATTTCTTCTTTTATGACTACAACGATGCAAAGCAATTTTAAATGCCCGGAGGAGAGAACTAGGAAAGACGAATGAAAAGGAATTGAATGATTCATTAGACTCTGAAGAAGATTTGATGAGTAATTCTGTAATTCTGGACTTTTAAATTAATTGTGTCTCCCTACTATTTTTTCCCCTTCTTTACCTTCATGGAGCTTCATAAAAATATAATTTTTAAGAGCTCCTTATCTTGCAGCACATAGTAAGAAATATAACACTGTTTATTCTGTTTGGACAGTACATTTGGGCTTTGAGGTTGGTGATTTATCAGTCTTCTCAGGTACTAACTATACCCGTATACCTGAAATGTCCTGATTCCTGTTTCAGTAAAATTATGCCTTTGACATAAATTTCTTACTATTTTTGAGCTTTATCGCATTTTCTATAGGTAGGAGATGAGTGCTATGACCTCTCTGCTTATTTGCTCAGGTATTGGCTAGAGTCTCTCCTCACTCACATGGCTCCAAGGCACAGGAGAGCTGCTGAAATCAATGGAGCTCTTGGATTCACACTGACTTGTGAGCACAATCTCACCACTGCCTGTATCTGAGTATTCGAGGATATTGTTACAGTTTGGATCAAATTATGAACTTCATATAATAATTAATCTACATTTTGAAGGTCTGAGATTTCTCTTGATACTATAACTTTGCATACCAGGGTCTCAGTTGTGACAAAGAAAACTCTACCTATTAATAAAGAGATGAGGTTCTAGCCTCCTAATTACAAATTTGATTTATTTCCTCTTCATTTCAATGGGCTTTGGTTCAGTTTTACAGCATTTCTCTAACCTGTCTCTTCTGAAAAATATTCCCTTTACTCTTGCTTCAAAGTTTTGGTTGATTTCTGTGTTCACTGTTATACTAGGCTAAGGATGACCCACAAACCAGCTAAATGCTAAAAGAGACTTTCTTAAAGTTGGACAAGATAACAGAAAATAACTTATCTTAATTTCATGTTTATAAGCTGTGAACAGTTGAGCAGAAGCATGAGTTATTCATATGTGCAGACATTATATGCATAAATTATCCCAAAGCACTCTGCCAGATCTGCCAGCACCTCAGATGAGCAAGATGGGAAAGTTCTTTCTTTCCCCAGAGAAATACAGAGCAAGAAAAAGGTATATAGGTGCACTTCTCAAATTACCTTCTTTAAAGTGACTTTTGCTACTCCATGCTGAGTTTCTACAAGTAACAACCATGTCTTCTCTCTCATTGGTTTCTCACCCTTGTAAAATTTTCCTCCATTTTCCAAGCAGTTTTTCATCTTGTACAAAATATTTCCCTGAGCAACTTTATTATTAAAAATATTTCATTTTTTCGACAAGTCCTATCACCTGTATTTTCAGGGAACCCATGCCACTCGCCCTTCCTTCTCAGCAGAATAATTTTACACTTTTTTTTTTTTCATTTTACAAGTCGTATGGCCAACATTTGATTCCAAAGAATCACCTCTGAGAGCTGTACTCCATTTCCACTACACCAAAATGCAGGGTTTATGGAAATAATAGTGCTTAGCAATACACTGCATAGCTCAAGTTCCTGTAAATTAATTAATAATTTCAAATCAGCTAGGAGAAAACGAGGAACATATAGTTACAACACTTCAACAGTGACCCCTTGTTTCTGGATCAGTCCAACAATAGGCTTGGCTTTTGTTGACTATATCAATGTCAAACATTGCAATGTAATTGTTCTTCTCCCCACCACCACGACTACTACTTAACTGGACTTTAGGTAATTCAGAAAACCACTGACTTGGCAATTTCATCCCAGACTCTATAAACATGTTTTCTCAGTATAACTCAGTAGAACTACCCCTCTCCTCAATATTAGGTACTTCTGTAAGTATTTGCATGATGGAGTGTGTGAGTATACCTGTATAAAAGGAGATAACTCTCCAGGTACAGTTATAGGAATAGGTATAGTTATAGATATTGTTAAATCAATCAAATATTTATGTGAAAGGAACCCAGGATGTAGCTCTGGCACTTACCCCTTAACTAGTGATGAATGTCACAAATTTAAAAAGATGTATACAGTTTTTTATTGTTTTGCAACAGATGAACAACTGCTCTTATATGCCACTGAACACAACAAATCTGAGAGAAACCTCTACTGGTATAAAGAGTAGAACCAGATTCCTGAAAGTAACCTTTCACTCAGTCAACCAAGAACCAATTTAATAATCAAGACTACTTACAGTTCACTTAAATCATCCAGAAGTTCCTCTCTGAGGGCACTCACCACTATTCTACAACACCATTAAAAAGCTCAGCTCCATCTAAACAGGGGCACAGAAAGGGAAATTCCACAACATAGAGACAAAATACATGGTTAGCTCAACAGGATCATAGGAAGTAGTCATCTGGATCCTAGGATTCAGGTGGATTCAGAGAGGATCCAAATCTCATCTCACATTTGCTAATACATCCATATTTTCTTTGTTTTCCCCTAAACTGTGCTCACTGGTACAAGGACCATACAGCATGCAGGGGGGCCACAAGAAAGCTGGGGAGGGACTTTTGACAAAGGCAGGTAGTGATAGAACAAGGGATAATGGCTCTAAACTGGAAGAGGGGAGGTTTAGATTAGATATTAGGAAGAAATTCTTGGCTGTGAGGGTGGTGAGACCCTGACCCAAGTTGCCCAGAGAAGCTGTGGCTGCTCCTCCCTGGAAGTGTTCTTGGCCAGGTTGGATGAGGCTTTGAGCAACTTGGTCCAGTGGAAGGTGCCCCTGCTGCTGGCAGGGGGGTTGGAACTGGATGAGCTTTAAGGTCCCTTCCAACCCAAACCATTCCATGATTCTATGATTCTGTCCACTTGGTCACACACCTTAATGACTCAAAACCAACAGCAGCCTCCCCACACACCTCCTCTGCTTCTGCCTCTACCAGTCTCACCAACAGCCTCTGGACAGTCAGAACCCAGGGCCCATGCTCCCTCCAGTGCTGGTATTCCACTCTTGGAAACCCAGCCCTCATGAAAGGACTCAGATTTCCACCCTTCAGAACCAAAGCTGTCTAGAGCTGTGACATTATGGAGGGTCACAGGGTTCAGGTGGTAACCTGCTGGGCTAGTATAATTAAAATGTAATTTAAAGGATAGTTAACTCTTCTGAACATGCCACCAAATGCTTCTCAAATAATGGGACCTGTCGCCTACACTGGATTTAGGCTGGTAGCTTGTGTGAGAGAAGATACAAAGCTCATCCCATATCAGCAGAACTAGGCAGACAGTCTCTACCTTCAAATTTTCTCTTTCATGGAACTTAGCTTTTTACACAGCCTTCCTACAGCAAACACAGGGACACAATAACTCTTTTCAGCTTTTTCCTTGGCCAGTCAGCCAAGATTCTTAAAAAATGCCCATCTTCTTTTCTATATCTCTATATTTGTTTTTAAAAGCCAGCCTTCCAAAATGCTCAGGGCCATCGTTTCTACCATGGAAATACAAATATCTTTGCTTAGGACCCTTTTAAAAACTGCTCACAAATTCAGATGCCGAAAGATGCATTTAAGAGCCAAACATTAGTCACATTTGAGAATTATTTCTATCTTTATCATCATCCTGCAATTATCTCTGAAAACTGGCACGTTGTGTTCTTTTTTCAGTACAACTTTTAACGCTTTTCTCATCTGACCAGATTTTTGCAGCATGAACTACAGCATATAGATATATTTGTATCTGAGGGCACTTGTGAACCTACCTCCAACTCCTAAGACTACCAAAAATCCCAAGCACACCCTTGTCCTAGACTTGTATTTCTTGTCATCCCTGTCTCATTAGCAGGTGTCTGTAGTGAAGTTCATGTATGCAAGTGTCAATGCATTCATGGTCCTTCTGGGAAAAAGCTCATTTCAGAGAAATAAATTCACCCTAATTGTCTAATTCCTTTGGTTAAAAACCAAACCAGAACAACAGCACCTCCTGCTCTTATCTTCCAAGAGGTGCTCAACTTTAAATAAAAGCAATAGTAATTTCACAACTCTACCTATTAAGGAAAGGTAGCACTTACACAGTCGCTGTGTTCAGGTCAGTATATTATTGTAACCTCAAGAGAGGAGACAAACAGAGTTGGGTGAGGAGGAAGAAAACAAATCTGAAACACTCCCTCTGACCAGGAAGGTCAGAGCCTTTTTTCCCCTGGCAGAGCATTTTAAAATGAAAAAATAAGAGTCTCTTCTAATGCACTGAACACCAATCTGCCTATACTACGGACTAACTCCTACTATTTAAACATTAAACATTTATCTGGATTCTGCATAAATAGAAACAGAAGCGGTGCTTCTAACATCTGTCATTGCTGGAATAATCATGTTGCTGTGCAATGATTATGTTGGGATCCCTTTACAAAATGAAAACAGCATTCACTCGCAATTATTCATTACAGTAGAGCCCACTCTCCTCCCGCGATTATTATTTAAGATGAAGCAGCTCTCTCGTTTTCACTGACTAAAACTGGCTTATCAGTGAGCTTTTTGCTTACAGATAAATTCTCCTCTGGGTCAATTCAACTTAATTTTAAGAGGTTGCATTGCATTATATTATAAATTAATTACATCTGCTGCCTGCAGTTTAATGCACTCGAAGGAAGAGTTAATGCACGGCTGCAGTTCTTAGTGAGAAATGACTCCTCGTGCCGCTGTTTCAGCCTCACGCTGGTTAGGATTACTCCTCTGTCTCATTCCATTGACGTGATCCCATAACAGGATGAATGTATTTTACACTAAACATTTAAACAATAAAAGAAGAGAGAGAGAGAGAGAGAGAAAGAGCGACTGTGGGAATATTAATGAGCAGGGGAACTTCAACAGGGCAGCACTGAGATGAAAGCAGCGTTGCTATTAAGGAATGTTTTCACTCCTGCTTGTCTATCACAAGGCCGAATCTTTAGATAAGGGTTTTCAGTATGATACGAGATGTTATCAAACGCTGCTGTACAATATTTAGTCTCAAGGGCTGACTTAAAAGAAATGGCATCAACTATAAAACAAAACAACACATCAGCACCAAAGAAAAGCGGAAGGCAAGTACAGCGAAGGGTTCAAGTTTGATGCACAGTTATTATCACAGCTTTGCTTTTCCATAGAGCTGATTTTTATCGGGACTGGATATCAGTGATAAGTATACTTTATGTCTATACGTGCTTGTGTGCGTGCACGTGTGCATCTCCTCTCTAAAAGGGGAATGAGAAAGTCTAGGGTGAGAGAGAGAGAGAGTACAAAATTGAATGCAGGCTGCCAAGATGGAAATGATATTTGTTTTCTATCACACCAGAGATGCACCATTCCAGCTTTTGTCCTTCAAAGCTGTGAGAGACCACGCTTTAATGCCTGCAGGTTGACCATGCATTGTTATTATACAGTCTTCATGTTCACATCATGTGTCATCTGACCAAAGGAGAGTCTACAAAGTGAAAGCCTCATGCAAAATTTATGCTTATATGGCTGTTTCAGTCAGTGGAAAAATCAATACTGCAGGCTTGATGCACAGAAATGACTGAGTGCTCTCTGACTGACACTAAAAGCACTGGGAGATTGAGGGGCTGCATTTGTTGTTCAAGGAATTGAGTGTATTAGAGCTCTTATAATAGTCTGCTCACCTTATATTAGCCTTTCCTTGGGATTATTTTTTGATAACAATTATGATTGTGGGGTTTAAGGCAATTACACTATTACAAAGAAAAAGCTGCTTTTTATGTCCTGTAAAGCTGTCATATATTTCACACCACAACTGCCTTCCAATTATTTTGCCACAATGCACTTTGGAAGCAAAATGTCCTAACTGATATATATTAGTCCTTTATGTTTTATAAATAAAAATCAAAGCTGTAATGTAATCCTTCAAAAGAAGCTTCTCGGTTTCCCAGATGTTATTTTAAAAAGAGTAAAATGCAGTGTGTGTTGTAAGTCTTAAAAAAGACATTTACAGTATCTGTTTTTACATGGGAGGACAACACAAGCCAGGGATGTTGCACAGATTGTGCAGCCTCTTGTAGCTCAAATGCTAGTACCACCCACTAAACATGGATGGATGTGGTCTACAAAGAAGGAGTTTAAAAAAAACCAAAACACCAAACCCCACAAAAAAATCCCACAAAAAAAAAAAAACAAACCAAAAAACCACCCAAAAAGGGAGACAAAAAAACACCCTAAAACCCCCTACTTCTACAAAGGTTTTTTAGAAAACAGGTTTCAAGATGTAATTTAATGTTAGGGTGAACATCCTGCAAGAATTTTTAAGGACTTGAATGCTTCTTTGTTAGACGTAGGGGAGGATGTCAGAAAATGGACAAGGAAAATTTAATGTTTGAAAGAAGAAAAACTCTAGTAATCTGCTTTAAGAAAATTACAAATATTCCCCTCCATCAAAAAATACCTCTGGTCAGAACAGGAATGCATTTGTACTGCATTTCTGTTACTGTAAAAACATAGAAATATTTTCTTATATGGTATTACCAGCTTTTCATCACTCTTCTACTTCTGTTATGACTCATAAGTAATGAGTAAAATAATTAATACAGATTATAAGAAAGGATTAAGAAATGCATTGCTAGTTAGTTTAGAAATTCCTGACTCATAGCAACTGTCATTATATTACTACAAAATATACTTCACTCCCAGATTCAGCTTTTTGACATCTATGCACATATTCCTATGTGGCTCGCACTTTTAAAACATTCAGTAATGCTGACTAATTAGAACCAGTCAAGTGGGTGGCTTTATTTCAAATTTAAACCATCAGAAGTGAGGTGGGTAAAAAATAAGGCCCTTTCTAGCCATAAACCAAGTGGAAGCATGCGAGGACTGGGAAAGACAACTGATTTCAGAGTCACAGGTGACTGTTGCTGGAAGGAATCAACACCAACCTATTTACAAACTGGTGTATTAATCTTTGTTAGCTTTTAATTTGGTGTGCCTGATGAGGCATAAAGAACAAAGTCTGTGTAACAGAACGTTCTCATAAGTTGAAGGTGTCCCACCATCAGATAAATGCGAAGCTGAAGACCAACAGCTCTGTTCTCAACCCTTTCCTGCAGCAACTACTACAGTGGGTTCCTCACCAATTTACAAGATTTGGCCTAAGGAAGATGAAAAAAACCAAAGTCCCCCTGAAGGGAATCCAGATGTCTGGGTGCAAGTGAAGAGAAGACATGGCTGGCTGTTTCTACAGTGTGGTCATTTCTTCCTTTGTCCTATATCGAAATACCATTCGCTACGCCTGTGAAAGAAATAGCTACAACTTTCCCCACTCAAAAGCAGAAGTTCTCTCTCTCCTAGTCCTGATCTCCCCAAAACAAATGAACTAACAAAAAGGGCACATTAAAGCCATATTAGGAACATTTTAACACTCAAATGCTGAAAAGTAACAGCAACTAAGGTGAAGGTTCCTTGCTGAGCACTAATGTATACACAAGATACACAGATATATCCTGGCTTCAAGGATCCTGGATAAAGTATCTTCTCACTCACAGACACAGAAGAACTGTATTAAAATAACCACAAACTTATGCCACTGTCCCCACGTTTATGAAGCTTTCCTAGCAAACTTTGGCCAGGTAGATGGTGAACTGAGAACTTTGCTTAACACACATCATCTTGCTTTTCTTCTATTGCATGCTGGTCTCCTGCAGCCTATCTGACCATAGCTGGAAATGGGAGCTGCCCAAGACACAAATAATTAAGTTAAAATGTGTTTGCAAAGTTTCTACCACTCAAGGTTTTTGTTCAGTGTCTTTTAAGTGCTACTGGAGTACCAATAAACCCTAACACTACCAGCTCTACTCACACAGCTAAATGTTACCTAATGTGAAAGGTACTATAAAAACACAGAGGAAGAATAAATAAATGAAGTTTTTAAATTGTGAAAGGGAGAAACTATAGCAGGAAGAAAGGCTAGAAAAAAACCCCAGGAAATTGCAAACATGGTGTACTTCAGCCTGTTAAATTAAAATCCTGCCAACTTTCTGAAAATATTTAAATGCATGCATATAAACAGTGAAATTTAAAAGTAGGCAAGGTTAACCTGCACCCCTGCCTATATGAATAATCACTGCTAATATGTCCCTGGAATGCATCTGTGTAAGTAGGTGCCCTAAGAACAAAGGCAAGAATACCACATCTGTGCACATGTGACAGCTAATTCAGAAGATGCTCAATATTTTTTACAGAGGTTTTTTAAGGCTACATCAAGAGATTGACCAAAAGAAGGGAGAAAATGTGAGCAAAATTGTAGGGAATGAGCAGAACCTTAATAACATGGAACACAAATAGTGACAAAAGAGTGGTATCAGCACAAGGCTTCCCAAGAGATCAGACTGAAAAGTGTAGATCCTACCAGCTAAGCTTGGAGAGGACATGGAGATTTAACAGGGTTTATTAGGAAAGAAAGAGGGAAAAAGATAAAAATAAGAAAGAAGGTGCAAAAAAGTTTTGCTAATGGTAGAGAGCAACTATTTGGAAACATTAGAATGGCAAGTTTTGGGGAAGGCTTGGATATGCAAGGGAAGAAATAGGGAAGTCAAAGACAGGTTAAATGCTAGACTAATGGAGGAGATGATGTTAGAAATGACAGTGGTGAAAGTTGAGGCATCTCAGGAAAAACAAGACATCAGAGAGACAAACCAAGACAGGTTTAGGGAAGTCAGGAGCAGATGGATACACCCATAAGTCACCACTGTGAAGCCTCCAGGTGAAGATACATTGAGTAATGACAAATCAGCATAGCTTTCAACTA
This sequence comes from Caprimulgus europaeus, assembly GCA_907165065.1. The sequence continues at coordinate 5,099,361 of OU015530.1, forward strand.
AATCCAATTTAAAAACCTTGTAATTCAATAATGAGGGAGTATTTAATGTTATCTGTGTAAGAACAACAGTTTCACTACCTCAAAGCAGCATAACTTGTGTGTTGACTTTTTTCCCTTAACAATATAGTATATTTATCATTTAAAACCTAAGGTTTGAAGGAAATTCAATAAGAAACAGTTGAACAGGTTATGTCACTACTCGTACAAATAGGTGACGAGTCAGAGATGCTAAAGAGGGCTCCTCTAACTTTCTCAGCTACTTACCTTCTTCCTGTCCTACAATTCTGTTTTAGTAAGTGAATGCAATCACTTATTATTCTGCATGAGCTTAACCACTGGTTTGCTTTCTCTTGTTCTCCTACTTAAGAACTTCATTGAAAAAAATATGTTTACTTGCCAATAACCACTTACAATGTACTCAGCTGGAAAACCCATCTTCCAGCTTGGTTTCCTTATGAAAATTTGTAGTGTGGAGTACTATTAGACTATTCTTTAGGTTTTTCAGCTTTTCCATAGTAACACCTTGATTTAAATGTATTTTCTTTCAAACTAAGAAAGTACACACTGGAGTACAAAAGACCTGAAACTGTCAATCTTAATTATGCTGAGTAGCACCACACAGAAATCAGTGGGATAATAATACTATAAAGTACAACTCAACATAGTAAAGATAATGTATTATAGAACAGGAATACTCAACAGATGGCATAAAATGCTTCCCCCACCCACCTCCTTAACACTTGTGAAATTAATATATACTTTCAAATATAGCCTAATATGTTTCAAGATTAACCAAGAATAGGGAAAACACACTGTTATAAAACCAAGAATCTTGCAGCTAGAGGACAAGCTGGATTACATCCCTAATCTTAGGTCATCACCTTCTGAATGATACACCCATGCTTCTGAATTCATAGCTGGTGAATTGATACACCAAACTAACAGTATCTTTTACATCAAATACATAACTCTAAAACATAATCCACATACATACAGGGCGTATTTTTGTTGCTCTAATGGATGCAGCAAGAATAAGTTGAAACAAGGTTGTACAGTTAGCTGGCCATACAATAAAATGCACAGATAATTAGTTGGCTCAAGGTTTTACAGAAGTCAACAGATGTGAAAGTCATTATCCACTTCACTTCTACTGCTCCTGTAGTTGGAAAGGGACAGTGACAGCAGAGATGAGCTGCTGTGACACTCCTGGAAAGCCATTTGCTTCTGGAAATCAATATATTTCAACAAGTTTGAAAGTGGTTACTCCCAAAGATAAATTACAAGTAACAGGATGGCAGCAAAAAAAAAAAAAAAAAAAGCTATTCACTGTTTTCCAGATTTGCATTCAACAGTTAAAAAAATTGTTAATTTAATGCTGAGCATTTCTTCAGAGGCAGAGTTTGAAGTACTAGTTTTCAGGGAGAACTGAAAGTGATTACATCAGTCTCTTTGCCTTCCCCTCTTCCACTGTTTCTGGAATATACAGTGCATTTCTGAGGTGATCAGCAGAGTTTCTGATCTGTTGGCAGTTGGGTGCCACTGCTCTGCTGCTGCTTTGAGCACCACCCTTTGTGGAAGCCTCTCCTATCCCAGCTCTGCCTGACCCAAATTAGCTTGTGACCAGAATGTTTCTCCCAATCTGTGGTTCCTACTTCAAATCACAGCATCATTCTTCTCCTTGTGCTTTCCTCTCAACTACCCTGCATCTAAGTCTTCTCTCCCTTCTACTGTATTGCTGATGTCTCATACAGACTCAAATGCTTCTTCATGAGGAAGCCACCAGCTTCCTCTTCACACTCCACTGTCTTCACTCCTCTTTCCATATAGTATTGCTCTGATGTCTTCCAAGGGGAAGCTGACAAAATAAAGTGTAATTACAATTTTCTCTCTCTTTCTCTTACTGGTTTTGCCACTAGTCCCACTAACTAGGTCCTCTCCTCACTGGAGAGACCATATTGCCTTTTGTTCATCACCTTGCATGTCCTGCTAGCTCTTTCTTTTCAAAATACTCATTTACTTTAGTTTTAGAAAAACAAATATCAATATAAAAATATTAGCTTTAACCTCATCTTTGAGCTCACCTGACACTACAACTACTTCTCCAGCTGCCTTCTTCAGTTAATTAATGATTAAGCATATACTAATAATCACAGCCTAAAGTTGTTTACTAATTTCACCACACACCTCTACAATCTGTCTCCCATCATTTGCACTCAACTAAACTTGTTCAGATGCAGTGGTCCATCCTGGAGCACTTCACTTCTTCCATTCCTAATTGCTTCATTGGCATGCCTTGCAGGACACCCTTCTAATCTCTCATTCCAGCTTTTTGTAACAGTTTCTTCAGATCCTGGTCCTGGTCCTCCTAATACTTTATCCAAGCAATCTCAAAGACACAAATTCAATTCCCTCTATATGCTGACAGCAAACAAATCTGCCTGTCAACCCCCAAATCATACACATTCTTTACACATAGTCTATTTTAAGGTTCCCTCTATCTACTTGTACAACCAGAACTCTGGTCCAGACTCTTATGACAACATCCTTTTTTTGCTCACAAAAAAATAAATTGGTCTCCTTTTGCCCATTTAGAGCGCTGCTGGTTCTCCAGGGCTACCATTTGAGATGTCTCTTCACATTATTTATTTAGCTTACCCCTTTTTCATCACATTAAATGCAAGGTGCTTGTTTTCATTTTCAAGGATCTGTATCACCCACCTCTGCCCTTTCTCCTCCCCCATTACCTCTCATTTACTCTTCAAGGACAAACAATGTTTATTAAGACCATACTGACCACTACTGCTTTACTGTTTCTTTGTATTCTCTATCTGACCATATTAACCTGCAGCTTTGGGAGCCCTTCTAGTTTTGTATTTTTTAAGTGCATGGCACAATAGGATCCCAGGCACCAATATAAAACAAATTATAAACAAACAATCAAACATTTTATTTATTTATTTATTTTCCCCCAGAGATAGCTCTACCTAGGAAGTCTATCTAGAGCAAGAACAACTTGAGGGCAAGTTCTGCCCCACTGCTCTGTGGAAGCAGAAAAATAAAGTGATGTTGCAAACCTCTGGGTATTTAATAGCTACCTTCAGGATTCAAAGGGAAATTTTGTACCCTAAACCAAAACAAACAACCTTGAGGAAAAATTGCCACCAAGCATATTGAACCATACAAAGTTAGGACTCTCAGTAGAACATGTTTCTCTACATCTGCCCCTCAGCCCCCCAGAGAAGGAGAAGGGAGCAGAACTACCTCTAACTGAGTGTAGTTCTCTCCCTGAATACTTCTGTTAGGATTGCATCCTATTGCTCTGCTTCTGTCAAGGAGCTCTGTAGGAAGAGCATGACAGAGCCCTTTCTGTCCTCCTCCTCGTTCAGAATTCTTTTCTGAACTAGAAGCACTGCAAAGCTAGGGTACCAACACAAAACACTTGTCTCCAGAAACATAAATCAAGGGCAAGCAACTAAAATGAAGGTGTTGCTGAGGAACACATAACAGGGAATGAGAGGTCTAAGTAATCTTTAATGGAGGGTTTAATTTTTTCCCCCCCTGAAAGAAAAAACTCTTGATCCAGGGGTCTCTGCTCTTTCAAGGAATACTTCCTTTCTGTAGGTGTTTTGAGACTCTGAGCACAGAAGGGAAGAAAATACTGTGTAGAAAGGAAGGAGATCACTGCATAGGAAAAGATTTGGAAGCAAATCTTGGGTTCTATTGCTCCCTGCCTTCTCAGCATCTTAATTCCCTCAGCAATGAGATGGATATTACATTATTAATAGAGATACTGTGAAATCTTAATTAATGGTTGCCAAGCATGTTTGGATGGAAAGATGACACAAATCATGGGCACGTAAAGCATTATTTCTACACAATAAAGCCATAGATGCCTCCTACCTTCCCTCCCTTCCCCCCAATGTAGGTATGCACAGGTTTTCTTCAAAGGCTATCTTTACATCTACAAACACAGCACAATAAAATCAACTGTTCTACTAACCAGCTTTGGATATCTTTCAGGAGAAAAAATGAGAACATCATTGACTAAAGTATCTCAACAATCTCTTCTCCATAACACATAGGAGGTTTTTTCCTGTCTTCTATACTCATATTAAATACACTGTGTTTTATCAGCAGCTTGAAAAAAGCAAAGTGAATGAGCATCTTTTACTATAACAGCATATGAAAGAAGCTGGTAAGGCAAGGAAGGTGAGGCATGTTCAACGTGAGAAGAAGTTATTTCCATTCTAGGTTGATCCCTCACTGTGCTGAGCCCCTGCCTGTTTTATTTGGGAAATCCACAACTGTTCACATTTCAAACCATTCTAAAGCAGGACACACATCCTCTACTCTATGTGGTTCTGGCAAACCAAATGCATGACCTAAAGATTTTTTTTATTAATCACTTTGCATCACCTTGCTTTTTGAAAACTAAATACAGCAAATCTTGTCTCTTTACACTGACCTGAATTTATTAATTGTGAAACTACCCTGTGCAAAGTTCTTGTATCAAATGGGTTCCACCTCCAAAACCCATAATTAAATCACTAGAGAAGTACATCAAATACAGAATGACCCATTCATCCAGGAACTTTTTTCATCCATGAGCTGAAGGAACAAAATGTAATCACAAACATCAGCTAATGCAGTAGATGAATTCTCCTGCTTACAGAGATAAGCATAAACTACTCAAACCTAAAAGGAGTCCTTGGTTTCAGCAATTCTCTTGAAGCTCAACAAGTCATCCAGCTCTACACAAGAAACTTTTGACTGTCTGCCCCCGCAGTCTCCTGGCAACTATAAATGAATCTGCATTTAAAATTCTAGAGGGGAATTTGTAAGTCCTGAACCTGACTTGACTTTCAACCTCTTTATCACAGAGTTTTAAAAGGGAAAAAGTACTGTTATGTACTTTTGTACTTATGTACCTTGCAAACTTCTTTCTCTAAGAAGCCAATCATAGCTCTAAGTTTCAAATTCAGGGCTGATGGTCACAGTATCAGTATGACCCCTTTGTTCCTATGAAAATATAGAGATGTGAATGATGGCACACATCTCTCTGACATGAAGTTTTACACTAGATATACCATTTCATCCAGGCCCAGTTCTACTTCCTTTCTTTCCCATGCATTTTTTACAGTATGCGTTGCAGAAGTTACTTGGCTTCAGATCTTTCCATTCTCTTAACCTAGGCAAATTTTGACTGCAACTCATCAACAGTTTCATATTCAGTTCATTTACACATCAACATTTTGTATTTCACAGACCAAACATGATCAGTTCTGTTGTAGACTCTGGTAGAAGAAGTCTCAGTAGAAGGAAACCTGTTTTGAAGATTCTATTCTATCACCTTACCTGGCATCTTTTCTGAAGCCAATGACTTCAAAAAGTACATGAAAACCTGTACACAGGTTCCTTCTCATCTCTCCTTCTCTCCTCTATTCTCCCCAGACATGTATCAGCTCTGATAATCTAGTCAAGCTTAAGAAATTAAACTATTTAACAAATCCTTCTTCAATTCTAGTTCAAAGCTAAAATGCAATGTTACTGGGATCCGTTAAATGCTTCTGTTCCTCCCTAGAAATTGAGATATATATATAAAAATATATATATATATGAGAGGTAGTTGAAGTGAGTTTTTTATGTGTGGTTTTTAAAGGATGCAGGATGAAAGGTGCTGTATAAATGTAAGACATACTTTTTCATAGTCCAGTATCTTAGTGAAAGGTTGCAATTAGTGTAAGCACTGCTTAACATAAATCAGAACTCTGCATTCAACATTTCAAATGCAACATCTTGGCAAGATGTAGATTATTTTAGGTTGGACATAAAACGAAGCCTGTAGTAAAATATTGTAATGATGGTCTGAAGAAGCTTTGAAATCAATAGATGACAAGTTACTGAAATTAGGGAGGTCTGACCTGCTCTGCTAGGACAGCCAGTGTATCACATAGACTTGGTTTTATTTGACCTTACGTTTCTTGTAATTGTTTTCTTTCTGGCCAGTTCTAAATTCCTTAAATATTAAAGCATTTTGTTGGTGTTGCTATTCTGGTTGCTTTTTAAATCTAATTTTGTTTTATACAAGATATGGTAAATGTTTAAACCGAAGAGAAATGCTAGGAGGGCAGAATTTTCTTAGCACTGCTGGATATTTCAAGCCTGTGATTTATTTGCAATGTAATTCAATTATTAAAAATAGACAGTATGTTTATATCTTTCAATTCTGCTATACACCAAATCACAAAAGCCAGATATTTTCTATTAGTGTTTGATAGCATGTGGTTACTGAGGCCATAAAAAAAATGGTACTTACAATTTTAGTATAAACTATGATTAATTTTTATTAGGATGATACACTTATATATTATAAACTGACAATTTATTTGTAGATTTTTTTTTTCCTGCAAGTTTAGAAGTTTCCCTCAGTGCAGAATGCAGAATTGTATATGAGATATTTGAGTGTCTAAAACGATGTATGATAAATGAAGTAGCATGCTACTTATACGCTTATCATGTTCCCTGACTAGCAACAGGTTCAGCAAAGGGCACAGTCAGTAAATGAAATTTTCCACCAGGACAATATATCATCACAAGAAATGTATGCGCTGGAAACTTACAAGCTTGCTCGAGATGCGGACAAGGTGTGAAATGGTAAAAAATGAAAAGCAGAAACAGCATATAGTAAATTTCAAATTCAGCTGTATTTCCATATTGGCTGAGCCTGGTGCTTTAACTCTTTGAAGTTATGTAGTTTAGAAAAATAATCAACACATATACATACAGATTTATCCCAGTTTTAATGCTAGGATAAACTTCCTTCATTAGATATCCTCTAACTTCTTTTGAGAAAAGAATCTAGTGAGAATAAGTGAGAATATTTTTTTAAATCCCCTTCAGATCCAAAATATAAAGCAACACCTTTAAATGCATATTTCTTGCTCAGGTTGAAAATCTGCTCCAGGAAATATTTATCATAACTTTCAACACTATTATGAGCACTAATTAAAAACAACAATAATATTTTTTTTAAAAAAGGAATAGTATCTGTATATTTCCCAGTGGAATTTAGTTTGTTGACAAAAACATTTCATAATAAAAATTTCTGGCATATAACCATGGAATCCTAACACACTGTAAAAACTCCTGGGTTTTTTGCAAAAAGGTACTCCAAATACCAAAGAGAAACTTCTTGGCATTCTAGTGGTAGGTGGAATCAATGTAAAAATACATTGGGAATGTCTGGTTTTATGGCTACCAGCTGCACAGCTCCACTGAGGAGAGACGAGCATTGGAAAAAACAGTCAATTTCTGGAATTCTATCTGAAAGAAGCTTCTGAAACATCTTGAAATTTAATTGCTCCTCTGCAAGAAGTCTAGAATAATGACATTGGCTTGTATCTATGCATTATAGTAGTGGCTATATTTAAATGCCTGAACAATTTTATAAACTGAGTAGCAAATCCTGCTGTTTTCTTACATCCTTACTGGATAAAATACACCTCTGGAGAGATTTGGCTGATTTAGTTTTACTGCACACAGTAAAACCAGCAGAACATACTTTGGGCCATAATGTCTTTCTACTGTTTTGGGGGGAGTTTTTTGTTGTTTTGTTTTTTGGGTTTTTTTTCTTTTACCAGAAAAGTCTCCCTCTCATTTTTCTCCATCTTGCTTCCAACTAGCAACCCTTCTCCCACATCCCACTCAAAACAGAAGTAAAATACATTTACAATCATGCTCAAATATTTATTTCTTACATGTTCTATTCCCTGCTAATATATGTTGTGCTGGACATCTTGTGCCTCTTCCAAAGATGTTAGTGACAAAGAGTCACAGGGACACGTGCACAAGAGTAATATTTCTCTACTGAACCCTAAGTAGCCCATCTTCTGGGTGTAGACTTGCTCTGTTCACTCTCCAAGCTACATGACTTTTCCCAACAGCAGCACTGATGTGATCTAGCCAAGCATTTTGACTGGAGAGCAAGACTCTCTGACCCACCAAGCCTCCAGATATAATCTGGCTCAGATTCTCAGGCTGGCTCTGCCAAGTGCTCCATTTTTCATCCCATGCATTTAGGCTGTCTGTTTTCCCCCCACAATGGCAAAATCTTGACCTGGCTGCTATTCCATCCAATGGGGCCAGGACTTCTCTTCAAGTCTCACTTAATTCCAAGCTTTCCTGATTTATGTTCTTTGGTTTTATGCTTAACATTTTTGTGCCTCACCCCATCTAGCTGGATTTTTTTTTTCCTCTGTCCATCTCAAATCCAAATTTAGTTTTCATTTTATGATTTTCTCTAATCTTTTATCATTATAATACTAATTCAGAACAGAAATTCTTCTCCTTAGACAGACTGGTGTCTTTTGAAGCACAGTGAATCAAAGTCTAAAACCAAAAAGGCAGTGAGAGATCTTTGGGGTTTAAATGGTAAGAATTCAGTCCAGTCCATGCTCTTTCTACAACATGAGGTTAGACCTTGTCTAGTCATAGCTCTACAAATTTAGTTCTGAATTCCTAGTTTCAGCAACAGCAGTCTAAGAACTAACTCTCTAGAGTGAAATTAATTAATTTTGCACTCCAATTTCTGTCCTTTGCTCTCTCACTCAGGTCTCATGATCATTGCTACATCTGGAACAAAAGACCTAATCTGCTTGGTTGATGTCAAACGTTGAGAGTCGATGCACTGTCTGGTTATCTTTGTCACTGAGCAATGACTGTTGTCCTCCAGAGGCAGGCTCACTCTCAGCACTGACATGAGGAGACCCCGTGGGCTCTCTTACCATTTTCAGAGCATCAGCACGTGCCACTGTCTGAGTTCAAACACTCGGGCACTGCTCTGCAGTTCTGAAAACCAAGCCCTCTTACTCATTCACAAAGTAGTTTCTTTACTACTCTCTCTCTATTCCTTCTCTGCTGTATACACTTGACTTTTTGACAATTGGCATATTTTCAGTGGCATTTCTTTCATCCTGGCTTGCTGGATGGGTTGCAACTTCCATGAACGCTATCTTCCACCCAGTTTCTGTTCTTTCCCCCAGAGTCTTCTGTTGCTTGGGATTGTTTTCTTGTTTTGTAACATTTTGGTAATTCTTTCATTTAACTTATCAAACTGACATTAGAATCTTTGAAACATTCTGTATAAATACAACAAAATATAGATCTAGTTCATTTACTTCTTGTTGTACAGAGGATAAGCAGACCTGCAGGTAGACCTGATAGCACCTTTTTATTTGACACTCTTCTCAGGAGTGTGAATGAAGATAAAGACAACTGAGCTTCAGCACCACTGCCATGATATAATGCAACATGAACCACTTAAAATACTTACAGTTTAACATATTGTCAGATATTAAATCTTTTGGAATGATAGTAAGATCTAATTATTTTAGTTGGCAAAGGACTATGCTCCTTTAACTGTTTCGCACCTTCTTGCTTTGTTACTTCAATATCTTTCTAATAGTTTGTACCTTCTGAGACAAATAATATACTTAACACTATAAAAAATACTATTCCATAAATTGTCACATGGGCAAAAAGAGGATTTAATTAAGGGAGATAGCAGTGATTTAACTTTTACATCTGGTTTCAAAAGCCTGGGGACATTTTCCTACTTTCTGCATGACTTTCTGGTCTCTAAAGGAATCATTTAGTACATGTGTCTCCTAAAATTCATTCTGCTTCCTTCTGTAAAAACCTCAGCATTCTTATCTTACTTTGGTACACTTGCCTTTATGGGCATAATTAGTAAACAAAATAAAACAATGAAAGAGTACCACGAGCCTGTGAGAAATAACTGCTGAAAAAAATAAAGTTTACTAAATAAATTCTCTATTGCAGACTATAGAAAACAAATGAGCTGCACACACAAGCACCATGTTTAGTCTTACTTCAAAGTGCTGTAAAGATACTAGATTTACATTCTAGGTTCTGTGTTCAAAGCAACATTTAAGCACTGATTTTTCCAACTCTTTGAAACTTTCATAGTTTTTTTTTTTCCTATAAGCAGGTTTCCTTTTCCACCTAACTAAAGATGGCTAGGACCTTTGTCAACTACCAGCTGTACAGCTCAGACCAAGACAACTCACAGGGGCCCTAAAGATCTCTCTTGTCTGTTTGGAGGGCCTTGGGAAGCCATCAGAAGCAGCAAATGCAGTTAAGAGAAGAAAAAAAAATAGAATAATAATAATAATAAAAAATCTATCTTCATTATTTCTTTAACTCCCTGAAGACAATATGATGAATCATCAACTAGTAGTGTAAGTAACCTGGATTCATGATATTACAATGTTACCCTGTTATTTGTTGTTGATTTTAACAATACAAGATTATCCCTGATAGTCGCTTTTGGAATACAGCTAGATTATATGCTGTGAATTTATGGATATTACAAGATTCATATACTTATTTATTGGGAGGTGGGAGGGATGAAAGAGACAGAAGAGTCAAAATAATTAGACTCATTCTCCTATGTAAAATAAACTTCCTAGCTTTTAAAAGCCTACAAAAATCAAATTATGTCAATAAAGATTCGGTAGCATTTTAAACCAACTCCAGTAGAAATAAGAGTCCACTTAACTAGGGTCAGGAGGAAAGACAATAGAACAAAAATTGGCTTTTGTGGTTCATTTAAAGCACAGCCTTGAAAGTAAAACCTGCTGATTGCAAGTGCAATGAGTCTGAGGTTACATGAACTTAATATTAACGTTACAAACCAGGAACTTCATGATGAAATGGATCTCTTCATTAGAAAATCCCCAACTACTTTGTGGTCTGTGGAGACGTTATCTGATCGTTCAGTGATGTACTTGTGGTTTGTAAAGATGGGGACCCTAAAGATCATCAGAGCCAAAGTCTCTTCCCTAGGGCCTTTTTACTCTGCTGACACTTACTGAAAATCTACCAGCAAGACACTCTCCAGAGCAGCAATCATTAACTCATTCCAAGTCACAGGCACAAGGGTCTGGGGTTAGCAACTATTAATTAGTGTAATTATTCCCAGGATGACAATTACCAGCTGCAGGATCCACTTAACATCTCTTCTCAAATCTTGTCTTTCTGCAATGCTAATGTTTCTAATAGGTTCATTTACCACCACTTACTGATTACATTCACTATGGTATACTGTTTCAGATGGACAGGACGGAAAGCCAATACATAATATTGACCTTTACAGTATCCTGTGATTAGAAAGGCTGCTCCTGCCATCATTAGCCACATCATTCTATTGAAAAACACGTATACTGTTTGTGATAGATTTGTGATATTTCTCCTCTTTCAAATAGGCTGACAAAATTAATTTCCTGGAGAAATAACACGGTGTGTTTCAAACTATATTCTTCAATAATGCACTCATTTAAACTAATACATTGCATATATTGGTTGCACACTTTGGTGTTTAAGGCTATTTTAACTAACAGTGATATTCACATGGTACCATTTCAAACCTGATTCTCCATTTTTCATTAGGAAAAAATAACAATGAGAAAGGGTACAACTGTACAGTCTATTTTCTCAGCAGTGCCCGAATCCTGCATGGTGCTGAGCCACCCTGAAACCCTGTGCAGTCTGAAGACACTAGAATGTTTGGCATGCTTTTTTCATCAGACCCATGTATTTCCTAAAGGAGCAGAAAAAAATAAATTGCATAAATCTAGTTTTACCTGCTTTGGGAATCTAACACACCTCTCCTGTGAACAGGGAGATAGGATGTACACAATAAACAAGGCTTTGATAGGACACAGAGCCAATTCATTTAATAAGAGAAGTAAGCAGGCCTTTGATGGGAAGATTTTTCTCTAGATTTTGAAAATTTGAGGTATTTTAAGTCCATAATGGGACTAATTTCACCAAATGCTTTAGCAAGTCCTACTGATTTCAATGAATATTAATCTTCTGCCAGATCAGAGCCTTACAGTTCAAAGTGTATAAACTATGATAAATGAGAAGTTGTTATACATGGAGACTACAGAAGGAGGAAGATTATCTGTTAGAAGGTAGTACAAATTCCTCTTTCCAGTACCTGTAAAGTCTGGATTATTGAAACAGAAGGAAGATTTCCTAGTACAAAAGCAGAAGAGTGCAGGGAGTATGGCATCATGTTATTCTGAAATGTTTCTCTTTCTTCAGTCTCCAAGAAGCTGACAGCAAGAGTAATCAGGGATGTCATAAACTGAATATCAGAGTTCAAAAGGGACAGAGGAACAGAAGTATGGCGGTATGTTTTCTGGAGAGGTTTTAATTCTTTACTCTTACTATACTTAGGAGTCACAAATCGAAAGAGAATATATTTTTTAACTGTTAATACAGTGTTTCAGAGTGGTAACATGCTATTCCAGCATATCTTTTAAAGGGTCTCCTGGACAGTGCCTCAACTATGCAGGAGTAAGTGGAAGCAGCAGTGTTGCTTTTAAATGTGCTGCGAGATTGTATTTGTGAGCATTTGATGTTCTTCTTTAATAACCTCAAGTAAAAGCCTGAATGAATTCAACAACAGTAGCTGAAAAAAGTGCAATGAGTCATATTATAGGAAAATGGAGAAAAGGATACAGGACTCTCCACTGAACACAATCCTATATTGTAGGCAATCTGTGATAACACCCTTTTCATTTCAGTTCAGTCCCATAAAATTACCACTAACATTACAACTCATGCAGAACACAGATAAATGTAAAAATGTCACAGAATTCTTCCAGATGGGACTTTTAGTTCCACTAGATCACCATCTACTTTTTTACTTGTCTAATATTTCATTACAACCTTCCATAAGTTAATTTTCTTTCCACTGACCATGTAAATCACAAATCAATTTTCATTTAAAATGCCTGACTACAGATTGCTCCTGAAAGCTCAAAGCATATGCTTCAGTGAGCTCTCCAACATTCTTAATGCACATTAGAAAAATGTTGTGGTTTTTAAAAAATCTTTTTAAAGGAATTAATTTTACATTAAAGTCTGGCATGAGACCCGAGCAGCGGTACTCCTCCCTTCCCTCTCCTCCCCCCACCTCTAAAAAGCAGGTACATTTTTGAAATGTAACTATACATAAAGCTAAAAGTCTTTCATGACAGTGACATTCGTTCCTAAACCAAAAATTCAGGCAAGAATACAAACTGCTTTAGATTTGCAGAAAGCAGACATGATTACTTAATCCCAAAGCCCTACTGCAATCATGTACTTCTCTGGGGGAAAGAAGATAGAAAAGGAAGAAAAAGAGGAAAACCATTCACAGTTCAGCCATTGGCTGTGCTTTATTTGAACCATTTTTTTTATCTCATATTCCCTCAGACTCTTTGTTTGGGCTAAAATATATGACTGAATATTACTAACTTTACTCATGGAAGCAGCCACCCTAAAACCAATGGGATATGCCTGTGAGACAAGCAGGGTTCAGCCTCTAGAGTAATCTGTAGGAAATGCTTTATAGGAATGCCCAGAAAATATGCTGAAACAGTATTCTCCAAAATCTTATTTTCTTATGATGATTTAAACAGAGCAATTCTTCCCTTACTAATCTCTAAACATACTTTTGGCACCTTTACTTGGGAAACCTGGTTTCTAGGACTGGTTTTGCTACTGTTCTGCTGAGAAACACAGGGCAGTAACGTTGCTACTCTGTGCCTCAGTTTCCACAACAGTAAACAGCAAATCACTAAAGTGACCTTTTTTCTTATTAAATAGAGGACCACTTGAATTCCTCAGCTGATATCTGCATAAGCATTTGCTGACTCAGAAATAGGCAGGAGTGATCATGTGGTCATTTTACTCTTTTTATAGGTAGACTATGTTTCCTCACATGAGGAATTTCTGTGCTGTTTAATCTCAGGTTGTTGTCATGTGTTATTACTTGAGAATTTAATCACCAAACCTTGAAGGACAAATACTCCAACAGAACAACCAGGTGTGGTGGGAGAAGGAAGGGTTGTATCTTCTCGTGGAACACAAAGGAGCTGTAATCCTTTTTAATGGCATGATCTCAGATCACTCGAGTCTAACCAACTGATAAAGTGCAAGAGAAGAGAGAAGCATGGGTATTCCATGTCTCTTTCCTGATCTGAACCCATATGCAAGCCTTCCCTTCACTCTCTTTTCCTCTGCTTACCTAGCATACCCGTTTTTATCACGTCTCCCTCCACCTCTGGGATTGTCCTTCCATCTCTGAAGTTCACTTCCGTGCTGTTTTGCACCACTCTATCACAGCTCTTCTCAAGACAGTACAGCTTTGAATCCCAACTTCTTGAAGCACTCTGACATTGGGATTCTAGCTTGGGGGTGATGGAGAGGGTGTCAGTTTAAATAAGGCTGAGTGCTCATGACAATTGAAAGTAGTTCTACGTTAAGTGGGGCTCTTTCTCATAATGCAATGTGTCAGCGCTGACCACTGAAATGGGGGAAGGGAAAGGCTCTTGAACAGTCTCTGTAAATAGGGTCTTGCCAAACCATTTGCAGGTTACAGTCAGCCAAACCTTGAGGGTCTTCACATAGGGTTTTTTTTTTTTACAACCCCAACTCCCAAATGTCAACAGGGCCTCAAGCATCACATCTAATGTGAATCTGCCTCACTAAAACTGAGAGTTGAGGGCCTCCAGAATTGGCTGTGTGCTAGCATATCACAATCACCACTTAGAGCTGACCACTTGCTAGTAAGAATGATGTGGAATTACTTCAGATATGAAGAGGTGTGGGGAAAAATGTTTACTTTGCTTTCTGATATAGAGAAAACCCATCATCTAAAAAGGAAGCTGTTCACAAGAGTGAAATCTCCAAAAACACATCTATTAATAGTCACTGGAGTCTTTATGGAGTAGGGAATGCCATGAAGACAACCTGTCTAGTCCTTTAACGAGACTTAAAATTACACACTTAAACTAAATAAGCAGTTGGTGGGATTATCTGACCAATCCATAAAAAGCCACAAAAATATTCATTGTGGGAGATGCCTTTGGTTCAATTTTTCTCTTTTCCATGTGTCTGGCCAGCTGTGCTTTTTAGGTTTTACCTCACTTGTCTTGTTATTTTTCCCCTCAGATTTCTTTTAGTGGCTTTTTGTTCTATCAGCAATGGACTGGCAAATGCCTCTAATGATCAAGAGGTGAGCAACCAAAGAGGAATGTCAATTTACGGTGGCCAGAAAGCATGCTAGACAGTTATGCATCTATCCATTAACTAGATCCTCAGACTCTTTACATTACTTTGTGGAAGTCTTCTCAGGAGGCATTTCTATTCCACAGCCTACTGGCTAGAGACTCCTGGATGAGCTGAAGTTCAAAAGGTGCAGTAGAAGTACATGCATGTGCTCACAGGTAAAAGTTGGGACATGAAAAAGAACATATCTGAAGGCATATTAGAAAGGAAATTCAAGTCTTCTCATGAAAACCATGCACTCTCCTGAGAGTCTTTTCAACCACCCATGTTACCATGTAATTCTGAATACTTCTTGAGGAGAAGGCTAACATCTGTATGGAAAACATGATGCTTGGGAAGCCTGTGTTTCCACTGTGAATCACACACTCACAAATACAGATCAGAACTTCAGGATTTAGAAGTCTGTGTACCCATTTCAATACCTATCAGTACATTTATATACACACAAGAATCAGGCACTCCTTTTTCAGCATTTTGGCTACAATTACTAAAAGAACATTACAGCTGCTTGTGGCTAAAATCAGAGCTGCCAAGTTAAATTTAACTCTGCAGGTGCTGATGGCAGAGCATTATTTATTAAGTAAGCTGCACCTGGGCACTCAGTGCTCTAACACAAGCCTCTACCTAAAGACCATTGCTCTGAATCATCAGCAATGTAGGATTTGTTTTCATTGCATGTATACCAGTCAACAGTTACTTCTTCCTGAAGCACTATCACAGGTTTAAAGCTATGTCAACATAAGCAAGAGATTTGCTGCAGTATGAGAGGATCACTAGAGGGAGGCAGTTGGTTCAGAGTTCCTTGCTTTCCCCCTACTTCAGTTCAGGGTTTTTACTTTGGACTGCACCTGCTCTGGTTTCTTGCACTGAATGTATGGGTCTTGAAGCTGTTGAAGGGGCCAACAGTTGGTTTGGGCCTTTGTATCTCCACTCGGCTCTGGGATGCAGTTGGCATGCACGTGGAGTGGAGCTTCTAGTTTAGTTTCCTCCAAAAGAAATCTAGGCTACACACATCAAACTAACACGAGGCAAATGGTGAAAACAGAAGGATTCATTTAATGTCTGCTCTACTTTTCTAAACCAAAATACTTGAGTAGACACAGCCTGCTATACAGTAAGATTTATTATATGAACAATGGCCTACCTCCTGCCTTCCCACACCACTTCAATGATAACTTTTCCCTTATTAATACCAGGAAGTTTAGGTTTCTCAGTCCCAGTTTCTAATCTCCACCACACCATTTATGAAACAATCAGATCAGGAGACAAAGAGAATGCAAGTGGAATGTGACTGCGTATAAATTGCTCTGTATTGGAAATCTCATCCCATTCTGTTATTTACTTTTCTCCAAGCAAGATAATTATATTTGTATAGGTATAGGTATAGATATAGATTAGATGTTACATTACAAAGCCACAAGGGTTCCTGATCTTGTTAACATGATGGTTGTCATAGTCTGTTTTGTTTTGCATGAGCAAGAGCTCATTACTGAGGACCTGTGTCATTCACATCGACTTGTGTCTTCCTAATGGAGCATTCCTGCCAAATGAATGGCAGGACATTCACATTTCAATTCAAACTGTACCTTCTCTCTTGCTCCCACTGAAGTCAATGGGGCTTCAGGACAAAGGAAGCTTTATAGTTTGTGGTTTTGCAGGCACACCCTCCTCTCTTGTTCAATGTGCTTTTAAGGAAGACCATTAGTGATTTTCAAATCATTTTGCTTTCAGGCATTATTTCAGCTGGTCTACTTGGCTACCTTCTGTTCTAGGTTACCTGCACACTTACACTCTCCTAGGCTCACAAGATGCCAGGGTTCTTTGTATTCCTCACAGTGCAGTAGGATGCCATGATGCAAATACACAAGCCTTCCCCTGTCTCAGCTACCCAGAATGGTTAGTTTGCTGTGCAGAAGAGGTGAACTACAAACAAGTCTCACTGCTGGGGAGGGTAATAGCAGCACTGCTTTTGCATCAATCCCCTGCCAGGCAATCCATAGACTGACACTGATGGTTGCTCTGGAGGGAGTCACTTACCCTCCAAGCTAGAGGTAAGATGCCAGATAAGCAGTAGTCTGTAAAAAGGGATTAAAAGAAGAGAGAAAACCAGGGGAAAAGATTAAGATAATTTACCCTTGTATACTGTATTCATCATAAATCCCATTGTCAGTATCTATTGTTCAAGTACCTGACAAACTTCTGTTTCTATCCCCTCCACAAAAGCCTCCATCATATGGAAAAGTTGCCTACCTTTCATGGTTTTATAATAAACTGGAAGTGAGTAACAGTGCGATATCAAAGGAAATAAAACTCCAGTTGCTATTGCTGCTGGGGTTGCCTTCTGAATGTGGCTTATACAATATTTCATCTGTGCTGACACCTTTCACTCTCAATTATTTGGCTGCTGTCAAAACAAATCAATCATATTATAGCACTGTGTCTTCATGTTACCATTCCAATGCAAGTAAGCTGCATTAGCTTTGAAATATATGGAAGTATAAAATTTATCTCTATTATTTAATACAACTTTCTCTCTTGTGAGTTACCTCACAAACACAGCAAACTCAAATGATCTGATGTCAAACATTGCATATATATATATATAAACACCACTAAGATTTTAAATAATGGCACTCATGGGAACAGAAATACATAAAGACACACTTGATCAGACTTACACTTACAACCAATGATATTTGTCTGACAAATGGAACAAATAGTATATGTTTTTAATTTTGGTTGCAACTGGCCAACTTGCTCATATTAGATAAATGTAATTTCATAAGACAACTTCCAACTACCATTCCTGCTAAAGCAGAGTAAAAGATTTAAAGACTTGATTTTGTTACCAGTAAAATGAAAGTTTGGGGGGCAGAAGGGAGGGGGAGAGAGGAAACTGGGACTGAGTATTTTTCAAGGATGCTACAGTGCTGGGAGGGGAACATGGTCTTTTACAGTTCAAAAGTATTGATTTGGGAAAGGAAAAGCTAAAATCTCAAAGAGAGAATCTGAAAGTGATTGCTCTGTTCAGATTGCTAGACTTACAGTTTTCAGAGAACACAGACAAATTTGTTCTTGAGAGGTTTTACCCTTTTAAAAAGAAACAAAATAAAAGAAACAACTTTCAGGTTGCCAATAAGTGAATTTGCTGAAAATGTACTACTGTCATTTCCTTGCTTTTTAGACAGGATTCATGTCCTGACACAACTGCATCTTCTAAAATACAGCAGCCTAATACACTGGTAAAATTACTACAGGTTTATCACCTCCAGATGTTTACCTCTTCTTCATTTATTACTGCTGATGTAATGGGAAATCAGCTACACAGTACAAAATACATTCAGGAATATTTGAGTTGCAAGTAACTTTTTATAAACAGGCTGAAATACGAAGGATAGACAAAACCAAAACAGCACTGGATGAGGAAAGGGACAAGAGATTGAAATGGAATCTGAGAAACAGAAAGGGAAAGACAGCCAAGGATCAAATTATTTAAGTCTAAAGTATCAGTACTGACTTGAATAAAACTAATCATGGAAGTGAGATGAGAAACTTTTCTTTATGCTGAAGACTTTTTTTAACATTGCATAATTTATCATAACAAAACACAACAAAGTGGAAGAACAGTCTGTAAGATATGTCAAATCTACAGTTGATCAAGTTTAAAAGCAATATTCATGTTAAAATAATTAAGAAAAAAATTCTATCGAAGACAATACTCTAAGAATCCATATTGAGTTGGATCTTACTAACTTTGGTGGAAACTTTCAGTCCTTCTATGGGCTGGAAAAGGTCACTGAAGGTCCCAAATAAGGAAAATTCCCTTTATTATTGCAGCTACTTAGAAAGAGCCTAGCCTCCTTTAGGTCTATGAACCAGGACCAAAATTAATAATTTAGGACATTTAGCAAAGATCTAACTGTGCTTGAGAAGCTCAAGGCATCCAACAGTAGTGATTTAAGCCACTTAGTAGGAAAGCACAGAGCTAACTATCCACACACTCACTTACAGGTGGGAAGAGTTTCAGCGAACGTGCATGGATTGTCTGTCATCACATGGGATGTCTGGGCAGAGCACAACACTGGTCTCACCTCTGTGCTCTCTGCTACATCTGTCAGAGAAAGAGGCTTGTAAAGAGAAAACGTTCAAGGAATGAAAGCAGCTTCAGGGATTGGTAGCAAAATGAGACCAAGGCCTGAATATTTCCATGAGTACAGAATTCTACCCAAAGCACATAAAAATCACAAAGATGTCTGGGGACAAGAAATCCCAAGGAGTTTCATTTCATCATTGCTGATGTCACCAGACAGGTCCTGGTCCCATTTCTAGAGCCATCTCAGTGATAGACAGAACTTTTTTCTTATTAAAAAAAGCATAAACTAGGATTATAGTAAGAAAGTTATAAGAAATCTTCAGAACTTTCCAAAACAATTAAAAAAAAGAAAAAGAAGAGCTCTCCCAAAAAAGAGGAGGTGTGTGCTTCTTTTTTACAGAGCCACACAGACTTTAATGAAACTTCATTTAAAAAATTGGCTCCCAGGTAGTTAACTTGCATGTTCCATGCATTCAAAATTCACACTATTAAAAATACCTGTAAAGCCATTTGGTCAATAGAGACTTTGTTGTTTTTATGAGTCCCTAAATATATATGTGCTTGATTGGAATCTCACTGATCTATCAGGAACATGAGTTTGTACCCAGGGAGTTTTTAAAACATGAATCATAGGGCTTTTATTAATAAAAACACCATGGGAAAACAAAGGAAATTAAACCACAAAGACTATAAATGTCTGACTTAAATCCACTAAGGCAAGGAAATTAAGAGTGAAGGTTGCAAATCCATCCTGGTAATCCTTCTATACGTCACTATTGCAGTTAGGAGTCTTGGATCAGCATATGAGCCATGTATGCATACACCATATAGATGCACCTTTCCATCTGCATGTGACCTACCAGTGCACATAGCATGTACGCTACAATGTGGAGGTGAGGCACAGAGTGACAAATGCTAGCTAGGATTTTCACTTCCATTGGAAATTTTTTTGGGTTTTGTAAGATTACAGTAAGTTAAGTGCTTAACATTATTGGAATTAGTTTTCTCTACATTAATTTAAATTGTCACGGTCTAAATTCAAGAAGATTAAAGGCTCCTGGAAACAGGTGCAAAGATATACTTTAAAAGCAACATTAAAATGCATCCATGTTCTGGTTGACAGAAATTTCATTTATAATCCTGCACACAGAATATTCCTGCCAGGAGCAGTATCAGCCTGAGTCAGGGCTGAATAAAGGGGTACCCTCCCAGAAATGCCCAGGTCTTACATACCAGTCACACCACAACTCCTAGCCTGGCCATCATGTCTTCTACAGAGTAGTTAACCCATGAGTTTTTGGTGTGAACTTTGGAGAGGAGAAGACTACTTCTGTTTTTCCCATCTACTTCTTGGCATGCAAGTCTGGAAACAGCCTCTGCCAAAACTTGGCCTGCAGAGTTTAAGTAGGTGTGAACACTTTGATTTCAGAATTAATTTGATCATCACATCACTACTCATCACTGATGTCATTCCACAACCATCCATAGTGAAAAAATAGGCATGTCTAGGGTCTACTTTGGGTGGAAGTCCACAGCAGAGCACACAAGCATTAAGACTACTGCATTTTAATGCCTCTGACAGTAGGCCTTTAACTTATGGGGCAGAAAATCCAAACAACAAATAGCTAACACACTGGGAGTGATCAATAAACAACTAGTAACTAATAAAGCCCTGAACCTTTCACATTCCCTCCGTGAAGGCAGCAATTTGCCACTGAACAAGATAAGCAATTAACATGGGGCCAAAGAATTCCCACAGGAGAAGCCTTGTATGGTGGGGGAAAAAAACAAATAAACAACCAAAAAAACAGCCCAGTAATGTTCTTTCTGTATTACCTTCAGAAAAGCAGTTTTTACCCTTTCTCCCAGAAACAAATGCTAGGTTTCCCAAAGAATATGTTTCCTGGGAGACCAGATGGAGACACAAAACTTTCTACCTATCCCATCTTTAAGGATCTCTGCCTATTCCTTCTGTTCTCCTACACCACAGTTTGGATGGGACACAGCTGTTAGCCTGAAGAAACCTGCTGTAGTGACTAATAATCCATAGGTGCTCCACACATGCTTCAGGATGCACAAATTTATGCTCTTTCTTTCCGTGGACTAAGGAAAGTTAGTCCTAGGGGGTGGCTGACCCCATTCTTTGTGTATTTGAGCCCTTTGCAGCGACTGCATTATGTGCAGCATTTACACAGTGCTCGGGGAGGTACATTTGGTTTGAGGGCTTCAGAGATTGCTAGTGAGTGCAGCTCCTTTTCTTGGTTCTTGTCATTCTTGTTCTGGTTGTGTTAGTACACTGCAGAAGTACCTGGGAATAAACTATTCCTCTAAGTGAAACATCATTTTGATTATTACTGACATTGGTGCTCATTAAAATACATAAGTGAAACACTGCCTTTCTGTAGACTCTGAAAGCTATTTCATGTTACTTGAAGGGGAATACAAATGAATAGGGACTGCATCACTTTAGCTAAAAAGGGAAAATGTTCTGAAATACTGGAATTTGGACTCTAGATCAGTAAGCAGTTGAGCTTTCTCGTTTACTTTTCTGTCTCTTTTTTGTTTTTCATCTCTCTGATTTCTGATTTTTAAGGTGTGTGTACATGGGGAAACAGACAGAGCATGTTTACTTTGTATGTTGCACAATTAATGACAGAAAAAGATGTTCAGATGAAACAAGATCTAATAAATTTAAACAATACCTTTTTCCTTTCTTTTTTTTAACATTGTCTTTACCCAACATTCATTTTGACTCATCTGCACATTAAAAACTCCTTTTTATTATTTTTTTTTTACACCATCATCTATGTCTATTGTTACCCATATCAGTGAATTTTAATGTCTGTCTCCTAGCTCGCAAGATATTTAATACATTTCCCCTTCCATTGTATTACACCTAAAATATGACCTGCTGCTATTTAAATAATGTAATTTAATGATTTCACATTTTCAGGCAAGCAAGGCTTCTCTTTCAGCACTGAAGCCTTTCACTAATGATTTGGGGAGATAGTTTGTTCTCATTTCTTTCAGAACTCAAGATTGAGAAACTCTGGCTCGGAAATAAATTATTGACATCCACTTTAGGAACAGCACAATGTGTAGCAGAAATAAAATACGTAAAGTTTCAGTGCCACGAGACTAGAATCTCCAACTTGTTGATTTCTTTCAAGGTTCAAGTGTCATTCAAGCTCCATATCAGTGGAGATATCTAAAATTTCCACCAACAGGCAAAACCACACTAGTTTTTTCTCGTTTTGAATGTGTATACTGTACTAAAAGGATAGCTAAAACACATGAACTTTTTAGCTAAAACTGCTTCAGCTATTACAGAAAGGTGAACAAAATAAGAAGACAGCCTCCAGCAACTCTAAAGCTACCAGAGAGTGTCCAGAGGATGGACACAAAATTGGTGAAGGGTTTAGAGGAGAAGCCGAATGAGGAGAGGCTGAGGTCACTTGGTTTGTTCAGCCTGGAGAAGAGAACACTGAGATGAGATCTCATCGCAGTCTAGAACAAGTGGAAGAGAAGGGGCAGAAGCTGATCTCTTCTTTCTGGCCACCAATGATAGGACCAGGGGAAATGGCAGGAAGATGCACCAGGGTAGGGTGAGGTTGGCCATGAGGAAAAGGTTCTTGAGGCAGAGTGTGGTGGAGCAATGGAAGACACTCCCCAGGGAGGTGGTCATGGCCCAAAACCTAGAGAAATCTGACCTGGCAAAGGAGATGCAGAAACTGAAACTGTTCAGCCCATAGAAAAGTTACCCAAAGATGGAAAGCTGAATATTGATGAACATCAGTTTAGACAGTAAGAGGAAAGTTGGAAGGGTGTCTTCTGCATCAAGTCAATAAGGACAGGCCAAGCAGCAACGGACTAAAACCAACCAACAGGCAACACATTGTCTTGTACCTGTACTGTTTTTTCCTTTCTCACAATCTCACCATTGCTATTGTGACACCTCCAAAATTTTTGCTGGTTAGGAAAGCATGGCTATATTCCAGCTGTAATCTTAAGAAATGGTGAGGGGAAAACAGTGTGTAAGTTTCTTTGGACAACAACTTTCTTTGATAGTTTTTAAACTCTTATTTTCAGTGTTTTTAGTGGAATACATTAAAAAGTTTTGGTTGTTGATTTTATTGTTTTCTTCAAAGAACTGTTGGTGGAAAGCCAAAATTCCATGGGTGAATCCGTGTTCTGTTCAGGGATTGCTGTTTACTCTAAAGCAGATGGTTCTATTCTGCCAACAACCCTCTGGCATCTCAGTAAATTGTATTCTTTGCATATTCCTTGTGCATATGAAATTTGCTTAACAGGGAAAAGATTTTCTAAGTTTCACAGCAAGAATTTACACATGCACCTTCCTTCCTTCTGTTCACACACATCTGACTTATTTGCTCAGGGAACAGGTACGGTGTAGCAAATGACAGTGTAATGAACAGAAAATAATCAAGTATATATCGGGAAATGCAGCTTTGAAAGAGGCTTAGTCTAAATTTCTTTTCACTCACAGCAACAAAATTCCTGTTGACTTAGTGGTGGATCAGAACCATACAGCAACTGAACAATTTAACACAAATACAGTTGAAGAAAAAACCACCAACTTATAAATAAGTAACTGACAACTGAAGAATAGGTAATCTCACTGAATAAGTTATTCTGAGTAATTTCCATATCATTAATCACTCCATTTTACCAATGTCTTGAATTTTTAAATAAACTCTTGGTTTCTCATTTTAAATACATCTCCTCTATGATTCCTAACACTGAATGTTCTTTTCTCTTTCCACAAACAAGGGTTTTCATTGTTTTATCCAGTCACCCTGAAGTCTCATACTTATCACCCTGAACCAGATCTGAAAGTCTTCTAGAAGAAAATCAGTTACATATATACGTGGATTACAGAAAATGTAGTGGGATTACTCCCTTGATCAACATTTAGTTGAATTTCAGTACTCTCTTAGATCAGAACTTTTCTGAATTTATACATTATTCAAAAAGTCTTCAGGGTGCCTTTTGAGTTACCTTGCTGGGGTAGTCTGTGATGAAAAGGTTTAGAAGTTTATTGATGAGAGAAGAAAAAAAAAAAGACCGGAGAAGGCCCAGCTCACAGGAGCTGTGGACACCTATGCTGGACTGCACTGGAACTTCAGGGACAGCAGATGTGACAACAGGAGTAATAAGACAGGTTAGAAAACAGCATGAAAACATGTCCCCCAGTTGTCCATGTTGACTAGGCTATGGTGGGGTTTAAGAGAGGTGGAAGTTGATGAATATGGTCTGATTTTGCCCTAAGGGTGGGAATTACCATAACTGTGTTGAAGCATGGGCTTTTGTGAGTATATGTGTAAGTGCTGGCCACAAAACAGAACACACATTCTATGATTATCTTTCAAATAACCACAAAAAACAGGGACCAGAAGTCAACGAGGTTCAATCAAGTTACCACACAGCTAAAGATGCTCTCTAGAAACACAGCACTCTCACCCAGCTCCCACCTCCATTCACACATGCATTGGGCAGCAGGCTATATAGGAAGCAACAGAAGCTTGCAGCTGTGATTCAGGGCTCTTAAAGAGTTACCTTGACCAAGTTACTTCAATAACGAGGGCAGTGACATTTGCTTAGAGGATCGGGAGGGAAGGGCAGAGAAGATGACAAACAGCAACACAAAGTGAATTTGTCTCTGTTCCTTTCAGCTACTTTATGGAAAGTGTGATTGTGTCCATAGACAAGGAACTGCACCTGATGCTCCAGCAAGTCCCTATTTGATCCCATGCTTCTATTTATCAGTAAAGATTATAGAGGAAACCTTTTCATCTGGTAAGGTCATTGCTTGCAAAATTTATTTGGCAGCAGAATTACACCTTTTAGCTAGCAATTAGACACCCATGGCTAAACTAAAGAGCAAAGGTTGGCTGGCTTAATCCCTAACCTCCAGCTTTGCAACACAGTGAATAAGTGACGTAAGAACTGCACAAGGTTTATGTTTATTTATAATACCACATACCCAGCAACTATAACCTGGAGCACTCCAGAGTGGAAGGATACATTTTTATAATGCTTGTTTCTTCATTAAGATTTCATCATCCACCTACGCTAAAAAGCCACTTCCCCCTCACTTTGTTATATCTGCTTTTACCCGCTCTTGTTCCTGCATTATTTTTTTAATCTCCAGTTCCCTACTTTACATGCACTCTCAAATTTTAAACAAGCAAAATTTGTGCATTAGTGTGTCCTTTTCATCTATGATTTATGAATGACAGGTTCTTCGGTGCAGCTTAATGGTATGAGAGAGACATTATTTTAAACATTAAAGTGAAAACCATTTACAACTATGATAAGAGAGGTCTGTTGACATTAAACTTTAAAACATGCACAAGGTAAAGGCAAGTAGCAGCTCCAACAGGTGAGAGTACTATGCATGTGGTTTGTCAAGGAGTTTGTTCAACACGAGCTGCCTCTTCTCTGTTTCACTACCTGTAGGACTTGATGCTTCAAACAATTCATCTGGTAATCAGCAGCCACCAGAGTTTACTAACTAAAAAGTATAGGGTGGAGTGCAGAGCATTCATCTAAAAAAATTACCATTCCATTTGAGGAAAACTTTTCCTACCATATATATCAACAAGAAATAAAAACAAATAAATAAATTGAAAGAGCTAAAGCTTTCTTTTGATACTTCCTGCTCACACCTTTATCATTTTCACACTGGACAATCACTTTCTTACCATCCTCTTCCAATAAAATTGTGCAATTCTATTGTAAGATATTGGTTAATACTTATCTCGCTATACTTGGTTCAGTTCTCTTCAGTAGCAACTGCTTCCTGAGAAGCAATCAGCATAATTAGGAGTAGTAAATAAATACATCTGTATTTTATAATCATATGGATTGAGTACAATTTCTAACAGTGTTAGACACATTGGCTGAACAGCAAAGAACACAGGAGAAGAACAGGGATCTTGCACAAAGGCTTTTCAGTCTGATTTTAGACCACATGGAGAATGCAGCAGGTATCTTAGGTGAGAACTGTTGCAAACACGGTACAGCTCAGAGAACAGGGAGAACACAAACTTTCTGCTTGGGTCTTTGAAGTCAGATACCTCCCTCAATAGCTTGGATGAGGATGGCAGAACCTTACGGATAAAGCAGACCTCACACAGCAAGAACAAGAACACAAAGCTGGGGCTCTGATGGCAGCTAAGAAAACCCTGATTTTTATTAAAAAATAATTTTTTAAAAGTGATTTTCATGCAATACTGTGTTTTCAGTTGCCCCTATTAATTCAGCTACCCTAACCAGCAGTGGTGACACAGAATACTTGTCTTCATGCTGCCATTTGAAATTTTAAAGCTAACTGTGAGTAGAGGACATTGATCACTGATGACAGACACTAATGAATCATTCAAGTACTTTACTGACCCACAGAATCTAAGACCCAGCCTCCAATCTGCTTCTATAAAAATGCAAATATCCCTTAAATATCTCTCAATTATTCCAAAACAATCTAAGTATTAACTTTCAATACACATCAAGAGCAACATTTCATTGGAAAAAGAGATCACACTGTTTAAAAACCAGAAAAATTGAAACAAACAGGCTAAAGAACCAATTAGAAAATTGCTAAACATGACTTACCTTGTAGATTTTGCAATGGCAAAGTCATGATGCCTCCTGCTGCAGCTGCTGCTACCAGCCCTTGGATGTTGGTGAGATTTGCTGTAGGTAGAGTTAGGACAAGTCCTTGTTGGCCCCCCAGCTGCCCAGCCATGTTGAAAGGAATAAGGATGGGCTGATTCAGGGCTGGAGTGCCTCCTGGCATCACCCCTGCTACTGCTGAGGCTAATTGTTGGGCTGTCAGTAATGGCTGCAAGAAAACACAGACAGCAAGGCTATTTTAGCGTGCACAGCTCACTATTACACACTTACAACTCTTCTGGCTTGGGATCCTTTCATTATAGACATGCACTGCTTCCAACATCTTCAAGCATACATTTTCAACAACACAAAAAGTTTTGACAAACTTGACAGTCAGGTAGCATGGTAGCTATCCCAGTTGATTCTAGACTGAAGACCATGTATGAACACAAGGAGGCCTAGCTCAAGTCAGCCTACAAGCACCTAAATGCCAACATATCCCAAATTTTCCCAGTTGCATACTGATTGGTAAAAGCTGAAACCACCACAGTAACAATTACCCAAAGCTACGTGGACCAAGACTGCCCTGGGAAGTGTAAGATCATTGAGTATCTTCTCAGAATATGGCTGAACTTGGATAAAAATGTGAAGTGATATGGGAAATCTCAAAATGTTATGCAGTGCCATACTATTATGCTTACATTTTGCTCTAAAGAAAATAAACACCTGGCATAAAAGATAATGAAATGCCTTTTCTAATGCAGGAGCTGTGTGTGACAGGCAGAACTGTCAGAACCAATAAGGTTGCAATAAAATTGCACAAGCGTCTTCATATTAAATTATGACATGTATTTAAAAAATAATTTATATAATAAACCCACATAACCTCCTAAATATGCAAAACTGATTACGTTTTATTTTAGAAAAAGCTAAGTTTTCTAAACAAATAACTTTTAAAACGTACACAATACATACACACTCCCTTTTTGTAACACTAAATGCAGCCAAACAGACTCACATTTTCTACATTGCACAGATCAAAGATGATCAATCACCATTATTTACTTTTCAAACTGCACGCCTCCATTAGTCAAAAGGAAAGATACTGACCTGAGGCCCAACAGGGAACGCAGGATGGGACTGACTGGGCTGGTGCTGGTCTGCTGGGCTCGTGTCAGGCAGCACCGTGTTTCCTCTGGCCTCTGAAATCCAAAGAGCAGACTGACTTTAATATCAAGCCTGGGGACTGCCACATTACCTTCTACTCTGATGTCACATAACATCAAGCTGAAAATGATATGTTAAAGTGCTTTATCAATAACTCAAGCACTCAAATCACTTATCAGCTGCATAAATTATGCTAACATTCACTCAGACCAGCCAACTCATTCAAGGAGCTACAAAAATCTGACAGCAGTGAAACGGAAGCTATCATCAACCCAGCTAATGTGGGCTGCATTATACAGCAATTTACATACAGCACATGAGCACTCTGCCTGTGTGGGAACTGCAGGGTTTTTTTACACTTAGGTGAGCTTCAGCCACTCTAATTTCTGAAAGCCAAAAATTATCTGAAAAACAATCAAGTCACATCTACTTTGTATCTTAATGAAGTATTTTCTTTAGTCAGTTACTGAGGCAGCAAAGGCTGTACGACACGCAATAAAAAGGCACTGTGAAAACTGAAAACAGGTAGGCTTCCAAATGACAGCTTGTATTTTAAATTGCA
This sequence comes from Caprimulgus europaeus, assembly GCA_907165065.1. The sequence goes on from OU015530.1 coordinate 5,127,962, forward strand.
TGCTGGGGGTGAGAAAAATTCAGTGAAACCAAGGATTTCCAGCATTTAGTGAGATGATCAATATCCAACAATCGAACTATATGCTGGGCACTAATGACTTGCTAAGCACACAACTCAGCCCAGCCCTACTCGATTTCGCTGAAGTCTGCAATACAGATTTCAAAAGGAAAAAAAAAAAAAAGAGAAAGAAAATGTCCTATCAGTTGTAAGAAAGTACCAAGATGTTTTCAATACTATGTCCCAGTCCTCCATTTCCTCCAGGTGAAGGACTTGCATGCATTCACAAAGTTTCTCAGTGCTGATGGCACTATCAGGCCCACGTTTATCTTTGAAGCTGAAAGAATGACAGCAAATATCAAAAGTAGCTGCGAGAGTTCTAGGGTTGGTCTGTTAAAAAGAAAACCCTGGCAATGGTGTCAGGTTGCCTGGTTGGTGTGATAGCTCCTGCTCTCAGCGTTTCTGATGAGCAGGTGAAATTCTGCTCTAAGTAAACCTTAACGAGATGCTCTTTTCCAATGTTTGTCCTATGAATAGCAAGTGCAAGATAATTCAGAACCAGTTTATTGGCATAATCTGGTGTGGTAAGGAAAAAGGATATGATTCTGTCATACTTATAAATTTTAAAGAGGGTATTATCAGCTCATTTAAAACAAATTCTTCTATATATCCTCCAAGGGGACAGACTTATAAATAATGGAAATGTAAAAAAAAAAATACTTCAGCACATTAAAGTACAAATAAAATTGACTGCTACATATTATTCAATTGACTTCTATCTCTACAGCAAGGTGTCAATCATAACAGCATTTACGAATAGGATTAAACAATAAATGTGCAGAGTTGTTATGCAGAAAGCTCAAAATCTGATTAATTTGTAATATATTTTTGTGTGGTCTCAAAAAGTCAGAAATGGACGTTGTTTTGGGAATACTTACAAAGGGTCCATTGAAATATCTGATTTAGAACTAATGAAAACATACAGACTTGCTGACATTTTATCAAGTGAATCCTATAAAAATATGTTTGGCATTTTAATGACCACTGTCATCTAATAACAAGAATACGCTGCCCTACTATAATTGGTGAGGACTCCAACAATTGCCTAATAACATGCAAAAAGAGATCCAGTCACTAAATTTTTTATGTGCAATTTACTTGTCTGAGTTACTTGAAAAGAAAGAAATGTAACTAGATATGCGAGATTCAGAGAAAACTGTTCCTTTCAAAAGCATTACAATCCTAGTGCTGCTGCCATCCCCAAGATCAAAGACAAGTTTTCTTCAGTATGGGTTCCTCCAAGACAAAAATAAAGTGCCACGTTACTTAAACACAATTTTACCTTTGGTAATTTCCACATATTGTTATCAGGGGTTTTTTTTTAATCTTCTCATCACAGCTGTATGTATCAAGTGATATTAGATCAAAGGCTCAATACCAATGAACATCTCACTCCCCATTAAGATCAAATCTTATAAGTCAATTTTGTTTATGTAATTTTAAGGGCTGAGAATTTTGTCTTTGTGTGTGATTTAATTAATATTAAAACAGGCTCCTGATAATCCGTCATGTCATTAAATTGCCTATGAAAGCTTTGGGAGAAGAACAAAATTGGAGTCAAACATTCACTAGAATTAGATTTTATTGCAATTACTATAGCTTGAGATCTCAGAAAATAAATAAGTTCTGAAGAAATATGCCTGTGCTTTAGTATTTTTTTCCATGATGCAGCTATCTACCCTAAGAACTCCAAGAACCACTGTTTTCTGCTATCTACACCCTCAGGATTTTGCAATATTTCATCTCACAAGCCAGATGTGGTACAAGTGGGTTATACAGCACCATAAAGCCATTGCACTCCTTGCCTTTTGCATTGTACTCATTAGAATCACTTAGGATTACATTCCTTTCATACAGTCACTCATCACAAATGACATATCTGTGTATTTCAGTGTTTGAATGACTTCCTCCTGCTTCTCACTCACTTTCCCTACAACATGGGAATCTCAGCACACACTTTCACATGCATGAATGTGGGCTTACCTGGCACCCCATATGAAATCACACATGCCTTATTCTCAGACCAAAATTATCATGTTTCTTCTCACACTCCTCCTCATCTACCTGCTATTACAGCCAGTCAAGTATTTTTTTCAAAAGCACAGGAAAATCTGCCTGCTGGGCTGGCAGTAAATCCAGCAAAGCGAGGAATTCAGGGTTAAGTTCTGTTGCATCACACATGGTGACAACATTATTTCCTTGCTGCATGCTAATTTCAGTGAGACACACAGGTCAAAGCCCCCAGGAAGGCAAAGCAGAGCACAAAACACTGGTAGAGGGTCTAAGGAGACAAGAGGACTATCACAGATACTATTTCCAATTCATAGACTCATCGCTACTGATTTGGAAGACACCTTCATTAAGATCATTGCCCTAAACTGGCAGCACACAGTCCCCCAACATTGTTTTTCCCCTGCTGTTTTACCACTTTTTTGGGGAGTTTATCTCTTCCAGAAGCCAGAATGACCTCTGCAGGCCAATTATTCCCCTGTCCAAATTCCAGACCTCTCTAATAAAAACAGACTGTCAAAATCTAGCCTAGATTTTCCACTTGTCCAGACTCAGGCCATTACCTCCTGCCAGGCTATCCTCTTGCTCAGTTTTCTATCAACAAGGGGTTTGGTGGCAAGGAACCAGGACTCACAGAAGTCCCTATGGAGTTGGAGAGCTACCAGCAACACCTCCTCTGTTCTCAACTGCACTACGGAGAGATCGTGCTCTCATTACACCTCTGATCGCTGGTGCACAAGGGGCAGGGAGAGGGCAGTAACAGGGCACCCACTCTGGAAAGAGAAGAAATTCTCCTTCACACCATTTGCCCAGGCAAGTCTTAGCCTAGCTAAGACTTCTCTTCTACATAAGTGCTGCCATCACAGCCTAAGTCAATGAGTTTGCTCAGTAATACCATACAAACGGACGGGACTGGTGTGGCCATGACTGTAGACAAGGCTTTAATATTTAATGAGCAGTATTCATCAGATGTGATTCATCATACATTAATTATAAATTATATAATACATACACTCACCTCTCATCCCACCAAGGGGCTGGAAGGGCATGACACAATAAAATATTGAAGTGTACTGTAAACACTGTAAAATAACCCTCTTAAAATAAAATATTATTTAAAATAAAGCTAAGTAAAACAAAGGCAACCACTTTCTCTTTTCAAAAAGAGAACAAAATAAAAATCCCTAAAACCAAGTGAAAAACCTTGTTGAACAAGACTTGGTTTAAAAATAGAAAACCACAAGAGAAATAGCAGAAGGAATAAAAATTCCACATCCCAAGGCCTCCAAGCTTCATACAAAATTGCAACTGTAAATGCCGTAGTTATAAACAAGCTTTCCACAGTTTGCTTCTCTTTTGTTTCTTACCCAAAACCAGCAACACAACAGGTAAGTCAGTTCTAAATGTCTTGGTCTCCCAGTGCCCCATGAAGGAAGGAATGCTCTAATCCTCACTTTACAAATGAGCAATTAATGGACAGAGGGACTTGGATCTGGACTCTCAAATCTGGACATAAATAACTTCCTCATGGTCTTCAAGAATGAATTCAATGTGTCTCATGTTGGTATCAGAACCAGGAAGGTGCTGGGCCATCTCTCTAGTAGTCAATGCTTCAAAAACCAAGCAGGATCAAATTTAATAATACTAGATTTTCAGTAATCAAAAGAATACATAAATCCTTCCAAGATACCTTTTTAAGCAAGTATTATAAATGAATCAACATCAATAAAAGAACACAGCATTTCAAGCAACAGTTGATATTAAAATCCTTAGACACAGTTCCACAATGCGACATTAAATTACTTGTATTTATCTCTCAGTAACTGTCACAATAAGAAATCATGAGTAGCCTTTTTTCTTACTCATTGAGACAACTCACATTAAAGATACAGCTTTAAGAATGAAATCATTAAAGTGAAAATATTGCCTGTGAGGAAAAGTAGTCTTATATTTTTAAAACTAATAAACTTACAGTCTGAGCATCCAATACAGCTGCACTTAGATCATAAGTCATATTATCAAGAGAAAAAAGATAACTTTTAAAAAGAAATTAAATAGATTGACTGATAATATTCAAATTATCGGGTATAGTGTGTGAAAGTCCATCATCTCTGATTAAAGTACCTCAGCTCTTCATTAAATGAACCCTTAATTGTCAGCAATTATACCAGGAGCAATCTTGCTGAACAAAATTAAATAGCTGAAAGAAAAAGATGCAGCTGATAATGAAAAAAAGCCCTAACATTCCCTCCAAATAATCCTCATTCTGCCATGAAACACCACACTGTGGATCTTAATTTCACTATTTTCATTTTCCTGCTGCCTCAGAGGTTGGACATGTAGGTAGGAAGCCTTTCCAAACCACCTCATCACAAAACCTCAGTAATCAGATTGCTACACAGAATTTCACAAACACATCTAAATTTTACAATACTTGCAGGAGAGAAAATTGAGATTTTATGCTGAATCCTTGTTACATCACTATTATCCTATGGTTATCAGAGGAGATATTCCTGTTATGTCAGCAAAGAAAGTCAAGCTCAGAAATTAAATTAGAATAATGAATCGCCCACTGAAAGGTATGAATTTAAGCTTAGACTTCTCATATTTAATTTAAATAGTCAGATAGTTGTCTTCTTCCAGTCCACAGCCAAGATGTGGTCAATCCACTCATCTGGATTGTACAAATTATCAGGTTATCCCACAGATTGTTAAGCAGTTCACCTTTTCCTGCTAACCTCTACTTCAGATTCCAAATTTTTAGTTTTAGACCATGATCTCAGCTTTGCAAAGAAAACCAAACAAGTGGAAATCCAGGTGTGTGCAGAACTACCATCAGCACCTGTTAACTCTGAAACCTAATAATGTTGCAGTGTCTGTATCATTTTCACTCTTATCATTTTAGCAAAACATAGGTGTATGGTGCTTATATTCCACAATATCAGTCTCAACTTACATAACTCTCACTCTTAATTATCCCCTCTCTACCTACAAAAACCTTCTCGTTTACCTTTGGAAATGTCTGTGGTGTGATAAGGCAATGCCATATTGATCTACCATATTGACATATATGTCAATGCAATATCCTGTACAGAAAAGCTCAAAATCCTGCATGCAGAGTGAATGGAATTAGACAGCAGAATGAATAGAGCAGATTAGCTTTACAGACTGTATCATTCAGTACCTCAGTAAAACCCCACGGTTTTATACTTATCTGAAACTGCCACGCTCTTGCTACTGCAAAGCTACCAAAATCACTGCAAGAGCCCAAAATCATTCTGCCAGCAGAGCACAAAATCTTGCCTTTGCCTGGTCCCTGGGGATATTTTCTCCTAAAGGATCTCCTCCCACAAGAGACATAAGGTAGCTGAAATCACTCTGCTCATTACCTGTAGGCAGGTGTGTAAATACAAGGCAAGCTCTGTGCATCTTTCTGGATCAGGATTGATAACATTACAACTCTGTGACTGTCTATAATGAAAATCAGGCTGCTAAAGTGATTCATGGTACAGAGAACTTCTGGGCAAGCACCAGTTATATTTACCACCAAACAAAAAACCCGACCATACCAAGGCACAAAAATCATAGATAACACCAAAACCCAGCTTTCCCAATTGCCTTAAATTTTCTTCTTTCCTGTCTTTTTTTTGCTCCTCTTTCATTGTCTTTTCTTATTTCTCTCCTCAAGTAATTTTTTTTTTTCTTATTGGTGCCTATATGAATATTCTTCCACTTCAAACACTTCATGTGAGAACAGAACCATCACTACTACAGAAAAGGTGAAGGAACCTAATTGCAAAAGTATGTTCTTTATTCAAAACAGACTCATTCTACTTCTCCTCACCCCCCAAGTACAGTGCTTAAAAATCCCTCGTTAATGGTACATGCATTTTTTATGAATTAGACCCTTCATATCCAGAGTTCTAGTTTCTTTTATACCATATGCATTAGCACAAATATAATCACATTAAGGTCACAAAGACCTTATCCGTTTTCCCTGAATTTATACAGCATTTCATACTCACTGTTTGCTGTTAGTGCTGGTGAATGCAATGATGATAAAGGTTACTTACCAGAAGATGGACAGTCGAATGCATTATTATTTCATGTTGGGCAGCTGATCCCTAGCTAAGAAGGGCAGGAGGCTTCTCTAAATTAAACTTTCCTTTCTTTCCATCCCTGGAAGCTTACTAAATGCCAAAGAGTGAGCACACTAAAAGAACATCTATTTTGGAGCGACTGCTACAGTTTGCTATCTTTATAGCTAACTAGGATTTCTTTATGATTTTTTACAGCATTTATCTATGCACCCGTTTTTGTTCTTAACAGGGCAGAGGGCAAGCTTTCCACCAAAGCCCAACTCTCACATCTGACTCCTGTACCCTCCCCAAAATGAGGTAGACTATGATGATACCTAATAATGATCTACATTGCTGTTTGCCTGGGGAACCTTGCACCATTTACATGTCATGGGCTGGTACCATAGGCTATTGAAAGCCAGGCAGGACATGTGGACAGCTTCTGGTGCACAGAAATTCAGGTTTCTGGGTAGAAAGAGGGCAGCAGGTCTGACACGTTTTGCTTTTGACAAGGTCCATTGATAAGAATTATTTACAAAGGATAGGGCACAGGTAGGTGGCTGATGACAGAAATTTAACTCATAGCTTAGACAGCTTCCAGGGACTGGAAAAACTGTGAGGTGGGGCAGGGATGAATCTAGTGTCCCTACCAGTCCAATGAAAGCCTGTTTAGAAATTCAAATCATCCGGTTCAGTGAGTGGGGAATATCCAGTTAAGGGAGGAAGTGTTCAATTAAAGCCAATAAAAGCACCTGGCACTTAGATCTACAGCAGAGCCAGTGTTCAGCAAAATGCACCCCCCAATCTATGTAAACTCCTACTGGAGTGTCCTGACCAGCAAGTATGGTCAAGCAACAGTGGTTTCACATTCTTGCTACTAAGTTTACTGTCTGGTTTCATCCCTGTAGTGCCTTTAACAATTTCACACTCTGCTGTGGTCTTTACACAGCCCTGCAGGGCAGCTCCATCAAGTGTCTCATTACAGGTTGTTCAGCTGTTCAGACTTTATTGAGACTCTTGAAAGAGCCGTCCCACAGAGCCATGTACTGTAGGAGTCCAGTCAAGATCCAGGAGGAAACCTTAACAGTGGCAGCAACTCTGTATGCAGGAGGCCACGCTCCTAGATCAGACTAAATCACAAAACTGGTAAGTCTACATTATAAACCTATTTAGCTGCACATGTACCTTCAGAAATTCCTAGCTACAAAAATTCAACAGCCCTCCCCCTTCAAAAGCAGCCTGTGCCGTTTGATATCTGCAGCAAGTTCTCATGATGCGGCTCAGCAGGGTGAGCCATTATTTCAAATGAAAGTGTTGGCTGGGAGCTGCAGAAACTCATGGTATGCATGCCTCCAGATCTCGTAAATCCTGACCTGAATTAACTTCTGTCTCTGTATTATTTTCTGAAAGCAATTGCAGTGACTATTTACAAGAAGCTTTTGCCAGGAGTTCCCCAACACTTTTTATTTATCTGTTTTTAAAGAGCATTCAGTCTGCTGGCCAGGTCTTACAAGCTATGTCAAAAGCCTGACCATTGCTAAACCAAGTTTAAAACACACAGCAAGGGCTTTTGGTTCCCCAGCCCCTGCACAATTCCATTTCCTCCCTCCTCTGAACACCAAAAACTTAAAATATAAAAAAACCCCTAAAGAACTAGTAGTCAGCATTATCATCCTGTCTGCCTCCTGAATTTGAGCCGCTATTTACCAGGCAATGATAGCAAAACGCTCTGCAGCAACCACTAAGATGGTCTTTCACACACTAAAAATGCCCTAAAACAGATCTGCAGGGAAATAACCAGGTGGTTTACAAACATTTGGATATTGTTCTTGTAATATGTTGATCTTGCCTTTATGTGAGTCAGACTCCCACTGGATTTCACATCTGGTGGATTAGTTCTCTAGGAACAGTTTAAGAATAGAGCACAGGTTAAAAAAAAAAGCAAAAAGCTTTACACCTAACAGGCAGGTGTCCCAGGACAATAATATTGCGTGGCAGATCTCCTGGTTCATAACACCTTGTCATGGCAAGACCTCTTTGTAACAACATGCTGTGCAGGAAGGAAAAAGGCAAAAATAAGCCACACAATTTAGCTTTGCCAAAATCCTAAGTGGCAGGCAACTTGCTTCATAGACTGAGAGAGGGCACCGAGATACATCCTAAAAGGATTAAATTATACGGAATATACAGACTGTTTCTAATCCATGAGGATGCTTGTGTTCATATATATATGTATGCCTCTATATATAGAGCATATTTTTAAACAAATTAGTTTCCTACATCCCTTTCATTTTTATATTATTGTTCTGTTTATTTTTTCAGCATTACAGTAATTGAAAAATATCTGCTGGTAAAAGATGCTATTAATTTAAGTGCATTCATAGTGTGTTATGTCACTAATAGACTTAGGTAACGTTATTCTTTTATCCTGTTTACAAAGCATTATTTTATTGTCCTCTCATTTCTAAGATTTTACCTCCACTTAAAGTCAAGTAGAGTGAGGGCTTTGCAGAATTCTATTATATTATTGTCCTGTCATTATTCTAACTCCATTACACAACAACACAAACCCAGCATCAGCTTCCATTTGTCATATTATTTATTTGGAGGATTATGTCAGAGCTCAGATGACGTGTATGGGCCTACTAAACATAATTTGGAGTTGGGCAAAAAGTCATCACCCATTCCTCCTAAAAAGGTTTTTAAAGAAAACATTTTTTTTATCTGTTCCATATCTCCAAGAGCTCTGTCATCTGATTTTGACTCATGCAACCCTTTATAAGAATCTAGCTATATTCACAAAAAATAATACAGTGTCTTCAGGTATGCATAGACAAACAGAGTAGAACTTCTTTGTCCAAACTCCCAGCTGAGCTGACAGACACCAGGCCTGGTGTGGAAGCCACACAGCAGTGCTCATGAGCTGCTCCATGGGCCGCTCTAACACAGCAGGGTTGCTTCTAGGCAGAAGCTGTCTTGTGTCTGGCCACAGTGGAGCACAGAGGACCTGGAGCAAAGAGAACCCTGGGCCCACCTTTCCTATGAGTCAGATCCTTTGGCAGCCAACAAAAGGTTAAGCACACCTGATGTGCTTTATGGAAGTGGATTGCCATCACCTTCCTAATATCTTCTTTCAATGCTCCCAGCCTTGAGGACATGCAAAAGATAGCCAGGGTTGGTTTGAAATAGCCCACTGTCCTTTCCTTATGGCTGTCATAAAGAAAAAGAAAAATCAGGTGCTAATCTGGCAAAAGCAAGATTTAGGCTTTATGCACAACTGTCACAGAATTCTAGTGAGACCTTCAACAGCTCCTTTCATCTCATGCAAAGAGCATGTTGGACTTTCAGAGCTTAGAGAAGTCCTGTACCAAAGCAGCATGTCAATTAGCGGTTGCATTGGCAGGTATTGTCAGCATGCTGCTTCCTCTGGTCACAGACTCCTTACCATCTGACAGCACCCTATCTTGAGTGAAAATACATGCCTTGGACATGGTGTAATGTCTGTGCAACTGCACTCTAGAGTTGCCTCTCCTCCACGATGAAGGAATCTGCACTGAGATCTCTAGGATGACTTAGTGTTGGCTTTGGGACAAAGTCACTGCATGTCTTCCTTGCATCCTCACAAAAAGCTCCTACTCCCATCACCTCGCCTCTCCTGAACTCTCTCCACATAGTGGCTACAGAAGGACTGCTGGAGGAAATAATATTTGCTGACTAATGACTATACAGTCCCAAGTGAGCTTCTGCTTACAGTGAGAACCAACCATCACTCAGATTGCTCCCCTTGTTATTCTGGAGGGCCTAAGGAGATTTCACTCAGCCAGATATAGCTGGGTTCAAAATTAAATCTAGATTTAAAGCACTGAAAAAAACCCAAACAAAAAGCCTCCTTATATTCATACTTGCCATCTTCTGAGTTAAAATGGTATTTAAAAGAGATTTCAAGGAAAATCCGGTCCTTTACCATAATACAAACAATTGACATTCATAAAGGGTTGTATAATGAAAACAGAATACAATAGGCTTTATTTCAGTCATGGTGGAGCACACCACTCACATGTGTTAGTGTACTTTGCATTATGTATTGTTAAAATAGCCCTGGTTTTACTTATTCTAATGACTTTCCTCCAAAGAGCATTTGTGGACACCACAACTCCCTAAATGGCAACAATGGATAAACATCAGCTTGAGAAATGCAGATCTATATTATTTATGAAGCTCCAACTCTCCTGTAAATAACCCAGTTGTTAAAATGATATGTATCTATGTAATTGAGTCTTCTGTATACAAATAAATAAGGCTTTATTGCAATGTCAGAAGTTAACAGACCAGTCAATAAAATCAATAACTCACTTTTTCTTGCTTATATATCTAACTTTTCTCCACCTTTCCTATGTCCTCTGTTTGTTCTGGTTCCATATTAACACTCAGAAGGATATATAGCTCTTATGATATTGTTTAGTAAATGGTGGTCTGAAGCAAAGTCTGAAGAAACACCGCCTCAGCAATTTAATAGTCTGCCTATTTACTGTGTACTTTAACATATACCTGTCTGGTATAAATCAGGGAGAAAGAACCTGTCTTGATCTATATATCAGAGCAGTAGAGATTTTAATGTGAATGACTACATGAAGGTCTAAGTAAATTAGGTTCATATTGATACATTTAGCTGAAAGTGCTCCAGGCCTGGATTGCATTATCGTATAATCACCGTCAAACCCGCACTGCCAGATTGTAACACTGCGCTGCTTATGCCTCTGTGGTGGTTCAGGTTGTCTCAGCATTTCCATTATGCTCCTCATTTTTCAAATATTTATAACTTGGCTGTAAAATTTGCTTTGGCCTGAAACTTGGTGAACCAGAAGCTGGATTCTACAGATCTTTACTCAAGAAAGTTGAACATTTTATTTCAGTGGGAGTGTTTCCATTAGCTGGGTCCTGCCAGATTAAAATCCAGAAGTTTATGATCCTGGTTGTTTTATTTTCTTAATGAAAAGATTATTTGGTCCCTTCAAAAATATTCTTTGAGAAAAAAGATACAGAAGCACTGGAAAATAAGGCTTGATTTTGTGATGTGATGTGATTAGGTCTCTAACTCGATAACCTCTTGTTTTCAGTACTTCCAAGAAGAAGAAAAATTAACAGCAAAGCTACTGCAATGTAAAAACTAGCCGTGGGGCATATACACTAAATTTTCTTCCACTAATTACATTTTCTTGTGGGTTTTCTTCTGGGATCTAGCACACCTCCTAAACAGCATAAAATTGGGAGGGCTCCAAATGAGCCATTCTCGTCTATCAGGAATACAAACGTGCTCACAAAAGCTATCTTATTATGTATGCTCTATCCAGGCTCTTCATTCAAAAATATTTTAACAGATGTCATGCTGGATAAATATAATGGCTCATCTGAGGCTTAGAAACACTTTACTCACAGTAGAAACAAATTTGGGCAGCATTTTTCAAATTGAGTTAAGTCCTTAATACACCCCCACAGGCTTACTTAGACTTATAGACACAATATCTTCCTTCCTCCTCCTCAGCTAGCTGAGCACGTGATCTGCTATCGATTAAAATTTACCCATTCTGATGCTGCTTTCTTGGTTCACTGCTGAAATATGTTTTACCTCTGCATTTGGCTTTTGGAGAAGATCATTGTGGAGCACCGGGCAGGGGATAAATGCAAGCCCCTTCCGCGTGGCTCCAGCAGCCTACGGGTTATCTGCAGAGAAGCACAGGAAGAGCGTGTTGTACAACAGCATCTTCTGAATCCTTTACTTTAAAAACTGACCCAAAACAGCAGAAGGTAGTAACATATCCCTAAACTTGGTTAACCTAGGCCAAAAAAGCCAACAATGGGAAATGCTTTTGAAATAGAGAGTATAAAGCCAGCTGATGAGCCAACGACACAGATTGGGACTCATTTTGGAGTTTCATTTGAAGGAGACTTGCACTTCTACTTTCACTGTCCCTGGTGCAGAAGGGGGTGTTGCAGTAAGCTGTATTTGGCTCGATGCTGCAGAGATCTCTAAACAATTCCACTCTTGTGAGCACTGAAGTAGCATACACATGATGCAGTGGTGATGCTTCTCTATGCTCCTGAAGCAAGACTCCTCTGTGCACAAAGTGTCTGGTAATACCCTCAGGTCTTTGCCAGGTTGCAAGGCTTTGCAAGGCTTCATAAGGATTTTAATATTTCCTTTTGCTTTACACAATTTTGTATGGCACTGAAGAACCAGGCTCTGGCAGCTGTGCAGATGCAAGTACACAATTAATCTATATTGTGAAGAGCATGAAAATTCCTCACACAGAAGTTCCTTTCTTCTCCGTAAGTTCCACTTCATGTTACAGAAACACCAAGACAAATTGTGGCAGTAAGCTACAGGCTTGCTGGTTTATAATAAAGTAGAAGGTTTCTTTGAAGTATCTCTGACTTTTGCAAAGTTTGAGATCTTAAACACTAGGTTACATGACAGTGCATGCACCCCACATACCAACTTGCAGGATGGTTGTGTTGTGTCGTGCTGGGGCGGAGGCTATCACAGTGGGTTGCAAGCAGGGATGCTGTGCTTTCTCAGGGGAGCCCACACTGTGATGGGGTGTCCAAGTAGAATCTTTATCTGTAGCACTTCCATGCTGGGACCTCCCTCAGCAGCAGTCCTGGCAACCCAACTGCTCTCAAACACCAGTGGGCTAAGCAGGAAAGGGCTGCAGTGCTGCTCTGCAGCACACAAAGCACCAGGCAAGGTGTTGAGCAGCACAAACATCAGCTCTCCTAAGACACAGACAGACTTAGGGGCTGACAGGGAGCAACAGGGAGGAAGGGAGTTCATCTAGCAGCATGTCTGCTGGTGCTTGCTGTTTTCAGTAGGAGCTGATCTTTCTGTGACAGCCTTTCTAGCAATGGCTGCCCAAAATATTAGGCCAGCATCATCAAGTAAGGCAGAGTCAACGCTAAAACTCGGTCAGTTGTTGGAGTATCCTATGTACTTGTGGTGGGTTTAATCCGGCCAGCAGCCAAACACCACACAGCCGCTCGCTCACTCACCCCAATGGGATAGGGAAGAGAATCAGAAGGGTAAAAGTGAGACAACTTGTGGGTTGAGAGAAAAACAATATAAAAATTGAAATAAAATAATAATAATGACAATGATAATGATAACAGTAATAATGGAATATACAAATGAGTGATGCACAGCGTGATCACTCACCACCCACCAACTGATGCCCAGCCTGTTCCCTGGCTAGTGATCCCAGAGAAGAGACAATCCCAAAACTAAAACAATCCCCAAAGAGAGTGCTCCCACAAAAAAACCAAAACCAAAAACCCCAAAACTTTCTGCCAGTCCTCATTTGTATGCTCAACATGTTACATATGTAATATCCCATTGGCACATCCAAATGCCAGTCTAGGTTTACTAACTTATGTTCCCTCTGAGTTTCTCCTGCACCTGCCGACTAGCAAAAACACTGCAAGTTGGAAAGTCCTTGATTTCCCAGCAACAACTGAAAACATCAGTATATTACCAACATTCTTCTCATACCAAGTCCCACACAAAACTAAACCACGGCACTATTCTAGCTACTAAGAAGAAAATCAGCTCTGTCCTCATGAAACTAGGACAAGACCGTACACCTCAAGAGCAGGGTCCACCCTTCAGAGATCGAAGGCATGGTAGCACTGGCTGCTGTCTACCTACAGCATCAGGCAGCATGCTGAGCTTGAGGACCAGGCACTGAAGTAATTTCATATTAAAACTTCAGGCTGACCCGCTATAGGGGACAGAAAATAAGTGGTTTAGTCACTGGAAATAACAGTGACAACATTTATGATGTCTTATACCCAGGTAAAATGGATGCTGTCTTAACCTTCATTCATTTCTTTTTTAAGTGCACAGTTCTAAAGGGGGAAAAAAGAATCTGAATCCTTTTAGTTATTTACAATAAAGTGGTCACAAGATCATAAAAATAAGGGTATGGGGTGCAAATCTATAATGCTGAGCTCTTTTTCTCCCCCTCCGATGATCTGTGACAAACATCACAGAGCAAATCACACCATCTCTTCTTATAAAGACAGACCTTGATGGTCACTGGTTTTTAATCACCTCATCTCAAAGACACCCTGTTATCCTTAGAAAAATCCTGGGGATATCAGGGGACAAAAGCACTCCTACAGTGATCCCTACATTTTTCTCCAGGGCTTTTTATTGGGGCTGCACTCTCATAATATACATCTATTTAAAGTCTAACACCTGATATGCCTCTTCTAAGAAAGAGCCTGTCTCAGGCTACAGTTGCTTTCCTTGGCTCCTCTTTCCTGCTCAACTTCCCCTTTTTCAGTGCTATTTTCCTCCACTTTTATGAGGATTCTTGGACAAAAACCCTGAAAAAGTGACTTCAAGAATTTTAAAAATATGTGGGGTAATTACTTATGTTTTTAAAGGCAGGATGACTTGAAAAAATCTCAAATATAGTACATACAGCAGCTTTTAAACCCAGTATTTTCTGAGAATAACTTTGTTCTTGGAATACAAAATATTTTGCATTAAAATAGGAACAGGGGATGAAGTCAGAGTAGATGGGCAACAGATCCTGCCACTAACACAAGGGTTTAAAACATATCAGGGCATCCTTGAGGCTGGAAGCCCCCACACTTCACCCTCTCATGCTGGAACTAGAATTTCCCTGTTAGGAGCAGCTCATCTTCCTCCTTTCCCCTGCATGATACTTTCCTCTTCCACAAACACAAATATTTTCAAACACTGCATCACATTCACACTCTTCTCTCGTACTTAGCAAAGATATAAATACCTTAATATTTGAAAACTATAATATAATGCAATAAGATTCAGCATAATAACATCCATCAGAAAGGACAACTTAAAAGAAAAGCATTGCATTTTCTGTGTGAAACGATATATAATGACCATTGCCTAGAAATGGATCAATCTGGCTCCAGTGGAGCAGCTGCATAAGCATTCAAAACAGCAATAACTACAA